>CM059442.1:43769071-45049057 GCA_030390025.1 Squalus acanthias
CCCCCTCCCCCTCCCTTTTCCCCTTTCCCCCTCCATGAGAGATTGATCATTTGCTTAACTGTCTTCATCAGCCCACTGGCAGAAAGATCCAGATGTGAATCTCAGACAAAGTTACAATCAATTGATTGGTGCAGTTAGCAACGATTGATGAACTTTGTATGGCTAATTAAATATGTATTATTTGGTAAATTGCTCTTACTATTTATACCTCATCCCTAATTAAATCAAAATATTACAGATGGCACTATTATTTTCATGCAATTTCTGTCAATGCAACAGTTCTCCACTTTGTTAAGGATTACTGATATTAAAATGAAGGTGGCATATTCATGAAAATATAATGCCCTTGCTTTGCAAGAATCAGTGCATTAGTTGTCAAAATAGGTTGCAGCATCAGGTCATTTTGCCATTGGTTTATTCACTAATACTTAATGGAGCTTTTGAACACTCTGGAGAAAAACATGGTAAAGAAAAGGTAGTGGGAAAATCAAGACATATGTGTTGAATTTTCAATGGCAGATGTCACACATAACTCCTTGTGCCCCCTCCAAGAGAGAATGTCACATGGTCATTTGAAAATTGACTAAAATAGGTGATATTTTTATTTTAAGCGAATTAGGGAAAATTTATTAAATTGATACAAAAAGTAGTATATGCAGTAGTTTGCTGAGATGATCTTGTGTTTTCCACCACTGCAAGTTGAAAAGAGGTTTGAAGATGGAGATGTTTTTAAATAACGAAACTGATGTCATGGTATGGACTTTATTTGTAGACTTCAATTTCATAATTTTCCCGTAACTATAAGCAGAAGAAAAGAACAGCCTTGATAATGGTTGAATGTGGTGGCCTGATGCGAGGAATGACAAAGTGCTTAGAAAATGTCACAATAATTCAGTGGAGAGTAAGAATGGTGAAATAATGAAATAAATTACTTCAGCACTTGAGTGGGAGCAGGAGGGGGGAGTTCTCCTTTAAACCATTCTTGTAAAAAATATGGTTCAAAGTATCCAAGGGTTTTGGTAATCTACTATACTTTGTAAATTCTTCTAATATGACATAGTCCTGCATCAAAGGAATGGAATAAATTGGCAAGAAAAGTCCCATAAGCTTCTTGCCAGTATTAATGAGTTTGTTGTCATAAATTTTATGCTTTGTATTTCTTATTGGTGATAACATTTACATGAAAAATATGAAATGGTTTGCAATGTTAAGCTAAGATTGAGCAACTGCTACTGCTGTGTATCTTTATTTGGCTGTAGTATCCATTACTGAAGCATTTTGGAATGGCTATGGCATCTAAAACACAGCTAAATAAAAGGGCAGCTCTCCTTTTATGGGATGGGGGGGAAGACATTACCAAATGGGCCTTCGTGTTTGTTTGTTTTGGAAACTTGAAAAATCAGTTAAATGCTTTAATTTTCAGTGTACCTGAAAAACTTTATAAGTGTCTTCAGCTGTTAATCTGTGTCAACAATGCACCGTCTCGCTTAATTACATTTTAATCAAGTATAATTCTTTCTTAGGAATGACTGATACATGCCAGCTGGCACTGACCTCACTAGAAAAACTTTATTTTAGTTTGATTCTAGTCTCGTAAATAACTTGACAATGTAAAAGCAAGCTCTAAATATATCTGTTGTGATTCTTCTTGCAGACTGCCCTTGTGTGTCATTTCTTATCTGGACAGGAAGCCAAAAGCTTGACATTTGACCCTCTCCCAGCACTCAATGCACAGAGATTGGCCAGTTGGGCTGCCATGATACTAGTTAATTTGGGACAGATCCCTTCTTATCTTACGATCTTTGCCCTTTTTCAATTCTAGAAGTCTTATTTTTGACACTTCATTATCCTATTCTCTTTTCACACTGAACCTATGTCATGGTCGCTAATTCTCAATCTTTTCCTACTCTCATATTAGTTATTTGCCCAGCTTCATTTCTCAGAAGTAAATCGAGCAATGTTACTTTCCTTGTTGGATTAGATACATACAGATCCAGGAAGCAGTTTTGCAAGCATTCTAAAAACCATTCCCCTGTTTGACCAAATGTATTACTTTTATCCCAATTGACTTTGGGATAGTTAAAATCGCCCAATATTATTCCCCTATTGTTATTGCATAAGTCTTTGAACTGCCTGCAGATGTCCGCCTCTGGTTCATCGCTATGGTTCAGTTCTCTGCAGTGCATTTCTAGAGTTGTACCATTTCCTTTCTTGTTTCTTAACTCTATCTAATCATTTTGTCATTTTACTATTGCCGGTAATATTTGTTCCACTTGGCTGCAGTTTGGAATTGTTAATTGTTTCTGCCCGAGATCCTAAGCAGAAAACTCCTCTCTCTCCCACAAGTCTCCGAAAGTACTATTTCTTAACAATAATATGGGTGGATTACCAATTGCTTACCTTTAGGTATAGTGTTCTTCATTGTTTAGATCAAACTGTACTCCATATTCTCTTTGCAGACCTTAATTTGGGATAAAATTTAGCTTTAGTCATGCAGTGGTCAAAGTCAAAATTGCAAGCCAAGTTGTTTACTTCAGTTATTTTTCATGTTAATCTACAATTGATGTTCTCCTTTAACCAATATAAAGCTATGGGAATCTAAGGCAGATCTATGGGGCATGCTTGATTGTATTGGTATACTTGTATATTGCCTTTTTTGCTTAAAGGTACTGAAGATTGCTACATGTGGCTTCTGTACAAAGGATGTGGAAAAGTTAAGCTACTTGATTATGCATAACATTTCTTGTAATGACCAGGTTTGGCTGGGTTGTCTCATCCTTACGTAAAGTGAACCATAACTTCACTGGGGGACCTAAAATAAATAGCCTATCCTTTCTTGACCAGGTTTGCTGCTGATAGCCGGAATTTTCCAGGGTCCGTGCGGATGCGGTTGGAGGCGGGTTGGGTGGGAAAGTTGAAATTTCTTGCAGCGGGTCAGGAACCCGCCTTCATCCTGCCCCACATGCCTTTCCCTCGGGCGCGGCTGGCAGCGCGGCAGTGACCCGACCGGCAGAGGTGGGTGACCAAATTTAAAGGATTATTAGCTTGTTGTCAGACCCTTAAGAGTCTTTTTAACCTGAATGCCCACGGGACTCACGCTGCTCGGGGACCACGTCTGTCAACCTGAGGCAGGAGTTGAGAGACCATTGATCCAGCTGATTAGTTGACAGCATCAAATGCAGTATAAAAGCTCCCACCTGACAGTTGATCACTTTCCTCAGGCAGAAGTTGTTGCTTACTGCATTGCCAGCACAGATTGAGCTTACTGCAGGCTTCAAGTCTTTCCAGCAAAGTCTCCATCCAGTGTCACCTCATTGGAAGAACCTCTCTCACAATTGACCGATTGCTGTCATCGCTACTTCACCTGCCATGTATTCCATCAACATGGTTGTTTATACTGTCTCGGCTTGGTCCTCAGAATCTGACCACAATGAGCCCCAACACCAGCAGCACCAACAACACCAAACTTCTCCGTAATCACTTGATGCTGCACAGGACAGAGGGCATCAGCACCCAAGCACATTGCTGCCTGGGACACCAGGGATGGCCTCATCATGGCCAGATTTACTTAACTTTATGCTGTACACCCATATGGCTGCCACATGAGGTGCTAGGTTGGCACCACATCACACCAACACCATAAAGCATCCCTACAATGACCAAGCCATTCCTTTCACACTTGTTGGAGGTACTGTTATGTCTCACCATTCGCTGCAACTCACTAAGGTACTTCCAAAGGGGCACACAAATCTGTCCAAGACCGTAAAGTATTGAAGATAAAGATTGTTATGTTTGACAGCACATTAATGGAAACTTTACATTGTGGCGGATCGCCACCTAAAATGGGCATAATCCACTCTTCCGTCTGTGGACAAATTTCCAGCACCTTCCCCTTTAAGGCACATTACCTTTAAGGCAGAAGGGGGCGGGGCCTCAGATTTTACCCAGAGAATTTTGGGAGTTTTTCCAGAGAATTCTGGGAGCAGCTCTCTCAGCCATTTTGTGTGCCATGCAGTGAATTAAAGTTTTCTTGTTTTCCACATATGGATTCAGCCTCCATTCGTGTTTTGCGGCAGCCTCAACATTGGTAACCCCGACGCTCAGAACGTATTCCGAGCACTGCAATGGCGGACACGAATGCAGTTTCCGTGAAACTACCGGAGTTTTGGGAAAACCAGCCCGAAGCCTGGTTTCTCCAAGCTGAATCTCGCTTCCGGCTGCGAAATATCACCACAGATGGGACGAAGTACGACTATCTCGTCACATCACTCAGTAGCGCTGCAGTTTCCAAGGTTTGGACAATGCTGCAGAACCCACCAGAGGAAGGCAAGTACGCACATCTAAGAACAGCGCTCCTTAAAAAATTTACGGCCTCGGCATGTCAGCGAAACTGCCACCTCCTCGACCTTCCAGGCCTTGGTGATGCCTCACCATCAGACCTCCTCTCCCACATGCTCTCCCTCACCGACGAGAGCCCACCCGGATCCCTCTACCACACGCTGTTCATCCGCCAGCTCCCTCTCAGCATCCGCCCAGCGATCGTGGCGTCCGGCCTCACGAACCTGGAAGCCCTGGCCGATGAGGCCGACAAGCTGCTGTCCGCTCACTCCAGCCGCGACGTCACTCCGGACCTGGCAGCCAATGCCTGGGCGCGCCCCTCACCATCCAGCACACGGCCACAAGGGCCTGTCACCAGGCCCACGGGGCCTTCACGCCCCACTAACCCGGGCCACTGTTACTACCACGCACGGTTCGGCGCCAGGGCACAACGGTGCACACCTCCCTGCTCTTTCAAGTCCGCCCCCGTTCCAGCCCCCGCGATGGCCGTGGACCACGCGGGCTCCCTGCTGTTCGTCACGGATGACAAAACCGGCCGCCGGTTCCTGTGCGACACTGGGGCTCAGCACAGCATCATCCCAGCCTCCTCCCTCGACATCCAAAAGGGCGAACGAGGACCGGCGCTGGCTGCTGCTAATGGCTCGGAAATCCGGACGTATGGCACCCGGACAGTCACCCTCGACCTCGCTGGTCACCGCTACCGATGGGAGTTCATCACTGCCAAGGTGCTCTCCCCCCTCATCGGCGCAGATTTCCTGTGTGCCCATGGCTTACTGGTAGACATCCCTCGTCACCACCTCGTGGACATGAACACCATGTCCCCCATCCTGGGCGCCATGGCCCCCCGTCAACCCGCCGACATGGCGTCACAGTGCCACGCCCGGGCCACGGATGACTACTCGGCACTCCTGGCTGAATTCCCGGCCCTTACCAATCCGACCTTCTCCGTGGAGGCCGCCAAACACAGGGTGGAACACTTCATCCCCACCACAGGCCCCCCAGTGTACGCCCACGCCCGCAGGCTGGACCCGGCCAAACTGGAGATCGCGCGGACCGAGTTTGCCACCATGGAACAGCTCAGCATCATCCGCCGCTCCAACAGTCACTGGGCCTCCCCACTCCACATCGCCCCCAAACCAGGCGGAGGTTGGCGCCCCTGCGGGGATTACCGCCGCCTCAATGACGCCACCACCCCTGATCGGTACCCCGTGCCGCCAGGACTTCTCGGCTAGACTGGCCGGCCGCTCAGTCTTTTCCAAGGTCGACCTGGTGCGCGGCTACCACCAAGTCCCCGTCCACCCCGCGGACGTCCCCAAGACGGCCATAATCACCCGCTTCGGCCTGTGGATGCCTTTCGGCCTCAAAAACGTGGCCCAGGCATTCCAACGGCTCATGGACTCGGTCCTTCGGGACCTGAAGTTCCTGTTCGTCTACCTGGACGACATCCTGGTAGCCAGTTCCTCCAAGCAGGAACACCTTTGCATCCTGTTCGGGCGCCTCAGCGACCACGGGCTCATCCTCAGCCCAGCCAAATGCCAGTTCGGCCTGGACAAGATCGACTTCCTCGGCCACCACATCACCCATGCTGGGGCCATTCCCCTGCCCACCAAGGTGCAGGCCGTCCAACAATTTCCCGCCCCACCACCATCAAAGGCCTCCAGGAGTTCCTCGGGATGGTGAATTTCTATAACCGCTTCATCCCCAAAGCGGCGTCCCTCATGAGGCCCCTGTATGAAGCCCTCCGGGGCAGGAGCGGCAAGATGGCGGTCGAATGGACGGCAGACGCGTCCGCCGCCTTCGATTCCACCAAGACCGCGCTCGCCAACGCCACCCTGCTCGCGCACCCACGGCCCAATGCCAGGGTAGCGCTCACCACGGACGCCTCCGACCACACAGTCGGCGCCGTGTATGAGCAGTGGGTCGACGGCGCCTGGCAACCACTTGCCTTCTTCAGCCGCCAACTACGCCCCCCGGAGGTCAAGTACAGCACCTTCGACCGCGAGCTCCTCGCGCTGTTCCTGGCGGTCCGCCATTTCCGGTTTTTGCTTGAGGGCCACCCCTTCACTGCGTTTGTCGACCACAAGCCCCTGACATTCGCAATGGCAAAGACAACCGACCCCTGGTCCGCCAGGCAGCAGCGCCAGCTCGCGGCAGTGTCCGAGTTCACCACGGACATCCAACACGTCTTCGGCCGAGACAGTGTGGTAGCTGACTGCCTCTCCCGCCCCGCCATCCACGCCGCACACCTAGCAGTCGACTACGCTCAACTCGCAGCAGACCAGATCACCGACCCTGATCTGCTCTCCGCACCCACCAACCTACCAGGGCTACGCCTGGCCGACGTCGCCTGTGGCCCGACCGCAGTTACGGTCAAGTGCGACATATCCCTATGTCAACCTTGGCCCGTTGTCCCAGCTTCCTGGCGCCGCCGGGTATTCGACATTCTCCACAACCTCTCCCACCCCGGCGCCTGCGCATCCATCAAATTGGTAGCCAACCGCTTTGTCTGGCGCGGCCTTCGCAAGGATGTGCGTACTTGGGCCAACTCCTGCCTAGCCTGCCAACGGGCCAAGGTACAGCAACACACGAAAGCACCCCTCGAAGAGTTTACCGTTCCCTCGCGGAGATTCGACTACATCCACGTGGACATCGTCGAGCCCCTGCCGCCGTCGCAAGGCCACACGCACTTGCTGACCATCGTTGACCGCACCACACGCTGGCCTGAGGCAATTCCACTGACCTCTACCACCACCGCCGACATCGCCAGAGCCTTCGTCAGCACCTGGGTCGCACGGTTCGGCGTCCCCTCCGACATGACGTCGGACAGAGGTCCGCAATTTACCTCTGAACTCTGGACCGCCATCGCACGCAATCTCGGGGTGACCATTCACCGCACCACAGCGTACCACCCCCAAGCCAACGGACTGTGTGAGCGGTTCCACAGATCCTTGAAGGCATCTCTTCGAGCCAGCCTCCAAGACGGCGCCTGGACCGACCGACTTCCGTGGGTCCTCCTCGGCCTGCGCACCGCGGTTAAAGAAGACCTCCACGCATCGGCAGCAGAGCTCGTGTACGGTCAGCCGCTGCGCGTACCCGGCGAGGTCCTGCCCACCGCCATGACACCCTGGTCAGCCGACCAGCAACGCCATGACTTTGCCTCACCGGCGCTGCAGTTCGCCCCGGTGCCCATTGCCCGACATGGCGAATCCACCTCACACGTCCCACTAAGCCTGCACCAGGCACGGTTTGTTTTCGTCCGGCACGACGCCCACCGCGGACCCCTTCAACCCCCGTACGACGGGCCCTACAAGGTGCTACAGGCTGGGGACAAATTTTTCACCCTGCAAGTGGGCGACAGGACCGAAAAAGTGTCGGTGGACCGACTCAAGCCAGCACACTCGGAGCCCAGGGAGCAGGTCCCTGTAGCTCGTCCACCTCCACGCGGCCGATCTGCCCTCAAGCCGGTTCACCCGGCTGCTCCACGCCCGGCCGTTCCACGTCCCCCGGCATCCTACAAGAGCCGCTCCGGCCGGCCCATCAGACTGCCGCACCGTCTCGTCCACACCTCCTAAGCGAATTCTGGGGGGAGCTGTGTGGCGGATCGCCACCTAAAACGGGCATAATCCACTCTTCCGTCTGTGGACAAATTTCCAGCACCTTCCCCTTTAAGGCACATTACCTTTAAGGCAGAAGGGGGCGGGGCCTCAGGTTTTACCCAGAGAATTCTGGGAGTTTTGCCGGAGAATTCTGGGAGCAGCTCTCTCAGCCATTTTGTGTGCCATGCAGTGAATTAAAGTTTTCTTATTTTCCACATATGGATTCAGCCTCCATTCGTGTTTCGCGGCAGCCTCAACAACATTAACGTTGGATAAAATGCCCAAGTGGCTACCCTTGTGAATCTACTTGTGTGTCATCTTTCTCTTCCGTGTGCTTCTACAAGGTGCTACCCCTGTGGCTTCAGCAGGGGTAGAGACAGCCTACTCACTTCCCTGCTGCCAAGGAGCTGGAGAGCACCTTGCTGCACATCAGTGGGGCAATGAGGACCCATGTCTATGCTGACATCCCCTCCTAGAGAGGAGGTCTATGAGCCTCTGCCATCTATCCTCCATAGAGACTATGTGCTCCTGTGAGTGGCGCATTAGCTGCTCCATGTAGGTGGCCATCCTTTCCATGGAAGAGCCTAAAGTCGCCATTGCCTGCAACACAGTGGTGCTCATGTTGGAGATGGACTCCTCCATTCTCTGAACATTTGCAGACATCGCACTCGCAAAACCTGTCAGAGCACCCTGCACTTCTTCCTGCACCTCCAGGATCGTCCTCTTTCTGGATGGCCTCCGAGACTCAGCGTCTGCATGCAGCTGAGCAGAGCTGGGAGTGTCCGGCGAGGACTCTCCGCTGCTGTCCCTGACTCCACCAACTGCTCTTGCTCACTTGTGAGTTGTAAGACACCAGGTGACAATACTCTATGTCGCGTGGGGCCCAACCAGGTGTGCGTATCTGCGCTGGTTCTGGGTGTGCTTATGTTTGGTGACGGTGCCCTCTCAGAGGCTGGAGGCTGCTCTGAAGAGTCGTCTTCCTCTTCCTCCTGGACAGTCGGGGGCGGAGGGGCTCTTGATGGAGTTGTGGGAGAGTAAAGAGATGAGTTAGATATGTCATATGAAGAATGGGTGCAGATACCATTATGCACATGATGACCATTCAATGGCTGCCGATATCAGTCCCCATATGAGTGACTGATGTATGCCATGTAGCTGTATGATATGTAATTCTGTTACCAGGTTGCTGAGATGTCCCCCTCTCTCCGTCTCCCACCTCCAGCTGCTCAGCGACTCCAGATATTTCTAAAACAGCCTCCTCTGCTATTGTAAGGTTTGCAAATGATGGAGGGCCACTGCCGGTTCTCTCCCTCTCCCTCTTATTTTGGGCTCTCTTTTCCTGCAAGGAGGAAAGAAGAAAAGGTTGAGAGTGATGGAATGAGTGTAAGGAATGGATGAGTTAGATCTTTAGAGGGAGACTATGATGGAGTGGGGTGTCAAAGCCAAGTGGCCTCCTTGTGTGCTGTTAGTTGGTATGATTGCACTAGGATGAGGTTGAGTGTGAGGGGTGGTTAGTCAGATGGGGATGTGATAATGTAGATAGAGAGGGAGGGATAGGTGTACGTGCAAGGTATGTTGGCATGAGTAAGGATGTGCAGGAGTAGGGTTGGGAAGGTAGAGTGATGGTGATGTGATGAGAGGCACAGCAGGATGAAGTTTGAGTGTAGCTTTGCACTCACGTTTCCTGATCTAATGAGATCATTGAAACGTTTGCGGCACTGCACCCAGGCCTCCTGACCACATCCCTGCTGTCGACCTCCTCTGCAATCTCCAACCAAACTGTTTCGTTCTCCTCGGGAGGTCTCTTCCGCCCATTGGAAGGGAAGAGGACCTCCTTGCATGCTCTGACTCCCTCTACAAGCATATGGAGGGAGTCATCGGAGAACCTGGGTGCAGCCCTCTGCCTCTGTGCAGTCATTTCCAAGTGTTTTCAGCACTCCAATGCTGTAGTACATTGACTGCGCTATTTTAGATTAACCTTCAAATATAATGTGGCCATTGCCTCTTTATATATCTCGGCTGAAAACGCGTCATGGATGACGTCATCAGACCCGCACCATTTCATTGGGCCGGGCAACGTGCAGGGCGGGCTTAATAGGCCCTATTGAAGTAAAGTTGTTTTGTGTAGTGGGATAGAGCCAGCAACGGGGTCGCAATCCGCCATGGCCACCACCTGCACCGGACCCGGCCAGGTAGGGAAAATTCCGGCCTATGTCTCACATTGAGTGCTAAATTCCATATGATTTTTAGTAGTTTATTGATTTCATCCATTGAATCCTTTCCTTAAGTGCAGTAACATATGCATAATCATGTGAATATACGTTGATAGTGTTACCTGTCAGCTGCAGAAGTGTGCAGTATTCCATTGGGTGATACAAAGCTTTGAAATTTGTTATCCTAAAGCTTTGAATTGTTCTTCATTTTATTATTTCACAGCTTACTTTTCCTGGACAGCCTGTGAATTTAAAAAATCACAGAAAACTTGAATGTTTCCGTACTTTACTAACAATCCAAAATCCTATACAGTTCAATAAAATGAACAATTATGTTCAGCATAGAATAAAAGATTAAAATGAAATGCTGAATTGCCTAAAAAAATGCCAGATATTGATCAATGTATTGGACAAAGCTTCACCTTTTCCAGGCTATCCCCTCCCACTTCCAAAACTGAAGATTCAGTTATTACAAATGAATATTACATTTTCTGTGAATATCGTTATAGAAAGATAGTGGAAGTAAGGAGAACATGCAATAAAGGATAAAAAATAATCTTGAGAAGAGTGTGTGAAGTACTAAACGAAAGCTGCTATTCTTTCGCATTGTGTGAATTTGAAAATATTTTTTGCCTGTTGCTAGCCAAGACGGTGACATAGTGGAGTCTGCATGTCTGTGTACTGTAAATTTAATTAAACCAAATAATAGCAGGGTACCTGATATGTATATAATGATATATCTTATGCTTCAATAAAATACTAAATATTACTGGCTGAAAAGAACCCACATGTTAAATAGTCTTTACAATTGAGATTGTAATGTGTCATTTGGAGTAGAGGATAGAAAATAGACTGTGGCTTAAAGTCTGCATATGGATTGAAAAAAATGTTTGTCGCAATTCTAAGAAGTTGTTAAACACTGCACTAAATTAGTGATTGCTGGCTGGAAGATCGAAATTCTTGGTTTGACCTAATCTCAGTATGGTTACTGCAAATGGTAACACGATTACTTTTACAGTACATGTTGGAAAATAGATTGCAAACAAGATTTTTGGGGTCTATATGCTATACTAAGCACGCTTCCTTCATCCACAGGGCCTGGATTTGAATCCAACCCAGGCTGATGTGATAAAAGTCACCTTAATCAGAGAACTGTAAGGGTAGTGTAAAATGAGATTATGCAGTGTCAACCTAGTTCCTATTGAAAATACAACACAAAACTGACCATAGTTAAACACTAATTAGCAATCTTGCGCAAAGACCCGAGGAAGCCTGAGAAGTGCACAAGTATATGCTGTTGCATCAGGAAAGGGTGATCTTCGAAAGTCCGAGACAAAGTCGAGGAACATTGTTGGAGTGGTGTAAGGGTCTAGAATAGTCTATAACTTATCCAGAAATGCTTGATGCTCACACTGCATGCCAAAAGTTCGATTTTCCAACACTGATACCTCTAACCTAGAGCACAAAATGTAATCCAAAACAAATTAAATTTTTTTAAAAAAATTGGATGTAGTATTGCTTTCTTTGTGTGGGAGTTGTGGAAGTAGAGAAGTAAGTGATCTGAGATATGGAACATTTTGCAGTTTTTCACTCCTGACAGCAGTGTGGCAGTGACAAAAAAGGACCACTGATCACTAATATTAATCAGTTATGCATTTTTTTTGTACTGAATTTGAAAGAGAGTGTAACAGGCTGAAAGTTTAAGACTATGCATGGATAATTATTGCTCTTTGGCTATAGAAGCAGTCTTCAATGTGTAATTCATTTAGCCTATCAAATTACCACTTTTTATAGTACTTTTTTATAACCCCAGAGGAGATACAGCAGAAGAGCATGATGATTTAAGTAATGTATTTCTATGTAGTGGCAGTCAACATCTCTGGTAATTTGACAAATTTGGTTACAATAAGAAGATAAGAACATAAGAATTAAGAGCAGGAGTAGGCCATAGTGCCTGCTCTGCCATTCAAGAAGATCATGGCTGATCATCGACCTCAACTCCACTTTCCTGCCTGATCCCCATATCCCTTGATTCCCTTAGAGTCCAAAAATCTATCTATCTCAGCCTTGAATAGACTCAATGGGCTGGATTTTGATACTGGGGCGGGCTTGGGTCGTGTAATCCGCATTTCATGTTAGCCACCCGATTCTAAATCGATGTGGGAGAATGATGCCATTTTAACCTAATTGGCCAATTGAGTTCCAACGTGTGGGAACCCATGGCCAGTGAGTTTTTCCAGTCTGAAAGTCGCCTCCAATGATGTCATCATCGCTGCTGCATTTAAAGTCTGCAACAAGCCTTGCTTCTTCTGCAGACTGCCAAGCTTTTGCCCTTGCATGTTAGAGGCACCTGCAGGAAGAATGGCCAGCCAGAGACCTAGGTCTGCACCCCGCTTTGATGACGTTTCCCTGCAGGCTTTAGTAGAGGGAGCAAGAGCAAACAAAGAGGTGCTCTTCCCTTCTTCAGGGAGGAAGAAGCCTCCCCAGCAAACCAAGGCTGTGTGGATCCAGGTGGCAGGGGAGGTCGACTCTTTGTCAATAACCCGCAGAACCTGGCTTCAGTGCAGGAAGAGGCTTCATGACCTTCTGTGCACTGGAAAAGTGAGTATGAATTTCCCATCACCCTCAATCTGATCCCCATTGCCTCTCCTCACCAGCACTCAGCTTTAGCTATCTCTTCCTCCACATCCCACTTGACACTGACATCCATGCACCCTTACCCATTCCCTCTCTCTCTATGGTCACATTCACCTAACTATTCGACTATGCAGCCCACACACTCCCTATCACTGTGATGCAATTACAACTTACAACACACAGGGAGGGCCCTTGGTCTTGCCACCTCACTCCATCTTTGTCTCCTTCTAAGCATCTATGCTATGGATTCTCTACACTCACTCCTTCATTCTCACTCAAACTCCACTTGTCTCCCTCATTGCAGGAAAAGAGAGCTCACAATAAGAGGGAAAGAGCGAGGACAGGAGGAGGGCCACCCTCAGTAGCCCAGCTCACCACCTGGGAGGAGGGGGTCCTGGAGATGGTGGGAGTGGAGGAAGATTCCCAAGTGGGGGATGGACAGACGGGCACATCACAGCAAGCTGGTGACAGAATAGTTTTCCATCTCTCTCAATGACATTGCATGAGTCGCTGATAATGATTCTGAAGCTCTCACAGATGGACTTATGATCATCTGCAATATGCAATGTGCATGTAACCTTGGCCTCACATCTCTGACTCTTTCCTTTACTCCCCCCAGGACCATCGCAAGCACCCGTCCCCACTATCTAGGAGGAAGCGCATGAGCCTCAAGACTCCTCAGAGGAAGCTGCAACCTCTGAGGGCGCAGCGTCAGCAGAATTCAGCGCACCCAGCACCAGCGCAGACACTCACACCTCGGAGGGAACATCGCAAGATAGAGTACTGTTGTCACCTGGTGTATCACAGCTCACAAGTGAGCATCAGCAGATAGTGGAGACAGGGACAGCAGTGGAGAGTCCTAGTCGGAGGGTGCAGGTCGCTCCCAGCTCGGCTCAGCTGCATGTCGACCCTCTGCCTCTGGGTCCATCCATAAGATCAGCGGTGCTGGAACTCCAGGAACAGATGCAGGAGTCTCTAGCAGGTTTTGTCTCCAGGGTCGCTGCAAGTGTGGAGCGAATGGAGGAGTCCATTGTGAACATGAGCAGAGCTTTTGTGGAGTCATTGGCGCATGAACGCATCACCACGGAAAGGATGGCAACCTCCGTGCAAATGATGGCAACCTCCGTCGAAAGGATGGCTACAGTAGACGAGAGGATGGCTGCAGCCATGGAGGAGATAAGTCGCCAGAGTGCAGAAAACATGGTGAGTGTTCAGAATAGAATGACATCTCTGGAGGAGCGATGGTCATCTATTGAACACAGAAACCAGACCTTCATGGAAGTCCTTCTGAGTAGGACTTCCAGTGCAGATACGGGTCCCCATGGCCCCCCTGATGTGCAGCAAGGTGCTCTCAATCCACTTGCAAGCACTGAGGTGGACCTGACCCATGAGGGGGATGTTGTTTGCAGAGAACAAGGAAGTGGGGGCTCCTCTCCAAGCGCTCACACTTCCATGCCACTGACAAGTCCTCGGTCAAAGTCCTACCAGAGTCCGCACCCAACTCAGATCGGCGTCTCAACCCCTGCACAGCCGCAGGAGCAGCAGACTGTTGGCGAGCCCTCACAGGTTCGCAACCCCAGAGGACGCCGGCCAAAGGTGTCGAGACAGGAGCAGCAAGAAAGTGAGCAAAGGGCTTCCACATCTGCTGAAGTCACAGAGGAAGCACCATGTAGGAGCACGCGTAAGAGAAAGATAGTGCACAAATAGTCACAAGGGTAGTCACTTGGGTGAATTTTGATGTTTTATGTTAAAAAGCCATCAGATGATTACTGTAAAAACAAATCTGATGGCTACTGCTGTAGTTGTGGCGTGTGTCATTTCGCGAATGGGACTTCCACATTGAGGGCTTAGGATTACTTGCAATTGTCAGTATGGTGTTCAAATTGTTAGGAATCCGCTGGTTCTTGGCCATTGTCGATGCTCAGGTAAGAAGCTGCGAGGCAAAAGTGCCTGGAATGAGCCTGAGGCAAAAAAGTTGAGTGCGGTGGTGTCTTTGACAGCCACTGGTAAGGGTTGTCCCCCTGGTCTCTGGGCTCCAGGACTTGTTGCAGCATTGCGCAGATGTCACCCACTACCTCTCGCGAAAGTTGGAGCCGCCTTTGGCACTGCTGCTCAGACATGTTGAGGTAGCTGACCCTGTGTCTGTAGAACCTGTTTGGGGGGTATCTCCTGCGCTGACGGGCTTCCATGCGCTGGCCCCTTCTGGCCTGTGCAGCTTCAGGTGGGTGAGCAGCAGCTTGGCGCTCCTGTTGTTGCTGCTGCTGTTGGTGCTGCTGCTGTTGTTCATGGTTCTGCTGGTGCCACGGCTGGTCTTCATCCTCATCTGATGTCCAGAAGGGAAGGAAATAAATGCCTCCCATGCTTCTGGTATATGCCTCAGTTGAGGAAGCGCTCAGTCAAGGTGGCGAGAGGGGTTTCCCCGGAGGTCGCACTGGAGATGGGTGTCAGGCTCCAAACTTCCACAGCTGTGGTTATGCCATCTAAAAGTTCCCCCAGACCTGAGAGCAAAGTCCTGCCACCTGCAAATGATGGCTGATCAAATCTCCTATTTAATGGTTGAGTTGCAGCTGATAGTCAGCAATCCAATTGTGCTACCGCCAGGTTTCACCGTCGTGTTTCAGAATAGGTGTGCTTCACGTGGGAAAAGGGTTAAAATCACAAAGGCCTATCAAAATGGCATTATAGAGGCAATTTAGTGCTTGTTAAGGCCTTAACGGCCTATTCCGCCTCTTGGAGGCGGGACGGAGACGGGACCAGTAGACATGATTTAATGAAAATTGCTTGGAGGCGGGATGGAGGCGGGGTTGGGCCCGCCCGCCAGTTTTTGCAATTTTAACCCCCCACACGCCTCCAATCCCACCTCAACGGCCCGATGAAATTCAAGCCCAATGACTCAGAATCCACAGCCCTTTGGGGTAGAGTATTCCAAAGATTCACAACCCTCTGAGTGAAGAAGTTCCTATTCATCTCAGTCTTAAATGACCGACCCCTTATCCTGAGATAATACCCCCTAGTTCTAGATGCTCCAGCCAGGGGAAACAACCTCTCAGCATCTACCCTGTCAATCCCCCTCAGAATCTTGTATGTTTCAATGAGATCACCTCTCATTCTTCTAAACTCCAGAGAGTATAGAAACAGAAAATGCTGGAAATACTCAGCAGGTTAGGCAGCAAATGTGGAGAGAGAAACAGAGTTAGCATTTCAGGTCGATGACCTTTCGTCAGAATGAACTGATATCAGGCTAACTGGCCTGTAGTTCCCTGTTTACTCTCTCCCTCCTTTCTTGAATAGCAGGGTTACATTTGCTACCTTCCAATCTGCTGGGACCATTCTAGAATCTAGGGAATTTTAGAAGATCACACCCAATGCATCCAATATCTCTGCAGCTACCTATTTTAGAACCCTGGGATGTAGACCATCAGGTCCAGGGGATTTGTCCCATTAGTTTCTCAAGTACTTTTTCTCTACTAATATTGATTACTTTCAGTTCCTCACTCTAATTAGCCCCTTGGTTCCCCACTATTTTTGGTATGCTTTTTGTGTCTTCTACTGTTAAGACAAATATAAAATATTTGTTTAAAGTCTCTGCCATTTCCTTATTCCCCATTATAATATCTCCTGTCTCAGCCTCTAAGGGACCAACGCTTACTTTTGCTACTCTCTTTTTACATACTTGTAGAAGCTCTTACAATCTGTTTTAAATCTCTTGCTAGTTTACTCTCATATTCTATTTTCTCCCTTTTTTATCAATTTTCGGTCATCCTTTGCTGATTTCTAAAGCTCTCCCAAACCTCAGGCTTACTGGTATTCTTCTCAACATTATAAGCCTCTTTTAATCTAATACTATCCTTAACTTCTTTAGTTAGCCACGCGTGGATCACTTTTCCCGTGGAGTCTTTATTTCTCAATGGAATATATATTCGTTGAGAATTTTGGAATATTTCTTTAAATGTTTGCCACTGCTTATCTACCGTCATACCTCTTAATGTAATTTCCCAATCTACCTTAGCCAACTCGCCCCTCATACTTATGTAATTGGCTTTATTTAAGTTTAAGACTCTCGTGTTGGATTTAAGTATTTCACTCTCACACTCAATAGTCGGAATTTTACTGGCACTCAGAGTGCGGGTTTGGAGGCGGGTCCGCTGTCAAAATCACAAAGATCGACAGCGAGTCGGTATCCCGCTGTAAACCCGCCTCCTTGTCAGTTTCCCAAGTGTCGGATCTGTCATCCCTAAACAGACCCGACACCAAGCGGCAGGTCAGCCAATTTAGATAGTTAAAAGCTTATTAAAAGGTAGTTAAGAACTATTTTCCTATTTTACAAGGTTTTCAACGAGGTTCCCGGAGAGCAGCTATCACGTCAGGTAAGTATGTCGGGTTCTCAATGACTGTGGAGTGCTGTGAATAGGTGAAAGCTGCAAAAATGGTATAAAACCTACCATTTCACAGTTGTTCACTTCCCAATCTTAGAAGCTGGAGCATTAATGATTTGGAACCCACTTTTGAGCTTTATGTGCTTTTGAAGTGTTTGGAGTAATCTCTCTATCCACTGTCACCATTTGGAACAACCTATCTCAACATTGACAGATTACTCCTGTCATCTCAACCTCACCTGCCATCCATTCCATCAGCATCAGTGCCCTTGAACAAATCTCACCTTGGTCCTCAGAATCCCAACATGATCAGCCCCAGCACCAGCATCACCAGGCACACCAGCAGCACCAACATTCACACCAACCTTCTCCGCAATCAACTGATGCTGCACTGGACACAGGGCATCATCACCCATGCACACTGCTGCCCGGGACACCAGCGATGGCCTCACCATGTCCAGATTTGCTTCACTTAACACTGTACACCCTGGCTGCCACATGATGCACCAGGTTGGCACCACCCCACACCAGCACCATAAATCATCCCTACAATGTCCAAGCCATTCCTTTTGCACTCATCACTATTGGGGGGGAGGGGGGATCGTTATGTCTCACTATTCACTGCAACTCACGAAGACACTTTCAAAGGTGCACATAAATCTGTCCAAGAAGGCAAAGTGGTAACAATAAGGATTTCAATGCTTGACAACACATTAACAGAAAGTTCACACAAACATTGGCTGAAACACTCAAGTGCCTACCCTTGTGTGCTGTTAGTTGGTATGATTGGACTAGGATGAGGGTGAGTGTGAGGGGTGGCTAGTGAGATGGGGAAGTGATAATATATATAGAGAGGGATGGGTGGAGGTGCAAGGTAACTTGGTGTGAGTAAGGATGTGCAGGAGTAGGGTAGGAAAGGCAGAGTGATGGGGATGTGATGAGTGGCACAGGAGGATGAGGTTGAGTGTGGCTTTGCAGTAACATTTTGTGATCTACTGTGATCATTGAAAGGTTTATGCCACCGCAGCCAGGTCCTCCTGACAACAACCCTGCTTGTGTTCTCCTGTGCAGTATGCAACCAGGCTGCGTTGGTGGCCTGGGGAGGTCTCTACCACCCATTGGAAGGGAAGAGAACCTCCTTGTGTGCTGTGACTCCCTCCATAAGCATATGGAGGGAGTCATAGTAGAGCCTGGGTGCAGCCGTGCACCTTTGTGCAGTGTTTGTCGGTGTTTGCAGCCTCAATGCTGTAGAACACTGACAGCACAACTGTCAAAATGAATGTGGACATGGCCCCTTTAAGGAAACTGGCTGATGACGCGTCATCAGATGATATCATCAGATCCGCTTCGTTTTAATTGGCTGAGAACCTTGCACTGCGGGCTTAACAAGCCCAATCAGGGCAAAATCACTTGGAGGAGGCGGGATGAAGATGGGTGCGGAGTTTGAGGCTGCTGTCTACTCTGGCCACACCGGACTTGCCACGGCTGGTGAAATCACGGCCATTGTGAAATTCTATCATATTATGATCACTCTTCCCCAGAGGATTCTTTACTATGAGATTACTAATTAGCCCTGTCTCATTACACAATACAAGATCTAAAATAGACTGTTCCCTGGTTGGTTCCATTATGTATTATTCTAAGAAACTGCCTTGAATGCATTCCATTAACTCGTCCTTCAGTCTACCTTTGCCAATTTGATTTGCCCAGTCGATTAAAGTCCCCCATGATTATTTTATTATCTTTGTTACAAGCTCCTATTATTTGTTGATTAATACTCTGTCCAACGGTATAGCTACTGTTTGGGGGCCTATAAACTGCTCCCACCAGTGTTTTCTGCCCTTTGTTATTTCTTATCTTCACCCATACTAATTCTACTTCCTGATCTTCCGAGCTAAGATCCTTTCTCACAACTGTCCTTATATCATCCTTTATTATCAGGGCTATCCCCCTATCCTTTTCCATTCTACCTGTCTTTTTGAAATGTCAAGTACCCTGGAATATTTAGTTCCCAACCTTGGTTACCCTGCAACCACGTCTCTGCAATGGCCATTAGATCAAAGTCATTCATCTCCATTTGTGCCACTAATTCATCTATCTTATGCTTCATGCATTCAGATAAAGAGCCTTTAATTTTAACTTTTTACCCTTATTCCCTGCTTTTGCCTTATTCACTAATTACTAGATTTAGTTTAAGTTATAGGTAGATGAAATTAAATTAAATGTTTACCTGTAACACAAAGCACTACAAGCATTGGAGGCAGAAAGCAGCACCTCCTTCCCCCTCTGCTCCGAATTCGCACTCTCTTCAAATTCCCAACTTTAGCACTTTGTTTAGAAGCACTCTGTTTAAGACCACTCTGTGCAGACCACAGGTGAAGTAACTATTTAGACCTTGGCTAGAAGATTACATTAATAATGCCCAAAAACCTGGCTTTTGAGTTGATACCTAAACAATGAGTCAGCATCCTCCTACATCCTTGGTGATTTTCATAATGTTTATAAATCATTGAAAATGGATTTTGGCTTTTGTATTAAAGGCTAACTTGACCTAGAATATATTTGGCTATCCTTTCCCACTGCTGTTTGTTGATGCAGGGATCCTCGATTCTCAAACTAAAGGCATCCTGTGCAAATCAGCACTAATGTGTAATGTTAGTTAAACTGGATCAGAGTGATCAATGATCAATAATAATACATGAATGCAGTTCATAGCTGTTGGATTTTTTGAAAAGCAAGTTATTAAAACATCTAATAACAGAGAAATGGGCTAATGAGGCTGCTGTTTTGCTTTACCATCTCTCAACTGCCTCAGAGCTTGCCATCCATGATAGCTGAGGAAAACTTAAATGCAAAAGATGTAAAATATACATTTTTGTAAAGTATCATCAAATCACATAAAATAGTACAAGACCATAGGATTGTTTTCAGTCTAGTTTCATATTCTGAATTACAGTCTGCTGTACTCCTTCACATTCATTATTACTTAAGTTGATCACGTTAGTTTAAAAAAAGTAAGCCTGATCCCAGCTGAATTAGTATATTAAATTGCTGATTTTAATTTGCTTGTGATTTTTAGTAATTTAGTTTTATGGTATATAATACTCTGTGAAAGGTGGAAAAAGTGGACAATCTCTTACGTGGCTTCACATCCTTTTTTTGTTGTAAGTTTTGCATGAAATGATGAAAGAACAAACCTTTATTTGCATTGTCAATGATTTGAAGTGACATTTATGATAAACTATAATCAGTCTTTGTCATTATCAGGTAATTTTACTTTCATGTTTTACTTCAGTCATATAGAATAAAGTACTTCACTCAGCACACTGATAGCCAGTCCATTCCAAAATACTGTTCTCTGGAGTGCCAATGATTGATGCAATGTTCAAGCATTACTGGAAATCATGGGCTCCAAGCTCTGCGCAAAACCCTGTGTGAGGTTAGAGCCGGACGTCTCCATGCTCCTTGACAGTGACAGCAGGCTCTCTGGCAGGATTGCCAATGCACCAAGCATTTCTCTGTGCATGCCCATCACCCTTCTTCTGAAGGCCGCCCCATCGAAGTCCTCATCTGAGTCCTCTACAGCAGAACTTGTGTGGTACCTCACCCTCCAGGGAGCTGTCACCTGCGCTACCCTTTCCCCAGGCCCTGGCTGCAAGCCATTCGTGCCCAGTGACTCACCACATGCAGATCCCGCCTCTATACTACCCTCTAAAGTGCGCACAGTGCCAGTTTCTGAGCTGGTGCCTGCGAGTGTGAGATCGAGTGACGGTGTCTCTTCTTCTCCATCACTCTCCTCTTGCTCTTCCTGCACTGGCTGGGAAGCTTGGAGTTCTTGGGTATCTGAAAGGAGAAAGGCACAAGGGTAGGGTTGTGGTGAGGGGAGGGTGAATGCAAGATGTGCATGCTTACACTATCAGCAGCTTGTAAGTGAGAAGACATTGTGGTATGAAATGGAAGTGGGACGTGAGAAGGAGGATTAGGTGTGAGCATACTGTCATCTTCAATGGTTTCAGCCTCGCCGATTGACATGGCCTCAGTGTCGGCCCCTCCAATAACGTCAAGCACAGTCTCCTCCAGCTGGGTCAGGATGTGCAGGCTTGCCTGTACCCCACCAGTTAGCTGCTGCTGTCTGCAGTTGTGAGCTACTTTGCACTGCAAGAGAAAGGGAAGTGTGTCAGTGAGAGTGGTGCAATGTGTTTGGGTGATGTGCCTGTCATGGTTGAATAGGTGGCAGTGTGTGCAAGGTGTGAGATGTGGGTGTGAGGCTTGCAGCAATGTTTAAGTGTGTGAGGGCGAGATGAAGCTATGAATGTGAGGTATGAGTCGTGATTGATAGAGATTGTTGGTAGGTGAATGATGGGGGTGTGGTGCATTGAGCAGTGTGTAAGGCTAGTGGTACAGTTGGTGGGAGATGGCTTTTGAAGATGCATTCACTGACTTTGACTACTCGTGTGAGGTAATTAAACTTCTTTCGGCACTGGATCCAGTTCCTCGGGGCAAGACAGCTGGCAGTGACCGCTTCAGCTATCAGCTCCTACTGCCTTCTGATTGTGAGTCTGGAGAACCTAGGTGCCCTTTCTCTGCCCTGTTGAACCATAACTGCCTGACAGTTGCCTTGACAACCAGCTCAATGAGGTGCTGAATGCAGAATACACTTCCCCTTTAAGAGGTGCAGACTGCATTTAAAATTAGAGGCTAGCTTTAACCGAGGGAACGGTAGCATAGTGGTTATGTTACTGGACTAGTAATGTCTCACCTCCTGACTCCCCAAAGCCTTTCCACCATCTACAAGGCACAAGTCAGGAGTGTGATGGAATTCTCTCCACTTGCATGGATGAGTGCAGCTCCAACAACACTCAAGAAGCTCGACACCATCCAGGACAAAGCAGCCTGCTTGATCGGCACCCCATCCATCACCTTAAACATTCACTCCCTCCACCACTGGCGTACCGAAGCTGCAGTGTGTACCATCTACAAGATGCACTGCAGCAACTCGTCAAGGCTTCTTTGGCAGCACCTCCCAAACCCGCGACCTCTACCACCTAGAAGAACAAGGGCAGCAGGCACATGGGAACACCATCACCTACAAGTTTCCTTCCAAGTTACACACCATCCTATCGTCGCTGGGTCAAAATCCTGGAACTCACTCCCTAATAGCACTGTGGGAGTACCTTCACCACACGGACTGCAGCGGTTCAAGAAGGCGGCTCTCCACCACCTTCTCCAGGGCAAATAGGGATGGGCAATAAATGCTGGCCTTGCCAGTGACGCCCACATCATAGGAATGAATAAAAGAAAATCTAGCATCGCATGAACTTGGGCTCCCGGCTGAGATCTCAGCCACTCAGCAGCACTCTCAGCGCTGGGCTACATTCATCAATAATGTTGATTAGCAGACAGCATGAATGTCGCCCGCACTACTTTCAGCGGGCACAGGCCGATCGCGCCTCGTGATCCCCACGCCCATTTTCGGGTTTAATCGAATTTTTAGCCCCCAGTGTCTTACTGCAACAATATACAATCACAGAGTTCTAGTTTCAAACATGTGTGTAAACATTTAATCTAAGCTCTATTTAAAGTTACATAATTGCTTTAGGCTTCAGTGATTTGGAATAGCTCACTTTGTAAATGTTTCCATGAGTATTATCACTGGATTTAATGTTGTTTCTTTGTACTAGGATTGGATGAAAGATGGGTAACGTAGGAACTTACTAGTTTTACTAGTAGCTATTGAATATATCCACTTGATAAATAATATCAGCAAAGGACCTTAAGCCCTCCAGAATCACAGGGGGTAATTTTAACCTCCAAAAACGGGTGGGTTTGGCTCAGGTGGAAAGAAAAATGTAAAAAATTTCAAAAACAACCCCAACACACCTTGAATCCACCCACTTCTGGTTTTAACAGTCGGGACGAGGGGTGGATGACCATTCCGCTCTCAGGAGGCAGGTCGGTTGTTGAAACCTTTTAACGAGGCTGCATGCCTTTTAACAAGGTTTCTATTTTTAACTGCTGTCGGCATGGTTTCCCTGGCCTCAGGAAACCCGGCAGGTAAAAAATGGCGAAAAATGCTGGATCCATCAGGTAAGTGCCTTTACAGCACTGCTTGTGTGCTAGGAAGAGTGGGATTGTTTCTTCTAGGCCCAACAAGCTTAACCTGAATCCTCAATCGCCCTCCATGATCACTGAAACCTCCAACCCCCCCTCCGATCCGTCATCTTCCCCGACCCCCCACCCCCACCCCCGCGATCACTGCCCCCCCAACCACGGTCTACCCACCCTTATCCCCCCCCCCTCCGTGAGATCTCTTTCCTCCCCCCCACCACCAGTAAACCTACCTGCTCCTGGGCTGCAGCCTTGTGCCGTAGCTTTCCGTGTCCAATAGGCAGCCAAGCATGTCAATCAAGCTGGCTGTCGGGTAGGGAACATGGGAAGAAAATTCAAACACGCCCTGGAGTTAAAACTCCACGGCGTTCGGGGAAATCCGAGGTTTCCCAACCATATGGTTAAGTTCAGTACTTGTGTTATCAAGGGGAAAAAAAACCAATCGGGACCACTGTGTCTCATTGCGTTCACAAATTCCAATATCTACAATCTCCATATGCTAAGCTGAGTTACCACTGGCTTGGCACATCAGCAAGATAGAAAAACATAAAAACATTCTATTTTTAAAGTAATCATTGAAGAAATGAATAAGTAACAAGATGATTCCAGATTCTAAAATTTGCAGGCTCAGAAAACCATATTCCAAGAGTTCCTCAAAATCATGGCAGCCTGTCTGAACTGGTTAACATCAGTTATTAAAATAAACTAAACTCATGGAACAGCAAATATGGGCTGGATTTAGCCAATGGGGAGCTTTTGAAGGCGGGACTCCCACTTGTCAGGTTTCAGTCCCGCCTCCATCAACTTCTGGCCAACCCACGCTATTTTCCCCTGATTGACCTTGTTAAGCCTGCCTAGCGGGCTTAGCAGGCCAATTAAGGGAAAGTCGGTTACAGAGAACGTCAACGTATGACGTTTTGACAGATGAATTGTCATCTTTTGACAGCTCTGTGAACCTGTCAAACACTGACATTCTCTGTAGTTTGATGAGTTCTTGAATTCTGATTTGGATAGAGAACTGGTTGGCAGACAGGAAGCAAAGAGTTGGAATAAACGGGTCTTTTTCCGAGTGGCAGGCAGTGACTAGTGGGGTACCGCAGGGATCGGTGCTAGGACCCCAGCTATTCACAATATATATTAATGATCTAGACGAGGGAACTAGATGTAATATCTCTAAGTTTGCAGACGACACAAAGCCGGGTGGGCATGTGTGCTGTGAGGAGGATGCAGAGAAACTCCAGTATGATTTGGACAGGTTGGGTGATTGGGCAGATGCATGGCAGATGCAGTATAATGTGGAAAAATGCGAGGTTATCCACTTTGGTGGCAAAAACAGGAAGACAGATTATTATCTGAATGGCAATAGATTGGGAAAAGGGGAAGTGCAACGAGATCTGGGAGTCCTTGTGCACCAGTCGCTGAAGGTAAGCATGCAGGTGCAGCAGGCGGTTAAGAAGGCACATGGTATGTTGGCCTTCATAGCGAGAGGATTCGAGTACAGGAGCAAGGATGTCTTGCTGCAGTTGTACAAGGCCTTGGTGAGACCACATCTTGAGTATTGTGTGCAGTTTTGGTCGCCTTATCTGAGGAAGGATGTTCTTGCCATGGAGGGAGTGCAGCGAAGATTTACCAGACTGATACCTGGGATGGCAGGAATGACGTATGAAGAGAGATTGGGTCGATTAGGCTTATATTCGCTCGAGTTTAGAAGAATTAGAGGGGATCTCATTGAAACTTATAAAATTCTAACAGGACTAGACAGACTAGATGCAGAAAGGATGTTCCCGATGGCGGGGGAGTCCAGAACCAGAGGTCTAAGGATAAGGGGTAAGCCATTTAGGACTGAGATGAGGAGGAATTTCTTCACCCAGAGAGTGGTGAACCTGTGGAATTCTCTACCACAGAAGGCAGTTGAGGCCAATTCATTAAATATATTCAAGAAGGAGATAGATATATTTCTTAAGGCTAAAGGGATCAAGGGATATGGGGAGAAAGCAGGGACAGGGTACTGAATTTGGATGATCAGCCATGATCTGATTAAATGGCGGAGCAGGCTCGAGGGGCCGAATAGCCTACTCCTGCTCCTATCTTCTATGCTGCTATGCTTCAAGACCTCATCAAACCTGTTTCTTTTGCAGAAATTAAATGGTTGTTGCATTGGAGAATGCAACGGCCATCTGTCATCTCTACCCCGGAGGTGCGAGACTCTCCGCATACCTGCAGGAAGAAACAAAGGTAAGTACACTTTTTCTAACACTTTCCACTTACCTCAGATACTCACCTCTCCACACTTGCACCCATCACTCACCTCCACAGCACAGTTTTGCACCCCTCCCACCCCCGCAGACCCACTACTCACCTCGGTGACCCTGGCGGGTTTCGGAGCCTTCAGGAAGCCCGCACTTGTGTGGGCAAAATGGGGATAATCCTCTTATCTGCCTGTTAACTACCTGTTAGCAGGCAGTTAAGTGGCTGTAATAACTTCCCGCCTCCAAGGAGACGGGACCCGGCGCGGGACGGCTACCCGCCTCCTGGCAAGACGGCACGGGGACGGGTTGGGCACCCGCCCCCAAATTCTGACATTTTCCTGGCAGTCCCGCCTCCCCATTGCTGGCAAAATCCAGCCCTATATCTCTGATGAATGAAAGCACCTGCAAAACCTGACTTAGATTCCAGGGTGTATATTTTAACATGATCATTTGCAGTTCCACCCATCGTAATGATTATACGCAGCCGTAGACATAATCGAAGAAAACCGTTAACAATTGCTGCTTGTGCATTGACCAATCTTGCTACCATAGGTATGCATCGTAGTGCAAGTGTTGTCAATTTATACCTTATGTATTGCTGATAGTGATTGTTTTTTGCCCCTTGATACCACAAGTACTGAACTTAACCATCAAGACAGCTTGCAAAGCCAGGTAAATATTATAACTAAAGCAAAAGCAAAATACTGCAGATGCTGGAAATCTGAAATAAAAACAGAAAATGCTAAAAGGTCATCGACCTGAAACGTTAACTCTGTTTCTCTCTCCACAGATGCTGCCTGACCAGCTGAGTATTTCCAGCATTTTCTGTTTTTATTGTACATTAAAACTAAAGTTAGACTCACTTGAACCCAATTGAGATAGATGAGATTCTATCTTAAAATTGACCAGACGCAAGATGCAAAAATAGTGGGAGAAGGGCTCCAAGGGACATGAGCATAATGCCAGAGAACGAGGAGAAAAGCTGTTATGGTAAGAAAAGAGATTCCAAAAATGTGGAGGAGTACTATGGGGAGGACAGGAGTGAAATTCCAGTTATATGGAGAAAGGCTGTCATGCAGAAAAGCTCTAGTGGATCGGAATTAGCAAGTGTTGGACAGGAAGCTGACACTAACAAGAATGATGAATGAGAAGAAGACTAAAAATGAAAAACCTGTTTTTTTAATGTTATGGCTACTTCAAAATAAGTTTAAAAGGCTAAATTCATAACTATAATCTGGTGGCTCCATTATTTAACTCGTAATCTAGTGGCATTTTCAGTTTCAGACCAAGGCACCCATGTCGCTTTCGTATTTTGATTTCTGTGGTTGTGAAATGTATAATTTGTAATATTTTGGAAGCTTCAACTTGAGTGTTAAACCAATGTTTTTGTACATGTATAGATAAACTTTGTTCCACAACCCAAACCTCATCTAGATAGAAAAGTTGCAATGCAGTCATAATTTATCCATGTATTTCAACCAACATTTAACTATTATTTTTCACAAAATACTTTTATGGTCAAAACATCTCTGAAAAACTAATAAATCTAAAAGTATATACTAGAAAGAAAAACAGTTATTCAATGCAGGAGGAGAATTCTGTTTTATTTTACTTACTTTGGTTTGTAAAGTTATAATAGGGGGACAAAACTATCCATGTTCCTTTGAGGTCATAGTATCAGGTTCAGGAGCTGTTTTGTTTGGGTTAATACCTGTATAAAGTGTATCAAATTAGACACGTTTAAATGATAGTATTGCTTCTCCAGATCTTTTTACACTCTTCGTAGCCCACTGAACCTTCTAGTGGTATAAATAGATGGACAGGGGTGGGGTCCTATATATAATATAAAAACAGAAAATGCTGGAAATACTCAGATCAGGCAGCACCTGTAGAGAGAGAAACAGAGTTAACATTTCAGGTTGTCAACCTTTCATCAGAACTGGCAAAAGTTAGAGGTTTTAAGCAAATACAAAGGCAGGGAAAGAGGATGGGGAGGAGGAAAGAACAAAAGGGAAAGTCTGTAATAGGGTGGAAGGCAGGAGTGATTAAATGACAAAAGAGATGATGGTGCGAGCAAAAGGGAGTGGTAATGGGACAAGTAAAGAAACAAAAGATGGGTTTAGAGGAGGTGTAAATGGCAATAGCAGATACATTGCCAGCACCTGCTGTCCAACAAAATAGGAGCAGTGGTTATGATCTGAAATTGTTGAACTCAATGTTGAGTCCGATAAGCTGTAAAGAGCCCAATCAAAAGATGAGGTGTTGTTCCTCGAGCTTCCATTGAGCTTCATTAGTACAGTGTAGGAGGCTGAGGAGAGAGAGGTCAGAGTGAGGGTGGGAGTGGGACGGAGAATTAAAATAGCAAATGACCAGAAGCTCAGCGTCACACTTGTGAACTGACCGGAGGTATTCAGCGAAGCAATCATCCAATCTCTAAACACAATTTTGAAACACAATTTCTAAATTTGCAGATGACACCAAATTGGGGGGGGGGGAGAAGAGTTAATACTGAGGAGGACTGCAACAAGACATTAATAAACTTGCAGAATGGGCATATAATTGGCAAATGAAATTCAACACAGATAAATGTGAGGTATTGCATTTTGGTAGGAAGAATAGGGAAGTCACTTATTACTAGGAGGGTGGGAGTCTAGGTGGGGTAGAGGAGCAAAGGGATCTTGGAGTACAAATACACAAATCACTAAAAGTAGTGACACAGGTTAATAAGGCCATAAAAAAAGCAAACCAGGCACTAGGGTTTATTTCTAGAGGGATAGAATTGAAAAGTAATGAAGTTATGTTAAACTTGCATCGAACCTTGGTTAGACCACACTTGGAGTCAATAGCGAGGAGGACTGCAACAAAATACAGAAGAATAGGGAGGTCACATATTATTTGGATGGTGCGAGTCTAGGTGGGGTGGGGGTGCAAAGGGATCTCGGAGTACAATACACAAATCACTAAAAGTTGCGACACAGACTATCAAGAAAGAAGATGTATGTAAGATGCCTTCAATTGTAATGACAAAGTTACTACTATCTATTCACTGGTGTAGTTCACTGTTATTTCTCATATAATACTGACTGAATTTGTAAAACTAATACCACCATCTCCCTCGGTCTGCTCACTTCTAAATTTGCCGTTCCAATGTGTGAGATTTTGTAGAGCTTAGATTTTGTGTTGGTTTTCAGTCACCCATGAACTCTTGTGAACTAGCTAAGTTGGGAATCTCTTATGTGCTTGTTTTTTAAACTTGTATTGCAGCACAAGCTATGATCTCTTATTGCCAGATGCAGTATCCATGGATACCAGAGTGAACATTTGGTGTGCAGTGCATTAAATTGTGGTCTGTGTAAATTTCACTAAGAAGTTAGCAGAATAAAATTAAATTGACAGACAAAATGTAATTGTCAGTACTTTACTAGTTTAAAAAAGCACCCTGTTGTGAGTCTTCAAAGCTTGTCAATTATAACCAGCACTGTGTATGCTTACTGAAGTTACTGTACTCGGTAACACATCATTGCAGTAGAAATTTATCTTGAGAAAGTCAATTTCTTTAAAATGTACATATTTCTCAATTTCTATATGCCTTTGCAAATGGAAGTATTGCTGGGTCTTCCATCAAGTTTCTTTAGTGGTGTCCCACAGGGATCTGTGTTGGGGCCTCAACTATTCACAATATTTATTAACGACTTAGATGATGGCAGAGAAAGTCATATATCCAAATTTGCCGATGACACAAAGATAGGCAAATGTGAGAAGTCGCACAACACCAGGTTATAGTCCAACAGGTTTATTTGAAATCACAAGCTTTCGGAGCGCTGCTCCTTCATCAGGTGAAGTGAAGAGATGCATATAGGCACAGCATATATAGTCAGAGAACACAGCCAGATGATTACAGTTAATCTTTCCAACTGCCCTTTATCACACCTCGGCAGAGAGATAATCACGGCAATCAAAGGTGTGGATGGTGTCCAAACAGGTCAGTCAGCAAAACATTACATCAAAGACAATGTGGCAGATGCTGGGGTCTGTATGGAAAACAAAAAACTTTTTTTGCTGGAAATCACACATCACAAAGATAGGCGGCATTGTAGGCAGTGTAGATGAAAGTATAAAATTACAAAGGGATCTTGATAGAATGGGCAAAACTGTGGCAAATTGATTTCAATGTAAGCAAATGTGATGTCATCCACTTTGGACACAAAAAAGGATAGAACAGGGTACTTTCTAAATGGTGAAAAGCTAAAAACAGTGGAGGTCCAAAGAGACTTGGGGGTCCAGGTACATAGATCATTAAAATGTCATGAACAGGTACAGAAAATAATCAAAAAGACTAATGGAATTCTGGCCTTTATATCTAATATAATATAATACGCTTTAAGATGATAATTGAGAAGGACATAAGTATGACGAATAACCAAGTTAATAGATTGGAGAAAAGCTGATTTTGAGGGGCTGAGTATAGAACTTGGGAAAATAAAATGGGCAACAATATTGGTAAACAACGATGTAGAACAGCAATGGGAAACATTTAAAACGGTGATCAGCAGAGTGCAGGAACAATATATTCCGCTAAAAGGAAAGAACAAACTAAACACTAATGGGACTCCATGGATGAATAAAGCCATAAAGAAACAATTCAAGGTAAGGAAAGAGGCATGCATTAAGAACATGGACAGCAGGGGAGTGCATGATAAGGGAGAATACAAAGAGATTAGGAGAGAAGTCAAAAAAAATTAGGAAGGCAAAGAGGAACTATGAAATTAAATTATCAAGGAACATAAAAAAAAAGTAAAAATTTTACAATAAAAAAGGAAGGTTGGGATGGGAATAGGGCCATTAAAGGATAGACAGGATAATATCACAGGTAACAATATAGAGATGACAGAAATATTAAATCATTATTTTGCTTCAGTATTTACCAGGGAGATAGAACAGGTGGACATGACATTGAATGATAAGATTAGTAATGAGATAAGTGCATTTAAAATAAAAAGAGGGGATATATTAGATAAACTAATCAAACTCAAAGAGAATAAAACCCCTGGTCCAGATGGATTGCATTTTAAAAGAATCTAGGGAAGGGGTAGCAGAGGCATATTTAATAATTCATTAGAAAAAGGTGTAGTACCAGAGGACTGGTGGATAGCTAACGTAATACCTATATTCAAGAAGGGGGATAGAACATGTCCAGGGAATTATAGACCAGTCAGCTTAACATCGGTGGCAGGAAAAATAATGGACTCCCTACTAAAGGAGAAAATAGAAGAACATCTAGAAACCAAAAATATAATAATGAATAGTCAGCATGGATTTTAAAAGGGAAAGACTTGCTTGACCAACCTCGTTGAATTTTTTGAAGAGGTAATAGAGAGATTAGACAAGGGTAATGCAGTAGATGTCATTTATCTAGATTTTTAAAAGGCCTTCGATAAGGTACCCCATAATAGACTGATGAACAAGGTCAGTGAATGCGGAGTCAGGGGACAAGTAGCAGAATGGATAGCTAGCTGGCTTTAAGACAGAAAGCAGAGAGTAGGGGTAAAGGGTAGCTATTCACAGTGGCAGAAGGTGGGTAGTGGTGTTCCACAAGGATCAGTGCTGGGACCACTGCTGTTCACAATTTACATTAACGATTTAAACTTTGGAATCAAAAACACAATTTCTAAATTTGCAGATGACACCAAATTGGGGGTGGATAGTCAATAGCAAGGAGGACTGCAACAAAATACAGGAGGACAGTTAGAAACTTGCAGAATGGGCATATAATTGGCAAATGAAGTTCAACACAGATAAATGTGAGGTATTACATTTTGGTAGGAAGAATAGGGAGGTCACATATTATTTGGATGGTGCGAGTCTAAGTGGGGTGGGGGAGCAAAGGGATCTCGGAGTACAATACACAAATCACTAAAAGTTGCGACACAGGTTAGCAAGGCCATAAAAAAGCAAACCAAGCACTAGGATTTATTTCTAGAGGAATAGAATTGAAAAGTTGTGAAGTTATGCTGAACTTGTATCGAACCTTGGTTAGACCACACTTGGAGTACTGCGCACAGTTCTGGTCGCCATATTATAAAAAGGATGTAAAGGCACTGGAGAGGTTGCAGAGAAGATTTACAAGGATGATACCAGAAATGCGAGGGTATACATATCAGGAAAGGATGAACAGGCTGGGTCTCTTTTCTCTTGAAAAAAGAAGGCTGAGGAGTGACCTAATAGAGGTATTTAAAATCATGAAAGGATTTGATAGAGTGGATACAGAGAGAATGTTTCCACTTATCTGAGGAAGGATGTTCTTGACATGGAGGGAGTGCAGCGAAGATTTACCAGACTGATACCTGGGATGGCAGGAATGACTTATGAAGAGAGATTGGGTCGATTAGGCTTATATTCGCTAGAGTTTAGAAGAATGAGAGGGGATCTCATTGAAACTTATAAAATTCTAACAGGACTAGACAGACTAGATGCAGGAAGGATGTTCCCGATGGCGGGGGAGTCCAGAACCAGGGGTCACAGTCTAAGGATAAGGGTGAGAAGTCGCACAACACCAGGTTATAGTCCAACAGTTTTATTTGAAATTACGAGCTTTCGGAGCTCTGCTCCTTCTTCAGGTACAGGTACAGTGAGCACTGTATCTATACCTGAAGAAGGAGCAGAGCTCCGAAAGCTCGTAATTTCAAATAAAACTGTTGGACTATAACCTGGTGTTGTGCAACTTCTCATTTTTGTCCACCCCAGTCCAACACCGGCATCTCCACATCATAAGAATAAGGGGTAAGCCATTTAGGACAGAGATGAGGAGGAATTTCTTCACCCAGAGAGTGGTGAACCTGTGGAATTCTCTACCACAGAAGGCAGTTGAGGCCAATTCATTAAATATATTCAAGAAGGAGTTAGATATATTTCTTAAGGCTAAAGGGATCAAGGGATATGGGGAGAAAGCAGGGACAGGGTACTGAATTTGGATGATCAGCCATGATCTGATTAAATGGCGGAGCAGGCTCGAGGGGCCGAATGGCCTACTCCTGCTCCTATCTTCTATGCTTCTATACTTGTGGGGAAGAGCATAACTAGAGGCCATCAATATAAGATAGTCACCAAGAAATCCAAAAGGGAATTCAGGAGAAACTTTACCCAAAGAGTGGTGAGAATGTGGAACTCGCTACCACAGGGAGTGGTTGAAGCGAATAGTATAGATGCATTTAAGGGGAGGCTAGACAAGCATATGAGGGAAAAGGGAATAGAGGGTTATGCTGATAGATTTAGATGAGGAAAGATGGGAGGAGGCTCAAGTGGAGCATAAACACCGGCATGGACTAGTTGGGCCGAATGGCCTGTTTCTGTGCTGTATATCCTATTTAATCTAGAGGACTAAAATACAAGGGGGTGGAAGTTATGCTGCAGCTATACAAAGCCCTGGTTAGACCTGTTAGAGTACTGTGAGCAATTCTGGGCACCACAACTTAGTAAGGATATATTGGCCTTGGATGGGAGTGCAGCGTAGCTTTAGCAGAATGCTACCCGAACTTCAAGGGTTAAGTTTCGAGGAGCGATGACACAAATTAGGGTTGTATTCCCTAGAATTTAGCAGGTTAAGGGGTGATCGGATCAAAGTTTTCAAGATATTAAGGGGAATAGATAGGGTAGATAGAGAGAAACTATTTATGCTGGTTGGGGATTCTTAGACTACGGGGGCAATTTTACCAGCCCTGGGGAGGCGGGTGCCCAACCCGCCTCCATGCCATCTTCCGAGGAGGCGGGTAGCCGTCCCGCGCCGGGTCCCGTCTCCTTGGAGGCAGGAAGGGATTAAAGCCTATTAACTGCCTGTTAACAGGCAGAAAATAGAATTAGGCCCTTTTTGCCCTCACAAGTGCAGGCTTCCCGAAGGCTCCGAAACCCGCCAGCTCAGCGAGGTGAGTAGGGGGTCAGCGGGGGTCGGGGGGGTGGTGCAAAGGTGTGCTGTGAAGGTAAGTGATGGGTGCAAGAGTGTAGAGGTGAGTATCTGAGGTAAGTGCAAAGTGTTATTAAAAGTGTACTTACCTTTGTTTCCTCCTGCAGGCTTCAGTCGGTTTGGATGCGGAGTGTCTCGCACCTCTGCGATGGGAATGACAGGTGGCCATTGCATTCACAGATGCAACAACCATCTCAATTCTGTTAAAGAAAGAAGTTTGATGGGGTCTTATATTCAAGACCTCATCAAACTGCAGAAAATGTCGCTATTTGACCGCTTGGGACTTGAACACACAACCTTCTGACTCGGGCGAGTATGCTACCAACTGAGCCACTGGCTGACGCCACAAAGGGTGGTAGAAATTTGGAACTCTCTTCCTGCCAACGGCAATTAATACTAGATCAATTGTTAATTTTAAATCGGAAATTGTTAGCTTTTTGTTAACTAAAGGTATGAAGGGATATGGGCCAAAGGGGAGTATTTGGAGTTAGGTCGCAGATCAGCCATGATCTCATTGAATGGCGAAACAAGCTCGAGGGGCTCAATGGCCTTCTCCTGTTCCTATGTTCCTAAATTCATCATATAATCAAAAAAAATTCCTGTTTTTGTGCATATAGAGAACAACAGCAATTTGCATTTATATAATTCTATAGCGCTTTTGATGTGAAAACCATCCCAAGGTACTTCACAGATGGGAGGATATAAAATGGATGTGAAGCCAATAAAGCAGAGATTAGATGGGGTAACCAAAAGCTTCGTCAAAGAGATGGGTTTTAGGGAGGTTTTAAAAGTAGGAGAGAAGGGCGGGTTTTGCAAAGAGTAGGACCTAGATGTCTGAAGACTCTGCTGCCAATGGTGGAGCAAAGGGAGGGGAGGAATGCATAACAGACTAGAGTCAAAGGAATGGAGAGTTGGGGATATAGGACTGGAGGAGTTTGTGGAGGAAGGACGGAGTGTGGCCATGGCGAGACTTAAATTTGAGATACTGGGAGATGGGGAGCCAGTGTATGTCAACACAGAAGAGGATTTGTGCAGCGGAATTTGGACATGTGGAGTTTATGGTAGAATGGGAGGACAGCAGGGAGAGTATTGGAGTAATTGAGCCTGAAGGTGACAAAGGGCTTCAGTGGTGCAGGAACTGTGGTAGGCATTGTTGCAGAGGTGGAAGTAAGCATCTTTAGTGATGGAAATGATATGGGATCTGAAGCTCAGCTCAGGGTTGAACAAGACTATCTAGTTCAGCCTGAGACAGTGTCCAAGAAGGAGGATGAAATCAGTGGCAAGGGAATGAAATTTGTGGCAGGGTTCAAAGACAAAGGCTTTGGTTTTCCCAACATTGAACTGGAAGTAATTAAGACTGATATTGAACAAGCAGAGCTGAAGTCATGGGATCATTGAATCATTGAAAATAAGTGAACTTTTATCGACTCCCCAACAGCTTAGTACTTACAATTAAAATTTCTAAGCTTAGCTTGTTAATAGAAAGTAAGGAAAAAATACCGGTTGCTACAGTAGGATTTATCATGTCCTCCTTAAGGAAACACAATAATGATGATTCTGGTTGTATTTATTTTAAGTGAATGCATATATAAGTTGTCCTAATAATACTTGTTGACAGACCCAAAGAAGGTCCCAATGTTCATGTGTATCTGGCTTCCAATTACATTGCTTGTTATTTGCAATAATGGAATAAATATAAGGCTCATATACTGCATACCCAGAATTCACTGCTTGTGAAATTGACAGTGTCTTGTGTGCCCTCAATTTGTGCTCTTTTGTTGCCTTTACTTATCCTCTCTGTTAAAATCAAATCCAAGTAAATGCCTTTCTGTAGGTCGTTGTATTAGGCACAAAACAGCTGGGGGGGTTACTTATGACCCCTGCTGTTAAAAATTTCGAGACACATAAATAACATTAATTCATTATTTAAAGCACTAAACAGGTAAGTGTGTCTTTCAGTAAATAGGAAAGAGTAGGAATGTAATATGTGCAGTTCACTAGTAAATCTGTAAATTATATGCATCCAATAGGTCCATTCCGATAAGGGCACTGCTGGTCATAGAATCATAGGTCATAGAATCTTACAGCACAGAAGGGGCCATTCGGCTCATTGTGCCTCTATTGACAGAGCTAACAGCACGGATTTTGCTGTACTAATAACGGCGAGGCTGTCAGTGTTTGCTGTTATTACAGGGTAAAACTGACAGCGACTTCTGACATTCGCACATGCGCAGTTAAATGTGGAAATCCGGAATATGCTGTCAGTGATACACTGCTTCACCACAGGCTGCGCTGTTGCAGTCTTTGCCGTTGGAATCTGCACATATATCACTGTAATGGCGTGAACTTAGGGTAATTACCCACAAGTCTCGTACCAAAAACAGATGAAAAAGTTAGGGCTAGTTCAGTCAGGAGTAACTGCGTTTTTAATGGTGTAATAAGTGATAATTACTGCAGAACAACCTCTCTGACCTTGAAAAATTAATTTTACAAGTGTGGAGTCTCATTCACTCAGAAGAAAATTAATGTTGCAGATTTTTAAATAAATAAAAAAAAAAAATTTAGTTCTGTTTTTCTCTTTTATGTCTCTCCCTTAATCCCATGTGTATGTCCCAATCTTTATTTTGCTTCCTGTACTATGATTTAAATACAATTTATATTTCCTGTTTCTTAATTCCTGCTTTGCAGTCTGCGTGTCTCAGTGAGGATTCTTCAATGTGATTGTTTGAAGAGCCTCCCTGCTACTTTCCCAGCTCACAGATGCCACAGATCCCCTGTAGAGGGTGCCACACTATATCAGACACCCGATTACTAGAAATCTCCGCTGACAAGCAAGCAAAAAGTTTCTGGGCAACTGTAGGTGAGGTGACCGGCAAAAGCCGTTCCTTCGCCGCTCACAGCAAAATCTGGGCCATTGAATTAGTCCCGCTCCTCTGCTCTTTCCATTGGAATAGTCCAATTAAGTCAAAACTTTTACCAATTTTGTTTAAAAAAATTCCCTTTCCGTTACTTCCACTTAAGCTCTACCTTGAGTAGTTGGTCTTTTTGTCTTATGAGAATTTGAAGCAGCTTAATTTATTTCATTGAAGAGATATGATAAAAGCAGTATTTTTCTTGATCTCTTACTTCCATGAATTTCTATAAAGCTTAATGATTATATAAATTTCATAATTAATGGTTTTAAATACTTTTAGAAATCAAATGGGTGGTATAAATAGTAACCCTGCTTTTCTCTGTTTGAAACAGTATCAATTAAATATAGTATTGCAAGTTATTTTATTTTTTATTAAATTTGTTGTTTCACTATAAAAAAAAGTCTGCTCTTGGCTCTGATCAAATAAATCCATAAATAGTATCTGTATTTTCATTCTCAGGATTTTGAGAAGTAGTATGGTTTGATTTAGATTAAGAGAGGCATCAGGACATTACATGATTTTATACAATTTTTGACAGATGTGGACTATGAAGGAAGATGAATAAGCAACAACTTGTATTTATATAGTGACTTTAACGTAGTGAAATGTCCCAAGGTGCTTCACAGGAGTGTTATAAAACAAAATTTGACACCGAGCCACATAAGGAGAAATAAGGGCAGATGACAAAGAGGTAACTTTTAAGGAGCATCTTAGAGGAGGAAAGAGAGGCGGAGAGGCTTAGGGAGGGAATTCTAGAGCTTAGGACTTAGGCAGCTGAAGACATGGCCACCAATGGTTGAGCGATTAAAATCAGGAATGCTCAAGAGGCCAGAATTAGAAGAGCGCAGATATCTCGGCAGGGGGGGGGGCGATGTGGGGCTGGAGCAGATTACAGAGAGGGAGGGGCGAGGCCATGGAGGGATTTGAAAACAAGGATGAGAATTTTAAAATCAAGGCATTGCTTAACCGGGAGCCAATGTAGGTCAGCAAGCACAGGGGTGATGGGTGAACGGGACTTGGTGCGAGTTAGGACATGGGCAGCCCAGTTTTGGATGACCTCAAGTTTACGTAGGGTAGAACGTGGAAGGCCAGCCAGGAGTGCGTTGGAATAGTCAAGTCTAGAGATAACAAAGGCATGGATGAGGGTTTTAGCAGCAGATGAGCTAAGGCAGGGGCAGAAACGGGTGTTGCTATGGAGTTGGAAATAGGCGGTCTTAGTAATGGCGCAGATATGTGGTCGGAAGCTCATTTCAGGGTCAAATATGACACCAAGAACAGACTGGTTCCGCCTCAGACAGATGTTAGGGAGAGGGATGGAGTCAGTAGCTAGGGAACGGCGAGGACCGAGGACAATGGCTTTGGCCTTCCCAATATTTAATTTGGGAAAATTTCTGCTCATCCAGTACTGGATGTTGGACAAGCAATCTGACAATTTAGAGTCAATGAAATGGTTGAGCAAAGAAATGTAGACAAAACGGGCAATCATATTCACTTGCTTTGGAACTATTCCTATATACTATTGTATGAAAGCTGGCTTAATGTGCTATATGAAATACTGAAGTAAACTTGTTATTTCTCGGGATGTGAAAATGTTTTTGTTAAGGATAAATCTTATGTAAAAAGATATTCTTACTTTTGTTCATCTTGCATGTTGATCATATCTACAAAATTATTCAGTTCTTTAGGTTGAAGCCAGTGTCATTCTAGTTCACTGTAAAATCTGTTATTTTGCCAGATGCTAATCACAGTTGTACTATGGATGAGAATCAAAGGTTTAAAGTTGCTAAGTTTAACCATCTGGTTCATACCTGCCAACATTTTATTATCACAAACATATGTGCCAGTCATCAACTTTTCAAGTGGACAGTCAGCATGTTATCCCACCTGTCAGCTTGCCAGGGGGTAATTAAAAAAAAAGACTTGAAAAAAGAAAGACTTGCATTTATATAGCACCTTTCATAACCTCAGGACATCCCAAAGTGCTTTACAGCCAATGAAGTACTTTTGAAGTGGAGGCCGGAATTTTGCCGGAGCTCAGGGGGCCGGTTTGGAGGTGGGACATCAGGCAAAATCGCAAAGATTGACAGCGGGTCAGAAACCCGCTGTCAACCCGCCTCCAATCAATCTTCCCAAGTGTCGGGTCCCCAATTTGCGCCTGGACCCGACACCTAGCGGCGGGAAGAGGATTATAGCCACTTAACTGCTTGTTAACAGATTGTTAACAGGCAGTTAACAGACTTTTTCCAATTTTGACACTTCTGCTGGGGCTTCCCGACGTCTGGACACCACGCCAGATAAGTGTGGGGTGTTGTGAGTCTGCTGTAATGTTTATGCATTGATGACAGCTGCAGAAGTGGTGTGAAGGATCCAATGGTGCACAGGTGAGTTTCAGAGGTAAGAAAATGTTGGGAAATTCATTTTTAATGCATTTAGTCTTTTCTGTAGGTAACAAGTTTTAAATTGTATGTGTAGTCCCACCTCATTGGGAGAACCTATCTCACCAGTGACAGATTGCTTCTGTAACCTCACCTGCAGCTGCCATCTGTTCTAGCCTAAGGAGGGAGTCAATGGAGAGCCTGGGTGTAACAGTCATTTGCAGCACCTTAATGCTGGCAAACACTGATAAATCAACTGTCAAAAAAAATTGTGCGTGGTCCCTTTAAGAAAGTCGGCAGATGACGCGTCATCAAATGACGTCATCTGACACCGGCTTCCTCTTAATTGGCTGGCAAGCCCGCAGGGTGGGCTTAACAAGGCCAATTGACGTAAAATTACGTCTGTGCGCCGGATGTAGTTGGGGGCGGGACTGGAACCCGGAAGGCAGCTGATCCGCTCCCAAGCCGCCTCGAAGCAGAAAATCGCAGCCGTAGTCACTGTTGTAAAGTAGGAAACGTGGCAGCCAATTTGTGCATAGGAAGCTCCCACAAACAGTAATGTGATAATGACTAGATAATCGGTTTATTTTAGTGATGTTGATTGATGTTTAACCTAACTTGCCGGGTGGGAAACTCACGGGATCCGGTGGAATGCTGGTTTTACACGTCTTCCAATATTGCTCTTTATTGACTTCAATGGAGAGTAAAATCAGGCTGGGTATAAAACCAGCGTTGCATCCGATCCTGTCAGTTTTTCAACAGGTGGGTTAGGTTAAAATTACCCCCTTAGTCTTTCACAAGAGAAAATCGCTTTTTATTGTGTCGGAGGCTTCGGGCTGGATTTTCATTGACCCGTGGAGGCGGGTTTGGAGGCATGTGGGGGGTTAAAGTTGCAGATTCGGGGGTCCCGAACCCATCCCGCCCCCAACCCGCCTCCATGCCAGCACAGGTCGGGTACCCGCCTCCCCGAGGCGGGAAGGGAATTAGTGGCAATAAACTGCCTGTTAACAGGTAGTTAACAGACAGTTTTTTGCCTAATCCCTATTTTGATGCGTGAAATGTGGGCTTCCCGACAGGTCCCAACCACGCCAAGTTAGCGAGGCGGACCGTGGGTCTGCAGGGGTTGGAGGGGTCGATATGTCCGGTGGGCAGGTGAGTGATGAGTGCATGTGTGCAGAGGTAAGTGTGTAAGGTAAGTGTAAAGTGTGGGAAAAAGTTTTACTTACCTTAACTTCCTCCTGCAGGTGTCAGCCCTTCAGGTCTCGGGAGTCAGAAATCTCACCGGCACAGAAAGCAGAATGGCTGTGGTGCTGTCAAAAACTGCAGCCTCTGTTTTCTGTGCTGGAATGATTTCTAACTCAGCCTGAGAGGAAGGACTCAAGTTAGATGACAGCTTGTCAGTGTTTGACAGCTTCACAGAGCTGTCAAACGCTGATATTTCATCTGTCAAAAGCTCTTGAGAGATGAAATGTCAATCTGTGACGTCACCTGTTGCCGGGTGGCCCTTAATTGGCCTGCTGAGCTCGCTGGGCGGGCTCAACAAGGTCAATCAAGTGAAAATGCAGTGGGTTAGCCACAAGTCGATGGAGGCGGGACTACATCCCAAAAAGTGGGAGTCCCGCCTCCATCACGTCCCCAGTATCAAAATCCAGCCCTCCGTATCAACCAATCAGATTAGTTGGAAGAAAGGGCTGGAAATTGTTAGAACAAACTAATCAAATCAATTGGACATGATGCGGAAATGCCGGTGTTGGACTGGGGTGGACAAAAGTGAGAAGTCGCACAACACCAGGTTATAGTCCAACAGTTTTATTTGAAATCACAAGCTTTCGGTGCTGCTGCCCCTTCGTCGGGTGAAGTCTGACAATTGGAGGCAAAGATGTAGGCTGTTGGTATTAGTCATATTATTTTCTCCCACTATTGTGCACACATTGTGGCAGAAAAAGTTTTAAGATGAGCTGATGGTTTCTGAGAGTCACAATTACAAGTATGTTTATTGAGCATTTGTGTGCAAAAAAAGTTATATTTAACAAATAAACTGCTAAAATGCACATTTTAAAAATGTTATAGCCCTGACTTTAACCTGGAACGGTAAAGTATAGCACCCTGCAATTGTACAATCTGGCCACTGAGTTCCCACAAATCACTCAAAATGCTTTCTGAATTTTTTTCATCTCAGCAAGCAAAATTTCTAATGTCTAAAATAAGTGGTTAAACAAAATCTAAAAATTCAAAACAATAACATTTTACAATCATATGATTAAAGTTATCCACTGAATTGTCTTCTATATCACTTAATTCCTTCATTGAAGTTTTTGCATGAAGGCCTCGACCTTTCCCACAAGCCTGGTTTTGGACTTTTATGATTTTGCCCAGAGCTGTGAATCTGCGAGTTGATTTTGGATTGTGCAGTCTGAGCAGGTGCAGTGTGGCTGATTTCCCAGGATGCAGCAGTACTGTTCAATGATGGAGTATATTAAGTTACCTTCTACTTAGTCATTTTTTTTCAAATAATTTTGAAAAATAAGAGGACAAATTTTTAAAACGTAATGTAAATTTTATATTGCGTGTTTTATAAAAAGAAACAGGGAGGCTTTGAGTGTGTGAGAAAGAATTAAAAAACGACTTCTCTACACAGCTGTTATAGCTTTTGTATTCCATAAACTTCAAAAAATGCATTAAAGTTATGGTAGAGAGAGCGAGACTTCATGTAAATGTTAGTTCAATGTTCAAAACACCAGTTGAATTTTGATGCCAGCTGATTATCCAGCTTTATTTTGCTGACAGTTGGGAAAGGTAATTACTAATTCCTTACACTTGTGACACAGATATTACACATTTGACTTATTTAATAAGACTTTTCATAAAAGATGGGCACCTACACACATCTTTGATTTCCACATTGCTGTCTGCAATAGGTCAGGAAGCATAACTGGTGGGAGGGATATAGAGGAGCAAATTTGCAGGGAAACTACAGAGAGGTGCAAGAACTATAGAGTAGTGATAATGGGGGACTTCAACTATCCTAATATAGACTGGGATAGTAATAGTGTAAAGGGCAGAGAGGGGGAAGAATTTCTGAAGTGTGTTCAGGAGAACTTTCTTGATCAATACGTTTCTGGCCCAATGAGGAAGGAGGCATTGCTGGATCTGGTTCTGGGGAATGAGGTGGGTGAAGTGGATCAAGTTTCAGTAGGGGAACATTTAGGGAACAGTAATCATAGTATCATAAGGCTTAGGTTAGCTATGGAAAAGGACAAAGAGCAATCAAGAGTCAAAATACTTAATTGGAGACCGGGCCAATTTCAGTGGGTTGAGAATGGACCTGGCCCGGGTAAATTGGAATCAAAGGTTGGCAGGCAAAACTAACTGAGCAATGGGCTGCCTTTAAGGAGGAGATGGTTTGGGTACAGTCGAGGTACATTCCCACGAGCGAGAAAGGTAGGGCAACCAAAGCCAGAGCGCCCTGGATGACGTAAGAGATAGAGAGTAAGATAAAGCAGGAGAAAGGGGCGTATGACAGATGCCAGGTTGAGAATACAAGTGAGAACCAGGCTGAATACAGAAAGTTCAGAGGGGAAGTGAAAGAAGAATTAAGAGGGGAAAAGAGGGAGTATGAGAATAGACTGGCAGCTAACACAAAAAGGAATCAAAAAGTCTTCTATAGGCATATAAATAGTAAACAGGTAGTAAGAGGAGGGGTGGGGCCAATTAAGGACCAAAAAGGGGACCTACGCAGGGTGGCAGAGCGCATGGCTGAGGTACTAAATGAGTACTTTGCATCTGTCTTTACCAAGGAGAAAGATGCTGCCAAAGTCATAGTGAAAGAGGAGGTAGTTGAGATATTGGATGGGATAAAAACTGATAAAGAGGAGGTGCTGAGGGAAGTAAAGGTGGAAATTGCGGAGGTACTGGCCATAATCTTCCAATCTTCCTTGGATACGGGGGTGGTGCCAGAGGACTGGAGAATTGCAAATGTTACACCCTTGTTCAAAAAAGGGTGTAAAGATAAACCCAGCAACTACAGGCCAGTCAGCTTAACTTCGGTGGTGGGGAAGCTTTTAGAAATGATAATCAGGGACAAAATTAACAGTCACTTGGAGAAGTGTGGATTAATTAAGGGAAGCCAGCACGGATTTGTTAAAGGCAAATAGTGTTTAACTAACTTGATTGAATTTTTTGATGAGGTAACAGAGAGGGTTGATGAGGGCAATGCAGTTGATGTGGTGTGCATGGACTTCCAAAAGGCGTTTGATAAAGTGCCACATAATAGGCTAGCCAGCAAAGTTGAAGCCCATGGAATAAAAGGGACAGTGGCAGCATGGATACGAAACTGGATAAGTGACAGGAAACAGAGAGTAGTGGTGAACGGTTGTTCTTCGGACTGGAGGAAGGTATACAGTCATAGGGGGAGAAATTCAGTATCGCCCCATTTGGGGCGCAATTATCGGCCTGGCGCAAAGATTAGCGCCCAGCGCTAATTATTGCCTCCGACTGCAAACTTGACTTTTATCGCCCCTGGAGGTGATTGGAGCGCTAAATCAGGCCCTTCACACCTGTCTTAAGGCGCAAAGGCCGAGGAGGGAGGCGCTACCTCAGAGCGCTGGCGAAGCTCATGTGATGTCAGTCAGCAATGGAACACACACACAATGGCGCGGGCCAGTTCTTAAAGGGGAGGGTTGATCTTGCTTTCCATCCACATCCTGCTCATTGCAGCCTTGAATCTCGGCCTGGAGAGACCTGTACATCAAATCTGCTGGAAAGAACGATGGAGAGTACCAGGGAAAGAGCTCAGAGTGCAGCACCCACAGTCTCTTCTAAATCGATACAAGGAAGGGCAAATCAAAATGAAACTGCAAAGTGCAGCTCAGTACCCAAAACTCCTTCACACAGCGTTGAATCTCTCCAGAAGTCTGTCTCTCTCTTTCTCAGAATGCTTGGTTCAAAAATGTCACCAACAATAAAAGGCAGGAAGCGGTCGCCTTTAAATAGCGCTCCCCCAGTCCCTTCCTGACTGCAAAACGCTCCCCTCAACCTGTCGTTGCTAGCGGCAGGCGGTAAGGCAGGGGGCGCCACTCAATATACGCTCCGGGGCACTACCGGGGCGTTGCGCACTCGACTGACGTCACGATCTGCCGGCGCAGGAGATCGTGGCGGTAGTGTTTAGCGCCGCCGCAAAATGTCTAGTTAATTTCGCGAGCGGCGCAAACATCGCCGCGCCAGTTGCTTTGCGCCCCATTAGCGCCCTCTTAAGGCGCTAACGGGAGACGCAACCAACTGAATTTTTCCCCCATAGAGTCATAACGGCACAGAAGGAGGCCATTCGGCCCATCGAGTCCATGCTGGCTTTCTGTAGAGCAATCCAGTCAGTCCCATTCCCCCGCTCTATCCCCGTAGCCCTGCAAGTTTATTTCCCTCAAGTGCCTATCCAGTCTCCCCTTGAAAACATTGAGTGTCTCCGCTTCCACCACTTCCATCGGCAGCGAGTTCCAGGTCCTCACCACTCGTTGCGTAAAAAAGTTTTTCCTCACATCCCCCCTCTATCTCTTGCCCAAAACCTTAAATCTGTGTCCCCTAGTCCTTGTACTATCAACTAGTGGGAACAACCTTTCCCCCTCTAGCCTATCCAAACCCGTCATCATCTTGTACACCTCTATCAAATCACCCCTCAACCTCCTGTGCTCTAATGAAAAGAAATCCAGCTTCTCCAACCTGTCCTTGTAGCTAAGATCCCCCATCCCCGGAACCACTCCGGTAAATCTCCTCTGCACCCCCTCAAGGGCCTCACATCCTTCCCAAAGTGTGGTGACCAGAACTGGACACAATACTGCACTTTAGGAAGAATGTGAAGGCTTTAGAGATGGTGCAGAAAGGATTTAGAAGAATGGTTCCAGGGATGAGTGACTTCAGTTACGTGGATAGACTGGAGAGGCTGTGGTTGTTCTTCTTAGAGCAGAGAAGATTGAGAGGAGATTTGATAGAGGTGTTCAAAATCATGAGGGGTCTGGACAGAGTAGAGAGAAACTGTTCCCAATGGCGGAAGGGTCAAGAACCAGTAGACACAGATTTAAGGTGATTGGCAGAAGATCCAAAGGTGACCTGAGGAAAAACCTTTTTATGCAGCAAGTGGTTATGACCTGGAATGCACTGCCTGAAAGGGTGGTGGAGGCAGATTCAATCGAGGCTTTCAAAAGGGAATTAGATATGTAGCTGAATGAAAAAAAATTGCAAGGCTACATAGAAAGGGCAGGGGTTTGGGACTAGCTGGAGTGCTCTTGCAGAGAGCCGGTACGGGCTCGACAGGCCGAATGGCCTCCTACTGTGCTGTAATGATTCTATGATTAAGGCATACTTTAATTAAGTAATCTGGTTTAGTAGTTGGCAGCAACTATATAATGTTGTAATACTTGCTTTCATCGGTCTCTTAGACGAGATAGGAAATGTTTGGGTATTCTTCAGTTTATTTTTGGGAGTGTGGCTTTACACACTTCTTTTGTATAATTAGTATTGTTCGCAGAGTATTTAATGGGTGCATAAAACTGAACTTGAAAGCTGAGGAATTTTGAACCATTTCCTATCAGTTGAACAGCTGTGATATTGATCCTTAGCATAAGAAGTCTGAGTTATGGTGAAAGGCTGGAGAGTCGTGGGCTTTTAAGTCCTGAAAGGAGACGACTGAAAGGTGATCTTACAGAAGTATATAAGATAGTAAACAATATAGATAAATGTAGACTAGGAGCACTACTTCAACCTAAATCAAGACAGCAGGACAAGTTGGACTGATGTTAGGAAATTCTTCACCACACAAAGAATAATCAACACAAGGTACAGGAAACTCTCGTTTAAACGGCACCTAAATATCCGGAATTCTCTATTAACCGGCAAAATTCATACTCCGAAAACACCACCTCAATAACCGTTTTGTTTTACTGTTAAGTAATTAAAGAGTTATGGATTACCCTAAACTGCCAGTACTGTATTTAATCAAGCATCTTCCACCATCCATTTAACACCACATTCTGTAGGTGAGTACCCAATTGCTGTATACTGCACATTTCTTGATTTTTTTATTTTTGTTTGTTAAAAATAGCCTCGGTAGATATAACTCTCCGTCATCCGGAATTTTTAATCAACCGGCACCATCCCGGTCCCGTCGGTGCCGGATACCAAAGAGTTTCCTGTATGTAGTTCTGGACATTTCGCTAGAGGCAAAAAACCTTGAGATTATTTGAGACAGTTGAACGCTGTGATGAGGAGAACCTGTAGGATCTTTCTGGATGAAAGAGCTAAGATGGGCTGAATGGTGTTGCTCATCTTCTGATCTCGTGATTAATATACTCATTCTACTCCTCTTGCTTATCTTTCTTTTTCTCTCTCTCTTTCACTCACTCTTTAGCTACCTCAAGGTAGAGCAATAGCTCTTTTGAGAGGTAAGAGGTCTACATTCTCTGACAAAAGCCTTTTTTTTGCAGATTTCACGAGAAGAGTATATTGGATAACTCCTGGAAAATGTGACTATCATCATATGATTGATGGGTATCAGAGGTAGTTGAGAGAGTATGAATTCGTATCTTAAAAGTTTAGGTGCATGTTTGCCTATCTATGGGACATATATAGATGGTCCTTCAACTAGAAGTTGACTACCTGCTAGCTTTAGGGACTTAACTTCTTGTTGCATGAAGATAAGGCAAGCTTTTCTTGATGTATGTATTTTCTCAACCTTAACAAACATTTTTTTAATATACTTAGTCAAGATACTTTTTTGTCCAGATACATTATTATTTTGTTAAGTAGTTAAATGGTTCTTTTGGAAGGATGCTTTCTTTGTGCCAGTGTTCCAGAAGCTGTAACAAGATAAGTACATCCGAAGGCGTAGGAAGAATTTGAGGAATTCTAGAGGCTTAAGGCAATAATACTTTGTCCCTTCTGGCTGGTTTCCACTCCTTGGGTTTTCAAAACATATCCTAAGCTACCTCTAACGATATAGAACTTGCAGCAGAATCCAGACTTAAAAGTGCTAAATGAGGACTGGAATCTATTTCAAGGCAAAAACATTGTGCCCTGTGCAAATGTAGAAAGGACTGGATGGGCTCCATGGGTGGATGATAAAGTTATGAATCTGAAGGGACCTTATTGTATTGTTTTGTGTTGACTTCTTGTTGTTCCTCCCTGGTCCCGATCCTCAACAGCTAATCATTGAGTTCGATGTAATTTGAGAGAAAACTACTTTAGATCATATTAGGCTATTGTGGTTTATATCAATGAAGAAATGATGCCAATATCCAGAGGTTTCTGGAAAATGGGTAGGCTTTCTGGCTTAGACAGTGTGCCAGGTAATAATCTTGACACTACCTAGCATGATATTGGAATACCCCATAAATTTTTAGGACTCAAATGTATAGGAATTGAATTCTGTAAGTATATGATGGATTAAAGAATTAGATGTTTGTCTCAGAGACACCAAAAGATTCCTATTCCCATAGTGCTTGGGTGCTTTCCTTGTCTTTGGAGGTGAGCAGTGATGTATACTTTTCCACATGTTGTAATGGTGTCCTGAGTCTTGAAGAAGATTCAACTTGGGAATGTTCAAATATTGTTACCAGTCCTCACTTAAATCAAGAGAAATTGGTTCAACAATTTCAGAGAGATAGTAATTCATCATCTTTATGAGCTGGTCTGAGATCCTTGCTCATATTCTGGCTTATAATCTGCCAAGACACTGTCAAGCTGTTAGCTGCTTAGCTATTGAAGGGAATAGGTTGCGATCTTCTGAATACTTAGAATACATAGGTCCTATTATGTATTTTTGCTGTGAGTTGTGGAATCACTTTGCTAAATAATATAACAAATTTTAGACACACATTCTTAGGGTCCAAATTAAATTGCAGTTTTTTTTAAACAAATTAAAAAAGAACGACTCCTTTATCCAGACAATTATACTTAATCCATAGGGGCTATCAGAGGGGAGATCCAACATCGTTCTGTAAGTTATCATCTTCATTTTCTTTCTCCAATTTAGTTATGTTCTCCTGGCCTCCAGTTTATAGGTTAGTGCTTTATTGGAGCCATAAATTCGTCTTCTCTGTACCTCAAGATTTGTTTCCTGTGAATTTATCAAAATATTTTCCACTTATTTTTTATACTTTGCTCCTTGTTGTCCTTAATTCAATGATTTACATGGTTCGAGCATGTCAGCATGTTGGTCATCCTTTTGAATTGTGTTACATTGGGAATGTTTCAGCCATGTGAAGATGTGGACTGTGAGTCTGAAAGGTGTACCATACTTCAGGTAAGATGTCCCATTTTTGGTTGTTGTAAAATAGAACACACAAATATATTAACAGTCCATCCTGAGACAAGTTACCATATGATGCTTGTATAATTCTCAAATGCAAAAGACAGAATAAAGCACTTTGGTTTGATGAGGCAAAGTTTATAAATGTAAAAGTGACTACAATTCTACATTTTGCAATATTTTTGTAGAATAATTTAATATCTAATGCATAAGGACAATGATTACTTTTTAACATGTTAATATTACAAGGTGAGAAAACAATCTTGCATGATTTAAAATGTTTTAAAACTCTTGACTTTTTTTTAAACCATCAGGCATTTGATGACTTTATTTTTGCATTCTTTGCTGTGGAAATGGTCACAAAGATGGTGGCTCTTGGGATATTTGGGCAGAAGTGTTACCTGGGAGATACATGGAATCGTTTGGATTTCTTCATTGTAATGGCAGGGTTAGTAATAATTTTCTAAAAAATTCAATACACTGCATGTCCATGGAAACTTGATGGGAAGGGGGCCTCAGACGGACCTGCCAGCATGGGGCCTTTAAAAGCTCCACAGATTTTAAATGTAAATGGATAAAGCCTTTTCAAAGCCCTTTTTGTAATTTTATTTTCAGCTGGCATTTAGACTTTCATTAGCATAGGTGCCAGTTGTCCTTTTTTTTTGCCCAAGTTCTATTTATTGGAACCAGAGGGTTTGCCAGTATGGATCCTCTGAGCTGATATGTTCAGAGGAAGAGAAGGAGCTGTAGAAGGTTGCCAGGCAGGTCAGGCTTCCTAAGAATTGCTGAATGCCCTCCTGCCGGAACCCTCACCATAACAAAGAGAAGTAGCATACATCATTTTGGCAGACATTGTTGCAGGCTTCTCTTCCCAAAAACGGCTGTGCCAGCAGACACTGGTGGCACCACAATGAGATGTGAATACTTGACCAACCTCTATGGTGGAAGGTTCTTCAGAAGCATCCCAATCACTGCATGCCATGCTTTGCATGGCACTGCATGAAAGAAGGTTTGCCAGAGCGATCAGGAGCCAACGTTGCAGGCTCGATTTTAATCGCCCTGAGGAGGTGGGTTTGGAGGCGGGTCAGCTGCGAAAATTGGAAAAAATGGCTTCAGACACCCAACCCGCCTGCATCCCACCCCCACCCGATTTTCGTGAGTGTCTGTTCAGCTGCTCCCAAACTGACCTGACTCCAACCAGTGGGACAGGTAGTTAAGGCAGTTAAGAGCCTGTTAACTGTCTTGATAATCCTATTTTAATAGAGGTTTCCCATTTTCATGCCTCTGGCTCCTGTTTCCCGTCTTGTCAGAAACAGTCCGGCTGCAAGGAGACGATTTGGTGGAGGACATGATCTGTAGTCATTATTGGTGCAGAACTTTAAAAGTGCTCCTGTAACATGGCTGGCATTCAAATGCAACAACTTTGTTGTTGGAGGTTTGGGATAAGATTTTGCAAATCTACTGACCTTGTGACTGGTCAAGCTGACACACATCTGCTGTTTGAATTGATTGGAATAATTTCAGGCCACTTTGAGTGTGCGCTTGCAAGCTTCTTGCCTCAACTGAAATCTATAACAATGGGATGGGAACCATTTACATCCTCTCACCCTGGTCGTCAGATTCGGAGGAAGAGCAGCGCGGCTTAGTGCTGCCGGATGAACAAGTGGCTCAGCACACAGCCTCCTTGGAGGAAGATGAAGAGGATGAGGATGAGGAGGAGGACGGGGAGTGATGCCTTGCGGGGCTGGATGTGGCCAATCCAGCAGCAGGCGACCACATTGCTGGCCGTCAGGCAAGGGATGCATACATCCATGCCAGATTCGTCTAAGCTTACGCTTCAACCACCTGGCACATGGAGATGAATATAAGTCTGACATTCTCAAAACCCCAGGCATCATCTGTCCAATAAACGGTGGTTTGCGCTCAGTGTCGCCACCAACATTCTACATGGAAATCACCCTGAACCCTCACTCTTGAACTTCCATTTCCCAGAACACAGAGGCCACACTTTAGGTGATCTCAGCAGATCATTAAACATTTTTCCACACTGAACCCATGTGCATCTGCACACAGACCTCGAGCTCACCTCCTCAGCAATCTACAGCCAAGCTGCCTTGGTTTGCTGAGGAGGCCTCCTCCTTCTGTTTCCAGGGAAGAGGAGCTCCTGACGTCCTCTAACTCCCTCAACAAGAGCATGGAGGGAGCTCTCATTGAACCTGGGTGCAGCCTTAGTTATTGGGGCTGCAGTTCCTGCAGCAGCCAGCACCTTTAAGAGAAAAAAGCATTAATATTACTAAGCCAATGATTGGAACAAATCTGGCATCTTTTTCATTTCATAGTCAAATAATACATTGATATATTAAAAAATCATAAATATCTTTCTGGAATAATATGACCAGCAATTTCATTCATTAAATTTTGTTCAGAACAGACGCTGTCGACTCCCCTTTCGATATAATACAGCACCAATCCAGCCCTTTGACATTTTTTCCAAAGGGTACTTGGCCCCTTTAAAGTTTCATTCAAACAACACGTCATCAGACGCGAGAAACTGACAGCCTCCAAGCATTTGCCTGGAGGGACCCGCACATCGGCCGTAACGAGGCCAATCAAGCCAAAATAGTAAGTGATGGGAGGCAGCAGCCGGGAGCGGGTCGGAAAGCCGCCGAGCAGCGGGCCCGCCCTCAACTCACCTCCATTAATAAAATTGAGCCCTGCCTGTTTGGCTGCACCTGCCAAGATGTCACCAGCCATATCTGTGGCCCCTGGCATACTTATCTAGGAATGATCATGGCATCCTACCTTCTCAGGGTCTGGATCAACAAGAGAGGCAAATGCTGAGCTGTGCCATCTGTTGAAAGGATACCTCCAGCAACCATACAGCATAGATCTTGCACATGTGCAGGGAAAGTAATGGCCAGCTATGGTCTGAAACTTCTCGGTACTTTCTTGCAGACATGCGCGGTGCTGACTTCCGGGATGGTACTGAGGAGTGGTACTGAGGAGTGGCACAGAGGAAAACCATCTTCGCAAGCATCTCATGCAGCACCACCTCAACTTCAACAGCCATCAAAATAGGGGCCCAGGTGCTGGGCTGCACCGTCACTTGTCTGCAGACTCGTGCCTGCACCTCGGGGTCCCTTTTCCTTCATCCTGGCCTTCTACTGAATCCCCCTGCCACTTCAGCTTTGGCAAAACGTGTCATCCCTAGACCCATCGAAGTTTGCACCTGGAGTTGAGAATAATTATGCAAATTAGGTTAGAAAATTGAGTACTATTGGTACTTGAGATTCAACACAGATGGGTGGTAAAGCAATGCAAACCAAATTGGAACTGATTTATACCTGAAGATGAAAATTGGCCCCATCTTTGATAAATCATCATGCTATTTTGTATAAATCTAGAAGGTCACCTCTCATAGAGTTCAGCATTCTATTTGCTTTGACAGGTTGAGCATCGAATAGGTTAAATTGACTAAATCTCAATTTCTCCCTGAGCCATTTCAATGCTACTCATGGAGTACTTAGGTTGCCCAAATTTTTTCTTCCTCTGTGAATGTTTTGCACTTCAATCCTGTGAATGCCACCAGTTTGCATTGAGCTCCTGAATCCAAGACATTAATGTAACTTATAAAAAGTGGATATCCCAACACCAATCCCTGAGGCATTCCACTCACCACGATTCTAAAATAATTCCTATAGAAGTACCCTTTAGCCAATTTCTTATCCATTCCCGGGTTTTACTTTGAATCCCACTACCTTAACTTTAACCCATTTGTGTGGAAATTGGGTCAAAAGTTGAGGTATTCCACTTGGAATATTACTTCTTCAAAAAAGGCAAGGAGGTTGGCAAGACAGGATCTTCCCTTTGTGATGGTGCAGGTTCTCTTATAATTCTCAGCTACTAACGTGATATAATTTAAGGGTCATTCCTCTTGCAATGGTGTCACCTCACTTAGCATAAAGGGACCTCACATCCCATATAAACCGGAAGCTTCAGCCCTGCAGTTATGTTCCCCCCCCCGCAGAGACCTTGTACTCTTTACGACTCACACAATTCTGGATCACTAGTTGCCACTGTACTCTGTTGCTCTTCATGTCTATGCCAAGCATCAGCTTTGCAACTTGTCCACTTATCAACAGTTCACAAAAAAATTCAGCCCTCCTCACTGTGATTGGTACATATTGACAGCTTCCAATCAGATCACTGGAAGGTACAACTAGAAGCTGCTAGAACCAACTAGGACAAGTTAGAAGGAGAACCAAAGGCTGATAGAATCATTTTTTTCTCCCACTGCTGGTTGCAGACAAACTTGAGGCAGAAAAGTGTTCAGATAGGCTGAGGACTTTTGAGAATTGCAGTCGCAGGCCGCTTTTGTTTAATGTTTGTCCCAAGGCAGTTACATAGAATGAGCTGCTTAAATTAAGCTTTTAAAAACGTAATGTTCTCTGGCATGAATGCAATAGCCGGCTTTATTAAGCATTCCTGTTACTGCACTGGTGGAATTGGCAGAGTTTGGAAATATAATGTTACTGTGGGGTAACTCAAGAAAGAGCCCACACCACTTGTATTTGAGCGATCAACATCCATGTTTATAAATGAGGATTTACATTAATAATCAGAAAGAGTATAAAGGCCACCCCCAGACTGGCGGCAGTTAGGCAGATGCCTCTTAGAGCACAATGGTTCAGTTCTTCTTCCTGGAAACCACACTTTGTGCACTTCACCTTTTTCTTTTAATGGCATAATGACTTTTATTTCTGGTGGAAGGTTCAAAAAGGCAAGATAGGCTATAAATTACTGTTGGCAATAATAGCAGACAAATGATTAACATTTTTGTTTGACATTCCTCTGTCTGCCATTTTAGTGGGAGGACATTAACCCATTTATTTTGAGTTATTGAACTATTTTTATTGTCATACTTAAAATATCTATAACCCTTCTAGGAGAAACTGTTTTTTGGTTTGAAAGACAACATTACAGTTGGCTCCAAAATGCCAGACAATACAAAAATATAATAGAAAATAAATCTCTCATCTTCGCAATTCACATCCCCTTCAATCATTTCTAAATTCAGCATTGCTGCAAACTACGCTTTTGTGTACTTTAGGATTTTCCCCTACAATAAAAGTGCTCAAATGTTGGTTATACCTGCAGCTTTAAGTTATCACATGCCCATGCCACAGTCTATTTCAGTGTAAACCCTCATCTTTGCATGTCACAAGGTCTATATTTAGCACTCTTTTTGAACTGCAAACTTTTTCGGGGCTGTGTTAGCTTTTTTGAAGCTTATACTAGGTTTATATGTTCATATGTATGTCTCCAAGCCACTCCGCTAGATAGTACTATCAATAAACTACACTCAGGTTGGTCTCACACTGCAAATGAACTAACTGGATTTATATACAGAAATTAAACAAAGGGCTCACATACAGAACAATACAAAATGTTATACAAGGTCAGCAGTAACAGGCTTGGATCTTGTAAACAACACTGCTACAGACAACAGTGAATGTAATGAAAGTCTCTTTATCAACAGTCTGTAAAATGCTCCAGCACTCACGTTTCAGTTCTGTTTTGCTCAGGATCATCCTGGTTCCCATGCTTACATGGTTCAACTTTTCCTCTCTCTCCTTTGTTTTAACTGTCACAGACTAAAACCTCCCGTTTACCTTTTGCCATGCCTGTATTTCACACCCACTGTAGAACCCGACCTGATTTTTTGTTGCATTGAAATGTGAACTTGACATCAGTTTAGAAGAAAATCAGTTTACTCTTGTTTGTTTACATCAATTGATGTCATTACGAAAAGTATTTGAAATTTTACTATGCCATAATTATTACTCTGTTAAGGCAGAATAGATGTAATCTAAAGCACAAATAAATGTGCTTTGACTATTGTTTGTGATTTCGACAGGCAAGGTACTGTTAGGGAGTTTAAAGCCAGAAAACTACCCCGATAAATGGATAAACACCTGTTTTGAGCAGTTTAATGGGCAAACATAACTACAGAGAAACATTTTCAAAGAAAAACGTGATTATTTTTCCACAATGGTTTTGAATAACTTAACATACAACATGGTTTTAATGATAAACTATATATATATGTATTTTTGATTCTAGGATGCTGGAATATTCACTGGATGGACACAATGCGAGTCTCTCCGCAATCCGAACTGTCCGGGTTCTCAGGCCATTAAGAGCCATTAACAGAGTTCCTAGTAAGTTTATGATTTCCCCTTATTTTCAAAATTGATGTCAATTATTTCTGTCTGCATTCTGTTTTGATTTTAGTACTGCTTATGGTAAGTGATTCTCCCTAGATTGTTTGTTCATGTATGACTTGGAAGATACGGCTAAGTTTCAAGACTGGATTTTCTTCTGCTCATCGAATAAAGGGAACATTTTGGGCCTTCAATCTTGGTGCAAACCCACCACTGACCTCCTGTTCTGACCCCACCAAAGTTTGCAGGGTTGGGGGAGGTCACCATAGCAAGGCTTTCCCAAAACAGTTGTGGAAGGTCAAGATCTGCTGTATCCAGGTTCGAGCCTCATTTGTGAACCTTCTGCCTGGCTCCTGCCAGAATTATGGTGGGGTGCGCTGGAAGGGTTTGTGGCCCTCTTATCTTTTTTATCAAAGTTCCAGGACTGTTTAGTTTTGTTTACTTAACCAAATAGCGCTGATTTTAAAAATAAATCACGTATTAATACTTAATTATTTTCACAGAGTAACCCAGGTAGGTTTCACAAATTTTACTGTATTTCATTACCTTTTACAGTTGTGTGTCGGTCAGTCAGTTGTACCTAGGATTGCAGGCTACAGTTGGACGGGAATCACGATCCTAGTTGTACCCACATCATTGCTGACAGCTCTAAAGATAAATAGAAAAAACTTTGCATAATTTTTTTGTAGTTCTTACAGATTTTTTTCCTCCAATGTTGTCTTCCCATGCTCTGTGTTGTTCCCAGTTGAGAAATTGGACAGGCAGTTTGCAACCAGAATTCTGGCTGTGCCACTCGCTTTCTTTGTCCTCCTAATTGTAAGGTGATTTAAGACATCTTCTTGCATGTCAAGAATGCTATAGAAATGCAAGTGGGTAGTCAGGAGCAATGTTGGCCCCTTAAAAACTGAAAGCAGTGATATTGTTAATGATAATAAGGAAATGGCAGACATGTTGAATAATTATTTTGCGTCAGTATTTACAGTAGAGGAAGATGTAACTAGAATTTGGCCTTTTGGTTAAAAGTCTCTGTACTTCTATTAATCTTTGATATCAGGTGTAATTTTGACCACTCCAGAGTGGTTAGAAATCCTGCCCAAGGGTTCTACAAATCTCCTTCATTATCTTTAAAGTAATCAACTCTCCTGGTTATAGACACAGCTGGTGATGAAATCAAACCTGAGCCATTTGATGCACGCTATAGTAATCAGTTTTGGGGATTATAATCCCATTTCCTGGAAAATTTTCAGGAATCAATCTTTTAATGTAAGGAAATAAAACTTTCTAAAATTTAAGTGGGCTTGTTTGATTTCATCACCAGCAGTATCTGCTGCTAGTATTGTTTAACTTTATGTAAAATATAATTTTAAAACTATCAAAATGTGAAAAAGTGGATTATAGGAATTTGTAGTGTAACAAATATATTTGTTTGTTTTTGACCTGAGTGCACAATGAAATTGGAATTTAGGCTTGGAATTTCCTGTTAATTTGCTCCCAAAGACATGAGCAATTGCAGCATAAAGCCAATTTCCGGTGGAAAAGATCTATGAAATTCGGGTGTAAGTGTGTTACACACTTACTTACGATATCCCTGATTTTTCTTGACCCCTTACTCCCATAAGTCGAGACCTGCACCTGTATGCACAATGGCTCATTATCATGGCTCCGCTACCCCCACCCCTGTCCCCATGGTAGAGAGCGGCACGTGCGAATTCCTGCGATTATGCTGATTCACAAATTTACACAGAGAATTTGAGGTGCAGCATACCCGAAGTCATATTTCTGATATTTTATGTCGATTACTTTTTTTTTATTTCTCCTCCCTGAGTTCTATGTACTTTCTGTGTCTTTTGAATGCATTTTTACGGCATCAGAATGAGTTACACTAAAAATGAAAAGCTTTCACGAATTGCATTTTCTTAAACATCCTGGGGGTGAGATTGCTCTAGGCCTATTTTTGGAGCTGAAGCGGGCGCCCACGCAGGGAGTACACGGCCCAACCAGGCAAGCAGGTGGATGAAATCGCCCAGGGTGCTTACTCGCCCTGGAGACGCCAGGAGCTGACCCTTCCCAAATTTAACCTGCACAACTGAGCAAGTGGCAAGGACACCTGCCCTGGCGGGGCCCTTTTATTGCAAGTTCATTTTTATCCTGGTGGCCTGAATGTGAAGCCGCAGTGAGGTTCCTCCGCTGGGCGAAGATAGCAAGGAAGAGGATCAGGTCCAGAAGAGTCCCAAAAAGGTAAGTTTTATAAATAAACTAAAATGTTTTTACTTCTATTGTGGAACCAGGAGGAGCACTCCTGCTCCTACAGGCCCACAAAGAAAGCTGTCGCGAGGAGCCCTCTTAACCACCCCTACCTTACCGATCGCAAGACCCCTGTGGAATGGCAGCCAATCCCACCACCTATCTGGTCTCATCAGCAGGTGGCGTCTGGGCTGCGCGATTTTCCACAGCTTCCCGCTGACCTCCTGGCTGGAACAGGCAGGAGTCGACCGTTGGGAATTAAATGAGGCGCAGGTGTGAGGATGCCCCGGGCCTTATTTCTGGAGCAATGATCAAGTTTCTAACTCGGATGGCTACTTACCTGTCCAAAACGAGCCAGGAGTTAAAAGTGGGCCTCATGTCTTTCTTTTATACCTGAACATCAGAGCTATCCAAAGGAATGTGGCTGCCCTCATTCCTATTTCAAACTTAACTTATAAAAATTTTTTTTTAGGCCATTGCTAAGTTTTGTAGTACCAGTGGTTTAGATCCATGCTGACTTATCCAAACTATGGATGGAGGACTCCATCTGCAAAACTATTTTTCTTGTGAGCTTTGGAGCACCGTGCTTTGATCACACCTGTTGTCAAAAAATGTTCTCGGATACTGTAGAGCCTGAATGCTCAAGTGACGTGGAACAACCAATAAACAGAGGATAGGTCAAAACAAAATAAATTAAAGCTAGTATTAAGTCAACGGAGGAAGCTTATAAAGTTGCCAGAAAAAGCAGTGAGCCTGAGGATTGGAATCCTTTTAGAAATCAGCAAAGGGGGACAAAGAAATTGATAAAGAAAGGGAAAATGGAATATAGAAACATAGAAACATAGAAGATAGGAGCAGGAGTAGGCCATTCGGCCCCTCGAGCCTGCTCCGCCATTCAATGCGATCATGGCTGATCATCCAAATTCAGTACCCTGTCCCTGCTTTCTCCCCATATCCCTTGATCCCCTTAGCCTTAAGAAATATATCTAACTCCTTCTTGAATATATTTAATGAATTGGACTCAACTGTCTTCTGTGGTAGAGAATTCCACAGGTTCACCACTCTCTGGGTGAAGAAATTCCTCCTCATCTCAGTCCTAAATGGCTTACCCCTTATCTTTAGACTGTGACCCCTGGTTCTGGACTCCCCGCCATCGGGAACATCCTTCCTGTATCTAGTCTGTCTATTCCTGTTAGAATTTTATAAGTTTCAATGAGATCCCCTCTTATTCTTCTAAACTCTAGCGAATACAAGCCCTATCGACCCAATCTCCCTTCATACGTCATTCCTGCCATCCCAGGTATCAGTCTGGTGAATCTTCGCTGCACTCCCTCCATGGCAAGAACATCCTTCCTCAGATAAGACGACCAAAACTGCACACAATACTCAAGGTGTGGTCTCACCAAGGCCCTGTACAACTGCAGCAAGACATCCTTGCTCCTGTACGCGAATCCTCTCGCTATGAAGGCCAACATACCATTTGCCTTCTTAACTGCCTGCTGCACCTGCATGCTTACCTTCAGCGACTGGTGCACAAGGACACCCAGGTCTCGTTGCACTTCCCCTTTTCCCAATCTATTGCCGTTCAGATAATAATCTGCCTTCCTGTTTTTGCCACCAAAGTGGATAACCTCGCATTTATCCACATTATACTGCATCTGCCATGCATCTGCCCAATCACCCAACCTGTCCAAATCATACTGGAGTTTCTCTGCATCCTCCTCACAGCACACATGCCCACCCAGCTTTGTGTTGTCTGCAAACTTGGAGATATTACATCTAGTTCCCTCGTCTAGATCATTAATATATATTGTGAATAACTGGGGTCCTAGCACCGATCCCTGCGGTACCACACTAGTTACTGCCTGCCACTCGGAAAAAGACCCGTTTATTCCAACTCTTTTCTTCCTGTCTGCCAACCAGTTCTCTATCCAAGTCAGTACATTACCCCCAATCCCATGTGCTTTAACTTTGCACGCTAATCTCTTATGCGGGACCTTATCGAAAGCCTTCTGAAATTCCAAATACACCACATCCACTAGTTCTCCCTTATCTATTCCACCAGTTACATCCTCAAAAAATTCCAGTAGATTAGTCAAGCATGATTTACCTTTTGTAAATCCATGTTGACTTTACCCAATCCTGTCACTGTTTTTCAAGTGCTCTGCTGTTACATCTTTTATAATGGACTCTAGCATTTTCCCCACTACCGATGTCAGGCTTACCGGTCTATAATTCCCGGTTTTCTCTCTACCACCTTTTTTAAATAGTGGGGTTACATTAGCTACCCTCCAATCCATGGGAACTGTTCCAGAGTCTATAGAGTTTTGGAAGATGACCAGCAATGCATCTACTATTTCTAGGGCCACTTCCTTAAGTACCCTAGGATGTAGATTATCAGGCCCTGGGGATTTATCGGCCTTCAATCCCGTCAATTTCCCTAACACCATTTCCCTACAAATACTGATTTCATTCAGTTCCTCCCTCTCATTAGACCCTATGAGCACAAACTAGCGAAAAATATAAAAACGGATTGTAAAAGCTTCTATAGGTATGTGAAAAGGAAAAGACTGGCGAAGGTAAATGTAGGTCCTTTACAGTCAGAGACGGGAGAATTTATAATGGGGAATGAGGAAATGGCAGAGAAATTAAATAAATACTTTGTTTCTGTCTTCACGTAGGAAGACACAATAAACCTCCCAGAAATACGAGAAAACCAAGAGTGTGGTGAGAATGGGGAACTTAAAGAAATTATTATTAGTAAAAAAACAGTATTGGAAAATTAATGGGACTAAAAGTCGATAAATCCCAAGGACCGGATGACCTACCTCCTAGGGTTTTGAAAGAGGTGGCCATTGGGATAGTGGACGCATTGGTTGTCATCTTCCAAAATTCTATAGATTCTGGAATGGTTCCTGCAGATTGGAGGATAGCAAATGTAACCCCGCTATTTAAGAAAGGAGGGAGAGAGAAAACGGGGAACTACAGACCTGTTACCCTCACATCAGTAGTTGGGAAAATGCTGGAATCTATTATAAAGGATGCAATAACTGGGCACTTAGAAACTAATAGTAAGATTGGGCAGAGTCAACATGGAATTATGAAAGGGAAATCCTGTTTAACAAACCTATTGGAGTTCTTTGAGGATGTAACTAGTGGAGTAGACAAAGGGGAACCGGTAGATGTGGTGTATTTGGATTTTCAGAAGGCCTTCGATAAGGTCCCACACAAGAGGTTGGTGAACAAAATTAGGGCACATGGAATTGGGGGTAATATACTAGCATGGATTGAGAATTGGTTAACAGACAGAAAACAAAGAGTAGGGATAAACGGGTCTTTTTCAGGATGGCAGGCTGTGACTAGTGGGGTACTGCAAGGATCGGTGCTTGGGCCCCAGCTATTCACAATCTATATCAATGATTTGGATGAGGGGACTAAATGTAACATTTCCAAATTTGCTGATGATACAAAGCTAGGTGGCAGTGTCAGTTGTGAATAGGATGTGAAGAGGCTTCAAGGGGATCTCGACAGGCTCAGTGAGTGGGCGAGAACATGGCAGATGGAATATAATGTGGATAAATGTGAAGTTATCCACTTTGGTAGAAAAAACAGAAAGGCAGAGTATTTCCTAAATGGTGAAAAATTGGGGAATGCAGATGCTCAAAGGGACCTGGGTGTCTTTGTACATGAGTCACTGAAAGTGAATGTGCAGGTGCAGCAAGCCATTAGGAAGGCAAATGGTATGCTGGTCTTCATTACAAGAGGATTTGAGTACAGGAGTAAAGAAGTCTTACTCCAATTACAAAGGGCCTTGGTGAGACCACACCTGGAGTACTGTGTACAATTTTGGTCTCCTTACCTAAGGAAGGATATACTTGTCATAGAGAGGGAGTGCAACGAAGATTCACGAGATTGATTGCTGGGATGGCGGGACTGTCGTATGAGAAGAGATTGAGTAAACTAGGCCTGTATTCTCTTGAATTCAGAAGAATGAGAGGGGATCTCATTGAAACATACAAAATTATTACAGGGTTTGATAGGGTGGATGCTGGGAGAATGTTTCCCTTGGCTGGGGAGTCTAGAACCAGGGGCCACAGCCTCAGGATAAAGAGTAGGCCATTCAGGACTGAGATGAGAAGAAATTTCTTCACACAGAGGATGGTGAATCTTTGGAATTCTCTACCCCAGAGGGCTGTGGAGGCTCAGTCATTGGGTATATTCAAAACAGAAGTCGATAGATTTCTGACTAGTAAAGGCATCAAGGGATATGGCGATAGGGCCGGTGAAAGGAGTTGAGGCAGAGGATCAGCCATGATCTCATTGAATGGTGGAGCAGGCTCGAAGGGCCGAATGGCCTACTCCTGCTCCTATTTCTTATGTTCTTATGTTCTTAGGTCAGTTTTTGTAGCCCTTTTTATGGCTAGGGATCCCTCGGAATTTAAACATTTTAAATATAGAAAATGTCCAGTCTTTTTAAGAATTCCAAATATCAAACAAAATGCAGGTTTAACCTTATCCTATGTTGCTCCAAATTTTACTACATCCTGCAGCACAACATGATAGCTGTCAAACAGTTTTTGGAACATGATCTTTGCAATTCCAGGAATTATGCCAATTTAATAACTCCCCAGTGTCAAGACTGTAACACATTACAATGCCACAGCATTAGACACAGTTAGAACAAATATTTTTTCTAAAATATGTAGAAGCCCTCAAAATTGGTTTAGTTGGGTGTCCATCAGACCTTTTAATTGATCTGCATAACTTCCCAAAAATCTCAGTTAAATGTTACTTTCTTAAATTTACCAGATTGTGAGCCCTTGGCCAAAAGGGCCAAGGATTAGGGGCTAGCCTTTTTATGAGGAAGGAAGATTTGAAGTTGGCCCCTTTGTAAAGAGTCCACGGGGGGCCATCCAGACTTCTTCAGGGGAGGAACCTGGCAGCCCTCCACCCCAGCACCCTCCCCCCACCCCAGGTCAGCTGCCACTGGCATTTCAAGGGTCTTTAGCAGAAGGCTGTCACAGATACATCCCAAAACCACCACTTTTCCTGGCCCTGCTCTCTGACCTCGCAAACTTCATCAGGGTCAGTGGCTGTAAGTCGGCATATCCTGGCACTGACACCAGGAAGCAGCCCCTGAGATTTTCGGGGCCTATATTTAATGTATATCTTGAACTGTTTAATACTATTTTCCTTGTAGCATTCAGAGAGTTGCTGTCCTTTGAAGAATCTCCACTGCAAAAATGCAATTTATCTCTCTCTATAAAAGTTGTCAGCTCATTTTAAAGGAAAAAGTTACAATATTGTACAAGTGTTTCTTGACAAAAAAAGTTAAGGCTAGCTTTATAGCACTCTAGTCTCGAAGGATGATTTGTTCTATCAAATTAACAGAAAGGTAGTTTTTGTACTCTTACTCAGAACGGTATAGCATGAGCTTAAGGCCCCTTTTCCTAGTGAGTCATGCACTGAATTTTTGCTGAATAAGGTCAAGTCTGCCAACTTTTTCCTTGTGTAAACATCAGGTCAGATCGAGGGCAGTCTGGAGGGCTGAAATTAATCATTTAAAAGCAAATAAGAGTAATACTGTTACCATTTCTGTCTGTGGGCTTTCAGATATTCCAGTACATTATTGAAATAAATCATTTATAAATAGAGAGATTTAGAACATTTTGTTTGCTTCTGTTATGTTTTGACTTTAAAGAGACAGCATCTCTTATTCCTTGTCTTTTTAGGCTGTATTTAAAACGATCAAATACACATTTGCTTTTACCATTTGGTTTTACTTTTTTAAGGTATTTAAGGGTACTGGTGATGCAGCGAGGCATTCCTTTCAACTCTGAGAACGGGATTTCATTCCAGCCTAGACACTTGTGATGATAGCCTTTTCTTCTCTGACTGTTAAAGGTCCTCGGTGAAATTTAGCTTTGGTCTGTCTGCATCTAGCTGCTTGAAGGTGATGACTAGACATAGCACATGCGGCATAAACTGGGCAGTTTTGCTCGGGGTCATAAGAGTAAATAATGGGGATGGGGCAAGAGATTATGAGATTATGATTGAAGCACATTGTTGGGGCAGGGGATGTATGACCAGTTAGTCTGTTTCTGGTGGTTTCGGTTGAGGGACGAATGTTGGCCAGGGCACCAGAGCTCCTTGCTCCTCTCAAAATAGTGCCATGGGGTCTGCAACATCCTTCTGAACCATCAGAACAGGTAGACAGGGCCTCAGTTCAAAGAGCAGCATCCCTCACAATGCAGCACTTCCTCGGTACTGCACTGAAGTGTCAGCCTAGATTATATGCTGAAGCTACTTTTAGCGCCCCGAAAAAGTTAGCGCCCCGCGCCCGAAATTCACCGGTAGCGCCCCAAGAGGGAGGCGGGGCGATACTGGAAGCGCCCCGCCTCCCTCTTGGGGCGCTGCAAGTGAATATCACGGCGCTACGTGCTGAGGTACTGCAGACTTTCCTCCCCTTATTAAAGGGGAGGGGCCTAGCGCAGCGCGACCTGGGGCCCAGCTAGGCCACCAGGGATCGGAGTGCCGGCAAAAGAGCTCGGCACTCAAGAGAAGTGCTGGGCTCATGGAGCGCAGCTGGCACTCCGCAAGGGGACTTCACAGAAGGCCAGGGACAGCAAAGCGGGCAGGTGCTGGCAGGCAGCCAGCAACAAAAATGGCCGCCCGGCACCTTCCCTTTAATTTGCGCCGCAGGTAGGCCCCCCTGACCCCGTCGGACATAGAGTCCGGCGGTAAGTCAGGGGGCGCTACCGAAGATCACAGCCGGGGCACGAGTGGGGCGCTGCGCACGGCGATGACGTCATCGCTGGTGGCGCCGCGGGGCACTAACGGTTACCGCCGCCGCTAAGCTCCCACTGAATTTTGCGGGAGGTATTAGCCGCACCGCACCCAGGCGCTAGTAGCTTTGTGCCCTGTTAGCACCCTCTTAGGGCGCTAACGGGAGGCACAAATCAACCGAATTTTTCCCCCTAAAACTTTACCCACCACTGATGTTAAACTGACCGGCCTGTAGTTACTAGGATTGTCCTTACAGCCTTTCTTGAACAATGGTGTCACATTTGCCATTTTCCAATCCTCAGGCACCTCCCCCGCATCTAGGGAAGATTGGAAAATTATGGCAAGCCCTTCCGCTATCTCCTCCCCCAATTCCCTTCGGTCATGATGCGGAGATGCCGGTGTTGGACTAGGGTGGACAAAAGTGAGAAGTCGCACAACACCAGGTTATAGTCCAAGGGGTAAAAATTCAGTTGGTTGCACCTCCCGTTAGCGCCTTAAGAGGGCGCTAATGGGGCGTTAAGCCGCTAACGCCCGGGCGCAGCGCTGTTTGCGCCGCTCGAGAACTTAACTTGAGATTGTGCGGCGGCGCTAAAACTTACCGCTGCGACCACCTGCGCGCGCAGATTGTGACGTCATTCCATGGTGCAACGCCCTTGGGGCGCCCCGGAGCGGAAATTGAGTGGCGCCCCCTGCCTTACCGCCTGGCGCTTCCAACGACCGGAAGACTGGAACGTTATCAATCGCTGTGGGGCTGGGGGGGGCGCTATTTAAAGGGGGCCTCTTCCTGTCTTTTTCTGTGGTCGACATTTATGCACCACTCGTTCTGAGAGAGAGAGAGAGATTCGGAGAGAGAGAGAGAGAGACTTCTACATTGACTCAACGCTTTGTGAGGTAGTTTGGCCTAGTTCATCCTAACTTTGTTGCTACTTTAGTTGCTGTACCTCATTACTTTTCTGGCAAAGAGAATATGGGGGCTGCAATGATTGGGGGCGTCGTCCTGCTCCAGCTGAATCGGAGGATAGTGAGACGCAGACAGAGAGTGGCAATGATGGCCAGACGGAGGAGGGCCATCAGGCGCATGTACAGGAGAGCTTACCCTCCCAGGGTATATCGTGAACAGCTCTCCTACATCCATATGTCCGAGGAGCTGTGTTTGCGAAGGCTGCGATTCAGCAAGGAGGTGGTCACTGAGCTCTGCCACCTGCTGCAGCCAGATCTGCAGCCTCAGCTGAGGTCCAGGACGTCTCTGTCGGTGGCAGTGAAGGTCACAGTGGCTTTGAACTTCTACGCCACTGGCTCATTCCAAGCTGCTGTTGGGGACCTCGCCAATATCTCCCAGTTTGCGGTGCATCGCTGCATCCGGCAGGTCATCAATGCCCTCTTCAGAAGGAGACGAGACTTCATCTCTTTCCCTATGACCCCAGACAAGCAGCATGACCGTGCTATGGGCTTTGCGAGGGTAGCGGGCTTCCCCATGGTGCAGGGCGCCATTGACTGCACGCATGTGGCTTTGCGTGCTCCGCGAGAGAATGCAGAGGAGTTCCGGAACAGAAAGGGGTTCCATTCCTTGAATGTGCAGTTGGTCTGTGACCACAGACAGGTGATTCTCGCTGTCAATGCCCACTATCCGGGCAGCTGCCACGATGCTTTCATCCTGCGCCAGACTACTGTGGCAGAACTTTTCGAGGCACCGCATCAGCCAGTTGGTTGGCTTCTGGGGGACAAGGGGTACGCATTGAGCACCTGGCTGATGACACCGCTCCGTGCGCCAAACACCCCTGCTGAGCTGCGGTACCAGGAAAGCAATCAAGCAACCAGGAACATTATTGAGCGCACAATCGGCGTGCTGAAACAACGGTTCCGCTGTCTGGACCATTCCGGAGGAGCCCTGCAGTACTCGCCTGAGCAAGTTTCGAAGTTCGTAGTCGTGTGCTGCATGTTGCACAACATGGCAATCCTCAGGACCCAGCCAATGCCACCAGGCCTTGTAGCACCACCAGAGGAGGAGGAGGAAGAGGAGGAACAGGACGAGGACGATGATCATCAGCAGCACCAAGGCAGGAGGGCGGCCCACAATGGTCAAACTGCAAGGGCCGTCCGTCAACGACTAATAGCAAGCCGCTTCTAGGGCCCCTGCCATTGCTACAAACACGAATCAACCCAGCACGCAACCCCTAAGCCGGCCAAGGCACCATTAATTCCAACCACCAGCCATGTATATTTTGAATACAGAAACTTATTTATTTTACAAACTCTGTGTGTGTCAATTCCTCATGACAAACTCATAGAAATAAACACAAAAAAACAGTCAATAACATAACTGGTTCTCACAACCTGGAGATAATGTCCAAAACACTAAACAAAAGTTGGGCCATGAACCTCGGCCTTTAATAAAAAAATGACCAGCATTTTGGCACACCTCCTACATTTTGCCCTTCGAGGGTGATCTCCTTCCCTTGCGCACTTCCCCCCTTCTAACCCTACTGCTCCTCCGTAATGGGACCTCAGTGGCTGCAGCAAGGCTGGTGGAAGGCTGCTGCTGGTCAGACCCTGACACTGCAGATGCCCCTGAAGGACGGCCTCGACCACTTCTGGGCCTGGAGGGCCCGGCTGCAGACTGCACCAACTCTGCATGGGCGGCAGCAGTCTGTCCTACAGGCGGTGGCAAGTGCAGTGGAGAAGTGACAGTGTTGGCAGCAGGAATGCTGTCATCGTGAGAGAGGACAGCAACTCCCTGCTCGCCCGACACACTGGCACTCCCACGGGGCAGCACTTCAGCATCCGGAGCAATTTGCCGGAGAACAGATTGCTGGCCTGCTGCGGCGCGGTGACAGCCCCGGGGACATGTGCACGAACCATCGAGGATGGCAGCAGTCAGTGCTCGCGTGGCCTCAATCTGAGTCTGCATGAGAGCAGTCTCAGATGGGTTCCTGGCAGCCAGTGACTGAATTGCAGCACTAAGCTTTAGTGTGGCATCCGCCTGTGCTACAGCGAAGTGCTCCACACTCCTTGCCAGTGCCTCAATGCATTCGGGCACCCTTCCCACTGCACCCATGAGCTCAGTGTGCATGCCCACCGCCTGGCTGTTCATTTCTGCAATCAGCCGCTCCTCCTCTGCGTCCATTGCAGTAGGAGTGTCTGGCATACTCTCCCTCTGGGGAGAAGGCTCCCGTTCTTCCCTCCCCCCCCAATGGCGTTGCTGCAGCCCGCTGGGTCCTGGAGCTTCACCATCATCAGCCCCTTCCCCCCTGCTCCCCTCCGGGGAAGGCGTGTTCCCAGTGTGGGCATGGGCTTCCTCGGGAGAGGGTGGCACTGATGCTCCGGCTTCCTCTTCCTCCTCAGCTGCAGCATCACTCCCAGTGGCAGCTTCAGGGCCCGTCTCCTCAGCTGGTGAATCACCATCTGAAAGCAGGGAGGTACAAGAGTGGCTTTAGCGTGAGGACAGGGTGGCAGTAAGGGAGGAATAAGTGCAGCGAGTTAGCAAGTTGGATTGAAAGTGTCAAAGGCTGGTATTGTGAGGGACAAGTGGAAGGACAGAGGACAAAAAGGTGATGACTTTACCATTGCTGTCCACAACGGGGTCGGCGTCCCCAGTGGCGACGGGACCGATCACCCGGCTTGCCACAATCCTGTGGACGCGCTCCTCCAGATCGCTGAGGGGTTGCAGCTGAAGCCGCCCTGCACCCGTCCGTTGCTGCTGTCTCCGATTATGAGCCAGCTTAGCCTGCAAGAAAAAGGACAGCATCTGAGTAAATATACAGCCATGGTCTTGCCTGATGTGCCTCCCATAGGTGAATAGCCCTTACAATATGCAGCCATGGTCTTGCCTGATGTGCCTCCCATAGGTGAATAGCCCTTACTGTATGCAAAGTGTGGAATGTGTGTGTGTGTTTGATGAAAGGGCCATAGGTGTTGGATGAGTGTTGTGCATTGGGGTTTTAAGACCCTCTGGCCATAGAGTGAGGTTGAGATGGAGGGATGGAGAGGTATTGAGAAAAAGCCACTCACCCTGACGACCCGAGTGAGGTCGTTGAATTTTTTGCGGCACTGAACATGGGTCCTGGGCACCATGCTCCTGGAGGAGACGCTCTGAGCCACCTCCCTCCACACTCTTCTGAACTCGCGTGGCAAAGGCCTCCTGCCACTCTCCGGGAACAGCATGCATCGTCTGCGCTCCACTGCGTCAACCAGAGCATCCAAGGCCCGCTCGGTGAAGCGATGAGCGCGTTCTCTCACCCTCTCCATGCTTGGCAGCAAAATGGATTACAGGTCTCTCCAGGCTGAGATTCAAGGCTGCAATGAGCAGGGTGTGGCTGGGGAGCAAGTGGCCCCCCCCCGCTTTAAGAAGTGTCCGGCGCCAGTGTGTCTGTGTTCCCTCGCTAACTGGCAGCAGCTGCGCTGCGCTCGCGCGCTGAGGTAGCGCCTCACTCCTAGGCCTTTGCGCCTTAAGAGAGGTGTGCAGCGCCTGCTTTAGCGCTCCACTCACCTCCCGGGGCGGTAAAAGTGAAGTTTCCTGTCAGTTCCGATAATTAGCGCCAGGCGCTAATATTTGCGCTCGGACGATATTTGCGCCCCAAATGGGGCGCGACCTAATTTCTACCCCCAACAGTTTTATTTGAAATCACAAGCTTTCGGAGCGGCTGCTCCTTCGCCAGGTGAAGTGAAGGAATACAAAATCGACAAAGCATATATAGATGGAGAACAATGCATGTGTAACTTACAATGGCAGACGACTACATTTAATCCTCCTGACTGTTTATCTGCCGAGGTGTGACAAAAGGCAATCAGGTCAGCCAGGAAGGCACCACATCAAAGACATAGCAAGATACAACTGAGACAATGAGGTGGGGTTACAGGGGGTCTAATGTGTCAAAAGCTGCAGTCGGTATGGAAAACGATAAACTTTAAAATTTTTACTTTTTTACTGGGAATCACATCTGTGAACAAGCCAACGACGACTCGAGTCTGGATGACTCTACGTCATGTATCGTGACATAAACCCAAGATCCCGGTTGAGGCCGTCCTCATGAGTGCGGAACTTGGCTATCAGTTTCTGCTCGATGATTTTGCGTTGTCGTGTGTCTCTAAGGCCGCCTTGGAGAACGCTTACCCGCAGATCCGAGGCTGAATGTCCTTGACTGCTGAAGTGTTCCCCAACTGGGAGGTAACAATCCTGCCTGGCGATTGTTGCGCGGTGTCCATTCATACGTTGTCTCAGTGTCTGCATGGTCTCGCCGATGTACCATGCCGCGGTGCATTCTTTCCTGCAACGTATGAGGTAGACAACGTTGGCCGAGTCACATGAGTATGTACCATGTACCTGGTGGGTAGTGTCCTCACGTGTGATGATGGTATCTGTGTTGATGATCTGGCATGTCTTGCAGAGGTTGCCGTGGCAGGGTTGTGTGGTGTCGTGGTCGCTGTTATCCTGAAAGCTGGGTAATTTGCTGCGAACGATGGTACTTCTGAGGTTAGGCGGCTGTTTGAAGGCAAGTAGTGGAGGCGTGGGGATGGCCTTAGCGAGATGTTCGTCGTCATCGATGACATGTTGAAGGCTGTGAAGAACATGGCGTAGTTTCTCCGCTCCGGGGACGTACTGGACGACGTAGGGTACCCTGTTGGTTGTGTCCCGTGTTTGCCTTCTGAGGAGGTCTATGCGATTTTTCGCTGTGGCCCGTCGGAACTGTCGATCGATGAGTCGAGCGTCATATCCCGTTCTTACGAGGGCGTTTTTCAGCGTCCGTAGGTGTCCATCGCGTTCCTCCTCGTCTGAGCAGATCCTGTGTATTCGCAGGGCTTGTCCATAGGGGATGGCTTCTTTAACGTGGTTAGGGTGGAAGCTGGAGAAGTGGAGCATCGTGAGGTTGTCCGTGGGCTTGCGGTAGAGTGAAGTGCTGAGGTGTTCGTCTTTGATGGAGATTTGTGTGTCCAGGAATGAAACCGATTCTGAGGAGTAGTCCATGGTGAGTTTGATGGTGGGATGGAACTTGTTGATGTTATCGTGTAGTCTTTTCAGTGATCCTTCGCCATGGGTCCAAAGGAAGAAAATGTCGTCGATGTATCCTCTGTACAGCGTTGGCTGGAGATCCTGTGCAGCGAAGAAGTCTTGCTCGAACTTGTGCATGAAGATGTTGGCGTATTGGGGTGCGAATTTGGTCCCCATGGCTGTTCCGTGTGTTTGGGTAAAAAAATGGTTGTCGAAGGTGAAGACATTGTGGTCAAGGATGAAGCGGATGAGTTGTAGGATGGCGTCTGGAGATTGGCTGTTGTTGGTGTTGAGTACTGAGGCTGTCGCAGCGATGCCGTCATCGTGGGGGATACTGGTGTAGAGTGCCGATACGTCCATCGTGGCGAGGAGTGTTCCTGGTTCAACTGGTCCGTGGGTGCTAAGTTTCTGTAAGAAGTCTGTGGTGTCGCGGCAGAAGCTGGGGGTTCCCTGTACGATGGGTTTCAGGATGCCCTCGACGTATCCAGAGAGGTTCTCACACAGGGTTCCGTTGCCTGATACGATAGGACGTCCGGGTGTGTTGGCTTTGTGTATCTTTGGGAGGCAGTAGAATTCTCCCACGCGGGGAGTACGTGGGATGAGAGCGCGTAGGATGCTTTGAAGGTCTGGATCGAAGGTCTTGATCAGTCTATTGAGTTGGCGGGTGTGTTCTTTGGTCGGATCTGCGGGTAACTGTCTGTAGTGTTCCAGGTTGTCCAGTTGTCGGTATGCTTCTTTGCAATAGTCCATTCTGTTCTGTATAACGATGGCTCCTCCTTTGTCCGCTGGTTTGATGACGATGTTGCGGTTGGTCTTGAGAGCGTGGATGGCGTTGCGTTGTGCTCGGGTGACATTCTGGACTGTCTTGTGAGTGCGGCTGATGAATCTGGCGTTGATGCATTTCCTGACAGCTTGAGCATACATGTCAAGCTTGGGGCAGCGACCCTCCGGAGGGGTCCAATTTGACTCTTTTTTCTTCGGTTGCTGCACTGCGAGTCCCTTTGTCTGCTGTTCTGGATCATTGATTGTCTCATTGGGTTTGTTGCTGACATCTTGGGATTTGTGGTAGTATTCCCGGAGCCTCATTCTCCTGATGAATTCCTCCGTGTCTGCCGCGAGACCGATGGGGTCCATTTTGGTGGTGGGGCAGAACTTGAGCCCTAGGGCGAGAACTTCGATTTCGTCTGGTTGAAGGGTGTGGTCGGACAAGTTGACGATGGACTTCCCTGTGGTTGCAACCGTGGTACCGGGGGAGGCTTGGTTGCTGCTGGTGGTGATGCCGAGTTTCTCAAGCTTCCTGTTCTTGATGCGCATGTAGGCAGCGTAGTTGGACTATAACCTGGTGTTGTGCGACTTCTCACTTTTGAATTCCCTTAGCAACCTGGGATGCAAGCCATCTGGACCAAGCAACTTATCCACTCTTAAGCATACCCAGTCTTTCTAGTACATCCTGTCTATCAATTTTCACCCCTTCCATTGCTTCTACCTTTTCCACTTCTACCGATATTTTGTCAGCATCCACCTCCTTAGTAAACACCGATACAAAGTACTCATTGAGTATTCTAGCCTTGCCCTGCGCCTCTAAGCATATATCACTATGGAGGTAGTGATCAAGCTGTACCATCTAATATCGACTGAGCTACAGATAACCTTGTGAACTGGATAACTGCTCCTGTGGGGAGTGAAGATTAGAATAGAATTATGCTTTTATGCTACAGTATCTTGCAATTAAGCCAGTCTATAAGTGCATACTTGCATAAAGCAAGGGATTGATAGCATGTTTGAAAAATTTCCAACTGCCAGACCAGGTAAAGATGACAGCTTCAAGGTCTCTTTTACTGTATCCCCCTCCCGATTTTATAAATCAAGAAGAATGCTATTACTTCAGCTCCTGGACTATTAAAATAAAAAAAAAATCATGCAATTAAAAATCACTTTTCTTGGCCTAACCCTCTGAACATATTTTATAGTACAAGTGCCACAACTAAGGCATTTTCATGCTGATCTCTGCCATAACTACAAACATACTGGTTTAAAATTGAGTAAAAAACTGATCTCTGTTCTAGCCATTCAAAATGGACCCACGTCAGCAGAACCCACCATTGCTGGTGCTTCAGTGAATATATAATGATTGGAGTTGCACTGTAATGCAATGCTTCATTAGTGCTTCTCACAACCAAAGCCTCCCACATTTCCAAGAATGTGGGGAAGTCTTCTAGTTATTTATTTGCATCACAACAGCTTCTCTACCATTAGCATTTATCTACCAGTTTGATTCGTTTTTCATAGAATTCCATCAGATTACTTCTAAATCCATACTGATTACTCTTAATGGCCTCTGCTTTTCAGTTAACTATTGAAGGTATTCCACATAATGCTCTGGATCATTTTCCCATCGCAGATACTAAATTGACTGGTTTATAATTTTCACTTTTATCGCCCGGTAGAAAATGGAAGCAAAAATTGGGCTTGGTGTAAAACAGGCGGCCAACTCGCTAAAACCCGTTTTCCACCAGTAGTAAATGTAAGGAGCAAGGCAGAAATAACCCAGGACACACTGAAAGCTAGTGAAATGGTTGCAAAAACACTTATTGATAAAGCAGTCAGGCACAATAGACTGAACATTCGAGTAAGAAGTAGCTAGAGATCCTGATTCCAAATGCCATGGTTTTCTACTTCTTACAGCCCTGTCCCAATGGGAAATAGATTAAGGCTGCCCAAACTAATTTCTCTCAAGTCCCTCGACAGCTGTTTGTTACAAGGGTGCCTAAAATATGTCTTAAATAATATTGAGCAAAACACTCACGATATATATCGGGTGGGAAATTTGAAAAAATTGCAGTGGGTCGGGAACCCGCCGTCATCCCGCCCCCACGCGCCATTCCCTCGGGCACATTTGCCAGTGCGGCAGCGACCCAACTAGCAGAGGCGGGCAACCTAATTCAAATCATTAACAGGGACTTGTCAGACCTTAAGAGCCTTTTTCAGCCTACTTTTCGAATTTCCATGGCTGCCCACGGGATTCACGCAGCTCGGGAACCACGTTTGTCAGCCTGAGGCGAGAGTTGAGTGACCATTGCTCCAGCTGATTAGATGACAGGATGAAATGTATTATAAAACCTCCCACCTCACAGCTGATTACTTTCCTCAGGCAGAAGTTGTTGGTGACTGCATTCCCAGCACACATTTATTTAGCTTTCTACAGGCTGCAAGTGCTTCCAGCAAAATCGCCATCCAGTCTCACCTCAGTTACAACCTATCACACCATTGACAGCTTACTCCTCTGATCTCTACTTGACCTGCCATCTATTCCATCAGCATGGGTCACCTTGGTCCTCAGAATAGGACCTTGATGAGCCCCAACATCAGCAGCATCAGGCACACCAGCAGCACCAACAACAACACCACCAACCTTCTCCTCAACCACCTGATGCTGCACAGGACAGAGGGCATCAGTGCAGGGCTGCACCGCGCTGGAGGCAATACCCCCAACACAGGGTATACAGGCAGAAGATGAGCTTCCTGGACATGACTGAGCAGCAATGCCAAAGGAGGCTCAGGCTATCGCGCCAGGTCGTCGCAGACATTTGCACATTGCTCGAGCAAAACCTGCAGCCCAGAGGAACGGGTGGACACGCCTTACCAGTGGCTATCAAAGTCACCAGCGCCCTCAACTTCTTCGCCTCGGGCTCCTTCCAGGAATCTGCAGCAGACATTTGCGGAATCTCGCAGTCGACCGCCCACAGATGCATCACACAGGTCACCAATGCCCTGTTTGACAAGTCAGCCAATTATATCAACTTTGCCACTGATGGAGCCAGTGTTAATGAGCGGGCGCTCGGCTTTGCCACTCTGGCTGGCTTCCCATCATTGACTGCACACATGTGGCCATCAGGGTACCCCATCATCACCAGGAGTCTTTGTCAGCTGCAAGGTCTTTACTCCCTCAATGTGCAGCTGGTCTGCAACCATAGGAAGATCATCATGCATGTGTGCGCCAAATTCCCTGGCAGCTGCCATGACTCTTTCGTCCTTCGCCAGTCCAGCCTTCCTCAGCTCTTCGCTCCTCCAAACAGACTTTCCGGCTGGCTGCTTGGAGACGAGGACTATCCACTGAAGACGTGGCTCATGACACCCTTGAGGAGGCCAAGTACTGAGGCCGAGGAGAGACACAATGAAAGCCACATTTTCCACCAGATGTGTCCTAGAGCAGACAGTAGGCTAGCTCAAAATGTGCTTCAGATGCCTTGACAGATCTGGAGGAGCCCTTCAGTATGCACCAGCCAGGAGCTCCAGAACCGTCGTGGTCTGCTGCACCCTACACAACATACTGCAGCAGCGAGGATTAGCGCTGCATGAGGAGCAAGGCACTGAGTGCACAGCCTCTTCAGGGGAGGAGGAGGAGGAACCTGCAGGCCAGACCCCAGCAGCACCTGAGCACATTGCTGCCCGGGAGGCCAGGGATGGCCTCATCATGGCCAGATTTACTTAACTTCAGGCATTACACCCATATGGTTGCCACCTGCTGCACCAGGATGGCACCACCCCACAGCAACACCATAAAAGATCCCTACAATAACCAAGACATTCCTTTCACACTGACCACCATTGCTGGAGGTACTGTTATGTCTCATCATTCACTGCAACTCACTAAGCCACTTCCAAAGGTGCATACAAATGTGTCCAAGATGGGAAAGTGGTGAAAATAAAGATTTTTGTGGTTGACAATACATTAACGGAAACTTGACATTAACATTGACTAAAACACTCAAGTGGCTACCCATGTGAATCTACTTGTGTGTCATCTTTCTCTTCCACGTGCTTCTCTGAGGTGCTACCCCTATGGCTTCAGCAGATGTAGAGGCAGCCTGCTTACTTCCTTGCTGTGACTGCTTAAAAACACTCTTGGCGGAAGTCCTCTGGGTCTTGGAGCCTGTGAGGGCCCCGCCAAAGTCTGCTCCTCTTGCGACTGTGCAGGGGCATCGTGATCTGAGGAGCCATCTGGGGCTCTGACTGAGGGGTTGGCAACGGAGGAGAAGTGTAAGCACTTTGAGAGGAGCCCACACTTCCCTCTCCCCTCTCACCGTCATCCCTCTCATGGGCCACCCGTACTTTCCTGCTATCAAGGAGCTGGAGAGCACCTTGCTGCACATCAGTGGGGCCATGTGGACCCACGTCTACACTGACATCCCTCCTAGGGAGGAGGTCTATGAGCCTCTGCCATCTATTCTCCATAGAGACCATGTGCTCCTGTGAGTGGCGCATTAGCTGCTCCATGCAGGTGGCCATCCTATCCATGGAAAAGCCTGCACTCACCATCGCCTGCGACACGGTGGTGCTCATGTTGGCGATAGACTCCTCCATTCTCTGAACATTTGCAGACATCGCGGTCGCAAAACCTGTCAGAGCCTCCTGCATTTCTTCCTGCACTTCCAGTATCATCGTCTTTCTGCATGGCCCCCCAAGGTTCAGCGTCTGCATGCAGCTGAGCAGAGCTGGGAGCGTCCTGCACCCTCCGGTGAGGAGTCTCCACTACTGTCCCTGTCTCCACCATCTGCTTTTGCTCACTTGTGACATTTCCGGTGACAACACTACTCCTATCTCGCGTGGGACCCACCGAGGCGTGCGTCTCTACACTGGTGCTGGGTGCGCTCATGTCTGGTGACGCTGCGCCCTCAGCGGCTGGAGGCTCCTCTTCTTCCTGGACAGTGGAGGGGGCGGGGGGGAGGGGGTGGCTCTTGATGGACCTGTGGGAGAGTAAACAGATGAGTTAGATATGACAATGGTTTGGAGTTCGATGTCAGAGTGTGCGCAGACGCAAGCGTCATCTGCATACTGTAATTCGATGACAGAGGATGGGACGACCTTGGATCTGGACTGGAGGTGACGGAGGTTGAACAGTTTCCCATTTGTTCTGTAGATTCCACTCCAGCGGGTAGCTGACTGAGGGTGAGATGGAGCATTGCAGCCAGGAAGATCGAGAAGCGCGTTGGTGCGATGACACAGCCTTGCTTGACCCCGGTCCGTACGTGAATTGGGTCTGTGGTGGATCCGTTGGTCAGGATCACGGCTTGCATGTCGTCGTGAAGCAGACGGAGGATGGTGACAAACTTTTGAGGGCAGCCGAATTTGAGGAGGACACTCCATAATCCCTCATGGTTGACGATGTCGAAGGGCTTTGTGAGGTCAAAGAAGGCCATGTACAGCGGTTGGTGCTGTTCCCTGCATTTCACTTGTAGTTGACGCGCGGTGAAGATCATGTCCATTGTGCCCCTTAGTGGGCGGAATCCGCATTGCGACTCTGGGAGGAGCTCTTCAGCCACTGGGAGAAGGCGATTGAGGAGGATTCTTACGTTGACTTTCCCTGTGGCAGACAGCAGGGAGACTCCTCTGTAATTACCACAATCAGACTTGTCACCTTTCTTGAAGATGGTCACGATTACGGCGTCTCAGAGATCCCCTGCCATGCTCTCCTCCTTCCAAATAAGAGAAATGAGTTCATGTATTCATGCCAATAATGCTTCTGCAAACCATCGTCAACACCTTCACCGAAGCGTACGAGAGCATGGGCCTTACACTAAACATCCGTAAGACAAAGGTCCTCTACCAACCTGCCCCCGCCACACAATCCTGCTCCCCAATTATCAAAATCCATGACGATGCCTTGGACAACATGGACCACTTTCCATACCTCGGGAGCCTACTGTCAACAAGGGCAGACGTCGATGACGAAGTCCAACACCGCCTTCAGTGTGACAGTGCAGCCTTCGGTCGCCTGAGGAAGAGAGTGTTTGAAGACCAGGACCTCAAACCCAGCACCAAGCTCATGGTCTACAGAGCAGTAGTGATACCCGCCCTCCTGTATGCTTCAGAGACATGGACCATGTACAGCAGGCACCTCAAAGCACTGGAGAGGTACCACCAACGCTGCCTCTGCAAGATCCTGCCAATCCATTGGCAGGATAGGCGCACCAACGTCTGTGTTCTCACTCAGGCCAACATCCCCAGCATCGAAGCTTTGACCACGCTCAATCAGCTCCGATGGATGGGCCACATCGTCCGCCTGCCCGATACGAGACTCCCAAAACAAGCACTCTACTCGGAGCTCCGACACGGCAAGAGAGCCCCAGGTGGGCAGAGGAAACGCTTCAAGGACACCCTCAAAGCCTCCTTGAAAAAGTGCAACATCCCCACCGACACCTGGGAATCCCTGGCCTAAGACCGCACAAAGTGGAGGAGAAGCATCCGGGAAGGTGCCAAACACCTTGAGTCTCTTCGCCGGGAGCAAACGGAAGCCAAGCGCAAACAGCGGAAGGAGCGCACATCAACCCAAGCACCCCACCCACTCGCCCTTTCAACCACCATCTGCCCCACCTGTGACAGGGACTGTAAGTCCCGCATTGGACTCATCAGTCACCTGAGAACTCATTTTTATTGTGGAAGCAAGTCATCCTCGGTTCCGAGGGACTGCCTAAGAAGAGAAGAAGAATTAGATATGCCATATGAAGAATGGGTACACATACTATTATGCACATGATGACCATTCAGTGGTTGATGACATCAGTCCCCATATGAGTGACTGCTATATGCCATGTAGCTGTATGATACGTAATTCTGTCACCAGGTTGCTGAGATGTTCCCCTCTCTTCGTCTCCCACCTCCAGTTGCTTGGCCACTCCTGATACCTCCAATGCAGCCTCCTCTACTGTTGTGAGGGTGGCAAATGATGGGAGCCCAGCTCCAGTTCTTCCCTCTCCCTGTTCTTGTGCGCTCTTCTGCAAGGAGGGAAAGAAGAGAAGGTTGAATGAGAGTAAGGAATGAATGGGTTACATCTTTAGAGGGTGACTATGATGGAGTGAGGTGGCAATGCCAAGTGGCCTCCTTGCATGTTGTTAGTTGGTCTGATTGCATTAGGATGAGGCTGAGTGTGAGGGGTGGCTAGTTAGATGGGGGTGTGATAATGTAGATAGCGAAAGGGATGGCAGGAGTAGGGTTGGGAAGGCAGAGTGATGGGGATGTGATGAGAGAGACAGCAGGATGAAGTTGAGTGTGGCTTTGTACTCACCTTTCCTGATCTAATGAGATCATTGAAACGTTTCCGGCACTGCACCCAGGTCCTCCTGACCACATCCCTGCTGTTGACCACCTCTGCAATTTGGAGCAAGGCTCTTTTTGTCTCCTGGGGAGGTCTCTTCCGCCCATTCGAAGGGAAGAGGACCTCCCTGTGTACTCTGACTCCCTCCACAAGCATATGGAGGGAGTCATCAGATAACCTGGGTGCAGCCCTCTGCCTCTGTGCAGCCATCTCTCCAACTGTTTGGAGCAATCAAAATCTCCAGTGCAGAGACTGCACACTCCTAGATGAACCTTCAAATACAATGTGGCCACGGCTCCTTTAAATATCCTGGCTGAAAACATATCATGGATGATGTCATCTGACCCGCACCATTTAATAGGGCTGGGTGATGTCCAGGGCTGTCTTAATAGGCCCCATTAGCGCAAAGTCAATTTCTGCAGCGGGATGGAAGCAACAACGGGATCGCGACCCACCACGCCGACCGCCCGCACCCGACCCGCCCAGGTACAGAAAATTCCGGCCTTGGTATGTGAGACAAAGATAATTCGAAATGAACAATGTCTATTTTTTTTATTCGTTTATGGGATGTGGGCATCGCTGGCAAGGCCAACATTTATTGCCCATCCCTAATTGCCCTTGAGAAGGTGGTGGTGAGCCGCCTTCTTGAACCGCTGCAGCGCGTCTGGTGAAGGTATTCACACAGTGCTGTTAGAGAGGGAGTTCCAGGATTTTGACCCAGCGACAATGAAGGATCGTGTGTGACTTGGAGGGGAACTTGGAGGTGGTGGTGTTCCCATGCGCCTGGGTTTGGGAGGTGCTGCCGAAGAAGCCTTGGCAAGTTGCTGCAGTGCATCTTGTAGATGGTACACACTGCAGCCACGGTACGCCAGTGGTGGAGGGAGTGAATGTGTAAGGTGGTGGATGGGGTACCAATCAAGCGGGCTGCTTTGTTCTGGATGGTGTCGAGCTTCTTGAGTGTTGTTGGAGCTGCACTCATCCAGGCAAGTGGAGCGTATTCCATCATACTCCTGACTTGTGCCTTGTAGATGGTGGAAAGGCTTTGGGGAGTCAGGAGGTGAGACACTCGCCGCAGAATACCTAGCCTCTGAACTGCTCTTGTTGCCACAGTATTTATGTGGCTGGTCCAGTTAAGTTTCTGGTCAATGGTGACCCCCAGGAATTTGATGGTGGGGGATTCGGCAATGGTAATGCCGTTGAATGTCAAGGGGAGGTGGTTAGACTCTCGCTTGTTGGAGATAGTCATTGCCTGACATTTCTGTGGCGCGAATGTTACCTGCCACTTATCAGCCCAAGCCTGAACGTCGTCCAGGTCTTGTTGCATGCGGGCGTGGACTGCTTCATTATCTGAGGAGTTGTGAATGGTGCTGAACACTGTGCAGTCATCAGCGACTATCCCCACTTCTGACCTTATGTTAGAAGGAAGGTCATTGATGAAGCAGCCGAAGATGGTTGGGCCTAGGACACTGCCTGAGGAACTCCTGCAGCGATGTCCTGGGGCTGTGATGATTGACCTTCAACCACCACAACCATCTTCCTTTGTGCTAGGCATGACTCCAGCCAGTGGAATGTTTTCCTCCCGATTCCCATTGACTTCAGTTTTACTCGGGCTCCTTGATGCCACACTCTGTCAAATGCTGCCTTGATGTCAAGGGCAGTCACTCTCACCTCACCTCTGGAATTCAGCTCCTTTGTCCATGTTTGGACCAAGACTGTAATGAGGTCGGGAGCCGAGTTGTCTTGGCAGAACCCAAACTGGGCATCAGTGAACAGGTTATTGGTGAGTAAGTGCCGCTTGATAGCGCTGTCGATGACACCTTCCCTCACTTTGCTGATGATTGAGAGTAGACTGATGGGGCGGTAATTGGCTGGATTGGATTTATCCTGCTTTTTGTGGACATGACAACCTAGGCAGTTTTCCACATTGTCGGATAGATGCCAGTGTTGTAGCTGTACTGGAACAGCTTGGCTAGAGGCACGGCTAGTTCTGGAGCACAAGTCTTCAGCACGTTGGCCGGGATATTGTCGGGGCCCATAGCCTTTGCTGTATCCAGTGCGCTCAGCCATTTCTTGATATCATGTGGAGTGAATCAAATTTGCTGGAGACTGGCTTCTGTGATAGTGGGGACCTCAGGAATAGGCCGATATGGATCATCCACTCAGCACTTCTGGCTGAAGATGGTTGCAAACGCTTCAGCCTTGTCTTTTGCACTCTCATGCTGGCTCCACCATCATTGAGGATGGGGATATTCATGGAGCCGCCTCCTCCCGTTAGTTGTTTAATGGTCCACCACCATTCACAACTGGGTGTGGCAGGACTGCAGAACTTTGATCTGATCCGTTGATTGTGGGATCGCTTAGCCCTGTCTATAGCATGCTGCTTCCGCTTTTTAGCATGCATGTAGTCCTGTGTCACAGCTGCCCCAGGTTGGCATCTCATTTTTAGGTACGCCTGGTGCGCTCTTCTGCACTCCTTATTGAACCAGGGTTGGTCCCCTGGCTTAACAGTAATGGTAGAGTGAGGGAGATGCTGGGGCATGAGGTTACAGATTGTGTGGAATACAATTCTGCTGCTGCTGATGGCCCACAGCGCCTCATGGATGCCCAGTTTTGAGCTGCTAGATCTGTTCTGAATCTATCCCACTTAGTACGATGGAGGGTGTCTGCGTCTCCACAATGACTGTGCGGTGGTCACTGCTACCAATACTGTCATGGACAGATGCCTCTGCGACAGGTAGATTGGTGAGGACGAGGTCAAGTAGGTTTTTCCCTCGTGTTGGTTCTCTCACCACCTGTCGCAGGCCCAGACTGGCAGCTATGTCCTTCAGGACTCGGCCAGCATTGGTGCTACTGAGCCACTCTTGGTGATGGACATTGAAGTCCCCCACCCAGAGTACATTCTGTGCTCTTGCTACTCTCAGTGCTTCTGCCAAGTGGTGTTCAACATGGAGAAGTACTGATTCATCAGCTGAGGGAGGGCGGTAGGTGGTAAACAGCAGGAGGTTTCCTTGCCCATGCTTGGCCTGAAGCCATGAGACCTGGAGTTAATGTTGAGGACTCCCAGAGCCACTCCTTCCCGACTGTATACCACTGTGCCGCCACCCCTGGTGGGTCTGTCCTGCCGGTGAGACAGGTATTGGTGAGGAGGACTTTGCAGGGTCAACTGGGCTGGGTGTGCCGTTGCCAGTGCCGAGGTCGATTCTTATTATTGTTTCTCGTATCGGTTTTGTTACAACTGAGTGGGTTTTCAGAGTCAACCACATTGCTGGAGTCACATGTAGGCCAGTCCAGGTAAGGACAGCAGCTTTCCTTCCCCGAAGGATGGGTTTTTATGACAATCTGATAGTTTCATGGTTACCATTACTGATACTAACTTTTTTAAATGCCGTGGTGGGATTTGAACTCACGTCTCTGGATCATTAGTCCAGGCCTCTGGATTACTAGCCAGTGACATTACCACGACTCTACCGTTCCCTATAAATGATGATGGGAAGCTACAGGGGCTTGCCCTCAGCTGGCATCCCCAGCAAGTGTTTCTTTGAGATGGATGAACCTTTATTGGGATCTTTATAAATGTGACTATTTAAATGGTAACTACTGTCATGAAAATTTGGTTGCCTTTTTATTGGGTTGGAGAAGAGCTGTAATAGTTGTGCATCACTTTTATCATGGTGTCACATGCAAGCTTGTCAGTATATAATGATGGTACTGATATCATTGATTCATGTGAGGTTTGGAAAAAACTCTTTCATAAAGTTGTTGACGCTTTAAATAATGAATATAAAAAATGTTTTTTCTAAAAGTTATCTGGAACACATCTAATAGTAAGTATTTAACCATTCACATTACCTAGACCTTAAGGGATGGTTTGTTCATTTTCAGCCTAAAATTGCACCCTGTTTAAGGCACTTTTATATCTCTCTTGCAGATTCTGACGTAGTTGCCACGATTAGGAACCATTAACTGACCGTACAAGTTTAGAAGTTGGAAAAGTTCTAGTTTGGTTAATGATTATAAGTAGCTGCCACAAACTAAGAAAACAAGATGTTAGAACAAGTTGAATTCACATTTGTACACCAACACGGCTAACCAAAAGAACAGCTATTGAGAAAAGCTGTGAGCTGCAGAAAGGCAACAGCACGAAAATTAATGCCAAAGCCTCAAATCTTCTCCAGTGTAGTAGGAACAAGGCAACGTGCAAACATTCACATGGACAGTGAGGGGAGTGCATCCACCAGATTTATATTAAGCATACTTATTAAATGAGCAAAACAAGTGAGTTTGATGGAGCATAGCAACGCTAAAAACTAATTGCTCCAGAGTTGAAGAGGGACTACATCAGTTTTTGTGGAACAGTGCTAATGAGTCATGGGGCCACTGTTGTCATAAAGGAAATTTTTCAAGTAGGTTGCATTCTTGGAACAATTTGCACTGAAATGTCTCCATGTTAACTGTCTGGGGATAAGTTCACACTGCAACAGATGCTCAAGCCTTTTCCAGACTTGTATTTTGAAAAGGGTCTTAATTTTACATAAAGTTTTGAGAGGTGACACAATTGCATTATAGGCTAGACTGTGTATGATATTATTCAAACACTTAATGACCTCGTATGAAATTTCTCTCTTTATTTTAATAGAAGTATTATCTTATTTGAAATAAATTAAATGGATTTACGATGTTCCTGGAACAGAAATTGGATATGAATGCTTCAAGTGTTCATATGACAACATTGCCAACTGTAATTTCCTGTTCACTTTTGGGGTGGCCGTCATTGCCAGATTTTCATGCAATATATCATTGTCACTTTAAACTGCAATCATATTGTAGTAGATTGAACATTATAGAAATATGTATCATTACATTTTGGTAATTTTGATAGATGGATGCAAAGAGATATTAATAGATTAAGTGAATGTGCAAAACTGTGGCAAATGGATTTCAATATAGGCAAATGTGAGGTCATCCACTTTGGACATAAAAAGGATAGAACAGAGTACTTTCTAAGTGGTGAAAATTTAGAGACAGTGGAGGTCCAGAGAGACTTGGCGGTCCAGGTACATAGATCATTAAAATGTCATGGACAGGTACAGAAAATAATCAAAAAGACTAATGGAATGCTGGCCTTTATATCTAGAGGACTGGAATACAATGGGGTAAAAGTTATACTACAGCTATACAAAACCCTGATTAAACCCCACCTGGAGTACTGTGAACAGTTCTGGGCACCACACCTTAGGAAGGATATATTGGCCTTGGAGGGAGTGCAGCGTAGATTTACCAGAATGATACCCAGACTTCAAGGGTTAAGTTATGAGGAGAGATTACACAAATTAGGGTTGTATTCTCTGGAATTCAGAAGGTTAAGAGGTGATTTGATCGAAGTTTTCAAGACATTAAGGGGAAGTGAGAGGGTAGATAGAGAGAAACTATTTCCGCTAGTTGGGGAGTCTAGGACTAGGGGTATAGTCTTAAAAGTTAGAGCCAGACCTTTCAGGAGTGAAATTAGGAAACACTTCTACACACAAAGGGTGGTAGAAGTTTGGAACTCACTTCCGCAAATGGCAGTTGATGCTCGGTCAATTGTTAATTTTAAATCTGAGATTGATAGATTTTTGTTAACTAAAGGTATTAAGGGATATGGGGCAAAGCAGGTATATGGAGTTGGTCGCAGATCAGTCATAATTTCATTGAATGGCAGAACAGGCTTGAGGGGCTAAATGGCCTACTCCTGTTCCTATGTTTACATAGAACAAAGTTTAATTCGACATTTTCTACCAAATCGGAGGAAAACAAAAAATAGTTGAGTTTGTCATGAAAGTTATTGTTGTTGGAAAGAAAAATTAGACTACTCACTAATTGTGCATTTGCATTTCTATATTTTTCAGGTATGAGAATACTAGTGACTTTACTACTAGATACTCTGCCTATGTTAGGCAATGTCCTTCTCCTTTGTTTTTTTGTCTTCTTTATATTTGGGATTGTTGGAGTGCAGCTCTGGGCTGGGCTGCTAAGGAACAGGTGTTTTTTTGAAGACAGCTTTGCAATGTAAGTACTACCTTCAAAATCAATTAACGAACTTCATGTGAGTTTTTCTTTGCTGGGTTATTGTGAAAGATTTGAATTTCTAACATAGACTGAATGACAGTGGACTGGTCTGGTATAGAACACACTAAAATCATTTTTTTTTATTACACTGATCCAAAGTCTATCTGGCCTTTATACTGGCTAAAATAATCTATGACTTTTCCTAAAAGTATGCAGGAAGCCTCATCTGTTTTGGTTGAGTATTTTCTTAATGTTGCCCAATAAGTAGTTAAAGTATGTATAAGGATAATTCACAGTGGAAAGCTGCGCTTGAAGGGAGCTGATTTGTACATCCTAAGGATGATACTTTTTGGGTTATGTGAACAATCAGGTCAAATGAGAGCTTTCGCCTCTATATAAACCATGATGGATTTGACCTTGACAACGACATTAATACAAACATTGTGAAAAACTTTAATTCCTTACATTTACATAAGACGTAGGAGCAGGAATAGGCCATTTGGCCCATCGAGCCTGCTCCGCCATTCAATAAGATTATGGCTGATCTGATCTTGGCCTCAACTCCACTTCCCTGCCCGCTCCCCATAACCCTTCACTCCCTTACCATTCAAAAATCTGTCTATCTCCACCTTAAATATATTCAATGACCCAGCCTCCACAGCTCTCTGGGGAAGAGAATTCCAAAGATTCATGACCCTCTGAGAGAAGAAATTCCTCCTTATTTCCATTTTAAATGGGTGCCCCTTTATTCTCAAATTATGCCCCCTAGTTCTAGATTCCCCCATGAAGGGAAACATCCTCTCTGCATCTACCCTGTCAAGCCCCTTCAGAATCTTATATGTTTCAATAAGATCCCCTCTCATTCTTCTAAACTCCAATGAGTATAGGCCCAACCTGCTCAACCTTTCTTCATAAGACAACCCCTTCATCTCCGGAATCAACCTCATGAACCTTCTCTGAACTGCTTCCAGTGCAAGTATATCCTTCCTTAAATAAGGAGACCAAAACTATACTAGGATGCAGGCCATCAGGTCCAGGGGACTTGTCCACCTTTAGTCCCAATAGTTTGCCTAGTACTTTTTCTCTAGTGATAGTGATTGTTTTAAGTTGCCCCCCACCCCCACCCCAATAGCCCCTTGGTTTTCCATTATTGGGATGCTTTTAGTGTCTTCTACCATGAAGACCAATACAAAATATTTGTTCAAAGTCTCTGCCATTTCCCTGTTTCCCATTATTAATTCTCCAGACTCATCCTCTAAGGGACCAACGTTTACTTTAGCTACTCTCTTCCTTTTTTTATACCTGTAGAAGCTCTTACTATCTGTTTTTATATTTCTTGCTAGTTTACTCTCATAAGCTATCTTCTCTCTCTTTATCATTTTTTTAGTTGTCCTTTGCTGGTTTTGAAAAATTTCCAAATCCTCTGGCCTTCCACTATTGTTCGCAACATTGTATGCCTTTGTTTTCAATTTGGTACCATCCTTTACTTCCTGAGATGATATGCCTACACGTGTAGAGTGTTGCTGTGAGCTTTGGAAGCATGAAATTGTATACAACCAGTATCAGCTGCCCACTGCAAGTGAGGTGACGTGATTTATTGTGCCTCACTTGTGATCAGGTTATTACAACAAGGGCACAAGTCACTAAATAATATGCCTTCTCAAACAAGCCACTGGCTCTGAAATTCTGCGGGAATTGTATAGTTGCTTTTAGCTGTTTCCATCATTACTCTGGCGGTTTCGCTGTCTCCCACCAAGGTTACAGTGGGAGGCTGCGAGCACCCTGCTGAACTTCAGGGCCACTGACTTCTCAAATAGGAGACACTGCTCACCATTCTTTAGTATATTCTAGCCCTCTTCCAAACTTGATTTACTCTCTACATATTTGTCTAGCATATAGTTAGTAACCTTGATCATACCAAAATTATATCTATTTATGGATTGTTATTTTGGGAGGACATATAACATTATGAAAAACTGCTGATTGAAAAGGTGGTTGGCGATGAGGAGGAAATTGAACAGGAGTTACAAGACTGCGGATTCCAACTATATTGATTTTCCTGTTTTAAACGACTTCAAGTGTTATATATCCAAGATTGCACTATAAGGTTTTCTATGGAAACATTTTACTGTAGTTATTGTGCTATAAGCTGTGCCTGCCTGGATAGTAAAATTCCACAGTAAAGTTAAACCAAATTTCTCTACAAAAGCACACTTTGATGTAATTTCTTATATGAAGCTGATTGGCATCAGCTCACTCAAGAAACCACGGGGAAATTGACCTTGAATGAAATGGCCCCGAATTTACTTACCATCCTTTGTGAGTTTGTGGCTTAAAATAAATGTACAAGCATTTTTGGAGATGGATTCTAAGGCAGGACCTGTTACTGTCGGGTCTCTGCCCTGTAATGGCTGCCCATGGCAATCTGGGCCTTCCAAATGTGCATTCAGCGATGCTGCTGGGAGTTCATTAACATTTATTAAAATAAGGAGGAATGGCATTGGACTGCTGCTCCAATTACATCAAGGATACCTTGGAATGAATTAATTGAAACACTATTCACAGCTTCTCTCCTCTCCCCTCCCTCCAAGCAATATTCCCAACTTTTACCCCCTTCCCATTTTTGTGAGTGCTCCCATCTATAGTGGTTGCAATCCCGATCATTGGGGCTGGGAGCAGCATTGAGAGGAGACTGAGACCTGCTTTTGTGCACTAGCTACTGGACTCAGGGGTAATGGGGCTATGGGGAAAGGGGCCTAGCTGCATTGACCTTTGTCAGTAAATGCTGATGCACTAACCAGGCCCCCAAAATTCTGACCGTCAGTGTGAAATACTTGGTTGGCATGTTTGATATGTTTTATTTACCTTAGGGTGCCAACATTACAGTTCATACTTGGGTTCTTAAGAGTTAATTTAATCCATATTTGGGATGACTAAGCTGCGGGGAACAAAGATACGCTGAGGACAAATGTTAAAACCAGGGACACACATAAAAACAAAGACACAGTAGAATTCGCCAACATAATAGATCAATTCTTCAAAAGAAACCGGGTTTATATCAGAAGCCTCTTAATGGGGCCATTTAACATCAGCAGATGTTTTAAACATTCATTTGTGGAATCCATCATTCCTTTTTTAGCGAGTACCATTGTATAATGCGTATCAATCCTGATGGCCATTTATGGGCAATGTTAACCATCATCAGTGTAAAGGCCTCTACCAGACTTGCATTCTCTGATCAGATGGCATACACCTGTCCCACCAAACTCCTTAATGTGGAAGAAAATTCTAGGGGTATATTTTTTTGTTCAAAATACTTCACCTTTTTGTATTAGAAAGTGATACTCTTACCTAAAATTCCTTTGACATTTTTCAAAAACATCAATTTTGTTGCTATCATGGAGACCCTTGAGTAATCAAATCAAATCCATGGTTGAGATATAATTAAAGCTTTTTTAAAAAATCCTCAGAGGTATTTCAGGTAAGGGTATTTTCCTTTACAAAAATTGGTTCGGAAAAAGTAGTCCCCCAACGATCACTTCCCCTTTAATTAAGCCTAAAGGCAACTGCCGGAGTTTGTAACAAAAAAAGCAAGACACAGCTGCTGCTTTGCTTATTCTTTCCACTCACTTACTCAAAACAAAGGAGTTCGTGATAGTTGAGTAACTTTAATACTGTAATATTAGTATTGCCTGAGCTGAAAACAACAAAACAGGTTGACCCAGGGAGATGGGAGTTTACCTGAGCCTGCCAGCAGTCTGAGGTTTAAAATGGGAGTGAGGGAGGGGAGAATTTACCATAACCTGCCAACAATTGGATGGTTAAAGTTGGGGCAAGAGGGGAGAGACCGGAATCTCCTGTGCCTAAAAGCTCATTACTATTCCAAATTAATTTTTTAATGCTTACTATATATATATATATATGGATGTCATCTGATCTTTCAAACTGATGAGTGAATTAAGTGATATATTGCACAGGCATCTGAATTAATAATATTGGCAGTGTCATTTGATTTTTCTCTCGAAAGAATTTAGGAGTGAGTTGCATTGTGGACCACCTGCATAACACTTCATAGAAACATAGAATCATAGAAACATACAGCACAGAAGAAGCCCATTCGGCCCGTCGTGTCTGTGCTGGCTCTCTGAAAGAGCAGTTGTGCTTAGTGCCACACCCCCGCTTTTTGTCCGTAACCCTGTAAGTTCCTGATCCTCAAGTACTTGTCCAACTCCCTTTTAAAATTATTTATGGAATCGGCTTCCACCACCTTTTCAGGTACAGCATTCCAGATCCTGACAACTCTTGAGTTTAAAAATTTCTTCTCATCTCCCCACTAGATCTTTTGCCAATGGTTTTGAACCTATGACCTCTGGTTATTGACCCATTTGCCAGAGGGAATAATTTTTCTCTATCTACTCCATCAAAACGTCTCAGCATCTTGACAACCTGTATTAGGTCGCCTCTTAACTTTCTCTGTTGCATTTCCGATGCATTTTTGAAAAACAAGTCCTATAATCAAAATGGAAAGGGGAAATTTCTAATTAACTTGCAGGGTTTTTTTTTACAGTCTGAGATATTCTTCATTTGTGCCAAATTTCTTAAATTGCAATCAAAATTCACACAGATAGCCAGTGCATTATTTCCAAAATACAAACAATCCATAGAGTTAAAGACACTTGGTACATTTCAAGCACTTATTTGAAAGAATTGCATATAATTATATTCAACAATACAGGTTTGAGATGGCATTTCCATTTACCAAATACCATAATGGTTCCTGTAAGATAAAAGCCTATAAATTACTGTTTGCAATATTAGCATACAAACACTTAACACAGCTGTATGATGTTCCTCTATTCACTATTTTAACCAAACAGGGGGTGAAAGGACAATTGGTATATTGGACAGGTGGCAGAGAAAAGTGATGAGGCTGTTCGTGGGACACAAGATGTTTTGGGTTATGAGGATAACATGACAGATCTGACTTTGCTGTCACTAGGAAACATTGGGCAGGAACTTGCGCCATAGTAACGGCGCATCTACAGTGTACGGCGTTACCGTGGCGCAGATTTTCGAGGAAATTGTGGCATAGATGACTCATGCCATTACTTGTGCCCCTCTGTGCCGTGAGCCTCGCAGAAACAGTGAGCGTTCCGTTATCGTAGCTCCGCCCTCCTTCTATAAAATGAATGGTGATGCCCAATTTGCTGCATTTACGCTGCTTTGATCACCGCTGCTATTTAGACTGAACCAGAACGATGCAGGTGATCTGGCAGCAGCGTGGTTTGTATTGAAAGAAAAGGAATGCAAAATTTAATAGAAGAAATTCAACAAGCTGGAAAAGGCACTGTCATATTAAGTATTAAACTAACTTAACAGCAATTATATTTAGTAGAATAAACACAAATTGAGATGTGTATGTGCAGATAGGAGAGTCGGTTGAACACCCTGTAGTTGAAGTCTCTGGCTAACCTGAATTTCTCCCCTTTGGAAATATCAAGGCCTTTCGCAATAACTTTTTAAAAGACAACTACAGTTGTTTTTAGTTTAATGGTTCATTCATCCGATATGGGAACACAGCATTTGAAATGAGTTGGTAGTCGGCCTCCAGGTATCTCCTAGCCGCTTCCTGGTCACACTTTCTGATCAGGCTCTTACAGCTCACGGCAGATCCTCCATCATCCAGCTCTCTTTAATCACTTACACTTCAACAATTAACATTTACCTTGGGTAAACACCCAAATAATCTATTTAATACAGCACATCTCCTTAGCTTTTTAGTCATTAGCGTTAAAGGATCAATACATTGGTTGCGCCGTTTCCGAATCGCCAGTGTCGTATTTTAATGAGTTCCGCAGCAAGTTTTTGCGTAAATTCACCACTGCAGGATTGGGGCACACAACAGTCAAACATATGCCGGTCGCCACTGGCTGTAAAAAGACAGAAAATAACAGTTAATATGGTTATTTAACTTAATCTATGAGAACAAGACCAAAGGACACTATTACAAAATTGTTAAGCTTCAATGGAGGCTGGAGGTTAGAAAATAAAAACTTTTGTCCCCACCGAGTTGTAAATATAGACTATCATGACCAATAATGCTAGAATAATGCTCCTATTTCTGATCTACATGCTGCCCCTTGGCGACATCATCTGAAAACATAGCGTCAGTTTCCACATGTACGCTGACATCACCAGCTCTAACTCACCATCACTTCTCTTGACCCCTCCACGGTCTCTAAATTGTCAGACTGCTTGTCCGACATCCAGTTCTGGATGAGCAGAAATTTTCTCCAATTAACTATTGGGAAGACCGAAGCCGTTGTTTTCGGTCCCCGCCACAAACTCCATTCCCTAGCCACCAACTCCATCCCTCTCCCTAACATCTGTCTGAGACTGACCCACACTGTTCACAACCTTGGTGTCATATTTGACCCTGAAATGCGCTTCCGACCACAAATCCGCAGCATAACTAAGACCGCCTATTTCCACCTCCGTATCATCGCCCGTCTCCGCCCTTGCCTCAGCTCATCTGCTGCTGAAACCCTCATCCATGCCTTTGTTACCTCTAGACTTGACTGTTCCAACGCACTCCTGGCTGGCCTCCCACATTCTACCCTACGTAAACTTGAGGTCATCCAAAACTCGGCTGCCCGCGCCAAGTCCCGTGCGCCAAGTCCGTTCACCAATAACCCCTGTGCTCGCTGACCTACATTAGCTTCCGGTTAAGCAACGCTTCGATTTCAAAATTCTCATTCTTGTTTTCAAATCCCTCCATGGCCTCGCCTCTTCCTATCTCTGTAATCTCCTCCAGCCCTACAACCCCCTGAGATATCTGCACTCCTCTAATTCTGCCCTCTTGAGTATCCCTGATTATAATCGCTCAACCATTGGTGGCCGTGCCTTCTGTTTCCTAGGCCCTAAGCTCTGGAATTCCCTGACTAAACCTCTCCTCCTCTCTACCTCTCTTTCCTCCTCTAAGACGCTCATTAAAACCTAGCTTTTGATCACCTGCTCTAATTTCTCCTTCTGTGGCTCGGTGTCAAATTTTTTGTCTTATAATACTCCTGTAATGCGCCTTGGGACGTTTTACTAAGTTAAAGGTGCTACATAAATACAAGTTGTTGTTGTACATTGAATAACTAATTTTAAAAAAAGTTGGATAATTAACTGGTTAAGAACATGATTGAAGGTCGTAGGTAAAAGTAAAGTGGACTATAAAATACTCTGTGCAACAATTCTTTTGAAGCCTAGTTGGGGCCATAGAAATGTCTACTGTGGAATGCAACTGGCCAAGGTTGGAAAAGGTACTGTTAAATTCATATCTTGGAATTTCACTAGATTACTTTTGCAAATCAGAGAGACATTTCAAAGAGCCTTATCTATCTGGAAGCTTAACTTATGACTAGCCTCCTCGTTCAGGACATGAAAGGTTAGAAATGACTTGGTGATATTAGCAGACGAATACTTAAAATAAACTTAACGCCTTGTCAAAATAGCGAGACAGATGATTGCCATAGAAATGCAGTAAGCGTCCCTCTGCTAATATCAACAACAGTCATTTTGAGCCTTATGTAAGTTGAGTTAATTGCTATTTGTACTGGCCATGGTCTTTAGGATGGCTTGGGCTTGTTGGGCAAAAAAACTTTCTTCATTTTTATAGTAGTGTGAAGTTTCTTATAATTTGAGAAAGCAGTGAGTGGCTTCAAACTTCCCTGAGAATATCCATTACATCAAAAGAGTACTTTCTCTCCCAAAGTTCATTTACTCTGACTTTTCTTCACTTTAAATAATAAAGGTATGGATACAAGTTTAATTTGCTAACAGAAGCACAGATCTAAAAAGAAATTAAGTGAATATGTGCACTTCTTAAGATGTGGGATGCTTGTGGTTTTTTTCATCTGCGTCAATATCCAGTAACTTCATGTTTAATGTAGAACAGTCCAGACCTGGTATAAAATTCTATTTCTGCTGGCTGACCCATGTGTCTTCATGCCAACCTTAAAAGAGCATCCCTTAATGCAACAGCATGAATTTTTTCATTTCCTTTGCCAGCCATCCTTGTGATCTCTGACTAAGCTGATCAATTTTGTAGCAAGTTTTATATTGAGACTTCCCTGAACTAACTTTATGCAAGATACTGATATCTAACAGAGAGAAGTGACTTTCACCCTATCACCCTGTGCTTGATTTGAACACATAACCTGTTGGTAAAAGGACAGTATGCTAACCTTATAACATTACTAGTGCCCTGCTGTGTTTTTCTTTGCCTGTATATTGACAGAATAAATATTAAAGTCCCATTGTGGTGAAGCATATTGGGGTTCCATTGCATAATGGTAGGATAGGACATGGGCTGACTGTCAAGGTTCCCCATGTGGTAAGTCTGCAGTCTACCCCATGCTGTCATCAGTAACAAGCTGTAGAAACCAAACACTAATTGCCGGTCATTAGGGACAGTATAGTTCTTTCCTGTTCCGCTGACAATATGGCCACAGAACTCTAGCCTCCTATTGCACTGTAACTATCATGCTATCAGGATGCTCAAACAGTTGAAAGTCATACATAAATCTACTTCTCTCTCTCCAGTGGCAAACCAAGTACAAGAGCTTGTCCTGAATTTGACAGCAGAGAAATCCTCAGTAGGCTTTGGTTGCTGAATAGCCACTTTAATATGTGTGTTGCATTCAGTGCATGGCACCTTTGTTCTGCTGGAACACATTCTAAATAACGGTGTTTTTTCCAAATGGCTTATGGACTGCTGGATGCACAACTCTGTTATTATCTCTGTCAGTGTTATTTTGTCCTTTCACTCTGCTGTATAAATTTTAAAATGCAATGGGCGTAGTTAAGATTCTTTCACCCTTTGTAAATCTGTGAAATGATGCAATGATATTTATAAGATATAGATAAACAAATATGGTCTTGGGTGGTCTAAACGTATCAAAGGCAACATTTTTATATTTTTACTTTGAATTTCACTAATTATTTGTATATTTTGGGAAACAATTTGTTTGCTGGAGTGCAGATCTAAAAATCTGAAGTCAGTGGGGTAAAAATTCATCTAAGCCCATTCTTGCTGCACAGTGCCACTCATTGCTCTGAGAAACAGCAACCAGATATCTTGAACAGGCAGGCAATGGGTGCCACAATAGGAGACATATCTATAATAAAATGTATATACATGAAAACTAGGATCATATAGGATGCTTGAACTGTAGGCTTTTGTGGCTGTAGGGAATGCAGTAGTAATATCAGAACATGATCCCAAAGAATAATAATGAAGGCAAGAGTGTTAAGGAGAGAGAGAGAGTAAAACAGGAAAGATGATGATGTAGCCCTATAGGTCAGGGACACCTGAAAATTGGAGAACTACACAAAGAAACTAGTTGGGTTGACTGTGCTTTATATGCAGGATATAGGAGTATGCTACAGGCCATCAGGTCAGAATAAGAAAGAAGTTAGTTTCCTGTATGAAATGATAGGAAGGGTATGTGAAAACAGGAAGGTTATTTTAATGAAAGATTCAATCAACCAAATATAAATTGGGAATATCCAAGTGGTTTTCTGTCTTAAGTTAGTGAATGCAATACATGGATACTTTGTAACCAAGTGCACCAGGAAAACCACAAGAGATGATAAGTGACCCACATAACATACAGGAAGTGAATGTCATATCTTGGCTTATGAAAAATGTGCTTACCTACTCTTAGAAAGAGGGAAAAGAGATGTTGGGATTTTGCTGGATTTTGCAGCCCTATAAATTGCAGTTTAAAGCCTCAATCTGAAATGTGGACATTGTCTTTTCAAATGTTATGGCAGAGTGACTGAAATATTGTCTTACATTTATAAAACACTGAATTCCCCATGGCTGAAGCACTCTTTGTCCTTCTATGGGACATACAATTGATTATCTTATCATGGACTCTAGTTGAAATTTCAATTTTCTTTGCCAGTTTCACATGGTACTGTGGTATAACTCAAAGCATGTTCAGTGATCGATGCTCCAAAAGGACTGCAGCTTGATGAAAACCTAAATTTTTCTGTAATATTTTTTGACTATCAGTTTGACATGACACCATTTTGAAAGAAGCTAGTTGAGTAGTATCATAGAAAATTACGGCATAGAAGGAGGCCATTCGGCCCATCGTGTCTGTGCCAGCCGAAAAACAGCTATCCAGCCTAATCCCACTTTTCAGCTCTTGGTCCGTAGCCTTGTAGGTTACGGCACTTTACGTGCATATCTAAGTACTTTTTAAATGTGATGAAGGTCTCTGCCTCTACCACCCTTTCAGGCAGTGAGTTCCAGACCCCCACCACCCTCTGGGTGAAAAAAGTTCTCCTCAACTCCCCTCTAATCCTTCTACCAATTACTTTAAATCTAAGCCCCCTGGTTATTGACTTCTCTGCTATGGGAAATAGGTCCTTCCTATCCATTCTATCTCCTCCCCTCACAATTTTATACACCTCAGTCAAGTCTCCTCTCAGCCTCCTCTGTTCCAAAGAAAACAGCCCCAGCCGATCCAATCTTTCCTCATAGCTAAAATTCTGCAGTCCTGGCAGCATCCTCGTCAATCTCCTCTGTACCCTCTCTAGTGCTAAACCCCTTAATGCTTCCTCTCTCACTATGTTTATCTCATCTGATATTTCACACTCCTCCTCCTTAACTACAATGTCTGCATTGTCCCTCTCTTTTGTGAAGACAGATGCAAAGTATTCATTAAGAACCATACCCATGTCTTCCGCCTCCATACACAGATTACCTTTTTGGTCTCTAATGGGCGCTACTCTTTCTTTGTTATCCTCTTGCTCTTTAAGTATTTATAAAACATCTTTGGGTTTTCCTTGATGTTACTTGCCAATATTTTTTCATGCCCTCTCTTTGCTTTCCTAATTTCCTTTTTAATTTCATATCTCAGCTTAGTAAAATTGGCCTTTCCCCAATTGAGAACTTGTACTGGTCTATTTTTGTCCTTTTCCATAACTACGCTAAATCTAACTGAATTACGATAACTACCACCAAAATGCTCTCCCACTGATACCCCTTCCACCTGCCCAGCTTCATTCCCTAAAGCTAAGTCCAGAATCACCCCCTCTCTTATTGGACTTGCTGCATACTGGCTAAAAATGTTCTCCTGAATGCATTTTAAGAATTCTGCGCCCTCTATACCTTTTACATCGATTCTATCCCAGTTAAGATTAGGGTAGTTAAAATCCCCTACTATTACTGCCCTATTGTTTTTGCACTTCTCAGAAATTTGCCTACATATTTGCTCTTTTATCTTCATCTGACTATTTGGGTGTCTATAGTACACTCCCATCAGTGTGATTGCCCCTGTTTTGTTCTTCAGTTCAACCCATAGGGCCTCATTTGTTGATCCTTCTAACACATCATCCCTCCTCACAGCTGTACTAGTTTCTTTAACCAATATTGCAACGACCCCCCTCCTTTTTTATCCCCTCTCTATCTCATCTGAAAACCCTGTAACTAAGAATGTTGAGCTGCCATGTTTCATTAATAGCTACGATATCATACTTCCACATGTCTATCTGTGCCCTCAGCTCATCTGCCATCTGCCTTATTTTCTCGGCTCCTTGCATTGAAGTATATATCATTCAGCACTGCCAAACCCCTTTGTTGTCTATTTTCTAGCCTTTCTTTCCTCTGCCTTCGAAACTCACACTCATTTACTGCCTTCCATTTCCAGCTTGCATTCTCTCCCTTCTGAATCTATGCTCAGGTTCCCATCCCCCTGCCAAGCTAGTTTAAACCCTTTCCAACAGCACTAGCAAACCTCCCCATGAGGATATTGGTCCTGGCCCTAATGAGGTGCAACCCGTCCAGCTTGTACAGGTCCCATCTCCCCCAGAACCGGTCCCGATGCCTCAGGAATCTAAAGCCCTCTCTCCTGCACCATCTGTCCAGCCACGCATTCATCTGCTCTGTCCTCCTATTTCTGTACTCACTTGTGCGTGACACCGGGAGTGATCCAAAGATTACCACCTTTGAGGTCCCGATTATTAATCTCTTTCCTAGCTCCCTGAAATCTGCCTGCAGGACCTCATCCCTCTTTCTACCTATGTCATTGGTATCGATATGGGCCATGACCTCTGGCTGTTCACTCTCCCCCCTCAGAATGTCCTGCAGCTGCTCAGTGACATCCTTGACCCTGGCACCAGGGAGGCAACATACCATCCTGGAGTCATGTCTGCGGCCGCAGAAATGCCTGTCTGTTCCCCTAATTATTGAATCCCCTATCACTATTGCTTTTCTAACCTTCCTCCTTCCCTCCCTGTACAGCAGAGCTACCCATGGTGCTCTGGATTTGGCTCTGGCTGTACTCCCCAGAGGAGCCAGCACCCTCACCAGTATGCAGCGAGATACACTCAGGAGACTCCTGCGCTACCTGCCTGGTCCTCCTTGTCTGTCTGGCAGTCACCCATTTCCTCTCTGCCTGTAAACTCTTAAGCTGCAAGGTGACCACCTCCTGAAACATGCTATCCACGTAGCTCTCAGCCTCGCGGATGCACTGCAGCGACGCCAGCCGCTACTCAAGTTCCGAAGTAGTACTGGATCAAAAATAGTAAAATACTAGAAAAATTGCCTATGTGTGCAACATAATGGCCCAGAAATTAGGCTCCCTGGCTTCCCGCGGGTGCAAGGATCGCACGCGCACCTACCTACCGTGCCTGCCGTTGACCTCTGGGCCCATGGGGAATTCAGCTCCTGGGCCTCCTGCAGCTGCCGGCGCGCAGTGCTGATGCGTTCCCTGGGATCACGTGGGCCATGGAGAGCCAATGGCAGCAGACCATCTTTCATTCATAGATTGTCAAATCTATTAATTGAAATCGGCCCCAAAACAACACCTAAACTTCAAATAATTTTTTTTTAAAACCATCACATTTTTAAAATAACTATAAGTTAAATAAATTAACTACTTTAAACAAAAATTTCAATTTTTGAAAAAATTAAAATACTTTTTAACAGTGCTAAAAATAAACTTACTTTTCTTTAAAGTATCTAAAAAAGATAACGCTGTTGAAATTTTTTTTAAATTGTAATTAATTAACCACTTACCTTGTTAAAACGGGTCCTGCGCCTCCTTTTTAAACGCGCAGCTTCTTCCATACTTACCTTCCCAGAGAAACCTGAAAAAAAAACTAAGTTCGCTGCGTGCGCGCAGCCTCTCCCGCGCACGCGGTTCACCTCTGCACCCCTCCCTTCACGAGACCGGAAGTTCCAGTTTCCCGCGCATGCGCAGTGCATGCAGGAAACCGGCACTTCAGGAGGCCTTACGGGTGACTACACAGCGCGTACTGACCCGGCAAGTGCCGAATTTTTGGCCCAATGTAATTTTCCTCAAGAAAATAAAGCTATTTGTTACATGCATTAAAAATTAAATGCATGGAAGCACTTCAAATTCTTTGTAAGTCTGTTATTTAGTGCAGTTAGATAACTGGATTTAAATGACTTATCTAAACAAGAATGCAACAGAAGTAGCATGATAGAAAATGTAAACGTGTTATCACATTTCAAGTGTGCTAACTGTTATACTATGAACAGAAGTTAGAGTTTGCTGAAAATGACCTCAGAGATAAGAGCGGTATATAGCACCCAATATTTTGTCAAGGTAAATATCCATGTATTATTCTATAAACAGTATATCTATATACACCTCCTGTCCATCACACTTTAGATGTCACACCTTTGTGTCACATTCTGGTGTCCTACTTCACACGCCACATGTGAGATAGACAAATTATATGGAAATTTCTTGCAGCTGGTTGGTTGAAATTTCATATTTGTAAAGGAGCAACCAATCAGAAGTAGGCGAATGTGAGAAGTGATCAAAATCTATTAAAAAGCAGAAACCGAATCAAGAAAATCACTCAATTGTTTTTTTTTTAAAAACCTTCATTCTCTGCCACTTATGTTTCTCCCAAACTCAAATATCCAGGAGTCAAAATAAGTATTCTAACATAAGAAAAACATTAAAAATGTCATATTTCATAATAATTAATCATAATAATAATGATTCAATTTACCTATAAAGTAGTATTTTGTGCTTTTGAATACATAAATTCATATTTGACACAATACCTAAGCCTTTCTCAAAAGCCTGAGATTGGAGTTGACATCTTCGAAGAGCTATCACTGAATCAGTTGAAGGGAATTACAAGTGGTTCTGTGTCTGTGACTTTGAAGATGCTGCAGTCTCAATGTGTACAATGTGGAGAATCTACTAGCATGCATTAGAATGATTCCCTCTGTGGAACAACTCGAAGCATATTTTTTCTCAGTCTATAACAGCATTTTATTTTTGTTTTCCCAAATGATTTCAAAACAAACAGCCATTTTTCAGGTAACTATTCTCACATTTTATTTTAATACCTGACCAAACAGCAATTAAACTCAGTGACCTTTATCATAAGTTGTGTTTGAAAGGGAGAAATGTGAAACAGTTACTAAGATTCGAGATTTAGGTAAGGCTGACTTCAACCGAATGAAACAGAGACTGTCCACAGTAAACTGGGCGAATCTGTTAATGGGTAAATCGACAGAAGATCAGTGGGAGGTGTTCAAAAAAGAATTTAACGTGATACAGAACCAGTTTATACCCCTAATGGGCAAGAGCTTTACTTGCCAATAAAACAGCCATGACGACAAAAGAGGTAAGGGACAACATAAAATTAAAAGAAAAAGCACACAAAAATGCAAAAGTTAGCACAGATCCTGGCGACTGGGAGAGATACAAAAACAGCAAAGGGTGACAAAACAGATAGTAAGAGCTACAAAAAGGGAGTATGAAAAGAAACTTGCAAGAGATATAAATATCAACACAATTTTTTTTACAATTATTTTAGGAAAAAAGGGTGGTCAGGGGCAATGTGGGCCCCTTGAATAGTAATAATGGTGATATTGTAAAATAAGGAAATGGCGGACATGTTGAATAATTACTTTACATCAGTATTTACAGTAGAGGAAGAGGATAGCATGCCGGACATCCAAGGAAACTAATATAGAATCAAGGATGGGGACTCACCAAAATTAGCGTAAGCAAATTAACAGTAATGACGAAAATAATGGCACTAAAGAGTGACAAATACCCAGGACCAGATTGTTTCCATCCCAGGGATTAAAGAAAGTAGGTGAGAACATTGCAAATTCCCGAACTATAATCCTCCATGGTTCTCTCAGTTCAGGGACCATTCCTTTTAGATTGGAAAATTGCACATGTCACTCTGCTATTTAAGAATGGTGAGAGAGGGAAACCAGCGAGTTGTAGACCAGTTAGCCTAACATCTGTTGTTGGGAAATTACTAGAGTCTATAATTAAGGATAGTGACTGAACCCCTTGAAACTTTTTAGCTCATCAGAGAGAGTCATTGTGGATTGTAAAGGGTTAGGTCATGTCTGATGAATCTGATTGAATTTTTTGAAGAGGTGACTAAAGTAGTGGACAGGGGAATGTCTGTGGATGTTATTTACATGGACTTCCAGAAGGCATTCGATTAAAAGACCTGGGAGTTAATGTGCATAGATCCCTGAAGGTGGCAGGACATATTGAGAGAGTGGTTAGAGATATTTATATCTCTTGCAAGTTTCTTGTCATACACCCTTTTTGTAGCTCTTACTATCTGTTTTGTCACCCTTTGCTGTTTAAGGCTAGCAAAATAGGCAGACAAGTGGCAGATGGAATTTAATACAGAGAAGTGTGAGGTGATGCATTTTGGCAGAAGGAACGGGAGAGGCGATATCCACTTAGTAGCACAGTTTTAAAGAGTGTGCAGGGACAGAGGGACCTGGGAGTTAATGTGCATAGGTCCCTGAAGGTGGCAGGACATATTGAGAGAGTGGTTAACAAAGCATATGAGATCTTGGGCTTCATAAATAGAGGTATTGAGTACAAAAGTAGAGAAGTTATGCTGAACCTTTATAAAGCGCTGGTTAGGCCACAACTGGAGTATTGCGTCCAGTTCTGGTCACCACACTTTAGGAAGGATGTGAAGGCCCTTAAGAGGGTGCAGAGGAGATTTACCAGAATGGTTCCAGGGATGGGAGATCTTAGCTACAAGGACAGGTTGGAGAAGCTGGATTTGTTTTCATTAGAGCAAAGGAGGTTGAGGGGTGATTTGATAGAGGTGTACAAGATGATGAAGTGTTTGGATAGGCTAGACGGGGAAAGGCTGTTCCCACTAGTTGATGGTTCAAGGACATGGGGACACAGATTTAAGGTTTTGGGCAAGCGATACGGGGGGGATGTGAGGAAAAACTTTTTTACGCAGCGACTGGTGAGCTGGAATTTGCTGCCGACGGAAGTGGTGGAAGCGGAGACACTCAATGTTTTCAAGGGGAGACTGGATAGGCACTTGAGGGAAATAAACTTGCAGGGCTACAGGGATAGAGCGGGAGAATGAGACTGACTGGGTTGCTCTACGGAGAGTTGGCACGGACTCGATGGGCCAAATGGCCTCCTTCTGTGCCGTATGACTGTTAGCTAAAGTTGAAGCTCATGAAATTGAAGGCAAATTATTGACCTAGTTAGGAAATTGGCTGAGCAGCAGGAGACAGAGAATAGGGATAATGAACAGGTACTCTAACTGGCAGAATGTGACTAGTGGTATCCCACAGGGATCTGTGTTGGGGCCTCAACTATACGACTTAGAGGTATTAAGGGATATGGGATAGAGAGCCACATATCCAAGTTTGCCAATGACACAAAGATAGGCGCCATTGTAAGCAGTGTAAATGGAAGCATGAAATTACAAAGAGATATTAATAGATTAAATGAATGGGCAAAACTGTGGCAAATGGATTTCAATGTAGGCAATTGTGAGGCCATCTACTTTGGACCTAAAAAGCACAGAACATTTCTAAATGGTGAAGAGCTAGACACAGTGGAGGTCCAAAGAGAATTAGGCGTCCATGTACTGAGATCGTTAAAATGTCATGGATAGGTACAGAAAATAATCAAAAAGGCTAATGGAATGCTGGGCTTTATATCTAGAGGACTAGAATACAAGGGGGTAGAAGTTATGCTGCAGCAATACAAAGCCCTAGTTAGACCACAGCTGGAGTACTGTGTTTAGTTCTGGGCAGCAGAAGGATATATTGGCCTTGGAGGGAGTGCAGCGTAGATTTACCAGAATGGTACCTGGACTCCAAACGTTAAATTACAAGGAGAGATTACATTGTATTCCCTGAAATTTAGAAGATTAAGGGGTGATTTGATCGAAGTTTTCAAGACATTAAGGGAAACTGATAGGGTAGATAGAGAGAAACTATTTTGGGGCGACTAGGTCTAGGGGACATAGCCTAAAAATTAGAACCAGCCCTTTCAGGAGTGAAGTTAGGAAACACTTCTGCACGCAAAGGGTGGTAGAAATTTGGAATTCTCTTCTGCAAACGGCAATTGATGCTGGGTCAATTGTTAATTTTAAATCTGAGATTGATAGATTTCTGTTAACCAAAGGTATTAAGGGATATGGGGCAATGGCGGGTATATGGAGTTAGGTCACAGATCAGCCATGATCTCATTGAATGGCGGAACAGTCTCGAGGGGTTAAATGGCCGACTCCTGTTCTTATTAACAGAATAATACCTTGTGTGTTATTTGTCTTAGTAAATCAGATGATATACTATTTAATGTGAGCGATGTTAGCACCACTAGTTTATAAAAAATACACAAAGTGCCACAAAAAAGAGGAAGTGCATAGTAGTATCTGATGTTCTGCAAAGTTTATAGTGTTTGACCAGTAAACAGATTCTACTAACTATTTAAGAACATGCAATGCAAAGGACTCAGTGCAGCCATGTCTCAGTAATCAGTAAACACTTCATAACTGGCAATGTACAACCGTATTAAAATTCGATTGTAGCTACTGACAGAAAGAATGCAGAAACATCTGATTTGTTTGCTTCTATTCGAATTTAATTGGAATCATGAAGCCCATGCAGTACAGTGTTTTACTCATGTGTACCTGTTGTAATTGTCATTTTTTTCCCTCTTCGCCCTCTCTTCGCCCCTTTGGCAGTAGCTATTCACACAGCTTAATTTTCAATTAAATTTCTTCATTATTGTTTTCCTTCCTCTCTTAACTCAGCAAATTGCTGGTGATTTTTTTTTTAAAACATTTGCCGCAGACACTACTGAATTTTTATTACCTTTGGAAATCCTGATTACTTCAGACAGAATCAGATGGCATGCAAATGAGTGACACTTTCATTAAAATCTTCAAACAAGCATTTGTTGGAATGTGATAACCTTCATGGCTCTGTGCAGTTTCAACCTTTTTTAGCCAGATTGTGGGCACTCCTTTTCCTTCCGGCACAACACAGACACATAAAATTGCCCTGGCTGAGATCAGCAAAGTCTAGGGATCAAACCTGGTATGTGAGGAATTTTGACAGTAATTTACATATCTGTATAATATGTACTGATAAAGAATAACTTGTACCACTTCCTGGTCAAATGAATGGGATGTAAAACTTGTTAAACCTCAACATGCTGAATGTGTGATTATGTTACTGCTGCACAGTTCTCTGTCCATTAGAGAAAATTAACCCACTAGCAGCATTGTCAAAATAAGATAAACCAAGACACTGATCAAAATAACTGATTCTTACAGATTATGAAGATCCCAAGATCCATTTGTGCAAAGTTAGTTTGTCTCCACAGGAGCACCACCACAATTAGCCTTGGCATCTCTGGGCTGTGGATGGAAAATTGTCAGCCAGGGTTCATGCTTCTGATTGCTATTTCGTATCTTCTGTTGGAAAGTGCACATATGTGGACGTTAAGTGAGAACCTCACTCGTATGCTGGGAGCAGGAGGGATGACTTCAGAGCCGGAGCATATTTTTTTAATGAGGAGCTACTGTCTATTCCACAGTATTGCATAAAATCTACAGCATAGAAACAGGCCATTTGGCCCAATTGGTCTGTGTCGGTGTTTATCCTCCACACGAGCCTTCTCCCAGTCTAATTACCTCTGCACCATATCCCTCTATTCTCTTCTCCCTTATAGGTATCAAGCTTTCCCTTAAATGCATCAATGCGATCTGCTTCAACCACTTCATGTGGCAGCGAGTTCCACATTCTCAGGCTTTAGTGCTTGGGCAAGGAATACACTGTGAAACAGACATTCTGGAACTAGACTGAGTTTATGTAGTACACAGTATCCCAAAAAGAAATACACCATTATTCTATCTAGTGGACATTAAAGATTTAGTAAAGATTAGTAAAGTAGTGAGAAAGGATCTTGGCTCAGAAGATCAGGAAGTAGAATCAGTGTGGGTGGAGGTAAGAAATAACAAGGGGCGGAAAACAGTGGTGGGAGTAGTTTATAGGCCCCCAAACAGTAGCTATACCATTGGACAGCGTATTCATCAAGAAATAATAGGAGCTTGTAACAAAGGTAATACAATAATCGTGGGGGACTTTAATCTGCATATAGATTGGGCAAATCAAATTGGCAAAGGTAATCTGGAGGATGGGTTCATGGAATGTATTCGAGACAGTTTTTTGACCAATACATCATGGAACCAACCAGGGGACAGGCTATTTTAGATCTTGTTTTGTGTAATGAGACAGGGTTAATTAGTAATCTTATAGTAAAGGATCCTCTAGGAAAGAGTGATCATAGTATGATAGAATTTCACATGAGTTTGAAAGTGACATTCTTAAGTCCAACACTGGAGTCTTAAACTTAAACAAAGCCAATTATGTAGGTATGAGGGGCGAGTTGGCAAAGGTAGATTGGGAAATTAAATTCAAAGGTATGACAGTAGATAAGCAGTGGCAATCATTTAAAGAAATATTCCAAAATTCTCAATGAATATACATTCCATTGAGATATAAATACTCCACAGGAAAAGTGAGCCATCCGTGGCTAACTAAAGAAGTTAAGGATAGTATTAGACTAAAAGAAGAGGCTTATAATGTTGCAAAGAATAGTAGTAAGCCTGAGAATTGGGAGAGCTTTAGAAACCAGCAAAGGATGACCAAAAAATTGATAAAAAGGGAGAAAATAGAATGAGAGTAAATTAGCAAGAAATATAAAAACAGATTGTAAGAGCTTCTGCAAGTATGTAAAAAGGAAGAGAGTAGCAAAAGTAAACATTGGACCCTTAGAGACTGAGACAGGAGAAATTATATTGGGGAACAAGGAAATGGCAAAGGCTTTAAACAAATATTTTGTATCTGTCTTCACAGTAGATGACACAAAAAGTATACCAAAAATAGTGGGGAACCAAGGGGCTAATGAGAGCAAGGAATTTAAAGTAATGAATATCAGTAGAGAAAAAGTACTTGAGAAACTAATGGGATTAAAAGCCGACAAATCCCCTGGAGCTGATGGCCTACATCGTAGGGTTATAAAAGAGGTGGCTGCAGAGATAGTGGATGCATTGGTTGTGATCTTCCAAAATTCCTTAAATTCAGGAAAGGTCCCAACATATTGGAAGGTAGCAAATGTAAGCCCGCTATTCAAGAAAGGAGGGAGAAAGAAAATGGGGAACTATAGGCCAGTTAGCCTGACATCAGTCATCGGGAAAATGATGGAATCCATTACTAAGGAAGTGGTAACAGGGTACTTAGAAAATCATAATATGATTAGGCAAAGTTGACATAGTTTTATGAAAGGTAAATAGTGTTTGACAAATTTATTAGAGTTTTTTGAGGATGTAACCAGCAGGGTAGATAAAGGGGAACCAGTGGATGTAATATATTTGGATTTCCAAAAGGCATTCGATAAGGTACCACATAGGGTATCAGGGTATACAGGCAGAGGATGAGCTTCCCTAACATGACTGAGCAGCAGTGACAAAGGAGGCTTAGGCTATCATGCCAGATCATCGCAGACATTTGCACATTGCTCGAGCAAGACCTGCAGCCCAGAGGAGCGGGTGGACACTCCTTACCAGTGGCTGTCAAAGTCACCAGCGCCCTCAACTTCTTCGCATCAGCTCCTTCCAGGGATCTGCAGCAGACATTTGTGATATCTTGCAGTTGGCCGCCCACAGATGCATCACACAGTTCACCGATCCCCTCTTTGACAAGTCAGCCAATTATATCAACTTTGCCACTGATGAAGCCAGTGTTACTGAGCGGGCGCTCGGCTTTGCCACTCTGGCTGGCTTCCCACGGGTGCAGGGCGACATTGACGGCACACATTTGGCCACCAGCACACCCCATCATAACCCAGGAGTCTTTGTCAACCGCATGGGCTTCCACTCCCTCAATGTGCAGCTGGTCTGCAACCATAGGAAGATCATCATGCATATGTGTGCCAACTTCCCTCGCAGCTGTCATGACTCTTTCAGTTTTCGCCAGTCCAGCCTCCCTCAGCTCTTCGCTCCTCCAATCAGATTTTCCGGCTGGCTGCTTGGAGACAAGGACTATCCACTGAAGACTTGGCTCATGACACTCTTGAGGAGGCCAAGTACTGAGGCCCAGGAGAGATATAATGAAAGCCACATTTTCACAAGATGTGTCATATAGCAGACAATAGGCAAAATGTGCTTCAGATGCCTTGATAGGTCTGGAGGAGCCCTTCAGTACACACCAGCCAGGGCCACTAGAATTGTCGTGGTCTGCTGCGTCCTGCACAACATAGAGAATTAGCGCTGTATGAGGAGCAAGGCACTGAGGAGGAGCATAATCAGCTGGAAGACCCTGCGGCCCAGAACCCACCAGCACCCGAGCACATTGCTGCCCAGGACGGCCTCATCATGGCCAGATTTACTGCCACATGCTGCGCCAGGTTGGCACCACCCCACAGCGACACCATAAAGGATTCCTACAATGACCAAATTATTCCTTTCACACTGACCACCATTGCTGGAGGTACTGTTATTTTTTTTTATTCGTTCATGAGATGTGGGCGTCGCTGGCAAGGCCAGCATTTATTGCCCATCCCTAATTGCCCTTGAGAAGGTGGTGGTGAGCCGCCTTCTTGAACCGCAGAGGACAGTTAAGAGACAGCCACATTGCTGTGGGTCTGAAGTCACATATAGGCCAGACGATGGCAGATTTCCTTCCCTAAAGGACATTAGTGAACCAGATGGGTTTTTAACGACAATCTGGTAGTTTTAGGGTCACCATTACTGATACTAGTTTTTAATTCCAAATTTATTTAATTAATTGAATTTGGGATTTGAACTCTCATCTCCAGATCATTAGTCCAAGCCTCTGGATTACTAGTCCAGTAACATAACCATTATGCTACCGTACCCGTGTCTCACCATTCACTGCAACTCACTAAGCCACTTCCAAAGGTGCACACAAATTTGTCCAAGACTGGAAAGTGGTGAAAATAAAGATTTTGATGGTTGAGATCAAATTAATGGAAACTTGACATAAACATTGAATAAAACACCCAAGTGGCTACCCTTGTGAATCATCTTTCTCTTACACGTGCTTCTACGAGGTGCTACCCCTGTGGCTTCAGCAGAGGTAGAAGCAGCCTGCTCACTTCCCTGCTGCAACTGCTTAGACACTCTTGGCAGATGTCTTTTGGATTTTGGAGCTTGTGATGGCTCCGCCAAAGTCTGCTCCTCCTGCGACTGTGCAGCGGCAGACTCAGCCATCGCTGTCTGAGGAGGCAGCTGGGGCTCTGACTGAGGGGGTGACAATGGGAGAGAAGTGTAAGCGCTTTGAAAGGAACCCACACTTCTCACCATCATCTCTCTCGTGGGCCACCCACACTTCCCTGCTAGCAAGGAGCTGAAGACCACCTTGCTGCACATCAGTGGAGCCATGAGGACCCACGTCTATGCTGACATCCCTCCTAGACAGGAGGTCTATGAGTCTCTGCCATCTATTCTCCATAGATAGCCATCTATTCTCCATAGAGACCATGTGCTCCTGTGAGTGGCGCATTAGCTGCTCTATGCAGGTGGCCATCCTATCCATGGAAGAGCCTACAGTCGTCATCGCCTGCGACACGGTGGTGCTCATGTTGCCGATGGACTCTTCCATTCTCTGAACATTTGCAGACATCGTGGACGCAAAACCTGTCAGAGCCTCCTGCACTTCTTCCTGCACCTCCAGGATCACCCTTTTTCTGGATGGCACCCGAGGCTCAGCGTCAGCATGCAGCTGAGCAGAGCTGGGAGCTTCCTGCGCCCTGTGGCGAGGAGTCTCCACTGCTGTCCCTGTCTCCACCATCTGCTCTTGTTCACTTGTGATTGTGACAGACCCAGTGACGACACTACTCTATCTCGCGTGGGACCCATCAAGGTGTGCGTCTCTGCGCTGGTGCTGGGTGCGCTTATGTCTGGTGACCCTGCGCCCTCGGAGGCTGGAGGCTCCTCTGAGGAGTCACCTTCCTCGTCCTCCTGGATAGTGGCGGGAGGCTCTTGATGGACCTGTAGCAGAGTAATATGAAGAATGGGTACAGATACCACTATGCACATGATGAGCATTCAGTGGCTGATGATATCAGTCCCCATATGTTTGACTGATGTATGCCATGTAGCTGTATGATATGTAATTCTGTCACCAGATTGCTGAGATGTCCCCCTCTCTCCGTCTCCCACCTCCAGTTGCTCAGCCACTCCAGATACTTCTAAAGCAGCCTCCTCTGCTGTGGTGAGGGTCGCAAATGATGGAGGGCCACCTCCAGTTCTCTCCTTCTTATTGAGCGCTCTCTTTTCCTGCAAGGAGGGAAAGAGAAGGTTGAGTGAGAGTGATGGAATGAGTGTAATGAATGGGTGGGTTACATCTTTAGAGGGAGACTATGATGGAGTGGGGTGACAATGCCAAGTGGCCTCCCTGTGTGCTGTTAGTTGGTATGATTGCATTCGGATGAGGCTGAGTGTGAGGGGTGGCTAGTAAGAGGGGGATGTGATAATGTAAATAGAGAGGGATGGGTGGACGTGCAAGGATGTGCAGGAGTAGGGTTGGGAAGGCAGAGTGATGGGGATGTGATGAGAGGCACAGCAGGATGAAGTTGAGTGTGGCTTTGTACTCACCTTTCCTGATCTAATGAGATCATTGAATCGTTTCCGTTACTTCACCCTGGTCCTCCTGCACACATCTCTGCTGTTCACCGCCTCTGCAATTTGTTGTCAGGCTCTTTTTGTCTCCTGGGGAGGTCTCCTTCGCCCATTGGAAGGGAAGGGGACCTCCCTATGTGCTCTGACTCCCTCCACAAGCAAATGGAGGGAGTCATCGGAGAACCCGGGTGCAGCCCTCTGCCTCTGTGCAGTCATGTTTCCGAGTGTTTGGAGCAATCAAAGCCTCCAGTGCAGTGACTAGATGAACCTTCAAATGCAATGTGACCATGGTTCCTTTAAATATCCTGGCTGAAAACGCATCATGGATGACGTCATCAGACCCGCACCATTTAATAGGGCCGGGTAATGTGCAGGACGGACTTACTAGGCACCATTCGCGCAAAGTCGATTTCTGCAGCGAGATGGAAGCAAGAACAGGGTCGCGACCCGCCACGGCGACCGCCCGCACCGAACCCGCCCAGGTACAGAAAATTCCGGCCATAATGTTTTATGCATTTTCCAGCATTTTGAAATAACTTTCGATATATACATAAATATTTTCTGATGTGTATGTACCACTCCATTTGATAGGATATATCCTACTTAGCTGGCCTGGAAACTGTAACACACATTATGAAAATCTATTAACAAAATAATATGCTTTTTTCTTCTTGTAAACTTTTTTTAGCCTACAAATTACTATTGGTGATATCCCTTTGATCACTGTTTTAACATAGGTGTTAAAATGTTTATTTTAAATGGCTAACACCTTTGTTAAACTAGTAAGCAAATGCATGTCATATGAGCACGTTAAACATTTGTCTGCTAGTATAATCAATGGTAACTTCTAGGCTTTAATATCAAAATGAATCACCAAATAATATAATAGTTTAGTATAAATGACTGCTCTTTATTACAATGCCACAGAGCCTGAGGGGCAAAAATTGGGTAGTGCCCCCTTTGGGGCGCTACCTTCGCCGGGGCGCTAATTTTAGCGTCCCGAAAAAGTTAGCGCCCCCACGGCCGATTTTCCCAGGTAGCGCCCCAAGAGGGAGGAGGGGCACTACTGGAAGCGCCCCGCATCCCTCTTGGGGCGCTGCGAGCCAATATCGCGGCACGATGTGTGGCGCTGCGGCACGTCGCGCCGCGGTACTGCAGGCCTTCCCTCATTAAAGGGGAGGGGCCTGGCGCAATGTGTCCCAGCGCCCAGCTGGGCCACCAGGGATCGGGAGTGCCGGCAAACGAGCTCGGCACTCTAGAGAAGTGCCTGGCTCACGGAGCGCAGCCGGCACCCTGTGGGGGGGCTTCACGGGGGCCGGGGATGGCAGAGGGGGCAGCCACAAAAATGGCCGCCCGCCACCTCCCCTTTAACTAGCGCCGCACCGGCCGCAGGTAGGCCCCCCCTGACCCCGGCGGACATAGCGTCCGGCGGTAAGTCGGGGGGTGCCACCTAACGGTTAGCGCCGCCGCTAACCTCCCGCTGAATTTTGTGGGAGGCATTAGCGGCGCCGTGCCCAGGCGCTAGTTGATTTGCGCCCTCTTAGGGCGCTAACGGGAGGTGCAAATCAACCAAATTTAGCCCCCTTATACTCTTCAGCAAAAGATGGCTGTCTGTATTCCTTTAAGTAGGATTAATATCACAGCTTTATACAAGAATGTCTCCATCACTGGGGAAGGAGTCACACATCTATTGTCACAATTATATCACACACAAGTACATATTGGCCCAAAAATTCGGCCTAATACGGGAGAGTACGCACTGTGTACTCACCCGTATTAGATCCCGAAGTGCCAGTTTCCTGCATGCACTGCGCATGCGCGGGAAACCGGCACTTCCGGTATGGCGAAGGGGGCGGTTCCTAGGTGAACCGCGTGCGCACTACAGGCTGTGCGCACGCAGCACACTTAGGTTTTTTTTCAGGTTTCAACGCGAGGGTAAGTATGGAAGATTATACACATGTAAAAAGGAGGCGTAAGACCCCTTTTGAACAAGGTAAGTAGTTAATTAAGTATAATTTTTAATTTTTTTCAACAGGTTTATATTTTTTAGAGACTTTAAAGAAAGGTAAGTTTATTTTTATAACTTTAAAAAAAAAAAAAATTTTTAATTTTAATTTTTGTTTAAAGTGGTTAATTTATTTAACTATAGTTATTTTATTAATGTAATGTTTTTTTTTTAATTTATTTGAGGTTTAGCTGTTCTTTTGGGGTCTCTTTCAATTCACAGATTTGACATGTCTCCTGTCAAATCTATGAATGAAAGATAGTCTGCTGCCATTGGCTCTCCATGGCCCACGTGATCCCAGGGGTCGCATCGCACTAACTGCGCCCCTGGGACACGCACACACTGCGCGCCGGCACTAGGGAGAGGCCCAGGACCCGAAGTTCCTGTGGGCCCAAAACACAACGGCCGGCGCGGAGTGTGATATCGCGCGCGATCCTTACCCCCGCGGCAAGCCTCCGAGTCAAATTTCTGGGCCATTAATTCAATTTACATCATCACAATGTGTGAATAAATAAAAAACGTTTGACCAGCACTTTTTTGGGACAATGGTGCCCCATTCACGGACGGACACGATGGGCCGAATGGCCTCCTTCTGTGCTGTAAATTTCTATGATTCTATTATTCAGCAGTCTTGAGGTGTACTATAAGTATATTAAATTTTTTCTAAATACAGTAGCTTTTGTTTCTTAATTGTATATCCTGGATAAGTACACAAGAATTTCAGGAAGTTGAGCTACAAATAGAAATGTAAAGGTAATTTTCCAACTTTGCGTTGCTGGTGGGGAACATCACTCGCCCAGTAGCACAGATCAGAAATTTAGGCATATATGCTGTACATCATTTTCCAACCATTTAAACTAACGTTCCGGAAATCATATAAAGCTGCTCCCAAATTTCTGTCATAATCTTCCAATGGGTAAGGCTCCATACGGGGAACGTGATATTGGAAAATGTGGGTTTTTCATTCAATTTTTAACTCCTGATGTTTTGCCTGGTAATGGCTGACACCTTCAAAATGGTATTAGTGCCTTGTGACATCAAAGAAAAACATAATGTAACTAGGTTTATTGTAATTTATCATAATCCACATACCTTCAGAAGGGATTATACAAAAGATTATAAACTGACGTGCCTCTTGCAGGAGCTATTGTTGGCAATTTTGTTTGTTTTCTGCCAGTTTGTACATACTGGCAAGGAATTGCACTGATTTCAGCTACATGCTATGTGGAAACTGTCATGAAACCTTATGAGAAAACGTCCAGTAAGAAAGTTCTAACATTTTGCTTTTTATTTTCGTTTTTTTGTGAGCAGAAAATGGCATTTTAATGATTGCGTGGTATTTCTAATCATAGGTCTGTGTTTAAGACTACTTCAAACCTAGACAAGCTATAATGATGGCGTACCTAGCATTGAGAGTGTTCCATGTTCTGTAGTAGCTGTGTCGTTAGAGCAGATAATTAGTACCCCAGGCAATTGTGCTGCTTTACACAATGTAGGAATGTTAACTGATGGTAACAGACTTTGCATAATACTTAATCTCTCTTCCTTGTACAAACTTGGAAATGCATCATTCATGTAACACAAGAACCAGTTTTTCTGAGAAGAGGAACGAGCATGTATATAAAAATACTGGCCTTGGTTTATACTGGTTCCCACTGAAACATGCTAGCTAGAATTGGCCCCAATACACTAGCAGTCTTTTTGTTTTAATTATTGCTTCAAGAGTCAGTATTTTAAGTTAAATGGATACACCAAGTACTATCTATTTTGATGGCCATGTTCTATCCCAGCAGTAAGGGCAATTCATCAAGAGGCAAATGCAAATCTGCCTGTGTACCTTTGTATTCTCATTGAATTAATTCAATGAAATAGCCGTACTGAGAATAGACTGATCAGCGACTCACCATCAAACTCTTACTTAGCCCCCTAGAAACTATGATGCGGAGATGCCGGTGTTGGACTGGGGTGGACAAAAATGAGAAGTCGCACAACACCAGGTTATAGTCCAACAGTTTTATTTAAAATTACGAGCTTTCGGAGCGCTGCTCCTTCTTCAGGTACCTAGAAACTAGATAGTGTTTTTTTTCCAATCGCAAGTAAAAACATTTTTATTATGGCTCTAGCCATTTATCTGCCGCTGTGATGGTGGGATAATCAAAATTGTTGGAGATCATGTTCAAAGCAGCAGTTGCAATCTTACTTTTGGTATTTATTACCATGGTGTGTGACCTGAGTCAGCCTCTGATTGATGACCTTCATTTTTAGGGGACAATCAGTGAGTTAACTGTGCCAGTGCACTGCTGTCCTTGCTCCATAGCTAACTATGAATGAAAGATTTAACATTTGTTGGGAGTATAAAAAATGTAGTTCCTACAACAGTACCTAAAGAAGGTCCAACCTCCCTCAAAACAAAGAAACAAATGGTACAGCCTGGAAGAACAGAGAATCTAATCATCCAGTAATGAGTGGTTGTATTTGATGTTCTCATCCAGTTTAAAGCTGCAACTAGCAAATGATTTGATAATGCATGTTGTCCCCCAATGAATGGGTTCTTTGGAGTAAACCATCATGATTAGCAATGGCACAAACATCACAGTTGCCGACAGTAAAAGCTTTATTAAATAGACAATCTAGAAAAGTAAGCACAAAATGGGTTAAGCTCAATAATGGCCCAATGGCTCAGTTAGTTAGGCTTGTGATTTCAAATAAAACTGGGGGTAGAAATTAGGTCGCGCCCCATTTGGGCGCAAATATCGTCCGGACGCAAATATTAGCGCCTGGCGCTAATTATCGGCACTGACAGGAAACTTCACTTTTACCGCCCCGGGAGGTGAGTGGAGCGCTAAAGCAGGCGCTGCACACCTCTCTTAAGGCGCAAAGGCCGAGCAGTGAGGCGCTAACTCGGAGCGCTGGCGAAGCTCATGTAATATCAGTCAGCAATGGAACACACACACAATGGCACGGGCCAGTTCTTAAAGGGAATGGTTAATCTTGCTTTCCATCCACATCCTGTTCATTGCTGCCTTGAATCTCGGCCTGGAGAGACTTGCACATCAAATGTGCTGGAAAGAACAATGGAGCGTACCAGGCAAAGAGCTCAGAGTGCAGCTCCCACAGTCTCTGCTAAATCGATACAAGGAATGGCAAATCAAAATGAACCTGCAAAGTGCTGCTCAGTACCCAAAACTCCTTCACACAACGTTGAATCTCTCCAGAAGTCTCTCCCTCTCTCTCTCAGAATGCGTAGTTCAAAAATGCCACCAACAATAAAAGACAGGAAGAGGCCCCCTTTAAATAGCGCCCCCCCAGCCCCACAGCGATTGATAGCGTTCCAGTCTTCTGGTCGTTGGAAGCGCCAGGCGGTAAGGCAGGGGGCGCCACTCAATTTCCGCTACGGGGCGCCACAAGGGCGTTGCACCATGGAATGACGTCACAATCTGCGCGCGCAGGTGGTCGCAGCGGTAAGTTTTAGCGCCGCCGCACAATCTCAAGTTAAGTTCTCGAGCGGCGCAAACATCGCTGCGCCCGGGCGTTAGCGGCTTTGCGCCCCATTAGCGCCCTCTTAAGGCGCTAACGGGAGGCACAACCAAGTGAATTTTTACCCCTTGGACTATAACCTGGTGTTGTGCGACCTCTCAATTTTGTCCACCCCAGTCCAACACCGGCATCTCCGCATCAGTTAGTTTACCCAGTGAGTAGCTGAACCTTACGGACCAGGAAATTCCCATGTGTGATTCCTAGATCCTAGATTTAGCTAGGGCAGCAGTAGATTCACTTCTTTTGGTTTCAGCACCTCCAAGTTAAGGAGTTGAAAATCATCAAGGGTTCCATTCCTGAACAACATCTAATTACTCCCTGTAAGAAATGTGTATGTGTGAATAATGGTTTGTAGACAGCGAGCTCACTATTCTCTGTCCCCCACCCGGGCAGTCAACTAGCCTGCTGAAACTGTCTGGGCTCGCACATGGACCATTTGGACAACGTACCTCCTGTCTATGGAAGTGTGCTTTCAGATGGGGACTGAAGTAAATTAGAGCAGAAAAACAACAAGCACACACGTTTTTCACAGCTTTTGAAATTGACTTTCTTTGAAGTAAACATTTTCTGTCACTTTTTCTACTGAATGATATTTTTCAAAACCATCCTGCTGGCTTGTAACACAATAACAAGTAGTGCAAATAGAACATGTGTATTCCTATAATATATTCTGAGTGAAATTGAAATGGTTTGTAACATTGTATAATGGCACAGTAATAATTTAAAGATCATAGCAGATTTGATCCTTAGTCTATGCTAATTTTGTTACTTAGATAAGTTGGCAGTAGGGATATTGCAGTTGGCCTCGGGGAAAATTGTCCAAGATTTCCACTCCTGATTATTATCAGCAACCCCTGCTGAAAATGTCCGTTTGTGGGCATTAGTTGACGAAAGGATTGGTGTCCATGGTCAGCCTGTGAAACCATACCCCAGCAAGGAGTCAAAGGAGAGAAAATTGGCAATTACAAAGTAAAAAGTTCATAGAAACAAAGGACTGAATAAAGAAATTAAAAAATTAATTTATTGAACACTTAGTATTTCACTGAAGAATTGGAAACTGAAACTGAATGTGACAGTATCCTAAATGGAAATTTATCTTGGGACAGACTACCTTTGAAGACCTGGATTAAATTGGAGACCAGATTGGGCTATGGATAATGCTCTAATTTAATCACCTATGGGACCTAAGAACCTAGCACATTGAGGTGTGATAGGAGATTTTTTTCATCCTCTTATGGCTATATACTTGAAAAGCAAAAATTTGCAGGGCTATGGGGAAAGAGCAGGAGAGTGGGACTAATTGGATAGCTCTTTCAAAGAGGCGGCATAGGCATGATGGGCTGAATGGCATTCCTTCTGTGCTGTATGATTCTATGTTAAAGGTTCTAAATTAAAGGAGTGCATTTAAGTCTACAGCATAAAGCTGATTGTTATTTCTTAGAAAATCTTGTCTTGTTTAGAGAAGCCTCAAAGGAAGTCTGCATGGGAAATAGAAATTGCACACAGGTTCAGAAGAGGCGCTGTCTCAGGGGTGCCAAAATAAGGGATATTGTGTATTACTGTAGAATGACTTGTACCTCATTGTGCAATCCAAGTTATACCAGACCTGATATTATTCAAATATGACACTAGGCCCAAACATTAGAAAATGTCCTCCCAAACCTAGGACCTCCACCACCTAGAAGGACAAGGGCATCAGCAACCTGGGAGCACCATCACCTCCAAGTCCCCCTCCAAGTCACATATCATCCTGATTTGGACATTTATCACTATTCCTTCATCATTGCTGGGTCACAATCCTGGAACTCCCTACCTAACAGCTCTGTGGGAGCACCTTCACCACACGGACTGCAGCGGTTCAGGAAGGTGGCCCACCAAGACCTTCTCAAGGGCAACTAGAGATAAGTAATAAATGCCAGCTTTGCCAGCGACACACACATCCTGAAGAATGATAAAAAAACATTTCCAGCAGTTATACTAATGATCCTTGCTGAGCACAAAAGGTATTCCTTCACTTCACCTGACGAAGGGGCAGCAGCTCCGAAAGCTTGTGATTTCAAATAAAATTGTTGGACTATAACCTGGTGTTGTGCGACTTCTCACTTTTGAGCACAAAAGGCAGTCAAAAAACTTGAATCTCATTTGTTCTTAATGTGTGCCACTATCAACTGAATTGAGCTGCAAGACTGAGCATCCATTTTATGATGTACACTTTACCAATAAGAGATGTGACCATAGATTTTTTTTGCTTCATGAATTATATACCTTTCTGACCTGATTTACCTGTAAAATACAGTGTGAACAAACAATTGAAGAGAATGAATACTGACTAATTCCCTCTCATTTTATTTCTTAGGTATGACAATTTTTCTGTACCTCTATATTACCAGATTGAAGGAGATGAGACTCCATTTATTTGCTCACTGCCACGGGATAATGGCATGCAGAAATGTCAGGACCTTCCAAATTTGAAAGAAAATGGAGCTGAATGTTTTCTTAGCTTAGATTCTTACAACCACCCAAAGTATAGCCTGGAAGTGAACAACAAAAGTGGCTGCATAAACTGGAATCAATATTACAATGTGTGCAGGACCGGAGATGTAAACCCACATAAGGGCGCCATTAATTTTGATAATATAGGATATGCCTGGATTGCTATTTTTCAGGTAAGGTCCCAAATCATTTAATACATATTTGTTCACTTTTCTTTTTTTTTGGCAGTAAATAAATAAATATTTTCTATTCCAATTTAATTCAGTGCCTTTGAGCTATCCGTCTGACTTAGTTCTATAATTTAAAAATGTCTTTGCAATATCACTATAGTTGCGACAAAGGAAGAAAGATATTAATACCCACTTTCCTTTATAGTATGGAAACATTATCAACAATGGGTTTGTGAAAAAATCTGTTTTATTAGATCCAAAACAAATTTGGCTATTATTGAGATATTGCTAGTGAATTTCTGCCCTTGACATTGTTCATGTGACTGCCACTGAGGCTGTGAATGAGATAATGATATGATAAACCCATGTAGTAAGGAGGACTTGTGCAAGGATTGTTAAATATGTTTGATGGTACAGCAACAATGTTTGTGCTACTGCACAAGACTTTGCCATACAATGGTAGGATGCAGGTTGGACTGGGGCACATGATGAATTCCTACTCTTGACCATGCCATTAGGGAGAGGTGAAGATCGGTGCAGGGAGTTGAAGTAAAATTAGATGGCGAGCTATACCAGGCCACTGTACATCTCCTAATGCTTGACTACAGAGCATCATTGAGAGAGGATTGGCAGCAGCTCACTTGCTCATCTTGCTATCCTGGGAATGGTACGTGGTAGGGAGTGGCCTGACAAAATGGAAGGAGATAAAATATGAAACATATTCGTGCTCCAAAAAATAAACGTCAATATTACATATTTTATTATTTTTCAATACTTAGTAAGATTTCATCAAAGTTTGGCTTGTTCCCACTTTCTCTCACGTTTTCCTTCTGCATAGCCATACAAAGTTTTATTCTGTATAAAACAATTGAAATTAAGATTCTCTGCCTCATAATCTTTGAAAGATAACAGTAGCATGTTTCTGAAATAAGTATTGCTCACTATTGAGGTAGAAGTTCTGTTTTTTAATTCTTGTTCAGTATGACTAGGAAATTTGTACAGAGGAAAAGCAAATTCATTGGTGCTACTGGTTGTGCTTAGTATAAATGAAATGATCAAAATAACTAAACACGATGTAGCCGATTAACTCTAGTGTTTAACTTCCATCTCAAAGGACCCTAAATTTGAATGGCTGCATTGAATAATGTTGGACATGGGTGGCTCCCTTTTGATGATCTTTGTTGATTCTGAGCTGGAGTGACAGATGAATTGGCATACAGTGCTTCACCTTGGGTTGGAGGAGTGGAGAATGAAGAGAAAAATTGGAAACTGGTCCAGGAGAACTCTTTAACTCTTTAAAGAATCCCTTTTCCTGAATGAGACAAAGCGCTATAAGTTGACATAGACCTACAGCCTATATGAGCAGCATGGAAGTGGGAAAGCTGACAATGGGGATACAAGAGAGGGGAAAATAGCAATAAACACTTGGCGAAGTATATTGGGACAGTGAATGCTTCTGACTGAATGTGCAGTTATTTTAGTAACTAGATAGACCAATCGGTTCCAAAACCTATCTAAAACCTTTTTTTATTGAAGGGAAAATAGTACAGATTTTCTTTTTTTTGACTTATTAAACTAATTTAAATGAATTATGGTACTGGCTGACACAAGACATTAGACCACTCATTTTTGGGATCAGAGTTCAAACTCAACCCAAACTGAGAGAATTTCCCCTCTCTGCTGCCTGCAAAAATTGAGTTTGGACCATCTTAACCTCGTTCCCAGAAATTCATAGAACAAAACCACCATAATTTGAGACTCTTGGCACTACTGTAACACTGATTTTTTTTTTAATGTACTATTTCACAAATACACAAAATGTTGTCCAAATATCAGCAGATTTGTTACCCTAGTTGGATATCTCTGTTGATTAATAGAGGACATTTCAACCTCTGAAGAGATACACAAAAAGAAAAGAAAAATATTTCCTCTACGATAAAACTCTCAAACAACCTCAGGATAACAAACACAAACAATGCCAGCTCTCACTACATGGAGCCTAACACTTGTCTTCTCTGACTGTGCAATGCAAAACTGAATTGCATTGTGATGTTTGCTTGTTTTTTCTAAGATATACTTTGAGTTCTAGACTATTTTTAAGCCAGATTTCTTTTCCCCCCACCAAATTTGAGACTCTTGGCACTAAATAACCAATCTCACTCAGAGGGGCAAAAAATTGGGCTGATTTTGGAAATGGCAAAGGGGGTGAGTTTGGAAGTATGACACATTCGTTAGGGAAGATTGGAAGAAGCCTTACTATGTGTGTAACCTGTATTTTTCCCACAGGAAGGGTGCTTGATACAAACAATGGGAGAAAATATGGAAAATTGTTCCATTCTCTACAACTAACTGCCTTTCCTAATTCCTCAAATATTTACCAAAAAGAAAGCAATAAAGACATGTTGGCTGAGCAATTTTAAAAGTATAGCCTACCCACATACTTTACTGTTTGCATTCTCATTTTAGTTGACTACAGCAAGGGAATCATTACAAATAGATTTCTAATAAAACATTTGCAGTTACACGTGATAATAAGAAAATTATGTGGATTGATTAGTCTTAATTGATCCCTGGACTCATATTGGAAAGTTTCTTTCTCCTCTTTGAAGGTGACAGAGCTCCATTCAACGAGATAATGGCATGCAGAAATGTCAAGAACTTTCAAGTTTGAAAGAACTGTACACTCTGTGTCTTGTTAAATTTCAGTGCATCTAGATTTGTCGTGTTTGTTTTTGTACCAAAGGGATCGAGTCGATTCACCTCACATAATAAAAAGCCCTAATAAATGCTGCAATGCTGGCATTTGAACTCTGGACTCCCACAAGACACTTCAGTTTCACTCCAGCTGACTGAGAAACACTGATTTTTTTTAATGTATTATTTCACAAATACTCCCAGTGGTCAAAGGAGGACAAAATGTCGTCCAAATATCAGCAGTTTTCTTATCCTAGTTGGATATCTCTGTTGATTAATAGAGGACATTTCAACCTCTGAAGACAATAACTTAGAGATACACAAAAAGAAAAGAAAAATATTTCCTCTACGATAAAACTCTCAAACAACCTCAGAATAACAAACACAAACAATGCCTTCTCTCACTACATGGAGCCTAACACCTGTCTTCTCTGACTGTGCAATGCAAAACTGAATTGCATTGTGATGTTTGCTGGTTTCTCCTAAGATAATGGCCCTGAAATTCGCCTCTCCGGCTTGCCGCGGGGGTAAGGATCCCGCGCGCACTTACCTACCGCGCCTGCCGTTGACCTCTGGGCCCACGGGGACTTCAGCTCCTGGGCCTGCTCCAAGTGCCGGCACGCAGTGCTTGCGTGTCCCAGGGGCGTAGTTAGTGCGATGCATCCCCTGGGATCACGTGGGCCATGGAGAGCCAATGGCAGCAGACCATCTTTCATTCATAGATTTGACAGGAAGACCTGTCAAATCTATGAATTGAAATCGGCCCCAAAAGAACAGCTAAACTTCAAATAAATTTTTTAAAAACCATCACATTTATAAAATAACTATAAGTTAAATAAATTAACTACTTTAAACAAAAATTTACATTTTTGAAAAATTAAAATACTTTTTAACAGTGCTAAAAATAAACTTACCTTTCTTTAAAGTATCTAAAAAAGATAAACCTGTTGAAAATTTTTTAAATTATAATTAATTAGCAACTTACCTTGTTGAAAACGGGTCCTGCACCTCCTTTTTAAAAGCGCAGGTTCTTCAATAGTTACCCTCCCGGAGAAACCTGAAAAAAAACCTAAGTTTGCTGCGTGCGCGCAGCCTCTACCGCGCACGCGGTTCACCTCTGAACCGCTCCCTTCACGAGACCGGAAGTTCCGGTTTCCCGCGCATGCGCAGTGCATGCAGGAAACCAGCACTTCAGGAGGCCTTGCGGGTGAGTACATAGTGCGTACTCACCCGGCAAGTGCCGAATTTTTGGCCCATAGAAACATAGAACATAGAAAAATAGGAGCAGGAGTAGGCCATTCGGCCCTTCGAGCCTGCTCCACCATTCAGTATGATCATGGCTGATCCTCTATCTCAATACCATATTCCTGCTCTCTCCCCATACCCCTTGATGCCTTTTGTGTCTAGAAATCTATCTATCTCCTTCTTAAATATATTCAGTGACTTGGCCTCCACAGCCTTCTGTGGTAGAGAATTCCACAGGTTCATCACCCTCTGAGTGAAGAAATTTCTCCTCATCTCAGTCCTAAATGTCCTACCCCGTATCCTGAGACTGTGACCCCTCGTTCTAGAACCCCCAGCCAGGGGAAACATCCTCCCTGCATCCAGTCTGTCTAGCCCTGTCAGAATTTTATATGAAGTGGGATGCGAGAAGGAGAATAACGTATGAGGATACCGGCATCTTGTACTCTTTCAGCCCCGCCACTGGCCACGGGTTCAGCTATACTCCTCCCAAGAATGGCCACGGGCTCAGCTATACTCCTCCCAAGAATGGCCAGCACTGTCTCCTCCAAGGGGGTGAGGTGATGCAGGCGAGCCTGTCCCCCACCGGTTAAGGTCTGCTGGCGCCGGTTATGCAGCACCTTTTCCTTTAAGAGAAAGGGAAGTGTGTCAGTGAGTGTTGTGCAATGTGTTTGGGTGATGTGCCTGTCATGGTTGAATAGCTGACAGTGTGTGCAAGCTGTGAGATATGGGTGTGAGGCTTGCAGCAGTGGCAAGTGTGTGAGGGTGAGATAGAGTATGTGCATGTGAGGTATGAGTCATGATTGATAGAGATTATTGGTAGCTGAGTGATGGGGGTGTGGTGAATTGAGAAGTGTGTGAGGCTTGTGGTGCAGATGGTGAGATATGGCATTTGAAGATGAATTCACTGACCTTGACCACTCGTGTGAGGTCATTAAACTTCTTCCTGCACTGCATCCATGGCCTCGGGGATACACTGCTGGCATTCACCACAGTGGCTGTCTGCTCCCACTGCACTTTGGTCTGTTGCATGGAGGGCCTCCTTGCCCCCTGTGGAAAGAGGACCTCTCTCCTGCTATTGACCTCCTGCGCCAAGGTCTCCCGTGTTGCATCGGAGAACCTTGGTGCTTGCTCTCTCCTCTGTTGTGCCATCATTAATTGATTTTTTTGCACTCAGTCAGTTGAATGATCCGTTGCAGGCAGAATGCATATTCCCTTTAAGAGGTGCTGACTGCCTTTAAGTAGTGCAGGCTAGCTTTAATTGGTGCTAGCCTCGTATGAACTTGGGCCCCCTGCTGAGCGTTCAGCCACTCAGCAGCGCATTCAGCACAGAGCTGAATGCCAAAATCATGGAAATGAGCAGGCAGCACAGAGTTCGCGTACTGCCTGCAGTCTTTCGAACGGGCGTGGGTTGCTAGTACATCACGATCCCCGTGTCTGTTTTCAGGGGCAAATTAATTTCTAGGCCAAATAGTCTGTAGAACATTATGATTCTTGTGCTGCTCGGAAGATGGAGATGTCACCAGTGGTGTATACCATGTCAGGATTAGTTAATGTAGCTTTAATGTCAGATAAATACGTGGGAGTTCACAGCAAGGTGGAAAGGAGTAACACGCTAGAACTGTATCTTTCTTGGAAGTTTTAATAGTAGCCATTCACTGCCCTTGGGAAATTAAGTACAGCAGTTATAGAGTCCATGGTAGTGCACATTTTATTTTGCCTGTTGGAAGGAATGGACTTCTGTATTTTCTCAAGTTTATCTCAGTAATGTGCATAGGGCACTTCAGAGAGATAGGCATCTGCTTAACCAATATTACAAGAATTGACAGACTTGTTAAAGCTGCTGATTCTAAATCCAAGGAAAAGAGAGCATCTCTCTGAGACATGGTTCTATTTTTTTCCTATTCAGCACAAATCCGAAGTTCATCATCTTTGCTTTGCTCTCTTCTGTAATCAGTGCAGACCTGCTAAGTAGCCAGTACTACAGGGGACTGAAGGATGGGGAGAGCTCCATAAGTAAATCAAACGATGGAAGACCTCATAAGCATAGGCTGGGATATCAAAGCAATCTGTGGTTAACTGATATGAGGCCTTAATGAAAGCCCCAACAAAGAACATTTTTCTTAATTTACTTTCTGCCCACACTGCTTTCATAGTTGGCTTTCTTTTTAAAAATCAAGAACATAAGCTACTTTAATAATTATAGCAGCTACTATATTGTAAATATCAGTTTGATTTGATGAACTATAACCAAGTAGATAATGGCATAGGTATTACAGCACTTGTGCCTTGAACCATTCTTCAGATTCTTGCTTCTATTTAGCAGTGGCATTTCTGTTCACCTCTGTATGGAAGAACTGAAGATTGAGCCTGGTTTAGTCTGAATAAGGAATAACCTCCAATAAAGATGTTGATCCCTTACTGAACTGCTCCTTTATTTCACAGCAGTCTTCTAGTGCCACTTAAGCTGTAAGCCAAGGTAATGGTCTAACGTCAATAAGACAATCCAATTTTGTACTGCCCTGACTTTCTCATACCAGCTAAGCCGTTGACCATGCCATAGCTTTTTGTTTTTTATCTTTTCGTAATCCTGTTCATTGAAAGATAGATATTGTTCTTGCAGCTTAATTTACTGAGCAAGACCCAAGTGTAACTGACATACTTCTAAAATACTCCAATCAATACTCTAAAATGTAGTTGTTAAAATGTTCTTGGGCTTTGCTATTCTTTTTAACTGAAATAAGTCAATAAAACTGAGCTGGTCAAATTGATTGCATATGCTATACACAAGGCCAGTTTTAGTCACTGCATTTCACATCTCAGTTTTCATTCAGTGGAAAAACAGTGAAAGTCTCTTGTGACACATGCTTGGATGTTTACCTTGTCCATGGTGCACACGTATTCACAGCACAAAACCACCCCAAATTGAACTTCTTAAGCCGTACTGCTTTCACAGCCCTTGGACTGATAATTGAAAATCAAGACAAATAGGAAATATAAGGTTGATTTGAGTTTATCCATATACTCAACAGGCCAACCAGACCAACACTTCCACAAAATCTACCTGAACAATCACTCTCCCCTTCACAGAGCAATGTCCTCCGGTTTCCAGTGGCACCTCCCCAACCCCCAGCTGCAGCCCCTATCTGGTGCTGCTGCTTTGCTTTGGGAGGGGAATCTGTACTGCGGTTGGGAGTCATGGATCTGTTTCAAGACCAGGAGTTCTCAGTTGTAGCCCACACCACCACCTGCACTCCTGGAGCAAAGTAGCAGCACCAGCTGCAAGCTAGGGCAGGCGGCAATATCATCATTAGGGGCATGGAACGGCAATGATTTCCTGCACAAATCCCTTGGGGTAGTTCATTTGCCACCCCAGAGAATAAAAAGCATACAGATTTGCCTACAGTGTGTATATTTAGCTACAACTCTGGTTGTAATGTGTCCGGTACTGCTTGAATTTCCATTCTCCACAATTGTTATTCTTTGGGCAGAATTTTCATTGACCCGTGGAGGCGGGTTTGGAGGCGTGTGGGGGGTTAAAGTTGCAGACTCGGGGGTCCCGAACCCATCCCGCCCCCAACCCGCCTCCATGCCAGTTTCGTGGGTCTGCAGGGGTTGGAGGGATCGATATGTCCGGTGGGCAGGTGAGTGATGAGTGCATGTGTGCAGAGGTAAGTGTGTAAGGTAAGTGTAAAGTGTGGGAAAAAGTTTTACTTACCTTAACTTCCTCCTGCAGGTGTCAGCCCTTCAGGTCTCGGGAGTCAGAAATCTCACCGGCACAGAAAACAGAATGGCCGTTGAGCTGTCAAAAACTCCAGCCTCTGTTTTCTGTGCTGGATTGATTTCTAACTCAGCCTGAGAGGAAGGATTCAAGTTAGAAGACAGATTGTCAGTGTTTGACAGCTTCAAGGAGCTGTCAGATGCTGATATTTCATCTGTCAAAAGCTCTTGAGAGATGAAATGTCAATCTGTGACGTCACCTGTTGCCGGGTGGCCCTTAATTGGCCTGCTGAGCCCGCTGGGCGGGCTCAACAAGGTCAATCAAGGGAAAATACAGTAGGTTGGCCACAAGTCGATGGCGATGGGACTACAACCCAAAAAGTGGGAGTCCCGCCTCCATCACGTCCCCAGTATCAAAATCCAGCCCATGGTCTCAGTAAGAACCAGTAACCTACTTTCTAGGTTAAAAATAGAATCTAAAACAAAATTTGGAAACTCTTAAGATAACATGGGAAAGGGATATGGTGGATCAAATTGAAGATGAAGAATGAGGTACTTTTATGAAATCACTGTTGTAATACAGGAAACTCGGCACCACAACGTCCCACAAATAGCAATGTGATAATGACCAGATAATGTGCAGGATATGAGTGGGACTTGAACCCACAACCCTCTGACTCAGAGGAGAGAGTGCTACCACTGAGCCACGGCTAACACCTAATTATGGTCATAATTCTAACAAATTGATTAAACGAGCTATCAGCTGTCCTCAGAGGTCAGGTGAAGTTATGCCAAAATAAAAATTTGTTTACTCAAGTCCCAAATGAGTTCCCTTCTGGTCTGAGATTTTACATTTAATTAAAAGCAATATTGGTTGCATTAAGCCCAGTGACACTAAAACTGTTTACCTTGGAATTTTGGAAATAATTGACTTTGCTTCAGATCGAAACAATGCTGCATTTTGCACTATATGTTTCATTAAGATGGAATTCTGAAATTTTAACAAACATCAGTGTCTTAATTAAACTTAGATTGAAAATGAATAAATGCCACTGCAAATTTGACTATGCCAGAGCATGTTTAAAAATATCAAATTATGTTAAACCTAATTTATTAAATGAGCAAAAATTGTGATAATGAGAACTGTGGGGGAGATTTGCCACCATTAAAAGTTAAAGATTACTAAGATTGTCTTAAGTACAATAGTCTAAAATAGTGCTTTTACTGTTCATGCAAGAACTGCTTAGAACACTAGTCAAGACGATTGTGCTAAATGTACAGTCCTTATTTATTGAGGGTAAAATTGATTGTTATACCATCATATTTTAAAGAATATAAGAAAGGATGGAATACAAAAGAACATGCAACTCTTGGAGCCTATTCCTTCCACAGACCACATACAATCCACTACAGAATATTTATTTAACCTTGCACCTTACATGATTAATCCGTGTCCAGTTGCATTATTAATATGATGTATCCTTGATCCTCAAGAATCATTCTGTTCCATAAAGCATTTTATCCTCTTTTATCCTCTTAATCTATTCCTAATATAATATTCAGCCGGCCCTTTTTAAAAAAAAATACTAATTAGCATCAAATTACTTGTCAAATCCACATATGGGGATGTGATTCTACAAGGAGGGAAAACTTACTATTGATCATTAGGCCTTGTCTGAGGCATTTTAACTTTATACACAAGCCCATCCCCTTAATCATTCTTGTTGTTCTCATCCTTTCAGTAGCTGAAATATCCTTTTTATGCTGCAGCGACCAGAACTGTCCACAGTATTCTAAATACTGTCTCACCAATGATTTATAAAGTGGCAGGATAACCTAACTATTTCAGTTCAATATTGACCTTTTAATACACTCCAACATCTGATTTGCTTTACTCACTGCCACCAGGCATTCTTGCAATAGCTTCAATTTATTGTCAATCAGGACCCCCAGATCTCTTTCATTGTCCATGCATATTATATTCTTTCCACTTAAGTAATGGACCCTTCCTGGATTTTGTGTCCCCATTATTATCCTTCACTTCTCTTGTCATATTCAAATCAAAATTTTTCTTTACCATTCCTATGCTCTTTTTACACTCCTTTCATGCCTTTTGGTATTGAATCTGTCTTAATTCTGTGCTATTTTCCTTCATGCCGTAAATGCTTTTTTTTCTCTTTTTTATGAGTCGCTTGGTATGTTTTTTAAGAGGCCTAATGATCAATAGTAAGATGGCAACAGTTTTGACAGATCTAGAGACTGAGCCAGAGGATAAGGCAGTGGGAGACATTCAAGGAGGAGATAGTAAAGGTTCAGTACAAATATGTTCCCACAAAGAAAAAGGGTGGGACTTCCAAATCTAGAGCCCCCTGGATGTCAAGGAGCATACAGGGTAGGATAAGGCAAAAAAAGGGAAGCTTCTGTCAAATATCGAGAGCTTAATACTACAGAAAGCCTAGAGGAGTATAAAAAGTGCAGGGGTGAAATTAAAAAGAAAATTAGGAAAGCAAAGAGAGGACATGAAAAAATATTGGCAAGTAAAATCAAGGAAAACCCAAAGATGTTTTATGAATACAAAAAGAGCAAGAGTAGGGCCTATTAGAGACCAAAAAGTTAATCTGTGTGTGGAGGTGGAAGATGTGGGTATGGTTCTTAATGAACACTCTGCATCTGTCTTCACAAAAGAGAGGGATGATGCAAGCATTGTAGTTAAGGAGGAGGCGTGTGAAATATTGGATGGGATAAATATAGTGAGAGGCAAAATATTAACGGGTTTAGCATCTTTGAAAGTAGATAAATCGCCAGGCCCGGATGAAACGTATCGCAGGCTGTTAAGAGAAGCAAGGGAGGAAATAGCGGAGGCTCTGACCATCATTTTCCAATTCTCTCTGGCTACAGGCATGGTGGCGGAGGACTGTGAGACCACTAACTTTGTACCTTTGTTTAAAAAGGGAGTAAGGGATAGACTGAGTAAATTGGGCCAATTATTGGAAAAAATTCTGAGGGACAGTATTAATCGTCATTTAGAAAGGCACAGATTAACCAAGGACAGTCAGCATGGATTTGTTAAGGGAAGGTCGTGTCTGACTAACTTGATAGTGTCCAGTTTACTACTTCGCTTAATTTATTTTCCTTACACCTCTGAAGTGTCTTGGAACATTTTTCTACTTTAAAGGTGCTATATAAATACAAGTTGTTGGTGTTAATTAAATCTTCTATTATTAAAGGCAGGGAGCAGAGAATCTTCACAAAATTTAAGTGATGAAAAAGAAACTGCTACTGCTGTAAATCTCATAAATGTAGGAAATGCAAAAGAGGTCAGTCATGGTCTGAAATAGAGAAATATGTTAGAATGTTGGGTGGGGCTCTTCATCACAACTCAGAACACTAACCTTTCTTTACCAGATGGTTTACTGACCTATGCTGCATTTCTACTACTTACTGTCTTTATTCCCAATATAGAAATTGAATACCTTTTGTAAAACAAATGGAATATTTCTCAATGTCAAACATTTGGGCAGTACCAGATGTTAGCGTCGGTGTTAATCAAAGTACTGTTTTGAACATTCTTTTTACATCAAACACTATTTCGCAGGAAGAAATGTAAATTTCTGCTGATCTGTTTTGCTGAATATTCAACAGATTTACTGCAAAATTACACCACATCAATAAATAATTAGCGACCACCTACAGGGTGCCATAGTTCAGCTTGACTTGTTAAATAGTGTTTGTGAATGTTAGGCAGTTACGTTTCCTGTGGTTGTTAAACAATGTATTATACAACCAGCAGGGGATAGCGACACTCAAGAGGCGAGAGCCTGTCGGTATCCTAGAATAATGCACTTTAACAAAAATTGGGACGCCACCATGAAACTATCATAATTGTCCTGGCAAAACCACTGACTCTTCAGTGGTTTCTGCAATCACCTTCACTGCTGGAGATTCCAAAATGATCAGTTTAATTGCTCTGTTTTTCCTTAACTGAGATCGACAGCACTGATTCAAATTAATCTCCTTGGGGCAGTTAATAAAGTCACAGCTCAATACCAACCAATATTCTCTGTAACTTAAAGTATCCTGTGCTGTCAGACTCCCATCCTCTATGCTAAAGTTGACAGAAGCAGCGGGAACAAAATAGTACATTTCCAGTTTTTCAAACGTTCAGGTGTCATTCCCACCCAGTAGGGATTAGAAACATGACAGCAAATCCAATAAATAAACATCACACAATATGCTGTGGGTATTTGAAGTGACTTTTCAGCACTAACTGTAAACAGAATGCAAGCACCTGCTGTCACAGCTGCTACAGTATACTGCACACAGTACCGTCTGCTATGAGTATTTGTTGTCAATGGACATCATTTTATAAGCACCCCTCATCATTTGTTTAATATGTTGTAACCTAAGGCTTTTAGTGGCTCTCCATATGCGATATGTGTGACTGTACATGTGCGGCCAGGAATGGCCGCTTCTCCCATGAACGTACTCACAACAACTAAGTCGAGTCGATGAGAGACTCCATAGATAAATATGCACCGCATAAACTAGCAAGAGGAACTAGTTTGAGGAAGATTAATGCTGAGCATTCACTTCACAAAGAGGAAGCCGGTGCTAGCATGAGCAATGAGTTTGTGTAGAGCTGAAAGTTTTGTGCCTGTAGGTTATAGTTTAGTAGTACACATCTAATATTGATGTTTTTTTGTGTGTGTGTGTGCAGTGAAAGCTGTACTAGTGAGTAGCAATGTTCCCCCTAAGGTGCGTGGCCGCAATTGCGAGGTCCCATGCAGACCACTCACCAGCTGCTGCTGCTGGAAGAGATACCGTGCATGCGCGGCCGCACAGAAAATGTAAAGGGCCCGCGCAGGAAAAAAAAATTAGAGGGAACATTGCTGAGTAGTATATAGTTCTATATGTCATAAGTATCTTCTATGTCCAATTTGAAAGATGCCGCCTGAAATGTCTTTCCGATGCTGGCTCACCTCTCCATTCCAGCATTTTCTGTTTTTATTTTAGATCTCCAGAATTCAGTTTTTTCTTATTATCGCTTCATTTGTGTCAGTGCTGCAGACACCATTATTCCAGCTACATTTTAAATCAGCTGAAGTAGGGGATTACAGGCGACCGTTTGAGCTACAGACACTTGCACATTGGCCGCCATGTAATAAATAACAGCAATCCGAACATTTGTGTATTTCACTGTAATTTACAATACAGAAAAAAAATACAGTAAGATATAAGCCTACTGCCTCAATTTAGTCACTACTTAAGAGAATGGGTGAATACACCTGTGATAGTGAAATTACACCCACCAATGTTGAAATCGTGCATATTAATCTGGCATTGCTCAATCTATAAGGAGCAGTGCAATGCATTGATTGAAACTACTTGCAGTGTGCATAATCCCTGTCTATGTGCTGACTGAATATCTTAATTACACTTAGTGAGGGAACGGTCAGCCTCAAGATCTCAATCATTTTTGCCAAGTATGGAGCTGGTCTTGGTTCAGATTCACAGACTGAAGAAGCATGTTGAAGAGCCTCTGAGTCCATCTTTCAATCAATGTCAAGAACGCAGCAATTTCAAATTGAGCTGACAGTTTTCGATAATTCAACATGAACTTACTCATTTCATGAATATTATCAGACTGTCAAGTCAGCTGCTAATTCAGCTGATGTGAAACTGTTGATAAATTGAACTGTTGTCTTATTAAAGAAAGAAAGTTTTGTTGTATAGTTGTATAGTTTAAATAAACACTTACCTTAACGAGCCAGTAATTGCTTTAAGGGGCATGCTCATTTTGTGTTGCTGTGTTCACTTGTTCAGGGCACTACACAGTGATGATACATCTATAAATTAAATGAGTGATATGCATCTATAAAGCAGATTATGATTTCTTGTTAAAAATAATCTTCTCTCCCTGTCACATTTGAGAAATCTTCAAACAATGCCAGAGAATTTGTGACAATTAGTTCACTAATGTATATTGTCCATTAGATTGAATTCTTTTTCCTTTTTTGATAATTTGTTAAGTGGGATAGTTGATTTACAGTTTTTTGGCTATATTTTAAGTTGTTTCTGTAGGTAAAATTTACATAAAAGCAGAGCAAATTGCATGGTATTCCCTCAACAGTTCTGCAGAGCCTCCACCACTTTTTATTCTGCCAGAACTGGCTTGTGCCCGCATCATTCCTGCAGACAGAGTATTGACGGGTTAATGTTATCTGTCCCAAACCTCGTCCTTCCACTTAACTTGCCCCCTCATCAGAAGGAACACCTGCATACAATAGCAGCGGATCAAGGTAGAGGTTAAGGGGGAGAAGTTGAGTATCGCCCCGTTAGTGGTAACGAAAAAGTAGCGCCGGGCAATCCAACGCGAACTTCGGGTTTAGCACTCCAGGAAGGAAGTGGAGCGCTAAATCAAGGGCTCTAACAGAGTGCAGGGCTGATCAATCGCGGCACAGGTAAAAGTTGAAAAAACAGCCTAAGGGGTGAAAACAAATTTTTCATTGACACAAACAGCCTTACCTTTAAATACTGCTCCGCAAGTGGCTGGCCTCCCTAACAACGCCTCCTGCAGCTGTCGGTGTTATCGCCCAGCGATGCTGCAGGGGGTGGAACCGAAGTTCGGATCCGGGGCGCTGAGCAGTCGGATGACGTCACGATCTCCGGGCGCAGGAGATCGTGGCGCTAGTGGTTACCGCCGCTGCAAACCTCCACGTCAATTTCACGAGCGTCAGTACTATCGCCGCACCCGGTCCCAAAGCCGGTAGCGCCCTGTTAGCGTCCCCGGAGGCGCTAACTGGAGGCGCAAAGGAGGCCAATTTCTCCCCCTAAGAATTTAATGTAGAAGCTATACTTCTGTTGATACTTTTGCAATTAATTGGCCAATTTGCAGACTTTTCTTCTGATCTGCAGTCAACTGCCTGGCACCTAGCTCCATGGTTACCAGGGAAATTAGAGGTAATCATTTGTTATATTTCAACATGGGTTTCCCCATGGGGATTCCCTTATATATCATTTTCATGGAAGAGCAAGAGGAGGATTGCAGGGAAGTTCAATTGATAAGGCATCATAGAAGGAGGTTCAGTCCCTGTGGACATTATTAGCAGCAAATGTTATCAGGGGGATTGCTTCTTCCATCATCTGCATCTGGAGATCTGCTTATAAGGAGCTGCACTTCACCAAATAAGCAGTGGCTGTTGTTGTTGTCAGACTTGCAGCCATCCTCCACCATTTGGACTGCATTTACAGTCCTTGTGAAAGTAACCTCTATGGAGCCCAACTTGAGAGGACAATCTCGCACTGCTTCTGTTCGACACCCAATAGGGTGTAAATCCAATGTGGTGTCACCCCCTGGTTTGCTAAATGATCAGGGGAAAGAGAGCTCTGGCCATGGATGCAACCAGGCACGCACAGAAGCCTCTACTAAACAGGACAGCTAAAATTCCAGCTAGGCAGGAGCCAAGCATAACATGGGTTCTGTCTGGCTAGAATCCAAATAACAGCTACTGGTCTCAGACTGATAATGCACTCTAAAAAAAAACACAGGATGAGAAATGTAATAAAAGAATGAGGAGGGATAATTTTTTTTAAACTTTTTTTTAGATCACTTCATTTTTCTGATACTTTTAAAGTAATATATGTGCAAATTTGTGTATACATTTGCATTTAATAAAATCAATTGCAATTTGGTGAAGTGTTGGGTAATTAAACATCTCTGCCCTCATTCAAAGTAATTGGATAAAATTAAATAGGAAAAGTGATCACTGGTATTTGCATCCTGAAATTATTTGTCTGCTTTTCCTATTGTAAAAAAGTCACAATAATGTAATATTTGTTTGCTTTCTCCCCAGGTTATTACCCTGGAAGGATGGGTGGACATCATGTATTATGTTATGGATGCACATTCTTTTTACAATTTTATATATTTTATATTGCTTATAATAGTAAGTATGTGTGATTTAAGAGCTTAAAAGTCTATGTTTGCTTTAATGGTGAACATTTGCATATCATCCCTTTTCCAAAATATTACTTAACAGCTTTCAGATTAGAACATGACTATGGACTAGAAACTTTAGATGATTTTTATTGCATGTTAGTAAAAAATAAAAAAAGTATTGTTCAGTTTATTTTGAAGGATTGTTAGTGTACATATTAGTTGGAAGTTTTATTTGATGCATAAACTATTGTGGCACAGTATAAAATAGGTAGATGATGTACCTGGAGAGAAATATATTTTAAGAATATGGAATCATAGAAACGTACAGAACAGGAGGAGGCCATTCAGCCCATCGTGCCTGTGCTGGCTCTTTGAAAGAATGGTCGTGAAAGAACCCTCGCCTTTTGTCCGTAACCCTGTAAGTTCCAACTAATACGTTCATTAACAGTCCTTTAAAAATAAACTGAACAATACTTTTTTTTTTACTAACAAGCAAGTACCTGTCCAACTCCCTTTTAAAATTATTAATGGAATCCAGATCCCGACAACTCTCTGAGTGAAAACATTTCTCCTTATCTCCCCTCTAGATCTTTTGCCAATGACATCTGGTTATTGACCCACTCACCAGAGGGAATAGTTTTTCTCTTACCTATTCTATCAAAACTTCTCATCATCTTGAAAACCTCTATTAGGTCACCTCTTAACCTTCTCTGTTCCAAGGAGAACAGTCCTAACTTTTCCAACCTCCCCACATAACTGAAGTCCCTCAACCCTGGTGATCATCTTGCCTGAAGTGTGGTGCCCAGAATTGTCCACAATACTCCAGCTGAGGCCTAACCAGTGATTTATAAAGTGCTCACATGATTTTTTTTTCTTTTATATTCTATTCCTCTATATATAAACCCAAGTAACCCATATGCTTTTTTAACCACTTTGTCAACTTGCTCTGCCACCGTTAAGGATTTGTGTATATGGACACCAGGGTCTCTCTGCTCATCTACACTTTTCAAAATCGTGCCATTTATAGTATACTGTCTTTCCATATTAGTCCTCCCAAAGTGCATCAGTTCACACTTTTCCGCATTGAATATTCTTTACCCTGTCACCAGGGAATCATTTGGGAATCACGTTTGCCGTTACAGTAATGTCTGTCTATGCCCGTAACTAGCGAATCCCCTATGACTACTGCATTTCTACTTTGTTTTTCCCCTGTGTGCAGTCGAATCTCCCGTGGTGCCACGGGTTTGATTCTTACTGCATTCCTCCAAGGAGTCGTCACCCTCCCCGGTATTTAAAACTGAAAACCAGTTAGCGAGTGCCACTGGCTTGGGGGATTCCTGCGCTACCTGTTTCTTCCTCCTACCCTGCCTGGTGTTCACCCATTCCCGCAGCTTCTGTAGCTGTGGGGTGACCACCTCCTGGAACATACGTTCGAAGAAACTCTCAGACTTCCGGATGCACTGCAGTGACTCCAGCCGCTTCTCGAGCTCGAAAACTCATAGCTTGAGCTCGAGCTACTGGCAGCAATTCCTGCACGCATGGTTATCCAAGACGTTTGAAGTATCCTGGAGTTCCCACAGAGACCAGGATGCGCATGCAACAGGTCCCCGCTGGCCAGTCATGGTAGTTAGTCCACTGACCTCTAAATCACTGAGTCCCTGACCACTAAAACACTTGACGCTGAACTCCATAAATCTAAGACATTGAGATACTGATCTATAAAACTCTAAGGGGGAGAAATTCGGTATTGCCCCGTTTGGGGCGCAATTATCGGCTGGGCGCAAAGTTTAGCGCCTGGCGCTAATTATCGCCTCCGACTGCAAACTTGACTTCTATTGCCCCAGGCGGTGATTGGAGCGCTAAATCAGGCGCTACACACCTCTCTTAAGGCGCTAACGCCGAGGAGTGAGGCACTACCTCAGAGCGCTGGCGAAGCTCATGTGATGCCAGTCAGCAATGGAACACAGACACACTGGCGCCGGCCAGTTCTTAAAGGGGAGGGTCGATCTTGCTCTCCATCCACATCCTGCTCATTGCAGCCTTGAATCTCAGCCTGGAGACACCTGTACATTAAATCTGTTGGAAAGAACAATGGAGAGGCCCAGGGAAAGAGCTCAGAGTGCAGCCCCCAAAGTCTCTTCTAAATCGATGCAAGGAAGGTCAAATCAAAATGAACCTCCAAAGTGCTGCTCAGTACCCAAAACTCCTTCACACAGCGTTGAATCTCTCCAGAAGTGTCTCTCTCTCTCTCAGAATGTGTAGTGCAAAAATGTCGCTGACAAACAAAGGCAGGAAGCGGTCGGCTTTAAATAGCGCTCCCCAGTCCCTTCCCGACTGCAAAACACTCCCCTCAACCTGTTGTTGCTAGCGGCAGGCGGTAAGGCAGGGGCGCCACTCAATATCCGGTCCGGAGCGTTGCACGCTCGACTGGCGTCATGATCTGCGGGCGCAGGAGATCGTGACGGTAGTGTTTAGCGCCGCCGCAAAATGTTTGGTCAATTTCGCGAGCGGTGCAAACATCACCGCGCCCGGGCGCTAGTTGCTTTGTGACCCATTAGCGCCCTCTAACGGGAGGCGCAAAGCAACTGAATTTTTCCCCCTAAGAAACTGATCTCTGAAAGACTGAGATACTAAAATAGTAAAAAGTTAACTAAAGGCAGTGGAAATTTAAATCTATAAATCTAAAACACAATGGAAACTACCATCAAGTGAATTTCAACAGTGAAAAAACGAACAATTTAATAAAACAAACTAACACTTACTGTTACCCACCAATCCGCTCGCTCTGTGGCAGTGACGTCATTTTTGAATTTCTTTTTCAGTTTTCCGCGTTCAGCTCGCGCTCTGATTCTGACTTTGTCGCTCGCACTGTTTCCCCTCAGGCTCGCTCTCTCTGCTCTCACTGACTTTCTGCTACCGTTTTTCCCACTTGTATCTGTTGTCCTCTTGCACTGTTTCCCCTCAGGCTTGCTTTCTTCGCTATATAAGAAGAGTCAAGGTTGAGCGATGCCATTCAGCCCATCTCTCCTGCATGTATATCAAAAGACATCCAGAAATTGTTACCTGTTCTCGCTTAAAACTCATTGGTTAATGAAACTAACAGCAGTTCGATTTGCACTGCAACAATGTGGCTACACTGTATAAAAGTTATTTTACGAGTCCATGCAACTAGCAGGGAGCCTCGTTCCCCAGAAGCACATATCATAATTTCAGGCTTACACTGCCCACAATTTTCCAAACATGTATTTTAATGGTTGAAAAATTGTTAGTAGTGTGCGTACAAATTTTTGATACGTGCTCACAGTGCACAAAGCTCCCCTTCAGTAGTGCACGCTCATAAAATTGCCTCCATATCCCCCAGTTTCGGGTGAATCTCTGAGGCACTAAGGACCAGTTCCCTATGGCATGCATGGGCGGCACTCGGCTAAGATTGTGTCCCTGTGCCAGAAGCATACAGAAATGTATTTGCATCATTCATCAGGTCAGAAATGGGGATGTTCGCTGATGACTGTACAGTGTTTAGTGCCATTCACAACTCCTCAGATAATGAAGCAGTCCATGCCCGCATGCAACAAAACCTGAACGATGTTCAGTCTTGGGCCGATAAGTGGCAGGTAACATTCGCACCACAGAAGTGCCAGGCAATGACTATCTCCAACAAGCGAGAGTCTAATCATCGCCCCTTGACATTCAACGGCATTACCATCGCCAAATCCCCCACCATCAACATCCTGGGGGTCACCATTGACCAGAAATTTAACTGGACCAGCCACATAAATACTGTGGCAACAGGAGCAGGTCAGAGGCTAGGTATTCTGCGGCGAGTGTCCTACTTCCTGACTCCCTTTCTACCATCTACAAGGCACAAGTAAGGAGTGTGATGGAATACTCTCACTTGCCTGGATGAGTGCAGCTCCAACAACACTCAAGAAGCTCGACACCATCCAGGACAAAGCAGCCCGCTTGATTGGCACCCCATCTACCACCTTAAACATTCACTCCCACCACCACCGGCGTACCATGGCTGCAGTGTGTACCATCTACAAGATGCACTGCAGCAACTCGCCACGGCTTCTTCGACAGCACCTCCCAAACCCACGACCTCTTCCACCTAGAAGGACAAGGGCAGCAGGTGCATGGGAACACCATCACCTCCAAGTCACACACCATCCTGACTTAGAAGTATATCGCCGATCCTTCATCGTCGCTGGTTCAAAATCCTGGAACTCCCTACCTAACAGCACTGTGGGAGTACCTTCACCACACGGACTGCAGCGGTTCAAGAAGGTGGCTCACCACCGCCTTCTCAAGGGCAACTAGGGATGGGCAATAAATGCTGGCTTTGCCAGCGACTCCCACATCCCATTAACGAATTTAAAAAAAAATTATCTATAACATTCATAGTAGAGATGAACAGCTGCTCCAGCTAGTGTTAGGTGAACATAGGAATTTATTTGCACTAATAGCCTCATAAAACTGAAATTTTAAATGAAAACCAGCGTAACACGATATCTGGAACTCCCAAGTCAGTAGCTTGAATAATCAGAAAAGTATAATGGGGAAAATAACTCCGAATTCAATTTGAAACCACTGCATACCATAACGCAGAGGTAAATGCATTTATTTTGCTGAAAGCCAAAATGAGACCAGCCAATATAATTAAAATTACACATTTTAGGAACTGATGTACAAAATACTTCGGGCTGGATTTTGAATGACCCATGGAGTCGGGTTTGGAGGCGTGTGGGGGGTTAAATTTGCGGGGTCGGGGTTTCCGACCCCATCCCGACTCCATCCCGCCTCCACGCAATTTTGACAGAATCAGTCGCGGGGTTCCCGACTCCGTCCCGCCTTCAAGAGGCGGGAGAGGCCATTAAAGCCCTTAACAAGCTCTAAATTGGCTCTGTAATGCCATTTTGAAACGCTGTAGCTAGTTTAACCCTCCTCTGACGTGAAGCACGCCTGGTGTGAAACACTCCAGTGAAACCTGGCAGGAGCACAAGTGGATAGCTGACTATCGGCTGCAGGTCCATTATTACAACGGAGATGTGATGAAGGTAGTAGTAGTAGTATTAGGTCTGAACGTCGCCTCTCATGCTGCTGCATTGAAGGTCTTCAGAGACTGCCTGGGAGGACTTGCTTGGCAAAAAAATTCTCATTCTCTCTCTCTCTCCCCCCCCCCCCCGCCATTTTTGCATCCAGGTCCACTCACATCAAAAGCCAGGCAGGTCCTCTCTCACCAACAGTCTCTGAGACTAGGCAGTCAGCAATGATGACATCATCAGAGGCGACTTTCAGACTGAAAACACTAATTAGTTTATGGGTTCCCACATGCTGGAACTCAATTGCCCAATTAAGTGAAAATTGCATCAGGCATCCACATTAATCTGGAGTTGGGGGGGAAACACGAAATGCGGATTACACGACCCCAACCCGACCCCAAGACAAAATCCAGCCCGAAACTTAAGTCATTGAAGGCAATTTTCTCAGCTGCAAATTCAATTACAGTGCCATTTTTTAACTTCCAGAAAATAATTTGTTGAATGTGCTAAGTCAGAAATTATTATTAATTAATACTTTTTCAATTCAATTCCACAAGTGTTAAACTTTGTATTATTTGAAGAGATCTTATATTTGTATGATGTATTTAGCTGTAGAGACTAAGGGCTGGATTTTGTCTTGGGGTCGGGTTGGGGTCGTGTAATCCGCATTTCGTGTTTCCCCCCCGACTCCAGATTAATGTGGATGCCTGATGCAATTTCACTTAATTGGGCAATTGAGTTGCAGCATGTGGGAACCCATAAACTAATTAGTGTTTTCAGTCTGAAAGCCGCCTTTGATGATGTCATCATTGCTGCCTGGCTAGTCTCAGAGACTGTTGGTGAGAGAGGACCTGCCTGGCTTTTGATGTGGGTGGACCTGGATGCAAAAATGGGTGGTGGTGTAGAAGAGAGAGAGAGAGAGAGAAATTTTTTTTGCCAAGCAAGTCCTCCCAGGCAGTCTCTGAAGACATTCAATGCAGCAGCATCAGAGGCGACGTTCAGACCTAATACTACTACCTTCATCACATCTCCGTTGTAATAGTGCACCTGCAGCCGATAGTCAGCTATCCACTTGTGCTCCCGCCAGGTTTCACTGGAGTGTTTCACACCAGGCGTGCTTCACGTCAGAAGAGGGTTAAACTAGCTACAGCATTTCAAAATGGCATTACAGAGCCAATTTAGAGCTTGTTAAGGGCTTTAATGGCCTCTCCCGCCTCTTGAAGGCGGGACGGATCGGGAACCCCGCGACTGATTATGTCAAAATTGCGTGGAGGCGGGATGGAGTCGGGATGGGGTCGGAAACCCCGACCCTGCAAATTTAACCCCCCACACGCCTCCAAACCCGACTCCATGGGTCATTCAAAATCCAGCCCTATGACTGCCTTTTTGCTGTGATACCTATAATAATAATTAGTTTTAGGTATTTAATATAAAAAATAGTTTTTGAATTGGTGCTACCCTGTATTGTTCTTTCACCCTGCAACTCTGCAATAATCGCAGCTCTGAAAACAATGGCCCAGATTTTGCGGTCAGCGGCGAACGAACGGCGCTCAGCATTCGTTACGCTTACAGCTAGCCACAGACTTTTAGTGGGCTTTTGCACTGCAACTTATGGTAATTAGAGATCCATTTCAGTGCGGTGCCCTCTCCAGGGGCTCTTGGACCTGTGTGAGCAGGGAAAGCAACAGCATGTCTCTTCAACCAATCAGATTGAAGAATCCTTACTGAGACACGCAGGCCTGGATATTAACAGGGGCAGCTTGTGGGGGTGGGGGTGGGGCGAAGTTTCAGATGGTCCGGGTTTCCCCCAGCGTACGACTTTTCTCCTCGTCAGGTTCCCTGCCGGGAAGTCAGCCTGATTGACAGCAAGCCACAGGAGCAGATAGGTCCGATCCCCAACCCCTGGGGGCGTGGGGTCTGTTGGGGGGGGGGGGGAGCTTGGGGGGCTGGGGGAAGCACACCTGTACCTCCTGGCCCACATGCAGTGCTGTGTAGGCACTTACCTTCTCCCCAAAGCAGTCCTCGCCTCCCTTCAGCTGCCGGGTTTCCTGAGGCCTGGGAAACCCGGCTGGCCATTGTTAACTCAGAGGCTGCCAGCTTCATTACAATATTTAAATTGCCAACCTGCCTCCTAGGAGCAGGTTGGCTGCCCACCCCTTGTCCCGCCTCCGCCATCCAGGTCGGGTTTGAGATTTTTAAAATTTTATCATCTGACCCAACCCCAACCCAGAGTCTAAACCAGGTAGTGTAAGTTGGAAAATGTAATTCAATGTAAAATCATGTACAGAAAGTGAAATAAAGAGAGGGGGAAAGAACGATGGGATAAAGAGAGTGATAAAAGAGACAGAAAGAAAAAGTAAAAAAAAAATATATATTTAATTTTTTTTTTTTAAATCTCCAGTAATAATTTAAATCTGAAGGAATGAGACACCACATTTGTAAAAGTAAATTTTTAGTGCCAGAGAGGTTGTTTTGTAGTAATTAAGACTTATCATGCAGTTAAAAATTCACTTACACTTGAATGGACACGCCCTAACTTTTTCTGGCGTGTTTAATGATTATCTAGTGTGTAAGTACATCAACTTCATGCCCTTCATGTGTTTTAATGCTGAGTCTCTCGGCGAGGGACCAGTGCAGCGAGACTTGTGGAGGAGCAGGGCAAATTGGACAGCAACTTCCTGATTCCGCATTTAACTGCGCATGTGCGGATGCTGGAAGTTGCTATCTGATTTACTCCATAATAACGGTGAACGCTGATAGCCTCACTGTTATTCCTACCGTAAAATCCGGGACAATAAAATTGAATAATTTGGCATAAGCTGGTTTAAAGTTCTATCTCCATGGATGATTGACTTTATAATATAAGTATTAGGGTGGGTTTTCCCAGGCAAGCACTGTTGTGGGGCCTCGATTTGTGCAGAGCAAACTGAAATTGTTTGCAAACTTCCTGTGGACCTTCAATATAATGCAGTGGGGAGACATTGAGCACATGTAGGAGGTGCACACTTGGTGGCAGGCCCAGAGGATGAAAAGCGTTGCAGGAAGTGCCAGAAGAACTGAACTCCGGAAATGCTGAGTGTTGCACATGGATGCAGTACCAGAAAAAGTTCATAGAACTTATCAGAAGGGGCAAGGTAGACCACTGGATGGCTATGCTTTTCATCAAGGAAAAGATGATGGGTTTGTGCATTCTGTTCCTCACAATCTATTCTTTTGAATGGATCATTAAATACTCCTGGCCTCACTCTTCTAAATCTTCCTTCCACATTCATCAATCCCCTAGCACAAGCATGCCCACCATAGAAACTCCCAAGCTGGCATGCAACCTCATCCATGTAATTCACTTTTCTCTCTTACCAGCCCCTTCTCACATGGGCTTTGTAACTGCCACTGTTCACTTTGTGATTAACTTCATCCCTGTTTCATCTCTTACTGGCTGGAGGCTGAGTCTCAGTGCAGGATTCATATACCAATGACCCTTCCTGAACACTGCAAGCTGCTGTCCTATCAGAAGGACTGTCGCACAATCTTTCTTGGAGCATCTGCACCATGTCATGTGCTTACTTTTGCCACTTCAGTACTACCTTCTCAGTTCCTTCTTGTGATACTGTCATTTTAATGTCATTGCAGGATCCTCTCAGACTTTCGGTATCGGCCCCTTCTGGGACTCGCCACTAAGCAGCCCCTTGTAAAGTAGTAGCGCCGGCACACCTAGCACCCCATCACTGCATATACTTTATTCACTCACCAGCTCAGAGACACCAACTCAGAAATATTGGATTTGCAGCTAGAGGGCAGCCCAGGGAGCAAGTCAAAGAGCACTGGTGAACATAAGCAGGATCAGGTGGAAGAGGAGGAGCAGGAATCCCTTGCTCAAGGGTGAGGTCCGGCCAGATTTCAAGAGAAGTACACTTTTTGAAGACAAGAGGTTGTTGGGATCATTGGAAGATTACCAGCTAGTACAAAGGAGTCCAGCAGCTGCATGAGTGGAATGCTGAGTGTCATCATGCAAAATCTGCAGACAGCCTTGGATAGAAGGACAATTCCAGGGCCATCTACAGTGCATCCCCTCGCCAGCAAGGCCACGATGGCAGCTCAAACAGCTACCATTCAGGCCTTGGACTGCACTCTCGCCACATCTTTGCGCATGATGACTTGATGAGCATGCCAGGCAGTGACAGGCTAACAAGATGTCATTGATGCCACAAAGGCTGTGCAGCTGCAGATTAGAATGCACAGTGACGTGGAGGCTCCAAGTATGGTTCTGGATGGAAATGGCCTTGGCCGAGATGTTTCTCTCGCTTTCATCACAGCAGTTCCACACTACTCCTCTGCCCATCCGTCACCATGACTATCCAAGAAGCAGAAGGCAGGCTGGGCTAGGCCATCCCCAGAACAGCAGAGAGTTCACAGCCTGTAGAAGGGCCATCTTGAAGAGATCGTGGGCCAGCGTCATGTAACCAGAGGCACTCTTTGCAGTGGGACTTCACATAGAAAGCACACTAGAATAGGTAGACACACCTCAAACACCACCTTGAAGAAGTGGGTAAAAGGGAAGCATCATGGTGATAAGCATTAGACAGATACAAGCACATATTTTATCATTGTTATTTTATCACTGTTCTCTTTGGGAATTTTGAATGTAGGTGTACAGGGAAAACAAGTATGGAAGTGTAGAATGATGGTGTGGGAATATGAGGAGGGTGCAAGTTTGACTATGAAGTTTTTCTTTTTATTCAACGTGGGATGGATTAGTTGCATGATCGGGGGGGGCGGGGGCAGGGGGGTGGGGGGTGAGGACTACAGCCTCGTGGTAACCAGTTAGTGGTGTCTCTAAGAGGGCCTAGCAAATTTCTTCAGCTGTCAAGGGGGCTCCTCTGTCTCCAAATAAGCCGTCTCGCAAAAAGGGGTGGGAGTGTCGACAGTACTGAACACGGCCCAAGTTTAGAAATACGTAACAGCACTCTGAAACAAGTACCGAAGCTGCAACACCATTTTCAATGCCAAAAGCCAAAGTTCACGACCTTTCTTGACGATGCCAGCTTGTGCCGTTATGACAGAGTTGGTACCCTTTAAGACAGTCAGCACCTAAATGGCAGCTCTGGAAGCAGTAGTGCCAAGTTTTTTGGGTGGCTATCTGCCCCTGAGCTGCATTCACAGTTATTATAGGAAATCTGTGGGCAGAGGCATCAGGCATTTATCTACATGTAATTTACACTGCTGTACCCCCTTCAGGTCCAGCCACCTGAAAAGCCATACAGAAAATTAAGGAGCGATGTTATTCAGGCACAGAACAGAGGCAAAAGATTATTGCCAATTTTTCTGTGTATTTGGGTCAGGAAAATCCACCCTGTGTAGCCTTAATGTGGAGCACCCGTAGCAGGAAAGCACTTCCTATTTAAATTTCTTTCCTAGCCTATTGAAGAGGGAATTGTTTCGGGGACCTCTTCCCACAAGCATTAAAGAATGTTAAGGGGTGCTTTCTTTCAGTTATATCAATTTTAAAAGTAACATCATTTTTATATAATACTTCATACAACAATTACGGTTAAGTCAGAATACTGATGTGAGGCACCTGTGAGATATTTAGTCCCCCTTGAGTGTGAGATGAGTTCCATTGTTAATGTTTTGATTCCAACAAAACAAAATGAGTTAATGAACACTTAGCATGAAGTCCCAAGATTGCCAGCATAGAGGTTGAACATTTTTGCTGTCTTTGTGAATTTAAAACTGATTTTGTATATTTCTGTCTTAAAATTTTTTCTTTAGGTTGGTTCATTCTTCATGATTAACCTGTGCCTGGTTGTCATAGCAACTCAGTTTTCAGAAACAAAGCAACGCGAGAACCAGTTAATGCAGGAGCAGCGAGCCCGCTTTCTTTCAAATGATAGCACAATCGCCAGTTTCTCTGAGCCAGGAAGCTGCTATGAAGAGCTCCTTAAGTACATTTGCCACCTTTTTAGGAAAGTGAAGCGGCGAACTTTGCGCCTTTACAACACCTGGCAGACTAAACGACGCAAGAAGGTCACTCCAAACAGCTCAAATGGACAGGAGAGGAAATGGCGGAATAAGGGACGTGTAAGGTCAATTCATCATTTAATTCACCACCATCACCACCATCATCACCATCATTATCATATCAGCAATGGTAATTCAAGGGCACAGCGGGGCAGTCCAGAACTTTGTGATATGGAGATGAAATCATTGCGAGCTGGCAGTAAGCTCATGCTTCCTTCATCTGCACTAAACCATCAGAGTCCTTCTTCAGGTGCCGAGTCAGTTCACAGTATTTATCATGCCGACTGCCACTTTGAAGGCCCACAAATGACATGCAAGTCTTCCACTGCAGCTAATGTTAAACTAACGGCTGGCCTTACACATCATGGGGGCATGAACTATCCAACAATAGTTCCATCTGTGACTAGTAGAAGCAGCTCCACACCAAAACCAAAAGGCAAGAGAAGCAGTAATACACCCATCACTATGGGCAAAGGGAACCCTAACATGAACTTGGCAGATTCCTATGGCAAACTGCACCATTTTGTGGGAGAGCATGGTAAGAATTGTCACTTTTTTGCAGTAGTCACTTCAAAATGAATTCTAATGGGTGAAAAGCTTCATGAGGAAGCAACTCAATTTTACAAACGCATTGATGTTTAAAACCCATTAAGCAGGATAAATGAGAAGATTAAGAATAATGCATACTTGCGACTGATTACCCGGCAGTAAACTCCTTGAAGAGTTCTGATGTGATGAATTGCTAGAGCAAACCTTAAGTTGCTCACAGCAATTGTAGATGAGACTATAGCTTTGAAAACACTTGATTATTTGTATTATTGTTCATATCCAATAATTTGTTACAGTATATAACATTTTGGTTTTATTGAATTTGGGTCGGTCCATCTTTTGCTGGGTACAGGTTTAGTCGCAGATATGCGTGACCAGTGTGCTTCACATAGTTTATATATGATAATGTCCACATTGAAGGATTAATAATCAAAGCACTAATCATTATAATTTTAGTAAGCGATGATCAACAGTTTGCAACAATATAGCCACTGTACTTCAATGGTTTTAAACTATTTTGCTCTCCATTAAAGTTCTCATAGCCTTGTCTGCTCAACTAGCTATGGATACTGGTGCCACTAAGTCTGACAACCATCTTCACCTTGATAATCTGTATAAGTTAACAAAATGAACAAAAAAAATCTACCCACAACACACAAAATGTCCAGAACTAGTGTTTGTGTGTCAAAATGTTTATTTTTAATGCAAAATCATTGCATTTAGCAATTTATAATATCACTCAACTGGTTTGTCCTGAAAAAACAAGGAACTTGGATGATTACATTTACTCAATCTCCCTTCATGCAGCTTGTGGCTGTCATTTTACTGAGTAATGGTCTTCAGCCCCAAATAGAACTAGCCTCCTTTGATGCAACTCCTGCAGCAGGAACTCCAATTCTTGATCTTCAAGTGGAGCAGTGGTGCCCACTTGCCTCCGCTGTACCATTGTGGCCAAATTCTCCACTTTTTAAGCGCCACTACATCTTCATCCTTAAGGGCTAGCTGCCACCTTAACAGATTTTCCAAATGCCAGCCACTGTGCAACAAGCCAACCTATCTGGGCAAGATTTTCCTGTGCCTGTAGCCTACACAAATTAGGAGGAGGGACTCATGTTGAAAGATTGGGCCAGGTATTCCCTCCGTGCTAGAAACACAGGTGAGCCAGCACAGTGGGTCAGCTCAATTCCATTTTTCCCATTGTCAGAAAATCAGAACTGTAATGCTCTCTGTAAGGGTCACCATACCTTTGGTATCTTTTTGGCAGTGGACTTCAAACATGCCAAGATTTCACAGCTACTGACATTTAGATTCATAAGTGAACTTAATTGGAGTTCCCCTGTTTATCCTCAGAAACTGCACTCAAATCTAAGATGACATTCTAAGAACAACCTCTCACCTCTCTTACAAGCAAATCCAATTAACAAGCTATTTTTACAAAACATCAGGGAGTTTTTGCTTTAGAATTTACTTTTTCCCAATAAAAGAGTTTTCTAATATTTTTATAGCATCTGTATGGGGCAACTACTCTTCTTCTTAGGCAGTCCCTCGGAACTGAGAATGACTTGCTTCCACATTAAAAATGAGTTCTCAGGTGGCTGATGAGCCCAATGCGGGACCTACCGTCTCTGTCACAGGTGGGACAGACGGTGGGTGGGGTGCATGGGTTGACGTGCGCTCCTTCTGCTGTTTGTGCTTGGCTTCCGCTTGCTCCCGGCAAAGAGACTCAAGGTGTTCAGCGCCTTCACGGATGCTTCTCCTCCACTTTGTGCGGTCTTGGGCCAGGGATTCCTACGTGTTGGTGGGGATGTTGCACTTTTTCAAGGAGGCTTTGAGGGTGTCCTTGAAGCGTTTCCTCTGCCGACCTGGGGCTCTCTTGCCGTGTCGGAGCTCCGAGTAGAGCGCTTGTTTTGGGAGAATTGTATCGGGCATGCGGACGATGTGACCTGTCCATCGGAGCTGATCGAGCGTGGTCAAAGCTTCGATGCTGGGGATGTTGGCCTGAGCGAGAACACTGACGTTGGTGCGCCTGTTATGCCAATGGATTGGCAGGTTCTTGCGGAGGCAGCGTTGGTGGTACCTCTCCAGTGCTTTGAGGTGCCTGCTGTACATGGTCCATGTCTCTGAGGCATACAGGAGGGCGGGTATCACTATTGCTCTGTAGACCATGAGCTTGGTGCTGGGTTTGAGGTCCTGGTCTTCAAACACCCTCTTCCTCAGGCGACCGAAGGCTGCACTGGCACACTGAAGGCGGTGTTGGACTTCGTCATCGACGTCTGCCCTTGTTGACAGTAGGCGCCCGAGGGAACTACTATTGGTTATGCATGTCTCCAACTTCAGTCTCAGTACAACTTTTGTGCATTGAATAAATTACTATCTTGCTTCAGGTTGTTGGTAAACACATAGGAAGTCATTTATGCCACATTCCCATCATCCATAAGAACATACTGGACCAACATTTGGGACCTATTTTTAAATTAAGCCGAGTATAAAATAATTCCGTGGTATTTTAATAGACTTGAAAATACACAGATCAGGATTAATTTCTGACCAAGATTTGCAAGTATAGATCTAAAGACATAGAAAATGAAATGGAAAAGTAAATAAAAGTTCAAAAGGAAAATAGAAACAGTGAAAAGATGAGGCAAAAGACAAAACTATATTGGAAAAATAGCATAAGAAATAAGAGACTTGACCAGTTGCTAAGAACCAATAACCGAGAAATAATTTTAAGCTTAGCTCCCCGAAGTAAACCGCTTTTACTCTACTATTGCCCAGATTTGTAATCACAATTTATCTCTGAACCAATTAGTTGTCCTTTGAACATCCCACTGGAAGCAATTTAGGATGAATGCACAAATTGCTATGTTGATCTTAAATAGGTTGATTGTGGCCTAGAGGTGCCATTGTCTCTAGTGGATGAAATTAAAGCTCCATTCAAGTTATACTGTCTTCCTGTTAAACATTGGTTAGGCCTTCACCGTGACTTCAATTATTGACCTTATTTCCAACGTTCCATGATATGTTGCTTCTGGATTACCATCACAAGGTATGAACATTTTAAAATTAGACAATTTGGGGAAATAATTCCTCTGTACACTGGCCTAGAAATTCAGTAGGACTGCAGGCGGCATGTAAAAGTTGTACTGCTTGCTACTTTGCATGATTATAGCTTTCAGACGAGCGCTGAACATGCTGTTAAGTGGCTGAACGCTCAGCAGGCGGCCCAAGTTCGTGTGAGGCAAGCTCCAATTAAAGCTAGGCTGCACAACTTAAAGGCAGTCTGCACCTCTTAAAGGGGAGGTGCCTTCTGCCAGCAACAGGTGGTGGAAGTGCTTGTGGAGGCTACTGTCAGTAAAAAAAAAAGGGTGAGTAATGGCTCAACAGGTCAGAGAAAGGGCTCCAAGATTTTCTGATGCACCACTGGAGGCGTTGGTCCAGGAGGTCAATTCCAGGAGAGAGGTGCTCTTCCCACAGGGGGCCAGGAGCCCCTCCAGGCAACAGACGAGAATGAAGTGGGAGCAGATAGCCAATGTGGTCAATGCCAGCAGTATAGCTGCAAAGACCTGGACTCAGTGAAGGAAGAAGTTTAATGACCTCACATGCATGGTCAAGGTCAGTGAATTCATCTTCAAATGCCATATCTCACCATCTGCACCACTAGCCTCACACACTGCTCAATGCACCACACCCCCATCACTCAGCTACCAACAATCTAGCAAACACGACTCATACCTCACATTCATAGCTTCACCTCACTCGCACACACTTACCACTGCTGCAAGCCTCACACCCACATCTCACAGCTTGAACACACTGTCAGCTAGTCAACCATGACAGCCATATCACCCAAACACATTACACCACACTTCCCTTTCTCTTGCAGGAAAAGGTGGCGCATAACAGAAGACAGCAGAACCTAACTGGTGGGAGGCAGGCTCGCCTGCATCACCTCACCCTTTGGAGGAGACAGTTCTGGCCATTCTTGGCAGGGCCGTGGCCAGCAGCGGGGCTGAAGGAATACAAGATGCCGGTATCCTCATACGTTATCCACCTTCTCACATCCCACTTCCCCCTCATTCCACAATCTCCTCCGATTTACAATCTGCACATGGTGTAAACATGCATCTCTTGTTTCCCCCCCCCTCCCCTCACCACAACCCTACCCATGTGTCTTTCTCATTTCAGACACCCAAGAAATCCAGCCTGCCCAGCCAGTGGTCGAACAACAAGAGGGAGAGGAGAGTCACTCGATTTCACACTCCCAGCCACCAGCTCAGATACTGACACTCTGCGTACTTTAGAGGATAGGTTAGACGTGGGATCTGCACATGGTGAGACACTGGGCAGGAGTGGCCTGCAACCAGGGCAGGGGGAAAGGGTAGCTCAGGTGCCAGATTCCTGGAGGACAAGGTCGCACACGAGTTCTGCTGCACAGGACTCAGATGAAGACCTCGATGCAGCGGCCTACAGAAGAACGCTGATGGGTATGCATAATGAAATGCTTGGTACATTGCATTCAGGCTTTCTGGCAGGCCTGCCAATGTCAAAGGACATGGTGGAGTCCAGCTCCAGCCTTGCACAGGGCTTTGGGCAGAGCTTGGAGCCAATCCTTGCCAGTATGTAAGGTGTGGGCATATCCATTAACGCACTTGTGGACCCAACCATAATGCCGTGTCTGATGACTTCAGTTTCAGTTTCCATTGCAGCACAAGCACAAGCCACCCAACGTCTGAGTGCTGCAATGGAAGCTCAGATTGAAGTCATGCAAGCACAGACTGCTGTCATCATGGCTGGATTTACCAGTGTTAAAAGGGGCTTGCAGGGTGTCACAGCAGTCCAGCAGTCTGTACTCCAGCAGATTACTAGGATTGCTGAGGTGCTGCCCCGGGGGAGTGGCAATGGATCCGTGGAGGCCGATCCTGCTGTCTTCTCTCAGGATGACAGCATTCGTCCTCCCACCACTGCCACTCTGTCAGTGCCCTTGCTGTTGCCCGTCAGCCAGCCAGCCTAGACTGCTGCCGCTCATGCTGAGGTGGTGCAGTCCGAAAGCAGGCCTACTTGGCCTAGAGCTCTCGAGGTCGTCCTGCAAGGTCATCTGCAGTCTCCCCCATTGAAAGTCAGCAGTTTGCCAGCAGCCATGCTGCAGCACTGCATAGGAGCACTAGGATAGGCATAGGCATATGCAAGACAGTCACTAAGGGAATGCACAAGGGTGATTAGTAATTTTTCATGTAATATTGGATGGATATATGGATAAAGTTTGATTGGAAAGTTTGCTTTGTGGTGGCTTTTATTGTAGCATTGTGGCCAAGAAAACGCTGTGATGGTCAGTAACAGAGGGAAGGGAAGGTGTGGGACTATTGTTGAATGGGAATTGGGGTTGCGTTCACTCGTACTGCAGGCGGATGATTTGATCCTGGCCAGAAACGGGCTGTCTGGGTTGGCTCCTTCCTTCCGCTTCCTCCTTCCTCCTCCTCCTCCTGCACTGGTGGCCGTATCCCTGATGTCAAGGGCTGTGCCCTCATGATGGCCAGGTTGTGGAGCATACAGCAGACCATGATGAATCGGAACACACGCTCCCGTGAGTACTGTAGGGCTCCTCCAGAGCAGTCTAGGCAGCGGGGCGTTGTTTAAGGATGCCAGTGGCCTGCTCTATGATGTTTTATGGGGCAGCATGGCTCTCATTGTACACATGCTGGCCACGTGTGGTTGGGTTGTGGAGCGGAGTCTTGAGCCAGGTGGTCAAGGGATAGCACTTGTCACCCAGTAGCCCTCTGGTTTGTCTTGGTGGCTCAAAGACTGAGGGATCAGTGGACTGGCACAGAATAATAGCATCATGACTGCTGCCAAGATACTGGGCATTCACCATTATGATATGCTGAGCGTGGTCGCACACCAACTGCACATTCAGCGAGTGGTAACCTTTGCGGTTGCGGGACATCTTGTAAAAGTCGGATAGCCAAGTGGTGAAGGATAGAATACTAGAGCCTCGTTTTCAGTCACTTACAAGGCTTTATTTACAGAGACATGCATTACACACCGTGCACCTCCAAGATAAGCTTTTTTTACTTCCCGAGCCTGCTCCCATATATATGAACACGAGAGTCCCCAATTAATACCCACCACCTGAATACAATTAACACCCAATTGATATACACCACCTGAATATAATTAGCAGATTTCCTTCTCTCTCTTTAAATAAGAAATAAACTTTTTTTATATATATAAATACAACCAAAATTTCAACAAGTTAAAGACTTCCATACTCTATACAAAGCATTACATTGTGAGACAACCCTTCTCCAGGACCCCTAATAATTTCTTCGTACATGCACTTCTTTTAGTAAAACAATCCGACAGTTGATGGCTTGAATCCACTTCTTTAATTTTAGAGATTTCCTTTCTCTCCAGCATTTGTTTAAAGCCAGCAAAGTCAATCCATGATCTTTTCTTACTCACATTTTTCGTAGAATGTACATTATCCCATAATGAATGATAGTATACCCATTGAATGTTATGTAGACAATCTTCAGCACTCCCATTGTACAGGATGTCACTCAAAGATATTTGCCAAATAGAATCTCATATCCACTGCCTCCACAAGAGCGAGTGTTTCAGCAGCCAGAGTACTTTTAACAACCCGTTTTATTTTCTTAACTTCCCAAGCTAAAGGACAACATTTCCCATTCTCACCCATAAGAAACACTATGAAGCCAGCTGCACTAGAATACCCATCAGGAAGATTAGCATGTGAAGCATCGCTAAAGATAACTAGCTTCATGTTCTTTTGGTCACCTAAGGATGGGAACTTAAGTACGCATTTGTCCAGATTTTATTTTCGTAATGTTTTATTTGCCCTTAAAACATTCTCTAATATGGGGTGTTTCAATGAAGTACTTAACTCCAACACGTCAAAATTAGCATCTGGTCTAGTCTGAGTGCACAACCAGTTCAACTGACCAATCAAGCTTCGCAATTGCTCTGTCTCTTCTTTAGATATAACATCACCTTTCTGTGATGACCTAGCACGATTAACCGGGATGGGAGGAACACTCTCTAAATTGGATTGTTAATTTAAAGTTATACCAGACTTTGCTTAATATGTAAACCAATATATTTAAAAAGCCCCACAGGCCTGCCCTCCAATTTTAAATTCTACTGTAATCTTATTAATGGCAAATTTCACAAATTCCGCAGTACCACCCCATAACACATCAACATGCATCATAAAGATGCCTGAAAGTTTTCCTTTATGGTACCAATAAAACATTACGGGATTTTTTAAAAATTCATTCATGGGATATGGGCGTCGCTGGCAAAGCCAGCATTTATTGGCCATCCCTAATTGCCCTTGAGAAGGTGGTGATGAGCTGCCTTCTTGAACCAGGATTTTGACCCAGCGACAATATACTTCCAAGTCAGGATTGTGTGTGACTTGGAGGGGGTGGTGTTCCCATGCACCTGCCCTTGTCCATCTAGGTGGTAGAAGTCGCGGGTTTGGGAGGTGCTACCGAAGAAGCCTTGACGAGTTGCTGCAGTGCATCTTGTAGATGGTACACACTGCAGCCACGGTACGCCGGTGATGGATGGGGTACCAATCAAGCGGGCTTCTTTGTCTTGGATGGTGTCGAGCTTCTTGAGTGTTGGGACATTGGCTGAAAGGTATGATTCTGAGAGTATGACTATTGTCAGGGATGGTGATGGTGATGACTATTGTCAGGCTTGACTAGTCTGTGGGACAGCTCTCCCAATTTTAGCACAAGTCCCCAGATGTTGATGAGGAGGCTTAGCAGGGTCGATTGGGCTCAGTGTGCCGTTGTCGTGTCCATAGCCAGTGCCGAGGTCGATGCCGGGTGGTCCATCCGGTTTTATTCTTATTGTTTTTCGTAGCGGTGTTTTTACAACTGAGTGGCTTGCTAGGCCATTTCAGAAGGCAGTTAAGAGTCAACCACATTGCTGTGGGTCTGGAGTCACATATAGGCCAGACCAGGTAAGGATGGCAGATTTCCTTCCCTAAAGGACATTAGTGAACCAGATGGGTTTTTACGACAATCCGATAGTTTCATGGTCACTATTACTGACACCAGCTTTTTATTCCAGATTTATTTAATTAACTGAATTTAAATTCCCCAGCTGCCGTGGTGGGATTTGAAATCATTTCTCCAGATTAAGTCCAGGCCTCTGGATTACTAGTCCAGTAACATAACCACTATGCTACCATTCCCATTTAATCTGATATTTGTTGAACACAACCTATTTTCAGCAAAACAGATCTCACCAAAAAATACAATACCCTGGAAGCATCATTCAGGCCATAGATGCATTTGTTTAGTAGTTTCTGTAGTTTTTTTTCTTCCACATCTGCTGCCTATTTAGACAGTTTCAGAAACACTTCTCTGAAAAGTATCGCCCTGCAGAAATGCGGCTTTTATGTCAATTGACCTACATTCCCATGAATATGTGGCCAAAAAAGCCAAAAAGATTTTTAAGATTACTTTTCCAGCTGTGGGAGAGTCCACTCTAACATCTGTATCACCCAGTTTCTCTTCAAAATCCCTAGCTACCAACCTTGCTTTTTAGCCTTATAAGTCCCATCTGCAAGTACAAACCCAGCTATGTGACAAAGCTGGTTGACTCTTATCTGGTACCTCAGAATAAACTCCAAACTCTTTCCAGCTAGCTAACTCCCATTGTTTTCCTCTCTTACTCATTTATCTTCAAGTTTATTGGCAGCCACCAAAACTTTACGATCATGAGGACTTCTAGTTCTGTTACATGACTGTTCTGTGGTCTTTGTTTCATTGTCTGATCTATTCAAACTATGGCCTCTACTTCCACTTCTATATCTGTAGGGACTACTACTGCGAGATTTCCCTCTTGCACTATCGGAGGCTGTTTCTCTACTTCGTGATCGTTTTCTGACTTCCGGACTCTCTATCACTACTTGTACTGCACTTTCTTACTTTCCACTCCTTCACCCCAATCTGCCAATCCATGGATCTCGCTTCTTGGCCATCATCCTGAACATTCAACCAAAATTTAAACCTACCAGTAGCTTTTCCTGCACATCTCAAAATTGTTGCATCTCTCCATTCATTAGTTCCTTCTGGATCATATATCACCCGTCTACCCACTTTGGGTAATTGTTTTGTGGATGTGATAGCTCTGCCGAGTATGTCATGATCACTCACATTACCATTATCCTCAGGACCGTCAAAAAAAGTGAACATTTGAGTTACAAAATGCCTCGTTTATTTCTATCAACTGCTCAGAGTCTGAGATTTTATAATTAATTCCAATTAATCATGAGGAAGGAACCATAACAGTTTGATTGCCATGTTTGACGAGTACTGTTTTACCATCACGGCCTATTATCTTATCAGGGCCTTTCCATTCCCTATGACCCTCTCTTTTATAGTATACTAAATCTCCTGAATTGAACTCTGTCTCAGATGGTCTAATACGCTGCCTCAGTGCTCTACGAATTTTCTCTGATACCTCAGCCTTGATAAAAGCCTGTCTCCCTGCATATGTAGGCAAATCTCAGAGAAGTGTAGAAATAATAGGGTAATAATAGTAGGGGATTTCAACTTCCCCAATATTAACTGGGATAGTCAGAGTGTGAAAGGCTTGGAGGGTGCGGAATTCTTAAAGTGCATCCAGGAGAGCTTTTTGAGCCAGCATGTAGAAAGTCCTACAAGAGAGGGGGCGGCACTGGACCTAATTCTAGGGAATGTAGCCGGGCAAGTGGTAGAAGTGTCAGTAGGAGAGCATTTTGGTGACAGTGACCATAATTCGGTGAGATTTAAGGTAGTCATGGAAAAGGACAAAGATGGACCGGAAATAAAAGTTCTAAATTGGGGGAAGGCCGATTTTAATATGATAAGCCAGGATCTGGCCAAAGTGGACTGGGATCAGCTACTTGTAGGAAAATCCACATCAGAGCAGTGGGAGTCATTCAGAAAGGAAATAGAGAGAGTACAGCGCCAACATGTTCCCGTAAAGGTCAAGGGTGGGACCAACAAGCCCAGGGAACCCTGGATGTCAAGGGATATACAAGAATGGATTAGGAAAAAAAGGGAGGCTTTTGGCAGATACATAGGACTAAAAACAGTGGAAGCCCTAGAGGAGTATAGAAAGTGCAGGGGGGTACTTAATAAATAAATTAGGAGAGCGAAGAGGGGGCATGAAAAAACACTGACGGGCAAAATAAAGGAAAATCCCAAGGTGTTTTATAAGTACATTAAGGGCAAGAGGATAACCAGGGAAAGAGTAGGGCCCATTAGGGACCAAAGTGGCAATCTGTATGTCGAGCCGGAAAATGTGGGTGAGGTTTAAAATGAATATTTTGCATCTGTGTTCACTATGGAGAAGGACGATGTAGGCATAGAAATCAGGCAGGGGGATTGAGATATACTTGAACAAATTAGTATTGAGAGGGAGGAGGTACTAGCGGTTTTAGCGGGCTTAAAAGTAGATAAATCCCCAGGCCCAGACGAGATGTATCCCAGGCTGCTGTATGAGGAAAGGGAGGAGATTGCAGGGGCTCTGCCACAAATTTTCAGATCCTCTCTGGCCACAGGGGAGGTGCCAGAGGACTGGAGGACAGCTAACGTAGTACCATTATTCAAGAAGGGTAGTAGGGATAAACCAGGGAATTACAGGCCAGTGAGCCTAACATCAGTGGTAGGGAAATTATTGGAAAACATTCTGAGGGACAGAATTAGTCTCCACTTGGAGAGGCAAGGATTAATCAAGGATAGTCAGCATGGCTTTGTCAGGGGGAGATCATGTCTAGCCAATTTGATTGAATTTTTCGAGGGGGTGACTAGGTGCGTGGATGAGGGTAGTGCAGTTGATGTAGTCTACATGGACTTCAGTAAGGCTTTTGACAAAGTCCCACATGGGAGACTGGTCAAGAAGGTAAGAGCCCATGGGATCGAGGGCAATTTGGCACATTGGATCCAAAATTGGCTTAGTGGCAGGAGGCAGAGGGTGATGGTCAAAGGTTGTTTGTGTGACTGGAAGCCTGTGTCCAGTGGTGTACCGCAGGGATCGGTGCTGGGTCCTTTGCTGTTTGTAGTGTACATTAATGATTTAGATATGAATGTAGGAGGTATGATCAGTAAGTTCGCAGATGACACGAAAATTGGTGGAGTGGTAAATAGCGAGGAGGGAAGCCTCAGGCTACAGGACGATATAGACAGGTTGGTCAGATGGGCAGAACAGTGGCAAATGGAATTTAACCCTGAAAAGTGTGAGGTGATGCATTTTGGGAGGACTAAAGGCAAGGGAACTCACAATGAATGGTAGGCCCCTAGGAAGGACAGAGGATCAGAGGGACCTTGGTGTGCATGTACATAGATCCCTGAAGGCAGCAGGACAGGTAGATAAGGTGGTTAAAAAGGCATATGGGATACTTGCCTTCATTAGCCGAGGCATAGAATATAAGAGCAGGGAGGTTATGATGGAGCTGTACAAAACGCTAGTTAGGCCACAGCTGGAATACTGTGTGCAGTTCTGGTCGCCCCACTATAGGAAGGATGTGATTGCATTGGAGAGGGTGCAGAGGAGATTCACCAGGATGTTACCTGGGCTATGAAGAGAGACTGGACAGGCTGGGGTTGTTTTCCTTAGAGCAGAGAAGGCTGAGGGGGGACCTGATTGAGGTGTACAAAATTATGAGGGGCATAGATAGGGTAGATAGAAAGGAACTTTTCCCCTTAGTAGAGGGGTCAATGACCAGGGGGCATAGTTTCAAGGTAAGGGGCAGGAGGTTTAGAGGGGATTTGAGGAAAAACTTTTTCACCCAGAGGGTGGTTGGAATTTGGAACTCACTGCCTGAAAGGGTGGTAGAGGCAGGAACCCTCACAACATTCAAGAAGCATTTAGATGAGCACTTGAAACGCCATAGCATACAAGGCTACGGACCAAGTGCTGGAAAATGGGATTAGAATAGATAGGGCTTGATGGCCGGCACGGACATGATGGGCCTCTTTCTGTGCTGTATAACTATGACTCTATCCAAAGTATTTAAATACTCAAAAAATTGCACTAATTGTAGTACCTTGTAGAGCAGGAGGATTATTACAAAGAACAGAAGGTAATTTGGGATTGCACCCATAGACTAGTTGGTAAGGACTATATCCTCCAACCATCTGAAGAGAATCCTTTGTGTGAACTGCCTATGCTAGGGCAGTTGACAATTTACACTCTGGTCAATCAGCCAAAATTTTATGCACCATGTCATCAATCACAGCACAATTCCTTTCACAAAGACCATTGCTAAAAGGGCTCTCAGCTGCTGTATTCATGACAATGATATTCATATTCTCACACATATCTCTGAACTCCTCGTTCACTTCCATTATCGGTCAAAAACTTTGCAGGTGTCCCAAGTCCAGTCTATCAATTTTTCCATAATTTTAATCGAGAATAATCTTCTTCCCCTTACTATGTATTAGTGTAGATATACTAAATCTCGTAGCCAGGTAAATAAAATGCAAGATGGAAACATTTCTGTCTTTGTCCCATACCTTTAGATCCATGGCAACTACCTTGTTAAAGTCACGTGCCAATGGAAGACTTACAATAGGACGTGGGGCGTCCCTCTATACATCTTACAGATTTCACAGTTCTCATTAATAGATTAGCCTTGTATACTTCTCATCAACTACACCTGCATCTTTTAGCAGGATTTTTTTTTTTTTTCAAACGTGGACAAGTAAGGTGGGCAAATTGTCTATGTAACTTAAGACAATTTGTTTTTTTTGTCTCTTATCCTTATCCCCTGATGCCATTAATACTTGCCTAACACTCTGATGGGAAACATCAGGTTTTGTTAAGGGAATACAATAATGTCCTGACTGGGTAAATTGCAGATCAATTGATTTCCCAAAAATAATTGCCTTATTGTGCTCCATGTCAAGTTCCATTTTTTTCATGGAAGGTTTACTCAAAAGCATAGATATCTCACTAGAGACTACATTCGTATTTATAAAATGGCTTACTCCAGCTATCTTACATGGCATTACCACTTTGAGTGACCTCAGGGTGTTGTCATCACTAAACCTAAAGCATGTAGTACTTTTATATTCCTTAAACTTGCATCGATCATCACTACTTAGTGAATCGAGATAACATTGTAACCCCGCACACTGTTGAAGTGCATGCAGTTTCAAAAACCGCACAATTAAAAAAAAGTCCGTGACTAATACATTCATCGCAGGATTAAAACTCCTTGTGACCAGTATAATCTGTTCATAATATCTTCATCCTCTTCCTCAGAACTACTTTTTCATGTGTTATTTCAAAGACCCTGCGTCTTCGCTCTGGGCAATTTGCTGCATAATGATACTTAGAGTCACATCTAAAACATCTGTTGACTTTTCCTTGGGCATTCCTGGAATTCATTCACCCATTATTATTATCCCAATTTAGTCTTCTGTTGATAACAGGATTTGCTGTATATGCTTTCATCACCATTCTGTCTGTCTTTAATCTTTCTTTTACTTTGACGCCTGTATCTGGAATATTTCGACACCTGGTAACCATCGAATCTTCTATTCTTTGTGTCACAGCGGAATGCCTCATTTGTTCCCTGAAGGCTGAAGGGAATGACTGATTCCCACGAATTTTTTTTAAGGCAGCAGACATTTGATCCAACAGAATCTCCTTTTCTGAGAACTGGACTCCAGTTAGGACTAGCTGCCTGTCCATTTGAGACACTTTAGCACAATCTAGTAACTTAAACGCTAGTATTGATCCAGGGAGTGAACTTCCCAAATTGAACTTTGTCAACCTTTTGTACAATTTGTTAAGAGTCCATGATACACTCTTCCATTGAATAACAGTCCGATTTCCGAAAGCTATCATATTCTGTCCAGGCCTCATAGGCATTTAACAGGTCATCTTTCTTGTAGATTTTATCCAGAAATTCTATTAGAGTGTCAAAACCTTTATCATTATCCAACTGAGTTGCATCAATCTCAGAAAACACCTTACTTCTGATTTCACTTCATTCAGGAAGCGACATCGCCAAGGTTATGCCTTGTTTTCTCTTTGATAGAGTGGTAACCCGTGTCCGTATATCAACCTCATTCTTCCACTGGTCATACGGTGCAAATTCCAAGAACATTGGAGGGTAATCGTACCTCGACGATTTAAACTTGCTTTCTGCCATTTTCCACAATGGCCACTAGGCTTTCAAGTTTTATGTCCCAAAAACAATCATAGTTTCCAACCTCCACCTTTAGGCAACCATTCTCTGCTACCATGTAAAAGTCAGATAGCTAGGTGGTGAAGGAAAGAATACTAGAGCCTAGTCTTCAGTTGCTTACAAGCCTTTATTTACAGAGATATGCATTACATACCATGCACCCTCAGGATAAGCTTTTTTTACTTCCCGAGTCTGCTCCCATATATATGAACATGAGGATCCCCAATTAATACCCACCACCTGAATACAATTAACACCCAATTGATATACACCACCTGAATACAATTAACACCCAATTGATTTTCACCACCTGAATAAAATTAACACATCTCAGCATTCGACAAAGTGCCACAAAATAGGCTTGCCAGCAAAGTTGAAGCCCATGGAATAAAAGGGACAGTGGCTGCATGAATACGAAATTGGCTAAGTGACAGGAAACAGAGAGTAATGGTGAACGGTTGTTTATCAGACTGGAGGAAGGTATACAGTAGGTGTTCCCCAGGGGTCGGTACTAAGACCACTGCTTTCTTGATATATATTAATGACTTGGATGTGAGTGTACAGGGCACAATTTCAAAATTTGCAGATGACACAAAACTTGGAAGTATAGTGAACAGTGAGGAAGATAGTGAACATAGACAGGCTGGCAGAATGGGCGGACACGTGGCAGATGACATTTAACGCAGAAAAATTGGAAGTGATACATTTTGGCAGAAAGAATGAAGAGAGGAAATATAAACTAAAGGGTACAATCTAAAGGGGGTGCATGAACAGAGAGACCTAGGGGTATATGTGCACAAATCGTTGAAGGTGGCAGAGCAGGTTGAGAAAGCAGTTAAAAAAAATTACGGGATCCTGGGCTTCATAAATAGAGGTATAGAGTACAAAAGCGTTGAAATTATGATGAACCTTTATAAAACACTGGTTTGGCCTCAACTGGAGTATTGTGTCCAATTCTGGGCACCGCACTTTAGGAAGGATGTGAAGGCCTTAGAGAAGGTGCAGAAAAGATTTACAAGTATGATTCCAGGGATGAGGGACTTCAATTATGTGGATAGACTGGAGAAGCTGGGGTTGTTCTCCTTAGAGCAGAGGAGATTTGATAGAGGTGTTCAAAATCATGTGGGGTCTGGACAGAGTAGAGAGAGAGAAACTGTTCCCATTGGCAGAGGGGTCAAGAACCAGAGGACACAGATTTAAGTTGATTGGCAAAAGAACTAAAGGCGACATATGAAAAAACTTTTTTACGCAGCAAGTGGTTAGGATCTGGAATGCACTGCCTGAAAGGGTGGTGGAGGCAGACTCAATCATGGCTTTCAAATGGGAATTGGATAAGAACCTGAAAGAAAAAAAATTGCAGGGCTACGGGGAAAGGGCGGGGGAGTGGGACTAGCTGAGGTGCTCTTGCAGAGAGCCGGCACGGGCTCAACGGACCGAAAGGCCTTCTTCCGTGCTGTAACCATTCTATAATTATATAATATACGGTGCCTACAAGGCCACACGCATGCAGTCGATGGCGCCCTGCACCATGGGGAAGTCCACTATCCTGGCAAAGCCATGTGCACGCTCTGTCTGCTTCTCTCTGGTCAGAGAGAAGACAATGAAGTACCCTCTCCTGGCATAAAGAGCTTCTGTCACCTCTCTAATGCAGCAGTGGACAGCGAACTGGGAGATGTCGCCTGCTCCAGCTTGGAAGGATCCTGACGCAAGGAAATTTAGGTCCATGGTCACCTTCACAGCCACTGGCAGCGCTGTCGTTGCCCTAGAGTGAGGCTGCAGGTCTGGTTGCAAGAGGTGGCAGAGTTCTGTGAGCACCTCCTTCGTAAATCTCAGATGCCTCACACACTGCTCCTGGCTCATATTGAGGCAAGGGAATTGCTCTCGGAAGACCCTAGGTGGGTAAGGCCTCTTGCTGAGAGCCCTTCTCCCCCTCCTCCCTCTGTGAGCAGCTTGTCCTCTTCTTTGCTGCCTCTGCTCCATCTCCCTGCCATGCTGCAGGCCAAGGGAGATAACAACTAGAGCACCCATGACTGGGAGAAAGTGGTCTGACCAGAACCTTTGAAATCAGAAGTAAGGCCTTCTCCACTAGCAGCACCACTCCCTGTCACCTCACCAACTTTAAATAACTCTAGAAAGCAGCAGTCACACAAACTTACACATAGCCAGTAGAAATCAAGAAGCAAGTTACAAGAAAGTTGTTGATGATACCTTTAAATATCGCTGGTGGGCGGTCCTTCCTGCTGCTGAACGCATGTTTAGCTGTGCGAGGTTAAGAGAGAGCGATAGCTACAACGATGATGACAAAAATGGCGAAATCAGCATTGCACGTTGATTGACATCATGATCTGCCTACTTACCATACTTCTAGTGCACGCTCCTAACGGCCATCTTACCGCCCTCACCAAGATGCCGTCCAGTGCGCCCTTCATCAGAAGTGTGTGCGTGATGTTCGGAAGCCATTTTGGTCCCAATTCAGCACCCATAGCGCCCAAACAACGGGCACTACAGAACCGAATTTCTAGGCCACTGTCTATTGAAATCTCAAACCTGTTCCTTATAAACGGGTTTGCAATTTTATCATGCATATGCACAAAGTAAATCTTCCCCATTTATAGTGTTTATTTTTTGAAACCTTCCTTGGAATGGCTCTAGACACATATGCTGTTTTCCGTTGAGGAGAAACTTTCCGTGAAACACTGATCATGCATGCAGAGAGATATTGTAGTCTACATATGTTGAATGGTGGTGTGCATGTATTGAAGGACATTTGATCCATCTGCAGATGTGTGCTGACATTTATCATCAAGGGCTCTGAAAACAAGAACCTAAAATGGTCCAAATTTTGCCATTTTAGCTGCTCTGCAATAAACCTAAGAAGGTCCATGTTCTCAATTTATTATGTGGTTCTATGATTGGAAGGGCTAATGACAGTTTTTGTGAACTAAAACGATGGAATATGATACCAAATGGCTTCCTTTACTGCTTTCGCCAAACATGAGGTAGTCTTTAAAAGAAGAGGAAGTTATTTTGGTTTTCCATTCCTACTGTTGATTATTACAAATTCCGCAGTGCAGTGCGTAGATGTAATGATGTCAAAAAATCGGTATATTGATGTTTGTCACCATGGTTATTTTGACTTTCCACTGAGAAGTATTTCCTCAATAGTTCATCTATCTTCACTTATCTTTAACTGAACCTAAATAAAATAGTAATTTTAAATATAAAATGATTGTCTTCATATTTTTAATTCAGGAGATTTAATAATGAATCGAATATGGAAACAAATTCTAAAGGAGACTTGAATGACTGCAATTTATCTTGATTTTATACAGAGTTTGATTAACTTTGTGTTTCCATTTACTGTTTTGCATTGCCATGCAAATGGAATCATAGTGATACTCAATCATACTTGCTCAGTTAGTAATATGAATTGGGAATGTGGCTGCTCTACAACAATAACTGAATGAAAACAGCAATATAATTCTCAAGAACTACTACTGAGGTGTTTCATATGTGCTCATTAAATAACTAAATACCTTATGCCACTAAACTGACAGTCTAAGTGAATAATAGGTATATCTTTATACTGATAAGTTACAAAATAATAAGAAGGAATATTGTTATTAAGGTTTTGGGTAAGTGATAGCCAAAAGTTGTGTAAATGCCACTGTATTTTGATAATTTTGTTTGAATGTCTTTATTGAAGGAATCTTTCGAGCTGCAAGCAAGTTGTCAGGGCTCAACATGCCATGTTCTGCACCCAGTACTCAGGCTGGTGTCTTGACTTGTGAACTTCAGAGCTGCCCTTATTGTGTCCATGCTTTAGAAAACCCAGAGCTAGAGCTCAGTGATTCAGAAAGTGGTGACTCTGATGCTGATGGCGTGTACGAATTTACACAAGACGTCAGGCAAGGTGACCAAAGAGATCAGATATACAGGAACAAAAAGAAACCAAAGGAAAAGAATAAATGTATACTGCTCTGGACATTATTCTCTGAAAAAATGAAAAAAATTGTGGAAAGTAAATATTTCAATCGTGGGATTATGATAGCCATTCTGATCAACACCTTGAGCATGGGTATTGAGTACCACGAGCAGGTAAGTGGTAGTAATTAATGTTTCTGTCTGTCTGGTGACTGGAATGTCTTGTAAAAGAAATGGTTTGCACCTAATGTTTTCTGACCTAGTTATGGCTTTGTACTATTTTGCTTGGCAAGCCTTGAAACCTAATTAGACAGATGCAATCTGCTTATTATTTGATGAAACACAATTTACATTTAAAGGTTGATTGACTTGCTGAGGTCACTGTTCTTGACTAAAATGGAGTACCAAGATAGGAAAGCAAGTAAAATTGTCTTTTAGTGTCATGCAAACATTGTTGAGACATCATGATGTGGCATTTACAGTGGGCTGCTGGAGCTAAGGTTTAAAATTGACTGTCATTTTGAATGCCACCGGGAGGCAGTACCGACCAGAGGCCTGATGATTTGCAACAAGAGAAGAATTGGAATTTGGTGGGGCCAGTCAGCTATCATGGACTTCTGGTGGCCAACTTAAGAGCTTGGAGAAAGGCTTGGGAGTAGGCCACCTGGCTACCCTGTCAGCCAATGTATGATTTAATGAATAATGGTAAATGTTATGGGAGTTGAGGAGGCATGTGGAGAAAAATAAAAGTTTGGTCAATAATTCTTAAATTCTACCATAGTTACGATTTGACAGCAGAGCGCGAATATACAACATCAGTAGCTTCAGCAAAATGATTTCCTAGTTTGTAATACTTTGCAATCCATAACTCATTTGAGTTTTTGAATGACAATCAACCTTCATTACAAATTTAATATTGGTAAAGCAGTCTGTATTAGGACTTAATTTTATGGAGGTTTAAACTGCTGTTTTGACACTATAATGGCACTTGCCCAGGGACCAAGCAAAAAGTTTATGATAACAAGAGATTGTTATATTGAGTTTCCACTGTAGTTTAAGTGACATGTATAGAACAGAACACAAGTTAAAAATTAGGCCTCTAACTTAAACACATAACAAACCAAATTCTGCCTGCTCTCTGCTGCCTTTCTTTCTTGGTCAAAGAAACCAATTTACAATAATACATTCAGTAATAAGAATTTCCCGTGCCTGTAGGACTCAAATCCATTATTAATACATTAGCATTTGTTAGCAACAATTTTATCTGAGTTAGCCCTTTGTCTTCAACACTTGAATTGGTTCTTTTAGTGTTCAAGTACATTTACAGCAGTGCATAGACCAATAAAGGATAATGGATTAATTCTGCTGTAAAGAGATAATTTTATGGTAATTATATTTTATGGTAATTATATTTTATGGTTTGACAGTGTGTTTTAATAAAGTATTGTACAGTGTTTCAAAATAGGGCAGTTTCATTATCTTTCGGATTCTATGGTTGAGCTGGGCAAAACACATACCGTTTCCTTTTTGAGATATTCGTCTTGCTTCACTTGATTTCCTCTTCCTGTCTTTCCTTTGATGTAATGTGTAGTGTAGTCTAACTTCAGATAATTTTCTTCAGAATGTGAACAAAAATTATTTTTTTGATACAGTGTATTCCCTTTCAGCCTGTGGGCTTGAGAGTTAGAATGAACACAGTAAGTTTGAGTTCCACTTCAATACTATTCTTTAAAATTCTGACTTACACGATGTCCAAGCCACAAAATTTGCATTGCCTATAATGAGGACTTTGTTCATAAAATTGGCAAGACATTTCAAAGAAAGAGGAAAGTGAGAGGTCTTGGAAGAACATAAATTTATTTCGCACTTTTTGTGCCCCATGCGTCTGGTATAATATGCTCTCCTTTGACTTGTTTGATTACAAAGTTCACAGACCTGATGATAGAGGTGCTTAAAATGAGCCCTATAAAAAGGAAGAAGCCCTGGGAATCTATCCTCACCAGTACAAATGAGCTCATAGCTCATTGGTAGTTCTGCATTCCGCAAGTTTGTAGTGAGTTTACAGGTTTTCAGTTCAATTAGACAATTAGATGTGAGCTTAATTCTGCATTAAAATCTTGATTTTGATTGCAAAAAAACCAGACCCATAAAATCATGTATTAAGTTAATAGGAATTAGCATAACCAAAGTCATGCTCAGAATGAAAGTAGTGTCTTTCGGATTTTCATTGTTTTTGTGTGACTTCAAGGCTCTGGGAGACTGGGAGTATGAGGACTATTAATGCTTCCTTTTCAAAATGGTATGTATAAAAACAGGATTGTAAAACTATTTTAAAGAAAGTAGGGAATGGTACAAAAGCCAAAGATTTAATTAGTGTCTGAATTATTTATTTAGTATCAAAGTCCTTGGTGGGATTAATGGCTGAAAATGGTCAGTTTTGCATCTGTGCAATAATGGAAGCTCATGGGATCACCTTGTGTATTTGAAACTTTGTAAAGGCTCAGCTCCACCTCTATCGACCTCTGAAAGTTGAACCAGTGCTTTGTAATCTTCCAAAATAAGGTGTTTATAGATCCTAGCTCCTGAGATTTCCCAATATAAGGATTTCTCCTGTCTTCAGTAGCAAGAATAAGCAATTCCCTGGACTAGTCCTTGCACAGTGCATTGTACATTGTACTTACTTCACATTTTTGTGTTTTTAATCAAACCCTGTATCATTCAAGACTTTTTTTTTAAAAAGTCCAGATCTATAGCACAGTAAAATACACTAAATAATTTATACATTTGCTTTAAAACAATTGCATAAAATATTTTAAATTGTCCTGAAGAGATAAAGTTATTACTCGTGGTTAGAATTTATGATTTCTGGATTTGCATAGGGAACAGGTCTTTAAAAAGATCTGTGTGATATTATCAGATGAGCAATTAATGTGTTTGTATCAAATTTCTCTGTCTGCTATTTTAATAAGAATTTTTAGTCTTCCATTAAAATAGGTTTCAGAGGAATTTGATTGCATGAAGTGTTCATATAATATTGCACAATGTAATTACCAGGCTATAATCATTGGCCCAAAAATTAGTGCCGCTACGCGAGAGTACGCACTGTGTACTCTTGCGTATTCTGTCTCCAATTGCCGGTTTTCTGCATGCACCGCGCATGCGCTGAAAACCGGCACTTGGTGAATGGAAAAGGGGGCGGGTCCTAGGTGAACCGCGTGCGCGCTACAGGCTGCGCGCACGCTGTGCACTTAGTGGTTTCAACGCGCAGGTAAGTACGGAAGATTCTAGACATAAAAAAAGGAGGAGTAAGACCCACTTTTAACAAGGTAAGTAGTGAATTAAGTATTATTTTGAATTTTTTTTAACAGGTATATCTTTTTTAGAGATTTTAAAGACAGGTAAGTTTATTTTTATAACTTTTTAAAAGATTTTAAATTTTTTCAAAAATTTAATTTTTTATTTAAAATGGTTAATTTATTTAACTATACTTATTTTATTAATGTGATGGTTTTTTTAAATTTAATTGAGGTTTAGCGGTTCTTTTGGGGGGCTATAGTATTCATAACTTTCACAGCACTTATGTGAAAGTTATGAATGGAAGATGGTGTGCTACCATTGGCTCTAACTGAGTCACGTGATCCCACAGCTCGCACAAATTAACTACGCCGGTGGGATACGCAAGCCCAGCACAGCAGCTGTCCAGAACATCAAATTCGTGCGAGCTGGAACTGAAAAAGCCAACGCGGAGTGAGAGATCGCGGGGAGGCCTTACCCTCGCACGAAGGCTTCCTCACGAATTTTTGGGCCATTATAATCTTTGTGGCTGGAGTTGAACCTACCAGGGTAGCAGTTTCAGGGGACTAGCATTGCTGCAACTGTTAGGAACTTGCAGCTGAATACTCATAAGAAGATGATAGTTATACTTACAGCTATTTTATCAGCATTGTCACCCATATTTGTACGTAGAGCAAGAATCAGTTTGTTCAACTGAAAAGCCTAAGTGACTGACCGACGCTGTACATTTTTATAAAAGGCCAGTTCCCATGAGCACTGATTTGGTTCTTTGGATGACAATTTCTCTTGCTTGATTTCCTGTTTATACCTTTCTTTTTTTGATCCCTTCCTGGTTCTGCTCTTCCCAGTCTTCAGACTTATTTTCTTATTATCCCCTCAGTCCCTGCAATTACCACTTTCACAGTTCCAAATATCATCTTATTTTATTAATCTGTCATAGAGCTGCTTTATAAAGTAGTCCTGCATCGCAGTGGGTCTGCACAGCTACACTTTAAAATAAAGTCTAAGGTGCTAAATATGCAAATGAAAAGGGAACACATGCCCATTATTTCATTAAACAGGAGTTCTCCTCCGGGCCACACAAGGAAAGCGTAGGTCTTCCGTGACCCGGATTCCCCACCCCGCAAACATCTGACCGCCCCAGAACCCCATTCTCCCCTGTCGCTGCACTTCCCTTGGGCCAGGGGACTCCGACTTTCCGCTGCTTCCCTCCGACTTCCTCCCGTTTTGGGCGGGAACTCGGCCAGCAGAATGTTAATGAGGCTTGACTGTTAAAATCAGCTGGGACCGCTGGGACTGCCGCTCCTAGACCGGCTGGCTGCTTGCTAGGCCGCTTTCCCGCCCAGGAGTTGAAATACCCATCATTCAGTTTTGAATCCACTGCAACATTATACTATCATGCTTCTTAATCAGTTATGACAACGCCAGCCTCCAAAAGTTTAGGCTGACACTCCAGTGCAGTACTGAGGGATCACTGCACCGTCGGAGGTGCCATCTTTTGGATGAGACGTTAAACCGAGGCCCCGTCTGCCTTCTCAGGTGGACGTAAAAGGTCCGATGGTACTATGTCGAAGAAGAGCAGGGGAGTTATCCTTGGAGTCCTGGCCAACATTTATCCCTCAACCAACATCACTAGAAAATGGACTATCTGGTCAGATAAGCGCACTGGATACAGCAAAGGCTATGGGCCCTGACAACATCCTGGCTGTCGTGCTGAAGAATTGTGCTCCAGAACTAGCTGCGCCTCCAGTCAAGCTGTTCCAGTACAGCTACAACACTGGCATCTACTCAACAATGTGGAAAACTATCCAGGTATGTCCTGTCCACAAAAAGCAGGACAAATCCAATCTGGCCAATTACCGCCCCATCAGTCTACTCTCAATTATCAGCAAAGTGATGGAAAGTGTAGTCGACAGTGCTATCAAGCGGCACTTACTCATCAATAACCTGCTCACCGATGCTCAGTTTGGGTTCCACCAGGACCATTCTGCTCCAGACCTCATTACAGCCTTGGTCCAAACATGGACAAAAGAGCTGAATTCCAGAGGTGAGGTGAGACTGACTGCCCTTGACATCAAGGCAGCTTTTGACCGAGTATGGCATCAAGGAGCCCTAGTAAAACTGAAGTCAATGGGAATCGGGGAGAAAACTCTCCACTGGCTTGAGTCATACCTAGCACAAAGAAAGATGGTTGTAGTTGTTGGAGGTCAATCATCTCAGCCCCAGGACATCGCTGCAGGTGTTCCTCAGGGCATTGTCCTAGGTCCAACGATCTTCAACTGCTTCATCAATGACCTTCCCTCCATCATAAGGTCAGCAGTGGGGATGTTCGCTGATGATTGCACAGTGTTCAGTTCCATTCTCAACTCCTCAGATAATGAAGCAGTCCATGCCCGAATGCAGCAAGACCTAGATGACATTCAGGCTTGGGCTGAGAAGTGGCAAGTAACATTCGGACCACACCATGCAATGACTATCTCCAACAAGCGAGAGTCTAACCACCGCCCCATGACATTTAACTGCATTACCATCGCCAAATCCCTCACCATCAACATCCTGGGGGGTCACCATTGACCAGAAACTTAACTAGACCAGCCACATAAATACTGTGGCTAGAAAAGCAGGTCAGAGGCTGGGTATTCTGTGGTGAGTGTCTCACCTCCTGACTCCCCAAAGCCTTTCCACCATCTACAAGGCACAAGTCAGGAGTGTGATGGAATACTCTTCACTTGCCTGGATGAGTGCAGCTCCAACAACACTCAAGAAGCTCAACATGATCCAGGACAAAGCAGCCCGCTTGATTGGCCCCCCATCCACCACCTTAAGCATTCACTTCCTGCACCACTGGCACACCGTGGCTGCTGTGTGTACCCTCTACAAGATGCACTGCAGCTACTTACCAAGGCTTCTTCGGCAACACCTCCCAGACCTGCAACCTCTACCACATAGAAGGACAAGGGCAGCAGGCGCATGGGAACATCATCACCTGCATGTTCCCCTCCAAGTCACACACCATCCTGACTTGGAAATATATCACCGTTCCTTCATCGTCGCTGGGTCAAAATCCTGGAACTCCACCCTAACAGCACTGTGGGAGTACCTTCACCACAAGGACTACAGCAGTTCAGAAGGCGGCTCACCACCACCTTCTCCATGGCAATTAGGGATGGGCAATAAATGCTGGCCTTGCCAGCAACGGCCACATCCCAGGAACGAATAAAAAAAAAAATCACATTGCTCTTTGTGAGATCTTGCTGTGCGCAAATTGGCTGCCACGTTTCCTACATTTCAACAGTGACTACACTTCAAAAAGTACTTCATTGGCTGTAAAGCGCTGAGGTTGTGAAAGGCACTATATATGCAAGTCTTTTCTTTCTTTACACTGACATTGATTTGGCATCAGTTACACTGCTCATTTCTGGTTGTGTCTGATATTAAAAGCCTCAGCATCTGTTTGCAGCATTACAAAATAGGTAGGTGAGAAAAAATATAAATAACATACATGCAATCTAAATATTTCAGTGATAATAACCCAGAACTTTCACTTTTGTGATCTGTAACTTGCATTTCATAATGTCACATGGCCTTTAACCTTCATTTGTTGATATATTGCATCATTATACAGCATGAGGAGAACCATGTTCACTTTAGTAAGTGATTGAATGGTGACCTTCAAAAGTTATTCAGCAGAAATGTGCTATGATATATTTTACTTTCAACATGAAAGGTATGAGTTCAAGATAACAGCAGAAATCAACAGGTTTTTTGACTCGTGGTGTTACAGATCACAGTGTCATTAAAAGTATTTGATTAATGGCATGATCGCTTCAAATATTCTGCATTTTAGTATCTAGATAAAGCGTGCCAACTTCATCATAGCCTTAATACCTTTAGAAAAATAGTTTTTTAAATCATTGATGCCAGTTAACATTTTGATACCTGGCATCATCAACTATCACGTTAAACTGTCACCAACTAATTACAGTGGTCAGTGTGCAGGTGAAATCCATTTTGTGACATGTGGCCAAACAATGTGGTATTTTGTAGAATTATGTTGCAGGTTTTTCTTTTTTGTGTAATCTCCTGCGGGTGTGGGGGTGTGTTGATGAACAGTACTCTTTGTATTTGCTGATAGATTTTGACAACTGTGAAAGTTCCCCAAACACAGGTTCTCAAAATTGCTTTCTCAATATCTAGTTCTGCTTCCATCAGCCAGAAGCATTGGCAGTGTTTATTAGGCAGAAACGCTCTTGAAGCCTTTTACTGTAGGTATTAGTGTTCAAACCACACTGCATGTGCCCATTAAATACAGTGCTGTTTGAGAAAAATCCAAAAGCAGTCGAACATCTATACCGTAAATATGATATGAACTTGGTTGCAATTTCCATGGCTTTATACACCAGTTCCATTCTCCAGCAAACTGCCTTAATAATACATTCCATCATCATTATAACCTAATCATCACAAGCCAAGTACTTTATAAGATTACCTCCCTGCCATCTAATTTTCTCCTCTCCATGAGACTTGATGCGTGCTAGGGTATATTTGCACAGGTGTTGACAACCCTCTGGCACCTTGCCCATGTTCACATGTAAACAGGTTATGAGTGTTAACAGCTTGTGTAATATGGGGGACATCACAAGCCCATCCTATGAATACATAACATCCATCCTTGTAATCGTTCCACTAAGAACAAAGAAAACTGCGAATGAAGGTCCCGACCAAGGATAGCAATCTGAACTCTGCTTATATTTTGTTGGCAGTAGCCCAGAAACACAAAGATGACATACCCTCCACCTGAGATCAGCTTACTCAGAAGAGGCCAGGGATTGAATTGAAGACTTATCTTCAGAATCGTTATTCTCAGTATTCTTAAGGGCAGATTTTAACCTCGCCCGCCCAGCAGACACCAGGCAGGTAGGTGGGCAGGCAGTTAAAATGCCCCGTGCGACTATCCCGCTCCAATCCCACTAAATACACATGTAAAATCCTCAAAGAAGATTTGTATAGGCACAAACAAAGCTTCTTGTGAAATCTTAGCATATTTCCCAAGGCTGCAAGAGCAGATGGATTAACTGATTTGCCCTAATACAGTGAGGATATGTGGAATTGTGTAAAGTGGGATGGAGGTGATGAGAGAAAAAAGGCCAAGATAATATGAAAGCAGAGAAGCTGTGGGGGAAAACAAAGGAAAGGAAGATAAAAGAAAAATTATGATAAGTAAAGCAGAAAGACAAGGAAAATAAAACCAATTTCAAAAGTAAAACTAGACTGAAAAAAAAGCGAAGACCAAATGAATGAAACGAAAAAGAAATTTCCCTTCCTGGCCCCCATGCTTGCTGATATTGTAAATGGTTCCTTCTCCTTGGGTACTGTCCCTCTTGTTTTCAAAACTACCGTCATCACCCTCCTCCTAAAAAGCCCACCCTTGACCCCTCTGCCCTTGCAAACTACCACCCCATCTCCAATCTCCCTTTCCCCATCAAAGTTCTTGAATGTATTGTCCCAAATTTGTGTCCATTTTTCCTGCAACTTCATATTTGAATCTCTCCAGTCAGGTTTCTGTCCCTGTCACAGCACTGAAACGACCCTAACCAAAGTCACAAATGATACCCTCTTTGACTGTGACCGTGGTGCACTATCTCTCCTTGTCCTCCTCGATCTCTCTGCAGCCTTTGACATGGTCAACCACACCATCCTCCTTAGCTCAGTAGGATTGCCCTTGCTTGGTTCCACTCTTACTTATCTGTTTGTCACCAGAGCATCTCCAGCAATGGATTCTCTTCCCACCCCTAATACGTTACCTCTGGAGTCCCCCAAGGATCACTCCTTAGCCCACTCCTCTTCCTCATCTACATGCTGCCCTTTGGAAACATCACCACAGTCAAGGAAACCTCCTGCTAATTACCATTGTGTAAAGCATGGGGTCAGCGTCCACATCTATGCTGACAGCATACAGTTTTGGATGACCTACAATTTCCTCCAATTAAACTTTGCGAAGACTGAAGCCATCATCTACGGCCCCCGCCACAAACTCCATACCCTTGCCACTAATTCCATTCCTCTCTCTGGCCATTGTCCCCTCCAGACTGTTCGCAGTCTTGGCATCTTATTCGACCCCAAACTGAGCTTCCAACTCCAAAATGCTTGCCATCACAAAGACTGCCTACTTTCACCTCCGAAAATTCTTCTGCCTCAGCCCGTTTGTTGCTGAAACCCTCATCTATGCCTTTGTCATTTCCAGACTTGGTTTGTACAATGCTCTAAGTCGCCAGCTTCCCATTCACCACCCTCTGTAAACTTCAGCTCATCCAAAACTCTGCTGCTCATATCCTATCCCACACCAAGGACTTGATCTTCAATGACCCGTGGAGTCGGGTTTGGAGGCGGGGGGGGGGTTAAAGTTGCAGATTCGGGGGTCCCGACCCCATCCCGCCTCCAACCTGCCTCCATGCCAGTTTCTCTGGCGGCGGGTACCCGACCTGTGCTGAGACCCGACTCCCCGAGGTGGGAAGGGATTAGTGACAATTAACTGCCTGTTAACAGGTAGTTAACAGGCAGTTTTTTGGATAATCCCTATTTTCATTGCTGAAATGTGGGCTTCCCGACAGGTGGCAACCACGCCAAGTTATCGGGGCGGGCCGTGGGTCTGCAGGGGTTGGAGGGATCGATATGTCCGGTGGGCAGGTGAGTGATGGGTGCATGTGTGCGGAGGTAAGTGTGTAAGGTAAGTGCTAAGTGTTGGAAAAAGTTTTACTTACCTTAACTTCCTCCTGCAGGTGTCAGCCCTTCAGTTCTCGGGAGTTAGAAATCTCACCGGCACAGAAAGCAGGAAAGCCGTGGTTCTGTCAAAAACTGCAGCCTTCTGTTTTCTGTGGTGGAATGATTTCTAACTCAGCCTGAGAGGAAGGACTCAAGAAGTTAGAAATCATATTGTGAGTGTTTGACAGCTTCACAGAGCTGTCAAACGCTGATATTTCATCTGTCAAAAGCTGTTGACAGATGAAATGTCAATCTGTGACGTCACCTGTTGCTGGGTGGCCCTTAATTGGCCTGCTGAGCCCACTGGGCAGGCTCAACAAGGTCAATCAAGGGAAAATACAGTGGGTTGGCCACATCTCGATGGAGGCGGGTTCACAAGCCAGAATATGTGATTCCCGACCCCAACCCGACCCCAGATTCAAAATCCAGCCCCAAGTCTCACTCACCCATCACCCCTGTGCTTATTGACCTACATTGGCTCCTAGTCCCTCAATATCTCAAATTTAAAATTATCATCCTTGTGTTTAAATCCCTTTAAGGCCTCCAACTACAACTCCCTCCTCGCCGAACTCTTTGTTCCTCCAACTCTGGCCTCTTATGCAACCCCCTCCCTTTGCTGCACCATTGGCAGCTGTGCCTTCAGCAGTCCAGGTCCCATGCTCTGGAATTCCCTTCCTAAACTCTCCAACACTCCATTTCCCTCTCTTCCTTTAAAACCCTCCTTAAAACCTACCTCTCTGATAAGCTTTGGGTCAGCTTTCCTAATATCTCCTCCTTGGTCTTGGCATCCATTTTTCTTTGCGTACACCTTTGTGAAGCGCCTTATGTTAAAGATATTACATAAATGCAAGAATGTGCACGAAAAATGGAATCAGATTAAAAGAAGTGAAATTACAAAGAAATAAAAAGGAAAATTTGGAGCACACATAATACTAGAAAAGGACAGAAGAAACAATTCTTATTAATTTATGATTCTTCAAAATCATTTTAAATACAACTAGCAAGACCGATGCAACAAATGCTCTATGTGCAGTATGCTCATTTTTGCAGCGAGTGAAAATGACAGTTTGTCAAAAAAAAACTACCATTGCTCCCAGGCCCTGCCAAGAACTGCGAGCTGAGAGATTCTGGGCGCTATGCTTGAATGATATATAAAATATTAAAAAAGGGACTTTCCTTCCAACTAGTTACTACACATCAAAAGAGCTTGGCATGTGCTATTCCTGACAAGTTTAGTCCAAATGGTTTTTCTCCATACGTAAGCTGGGTATTTAACTTGAACTTTGTGCTTGGAACTTAAAGGCACAAATGTAAAATTGGCAAACCTCAAGTGAGACTTTTAATGAGAAGATATTTTTTTCCCGCAGAGTAGTGTATATGTGGAACAGACTCCCAGCAAAATCTAAATAACTGAGATAAAAAGGAAATACTGCAAATACTAGACATCTTAACTAAAAATAAAACGTGCTGGAAGTACAAAGCAGGTCAAAAATCTGCAAAGAGAGATCATTGAGGCATAGACCCTTCCTTATATCTGTTGTGATGAAAGGCTACCCTATCTTTTATTATTTAAAATGCTAATGGACCTGCTGTGTATTTCAAACACTCTCTGACCGGAATTTTCTGTACCTGGGCGAGTCGGGTGCGGGCGGTCGCCGTGAAGGGTCATATGAAATACTGTAATTTATAATGACATTTGAGCTCTTGAGATGTATTATTATTTTGAAAAACAAGCTATGTATACTAGTGAATCTCAAGTCGGATGAAAGAGTGTTTTATAATGTGGTCATAGTAGTCATCTTTTGGCACATATTCCCACTACTTGGGGAATGACAGTACCTAAATCATGTATTATTTTATCCTCTAGCAAGACAAGCCATGGGTGCTCTTTGTGTTTTGTATTACCAGCTTTGCCAGATGGGAGAGGGATCACATCCAGGAAAATGAAATGACAAAAGACACATATTTACTCATGCTATAGCACCTTACAGTATCCAACCTTCCCAAAAGTACAACCTGTACTTTGTAATGAATCTGTCATCTATTCTTATATATCTAAATATATGATTTTCTGATGACATTGCTTCTTTTATGTGCTATATCTTACACTGGGTGTGCCAAGGATGTATCTGTGAGCTATGCAGGGTGGATGAAGGCTGTAGGCAGAAAACAAGGTAAGTGAACATTTTTTAACACTTAGCACTCACCTTCCATACTTACCACTCTACACTTGCACCCATCACTCACCTCTACATCTTACTTTCAGGTGCCTCCGACCCCCACAGACCTCCTTCACGTCTCCTCCAACCCAGCGGGGTTCTCCGAGGTCAGGAAGCCTTCACCTGAGAAGGTAAAATGGCATTAATCCTTTTTTCTGCCTGTTAATTACCTGTTAACAGGCAGTTAAAAGGATTTAATCCCTTTCCCGCCTCCAGGAGACGGGACCTGAAGCAGCAATCTTCCCGCCTCCTGGCAAAAGGGCACAGAGGCGGGATGGGGGCGGGTTTGCCATGCGCCCCCACTTTCTGCTACTTTACCGGCAGTCCCGCCTCCATGCCCGCCTCCTCGGGGCTGAGAAAATCCAGCCCCTAACGTTACCTCCAGCAATGGGGGTCAGTGTGAAAGGAATGGCTTGGTAGGGATGCTTAATGGTGTTGCTGTGGGGTGGTGCCAACCTGGCGCAGCATGTGGCAGCAATATGGGTGTAATGCCTGAAGTTAAGTAAATCTGGCCATGATGAAGCTATCCCTGGCCTCCCGGGCAACAATGTACTCGGGTGCTGGTGGGATCTGAACCGCAGGTTCCTCCTGCTCCTCCTCCTCCTCCTCGTCTACCAGCTGATGCTCCTCCTCCTCCTCTGAAGAGGCTGTGCGCTCAGAGCCTTGCTCCTCATGCAGCGCTAATTCCCGCTGCTGTGCTATGTTGTGCAGGGCGCAGCAGACCACGACGATTCTGGAGACCCTGGCTAGTGCATACTGCAGGGCTCCTCCAGATCTGTCAAGGCATCTGAAGCGCATTTTCAGCATGCCTATTGTCTGATCTATGACACATCTGGTGGAAATGTGGCTTTCATTATAACTCTCCTGGGCCTCAGTACTTGGCCTCCTCAAGGGTGTCATGAGCCATGTCTTCAATGGATAGCCCTTGTCTCCAAGCAGCCATCCGGAAAGTCTGTTTGGAGGAGCGAAGAGCTGAGGGAGGGTGAACTGGCGCAGGACGAAAGAGTCATGGTAGCTGCCAGGGAATTTGGCGCACACATGCATGATGATCTTACTTTGGTTGCAGACCAGCTGCACATTGAAGGAGTGGAGGCCTTTGCGGTTGACAAAGACTCCTGGGTGATGATTGGGTGCCCTGATGGCCACATGTGTGCAGTCGATGACGCCCTGTACCCGTGGGAAGCCAGCCTGAGCAGCAAAGGCCAGCGCCCGCTCAGTATCAATGGCTTTATCAGTGGCAAAGTTGATATAATTGGCTGACTTGTCAAACAGGGCATTGGTGACCTGTGTGATGCATCTGTGGGCGGCCGACTGCGAGATGTCGCAAATGTCTGCTGCAGATCCCTGGAAGGAGCCTGAGGTGAAGAAGTTGAGGGCAATGGTGACTTTGACAGCCACTGGTAAGGCATGTCCACCCGGTCCTCTGGGCTGCAGGTCCTGCTGCAGCAATCTGCAAATGTCTGTGACGAACTGGCGTGATAGCCTGAGCCTTCTTTGGCACTGCTGCTCCGTCATGTTGAGGAAGCTCATCCTCTGCCTGTATACCCTGTGGTGGGGGTATCGCCACCGATGTGGTGCAGCCCTGCGCTGATGCCCTCTGTCCCGTGCAGCATCAGGTCGTTGAGGAGAAGGTTGGTGGTGGTGCTGCCGGTGTGCCTGGTGCTGCTGGTGTTGGGGCTCATCGTGGTCCGATTCTGAGGACCAAGGTGAAACAGTATAAACGGCACCCATGCTGATGGAATAGATGGCAGGTCAAGTAGAGATGACAGAAGCAACCTGTCAATGGTCTGATAGGTGGCACCAATGAGGTGACAGTGGATCCCGACTTTGCTGAAAAGACTTGCAACCTCTAGAAAGCTAAATCTGCCTTAGGAAAGTGACCAGCTGTCAGGTGGGAGATTTTATTGTATTTTTCATGCTGTGCACTAATGAGGTGGATCAATGGCCACTCAGCTTCCACCTCAGGTTCACAGACATGGTTTCCAAGCTGCGTGATTCCCGTGCTCATCCAGGGAAATTTGAAAGGTAGAGTTAAAAAGAGGTTTAATGGTCTGACAAGTACCTCATAATGATCTAAATTTCCTCGGCCGCCTCTGCCGTTCGGGTCATTGCTGCGCTGGCAAACGCGTCCGAGGGAAAGGCGCGTGGGGGTGGGATGACGGCGGGTTCCCGACCCGCTCCAAGGTTTTTCAAACTTCCCTCCAATCGCACCCGCACAGACCCCAGAAAATTCCGGCCTCTGTTTTTTAACACAAGTTGACAGGATTGTTTTCACTCCAGCATACGGATTGTACAGAACATCAAAGACTTTATTGCAATCTTGTTTTTGAGTTCCAAGCTTATCCTTATTTACAGAATAAATTAAGTATTGCACTTCCATTGCAATTGTTCTCTTCCATTGTGTATCCTTTCTATAATATGTGAGGTTTCATCATCGGTGAACTGCGACAAAAAATGTTGTAATTGTTGATAGAAATGATACTAAATTACCCCCATGGATTGTACTGCAAGGTTGCAGATGGAATTAGAGACAGAAGTGTTCCATAAATCCCATCTGATAGCATCAGTGATGGCCATTAGTAAGGGGAGGTCATCACCAAGAACCTGAGCAGGCTGGCTTCACTAGTTAGATCTGCTGCAAGTTGCCAAAAGCAACCAGAAATAGATTTATGAAGCACACTGATTGATTCTCCAGTTATTTGCAGCAAGCATAGCTCACAGATACATCCTTGGCACACCCAGTGTAAGATATAGCACATAAAAGAAGCAATGTCATCAGAAAATCATATATTTAGATATATAAGAATAGATGACAGATTCATTACAAAGTACAGGTTGTACTTTTGGGAAGGTTGGATACTGTAAGGTGCTATAGCATGAGTAAATATGTGTCTTTTGTCATTTCATTTTCCTGGATGTGATCCCTCTCCCATCTGGCAAAGCTGGTAATACAAAACACAAAGAGCACCCATGGCTTGTCTTGCTAGAGGATAAAATAATACATGATTTAGGTACTGTCATTCCCCAAGTAGTGGGAATATGTGCCAAAAGATGACTACTATGACCACATTATAAAACACTCTTTCATCCGACTTGAGATTCACTAGTATACATAGCTTGTTTTTCAAAATAATAATACATCTCAAGAGCTCAAATGTCATTATAAATTACAGTATTTCATATTTTCTCCCATGAGATGACCTTATCTGAACATTATGATGTGTTACTTCCTTGTAATTCTCCTAATTGAGCACTTTGTTCATCGTACCATGTGCAGTCTTCTAATGAGATTGACACTCTTGTGTCAGTTATGGATATGAAGTCATACATCACATATTTCTGATAGATGGTCTTCATTAATCCAGTGGTCTCACTCATCACTCAAGGTTGTCTCAAGTTCCCATATTAATAACAATATTTTGCACAATAATAGCAAATGACTATTCACAGAGAAACTGATTTGTCTAATCTTGTATTTTATGCATCACTTATATTCTAAACTGATTATCCATCGTGCATCAGATAAGCAAAGCACATTCATTGGCAAAATACCAATCGGAGCACATTTGAATTTGAATTCTGTCTCTGTGTTTATGCATGTAAGAATTATTTAGTATAATTTGTTAATTTAACTATAAAAAATGTACACAAAAATAGCAAAATATATTATTTATGAGGAAAAATGATCAAATAGTTTATTCAGTTTGTACTGTTTACTTTTAAATCAACAACTTCAATAGGCAGGACTAGTAACCTCCAGCCCTGTGGAAGTATGGCTGGTAAACAGAGGATGCTTTATGGCAGTGGGTGTTTATCATATAAATAAAGCTGGGCTCATAACTCCTAAATGACTAAGTCATCATTAGGTAACATAGTCTGATCTCTCTCACAAGAGTGAACAACATGACATTGCACCTGTTACCATCAAGTGGTTTTATGACTTTCGTGTTGTGTTGTAGTTCTGATATGATTATTTTGCAAGGATATAACAAAGTGCGCCATAGCGTTGCATATTGGTACTCAACAAGCTGCCCCATAACCTGTCTGAAAATACAATGTGGTATATTTTCTTCTGTTTGTTAATGTTAGTGAAAAAGCTGCTGTTAGTATCAAGTGGGTTCATGTCTTTACACATGTTCATGTATCTATGTGAAATTGTGAGCACTGTGCAGTACGTAAAAAGGCTGGGGTAAATCCTTGAGCACTGTGCAGTGTCGAGAGGCAGGGAGAGTACTAGAGCACTGTGCAGTATGTCGAGAGGCAGGGAGAGTGTTTGAGCACTGTGCAGTGTCTAGAGGCAGGGAGAGTGCTTGAGCACTGTGCAGTGTCAGGAGGCAGGGAGAATCCTTGAGCACTGTGCAGTGTCGAGAGGCAGGGAGAATCCTTGAGCACTGTGCAGTGTCAGGAGGCAGGGAGAATCCTTGAGCACTGTGCAGTGTCGAGAGGCAGGGAGAATCCTTGAGCACTGTGCAGTGTCGAGAGGCAGGGAGAATCCTTGAGCAATGTGCAGTGTCGAGAGGCAGGGAGAGTGCTTGAGCACTGTGCAGTGTCAGGAGGCAGGGAGAGTGCTTGAGCACAGTGCAGTGTCGAGAGGCAGGGAGAGTGTTTGAGCACTGTCCAGTGTCGAGAGGCAGGGAGAGTGTTTGAGCACTGTGCAGTGTCAGGAGGCAGGGAGAGTGCTTGAGCACTGTGCAGTGTCGAGAGGCAGGGAGAGTACTAGAGCACTGTTCAGTATGTCGAGAGGCAGGGAGAGTGTTTGAGCACTGTGCAGTGTCAGGAGGCAGGGAGAGTGTTTGAGCACCATGCAGTGTCGAGAGGCAGGGAGAGTGCTTGAGCACTGTCCAGTGTCGAGAGGCAGGGAGAGTGTTTGAGCACCGTGCAGTGTCGAGAGGCAGGGAGAGTGCTTGAGCACTGTCCAGTGTCGAGAGGCAGGGAGAGTGTTTGAGCACCGTGCAGTGTCGAGAGGCAGGGAGATTGCTTGAGCACTGTGCAGTGTCAGGAGGCAGGGAGAATCCTTGAGCACTGTGCAGTGTCAGGAGGCAGGGAGAATCCTTGAGCACTGTGCAGTGTCAGGAGGCAGGGAGAATCCTTGAGCACTGTGCAGTGTCGAGAGGCAGGGAGAGTGCTTGAGCACAGTCCAGTGTCGAGAGGCAGGGAGAGTGCTTGAGCACTGTGCAGTGTCGAGAGGCAGGGAGAGTGTTTGAGCACTGTGCAATGTGTCAGGTGGTCATGGAGAGTATTGGAGCACCGTGCAATGTGTCAGATGGTCATGGAGAGTATTGGAGCACTGTGCACTGTGTCAGGTGGTCACGTAGAGTATTTGACCAGTATGCCAGGAAGGAAAGGGTGATACTTGAACATTGTGAAACACATGAGAAGGCAGGCGAAAGTGTTTGACCACTGAATGAGTGCATTAGGGGAAAGTGGAGAGTGTTTGTTCATTGCATGTGTATTGGGAAGCAGGGGAGAGTGCTTGATCGTTGCGTCAGTAAAATTAACTGAACACTATGCAGTGTGCCAGGAAGCAAAGAATAACGCTTGAGCCCTGTGCACTGCATCAGGTGGTAGGGGAGAGTGCTTGAGCTCTGGACAAGTGTGTCAGGAGAAAACGGGAGCAGGTTTGATCATTGTGCAGTTTATTGGGAAGTAGGGGAGACGTGTTTGAATAATGTCTAGTGTGTCAAAAAATGTGGAATGTGTTCACAAGGTCCCACACAAGAGATTGGTGAGCAAAGTTAAAGCACATGGGATTGGGGGTAATGTGTTGACGTGGATTGAGAACTGGTTGGCACACAGGAAACAAAGAGTAGGAGTAAATGGGTACTTTTCAGAATGGCAGGCAGTGACCAGCGGGGTACCGCAGGGTTCGGTGCTGGGACCCCAGCTGTTTACATTATATATTAATGATTTGGACGAAGGGATTAAATGTAATATCTCCAAATTTGCGGATGACACTAAATTGGGAGGCAGTGTGAACAATGAGGAGGATGCTAGGAGGCTACAGAGTGACTTGGACAGGTTGGGTGAATGGGCAAATGTATGGCAGATGAAGTACAATGTGGATAAATGTGAGGTTATCCACTTTGGTGGTAAAAATAGAGAGGCGGACTATTACCTGAATGGTGGCAGATTAGGGAAAGGGGAGGTGCAACGAGACCTGGGCGTCATGGTACATCAGTCACTGAAGGTGGGAATGCAAGTGCAGCAGGCAGTCAAGAAAGCAAACGGAATGATGGCCTTCATAGTAAGGGGATTTGAGTACAGGAGTAGGGAGGTGATGCTGCAGTTGTACAGGGCCTTGGTGAGGCCACACCTGGAGTATTGTGCGCAGTTTTGGTCTCCTAACTTAAGGAAGGACATTCTTGCTATTGAGGGAGTGCAGCGAAGGTTCACTAGATTGATTCCTGGGATGGCCGGACTGACATATCAAGAAAGATTGGGTCAACTGAACTTGTATCCTCTGGAGTTCAGAAGAATGAGGGGGGATCTTATAGAGACATTTAAAATCCTGACTGGTTTAGACAAATTAGATGCGGGCAGAATGTTCCCAATGTTAGGGAAAACTAGAACCAGGGGTCACAGTCTAAGGATTAAGGGGAAGCCATTTAAGACTGAGCTGAGGAGGAACTTCTTCACCCAGAGAGTGGTGAATCTATGGAATTCTCTTCCACAGAAGGTTGTTGAGGCCAGTTCGCTAAATATATTCAAAAGGGAGTTAGATATAACACTCACAACTAGGGGGATCAAGGGGTATGGCGAGAAAGCAGGAATGGGGTACTGAGGTAGCATGTTCAGCCATGAACGCATTGAATGGCGGTGCAGGCTCGAAGGACCGAATGGTCTACTCCTGTACCTATTTTCTATGTTTCTATGTGTTTGAGCACTGTGCAGTGTTGCAGGAAGCAAGGGAAAATACTTGAGCGCATGCAGTGTTTCAGGCAGCCTGGGTGACTGAGCACTCAATATGTGTATCAGGATTCAAGGGAGCATGTAGTCTATCAGATTGTTGGAGAAAATATGCAGTGTGTGAGGAGACGGGAGAGCGTTTGGGCATGGTTAAAACCTCTCCTCTTGAAGAGATAAATCATCTTGACCTGGGTTGGAGTGTCTTTTACTGTCTCGTGATGAAAGACTGAAGCAGAGCATTCCTCCTTTGTTCATCTACTTCCAGAGACTGTGCCTGACAACCAGTCTGTAATCTTAACAGGGAGAGCAACTTACAGAAGTTGCTGTCTCCACTCCCCATACTGAAACAAAAAACAAAAGTACTGCAAAGTACTTAGAAATAGGTGAAGGGCAAACTAATGAGAGATGCAGGATTTCAAAACTCTGGTATCAGAACATTGAGAGAACTTGGATTTTTCAGTGAAAGTACTGGAAAGTTGGAGACCGACATAATTTGTGGCCCAGAAACCCGTGCCCGATAGTTTAAAAATAATGAACTTTTCCGACCCGGTTTAATTTTTTTTTATATGCACAGTACATTACAAAACTGGACAGATGTTGGTGCTAAATAGAGGATATGGGAAGAATACAGAGTTGATTTAATAGGATTTACAGCACATAAACAGGCCATTCGGCCCAACAGGTTCATGCCAGCGTTTATACTCCACACGAGCCTCCTCCCACCCATCTTCATCCAACCGGATCAGCATATCCTTCTATTCCTTTCTCCTTCATGTGCTTATCTAGCTTCCCCTTAAATGTATCTATGCTATTCGCCTCAACTACTCCCTGTGGTAGCGAATTCCAAATTCTTACCACTCTTTGATGAAAATAAAACAAAATGATAATATAAACAGAACCAAATATTCAGTCTAAACAAACAGCAACAACTAAGATATGAAAATTGAAAGCAAAAAGAATATAGAAGCAAATTTTAAAGGCTGAAAAGTAGATTAATACTCCCAGAAAATTTGTGAGTAGCCAAAATGAAAAGAGGACGGGACATTTGAAATAAACACGGTGATTTTTCCTTTCAGCAACAACAACAGCAACTTGCATTTATATAGCGCCTTTAACAAAGTAAAACGGCCCAAGGCGGTTCACAGGAGCGTTATCAAAAATTTAACAGAAGGAGCTATTAGGAGAGATGACCAAAAGCTTGGTCAAAGAGGTAGGTTTTAAGGAGTGTCTTAACGAAGGAGATAGGTAGAGAGACGGAGAGGTTTATGGAGGGAATTCCAGAGCTTCGGGCCTTGGCAGCAGAAAACACGGCCGCCGATGATGGAGCGATTAAAATCGGGAATACGCAAGAGGCCAGAATTGGAGGAGCACAGAGATCTTGGAGGGTTGTAGGGCTGGAGGAGGTTACAGAGATAGGGAGGGGTGAGGCCATGGAGAGATTTGAAAACAAGGATGAGAATTTTAAAATTGAGGTGTTGTCGGACTGGGAGCCAATGTAGGTCAGCGAGCACAGGGGCAATGGGTGAACAGGACTTGGTGCGAGTTAGGATACGGGCAGCAGAGTTTTGGATGAGATCAGGTTTATGCAGAGTGGAAGATGGGAGGCCGGTTAGGAGAGCGTTGGAATAGTCAAGTCTAGAAGTAACAAAGGCATGGATGAGGTTTTCAGCAGCAGATGAGCTGAGGCATGAGTAGCACCGAGTGATGTTAGGGAGGTGAAAGTAGGTGGTCTTGGTGATGGAGCGGATATGTGGTCGGAAGCTCAGCTCGGGGTCAAATATGACACCAAGGTTGTGAACGGTCTGGTTCAGTCTAAGACAGTTGTCGGGGAGAGGGATGGAGTCGGTGGCTAGGAACGGAGTTTGTGGCGGGGACCGAAGACAATGGCTTTGCTCTTCCCAATATTTAGGGGACATTTCTGCTCATCCAGTACTGGCTGTCGTACAAGCAGTGTGACAATTTAGAGACAGTGGAGGTGTTGAGAGAGGTGGTGGTGAGGTAGGGCTGGGTGTCGCCAGCTTACATGTGGAACCTGACGTTGTGTTTTCGGATGATGTCGCCAAAGGGCAGCATGTAGTTGAGAAATAGGAGGGGGCCAAGGATAGATCCTTGGGGGACACCAGAGGTAATGGTGCGGGAGCAGGAAGAGAAACCATTGCAGGTGATTCTCTGGCTACGACTGGATAGATAAGAATGGAACCAGGCGAGTGCAGTCCCACCCAGCTGGACGATGGAGGAGAGGTGTTGGAGGAGGATGGTGTGGTTAGCCATGTCAAAGGCTGCAGACAGGTCGAGGACAAGGAGGGATAGTTTTCCACGGTCTCAGTCACATAGGATGTCATTTGTGACTTTGATAAGGGCCGTTTCAGTGCTGTGGCAGCCTGGCAGAGGTTACCAATCTCTTTTATCTTGCTTTGAGAGAAACTCTTGTGAATACGGATTAATAAGGCAATCACACTTGCTAAATGTTTTTGTTAACAATGTGTCAGGTTTGATCAAACCCAACAATTTGGACAGGACACAGAAAAACCTGCATCTTGTAACATTTTGGTTAATGTGGCTTTCACATTAGTGAACGTTTGCCTTACGGGCCTTTTCTTTAGTTGGTGTCAGGGCTTCATGCTTGCAATCTGTTGTAAGCTTCATCAATTTCTAGATTAATTTGTCAAGTGTAGCTTTCCTGGCATAAATAATTAAATTGCTTACACATACATCACCTTTTTGATGAACAGGAGCTTTGTTGCTGCATAAATTAAGTTAATCGAAAAGAGAGCTCTCTCCCAGTAGTATACCCAGCCTTTCCTGTGTGAGGATTTATAGTATTTGTGTATTGTCCCCTCGGTGCCAAATAAGTTAAAAAAAATCAGCACGTCAAACAAAGACTATTTAACCAATCCCACTGCATGAAAAGAAAATGACTGTTTTATCACTTTGATATTTTCACTTACATAAATTTACTGAGACTGTGTTTATGGCTTCATCAAGTCTTTCAGTAGTAACATAGTTATAGCTTCAGGCAGGAGTAGACCTTTGGTTCATTCAGCCCACCTTTTCCCAGTATTCCCTTGGTGCATTTACTAATAACCCTCAATCCCATTTGTTGACCAGAACAAATGTCTAAATTCCTTCTTGAAACCCATTAAGATTTCTTGTTCCACCGCCCATGCCTTGGCCATCATTGCAACTTTGCACCAAACTACAGATCTGCAATTATTCCATTTATTCATAGCTCCTTGCTGATGAGGAACTATTTTGCCCCATTCCAGGCTTCCCTAATTCCATAAACAATATTGATTATGAGAAATTTACAGGATGCCATACATTCAGATTCTTTATTGGACAAACGTTAAGATGTGCACTTTGGAATGGCAAAAGGGATTTAGTGCTCAGTGGTGATTTACAAAAGTAACACTCCCTTTCGATCACCTGCTGTTCAATCTTTTCATAAATAGTGTGGTGGAGAGTACTTTTCACAGCATTTACTATAGATTTGCTGATGACGCTGTGCTATATGGCCTGGCGACAAGTGTCCGGGAGATTGACACCATTGTATCACTGGGAATATTGTGTGCAATTTTCAGCACTCTACCTTCCAAAAGATGTGCCATTAAAATAAAAAAACAGTTCCTAACACTACATGAGGCAGTGTCAGTTACCAACATGCTAAGCTACAATACCTACTAAATATAACTTTTTTTGGATGAGGGCACTTAATTATAAACTGCCAGTTTCACTGACAGTCATTGTTCCAACTAACAGATTATCACTAGGGATGTCCTGGTATTCGATATAATAGGATATATAAAACTTATGATAAATTGATATTGACTGTCTTTTTATCGTGATAATTGCAGAATGTGGCATTCTGATGGTTAGAATAGGTTAATGTGAGTGTGATATGGTAAACCACACCAGAACTATGAGTTTTGTTTTTCTGTATATTTGTAATTGTCCTTTCCTGGGCTATTTTTCTCCCTGAATTGATGAGGGTTGATGAGGTAGTGCGTTTGATGTAGTCTACATGGATTTTAGCAAGGCTTTTGACAAGGTCCCACATGTCAGACTGGTCAGAAAAGTAAAAGCCCATGGGAAGGTGGCAAGTTGGATCCAAAATTAGCTCAGTGGCAGAAAGCAAAGGGTAATGGTCGACAGGTGTTTTTGTGTTGCCAATGGGGTTCTGCAGGGCTCAGTACTAGGTCCCTTACTTTTTGTGGTATACATCAATGATTTAGACTTCAACGTACAGGGCATGATTAAGAAGTTTGCAGATGACACAAAAATTGGCCGTGTGGTTGATAGTAAGGAAGAAAGCTGTGGACTGCAGGAAGATATCAATGGACTGGTCAGTGGGCAGAAAAGTGGCAAATGGAATTCAATCCGGAGAAGTGTGAAGTAATGCATTTGGGGAGGGCTAACAAGGCAAGGAAATACACAATAAATGGTAGCATACTGAGATGTGTAGAGGAACAGAGTGTCCACAGATCCCTGAAGGTAGCAGGACAGGTAGATAAGGTGGTTAAGAAGGCATATTGGATACTTTCCTTTATTAGCTGAGGCATAGAATATAAGAGCAGGGAAGTTATGCTTGAACCTTATAGAACACTAGTTAGGCCACAGTTAAAGTACTGTGTGCAGTTCTGGTCACCACATTACAGGAAAGATGTGATTGCACTAAAGAGGATACAGAGGAGATTTACGAGGATGTTTCCAGGACTGGGGAATTTTAGCTATGAGGAAAGATTGGATAGGCTGGAGTTGTTTTCGCTGGAACAGAGGAGGCTGAGGGGAGATTTGATTGAGGTGTATAAAATTATGAGGGGCCGAGATAGAGTGGATAGGAAGGACCTATCTCCCGTAGCAGAGAGGTCAATAACCAGGGGGCATAGATTTAAAGTAATTGGTAAAAGGTTCAGAGGGGAGTTGAGGAGAACTTTTTTCACCAGAGGGTGGTGGGGGTCTGGAACGCACTGACTGAAAGGATGGTAGAGGCAGAAACCCTCGTCACATTTAAAAAGTACTTGGATATGCACTTGAAGTGCCGTAAACTGCAAGGCTACGGACTAAGAGCTGGAAAGTGGAATTAGGCTGGAAAGATCTTTTTCGGCCAGCACAGACACAATAGGTCGAATGGCCTCCTTCTGTGCCATAAACTTCTATGATTCTATGAATCTACCTTTATGTGGGACACATGATTCTGTGGGCATCTACACAACTGTTATCGCTGCCATTCTATGTTCAGCCAACAGAGACTAATTTTCTCTGCCACTATTCACCTCTCCGAAGAGGGCTGGAATTCCTTTTTTAATAGAAAAATGGGAGAATGCCCATTGTTCTTTGTAATCAACATAATTGTGGGAATGTGGACTTCAAAATATGCACTGAGAATGCTATTTCATTTGTAAGGGGTTTGCGTCGTGTCGTGCTTGTATCGCAGACGGTGCTGGTGCGAGGTTAGGCCTTCGTTGCCTAATACTATTGCTTGCTCTGGTCTCCGGCCAGCCTTGTTGCAATAAGCACCTGTGAGTGGTTCGACCCAGTCGCCCTTACGGTTCTAACACTGGACTTAGGTGCGAGAGCAGTAATGCAGAGAAAAACTCAAATAGACTCGGTTGAATAGTACGAAATGGAAATCTTTATTGCATAGCATCTAAAATCATGAAGTACATGTCATAGGCACAAATTAACGATAGTACAAGTATACATACAATCATAAAGCTTGGTCTATGGTAATGAAGAACGCACGGCACATCGTAAAAAGGGGAACACATTATACTTTATCCTTAATAAAACCACCCTCCCCTATCAATACCTACACTACATCTAGATTTGTAGGATCGGGAAACATGCTCACCACTCGTGATACTTCGGAGAATTTTAAAATGAGGCACTCGGCTCGTTTCGCTGCAGCGCCTGACTGTCACGTGTTTGAAGGGGTCTCTGTACCCCACTTGTTTACTTTCGCTGCTGCTGCAAGCAGGCTGGGCTCCCCGTTGTCATGAAGAACTCGACAGTGCTCGGGCCCGGCTGTAGAACTCAAAGAAAAGTCTTCCTGGACCGACACCAGTAACCGGTAGAATTCAAAGAAGAGTCTTCTTGTATCGACACCGGTTGTCGATAGAATTCGAAGAAGAGTCTTTCACTGGTTCGTGCAGCAACCTATAGAGTTCAAAAATGGTCTATATATTTTCGGGCGCGGTCGGGGTTTACTGACCGCGGCGGCACGTGGACTCTTCTTCTTCTCCTCTCATCTTGTCTTGTCTTTTCGGGCCTTCGGGTCCAGAACACCGTTTACCGACACTCGGGATGGTGCACCCGGTTACGCGCCCTCCGTCGAGGCGGCTCGTCCTGATTGAGCTCCACCCAACATTAGAATAACCGTCCAGTGCGGCTAAAAGTCCAGAGTCAACAGAGTCCAGAGAAACAAGAGCACGAATCAAGCGAATAAGAATCAAATCAAGGGAGTAAGAGAATAAGAGAGCGATGGACATTTGTTGTCTATAGTTATAGTGCTGTGTTCCCTTATCTCCCGCTCAAATCTTAATGTTTGTCCTTTGTGAAATATTGGCGCTCAAAACTCCCAGCATGGGGTGATTCTTGTCTTTAACGGGTTTCGGTAGCACCTGAGACTGGTCAACTACCCGTTAATGTTTTCCCCATTGTTGAACCGGCTCGGAGCCTCCCTGGCTGGGTTTTGGGGGCTCCCGAATACTTGTTTAATCACCCGAGAATGGCTCTCTCATTGCAGAGCCGTGGGGGTATTTGCGTATTGATGTGTCTGGATGGGCCTTCGATTGCCCAGTACAATGGTCCTTACTTGTGCATGGAAAACGATTCCAGCACTCATATCTTATGCTATTGTTTCGAATGCAAACAGGTTGCATCCTGTCTTTATCAATGTCTGCTGAGTATTATCCAATCTTATACTGAAATGTTTATTCGAACGCCATCTTGTCTGCCCACTGAAAATTCTGGAAGCTTCTGTCACGATGCGTGGCAGCCATTTTACAGGCTTCTGTGTCCTGTTTAATCATGACAGCATTTCGTTTAAATAAACTGCTCAAACGAATCTGCTTCTATCTCGTTATTTCGAATCGCGATAATTGCGAATTTTACACATTAGTGAGTCATTAATTTTTAGAAGAAAAATGGACATTCTCCCGCTTTCCATTTTAAACAAAGGAATTTCACCCTGATGATGACGATAGGCTTCTGCATTTTCAGTGTAAATCTAGTGATCTAGCTAAACTCATTACATGTGTTATTGGTGGGTTTGGCTGTTGGCCAGCCCTATGTCAAAGCCACAACCACACAGCAAGTAGTAAGCATCTGAACCACTCTATGCTGTTAGGATAGTACTTAAACGATTCTCATCTTATTTGAAAATCACATTTTAGTGAACGTATCAGTGCTTCATCCTAACTGGACCAAGCACTGTAACTTTGCTTTCATATGTTGCTTCCCCCCAGATAGTCACTGTTTTAGATGTCATAGCAACACCAGCAGAAATTTGCCTTTCAATGTTGCTTGGTGCTTTCATCAGTCAAGAGTGATTTATAGCTGTTTACCCTATGTTTAATCTATGCAATTCCCACAGAACAATAGGAAGCATATTTAAAGATCTATTTTAAATAAATAGTGTTCACTGTTGCAGAAAATTGAATTTGTATTCTGAACATGCCTTTAATACATATAGAAAAGAAAGGCAGGAATTTTTACCCTTGAGTGTTAATTAGAATGGAGTTTTATGTATAGCCACAAGATCTCTCACAATCAATGGCAGTTTGTACAACAGCTGTAAAATATAACTTGCATCAGTGCCAATTTATTGGGTTCCTAGCCGTTTCCACACTTAGGAGCACGCATGATTTAAATTAGTTTCTGAAGTTTGTTTTCATTACACCGTAAGTTAAATAGCCGCCAGGTTTATTTTTGTGTGCTATTTTATTTCCTAACTTTTCTTCCCTTTAGTCTTGCCAGCCCAGGTGATGAGCTGGCAGATGTGAGCAAGCGACATTTTGTGATGAGCTGCTCATGTCCTTGTTGTCCATGAGTGATGAGATGTTTTTCACTTATGAAATAAACTGGTTATTCAACTGTTAGGCATTCTTTATTCAGAAAGCTTAATTTTTGTTTTTGTTTTTTGCAGTACTCACTGATGTAACAAGATATAACATATGAGGAATTCTTTTCACAGTTGCCCTAAATAAAGCAGAGATCAGTTGTCTGTCGTAAAAATCATTTAAAATCTTGAAAGATTAAGGTTGGAATTTTCTGTACCTGGGCGGGTCGGGTGCGGGCGGTCGGTGTGGCGGGTCGCGACCCTGTTGTTGCTTCCATCCTGCTGCAGAAATTGACTTTGCGCTAATGGGGCCTCTTAAGCCTGCCCTACGCGTCACCCAGCCCTATTAAATAGTGCATGTCTGATGATGTCATCCATGACGCGTTTTCAGCCGGGATATTTAAAGGAGCCGTGGCCACATTGTATTTGAAGGTTCATCTAGGAGTGTGCAGGGAACATACTGGAGGTTTTGATTGCTCCAAACTGTTGGAGAGGTGGCTGCACAGAGGCAGAGGGCTGCACCCAGGTTCTCAGATGGTTCCCGCCATATGCTTGTGGAGGGAGTCAGAGCAGGCAGGGAGGTCCTCTTCCCTTCCAAAGGGCGGAAGAGACCTCCCCAGGAGACAAAAAGAGCCTGGCTCCAAATTGCAGAGGAGGTGAACAGCAGGGATGTGGTCAGGAGGACCTGGGTGCAGTGCCGGAAACGTTTCAATAATCTCATTAGATCAGGAAAGGTGGGTACAAAGCCACACTCAACTTCATCCTGCTGTGCCTCTCATCACGTCCCCATCACTCTGCATTCCCAACCCTACTCCTGCACATCCTTACTCACACCAACATTCCTTGCACGTCCACCCATCCATCGCTCTCTATCTACATTATCACATCCCCATCTTACTAGCCACCCCTCACACTCACCCTCCTAATGCACTCATACCAACTAACAACACGCAAGGAGAGCACTTGGCATTGCCACCCCACTCCATCATAGTCACCATCTAAAGATGTAACCCATCCATTCCTTATACTCATTCCATCACTCTCACTCAACCTTCTCCTCTTTCCCTCCTTGCAGGAGAAGATAACGCACAATAAGAGGGAGAACTGGAGGTGGGCCTCCATCATTTACCACCATCACAACAGCAGAGGAGGCTGCGTTAGAAGTATCGGGAGTGACAAGCAGCTGGAGGTGGGAGACGGAGAGAGGGGGACATCTCAGCAACCTGGTGAGAGTATTACATCTCATACAGCTACAGGGAATATATCAGTCACTCATATGGGGACTGATGTCATCAGCCACTGAATGGTCATCATGTGCATAATGGTATGTGTACCCATTCTTCATATGGCATATCTAATTCATATCTTTACTCTCCCACAGCTCCATCAAGAGCCCCCCCACTGTCCAAGAGGAAGAGGAAGACGACTCCTCAGAGGAGCTTCCAGCCTCTGAGGGCGCAGCATCATCAGACACAAGCGTACCCAGCAGCCGCGCAGAGACGCACACCTCGGTGGATCCCACGCGAGATAGAAGCAGTGTTGTCACCAGGTCCGTCACAAGTCACAAGTGAGCAAGAGCAGATGGTAGAGACAGGGACAGCAGTGGAAACTCCTCGCCGGAGGGCGCAGGATACTCCTAGCTCTGCTCAGCTGCATGCAGAGACTCAGCCTCGGGGGCCATCCAAAAAGAGGACGATCCTAGAGGTGCAGGAAGAAGTGCAGGAGGCTCTGACAGGTTTTGCGAGCGCAATGTCTGCAAATGTTCAGAGAATGGAGGAGTCCATCTCCAACATGAGCACCACCGTGTTGCAGGCGAATGGTGACTGTAGGCTCTTCCACAGATAGAATGGCCACCTGCATGGAACTGCTAATGTGCCACTCAGAGGAGCACATGGTCTCTATGGAGAATAGATGGGTATCTATGGAGAATAGATGGCAGAGGCTCATAGACCTCCTGTCTAGGAGGGATGTCAGCGTAGACATGGGTTCTCATGGCCCTACTGATGTGCAGCAAGGTGCTCTCCAGCTCCTTGCTAGCAGGAAAGTGCGGGTGGCCAATGAGAGGGATGATGGTGAGAGGGGAGAGGAAAGTGTGGGCTCCTCTCAAAGTGCTTACACTTCTCCCCCGTTGCCACCGCCTCAGACAGAGCCCCAGATGGCTCCTCGGATCGTGATGTCCGAGTCTGCCCCTGCACAATTGCAGGAGTTGGAGACTTTGGTGGGGCCCTCACAGGCTCCAAAACCCAGAGGACGTCCGGCAAGAGTGTCTAAGCAGTCGCAGCAGGGAAGTGAGCAGCCTGCCTCTACCTCTGCTGAAGCCACAGGGGTAGCACCTCGTAGAAGCATGCGGAAGAGAAAGATGACACGCAAGTAGTTTCACAAGGGTAGCCACTTGGGTATTTAAGTTAATGTTACTGTCAAGTTTCCGCTAATGTGATGTCAACCATAAAAATCTTTATTTTCACCAGTTTCCCATCTTGGACACATTTGTGTGCACCTTTGGAAGTGGCTTAGTGAGTTGCAGTGTATGGTGACACATAATGACACCTCCAGCAATGGCTTGGGTATTGTAGGGATCCTTCATGGTGTTGCTGTGGGGTGGTGTCAACCTGGCGCAGCATGTGGCAGCCATATGGGTGTACAGCATAAAGTTAAGTAAATATGGCCATGATGAGGCCATCCCTGGCCTCCCAGGCAGCAATGTGCTCGGATGCTGGTGGGATATGGGCAGGTTCCTCCAGCTCCTGCTCCTCCTTGTCTTCCAGCTGATGCTCCTCCTCTGAAGAGGCTGTGCGCTTAGTGCCTTGCTCCTCATGCAGCGCTAATCCTCGTTGCTGCGCTATGTTGTGCAGGGTGCAGCAGACCACGACAATTCTGGAGACACTGGCTGGTGCATACTAAAGGGCTCCTCCACATCTGTTAAGGCATCTGAAGCACATTTTGAGCATGCCTAGTGTCTGCTCTATGACACATCTGGTGGAAATGTGGCTTTCATTGTATCTCTCCTGGGCCTCAGTACTTGGCCTCCTCAAGGATGTCATGAGCCATGTCTTCAGTGGATTGTCCTTGTCTCCAAGCAGCCAGCTGGAAAGTCTGTTTGGAGGAGTGAAGAGCTGAGGGAGGGTGGACTGGCACAGGATGAAAGAGTCAAGACAGCTACCAGGGAATTTGGTGCACACATGCATGATGATCTTCCTATGGTTGCAGACCAGCTGCGCATTGAGGGAGTAGAAGCCCTTGTGGTTGATAAAGACTCCTGGGTTATGTTGGGGTGCCCTGATGGCCATGTGTGTGCAGTCGATGATGCCCTGCACCCGTGGGAAGCCAGCCAGACTGGCAAAGCCGAGCGCCCGCTCAGTAACATTGGCTTCATCAGTGGCAAAGTTGATATAATTGGCTGCCTTGTCAAACAGGACATTGGTGACCTGTGTAACTGCGAGATGCCGCAAATGTCTGCTGCAGATCCCTGGAAGGAGCCTGAGGCGAAGAAGTTGAGGGCGCTGGTGACTTTGACAGCCACTGATAAGGCGTATCCACCCGCTCCTCTAGGCTGCAGGTCTTGCTCGAGCAATGTGCAAATGTCCGCGACGACCTGGCGTGATAGCCTGAGCCTTCTTTGGCACTGCTGCTCAGTCATGTTGAGGAAGCTCATCCTCAGCCTGTATACCCTGGGTAGGGGGTATAGCCTCCAGCACAGTGCAGCCCTGCGCTGATGCCCTCTGTCCTGTGCAGCATCAGGTCGTTGAGGAGAAGGTGTTGGTGGTGCTGCTGGTGTGCCTGGTGATGCTGGTGTTGGGGCTCATCGTGGTCCGACTCTGAGGACCAAGGTGACACAGTATAAACGGCACCCATGCTGATGGAATAGATGGCAGGTCAAGTAGAGATCAGAAGAGCAAGCTGTCAATGGTGTGATAGGTTATAACAATGTGGTGAGACTGGATGGCAACTTTGCTGGAAGCACTTGCAGCTTGCAGAAAGCGAAATGTGTGCTGGCAATGCAGCCAGCAACAGCTTCTGTCTGAGGAAAGTGATCAGCTGTGAGGTGAGAGATTTTATAGTACATTTTATGCTGTCATCTAATCAGCTGGAGCAATGGCGACTCAACTCCTGCCTCAGGCTGACAAGACCTGTTTTCCGAGCTGCATGAATCCCGTGGGCAGCCAGGGAAATTCGAAAGGTACCTGCTAATTATTTGAATTAGGTCGCCCGCCTCTGCCGGTCAGGTCGCTGCTGCACTGGCAAACGCGCCCGAGGGAAATGCGCGTGGGGGCGGAATGACGGCGGGTTCCTGACCTGCTGCAACTTTATTCAAATTTCCCACCCGGCCCGCCTCTAATCGCGCCCGCTCCGACCCCAGAAAATTCCAGCCTAAATCCGTGTTTACTGCTCCTATAGTGAAGTACTCCTTGTCTATTTCATTCTCACCACTTCCACCAATTTGTATCCCATTTGTTGGCATATTGATACCAGATACTCACGTTGCAGCTCCGGAAATATGGGGGCAGAAATTCGGCTGTTGTCGGGTGAGTACGCACTGTGTACTCACCCGTGGACGGAACGAAAGTGCCGGTTTCTTGCATGCACTGCGCATGCGCGGGAAACCGGCACTTCCGTTCCCCTGAGGAAAGGGGTTCAGAGGTCGAACGCGCACGCTGGAGGGCCAGCGCGTTCGCCTCGCACTTCAGATTTTTTTACAGGTTCCTCCGTGAAGGTAAGTGCGGAGAAGATACACTTTTAAAAAGGATGCGCAAGGCCTTCTTTTAACAAGGTAAGTGTTGATTTTATTAAAATTTAAGCATTTTTTTCACAGATTTATCTTTTTTAATTACTTTAAAGAAAGGTAAGTTTAGTTTTAGCCCCGTTAAAAAATGTAATTAATTTTTTCAAAAATTTAAATTTTTGTTTAAAATAGTTAATTAATGTAATTTATAGTTATTTTAAAAATGTGATTTAAAAAAAAAATTATTTGTAGTTTTAGGGATGTTTTGGGGCCGATCTGTATTCATAGATTTGACAGGTCGCCCTGTCAAATCTATGAATGAAAGATGGTCTGCTGCCATTGGCTCTCCATGGCCCACGTGATCCCAGGGGACGCATCGCACTAACTACGCCCCTGGGATACACAAGCACTGCGCGCCGGCAGTTGGAGGAGGCCCAGGAGCCGAAGTCCTCGTGGGCCCAGAGGTCAACGGTAGGCGTGGTAGGTAGGTGCGCGCGGGATCCTTGCACCCGCGGGAAGCCAGGGAGCCGAATTTCTGGCCCATGACGTTCTGGTCATCCAGATTGCTCTGTGACTAGTTGCAGGAGTTGTGTTTCGAGCAGGATACTGTTAGTTTTTCTTTCTGAGCATGCTGAACAGCTTGCTTCATGTGACATTCCCAGTTAGCAGCCTGACTGGGAATCAACTCAGCTTTCCCAACTGAAGGAGGTAGATTTGCGTGAGAAACAGCACTGGAACTCTAGGCTGAGTGTTTCTGGTCAGGAACCAAGTGCTGTGCTGTTTGTGGTGCCCACACAAATTGATTTTAAAATAGATCATTTCTAGACATACGGAAACTAAATTGTCCATAAATATTTTAAACAGAAAAGCTTTCAAAGTTATGAAGGTTTTTATTAATAAATGTGAGATTATGCATATTGGAACCGCTAACAGGATACGGCAACTCTACACATTGCAAAGATGAAAAAAGGAAAGGGGTTGGATATAATTATTGACCCATTCCCAGTCAGTGTGAAACTATTATCAATGAAGCCAATCAAGTGTTTAGATGTATCTCGAGGATATTTAACTATAAGTTGAAAGCAGTTATTCTAACCTGAATCCACATTTGGAACATTCTGTGCAGTTTTGTGCATTATAAGGAAGATTTTCTGCTTCTGTACTCCTGGCACTTGTTCAAGGAATGTATCAGGAAATGATACACTGCAAGTCTGTGATTTTTCATCTATTAAAATTAATAGACATCACATCATGGGCTGGGGTTGCTCAATTTCCAAATATGTGCTCCAAGCATGCAGATGAAAGCGCCTCTTATAACTTTAAAAAGAAGATTAATGCATTGGTGTGAATACAGAGAATAGCAACAACAGCAATCTGCATTTATATAGTGCCTGTAATGTAGAAAAACATCCCAGGTTGATTCACAGAGGCATGAGAAAAACACAGAGCCAAAGAAGATTAGGAGCATCCAAAAGTTTGGTAAAAGGGTGGGTTTTATAGAGGGTCTTAAAGGAGGAGACGATGATGAAGAGGTGGAGGGGTTTTGGGAAGGGATTCCTGAGAGTGGGACTTTAATGGCTGAAGGCACAGCCACCAACCCCTGGATGCTCCATGACAAAGTGGTGTAGGTTGGAGCCCCTCTCCCAGTCCCCATTTCCTCTTTTTGCTGTGACTCCACCTCCTGGATCCGGCACATGGGCAAAAGGAAGCCTTTCCATTTTATGCCAAGGCGTTCTGAACCATTAAGAATTGTTTGGACATATCTTATACGCCACAAGCTTATCCTGCATTGGGCTTTTATTACCATTGAAGAAAACAGTGGGGGTAATTTTGACTTTGAGCAATAGTGTAAAATAGACGATATCAGATCAGCCGCCCATTATACATCTCTCCCGATTTTCATTTCCATTGAAGTCAAAATTACCCCCCTGTTTTCCCTGTTGAGAATTGAGAATGATGCGGAGATGCCGGTGTTGGACTGGGGTGGACAAAAATGAGAAGTCGCACAACACCAGGTTATAGTCCAACAGTTTTATTTGAAATTACGAGCTTTCGGAGCACTGCTCCTTCATCAGGTAAAGTGAGGGAATACAAATCAGATACAAAGCATATATAGACAGAGAACAATGTGTCTGCAGAGATACAATCCGTCAGAGAGGCATTACATCAAAGACACAGCAGAATACAGCTAAGACAATGAGGTGGGGTCACAGGGGGGTCCAACGTGTCAAATGCTGCAGTCTGCAGTTAAGCTTTTTACTTTTTTTTAAACTGGAAATCACATCTGTGAACAAGACAACGACGACTCTAGTCTGGACTCTAGTCACGTCCTGTAGCGTGACATGAAACCGAGATCCCGGTTGAGGCCGTCCTCATGGGTGCGGAACTTGGCTATCAGTTTCTTCTTGATGATTTTGCATTGTCGTGTGTCTCGAAGGCCGCCTTGGAGAACGCTAACCCGCAGATCCGAGGCTGAATGTCTTTGACTGCTGAAGTGTTCCCCGACTTGAGAACACAGGGATACAAAGGTGCCTTCTTTTCCCCTTTGGTTTCATTACCCAGCTGCTCCTTCTACAGTAATCCATCGTAGTAATGCAATTTAGATTGTTTCACCCAGTGTTATTTGTCTTCTATCCGTTTCCTCAGAAGCTAATCCTGAACAAAGCCAGTTAAAGGGCTCTCTTGTAGCCTGCAGAGATTTCAAGGCCCCCCTCCCATTCTTTTAGCTTTAGAGGCAGAAAAAATAAAACAAACTGTACCCATGCCAAAAATATTGTGGTAATAACTGATTCTAATATTGATTGGTATATGATTTTTTTCACTCTGTAACGAAGTGACTCACATAGTGAGTGAGAAAGGTTTGGTACGAGAGCACCTGAAGCTTAGTACACCTGCGAAGGGACAGTTTTGATGAGTTTGATGCTGTCTCTTGATTCAGTTGGAGCATCACTTTCTGGCACCAAAATCAGAAAGCGAAACCTCAGATGATATTAGTTAGGTTTGCCAAAGCTCTTATTTTGACCCCGGATCATTGTAAATCATCCATGTAGGTCTGAGAGTCTTTGTTGATATGTTCTGTTTTTATTGCAAATAAGACCGTTTGAAATTAACCTTTGAAGGGCTTCCAGCTTTTAATTATTATATTCAGGACTCACAACAAAATTGTATAAAAAATATATCCTAAATGATTTCTAAATACTGATTTTGTTTTGAGGAAGAAATAGGGAATTGATTTGGAAGAGACAAAATAATCACTATCCTGCCACTAATTATCTTTGATTTTTCATTGTCAAGGCCAATTAGTAACAATTTTCACAGGACGAAACCTATAATAAAATAAGAGTCTTCAGTGTCCACAGATCACAAGCCTGACAGTGCTTGAAATGTACTTCTTATGCTTGATATTTTTAATTCCTTATTTAAGTGAGACTATGGCCACTTTATTATTTATAATTTACTGTTTAATTTCTTTTCTCTCTTTTCTTTATTTAGCATCTCTACTTTCTATTTCATAGTTTATATTATTCCACTTTTTTTGCTTTCTGCTCAATTTTCTCAGCCTATAATTTTATTATTCTTTGGTTTTCCTTTTTATTTTTGAGCCTCAATTTCTACACTTCTTTCTCAAAGCCCTTAGTTTCCCTCTCTTTGTCATATTTCAGGATTTTTTGAGCATTTTCCCACTGAAAAATTTGGAAGGAGAAAAAAAGAGTTACATTTAAGGATTGTGTATTCATACGAGTTTTAAATAAAGGCACTGAGACAAAAGGTGGTTAAAATGCTAGTGAGCTAATCTTTGATGTTGTTTCTCTAAAAACTGTAGACAATAAGCGATTTCTTAACCTGTCTCAGCAAGCGATAAACAATTCATGCCCATCGTGTTAGTAGGTCCCTAGTTCCAGGCATTCAGTAGAGATTGTCTGGTGCAGGCCCTGCTTTCTGGTTGTTGATACAGAGATGAACAAAATACGCAAAGACAGAAGGGCCTATTTTAATTCCCTACGGGATGCTAGCGGGAACCAATGGCAAGCCCACACAAAAATCTTTGTCAGAGACCCGGCTGATTTTAACTGTCAGGCCTTATTTGAATGCCATTGCACAGCTGCTCGGAAAGCAGAGTCTATCGGGAGCCTCATAGCAGCGGTGATAAATTGGGAATCGACGGAAACGGAGCATGTAATGGAGCCGCTCCATTTTAACTGCTTCCCCACTCCTTTCCTGCCGATCAGGGAGAGTTAAAATTCCTCCTAGTAATATACGTATTTAGGAAGGTCTTCAAACAGGAAGCTGCAAGTGGAAGTTTTCACAAGTCTTGGAAGGAAAATGCAGGAGGATAGTTGAGTTATTTTGCTTTAAGTCAAAGAAACATGACCCACTGATGTGGGAAGTGTAGCATGTTCATTATTTTTATATTATTATGTGAAGACAAATTGTAGTAATTGAAATAAGTGAGTCTGATTATAACTGTTGTTCTGTATGTTCACTTGCTGTGAAATAAACAGTTTAACAATTATATTTGACATCGCCTTACCAGGTGTTTTCTTAGTCCAACTTTGAAAAGTATGGACAGATGGAGGGTAGATACATGCAATATAAATGATTATCCGGTTCAGATCGTAAGGGGATACTACTGTTACACTTCAGGCTGCACTATCATAGATATTGGGCCATGAGGACATGCCCCTAAGTGTAAGATGTTCAGACCACTTACAAGAATGGACAGCTCCACTGTGCACAAGATAATATGTAAGGAAAGACCCTAAACTTGTAAAAGTCATGCTCCTTTTATCTCCAATTCCCCTATTTGCTTACTAGTACAGCAGTTATCCTGCAGTTACCCACCTAGAGTAGTACCTGCTTTTGGAGCAATGTAATCGGGCAACACTTTGCTATACCATCACAGTCATCCCACTATTCAGTCAACACAACTATGCATGTGTACTTAACATGTGTGGAGCTGTGCTCACTAGCCTCTGATTGCTGCTAAAATGTTAATATTAGAAAAGAGTCTGCAGGATTGTCAGCTCTTTAAGAATTCCAAATCCAGTCAGCAGATTGCCTGAGCTGCAATCAGTGTGAAACTACCTCCTCCAGGACATCTCACGCCTGACATCACACATCAAACTGATGCCAGCTCAGCTGCAGTTATACCGAGATACCTACTCACAGATGGCAACTTGCCGCATTTAACTCGGGAGACTCTTGAGTTTTTAAGTGAACTTGGGCTCTCCGAGTTTCCCTGGCAATTCTCCGTCATTCCAGTTTCAATCCCACGCATGCACAGGAAGAGGTCGAGGAACGCAACTCGCAACTTCCTGCCTGATCTTGTAGCCATAACACCAACCCCAGTGCTGAGGGCAGAGCCATCTGCCTGATGCTGCAGCCAGAGCCTCCCACGTTGCACTGTAGTCATCAGCCCTTTCCACCCCCATCTCTTGTAAAGCTTAAATTATATTGGCATGCCTGCTGATGGCCAGAGAGTGTATCTTAAAAGTATTGTGGAAAACAAAATCAAGCATAAACTACTGTTGAGAAAGTGCTCTCTGTAACATGGTAATAATTCTAGCTTTTCAAAGAACAATTGCAATCTCCAGAGTGACGCTCAACTGATCTGCCCCTGCTAATTAGAGAACCCATCACCTTATTGGCTAAAGGAAAATTGCATAAACTAGTTTATATGATGAGGGCGTTATGCTAGTTCAGAATACACACAGGTTATCAAGAATTCTGAGCGTAATGCAAGAGTGTGGGAATAAAGGGTACCAATTAAGGAAAAGCTGAGGTGGTTTCTCTTAACTCATGGTACCATATAGTTGAGATTGAAGATTTTCTAGAAATGGATGCTGAGAGGAATTGTGCACCTGGGCACACAAATGACTGTTTAATTTCCCTTAGTAATATTGTTCAATTTCCCTTAGTGAGATTGTTCAATTTCTCTTAGTGATATTGTTCAATTTCATGGCCTTGTACTATTGGCAAAGATCTGTGAACAGTGCTGTCAAATGAGGTAAGCTTCCCCTGACACTTCATGACAGAGCAGAAATCATTAAAAAGGAATATGATAGGAAACTGAACTATCTTTTTGCAATAACACAAAAGCAAAATACAGCGGGTGTTGGAAATCTGAAATAAAAACAGAAAATGCTGGAAACACTCAGCAGGTCAGGCAGCATCTGTGGAGAGGAACAGAGTTAACGTTTCAGGTCCATGAGTTGGCGGGCAGGCGTGATTAAATGATAAAAGGGATTTTGGTACAAAGCAAAAGGAGGCGATATTGGGACAAGTATAGAATGAAAAGATGGATCCAGAGGAGGTGCAAATGGTTACAGAATGTCCGAGAGAAAATGGGATCCTTTTGTAATAATATTTGCAATTATACTGTAGAATGTGACCCACGGATATTCAGGATAATCCATCAGATATTTGGAAAATTGTCCCAAATTAACAGATTAAATTTACTGAAACTTCAGTGGATGAATTTATGTGAAAAATAAGGGTAATTCATTCTAACCAGAGAGACTGTTTCTGCACACTGCGTTAATTTTTTTCTGGGCATTAATACAAAGCACGGCGTGTGTTTTACATGAAAAATCTCTGTATTTTGAAATTTTTGCGATGCATTTTTATTGCAATTTATTATCACTGCCAAACACAACCAGTTTATAGCAGTGCACACTATAACTGCAGTCAGTTCACTTCAGGTTTTCATTTCCTTGTTTCTTTACCAACAGGTCTCTCTATTTCACTGATCATTTTATGAAGCCTTCTCTTTGTTCATAGCTTCAGTCTTCACTTTGCCTCAATTTTTATGTTTTCAGTCTTGGATTTTTTTTCCTTTCACTTTAGATATTTTGGGGGCAATCTTAACCTAACGCGCCCGGCAGGAAACTTATGTGGTTGAGTAAAATCGGGCGGGCTGTCAAACCGTTGATCCACCCGATCCCGCCAGCTTTCCGCCGGGCAGGTTATTTAAATTATTCCTTTCCTGTTAAAATGATCCCTTTCGATTCCCCCGCCTATCAGGATGTCAGTGCTTCGGTGAAGTAGGTTGTGTATGATGGAAGTTGTAGTCAAATTACAGACCCAGCAGCCTACAAACAGTTGAATTTCATCCAGCAGGCATTACAAGGTTTCTAGCCAGGCCTCCTGTTCTCCACGACTTGTTAATCACTCTCTGTTACTGTAACAGCAAGCTGTTGCCAAGTTTCAGTCCAACAGCCTACAGAAACGTACCAATAGTTGGGGGGGGGGGAATAAATATTATACTTAATAGATTGTAAAAGTCAATAGTTAAGAACTGTATAATTTATGGTGCATGGGAACAGTAACTTGGTAACATATCCTTCCCTCCCACAGGGTATTAATCAAGCTCTTCAAAGGACATCCACTTGAAAGGAAGATAATAACCAGGATGAGCTTGTTTCCATATCTTGATATTTCTACAGTAGAATTCTCTGGCAACTAATAACAGACACAAATGTTGCTGTATTCCCTGGAGAGTTGTAAGCTTGTGAATAAACAAGCGTTTACACCCAATTTTCTTTATATGTTGCATATGGTAAATGAAGCAGCGGTTGAATCTGGGATGAAATTTTTAACAGCAATTCAAGGCATGCCATCTGCTTCCCAAATTAATTGTCTACAGTAACCAGGGGAGGTAATTGTTATTTAGAATCAAATTTTCGCAGTGGCTCAATTTACATTTTGAGGTAGATTTGAGTTTTGTTTTCATTTTTCTGACTAAAATGACAAGCGGATCAATGTATTAACGCTCAAAATTCAGCCATATTGTAACTTATATTAAACTGTGATGAGTGTGAACGTATTAAGCACGTCAAGCAGCTTTGTGTTCTAGTTAATCAGATATGGTGCACTCTACATTTTAAGTCCTTGAAAGAAAGAAAGACTTGCATCAATAGCGCCTATCACGACCTCGGGACTTCCCAAAGTGCTTTACAGCCAATGAAGTATTTTAAAGTGTAGTCACTGTTATAATGTAGGAAATATTAATCCACAAAAATTCTTGAATCTACAAGAAGTATCGCAAATTGAAAGGCTGAGATCTGAGCAAAAAATATTATTGCAATGGAAGTTCAAAGCCAAGGGGATATTATGGAAATGAGGAAATTTATTGCCTGCGTAAAACTAATATCTGTAAATTACTAACTGTGCTATTCATTCTCATGTGGATTCATTATAGTTGTGCAACATATTTCTGTATTAGCTGAGTCACTTGATTAATAATATCATGCAGCAGTTAGGGAAAAGCTTCTCCCCTATTCTGCTTAAAACGAGCTGTATGCTGTATATGTGTGAACGTGTTTATGTTCCTTTAGAATAGCATTCATCTGTCAGGGTCGTTTCAGTGCATATACCTATTAAAGTTTAATACTGTTCTCTATTACATTTTTAAAAAATTATATTTTAACTTGCTTGCTGTGGGCAATATCATCTACTGTCAGCGAACGTTCACTCAGCCAGAGACTTGTGGTTGTTCCATTGAACTTGGATCCACACATAGGAAGCAGTGATCTAGCAGCAGCAATATACTGTTGAGACATTCAGCATGATCAGCATATTGCAGGCATTGGAAACACCAGGCAGGTTTCATTGTAGTTATCAGTCCGTCCAAGAGAAGGGTTCTCGATTCTGAAAGTACCTTCTCTCAGGTATGAGGAAATGCCTATGAGGAAATTTACACCTTCAGTGAAATAATTATTCTCATAAATTTGGTTATTTAAAACCATAAACTAGCTTTATTACTTTGCTATAAAGTTACCCGGCACAGTGTTTTGGAGTTGTTCACCATTTTTGCCACCACATACATTTCCTTGGATACAGATGTTGCCTGTGCCAAACCAATTACTGTCCAATTAGGAGTCCCAGCTGTATTTTTTATTAACTCATCCACACAAGTAGACTCTGGAGGACCAGCCTCCCGGGATTTGTGTTTATGCTGGAAGCTTCATCAGGGTGTTTGCAGAAACAAACCAAAATATGAGGCAGTGTATTACGCAATATTTTCATGAATTGTAAAAAATAATGATCACATCAGGAAGATCTGATGGCTGTGCAGTGGAAAAATCCTCCTCTTAATCCTTGCTTCACAGGAACGTTATCAAACAAAGGGGGAGAAATTCGGCCCGTTAGCGCCTACCGTTAGCACCGGGGGGGGCGTTAACGGGGTGCTAATGGGTTTGCGGCGGGGCGTGGCGAATCCAACACCGCACGTGACATTCACCGGGATTTAGCGCGGCTGATAACATCTAGCGCCTATGTCTTTAGTGGCTGCCAGATCGTGACGTCAACGCATGTGTAACGGCCCAGATGCAAAATTGACTGTCGCCCCCTGCCTTAGCGCCTGGTGTGAACAATGACAGGAAGAGAAGGCGTGATGCAGTGGGACAGCCGCTGTAGGAGCGGTATTTAAAGGCATCAACATCCGTTTTGTATTTAGTCGCCACTCAATGCTGCCTTCTCAGTTTGACATAGGGAAACAGCCGTTTTCACTGAGGTAAACGTTTATTACTTTCAGGAGTGTTCTGGCTGCTAAAAATTTGCCAGTTTCATTGTGCTGAGATTTAGATCTCCTATACTTGTATACGTTAATGGGGGCTGTACTGGCACTCGACCTCGCCCTCCAGCATCAACGTCGGAGGCAGCGGAAGCAGAGACAAAGATTGGAAAATGTGGCCAGAGGGAGGAGGGCCAACAGGGCTCTCAACAGGAGGCCTTACCCACCCAGGATATTCTGGGAGCATTTCTCCTACATAAATTTAACTGAGGAGCAGTGTCTTAGAAGGCTCCGCTTCACCAAGGAGGTGGTCACAGAGCTCTGCCACCTCCTGCAGCCAGACCTCAAGCCTCACATCAGGACCACCACGGCTCTCTCAGTGGCAGTCAAGGTCACCGTCCCCCTCAATTTCTATGCTAGCGGATCCTTCCAGTCTGCGGCAGGAGACATATCTAACATTTCACAGTTTGATTTAGGTTTCAGTTGAGGCCTGTTTATCTTCGCGCCAAATCTCGCTTCTTTTGTCTTAGGTTTTGGCGGGCTTGTTAAACTGTTCCTGTCGATACTTGGCTAATCGGTTTTTGATGGGATGATGGGCTATGAAACTGTGTACTGGAAGTTTTATTGTTAGGAATTGTTTTCAGACTTCCAGCATCCTGTCTGGACCTGGGGATTTCAAAAAGGGGTCTTGGTTTATTCATTTTTGAGTGTGTTTGTGATGTTTTGGATGAGGCTCTTCCTCCTTGGTTGGATTGCAGTGCAAACATCTCCCAGACAGCTTGACTTGGTCCCAATACCCACAAGCTGTCCACTGCCTCACCACACCCCTTCCCGCAGCCTGTGTTTCTGTGACTGCAGGTTTACCCAATGGCCCTTTTTTAAAAGGTATCTTATCATCCAAAGTCATCTTCCTCAGGGTTCTTTCTTCCTTGATCCTGTCAAAATGTACTTCAAAACTGAGGTTTTGACCTCAAATTCCTTCATTTCGGTCCCACCATTCCAAATTCGTGTTAAGATCCAAAAATCACCCCCTTTAGGGTTCTATTCGAGTTTCTGGGGGATTTTGCGAAGCCTACACTAGACCAGCCACATAAATACTGTGGCTACAAGAGCAGGTCAAAGGCTGGGTATTCTGCGGCGAGTGTCTCACCTCCTGACTCCCCAAAGCCTTTCCACCATCTACAAGGCACAAGTCAGGAGTGTGATGGAATACTCTCCACTTGCCTGGATGAGTGCAGCTCCAACAACATTGAAGATGCTCGACACCCTTCAGGACAAAGCAGCCCACTTGATCAGCACCCCATCCGCCACATTAAACATTCACTCCCTCCACTACCGGTGCACCATGGCTGCAGTGTGGACCATCTACAAGATGCACTGCAGCAACTTGCCAAGTTCTTCGACAGCACCTCCCAAACCCGCAACCTCTACCACCTAGAAGGACAAGGGCAGCAGGCGCGTAGGAACACCATCACCTGCAAGTTTCCCTCCAAGTTGCACACCATCCTGACTTAGAAATATATCGCCGTTCCTTCATCGTCGCTGGGTCAAAATCCTGGAACTTCCTCCCTAACAGCATTGTGGGAGTACCTTCACCACACGGACTGCAGCGGTTCAAGAAGGCGGCTCACCACTACCTTCTCCATGGCAATTAGGGATGGGCAATAAATGCTGGCCTTGCTAGTGATGCCCACATCCCAGGAATGAATTTAAAAAAAGGAGGAGCAGGGGGAACCTGAGGTCCAGATGCCACCAGCACCGGAGCACATTGCTGCCTGGTTGGCCAGAGATAGCCTCATCATGGCCAGATTGACTTAACTTCCTGCATTGCACCCATATGGCTGCTTCATGCTGTGCCAAGTTCCCCACCCCCATCAACACCAGAAAGCATCCCTACAATTACCAAGCCATTTCTTTCACACTGACCCCCATTACTGGAGGTAATGTTATGTCTCACCGTTCACTCCAACTCACTAAGCCACTTCCAAAGTAGCAGACAAAAATGTGCATGACCAGAAAGTGATGTAAATAAATACTTTTATATGTGTCATCACAGTAACAGAACCTGAACAATAACACTTCTTTAAACACCCATGTGCTTACCCTTGTGTATCTACTTCTGTGTCATTTTTCTTTTACACGTGCTTCTACGAGGTGCAACCCTTGTGGCTTCAGCAGAGGTAGAGGCAGGCTGCTCACTTCCCTGCTGCAACTACGTAAATACTTTTGGTGGATGTCCTCTGGGTTTTTGAGCCTCTGATGGCCCCGCCAAAGTCTGCTGCTCCTGCGACTGTGCCGGGGCAGACTTGACCATCGTGATCCGAGGAGACATCTGGGGCTCTGACTGAGGGGGGGGGGGGGGGTGGGCAACATGGGAGAAGTGTGATCGCTTTGAGAGGAGCCCCCACTTCTATGTCCCCTCTCTTCATTATCCCTCTCATGGCCACCCACACTTCCCTGCTAGCAAGGAGCTGGAGAGCATCTTGCTGCACAGCAGTGGGGCCATGAGGACCCACATCTACGTTTACATCCCTTCTAGAGAGGAGGTCTATGAGCCTCTGCCATCTGTTGTCCATAGCTAGCATGTGCTCATATGAGTGGCACATTAGTTGCTCCATGCATATGGCCATCCTATCCATGGAAGAGCACATCGTCGCCATCGACATGGTGGTGCTCATGTTGGAGATGGACTCTTCCATTCTCTGCACATTTGCAAATTTGCAAAACCTGCCAGAGCCTCCTGCATTTCTTGCTGCCCCTCCAGGATCACTCTCTTTCTCGATGGCCCCCGAGACTCAGCATCTGCATGCAGCTGAGCAGAGCTTGGAGTGTCTTGCGCCCTCCGGCGAGGACTCTCCACTGCTGTTCCTGTTAACACCACCTGCTCTTGCTCATTTGGTGTGCGTATCTGCGCTGGTGCTGGGTGCACTTGGGGCTGCTGACAGTCCACCCTCAGAGGCTGGAGGCTCCTCTGAGGAGTCATCTTCCTCCTCCGGCTCATCAGTGGGGGGTGCTCTTGATGGACCTGTGTGAGAGTAAAGTGATGATTTAGAAATGTTATATTAAGAATGGGTAACGATTATGCACATGATCAACATTCACTGGCTGCTGACAACGGTCACCATATGAGTGACTGCCGTATGCCATGTGGCTGTATGAGATGTAATTCTATCACCAGGTTGCTGAGAGGTCCCCCTCTCTCCGTCTCCCACCACCAGCTGCTCCGCAACTCCTGACACCTCTAGGGCCACCTCCTCTGCTGGAGTTAAAGTGCTGAAGGATGGAGGGCCATCTCCGGTTCTCTCCCTCTCCCTGTTGTTGTGCTCTCTCTTCTGCAAGGAGGGAAAGAAGAGAAGTTTGAGGGAGAGTGATGGCATGAGTGTAAGGATTGTGTGGGTTACATCTGTAGAGGGTGACTATGAGGGAGTGGGGTGCCAATGCCAAATGGCCTCCTTCTGTGGTGTTACTTGGTATGATTGCATTAGGATGAGGGTGATTGTGAGGGGTGGCTAGTCAGAGGGCGATGTGAGTATGTAGATAGAGAGAGAGAGATGGGTGGACGTGCAAGGTATGTTGGTGTGAGGAATGATGTGCAGGAGTAGGCTTGGGAAGGCAGAGTGATGGGGATGTGATGACAGGCACAGCAGGATGAAGTTGAGTGTGGCTTTGCACTCACCTTTCCTGATCTCATCAGATCATTGAAGCACTTCCAGCACTGCACCCAGGTCCGCCTCGCCACATCCCTGCTGTTGACCTCTTCAGCTATTTGGAGCCAGACTCTTTTAGTCTCCTGGGGAGGTCTCTTCCGCCCATCAGCAGGGAAGAGGACCTCCTGCGTGCTCTGACTCCCTCCACAAGAATATGTAGGGAGTCATATGAAAACCTGGGTGCAGCTCTGTCTTTGGGAAGTCATGTTTAGAAATCTCAGCAATAATAAGATCCTCCAATATACTCCCTCCACACTCCTCGATGAACCTTCAAATGCTATGTGGTCAAGGCTGCTTTAAATATCCCCGCTGGAAATGAATAATTGATGACGTCATCAGACCCGCACCATTTAATAGGACTGGGAAACGCGCGTGTCTGCCTTAATAGGGGCCATTAAATAAAAGTCGCTCTGAGGAGCGGGCCGATCAATACATCGCGGTACCGGCCTGCACAAACTTTTCACCAGTGTTACAGTGGACTCTGGAATCAATCAGGCGGTTGTTCATCGAATCCGGTGGTTTGAATGATTTTGGACTTGATTGAATCTACGAGCAAGAGATGGTTTTTCTCAACCCTGTTAAACAATTTCAGTCTTGCATCATTGGGCAGATATGGGCATTATTACAGGAGTTCTATACACAATGGGGCAACCACTTTAAAGAGGAAGTCTCGCCATCAAATCAAACAGTTAAAGTTTTCTTTCTGTTTCTTTTTCTGTAAAATATTTTAACAGTGAGGGATAATGACATTGGGGAATTGAGCAGAAAGGGGTTACTAAGTATAACAATTTGCAGGAATTGAATTAACATATGTTGAGTTGAATGACAAGATTGTTGGAAAAACCCTGGGTTACTGACATTATGGTAATTCAGCTCTACCGTCAAATGCAGTAACTCCTCCTGAGTCATTATCCTCAATGATGTCATTAGAACTTACTGTTGAAACTGTTTTTATATTCAAGTAAAAAAAATCTCAAAAGAGTATTTAAGACTTTAACTCTTTTAAACTGTGACTTTTAAAACGAGTGCTGATGGTAATTGTCACCTCTTCAGATTACATCTTCGAGGGATGTGTGCGGGAGATGCAGAAGATCTGAAGTTGGACACTGAAAGGCATTTGCGTGTTGATTGTAATTACTGGCGTTACTGATAATGACCATTTTTGGCTGTGACCTTGTTTTGGACATTTTTATTCTTGTGGCAATAATACAATAGTTTTCTTCATGCAGTTAGCTGGCCTGATTGTTATTAATTTATAATCAGGCAGTCAAAACTGCAGATAACTTCACTCCTTTATGCCCCCTAGTGGTAGCCTCCTGTCACAATCATGGAGTCTTTTTTTCAGTCTGTGGTATTTTTGGCCTGATATCTTGTCACTGGTTCCATGCACAGCAAGCTACACGCCACTGGGAGTGAAAAGGTTTATTGTGTAAAATAATCTTTATTTGGATCGCACAAAACATTGTGAAAAATTATGGCTAACATAAGTTTCTGAAGTTTATTACGCAGTAAATTCTTGGAGGTTTTTCAAGAATCTTCCCCTCCTTTCAAACATGAGAATAACTCCATACTATGATCGGAATATGTTCCACAAGGATTTCAGAGGAAAATGCAAAACAGCCATACTCCCTCTCCCCACACCATTTGTATTCTGTTTTGTTATGTGGTTTGAATGGTGCTGTTTTCCATTTCTTAATGTTGCCCCCATGCAAATCCATCAGTCAAATAATCTTGGAATAAAATAAGAATATTAAAAAATTACTGATTTTAAACTGCTTCCATTCAGTATCCCTGCATGTTCTTTTATGTGTCGACAACCTGAAGTGACATGAAAAGCATGTATTGTGTGCTCGAGGACTCTGTTAACAATGGGAACAATTGAAAGTAAAAAGGGTGAGCCCCTTCGATTAAAAATGAATGATGATGTACTGAAAGCAGTTGGAACTTTAGAAAAAGGTGATAATGAACAATAATAGGGCTGTATGTAGGCTTTGGTGTGTGCCAACGCCTCAATATTAAAATTCTCATCCTCGTCTTCAAATCTCACTTAGCCTCGTCCATCTGTATCTTTGTAACCCCCTCCAGCCCTACAGCCCACTGAGAACTCTGCATTCCTCTAACTCGGGCTTCTTGTGCATCCACCACTTCCTTCGTCACACCATTGGTGGCCGTGCCTTTGCCATCTAGGCCCTAAGATCTTGAATTCTCTCCCCAAACCTCTCCACCTCTCTACTTCTTTACCTACCTCCTGCTCCCTTGACCCTATTCCCACCAAACTGTTGACCACCCAACTTCCCTTCCTGTGCCCCATGTTAGCTGAGTTTTAAAAAAAAATTATTCATTCATGGGATGTGGACATTGCTGACAAGGTCAGCATTTATTGCCCATCCCTACTTGCCCTCGAGAAGGTGGTGGTGAGCCGCCTTCTTGAATACAACTGAGTGGCTTGCTGGGCCATTTCAGAGGGCAGTTAAGAGTCAACAACTTTGCTGTGGGTCTGGAGTCACATATAGGCCAGACCGGGTAGGATGACAGATTTCCTTCCCTAAAGTACATTAGTGAACCAGATGGGTTTTTACGACAATCACTAGCTTTTTATTCCAAATTTATTTAATTAACTGAATTTAAATTCCCCACCTGCCGTGGTGGGATTTGAACTCAAGGGCTGGATTTTTCCAACCTCGGCGGGTCCGGGGCGGGTGACGTCCGTTGCGTGTGGGGACCCCACATCTGTGTCGATCCCGGCCTCCGAAAAGATTTTCCGTTGATGGGGCTTGTTAAGCCCGCCCTGCGAGGTACCCGGCCAATTAATAGGAAGCGGGTCTGATGACATCATTTGATGACATGTCATCAGCCTGTTTCCTTAAAGGGACCATGTCCACAATCATTTTGACAGTTGTGCTGTCAGTGTTCTGCAGCATTGAGGTGGTGCAAACACTGACAAGCACTGCACAAAGGTGCACCGCTGCACCCAGGCTCTCCCATGACTCCCTCCATATGCTTATGGAGCGCGTCACAGCACGCAGGGAGATTCTCTTCCCTTCCAATGGATGGAAGAGACCTCCCCAGGAGACCAATGCAGCCTGGTTGCAAATTGCACAGGAGGGCACAAGCAGGGATGTTGTCAGGAGGACCAGGCTGCTGTGGCGCAAACCTTTCAATGATCTCAGCAGATCACAAAACGTTACTGCAAAGCCACACTCAACCTCATCCTGTTGTGCCACTCATCACATCCCCATCACTCTGCCTTCCCTACCCTACTCCTGCACATCCTTACTCACACCAACTTACCTTGCACCTCCACCTAGCCCTCTCTATCTACATTATCACTTCCCATCTCACTAGCCACCCCTCACACTCACCCTCCTCCTTGTCCAATCATACCAACTAACAACACACAAGGGTAGGCAGTTAGGTGTTATCACCAATGTTCATGTAAAGTTTCTATTAATGTGTTGGCAAACATTGAAATCTATATTTTCAACACTTTGCCTTCTTGGACAGATCTGTGTGCACCTTTGGAAGTGGCTTAGTGAGTTGCAATGAATGGTGAGACATAACGGTACCCCCCGCAATGGTGATGAGTGTGAAAGGAATGGCTTGGGCATTGTAGGGTTGCTTTATGGTGTTGGTGTGGGATGCTGCCAATCTGGCGCATCATGTGGCAGCCAGGGTGTACAGTTTCAAGTGAAGTAAATCTGGCCTCCTGGGCAGCAATGTGCTCGGGTGCTGATGCCCTGTGTCCTGTGCAGCATCAGGTGATTGCGGAGAAGGTTGGTGCTGTTGTTGGTGATGCTGGTGTGCCTGGTGATGCTGGTGTTGGGGCTGATCGTGGTGGGATTCTGAGGATCAAGGTGAGATTTTTTCAAGGGCAACGATGCTGATGGAGTAGATGGCAGCTGAAGTCAAAATGACAGAAGCAATCTGTCAGTGGTGGGAGAGGTTGCTCCAAGGAGGTGACACTGGATAGAGAGCTTGTTCCAAACACTTCAAACCTCCATAAAGCTGAAAAGTTTATTCCAAATCCTGAAGGCTCCAGCTTCTAAGATTGGAAATTGAACAGCTATGACATGGTAGCTTTTATACCACTTTTGCAGCTGTCAACTATTCACAGCAATGCAGAGTCTTTGAGAGCCCGCCACACTTACCTGACGTGATCCCCAAGCGCCAGGAATCTCATAAAAAACATGGAAACATCGTTAGGACCTGGTAAAATGCTGCTTAAATACCTTTAAGCAGCTTCTTAAGTATCTCAATTGCCTGACCCGCCGCTTAGTGCCGGGGCTGCAAACCGCAGGCAGAGCCAGCACTGGGGAAATTAACAAGGAGGCGGGTTCAGAGCAGACATCCAACCCGCTGTCAATCACTGCCATTTGGACAGCGGACCCGCCTCCGAACCCACCCTCTGAGCACCAGCAAAATTCAGCCCCTTGTCTCCGGATCAGACCCACATCTCACATCTCAATTTTAAAATCCTCATCCTTGTTTTCAAATCCCTCCATGGCCTCGCCCCTCCCTATCTCTGTAATCACATCCAGCCCGACAAGCCTTCGAAATCTCTGCACTCCTCCAATTCTGGCCTCTTACGCATCCCCGATTTTAATCGCTCCACCACTAGTGGCCGTGCTTTCAGCTGCCTTGGCCCTAAGCTCTGGAATTCCCTCCCTAAACCTCTTCGCCTCTCTACCTCTCTCTCCTCCTTTAAGAGTCTCCTTAATACCTAACTCTTTGACCAAGCTTTTGAACATCTGTCCTGATATCTCTTTCTGTGGCTTAGTGTCAAAAATATTTTTATTGCTAATGCTCTTGTTAAGCGCCTCGGGAAGTTTTGCTATGTTAAAGGCACCATATAAATGAGTAATGTTGTTGTTAAGACGCTGTTTAAAATCTACCTGTTTAACTAAGTGTTAGTCACCAGTCCTAATGGCTCAGCATTAATTTTTTGTCTGAATACGTTCCTGTGAAGCGTCTTGGGATGTTTTACTACATTAAAGGCACTATATAAATGCAAGTTGTTGTTGCTGCTTGTGTATAGTTACGATGGATATGTTCATTATGCCCATTTTTAATTTTGTTCGCCATTGTATTATTTTATTCACATTACAGTGAGGAAAATTATTGCAAACTACCACATCCACCAAGGGAGAAACTGAATCCATTCCAGCTAATGTTGTGATTTACAAAATGGGAAAAGAAGTTAATAATTGGTTTATAAATACAATCATGATGCAGATTGATTTGCTAAATCAATGTTGTTAGGGTATTTAGAATTCCTTTGCTAAATAGGATTTAAGGAACAAGCTCACAAGCCCACAGCTCACTCTACTCCCTAAGTGCCTCTTTCCTCCAGTATAGCTCTCCCTGGATCATTCACCTCCTGCAAGCAATCTGCTGCTAGGCCTCCATTGCCATTGAACAGGCTACTAGAGATACACAAAAGCAGCTTGATGATGGACCCTCCCACTAAAATTTTCTCCCCTCCCCTATGAGAAAGCACCCAGCTTTCACTTCACACCTACCCAGGTTGCTGAAGCTGAGATCCTGCATTGTTAATGCGCTATTTCCTTGTCCCCATTAGTGCTGCAATGTGCTATACCACTACGCTACCCTTGTCTAATTGATAAATATGTCTTTAGTTGAAGATCTTCAAACTGTCAGCAATCTAAAAGTAGAAAAGCTAAACATGGAACACACAATTCCTTCATTCTTAATATGTTGTTTCAACTTGTTCATAAAATGTATTAAGTATATTTTAGGATGAAAGGGAGGTTTGGTTCTGCTAAATAATGCAGAATTTAAAATGATATTCCTCTGCAATTTTACTCCTAATCCTGCATAAAAGCAATATTGTAACTATCTTTGATTAAGTGTGTGCCTCGGGAGTGTTGTTTGGTACTACGTTGACGATGCAAACATGATATTTATCAAATGGTTTGATTAATGTCCACAGATCAAACTCTGGATTCTAGTTCCTCTTGAAGGTCTTTCTCACAAAGAATTGATGTACAGCCCCCTTTAGTACTTGATTGTTTTCAAATGGGTTTTGTTCCCTTTACTCTGTGTTTGACATGGTGACAAATGAGCAAAACTGGACAGACAATGAAGGAGCACAACAACACTGTTACAGGTCGCATGGTTTTCTACCGTGTTCAAGATTTAACCTTTAGACTGACGACAGTAAAATTAATTGGTATAGTACCTTCTTATTTGTGGAGGAAGAGTTTTTCTTTGTGGGGAGGGAGGCAGAGAGGCTTTGCGTTGCACTAATCTGATGTCCAACATTGTGACACAACATGAATTTGTGCTCATAACTCCCCACTCAGTTCACATGGAAGCACTTCAAGCCAGTGAGGAAGGGAGAATTTGAAGGGTGGATCAATACACTGACACATGTTTTATCCATCAGTTACAGACTGGCCTTGCCAAAGGCCTGACACGGGTTGCTTGCTCTTGTGTTTTATGGAATGGCATGATGCCAAGCAGGATTTTTTTTTATTATTAAATTGTTTCTGTGACACTGGTATTGGCAATATTGATCTTACTATTAACTAGTATTTTTACTTCAATTAAAATAATGGAAATAAAAATATTATAAACCAGATGTCACTGACTTTCATTCCTTTTACAAGAAAACTATTGCTTTGTTCCCTCTTCCTTCTTCAGTAGTAGATTTGCTGATCTCCCACATATCAGCCCCGAGCTTACCCAGTGAATGACAGCATTACACCCACTGACAGTATGACTGGCTCCCTCTGCTGGAAACATTTGCAACTGCATAACAGGAATATATCTTCCCTGAGGTTCGGTACCCAAAATTGAAGGCAGTGCTCCCTATGGGGCCTAACCAAGGTTCTGTACAACTAAAGCATCAGTTCCTCACTTTTGTATTCCAACCCCTTTGCGATAAAAGCCAACGTTCCATTAGCCTTTTTGATTTACTTTTTGTACTTGTACACTCGCTTTTACTGATTTGTGTACATGGACACCTAAATCCCTTTGCACCGTCAAAGCTCTTAGTGTCTCTCTCCATTATATTCCATTTTTCTTTCTTGGATTAAAAGTGGATGGCCTCACACTTCCCACATTGAACTCCATCTGCTATAGTTTTGCCCACTCACTTAATCTGTCTATGTCTCATCTCATTGAAACATGTAAAATTCTTAGAGGGCTTGACAGGGTAGATGCTGAGAGGCTGTTTCCCCTGGCTGGAGAGTCTAGAACCAGGGGTCATAGTCTCAGGATAAGGGGTCGGCCATCTAGGTCTGAGATGAGGAGCGATTTCTTCACTCAGAGGGTTGTGAATCTTTGGAATTCTCTACCCCAGAGGGCTGTGGATGCTCAGTCGTTGAGTATATTCAGGACTGAGATCGATAGATTTTTGGGCACTAAGGGAATCAAGGGATATGGGGATAGGGTGGGAAAGTGGAGTTGATGTAGAAGTTCAGCCATGATCTTATTGAATGGCGGAGTAGGCTCGGGGGGCTGTATGGCATACTCAGGCTCCTATTTCTTGTGTTCTTATGTCTCTTTGTAACTATTGCTCCCATCTACACAACTTACTGTCTCTCCTAATTTAGTGTAATCTGCAAACTTGATATGCAACTCTCTATTCCTTCATCCAAGTCTTTAATACATATGGTGAAAAGCTGAGGCCCCAGTACAGAACCCTGGGGAACACCGCTTTCACATCCCACCAATCAGAGAACATTTCCTTTATCCCTACCTCCGAACCAATTCCAACCCATGTCACAAAGTTACCTCCAGTTCCGTGCGCTCTTATTTTTGCTAATAATCTCTTGTGCGGAACCTTATGAAATGCCTTCTGGAAGTCCATGTAGACGACATCCATAGACACTCTCCTATCCACCATGCTAGGGACCTCCTCAAAAACTTCAACTAGATTTGTCAGATATGTCTCACCCTTCACAAATCCATGCTGAGTCTCTTTGATTTAGCTCATACTTGTCCAAGTGCTCAGTCACTCAGTATCTGATGATAGATTCCAGTAACTTCCCACAACTGATGTTAAACTGGCAGGTCTGTAGTCTTAAACGCTTCATCAATAGCCCAACTTTGTTTAAGGGGTGGTTTACAGTGCACCCTCAGCTTTGGTCCAAAAGTGATCTGCCAAAATTGGATTGTCAAAGGCAGAGCAGTAAAATGGAAAGTAGAAGTAGTCAGGTGTGCTCACGTTCGCTATTGACTCTTGATGCAAGTTTTATTGATCTGTGAATATCTGTTTTTCTGCAATTTTTCCCCAATATTTTAACGGTAAAAAACTTAGAAAACAAAAAAAAAATCAGTTGTGAAAGTTTTATGAATGGAACCCATAGCCTTTAATTTTACAGATAAAAGTTCCTGGAAGAGTCAGGAGTAACCTGCCATAAAAATTCCACTGAAAGTACGTCATGTTATGTCTACACAGTTGCAGATGCCGAACACTTGCAATTTGTTTTGTTGGGTGGGGGAGGGGTTAATTATATTTGCTTTTAATTAAATTAAAATTTGTTGAATCCAGCATGATTGATGTCTTAATAAAATCATCGTCATTGTGCAGTGCTGTGTTTACAAGCACATCACTGGCTCTTAAAAGAAATTGTATTGCTCTGTGCTGGTACAGTATTTCAGATGAACGCACAAGACTATTTCAGAATATATATGGAATTCACTGCCTGAAAGGGTGGTGGAAGCTGATTCATTAGTAACTTTTAAAAGGGAATTGGATAAATACTTGAAGGGGAAACATTTGCGGGGCTATGGGGAAAGAGCAGGGGAACGGGACTAATTGGATCGCTCTGCCAAAGAGCCAGCACAGGCACGATGGACCGAATGGCCTTCTGTGCTGTATGATTCTGTGATTTTTTAAAATAAAAATCAATGCTGGTCAATAATAAACTGGAGCATTGTATAAACCCTAACATTTGTTTCGAACTACTGTTGTGTACATTTGGTAACAAGATGATTTAGTTCCTGGTTTCCAATTATTTTATAATTATGCAGCAGTGAGGGCTGAGATGGTGTAATGGGTTGTCCTTTCAGCTTTAGTCCCTGGGTTCAAAAGCAGCCCAGACTGATGGGATGAAAGGCTCCTGTCTCTGACAGCTGTTAGGGCCTGACTTTAAATGATAGTCACATTTCCTAGCGGGCACAAATCCACAACATAAAACTTAAACATTCGCTGTCACTAAATTGGCAGTCTGACACTGAGAAACCGCAGAGGTGGCAGGTGTGTGAACTGGAAAAATTCACACGGGTGCAGTAAGTGCTGTGAGGAGGTTGGAGTTAAGGCACATTTTTGGGCTAGTACAGAAGCTTTGCTGTGTATCTGAGCTGTACGTAGGAGAGCATTTGATGCTGACAGGATGAGTGTGTGAAATGAAGGAACAGTGTCTTGCCTATTTTGCCTTATCAGTAGAATGGTAATATGAATAAAGTATATTTTTTAGTTTCACCCATAACCAATTGTGGTAACGACTAATCCTCCTCTGCGCATTAAAAGTAATTCCCAGAAATCTGTATTCTCCTGCACATACATTACTGCATTTTCCAGAACTGCTTGGTGAAACCGAGAAGCTGTTTTTGATAAGTTGACCATGCCACCCCCGCCACCCTCCCCGCCCCCCCGCCACCGGCCAATTACTTTACAAGTCTGTGGGACTCAAAAAGACACTAAAATCCATCCCTGTATTATCTGCAGTTTGCAAAAGTGCAGACATAACATTTCAAGTACTAGATTTTGATGTGCTGATTTAATGCTTTGTTTTAACCCAAACTGCTTTTTTTGTGGTGCAGTAAGTCTACGCCATTTGACTTTGAGTTCAGCATACGCACGTACAGTGAGTACTGTGGACTTGGCCGATTAGCTGTGTTTTCATTTTTAGCATGACTTAGAACAGACATTATTTGGAATTTGTTCTTTTGGTGATTAAATATACCCCCTCCCCCGCCCCGTCTCCCAAACAGAAATAATTCCATTTGTCTGCTTTTCTCAGAGCTTTGCTGCTTATCAGTTTGGTGACTATTGCCAACCACAGCAGAACCTATTGCTGAATTTGCAAATGTATTTAGAGTTCCAGTCAAAACTTGCCACTAAATTAATACTTACGTTGCAATTTATTTTATAGCTTCTGAATTTTGAAGGAAGCATTTTTATCTTTTATACGCTACTGCACAGTGTTAACTAATGCATATTAACAAAAACATTTTAACAGTTAATAGGTTTCAAATACCCTACAGTCTTTATTTTTTTTAATGAAGACCATTACTATAATTGTTGAATCTTGATTTTACTTTAATTATGACTGATGATCTATTCAGGCAGTCTTAAGATGATATGTTCTGAATAATGTCTAGAAACCCTGTTAGTGTTCAAGCCCATTGCTCAGCCAATTTAATGCAACCTTTTTAACAGCCAGCATTTTTCATCCTCGAAGGTGAGCTTTTTTACGGCATTTTGCCTTTCATCCTTTAGCACAGGCTATAAAAGATATCCCATAATCACTGCCAAACGAGCAAAGCCACAGCATATCATTAAACTATATCATTTGTTGAAGTATATAGATTAATAGGAATTAGTCCATTGACATTCAGCACTGATAAGATTCATTATTTCTGTGTTGTCTAAGGGGAATACATTTCCAGATGACTCATAGCATAAATTTTTAATTAGCTGGAAACTACAACCTTGCCACATACAAATTAATTTTATATTTGCAATAATTTACCATTCCGTGAGCAAAATTTTCTTTGCAGCGTGAATCTTAATTGTATTTTCAAATCATTTTAAAAATGGGTGTCTTTTTCTACATGTTTTTACTACTATACTGCCCAATGTTTAGAATGGTGACAATATGCATACCGTAAACTTGCTCATTTCAGCATGTTGCTCAGTGTTTGGTGTCTATAGTGTAGTACATTTTTGATTGTGTTTCTGCCACTTTATTATCTATATGTAATGAGGTATAATATGTAACATGGGAAGCTGCACCTAGTTGGGTATGACATGCTTTGCTTTAGTAGGAACAGATAATGGTTGCAAATGGGTGACAAGTCTTATTGGGACACTCTTTCTACTAGTGTAATGCCTCTGTGTCTATTTAACACATTTAATGAGGCTGCAAAAATGAATGCTGATGTTATTTTGGACAGTCTGTTTTAAGTTGCATGAACCATGCTTGAAAGGGATTTATTTTAGGTAAGGTGAGTTCTCTCTTTAGCTCTCTATTCAGCCTTGTTATTAACTGTTTGTGGACTGATTTTTTAGGATCTGAGTGGGACATGTCCCACGTGATCATGTTAGAAGAAATCAGCCAGATTTCTATTGAATACACGGTCGATTTTAACCCGGGGCGCTTTCAGGGAGGATGGCATTATGGGGCAGGAAGGAAACATCCCACGAAGAGCTTAGCATGAGGCTTGGGCCTTTTTAACCTCTGTGCCTTATTTGTAAATAATCTATCACTGTCTCCTACCCGAAACCCAGCGGGAGTGACATCAGGGCGGGCGGGAGTAGAAATTGTGTCGGGAGCCCGAGGATGTTGGGGATCCCAGCATAAAGTTAGTGCTGAGAGGCAAGGTTCCACATGGGGTGCCGTCACTGGGAGAGAAAGGGATGGCTGAGGCTGGGTGGCCCAAGGACTCCTTGCGGGGTCTGGGGAAATACTTCTGCTCCTTCTGATCCACAGGAACCCTTAGAAAAGGTAATTTAAGTACTTAACTTGACCTCTTCGACTGCTCCTGCAATGGTGTAGCTATCGGGGTTGTTCCCGTGCGGGTCTCCCAATTTCGACATTTAAAATTGCGTCGTGGCGCCAATGACATCATCAGGCTGTAAATTCTCACCGTATGAGGCAAGCGGCTCTCCCGTGCCTGTTTTGAAGTGAGTTATGATGGCAGGAATGTGGCGTGACTTTTGAGAGATTTTTCCAGAATTTGTTGAATTTTGGATATCCCATGCTTAAATATATATTTAAAAAAATTAGAATTCTTTAGCTGTTGTGAAGCCATTTGTATGTTATTGCCATGATAATACGAAGTAATGAGGTAAGCGTACGAGAAGTAAAATGTTCAGCCCCATGAGGCTTGGGCCTTTTTAACCCCTGTGCCTTATTTGTAAATAATCTATCACTGTCTCCTACCCAAAACCCAGCGGGAGTGACATCAGGGTGGGCCTCATGGGGCTGCCTTCATCCTGTACCTAAAAACGACTTGAGTTGGCCAAATTTCTGCTCACTTTAGATTTGGAATTTTTTTTTGTGTTCTTGGTTCCCCTGCTCTTTGTAAATTTTAATTAATTTTGATTGTTAATTTGTTGCTTGTTTAACAAATGAGTCTTGCATTTGGTTTACTGCTTCCATGTGAGCAGTTTTCTGTAATTGTAATTATTATTGACAACCTACATTAGCTTTATTGATGCAAAAGTAATGAGGAGTGGAAAATTCTCCCACCGATTTCATGCAAAACCTGTGAGGAATTTCATAAATTCTCTCCAGGCTTTCAGTGACCCTGGATTGGGGTACCCATTTTAATCTTCAACCAATACCGCTCTCTCTCTCTTTGTCTATTTATCTTGTATCCTACATATACTGCATCACCTGTCATGTGATCATTAATGTTCTTCAGTCTAAAGTCTCTGATGATCCCCCTTTTCCTTTGACATTTCACCACGAGCTCGCCTTTCAAATGAACACTGTGTCGACAATGCAGCCAGTGTTTATCACTTTGAGTGACTAATTGTCAAAGCAAACGTTCCATTTTTAGGATTAAAAGTTATATGTTGCAAGTAACAAGTACCTGGTGAGAAGGTGAGACTCGCTTTCAATTTCAGCACTTTATGACATTTAGAAACCCTTTTGAGTTTAGCCTGTGTAGTTGGTGACATCTGCCCATCCAGCAATTAACATGGAGCCTCGCAGACAATTTTAGATGAAGGTTTCTGAAACTAATATCCACTATAGAGGGGCTTCTCTTCTCACCCGACAGATGATATCTAATTTTCAGATATAATTCTGTGTGACTAGTTTCTCACTAGTGTTCAGAATACCAGTCTTGTGGCACAATCATGCGATTGCATAACTATAAAATATTGTGTTTATCCCATTTGTTACTTAATTTGTGATAAAATTGTACTGCCGTTTCATCCGTTGGGAAATGTTTTTAGATATATTTTTTGTAATGGAGGTTAAGTTCAGTCTGGCAAGTGAGCACTATTTCCTGGTTTTTAACTTTTAGCCTCAACTCCCCAGTTATATTAACAAGTGTAGTCTGTATACATGCCACCAAACGAAAGGGTTTTATTATTGTGGAGCTGGGAAGGAATAGGAACCTAAACTTTCTGTTGGTTTTACACAGCATAGAAATGAACTTTTACTACATCAAAAGATCAAAGTTGCTTTTTAACTTTTTGCAGTTTACCATTGAAAGGTACCAGACACACATGAATGGAATGTGAATGTCTCCATCTGTTAAGTTTCAATAGACACAATCAGCGAGAAAACAGCCCTCATCATTTTTGAATGTCACGCTATAACCCCCAGCCTCTCTCTGAGTCGGGCTTTGTGCTGTTTCAAAGCAAGAATATCCCATCAAATTTTGAACGGTGCCGCAAGTGCTCATTTTGTCCATCATTGGTGCTCCAACTACCATCAGAGACCTTTGGGGCAAGAGAATTAACTGGTATTGGGAATAAAACTGATACCATGGTTTGGGAGATATGTGCCAGTGGACAACATTTCAATATTCCACTCCTGTTTAATAAATATAGGATAACACTTCACACAGACTGAAGTGTGTTACAAAGCAACAACACATTGAAAGGTTCATATGAGAGCTTAAGGGATTTTCAGTATCATCTAAACTCTTAAATCTGTTTAGCCCTCCAAGCGCACAGAGATCTGTTTTGTTATATATATGTGTATGTTTATATAAAAGCAGGCCTCCCATGTCATTATTCATGGTGATACACCAAAGTGCGATGTCTGACATGTGACAGGAAGTACGTGTAATGTTCACCAGAACTACATGCTATAATTTTAATATGTAATGCTTCCGTGTCATATTTAATCATAGCCAAGTTTATTCTTCTGTTTTGTGCCTCTGTGAAAATGCTACTTGTATAATAATCCGATGAACTATATAGGTTTTTGATGCTGGAAGTAATACCTGAATTATTACTCTACATAATCCTCACTCTAACTCCCATAGGATGATTATAAGTTTTTTCTGTGTTTTTTATGGTAGTGCACTTTCAGGCCGCGATTTCGTCAGCCGTGGCGAGTCCGGTGTGGCCGGAGTAGACAGCGGCCTCAAACCTCACTCCCGTCTTCATCCACCTCCTCCAAGTGATTTTGCCCTGATTGGGCTTGTTAAGCCCGCCCTGAGAGGTTCCCAGCCAATTAAAAGGAAGTGGGTCTGATGACGTCATCTGATGACGCGTCATCAGCCGCTTTCCTTAAAGGGGCCATGTCCACATTGATTTTGACAGTTGTACTGTCAGTGTTCTACAGCGTTGAGCTGTTGCAAACACTGACAAGCACAGCACAGAGGTGCACGGCTACACCCAGGCTCTCCCATGACTCCCTCCATATGCTTATGGAGGGAGTCACAGCACGCAGGGAGGTTCTCTTCCCTTCCCATGGGCAGAAGAGACCTCCCCAGGAAATCAACGCAGCCTGGTTGCACATTGCACAGGAGGACACAAGCAGGGATGTTGTCAGGAGAAACTGGCTGCAGTGGCGCAAATCTTTCAATGATCTCAGTAGATCACGCAACGTTACTGCAAAGCCACACTCAACCTCATCCTCCTGTGCCACTCATCACATCCCCATCACTCTGATTTCCCTACCCTACTTCTGCACCTCCTTACTCACACCAATTTACCTTGCACCTCCACCCATCCCTCTCTATCTACATTATCACATCCCATCTCACTAGCCACCCCTCACACTCACCCTCAACCTTGTCCAATCATTCAAACTAACAACACACAAGGGTAGACACTTGTGTGCTTTAGCCAATGTTCATGTAAAGTTTCTGTTAATGTGTTGTCAAGTATTGAAATCCTTATTTTCACCACTTTGCCTTCTTGAACAGATTTGTGTGCACCTTTGAAAGTGTGTTAGTGAGTTCCAGTGAATGGTGTGACATAACGTCACCCCCCCCCCCCCCGCCCCCCCACAATGGTGATGAGTGTGAAAGGAATGGCTTTGGACATTGTAGGGATGATTTATGGTGCTGGTGTGGGGTGGTGCCAACCTGGTGCATCATGTGGCAGCCAGGGTGTACAGTGGTAAGTGAAGCAAATCTGGACATGGTGAGGCCATCGCTGGCATCCCGGGCAGCAATGTGCACGGGTGATGATGCCCTGTGTCTAGTGCAGCATCAGTTGATTGTGGAGAAGGTTGGTGTGAATGTTGGTGCTGCTGGAGTGCCTGGTGATGCTAGTGTTGGGGCTGATCGTGGTGGAATTCTGAGAACCAAGGTGAGATTTTTTCAAGGGCACCAATGCTGATGAAATAGATGGCAAGTGAGGTTGAGATGGCAGAAGTGATCTGTCAATGGTGAGAGAAGTTGTTCCAATGAGGTGACACTGGATAGAGAGTTTGCTCCAAACACTTGCCAGTTGCATAAAGGTCAATTTGTCTTCTAAATGCAGTAAGCAACAGCTTCAAACCCTGGAAAGTAAAGACCTATGAAATGGAAGCTTTCATATAACATTTGCAGCTGTCAGGTTAGTAAATCATTCCATGCTGACACAACACCCGACCTACTTACCTGACATGATCCCCACGCTCCGGGAAACTCCTGAAAAAGCTGGTAAAATGGTAAGTGCATGGTAAAATGGTGCTTAACTACCTTTTAACAGGCTTTAATGTATCTAAGTTTGCTGACCCGCAGCTTGGTGTCGGGTCTGTTCAGGGATGACAGACGCGACACTTGGGAAACTGACAAGGAGGCGGGTTTACAGCGGAATACCGACCCACTGTCAATCTTTTTGATTTTTGACAGCGGACCAGCCTCCAAACCTGCACTCTGAGCGCTGGCAAAATTCAGGTTCATGGACAGGTGCATCGTAAGAACGTTTTAACATTTTGATTATACACCTGGTTCCTCGGTGAGTTTCTCAAATCTCCACGTTGTCACATGAACTGGACTTGTGCCAGTCCATAGTGATGCTTGTTGGCTTGAAGAGTGTATGCATTGCTTAAGGACAAGGTCCTGTGTGAACGTTTGTGGTGATTATAATTTCTTCCCCCCAAAAGTGAGAATCCCCACAGGAAAATAGTTGAATTAAGGAGAGTCTTTGCCTATGAATGTTAGGCATCTAATGCATATTGATTGTTCAATATTTCTTTAGGTTTAGTAGGATAGTCATCCCTAGTATGTAGTGTAGCGTTCCCAATAGGGAAACCTGTCTTTGAAGCCCAGGCTTCTGTTTCGAGGGTATGCTCCATCAGTTACAGACGGCCCAACTATAGGAGGAAGGTAAACTATCTAGGAGTTGGGTGAATCCCCCATCCTAGCTGGTTGTCAAAGGAAGGAGAAGGAAATTGGAGGGCCAGTCATCCCACCCAGTCCTTGTACACTCTCCAGTGATACCTTAAGTTGCCTTGGGAGAACCTGAGAGCAGGTCACCTGAACATCTTCAAGATCAAAAATGATGTTATGTGAGGAGGGGAGCCTAACCTACAGAAGGGAAGAGCGTGAAGTTTTAAAATAGCTTCACAATGAATTCTTGTGCATCAATCGACGAGAGTACTTTTGATATTAACCGTATATTGCACGCTCCTGTCGTCCAACTGATCTCCAAATTAAACACTGTGGCCGGAATTTTTACCTTTGCGTCGGGTTGGGTGCGGGCGGGCAGCGTAGCGGGTCGGGAACGCGATGTTTTGAGCAACGCGTTGCTCAGAACGACTTTTACTTAATGACCCCAATTGAAAGAGTCATGCGCGTTTCCTGGCCCTATTAAATGGTGTGGGTCTGATGACATCATCGATGACTCGTTTCCAGCGCCCATATTTAAAGCAGCCTTGCACTCAACTCACTTGAAGGTTGCTAGAGGAGGGTGGAATGTGTCAAAGAAAGGCCACAGTACTGTTATAACTTTGGAAGGATGGATAGCCAAAGGCAGAGGGCTGCACCACGGTTCTCTTATTCATCACTGCATACTCTTGTGGAGGCTGTCAGAGCACGCAGGGAGATCCTCTTCCCTGCTGATAGGCAAAGGAGACCTCCACAAGAAACAAAACGAGCCTGGCTGGATATAGCTGAGGAAGTCAGCAGCAGGGATGTGGTCAGGAGGACCGGGATCCACTGCAGGAAATGCTTCAATGATCTCATGAGGTCAGGAAAGGTGAGTGCAATGCCACACTCACCTACATCCTGATGTGCCTGTCACTGCATCCCCATCACTCTGCCTTCCCAAGTCTACTCCTGCACATCATTCCTCACACCAACCTACCTTCCAGGTCCACCCATCCCTCTCTCTCTCTCTATGTACATACTCACATCCTGACACTCACCCTCATCCTAATGCAATCATAGCAAGTAACAACACACAACGAGGCCATTTGGCATTGGCACCCCACTTCCTCATAGTCACCCTCTACAGAAGTAACCCATCCATACCTTACACTCATTCCATCACTCTCACGCAAACTTTTCTTCTTTCCCTCCTTGCAGGAGAAAAGAGCCCAGAACAAGAGAGAGAGGGAGAGAACCGGAGGTGGCCCTCCAGTAATCACACATCTCACAGCAGCAGAGGAGGGGGCTCTGGAGATCTCGGGAGTTCGAGAGACGCTGGCGGTGGGAGATGAAGGGAGGGGGACATCCCAGCAACCTGGTGACAGAGTCACATCTCATACAGCCACATGGCATACAACAGTCACCCATATGGTGACTGATGTCAGCAGCCAGTGAAATGTCATCATGTGCATAATGGTAATATTACCCATTCTTATTATAACACTTCTAATTCATCTCTTTACTCTCCCACAGATCCATCAACTGTCCACCCCCCGCCCCACTGTCCAGCCGGAGGAGGAAGACCACCAGCCTCTGAGGGTGCAGCGTCAGCAGACCCAAGCTCACCCAGCACCAGCGCAGATACTCACACCTCGGTGGGTCCTTTGCGCCACAGAGTAGTCACCTGGTGTCTCACAATTCACAAGTGAGCAAGAGCAGGTGGTGTTGACAGGGACAGCAGTGGAGACTCCTCGCCAGAGGGCTCAGAGAATGGAGGAGTCCATCTCCAACATCAGCACCACCATGTCGCAGGTGATGGCGACGATGTGCTCTTCCATGGAAAGGATGGCCACCTGCATGGAGCAGCAAATGCGCCACTCACGTGAGCACATACTAGCTGTGGACAACAGATGGCATGCACTCATAGACCTCCTCTCAAGGAGGGATGTAAACATAGACTTGGGCCTTTATCGCCCCACTGCTGTGCAGCAAAGTGCTCGCCAGCTCCTTGCTAGCAGGGAAGTGCGGGTGGCCCATGAGAGGGATGATGGTGAGAGGGGATGTGGAAGTGGGGGCTCTGCTCAAAGCGCTCCGACTTCTCCCCCTTTGCCTCCCCCTCAGTCAGAGCCTCACATGCTTCCTCGGATCCTGATGGTCGCGTCTGCCCCTACACAGTCGCAGGAGGAGCAGACTTTGGCGAGGCCATCACAGGCTCCAAAACCCAGAGGGCGTCCGCCAAAAGTGTCTACTTAGTCGCAGCAGGGAAGTGAGCAGCCTGCAACTACCTCTGCTGAAGCCACAGGGGTTGCACCCCGCAGAAGCACGTGGAATAAAAAAATGACACTGAAGTAGATGCACAAGGGTATGCACGTGGGTGTATCAAAAAATGTTAGTGCTACGTTTCAGTTGCTTTGATTACACACACAAATGTTTTTCTTTGCACCACTTATGTGGCTTGTCCATTTTTGCTTCAAACCTTGGAAGTGGCTTTGTCACTTGGAGTGAATGGTGACACATTATGTAACCTCGTGCATTGGGGCTTTGGGTGAGAGGAATGGATTGGTCATTGTAGGGATGCTTTATGCTGTTGCTGGAGGGTGAGGAGAACTTAGTAAAGCGTGTGGCAGGCATGTGGCTGCATTGGAGTAAGTTAAGTAAATCTGGCCATGATGAGGCCATCCCGGGCCTCCCAGGCAGCAATGTGCGCCACTGCAGGTGCCATCTGCATCTCAGGTTCCTCCTCCTCTGAAGAGGCTGTGTGCTCTGCGCCTTGCTCCTCGTGCAGCCCCAATCCTCACTGATGCGCTTTATTGTGCAGCGCGCAGCAGACGACAATGATTCTGGAGACCCTGGCTGGTGCGTACTGAAGGGCTCCTCCAGATCTGTCAAGGCATCTGAAGCACATCTTCAGCATGCCTATTGCTTGTTCTATGACACATTTGGTGGAGATGTGGCTCTCATTATAACGCTCCTCGGCCTCAGTACTTGGCCTCCCCAGGGGTGTTATGAATCACGTCTTCAGTGGATAGCCCTTATCTCCAAGCAGCCAGCCAGTAAGTGTGCTTGGAGGTGCGAAGAGCTGAGGGAGGGTGGACTGACACAGCGTGAAAGTGTCATGACAGCTGCCAGGGAATCTGGCGCACACATGCAGAATCATCTTTTTATGGTTGCAGACGAGCTGCACATTGAGGGAGTGGCAGCCTTTTTGGTTCACAAACACTCCTGGGTGATGATGGGGTGCCTTGATGGCCACATGTGTGCAGTCGATGATGCCCTGCACCTGTGGAAGTCAGCCAGATTTGCAAAGCCGAGCGCCCGCTGAGTAACACTGGCTTCATCAGTGGCAAAGTTGATATCATTGGTTGACTTGTCAAACAGGGCATCAGTCACTTGGGTGATGCATCTGTGGGTGGCCGACTGCAAGATTCCGCAAATGTTTGCTGCAGATCCCTGGAAGGAGCCTGAGGTGAAGGAGTTGAGGGCAGTGGTGACTTTGACAGTGATTGGTAAGGAGTGTCCACCAGGACCTCTGGGCAGCAAGTCTTGTTCCAGTAGCTACGAATGTCTGCGATGACCTAGCGCGATAGCCTGAGCTTCCTGAAACATTGCTGCTCAGTCATGTTGAGGAAGCTCATCCTCTGCCTGTATACCCTGTATTGGGGATATCGCCTCTGGCACGGTGCAGCCCTGTGGTGCCCCCTCTCCTGTGGAGCATGAGGTCATTGAGGAGAAGGCTGTTGTGGTTGCTGCTGGTTTTGTTGGTGGTGGGGCTCATCTTGGTCCGATTCTGAGGACCAAGGTGAGACAGTATAAGCAGCCCCATGCTGATGTAGTAGATGGCAGTTAAAGTGGAGATCAGAGGGCCAATCCCTCAATGTTGTGATAGTGAGTAGCAATGTGGTGAGAGTGGCTTCCGAGGTTTCAGAAATGACCTGCAAACTGCGGACACCAAAATCTGTGGACAAGATGGAGTGAGCAAAAACCTTTCCATGAGGCAAGTAATGAGGTGTAATGTTGCCGTATTTATGAGCTTTTCCCAGCTGTCAATGAATGAACTCGCCAATGGCCATTGAGCTTCTGCCTCCCTTTCATAGGCGAGGTACCGACCTCCGTGAATCCCGTGCTCCTGCAGTAAAACTCAGAAACAGCCGTTAAAATCACTGTTAACGGTCTTCAAACAAGCAGTTAATGATTTCAATGAGATCGCCTGCCTCTGCGGATCGGGTCCATGTTGCGCCTTCAAAGCCGCCCGAGTTAGATGCGCGATGTGGCAGGATGACGGTGGGCTCCGGATGCACTCGCTATTTCCGGCATTTTTACTACCAACCCACTCCCAAACCCGCATGTGTGGCAATGGGAAAATTCCAGCCTGAGTTAATTCTTGTGAGATTCTAAATTCGCAAAATATTATCTGTTGAAATGGCATTTGCCAGTGTCAAGACACAAATTGTGTAGACGTCACTAAACGCCATACACTTAAATGACTCTTAGAAAAATACATTACATTATGAAAGTACATATTTTTCGGTGTCAATAACCTCGGGTAGTAGAATAATGTTGAATATTATAAGAACAGGAGTAGGCCATTCAGCCATTTGAGCCTGTTCCGCCATTCAGTTAGGTCATGGCTGAACTGTATCTTAACTCCATTTACCCATCTTTGTTCCGTAACCCTTAATACCCTTGCCTAACAAAAATCTATCAATCTCAGTTTTGAAATTTTCAATTGACCCCCAGCCTCAACAGCCTTTTTGGGGAGAGAGTTCCAGATTTCCACTATCCTTTGTGTGAAGAAGTGCTTCCTGACATCGCCCCTGAACGGACCTGGCTCTAATTTTAAGGTTATGGCCCCTTGTTCTGGAATCCCCCACCAGAGGAAATAATTTCACTCTATCTACTCTATCAAATCCTTTAATCATCTTAAACACTTCAATTAGATCACCCCTTAATCCTCTATACTCAAAGGAATACAAGGCTTGTCTATTTTGTTTCTTAAAAATTAAATCGTTACACGACTTCTGCATAATGAATGCTATTTTAGCTAATCAATAAAATAGTCTCATCGACGAATGTTAATAGAAGCATTTCAAATTTTTTCACAGCCTGAAGAGCTTACCAATGCCCTGGAGATCAGCAACATTGTATTCACCAGCATGTTTGCCCTGGAAATGATCCTTAAACTTCTCGCATTTGGTCTTTTTGGTTACATTAAGAATCCATACAACATCTTTGATGGCATTGTCGTCATTATCAGGTAGATTCACAGTACTTTTTTCTCTCTCTTATTCTTTTGTTGTATATATTTGAACTTCTACTTATTCAACAGAGACACTTTGCCGTAGCTTGCAAATTGGAGTTGAAAGTGACATGCCAGCCATTAAAATTCTTCCAATCTCTGTTCCAAGACAAGAAATACCACTGTGATCAACTATCTGTAAAAGGCTAAAAAAAAAAATGAGCTTCAATCTTCTGATGTAGTAGATCCTCGCTGCTCAACATCTGGCTAGAACAGAAAACCAAATAATAAACCTGAGTTGAAACATGGAGCTGATCAGGTAGCCTAAGAGCTGCTGCACATGAAATTAGTCAAGTGTTTAGCAGGGACCAATCTGTAGCACAACCTAATTGAGAAGTAGCCACGCTTGACCAGTGTGCCCACTCACTGCTCCAAGTCGTTGGCTTTCCCACTCACTCTCTCTTTGGAGGAAGTTGACAGGCTACACATCCCCCCAGAAGGAGGAATCTGAGCCGGTCTAAGCACCTACATCTGAATTTGCTTCCAACCCAGCTATAGGTTCCCACTGTTCATCCCCGGACCTGTTCTCTCCTTGGTTCCGTGCCTAGTTCTTCATATTCGGACTGTCCATTCCCTCAGCCCAGGACTCCTCATCTGACTGCAGCTCTTTGGGTCTTTGCACAGAATGGAAACCAAGTGAGACTTGCAAGAAAGTTTGAAACCTGAATATAGGAAAGAATACTAATCACAATTTGAAAATATTGGTCTGATACATTTTTTCATTAAAACGAAGGGACCAAAATCACCGTGTGTGATATTATTAACAAAGACATTTGTATGAAATTCCCTTGTCTGCTATTTTAAAGAAAGGATTGCCCTGTTTATTTTAAACAGATTAACTAATTTGTCACTATGCAATTTCATACTACGCACAGTGCAATTTCAACCCTAAAGGGTTTAAATTTGGCAGATTGTTTGAAGGTACATTTACTGTTGAGTTGTGTTTATTCCTTGGCAATTGCCCCATGCCTGAACCTACTATCTTTTCATAACTTGCTTTACACTGCTTCACATGAAGATCAGTCACAATCATGTGAAGAAATACAAAAATATTAAATAACTTCCTCAGCCATTCTTCTGAGTGCGAGGAAGTTAACAAACGACTTTAAGAACTACTAATCTGAGAGCAAGCTTAAGAAAAAGCCTTTCAGAGAGTCTGATCTTTCTGCTCGTCCTAAAAATAATGTGGTAAACATGATTTTCTTGTTTATTATTAGCGTATGGGAAATTATTGGTCAGTCTGACGGTGGTCTTTCAGTACTGAGAACATTCCGGCTACTCCGAGTTTTGAAGCTGGTCCGTTTCCTGCCTGCACTGCGGCGCCAGCTGGTGGTTCTGATGAAAACCATGGACAACGTGGCTACATTCTGCATGCTGCTCATGCTGTTCATATTTATCTTCAGGTGATTATGAAAACTCATTTGCATGGTAATTCAGCATAATGTGTTTTTATTGCAGCGTAGCTAATTTAATTTTACTCACCATGCAACATATGAAATTGACAGGCAGGAAAAGACCAGCTGGTCCATCGAACCTGTCCCACATTCATGATGGCTGGCGCATCATGACTAGACACTTCCTTACCCCCGCCCCTGTGGCCATGTGATCTCCTGGGAGAGGCAAAAATCCTGGGCCAATAAGGGAAAAAGTGGAAAAATTCCTCTCCATTCCCCTCAAGCAATCAAAACCAGTCCAGGAGATCACATGGACCATGGGTTATGTGTAAAGATGTGATGTGATCTCTGTCGCAGTCAAGAACCGGTCCAGCTCCCTCTTGAAGGAGAGTTTACTTTTTTTTTTAAACACAAGAAGTTTCATGTCTGTGTTCTTAGTGATGTAAGACTTATTTTAAAAGCATCCTGGGGGGGTCAGGGGTGAGGTGCTGTTGGCTGGCACGTCTTATGTTATTTCTAATTTTGTAAAGGTTATTCTGCTTTGACACACAGTATTCTGGGCATGCACCTGTTTGGATGTAAATTCAGCTTGAAGACTGAGAATGGAGACACAATCCCAGACAGAAAGAATTTTGATTCCTTATTGTGGGCAATTGTCACTGTGTTTCAGGTGAGGCTCCCCTGTGAAAGGGAAAGATGCTGCTGCTGTATTGCAAGTAACAACGAGATATTGACATTGGATTTTTTTAAAGTAGCAATCTTTTTGTGGCAAATTTACAGCATGTTGTTTGATTGCCATTGTTTACAGATAGCAGTGTACATATTTCATTTTTTAATTAATGAGCATAATTTTGCTGTAATGTATTTTACGCACGCATGTATTATTTTTAACCATATGATTCTGTGAGGACCTGGTGTAATGGTTTTAAATTGATGTATGCCTTTAACATTCACCCAACACCACCACATTTTATACTGGTAATCTGGACTAAGAATACTGGCAATTCTCAAACACTCCATAGCTTCATGGTCAAATGGTAATGTCAAGATCTTTGTTCTCAGATCCTTACTCAGGAGGATTGGAATGTGGTCCTGTATAATGGAATGGCCTCCACTTCACCCTGGGCTGCCCTCTACTTTGTGGCATTAATGACTTTTGGCAACTATGTGCTTTTCAACTTACTGGTTGCTATTCTTGTAGAAGGCTTCCAAGCAGAGGTAAGTTGTGTGCTAGACTTTGTTTTAAGTCTTTGTATGATGTCACCCCACCTTTCCTTATTGAGCTCCTGCCTTCCGTTCCTGTATTCGCCTCCATTCCGTCAATGGCGGCTGCACATTTAGCTACTGCAACCCTGCCTTTTGAAAATCTCTGCTTAGTTCCCTCCACCTTGACACCTTCCTGCTTTCAAAAACTTCTCTTAAAACCCTTTTCTACCATATCTTCGGTTCTCTGTCCTAGCTTCCTCATTCTGCTTCTCCTCCCCACCCCCACTTCTCGATGTCCACCATATGCCCTACCTCCTTATTGAAAGCTCTCTGAGACGTCTTCCTCCATGTGAGAAACACTTTAGAAAGCCATGAAGAGACTATAAAAACAATATTGTGGCTATGATTTCTTCCACCGAAATTCCCTCAACCAATCTGGAGAGGTAGTCATGTGTGCAAGAATATGCAGCATAAAAATATGTACTGAAGAGAATGGGCTTCCACTAAAACAATTCACTTCCAAGAAGGGGAGATTTTCAGAAACCAACAATTGAAACATTTCAACAGCTAATAGAAAGAATACATATCGATGGTGGAAGTGTGAGATCCTCCACTTTGGAACTAAGGAAGATAGATCAGAGTATTTTCTAAATGGTGAGAAGCTAGGAACTGTGGAGGAGCAGAGATTTAGGGGTCCATATACAGAAATCAGTAAAAAAATTAGTGGACAGGTACAAAAAGTAATTTTAAAAGGCTAATGGAATGTTAGCCTTTATCTCAAGGGGTCTGGAATACAAAGGGGTAGAAGTTATGCTACAGATGTATAAAGCTCTGGTTAGACCACATCTGGAGTACTGTGTTCAGTTCTGGGCACCGCACCTCAGGAAGGATATATTGGCCTTGGAGGCAGTGCAGCGGAGATTCACCAGAATGATACCGGGGATAACAGGGTTAAATTATGAGGACAGGTTGCATCGTCTAGGCTTGTATTCCCTTGCGTATAGAAGATTAAGGGGTGATCTAATTGAGGTGTTTAAGATGATTAAAGCATTTGATAGGGTAGATAGAGAGAAACTATTTCCTCTGGTGGGGGAGTCCAGAACAAGGGGGAAAAGCCGTAAAATTAGAGGGTGATGTCAGGAAGCACATCTTCACACAAAGGGTAGTGTAAATCTGGAACTCTCTCCCAAAAAACTGTTGAGGCTAGGTCCATGGAAAATTTCAAAACTGAGACTGATAGATTTTTGTTAGGCAAGGGATATGGAACCAAGGCAGGTAGATGGAGTTAAGATACAGATCAGCCATGGTCTAATTAAATGGAGGAACAGACTCAAGGGGTTGAACGACCTACTCCTGTTCCTATGTTTGTACATTTTGCTTAGACGGCACTTGCAAGAGGAGACATTGATAACATTGATCCGTAGCTATTTCTTTACCTTTCCTGGTTCAAATGTTTAAAACCTTTGGCCCTGAAGTCAAAGTGTGGGATATAAGCAGACAAACATGTAATCCATTGGCTGAAATTAAAAGAGGTATTAACCCATTTTGTTTTTCTGACCTGAATATAACAGGCTCTATAAGTTATCTATTATTATTAGCATTTATCTTTGCATATTAAATTAATGTTTTAGGGTGATGCCAACAGATCAGATACAGACGAAGAAAAAACATCTACTAATTTTGATGATGAGTGTGAACGATTTAAAGATCCTTCTACAGGTGAAAGTGACTATGAATAATTGCTATTGATTGTATATTGAGAAACCAACCTTTCATGATTACTGCCTTTGTATTCATACCTGTTCTACCTTCCGCAGAATTAAAAATGTATTCAGTCGTCATGACATCAAATGGACACTTGGATTCGCGAAGCAGCATCCCACCACCGATTATCATGCATACTGCTGCTACCCCTATGCCTACACCAAAGAGTTCACCATATATGGATTCAGTTCACACTTATATAGAGTCCAGAAGGGGCAGTAGTGCTTCCATTGATCCTATGAATTATGACCAGAGGTCTTTGGTAAGCTGCTGAATTGCACAACACCGTTACATATTTACTTTTTGCCACATGTGTAGGTGTACTTCTAGATAGTTATACCACTGTCAGGGAATTTGTATTACATGTGGTATTGAATGCCATTTAAGTCACCTTGGGATAAATTTTCAGAGACACTGCTCTGCGTTTCCATCAAGCAGAATCTCTGAATGAGTACTCTCATTTTATATTCTTTTAACTTACAATTTTCTCTCAATAGTTTCACTGTGCATCTTTCTCTGTCCCATGTACATCATTTTCATTCCTGTCTACATTTTTGCTGTTGTTATTATTGTTCTGTTTCACTGTTGCGACGCCATACAACCCTGTCCTCCACCCCAGCTATTGGCCCCACAATATACTTTTTGCTGAACATACCACTTTTTCCAATATCTTCTTGCCCACCAACACTTATGGGCCAACCATCTGTAAGACAGTCAGCATTTTCAAGACACAGTCGTATGTCTGAAGTTGCGGACAAAAATTAACCCCACTCTTTGGCTGCCCCCAACTCTATCCACTGCACTGCTCCCACTCTCTGACTTTATTTTGCTGCTGCCAGAATATGAATGCAGCTGCTCATTGAGTGTCCAGTGGCATTCAAATTCTCAGAGCAGGAGCGAGAGATAGCTTTAGAATTGCATTCAGGAGGGAGCGCGAGAGCAGAACGGAGGCTTGGGCGGGTGGGGAGGCTTTGCCAGCTTCATCCCTCCTGTCAAAAGTCTTGTAAAAAAAAAATCCTTTCGACTTGTGCTCATGGCCGCCAAACTTATTTTTGCCTCCTACTCCCTCCACCTTTTAAAGTACTCTGAGGTGTCTTTCTGCATGTAAGGAGTACTATAGAAATGTAAATGTAGCAGAAGGAGCCTCATTATTGCGACTTGTGGTTTTTTTTAATTACAAAGAAGGTTAAATTATAATACCGATTTATCTGATTATTTCTGTTTCTGTAAGTTATTTTTCTTTAAACAGTGAGGGCTGATGACATTGTTTCAGCTACTAGTTGGAAGGAGTTATTAAGTTGAACAGTGTAATGACTCTGAATTAACTCCTGTAGATACACAGTAATGCACCATAGGTGCATTGATGATTGTTATTTCAGCTGCATTCTCTCAGTGTTAAACTCAGTACCACCTCCCAACCAACATTACTGGTGATGTCATCAACAAAAAGTAGAATAAAACTTCTGTTTATTTAGCACCTTATTGCGTCTCTCAGAAATGCCTCATAGCACTTTGAAATTACTTTGAAATGCAGTAACTGTTGCCATGTTGGCAAATGCAACAGATAACTGATACAAAACAGTAACTAGATGAATGACTAGCTAATCTGTTTTGGATGGTATTGGTTGAGGGAGGAATGTTGGTCAGGACACCAGGTGAACTTTCCACTGTTCTTTGAATAGTTCCATAGGATCTTCAACATACATCTAAACTAGCAGATAGGACCTTGACTAACAGCTCATCTGAAGGACAGCACTCCCTCAGTACTTGTGCTCACATCCCGGAGTGAGGTTTGAATCCCCAACCTTCTAGCCCAGAGTTAATAGTGCTGTCAACTGACCCAATCTGCATTAGGACAGAAAAAAGGTTATTAAAGTTAATTCTAATTATTTGTAATTGACTTTTGAAAGGGTTCCAAATGGTGAGACACCTTTCATGTATGCATTGAGCAGGTGATTCATTGCTCAATGAGAAGTGCTAAGTTCAGCACTTGCCATGTGTTAGATTCTAAAGGTTTCCAAAACTAAATCACTTACCATAGCATTGATGTACTGCTTTATCTTGTGTGCATGTTTTATTGCTTCACATTATTGGCAGTGTACAGCATAGCAGTCAATGGGAAGAGCCTTAAAATGTGAACAACATCAGGAAAGGGTTTACTGTACCTTATTATATTATAGTCCGGCACTCTTGCTGGTTTCTCCTCTCCATGTTAATTTTTCTGTTGCTCTCATAAAAATGTAAAATGTAATTCTGATGTACATATTATACATTATATATACACCGTATGAGAAACGTGTTCTATCCCAAATGTTTGACAAAGAAATACTGGCTCTTCACCAATACAGTCAATCCATCTCCCAAACACCATATTGTCCATGAGTGATAAAACCTGTCACACTTTTAAACACATTAGAGAGTCCTGTATAGTGGCAGGTCTACCATTTACAATGTTTATTACCTAATGGAATATATACAACATGATGTGCTACAAAGTCTAATTGTTGTTACCTAGTGTAGAAAGAATTGGGAGCGAAAGCTATAGGATAGACTCGGGTTAAAACTGATTTTCTTTAATATATTGTCAGGAGTCTTTTACAAAACTGTTTATGTGCTGATACTGAAAGCTAGGAGAGGCTATAGGTAATAAATAAATAAGTGGCAGCAGACACAAAGAAAAAAAGCAACTTCTTTGACCATTTGACCTTTAAAACATTTAACATTTAAAACATTTCCCAATTGATAGACCTACATTGATACCGTTACCGAGAAAGCCTCTTTGACAACAACAGACAAAGCAAAAGCTTTCCCCTCACCTCATTCACGACAGTAGGTGGTAAATTCTTATAATAATACACTTGCTGTGAAAACATTTTACGGATGCCCCCTGGCCCATAACCATCAGTTATATTATTTCCCTAGTATTACTACCGATACATCATTGTATCTCCAACTGTTTAAATGCTGCGAAAGACAGTGCTATTGAAAAGAGAGTGCCGCCATGCATTGGGATTAGCATGAAACACTTTGCCATGAGCTCGCTCAGTGACTCTGTTTATGTGTAAACACACCACCCGATGTGACACAGAGTCATGCAGGTCAGGAAAGTCCCCACAGTGCTGTCTGAGCTGATCTCAGCCAGGGTGGCATTTTGGGTACTAAAATTGGCTTCAGTACTCCCAGGCTAGGAAGGGGAAAATGACCAAGAGTTCCCACTTCTGATCACAATCTAGTGACCCCTGGGGTATTGCCCTCCACAATTGAATAGGTTGATAACACACAAGGGCTAGGCTCGTGACGAATAGCTGTTGATTAGGCACTGTTATGGTGGTAATATTCATGGAACCATACCCCAGTGAGAGCACGGATGGGAGAGGAGGTTAGAAGATTCAGGAGAAGGGGAGAAGAATCAGTTTACCATATTTAACAATTGGGATAATGGAATTGGTAATATCTATATTGCATCTTATTGTATTTATCTTTTTACTCTTTTATTGCTACATATATATATATATATATATCTACTTATGTTTTCCAGTCCAGCATTCGCAGTTCACCTTGTGCCCCTTGGAGCACCAGCAGTAACTGGGGTAGTCGCCGGTCAAGCTGGCATAGTCTTGGGAGGGCACCCAGCTTGAAAAGGAAAAATCAATCAAGTGAAAGGGAATCTCTGCTCTCTGGCGAAGGGCATGAAAGCTGTGATGAAGATGATGAATCAGAAGATGCAAAGTCTAGCAAAGCTGGCAGCCTCAGTGGATGGTCCTTGCATCATCGAGCAGAATCTTTGGACACCAAAGGATCCTTGGACCTGCCTGAGCTACTTCAAGTACCAGTAATGCGACATCCTGTGACCTTGAATCCTATGAGCATGACACCTTGTGACTATCAAGACTGCAATGGCAAAACCTTGCATGTTCCAAATGAGGTGTTTCTTCGTATGGATAACCACAAAGATGACCCAAACGATTATGAAGATGAAATAGATGATGTAATTTTACCTAATTTGATTAATCCTTTGCATTTTGGGAGATATTTTATGTAGGCTGTAGAGAATCACTTTATGTCTTCAAAGTTGAAATTACTGTGCAATATTAGTATTATCTTAAATGGGTTAATGTCTTGTTAAAATAGCAGCCAGAGAAATGTTGTACAAATGCATTAATGTGCTAGTATTGCACAGCTCAATTTAAATTTTTCAATAATCTTAATTTTTACTTAAAAACACAACCTTTGCTATCCCAGACAAATGTTTAATATTTTGACTAAATATTTTTACAGTGCTTCAGCCAAATCCTCATAGCAAAATATCTAATAGATGCAAATATCTATTAGAATATTTTTACAGTGTGAATTATCTTTGCAAAAAAAAGTTCTGTTCCATAAATCATTTGAAGAAGGTTAATATATAATTTCATTTCTCAGAATTTCAGATAAGTTGAGGGACAATTTTGCATCGCCGTGCATTAGTAGCACCAGTCCAACTTTTTGCAAACTGGGTGTACATTATCAGGTGCACAGGCTTTAGGCCCACAGTTCACCTGAAGTACAGAGTATGCTATAATGTGTTGGGCTTGAGTTTCAGTGCTCAAGGTATGCACTCCCCTCATTAGGCACAGTAAATATATTTAATTTTTTTTATTCGTTCATGGGATGTGGGCGTCGCTGGCATGGTCAGCATTTATTGCCCATCCCTAATTGCCCTTGAGAAGGTGGTGGTGAGCCACCTTCTTGAACCGCTGCAGTCTATGTGGTGAAGGTACTCCCACAGTGCTGTTAGGGAGGGAGTGCCAGGATTTTGACCCAGTGACGATGAAGGAACGGCGAGATATTTCCAAGTCAGGATGGTGTGTGACTTGGAGGGGTACTTGCAGGTGGTGGCGTTCCCATGCGCCCTTGTCCTTCTAGGGGGTAGAGGCTGCTGTTGAAGAAGCCTTGGCGAGTTGCTGCAGTGCATCTTGTAGATGGTACACCCTGCAGCCACGGTGCGCTGGTGGTGGAGGGAGTGAATGTTTAAGGTGGTGGATGCGGTGCCAATCAGGTGGGCTTTTACCTCCTCTCCTCCCCGTAACACAGCACTGGGGAAGCACTGCTGGTTTGCAGTGCCCATATAAAACAGGCACTAGCTGGATGGTCCCTTCAGTTATTTGGGAGCTTGTGGTCTTAAAAGGCAGTCTGCAAAACAGCTATGGCAAATTTTGTTGGCTGCTTGCACTAATTAATTTGACTATTTTCCATGCAGTTTTTCCTCCATTCTAGATTTCTGGTCCAGTTCATTGATTTTGCCAACTTGCCAATGAGTCCCTACCTGCCATCTGTGGGTGTTCCTCCAATGCTGTTTAATGCAGCAGTCCCACAGTTATAGTCATTGGCATTCCGCTTGCGATTCCTCTATATTAACTGGTGAAGGAGGCATAAGATGGCAGTGCCCTCGTATTTAGTTGGGCAAGTGTGTATAGATCAAGACAAACCTACCATGATACGTCAGGGGAAATTTGAATTAGGAAGCTACGATTCACAATGGAGGCAAAGCACAAATATACCATCTCCTGGAGTCAGGTTTTCAGACCAGTTCCAGGACAGGGACAGCTTTGCCACTGCCTGACAAGGTGACTACTGCCTTGAACTTCTATACTATTGGTTATTCTAAGCAACCGCAAAATATCTCACAATCAGAAGATAAATTAAGCAGTGACAGAATGCCTCATTTGTCAGGACAAAGTCCTTCATCAGTTTCCCCATGGAAACCAGCCACAAACAGCAAAAAGCCCTGCACTTTTACCACGTGGTAGGCTGTTGTGGATGGTATGTCTGGTGCCTTACAGGCTCAAACCCTCAATACCACCCACGTCATGAACAGAAAGGGCTATCATGGCATTAATGTGTAGGTACAGAATCACATGTAAGTGAATGCCTGGTAGCAGTCATAGGGGTAGAAATTCATGCCCGTTCTTCACAACTCAAGTATGCCATCATCGAACCAGTAATTCTTGTTATCTTTCACTTTTTTAAACTTTGGTGACATTCTGCTCTACAAGTCTCTGCCTTTCTCATAGTTTTCTCAATTTACAACAATAACAACAACTTGTATTTATATAGTGCCTTTAACATAGTAAAACGTCCGAAGGCACTTCACAGGAGTATTATAAGACAAAAATTTGACACCGAGCCACATAACGAGAAATTAGGGCAGGTGACCAAATGCTTGGTCAAAGAGGTAGGTTTTAAGGAGCATCTTAAAGGACGGAAGAGAGGTAGAGAGGCAGAGAGGTTTAGGGAGGGAATTCCAGAGCATAGGGCCTAGGCAACAGAAGGCATGGCCACCAATGGTTAAGCGATTATAATCAGGTATGCTCAAGAGGGCAGAATTAGAGGAGCGCAGATATCAATTTAGTCAGTTGATTATTCTAAGATATTTTAAAAACCTGATTAATAAAAGGTCTCCTCATAACTTTTGTTACTGATAAGTATAAAGATTTCCATCACTATTTATTTGTGTTTTACAAGCTAATTGTAATTACTGACCTGTGTTCAAAGTAAACTGTTCATTTTCCTTTCATTACAGAGTTACTGTTTTAGAATCCGGAAATTTCTGGAGCCATACAAACCAACATGGTGTAAAACACATGACGACTGGGCGCTCTATTTATTCTCTCCTCAAAACCGGTACACTGTGCTTTTGTTTCAGATCACTTTTCAGTCATGTATTGATCTATAATGCTACTTTTAACACTAGTAATAGAGGGTCTAAAAGATTATAAGAAAGAAAGACTTGCATTTATATAGCGCCTTTCACGACCACCGGAGATCTCAAAGCACTTCACAGCCAATGAAGTACTTTTTGAAGTGTAGTCACTGTTGTAATGTAGGAAATATGGCAGCCAATTTGCACACAGCAAGCTCCCACAAACAGCAATGTGATAATGACCAGATAATCTGTTTTTGTTATGTTGATTGAGGGATAAATATTGGCCAGGACACCGGGGATAACTCCCCTGCTCTTGTTCGAAATAGTGCCATGGGATCTTTTACGTCCACCTGAGAGAGCAGACGGGGCCTCGGTTTAATGTCTCATCCAAAAGACAGCACCTCCGACAGTGCAGCACTCCCTCAGTGCTGCACTGGAGTGTCAGCCTAGATTTTTGTGCTCAAGTCCCTGGAGTGGGATTTGAACCCACAACCTTCTGACTCAGAGGTGAGAGTGCGACCCACTGAGCCACAGCTGACACTAAATTATTATCATATATATATGTAATTGGATCTTTTCAAGTTGCATACTACAGTATTCTGCAAAAATACATAAATTAACAAATTGTTAAGTGCTGCTTTTCATCTTTATACCTATTATTATTGTACTTTTCTGTATCAAAAAGATGAAATTGATGAATTAATAAGAGAATGGAAGCCACTGCTGTAAAATGTAAATTACAACTCACAGTAACTTGGCACAATCATTCTGTAACTAAATTATTATAATTACATATAGATTTGGAATCGGGTCCATTATTAAAGAGACCAAACAACTGAGCAAAAACGTTTTAGATGATTGTAGCTTTGTAAATACATACTGTACATGCCAGTGCAATGCTTCAGTTCTGTGCGATCACGATGTTAGCTTGAGCAATATCAAGAACTTAGTTTCCAGTTGGTATTTGAAAATGAGGAAGATTGGAATATGCCTCAGGTTTCCTTGAGTACATGTTTAAGAATCAACCTACAGTAGTCTGAAAGGGAATGCTGCTGATTAACTGGCAAATGAACTTCAATATAGCTAAGTGTGAGGTAGTACATTTTGGTAGGAAGAATAAGGAGGCCACATACTCCCTGGAAAATAAGTGTCTAAATAGGGTAGAGAAACAGAGGAATCTCGTGGTACATATACACAAATCACTAAAATTAGCAACGAAGGCCATAAGAAAAGCAAACCAAGCACTGGGGTTCATTTCTAGAGGGATAGAATTGAAAAGCAGAGAAGTTATCTAAAACTTGTATAGAACCTTGATTAGACCACACTTGGAGTACTATGAACAGTTCTGGTCTCCGTATTATAAAAAGAATATAGAGGCACTTGAGAAGGTGCAAAAAGGATTTCATAGAATCATAGAATAGTACAGCACAGAAGGAGGCCATTCGGCCTATCGAGTCTGCGCCGGCTCTTTAGTAGAGCAATCCAGTTAGTCTCACCCCGCCCACCCCCCCCGCTCTTTCCCCATATTCCTGCAATTTTTTCTCCTTCAAGTATTTATCCAATTCCCTTTTGAAGGCTACTATTGAATTTGTATCTACCACTCTATCAGGCAGTGCCTTCCAAATCCTAACCACTCATTGCGTAAAAAAGTTTTTCCTCATGTCACCTCTGGTTCTTTTGCCAATCACCTTAAATCTGTGCCCTCTGGTTATCAACCCTTCAGCCATTGGAAACAGTTTCTCTTTATTTACTCTATTTAAATCCTTCATGATTTTAAATACCTCTATCAAATCTCCTCTTAGCCTCCTCTGCTCCAAGGAGAATTTACTAGAATGATACCAGAACTGAGAGGTTAGACCTATCAGTAAAGATTGAACAGGCTGGGTCTTCTATTCTCTAGAAAAGAGAAGACTGAGGGGTGACCTGATAGAGGTCTTTAAGATTGTGAAAGGATTTGATAGGATAGACGTAGAAAAGATGTTTCCACTTGCGGGCGAGACCAGAACTAGGGGTCATAAATATAAGATAGTCACTAATCAATCCAACAGGGAATTCAGGAGAAACTTCTTTACCCAGAGAGTGGTTAGAATGTGGAACTTGCTACCAGATGGAGTAGTTGAGGCGACTAGTATAGATGCATTTAAGGGGAAGCTAGATAAGCACATGAGGGAGAAAGGAATAGAAGGTTATGTTGATGGGGTTAGATGAAGAAGGGTGGGAGGAGGCTTGTATGGAGCATAAACACTGGCAGGGACCTGTTGAACCAAATGGCCTGCTCCTGTGCTGTAAATACTGTGTAATACTATGTAAAGTGACAGCCTTTCTGGGTAAAATTTGCGAGTGAGTGATATGTCCTTATATCTACCACCTTAAGGTTCCGCATAATGTGCCAGAAGGTCATTGCCCACAAGATGTTTGATCATGTGGTCTTGGTTTTCATATTTCTGAACTGCATCACCATTGCTCTTGAAAGACCTGAGATTGACCCAAGAAGTACAGTGAGTATCTGTCATTCAATCTCAGCTACTGATTTTTACATTTTCAATTGACTTAGTTTTCTGAGTATGATAAATGGTGTGCAACTAATTGCTTTCTTTACTCTCAGCGCTTTGTGTACTGTTTTAGTAATAGGCTTAGAAGTATTTTTCAGATTATTTGGTTGTGTAATAATTTGCAGCTCATTTGACTATCCAACACTTTCGATTATTATTTACTTTTTTTTTCTTCCTCAACAGGAACGGATGTTTCTAAGCGTCTCAAATTATATCTTCACTGCTATTTTTATTGTTGAAATGGCTCTTAAGGTAATCTCCCATGTGTGTTTTTGCACTTATTCATTTTGTCCATATAACCAAGAGGATGTCTGAATGAGTCCAGCCTGTTACATGAGAATAAAAACAGAAAGTGCTGGAAATACACAGCAGGTCAGGCTGCATCTGTGGAGAAAGAAACAGACTTAACATTTCAGGTCGATGACCTTTCATCAGTTCTGAGGTGCAGGAAAATTGCAAAATCACAAGATAATTCGAGATAAGGGAGGCCATTCGGTCCATCTTAATTCATCCAGACAACCCCAGCACCCCCACCCCCCACCACCACCACCACTACTGAAGCATCCAATTGTTTCTTAAGTGCTTCAAAGCTTTTTACCTTCATTAGTGTATCTGGAAATTTATTCCATACATTGATCACTCTTTGTTGGAAGAATTTCCTGATATCAGTCTTAAAATTATTTTTACTAGTTTGAACCTATGTCCCCTAGTCCAAATTGCACGGTTCAATTTGAAGTAAAATTCTGAGTTTACTTTTTCTATACCCTTAACAGTATTGCATAGCTCTATACGAGCACCTCTCAGATGCCTCCTTTCTAGGCTGATAAGCCCAAGTCTATCCTCATACCTCAGACCCCTTGACACTGAGGATCAGCCTTGTGACTCTTCTCTGCACTGCTTCCTGTGCTTAAATGTCTCTCTTGTTTCTTGGGGACCATAACTGGATGCAGTTTTCAATATGCCATTTAACCAGAGCACTCTACAGTTTGATCATTATCGACTCTGACTTAATCTACTTTTTTTGGCTCTGTAGTTTAATCTCCTATTAGTTTTATTGTTGCTGCTCTGCATTGGTTGGAGACGTTTAGTGTCGAGTCTACTAAGAATCTGAGGTCTCTTTCAAATTCATGAGTTATTTCAGCGCCATTGATGTCGTACGTGTATCCTATTTTTCCATCCTATTGGTACCTCCAGTATTAACACTGCTTCCACTGCATCCCAAGTTGGTGCCTATGTTCATGTTTCAATCAATAGCAAGACAGTGTTTTGTGGATAATCTACTATAATATCACGTGTTTATCCTCAGGTTTTAGCACTGGGATTCTTTTCCGGTGAGAATGCCTATCTCCAAAGCAGCTGGAATATTTTGGATGGAATCCTGGTCTTTGTTTCTGTAATTGACATCATTGTCTCCCTGGCATCAGCGGGGGGAGCAAAGATCCTTGGTATTCTCCGTGTACTACGACTCTTGCGAACCCTGCGTCCTCTCCGGTAAGCTCCAACGGCGCTTTAACTCTTACACTGCCAATGTGGCCAGTAGAATTCCTGTCTCCCTGGGCTATAAGGTACTCAAACATCAAGAACAGCTTTACTACTGCAATATGAACCTTAAACAATGATAATAAACACAACTTGAACTAAAACGAGAAAAGTTGCTCATCCTGTCATCCTTTTTCCTCCTATTTTCTTGTCGTACTTATTGCCCCTCTTCCTTCTTTAATTTGAACTAATTTTATTCACTTTATAATAAATTCTTTTGTTTTTAATTATTACGTTCAAAATCTTTTTCTTCCTGGTTTCCATCATCCATACAGGAGATGAGAGTAACTTTGAAATATTGCTATTTGATTGCTTAAAACTGGCTATTTAAACCAGAGGGAAATTATCCCTGTAGGTTTTATTTCTAGAATACGAACAAATAAAATGTTGGTGTAGGCTGCTTGATATTGCAAATTCACTTAGTAAATCTTGTCAAAGTGAAGTAAAGACATGTAATGTCAGGGATTATTTCCCTCTGGTTGCTCTGTGTAGTATGTGGGAGGATTTCCTTTAGTTGGTATTTATAATGAACCTGCAACTGCATTCAAAAAGAATGGGTTTACAATTTTGTCACAAGTACTAACCAGATGAAATCTTACCGCATTTGCCTGTGATGTTGCTGCACATGGCAACCAGAGGAAATCATACCCACTAGAGAACCGTTGAGGTAAAATTCTGTTCAACATCACTGTTTTTCATAAAATAAAGCACTATAATTGACGAGAAGTATCGAGCATGAGCTGACAGTTTCTCAGAATTACGACTAAACTGACAACACTGGCTGGCTAAAGGTGTCCTGCAGTGTGGGCTGCTGTTGTAGGTGGTGGCTGTTGGCCGACCCGGACAGCACATCCCTGTAGAGGTCTTGTGAGGAGGCTGTGGGGGGTAACTTTCAATTTTGGCAGTGGTGCAAAACAGGTGGCAGCGGATTGGCTGCCCATTGTACACCCCGCCCATTATGCAGCCCACCTGACTTTCCTTGCCATTGAGGTCAACGGAAAGGAAAGTCCAGGGCGCTGGCCCTGCTGATGTAAATGAAGAGAGCGTGACATGCACGCTGACTTAACGTCACACTCTACGAACTTTGACCTCAGCGCTGAGTTTAGTGCTGGGTCCTAAGCTCGCTCTGAAAAGCAAGCATTCAGCAGACTGACAGAGATGCTGTCAGCACTTCTTAAAGAGACACACACATCTTTCAGGTAAGTTTGCATTTAAGCTTTTGGACTGGATTTTTAAAATCTTATTGAAGTAGCTGCTTGGTGCAATACATGTTAAAAAAATGTAAGTGTGCAGGGAGTGCTGCTGGACACTTGCAAGACTTCGGATGGTAAAGGAAAGCCTTTGAGAAGACAGAAAATGCTGAAAATACACAGCAGGTCAGGCAGCATCTGTGGAGAGAGAAACAGAGTTCACGTCTCAAGTCCTGACCTGCTGAAGATTTCCAGCATTTTATGCTTTTATTTCAGATTTACAGCATCCACTCACAAAGAGAAGAGGAAGACACAGAAGAGGAAGACGCAGAAGAGGAAGACGCAGAAGAGGAGGAAGCAGAAGGAAGGATGCAGCCCAGACAGCACCTTTCTGGCCAGGTTATCCGGGATGAAATGATCCTCCTGAGGTACCAAGGAGGATAATGTGTGAGGATACCAGCATCTTGTATCCTTTCAGCCCCGCCGCTGGCCAAAGGCTGAGCCATGCCCCTGCCAAGAATGGCCAGCACCGTCTCCTCCAAGGGGGTGAGGTGAAGCTAGGAATGGGAGGTGTGCCTCGTGTTTGGTACAGATTGCTAGTAGGTGAGTGATTGGCGGGGTGAGGGGGGCGGGGCGTCATTCATTGAGCAGTGTGTGAGACTAGTGGTGCAGTTGGTAGGAGACGGCTTTTGAAGATTCAATCACTGATCTTGACCACTGGTCTGAGGTCATGAAGCTTCTTTGGGCACTGGAGCCAGGTGGTGGGGGCGACACTGCTGGCAGTGATGGCGTTGGTGATCTGATCCCACATCCTTCTTTCTGGAGAGCCTCCTGGCCCCTGTGGGTAGAGGACCTGTCTTGCAGTGTTGACCCCCAGCACAAAGCTGGCCCAATGTTAATTAGCCACCAGTGACAGGTCTAGACAGACTAGATGCAGAAGGAATGTTTCCCTTGGCGGGTGAGAACAGAACTAGAGGACATAATTTAAGGATAAGGGCTAAACCATTTAGGACAGAAATGAGGGGGAATTTCTTCACTCAGAGGGTGGTGAACCTGTGGAACACATTGCCACAGAGGGCAGTGTACGCCAGCTCATTAAATATATTTAAGAGGGAATTAGATATATTTCTACAGGCAAAAGGAGTTAAGGGTTACGGAGAGAAGGCGGGGACGGGATACTGAATTGGAGGATCAGCCATGATCTCATTAAATGGCGGAGCAGGCTCGAAGGGCCGGATGGCCTACTCCTGCTCCTATCTTCTATGTATGTATCTATGTATACTTTTGACAGGTCTAAGCGGAGAGACCTGTCAAAAGTGTGAAGGGGGATTCCCTTTTTTGATTGGTTCCCCATGGCCCACGTGATCCCAGGGACGCTTGCGAACTGCCTGCGCCCCTGGAATACCTGGGCCTCTACGCGCGCGGACCAGGAGAGGCCCAGGATTGGAAGTGTCGGGACCTACGGAGCCAGCAGGTAAGTGCGTAGATTTTTCCAGATCGGAGGCCTCCGCACGCAGGAAGCCTCCGATCAGAAAATCTGGCCCAATGTTAATTAGCCACCAGTGCCAATTTACCGGTCCTGCCAACACCACCATTTTCGGCAGCCGTTAACAGTGGCCCGTGGTAGCACTGGCAGGTCTTTACTGCTAAGAAATTTTTAGCCTACCTATATTACCACTCTATATTACCACTGGATACATAGAGAGTAAGTGTGATGCTGGCTGGCTAAGATATAAAATATACTCGGTGGAAATATACATATATATTATATATATATTGCAGTATTTCATCACAAATTACCCAAACTAATCTCACAGGGAAGTGGATCACTTGGAAATAGCACATATTTTGAACTTCTAAATAATATGCAATTAGAATAGAATCATAGAATGGTTAAAGCACGGAAGAAGGCCATTCGGCCCGTCGAGCCCATGCTGGCTCTCTGCAAGAGCACTTCAGCTGGTCCCACCACCCTGCCCTTTCCCCATAACCCTGCAAATTTTTTTCTTTCAGGTACTTATCCAACTCCTTTTTGAAAGCTGTGATTGAGTCTGCCTCCACCACCCTTCAGGCATTGGATTCCAGATCCTAACCACTCGTTGAGTAAAAAAGTTTTTCCTCATGTCGCCTTTGGTTCTTCTGCCAATCACCTTAAACCTGTGAACCTCTGGTTCTCGACCCTTCTGCCAATGGGAACAGTTTCTCTCTATCCACTCTGTCCAGACCTCTCTTGATTTTGAACACCTCTATCAAATCTCCTCTCAATCTTCTCTGCTCTAAGGAGAACATCCCCAGCTTCTCCAGTCTATCCACGTAACTGAAATCCCTCATCCCTGGAATCATTCTCGTAAATCTTTTCTGCACTCTCTCTAAGGCCTTCACATCCTTCCTAAAGTGCGGTGCCCAGAATTGGACACAATACTCCAGTTGAGACCAAACCAGTGTTTTATACAGGTTCATCATAATTTCCACACTTTTGTACTCTATACCTCTATTCATGAAGCCCAGGATCCCATAAGCTTTTTTAACTGCTTTCTCAACCTGCCCTGCCACCTTCAATGATTTGTGCACATATACCCCTAGGCCTCTCTGTTCATGCACCCCCTTTAGGATTGTACCATTTAGTTTATATTTCCTCTCTTCATTCTTTCTACCAAAATATATCACTTCACACTTTTCTGCATTAAATTTCATCTGCCATGTGTCCGCCCATTCCACCAGCCTGTCTATGTTCTCTTGAAGTCTTATCACTATCCTCCTCACTGTTCACTATACTTCCAAGTTTTGTGTCAACTGCAAATTTTGAAATTGTGCCCTGTACACCCACATCCAAGTCATTAATATATATCAAGAAAAGCAGTGGTCCTAGAACCGACCCCTGGGGAACACCACTGTATACCTTCCTCCAATCCAAAAAACAACCATTCACCAACTACTCTCTGTTTCCTGTCACTTAGCCAATTTCGTATCCATGCTGCCACTGTCCCTTTTATTCCATGGGCTTCAACTTTGCTGGCAAGCCTATTATGTGGCACTTTGTCGAACGCCTTTTGGAAATCCATGTACACCATGTCAACCACATTGCCCTCATCAACCCTCTCTGTTACCTCATCAAAAAACTCGATCAAGCTGGTTAAACACGATTTGCCTTTAACAATTGCATGCTGGCTTTCCTTAATTAATCCACACTTGTTCAAATGACTGCTAATTTTGTCCCTGATTATTGTTTCTAAAAGCTTCCCCACTACCGAGGTTAAACTGACTGGCCTGTAGTTGCTGGGTTTATCTTTACACCCTTTTTTGAGCAAAGGTGTAACATTTGCAATTCTCCAGTCCTCTGGCACCACCCCCATATCTAAGGAGGATTGGAAGATTATGGCCAGTACCACCACAATTTCTTCCTTCACTTCCCTCTGCATCCTAGGATGCATCCCATCTGGTCCTGGTGACTTATCAACTTTAAGTACAGCCAGCCTTTCTAGTACCTCCTCTTTATCAATTTTTATCCCATCCAGTATCTCCTCTACCTCCTCCTTTACTATGTCTATGGCAGCATCTTCTTCCTTGGTGAAGACAGATGCAAAGTACTCATTTATTACCTCAGCCATACCCTCTGCCTCCATGTGTATGTCTCCTTTTTGGTCCCTAATCAGCCCCACCCCTCCTCTTACTACCCGTTTACTATTTATATGCCTATAGAAGATTTTGGATTATCTTTTATGTTAGCTGCCATTCTATTCTCATACCCCCTCTTTGCCCCTCTTATTTTCTTTTTCACTTCTCCTCTGAACTTTCTATATATAGCTTGATTCTCAGACGTATTCTCGACCTGACATCTGTCATACGTGCTCTTTTTCTGCTTCATCTTACTCTCTATCTCTTTCATCATCCAGGGAGCTCTGGCTTTGGTTGCCCTACTTTTCCTCCTCATGGTCATGTACTTCGACTGTACCCGAACCATCTCCTCTTTAAAGGCAGCCCATTGTTCCATTACAGTTTTGCCTGCCAATCTTTGATTCCAATTTACCCAGGCCAGATCCTCATCCCACTGAAATTGGCCTTCCTCCAATTAAGTTTTTTTACTCTAGATTGCTCCCTGTCCTTTTCAATAACTAATCTAAACCATATGATACTATGATCACTGTTCCCTAAATGTTCACCTGCTGACACTTGCTCCACTTGACCTACCTCATTCCCCATAACCAGATCCAGCAATGCCTCCTTCCTCATTGGGCCAGAAACATACTGATCAAGAAAGTTCTCCTGAACACACTTCAGAAATTCTTCCCCCTCTCCGCCCTTTACACTATTACTATCCCAGTCTATATTAGGATAGTTGAAGTCCCCCATTATCACTACTCTATAGTTCTTAAATCTCTCTGTAATTTCTCTGTAAATTTGCTCCTCCATATTTTTACCACTAGTTGGTGGCCTATAGAATACACCTAGTAGTGTAATGGCACCTTTATTATTTCTTAACTCTAGCCATATACATTCTGTCTTTGACCCCTCCAGGACATCCTCTCTCTCCAGTACTGTAACATTCTCCTGAACCAATACTGCCACACCGCCTCCTATCTTTCCTTTCCTATCTTTCCTGAACACCTTATATCCAGGAATATTTAATACCCAATCCTGCCCTTTTTTGAGCTAGGTCTCCATTATTGCCACGCATCATATTCCCATGTGGCTATTTGCGCCTGCAGCTCACCAACCTTGTTTACTAGGCTTCGTGCGTTCACATACATACACTGTAAACCTATCTTAGACCATCCTGTGTTCTCTCTTAGTCTGACCCCACCTAATACCTTACTATTTCTTTCTTTAGTGCTATCCGTCTCTTCTAATCCTTTGTGCCCTTTGTTTCTCCTTTCTAATGTTACATCCTGGTGCCCATCCCCTTGCCAACTTAGTTTAAACCTTCCCCAACAGCACTAGCAAACCACCCGCGAGGATATTGGTACCGGCTCTGTTGAGGTGCAACCTGTTCGGTCTGTACAGGTCCCACCTCCCCCAGAACCAGCCCCAATGCCCCAGGAATCTGAAGCCCTCCCTTCTTCACCATCTCTCCAGCCATGCATTCATCTGCCCTATCCTCCTATTTCTATACACACTCATGCTTGGCACCGGGAGTAATCCAGAGATTACTACCTTTGAGGTCCTGCTTTTTAATCTCTTTTCTAGCTCCCTGAAATCTGCCTGCAGGACCTCATCCCTCTTTCTACCTATGTCGTTGGTACAGATATGGACTACGACCTCTGGCTGTTCACCCTCCCCCCTCAGAATGTTCTGCAGCAGCTCGGCGACATTCTTAACCCTGGCACCAGAGAGGCAACATACCACCCTGGAGTCATGTCTGCAGCCGCAGAAATGCCTGTATGCATCCCTAATTATTGAATCCCCGACCACTGTTGCTTTCCCTATCTTCCTCCCCGCCCCCCCCCCGTACAGCTGAGCCATCCGTGGTGCTGTGGACTTGGCTCTGGCTATCCTCCCCAGAGTAACCATCGCCCTCACCATTACTCAAAACAGAATACTGGTTGGAGAGCGAGATGCACTCAAGGGACGCCTGCACTACCTGCCTGGTCCTCCTCTTTTGTCTGGCGGTCACTCATTCCCTCTCTGCCTGCACACTCCTTAGCTGCGGGGTGACCACCTCCTAAAACGTGTTATCCACGTAGCTCTCAGCCTCGCGGATGCACTGCAGTGACTCCAGCCGTCGCTCAAGCTCCGAAACCCGGAGCTCGAGCTCCTCCAGCTGATGATACTTCCTGCACACGTGGTTGTCCAGGACATGGGAAGCATCCTGGACTTCCCACATGACACAGGATGCGCATTCCGCGGTACTGAGCTGCCCTGCCATGCCTTTATTTATTTGACTATTAACTAACTTTACAGAAACTTAAGACTAAGATGTACCTAATTCAAGTTATTAATACAATATATTATTAACAGTTACTAATTTTATATAGTATTAACAGTTGCTAATTTAATGTAGTATTAACAGTTACTAATCTCCAAGCTCCTACTTTATCCCATACCAGCTATTTAACCCCAGCCCCTAACTTAAAGAGCCCCTCTCCGATCGCGCTGTTTAGCAGAACTTAGCAGAAATAAACTTAAAACTTAAAAAAAACCACTCACCAGCTAATCACCAATCAGCTCCTTCCCTTGTGCTGACGTCACTTTAGGTTTTTTACTCTGAAGTCACTCTTTCAAATTCTGCCTGTGTTGAGTTGCTCCACTCTCACCACGCTCTTTATCCCCGCTCAGCTCTCGAGCCGCTCCCGCTCAGGTCCGCTCCTTCTGGTCCTTACTACATGTTTTGAAATCTTTTAAGTGAGAATATTAGTTTACGAGTTTGGTGAGCTGGAGATAGAGGGGGGAAAATTTGTGATGGGCAGCAAAGTTGCCGGCAACGGCAGTTAATGGCTGCTGGAAATGGCTGCAACGCTAACCGAGTGAAATTGGTCTGGGGGCATGGAGATAGGTGGCACAGCGCTCACCTTCCATGCAACGCCGACCTGGTGGTGTTGTTGGAGGGATCTGGGACAAAGTTTCTGTCCAGGTCCAGCGGTGCAACTTCCTAAAGCCTCTGTGAGTGAAGTTCTGGAGCTCGCAGGGAATTGTGGGCAATGAAGGGGACTGAGAATTAAAGGGGTCATGCACACTGAAGCGATACAAAATAAAATGCAGTGAATCAATATATTTTTCTGCTTTTTAAGAAATATTCAACATTATAAAGAAGTTCCAAATATGAATATTCAGCTGTTAAAGCTGAAATACCTTCCTAACCTCAACAAATGGGAAAACTGCCTCAGCACTAACACAAATGGCTCAGCAAGCCAGGGAAGGGGCACCGAGGGTCTCACACACAGCACTCCAGCTTTGTGCAGGGGGGTCAACACTGCAAGAGTTAACCTGGTGTCCTTAAGACCCAGTGCTGAAGGGTCGAAGTTCGCGTTGGTGACGTTAAGTCGGCATTGCACGCCGATTGATGTCACTGCACCGCCATTTTTTTTCCAGGGCGCTGCCAGTTACCGGCAGTGCAAAGGGGGAAAGGAATATGGCGGCCATTGTGGGAACCGCCACCAGCTGGCGAAAGAGCGGCGGCCGCCATTTTATTGCCATTTCATGGCGCTATGGAGTGGCGGTAAGTAGATGAATTTCTAGCCCAGAGATTCCCAATTATAAGAAATCCAAAGGGACTGTTTTTATCTTGTTAACCACAATATGAGTCAAATTGGGAAGAGTCAAGTTACATTCTATACACCAGCTGGCTGTATTTCAAATATTGGGCCAAAAATTCAGCACTTGCCGGGTGATTACGCGCTGTGTACTCACCCGTAAGGCCTCCTGAAGTGCCGGTTTCCTGCATGCACTGCGCATGCGCGGGAAACCGGAACTTCCGGTCTCGTGAAGGGAGGGGTGCAGAGGTGAACCTGCGTGCGCGGGAGAGGCTGCGCGCATGCAGCGAACTTTGGTTTTTTTTCAGGTTTCTCCGGGAAGGTAAGTATGGAAGAAGCTGCGCTTTTAAAAAGGAGGCGCAAGACCCGTTTTTAACAAGGTAAGTGGTTAATTAATTACAATTTAAAACATTTTTCAACAGGTTTATCTTTTTTAGATACTTTAAAGAAAGGTAAGTTTATTTTTAGCCCTGTTAAAAAGTACTTGAATTTTTTCAAAAATTTTAATTTTTGTTTAAAGTAGTTAATTTATTTAACTTACAGTTATTTTAAAAATGTGATTTAAAAAATTTTTTTTTTTTGAAGTTTAGGTGTTGTTTTGGGGCCGATTTCAATTCATAGATTTGACAGGTCTTCCTGTCAAATCTATGAATGAAAGATGGTCTGCTGCCATTGGCTCTCCATGGCCCACGTGATCCCAGGGGACGCATCGCACTAACTACGCCCCTGGGATACACAAGCACTGCGCGCCGGCAGCTGCAGGAGGCCCAGGAGCTGAAGTCCCCGTGGGCCCAGAGGTCAATGGCAGGCGCGGTAGGTAGGTGCACGCGGGATCCTTGCACCCGCGGGAATGCTTTTGCTGCAGTTCTCTTCCCATATGATCACATGGGCAAACTCATCAAACCATCTTCCTGTCACTTATCCAAGCACATTTTCTTTCACAGCTATTATTAGTAACTCTGAGAACTTCCAATTCCATTGATTATGATTACTGACAGCAATTTATCCCTTTTGTTAGAGTCATCAGTCGAGCTCCAGGCCTCAAACTGGTAGTGGAAACCTTAATAACTTCCCTGAGACCTATTGGGAATATTGTACTCATCTGCTGTGCTTTCTTCATCATCTTCGGAATCCTAGGGGTCCAGGTAAATATGATAATGAAACGTCAAAGCACCTTTTTTTCCCCCCAGAAAAATGACTTTGCACAGTCAAATAACTGAAGCTGAATTTAGCAAGTAGGGAACCAAGTTAAATTATGGTGCATTAAAGGACCACTGGCTTCATTACAAACATGTTTGTCAAATCTCTTTCCATTTCTTTGCAAACATACAGTAAAACAATCTAAGCTGTGGAAATGGCTCATCACAGCGCTTGCTTGTGATGTCATTGTGATAAGAATGATGCGCAGCACTTATGCAAAATCCGATTCAAAGCAGTGCCTCTTAACGATCTGAAGTCCATATCACCTGGGAGCTCGGTACGGGCTGGTCATTTTCAACTACACAATGCATCCTTAGGACTTAACCACAGGTATTAGCCAACACTACCTCATGACGGGAAGATTGAGATATGTAGCGAAAAATCGTAAACACGAATATAAACAACCTGCTACATCTAGCCAGCAGAGGAAATCCTTCCTTCTAATTTCTCGCAAGAAATTTGAATTGTCTCAAAAGGATAACAGAAAAAATAGTGTTCACTGAAGCTACCGCTAGTGGAATGCATTTATATTTAATGAATTCTATTTTGAAAGCTGTGTATATTTGTTTTAAGACTTTAGTTGTAACAATTTTGTAAAGCTTGAATGATGTGGGCAATAGCATTCTTTCTTTTCTATTGTTATATTCTCTCTCAATCATGCGCTGTAATCTGGACCAGTGATTAGAGAGGGGAAAACTCCCCTGTTCCTACTGTTAACCCTTTCAAGATTATGTGAATTTTTCTACTTTATAGCTTTAAGAATTTACAGAGAATCCGTTTGAAGACTTTACGGGGTAGAAATTCGCCCATTCTTGGGCCCAGACTCAGCGCTGCAAAGGCAGCAGGCACCCGAAGCAGAGGCCCGAAGATTGATAGAAATTGTTCCTCGGGTCTCATCTGAATAATTGCGATGAGCTGTTGGCGCTGGTCACGCCTCCATAGGCAGCTCGCCCGACGGGGGTGGGGGTGGGGGTGGGGGTGTTGGAGCAGGGGGTTGAAGGGGGCTATGGTCCAGTTCCTTTTTAACCTTGATGTGGTTTGAATAGTCTAAAATTGTTCTTCGCAAATCTGTATTTTTTGCAGTTGTTTAAAGGCAAGTTCTACCACTGCGATGGACATGACACCAGGAATATCACAAACAAGTCAGATTGTTTCCAAGCTAACTTTAAATGGGTGCGCCGTAAATATAATTTTGATAATCTGGGACAGGTATGTTTTAAGCTGTATATTTAATAGAATAATCAATTAGGGATGGCATGATGTAAAACTTACTACATTAGTAAGTGTAATGCCCTTCTTGATAAAAGGAGACAGAGATAAGCCTGGACATTACAGGGCTGTTGGTCGATTTTCATTGTTGGTAAACTACTGGTGTCTATAATATGGGATGTGGAACTGGAGTAATAACTATATCGGCTCTCTGGTCCAATAATGGAATACTGCTGGTCTCATTCAGTTAATGTGGACAGAAAATGTGGCTGGTGGTATAACCGCCATTATCATCTGAAAATAATTCTGAGGTCTTCAATGAATGGGTAATGAATGGAATGGTTATGTTACTGGGTTAGTAACCCAGGGCTGAGAAGATGTGAGTTGAAATCCCATCATGACATTTTTAGTAAGGCTTTTGACAAGGTCCCACATGGCAGACTGGTCAGAAAAGTAAAAGCCCATGGAATCCAAGGGAAAGTGGCAAGTTGGATCCAAAATTGGCTCAGTGGCAGGACCAAAGGTTAATGGTCGACGGATGTTTTTGTGACTGGAAGGCTGTTTCCAGTGGGGTTCCGCAGGGCTCAGTACTAGGTCCTTTGCTTTTTGTTGTATGTATCAATGCTTTAGACTTCAATGTAGGAGACCTGATTAAGAAGTTTGCAGATGATGCAAAAATTGGCTATGTGGTTGATAATGAGGAAGAAAGCTGTAGACTGCAGGAAGATATCAATGGACTGGTCAGGTGGGCAGAAAAGTGGCAAATGGAATTCAGTCTGGAGAAGTGTGAGGTAATGCATTTGGGGAGGGCTAACAAAGCAAGGGAATACACAATAAATGGTAGGATACTGAGAAGTTAGAAGAACAGAAGGACCTTGGGAGTGCATGTCCACAGATCCCTGAAGGTAGCAGGACAGGTAGATAAGGTGGTTAAGAAGGCACATGGGATACTCTCCTTTATTAGCCGAGGCATAGAATATATGAGCAGGGAGGTTATGCTAAAGCTGTATAAAACACGAGTTAGGCCACAGCTAGATTACTGCGTACAGTTATGCTCACCACATTGCAGGAAGGATGTGATTGCACAAGAGAGGGTACAGAGGAGATTGACGAGAATGTTGCCAGGATTGGAGAATTTTAGCTATGAGGAAAGATTGGATAGACTGGGGTTGTTTTCTTTGGAACAGAGGAGGCTGAGAGGAGATTTAATTGAGGTGTATAAAATTATGAGGGGCTAGATAGAGTGGATAGGAAGGACCTATTTCCCTTAGCAATAACCAAGGGGCTTGGATTTAAAGTAATTGGTAGAAGGATTAGAGGGGAGTTGAGGAAATATTTTTCACTGGAGGGTGATGGGGGTCTGGAACTCACTGCATGAAAGGGTGGTAGAGGCAGAAACCCTCATCGAATTTAAAAAGTACTTGGCTATGCACTTGAAGTGCCATAACCTACAAGGCTACAGGCCAAGAGCTGGAATGTGGGATTAGGCTGGATAGCTCTTTTTCAGCCGGCATAGACACGATAGGCCAAATGGCCTCCTTCTGTGCCATAAACTTCTATGATTCTATGAATGAAACAATATCATTTTGCTCTTTTTACAGATAATTTTGTTTTGAATAATTTGTATTTTATTAACCAATCTTTGTATTCATTTTGAAAGGTCAGGCAAGCCAAATATTTTTGGAAAACTGGTACATGTATTTCTTTCTGTTGCTTTCTAGGCTTTGATGTCACTCTTTGTTTTATCCTCGAAAGATGGCTGGGTAAATATAATGTACGATGGTCTCGACGCTATAGGAATAGATAAGCAGGTAATACTGAAACACTGTATGTAATCCCCTTGCAATTGTTTAAGCTCAATTAAAAGTTTGTTTTTAGGTTTGATATAGAATGAGTCACAATATATTTATAGCAACCAGATCTAATAGCACTTTTCTTCCGAATACAAGGAATAGAATTTTATTGCAGGGTTATTAACAATATTTCCACTTGTGGGGAGCCCAAAACTAGGGGCCATAAATATAAGATAGTAACTAATACATCAAAGAAAGAATTCAGGAGAAACTTCTTTAGCCAGAGTGTGATTAGAATGTGGAACTCGCTACCACATGGAGTGGTTGAGACGAATAGCATAGATGCATTTAAAGGGAAGCTGGATAAGTACACGAGGGAATAAAAACAGAAAATGCTGGAAATACTCAGCAGGTCAGTCGGTGGGTTGGAGTGAGGCCGGCGGGGTGGGAAATCGGAAGCCTGGGGGGGTGATTGGAGGCCTCGTGAGGGGGTCACCGATCGTTTGGTAGGGACCCTGGATCCAGGAGGTTTGTGTAAAAGCACTTACCTCCTGGATGCAGCAGTCCTCGCCTTGCTTTAGTTGGCGGGTTTCACATGGCGTGCAAAACCCGACCAGCTAATGTTAAATACAAAATGGATGTTAAAGAGGCTTCCAGCCTCTCTATAATATTTAAATAGATGACCCGCCTCCTGGCAGCGGATTGGCTGTCTGCCCCCCGTCCTGCCTCCGTTAAAACTGGAAGTAGGCGGGTTGGAGGTGGGTTCAGGTCGGGATTCACATTTTTAACACATTAACTACCCCCACGCCCCCAACTCACCTGTTTTTTAGTTTAAAATTCCCCACAACGTTTCAGGTCGATGACCTTTTATCAGTACATGAGGGAAAAAGGAATAGAAGGATATGCAGATAGGGGTAGATGAAGTAGGATGGGAGGAGGCTTGTGTGGAGCATAAACACCGGCATGGACCTGTTGAGCCAAATGGCCTGTTTCTGTGCTGTAAATTCTATGTAATATTTGTTTACACCAGCCTTTTGTGAAACAACTCTGTGCAAACTAACGGAAATGATTCTGACATGAAATCAAAAATGTTCCATTTGTTTTGTTTTTTATTATAAGAACATAAGAAATAGGAGCAGGAGTAGGCCATACAGCCCATTGAGCCAGTCCCGCCATTCAATAAGATCATGGCTGATCTTCTACCTCAACTCCACTTTCCCGCACTATCCCCATATCCCTTGATTCCCTTAATATCCAAAAATCAATCGATCTGTGTCTTGAATATATTCAACAACTGAGCCTCCACAGCCCTCTGGGGTAGAGAATTCCAAAGATTCACCACCCTCTGAGTGAAGCAATTTCTCCTCATCTCAGTCCTAAATGGCCGACCCCTTATTCTGAGACTATGACCCCTGGTTCTAGACTCTCCAGCCAGGGGAAACATTCTCCCTGCATCTACCTTGTCAAGCCCTGTAAGAATTTTGTATGTTTCAATGAGATCAACTCTCATTCTTCTAAACTCCAGAGAATATAGGCCTAGTCTACTCAGTCTCTCCTCATAGGACAATCCCCCCATCCCAGGAATCAGTCTGGTGAATCTTCATTGCACTCCCTCTATGGCAAGTACATCCTTCCTTAGGTAAGGAGACCAAAACTACACAATACTCCAGGTGTGGTCTCACCAGGGCCCTATATAATTGCAGTAAGACGTCTTTACTCTTATACTCAAATCCTCTTGTAATAAAGGCCAACATACCATTTGTTTTCCTAATTGCTTGCTGTACCTACATGTTAACTTTCAGTGATTCGTGTACAAGGACACCCAGGTCCCTCTGAACACCAACATTTCCCAATCTCTCACCATTTAAAAAATACTCTGCTTTTCTATTTTTCCTACCAAAGTGGATAACTTCACATTTCTCCACATTATATTCCATTTGCCATGTTCTTGCCCACTCAGTTAGCCTATCTATATCCCCTTGAAGCCTCTTTGCATCCTCCTCACAACTTACATTCCCACCTAGCTTTGTATTATCAGCAAATTTGGATATATTACATTTGGTCCCCTCATCAAAATCATTGATGTAGATTGTGAATAGTTGAGGCCCAAGCACTGATCCTTGCAGTACACCACTAGTTACAGCCTGCCAACCTGAAAATGACCCGTTTATTCCTACTCTCTGTTTTCTGTCCGTTAACCAATCCTCATTCTATGCTAGTATAATGGGCCAGAAATTCGGCTCCCTGGCTTCCCGCGGGTGCAAGGATCGCGCGCGCACCTACCTACCGTGCCTGCCGTTGACCCCTGGGCCCGTGGGGGATTCCGGTCCTGGGCCTCATCCAACTGCCGGCGCGCAGTGCTTGCGTATCCCAGGGGCGTAGTTAGTGCGATGCATCCCCTGGGATCACGTGGGCCATGGAGAGCCAATGGCAGCAGACTATCTTTCATTCATAGATTTGACAGGAAGACCTGAGAATTCCAAAGAATACAGATCGGCCCCAAAACATCCCTAAAACTACAAATACATTTTTTTTTAAATCACATTTTTAAAATAACTATAAATTACATTAATTAACTATTTTAAACAAAAATTTAAATTTTTGAAAAAATTAATTACACTTTTTAACGGGGCTAAAACTAAACTTACCTTTCTTTAAAGTAATTAAAAAAGATAAATCTGTGAAAAAAATGTTTAAATTTTTAATAAAATCAACACTTACCTTGTTAAAAGAAGGCCTTGCGCCTCCTTTTTCAATGTGCATCTTCTCCGTGCTTACCCTCACGGAGGAACCTGTAAAAAAACCCGAAGTGCGAGGCGAACGCATTGGCCCTCCGGCGTGCGCGTTCGACCTCTGAACCCCTTCCTTCAGGGGAACGGAAGTGCCGGTTTCCTGTGCATGCGCAGTGCCTGCAAGAAACCGGCACTTTCGTTCCGTCCACGGGTGAGTACATAGTGCATACTCACCCGTGGCGAGCCTAATTTCTGCCCCATTACCCCCAGTCCCATGAGCCCTAATGTTGTTTAATAACCTCTTGTGTGGCACCTTATCGAATGCCTTCTGAAAATTCAAATACACCACATCCACTGATTCCCCCTTCTCTATTCTGCTAGTTACAACCTCAAAAAACTGTAACAGATTTGTCAAACATGATTTCCCTTTCATAAATCCGTATTGACTCTGCCCAATCCTATTATTATTTTCTAAGTGCCCTGTTACCACGTCCTTAATAATAGATTCTAGCATTTTCCCTACGACTGATGTCAGGTTTAACTGGTCTGTAGTTCCCCGTTTTCTCTCTCCCTGGTAGAAATGAATTGGTCCCATGCTTTGTTCTAATTCCGCCCTTTTCTTTCCCCCTGCACATTTCTTTCTGAATGGCAGCCGCAAAGGAACCACAACCCATGGATGCTCCTGTATTTCATCTCCTTTCTCCTGATTGTGAGCTTCTTTGTGCTGAACATGTTCGTGGGGGTGGTGGTGGAGAACTTCCACAAATGCCGGCAGCACCAGGAGGCCGAGGAGGCCCGCCGGCGCGAGGAGAAGCGTCTGCGACGGCTGGAGAATAAGCGCAGGAGTAAGAAACTGTACCTGGCTGGTCGGTAGTATGTTTCATCTTTCTGAGCCCTGCCTGTTTCCAAACTGGGAAAGAAATGTGATCCCCACAGCATGCCAGTGCCTGCCGAATTCACGTTGCATGAGGACCTGAAAAGACCGGTTGCTTTGCAGTTTACTTTTGTATCATTTATTTTCAAGAATTTTTTTCTCATGAAAAAAATTCCTAATCCTTTCAGATAAAATCACGTACGATGTTTGTGGGGGAGAAAGGTTACAACAATATCTTTCTGCTAGTCAAGTATCAAGCGTCTGTTGTTTCCCAATAAGATGTTTGTTATATAAATATACTTTTCCAAAGATATTGAAACATATAATTACTAGTTATTAAATGGACTTCACATACATCTTTCAAAGTATACATTTCCTGATTGCCATTTGTAGAAAACTCAAGTTATTACACAACACATACCTCATTAGAAGGTAGGGAAACATAGGAAAATATGTTTGATTGTCAGGAAAAATTAATTGGTATTTCTTTTTCCATTTCGCATCTGCCATAAGCAGCAACTCCTGAGAAGTCCCAAAGTTTTGTTGAATGTGGCAGACTCAGAAAGATGTGTAGTTTGTGTTGTACGTTTTAGTGCTGTCCTGTTGTCGCAACCTGTTTATCAAATACTACTGTATAGGTATTGTGGTTAGAAGTTAATGTCCTATTGTACCTTTGCTGCTAGTTAGTTTAGTTGAAGAATTGTGAAATTTGTTGATTGTGTTAAATTTCCCCATTTAGGTACTCTAATCAGAAATAACAAACAAAATTGCTTCTCCATCTCTCTCCACTCCTGACCTCCTTTAGCCAGGAGGGTAGGATGGTCAATGCTGTGGACTTATCCATGAATAGCATTTACACTGTTTGGTACAACTTAGCTGTCATGGAATCATAGAATGGTTACAGCGCGGAAGAAGGCCATTCGGCCCGTCAAGCCTATGCCGGCTCTCTGCAAGAGCACCTCAGCTAGTCCCACTCCCCGCCCTTTCCCCGTAGCCCTGCAGTTTTTTTTCTTTCAGGTATTTATCCAACTCCCTTTTGAAAGCCATGATTGCGTCTGCCTCCACCACCCTTTCAGGCAGTGCATTCCAGATCATAACCATTCGCTGAGTAAAAAAGTTTTTTCTTATGTTGCCTTTGGTTCTTTTGCCAATCACCTTAAATCCGTGTCCTCTAGTTCTCAACCTTTCTGCCAATGGGAACAGTTTCTCTCTAACTACTCTGTCCAGACTCCTCATGATTTTGAGCACCTCTATCAAATCTCCTCTCAATCTTCTCTGCTCTAAGGAGAACATCCCCAGCTTCTCCAGTCTATCCATGTAACTGAAGTCCCTCATCCCTGGAATAATTCTCGTAAATCTTTTCTGCACCCTCTCTAAGGCCTTCACATCCTTCCTAAAGTACAGAATTGGACACAATACTCCAGTTGAGGCCGAACCAGTGTTTTATACAGGTTCATCATCATTTCCACACTTTTGTACTCTATACCTCTATTCATGAAGCCCAGGATCCCGTAAGATTTTTTAACTGCTTTCTCAATCTGCCCTGCTACCTTCAACGATTTGTGCACATATACCCCTAGGTCTCTCTGTTCATGCACTCCCTTTAGGATTGTACCATTTAGTTTATATTGCCTCTCCTCATTCTTTCTACCAAAATGTATCACTTAGCACTTTTCTGCGTTAAATTTCATCTGCCATGTGTCCGCCCATTCCAGCAGCCTCTTAAAGTCTATCACTATCCTCCTCACTGTTCACTATACTTCCAAGTTTTGTGTCATCTGCAAATTTTGAAATTATGCCCTGTACACCCACATCCAAGTCATTAATATATATCAAGAAAAGCAGTGGTCCTAGAACCGACCCCTGGGGAACACCACTGTATACCTTCCTCCAGTCCGAATTCTCTTCCGTAACTCCATCTGCAATTGCATACTATGGCCACGAATTTGCCGGCGCTCAGAGGGCAGGTTTGGAGGCGGGTCCGCTGTCAAAATAGCAAAGATTGACAGAGGGTAGGAAACCCGCTGTCAACCCGCCTCCACGCGAGTCTCCCAGGTGTCGGGTCTGTCAGCGGAGAGCTGACCCAACACCAAGCGGCGGGAGATACAATTGAGCTTGTTAAATGGCTTGTTAAGAGCCAATTTAAGACTATTTTGAGGCTTCCTTGCAATTTTACGTTCTCCCCCACGGGTTACCCGCTGTTCGGGAAACATGCCTTCTCAAGCTGGTGTGAGTTGAGTCTGCTCTGATGTTTTCGTAAAGCTGACAGCTGCAGAAGTGGTGTAAAGGATGCCATGTTGAAGATGGTGAGTTTCAGAGCGCAGAACATTTTGGTTACTGCATTTTTAATACATATAGAGATTTCTTTAGCTTACAAGTTTTTACATCCAACTGTATGTCCAGTGCCACCTCATTGGGGGAACCTCTCTCACCATTGACAGATCGCTTCTGTCATCTCACCTGCAGCTGCCATCTATTGCAGCAACGTCGGTGCCCTTGAAAAAATCAGACCTTGGTCCTCCGAATCCTTCCACGATCAGCCCCACCACCAACATCACCAGGCACACCAACATCATCACCAACCTTCTCCGCCATCACCTGATGCTACACAGGGCATCAGCCCCTGACAACATTGCCTGCCCGGGATGCCAGCGATGGCATCACCATGGCCAGATTTACTTCACTTGACGCTGTTAACCCACATGATGCGCCAGGTTGGCACCATCCCACACCAGCATCGTGAAGCATCCCTCTAATGTCCAAGCCATTCCATGCACACTCACCACTATAGAAGGGGCGGGGGGGGGAGGGGTGGAGGGAGTGGGGAGTTATGTCTGAGCATTCACTGGAACTCAGTAAGACACTTCTCAAGGTGCGCTCAGATCTGTCCAATAAGGGGCAGTTTTGGAAAAATAGATTTCACTGTATGACAGCACATTACCAGAAACTTCACATGGACATTGGCTAAACCTCTCAAGTGCCTACTCTTGTGTGTTGTTAGTTGGTATGCTTGCAGTAGGATGAGGGTGAGTGTGAGGGGTGGCTAGTGAGATGGGAAGTGATAAAGTAGATAGAGAGGGTTGGGTGGAGGTACAAGGTAAATTGGTGTGAGTAAGGATGTGCAGGAGAAAGGTATGGAAGGCAGAGTGATGGGGATGTGTTGAGTGGCACAGCAGGGTGAATTTGAGTGTGGCTTTGCAGTAATGTTTCGTGATCCACTGAGATGATTGAAAGGTTGGCGCCACTGCAGCCAGGGACCTCTGACGACATCCCTGCTTGTGCCCTCCTGTGCAATGTGCAACCAGGCTGCGTTGGTGTCCTGGGGAGGTCTCTTCCACCCTTGGAAGGGAAGAGAACATCCCTGCGTGCTGTGACTCCCTCCATAAGCATATGGAGGGAATCATTGGAGAGCCTGGGTGCAAGCGTCCACCTTTGTGCAGTGCTTATCAGTTTTTGTAGCACCTCAATGCTGTCAAACACTGACAGAACAACTGTCAAACTCAATGTGGACGTGGTCCTTTTAAGGAAACCGGCTGATGACGCGTCATCATATGATGTCATCAGACCCGCTTCCTGTTAATTGGCCGGGAAGCCCGCAGGGCGGGCTTAACAAGGCCAATCAAGGGAAAATCCCATTTACAGAGCGGCTGCAGCCAGGTTCGTGATTGGAACCCGGAAACCAGCTCTCACGCCATCATCCCGCCTCCGCTGGGAAATTCGCGGCCTATGAATCTTAATTTCTTATAAATATATTCATGACACATTTCAACTCAGGCTCAGCAGAATTATAACTTTTCATTAAGGGAGGATTGGACTTGCACAGCTCAGGAAATTCAGAGCACTCCCTTACCCTTGGAAAAAATAAATAAATGAAACAACATTGTGGTCACTCATCCACTGGAGTTGGTTGACCATCACTTTTTTCCAGAAATGTCTCTCAAGAGTCTTACAAAAACTGGCATTGTGCTGCTATTTTATAGCCTTTGAGGTGGCAGTTTGGGCACGGCTTGTCCAATCCTGCTGCCTTCCTAAAATACCTATGTTTATACTTTATGAACTCTCTCTCACTGTCGCCAGAGATTTCATTGGCATCATAAATGGAAAGGAGTATCGTACTGGTTTGTACCCTGCAAGAAGGATTATCATGCATGGTTTATATCCTGCATAGTTTGTATTATTGCTGCAGACCTTTGAATTAATGCTATTTTAATGGTGGTGCTAAAGCAATAAAATCTATACAATGCCCTAGATACACAACAATGTGCAAGATGATTATTGATATTAATAAATATATTTGAATAAAAATAACCATTACGGCAATGAAAATACATGGTTATTACTGACCAAACAGATGGCAGAAAGTGAATCCCATGATACTCTTTATACAAGGTGAGAGGAATTGGAGCAGTAAGAGCAACAACAAATCCAAGTGCTGTATACATCTCAATAGAGTCAAGAACGATATGCTTTCCAGATGAACTCTGGATGGATTAGGTCCTGAATATCTCTTGCATATTTTTATGTTAGTGCCTTTATAGTGGTAGCCTTTCATAGTAACTTACATTTATATAATACCATTAATGTAAGGAAAGTGCCAATTTGCTTCACAGTTAGCCATAAAGAAAACTGATGCTGAGCTGGGAAGGGAAAGGTTCATTCCATGTACACCATTTGTTTTGGAAGATCAAAAAAAAGCCCACCCGCTATTATGTAAATGACTCCCTTCCTCCCCTGTTCTCTCAGGTGTGACTTCCCCTAGAAAACCTTCCCTAACCTAGGCACTGTGCAATGTAGCAGTGCATGTTAAATCGCATGTGTTAATGTAAAACAAGCATGTAATATCTGCATGGTATATTTCTCGCCTCGATAGTTACAATAGAACAAATTTGACCCATATCATGAACAAGATACACTCATGTGATTATTGGTATGGCTTTAGTGCATTTTAAAGTATTTATCTTAACTTTATTTTTCTTCATAGCAGAGCTCTGTAACAAAGTTCTTAGTATGACCAAGATTCTCTTGCTACATAAATGTTAGTGTTAAGAACAATTAATTACTGTTTGTCACTATTTTATATAGTCTTTAACAGAAGGGCACAATATTGCATGTGTGAATTTTTACCACTGACTTATTAATTTCTATCTTTTTTTAAAAGTTCATCCTCTTGCTGTGTATCTTGCACTCAGACATTCTTGTATGGCTGTAAGAGGTGCTGGACTAGCTGTGCTCCTTTGCGTGCAGCTTCACTGCTGTTCCACTGGTGGTTTAGACGCACGGAGATGATGTACATTGGCAGGAGGTCTTATGCCTCTGATCTTTCTTCTCACTCCCTCTGGCCCATCCTCCCCTCCAAGTTTCACATGATGACCTGGAGGAGATCATGGTCTGGGAGTGCGAATATTAGTGGAAGCTGGAGTTTAATTGTGGGATTGCTGGTCTATAGTGCAGTGAGAAATGTAGCGTATGACTACACCACCACCAGTAATAACTCATACTTTAATTCAGATCCAGTAAACCAGAAGATATGCATTATTTGGTGCTGACTCATGCTAGGATTAGCTAAGAAGTTAAGTAATTTTAGTATATTCAATATGTAAACATAACCTGCAAATATGTGAACTTTGCTGTTTATTGTTTTCCCTATGAAAGGATTAAGTAATCAAATTTCTTTTCTTTCCCCTTGCCTCCTCCAGAAGCCCAACGCAGACCATATTATGCTGACTACTCCCCTGCTCGACTTTACATCCATAAGTTGTGTACCAGCCACTACCTGGATCTATTCATCACATTCATTATTGGTATAAATGTTATCACTATGTCCATGGAGCATTACCATCAACCAACTGTAAGTGTGCGCAGAGAGACAGACATATAACCTTGATATAGTTTGAAAATGCTTGAGATGCCCATAAACTGCGAATTTAAAATTCCTGTTTTGTTAATAATTATAGTAAAATGACTTGGTGACACCACGTAACACTTCAGTTTTCTAGCTTTTAAAAAGTGCAATTAAAAAAAAAATGTTTTCTTTATGAATTTTATTCTCATCAAGTTGAGAAACGTTAGTGCCAGGACGTTGAATACTTCACATTTTAGGGACACAGTGCCAAAAAATAGTATACCCAGGGTATGTACAGAATACCTGTACCTGACGAAGGAGCAGAGCTCCGAAAGCTCGTAATTTCAAATAAAACTGTTGGACTATAACCTGGTGTTGTGCGACTTCTCATTTATGTACAGAATAGTTAGGGCAGGTACAGCACAGTCAGGGCAGGTACAGCACAGTCAGGGCAGGTACAGCACAGTCAGGGCAGGTACAGCACAGTCAGGGCAGGTACAGCACAGTCAGGGCAGGTACAGCACAGTCAGGTGGAGAATAGAGCTCCTGCTACTTTGCCCCATTTACGTGCCACTGCTTCATTCTCAGAAGAGCAGCTGCATTTTACCATTGTGCCAGTGATTTAACTCTCCAGATATACTGTGACCTCTGAGTGAGATGGCCAAGTAGTGCCAAACTAGGAACTGGGTTGAAACTGTTCAAACTCACTTCAAATAGGAGACAAAGGAAATTTTTCATCCCATCAGGCTGGGCTAGGGTTAAACTTGCATTGCCGAGGTGAAAGGCCAACTCCATGTGCAGGATAAATCATTAACACAATAAAAATACAAACTTGGGTTACAAATAAGATGGTTATTGAGTTCTACTGAAATATGTTTTTATTTCCACTCATGGCAAGAATTTGGGACTGGTGAGTCATCATCACTTGTGAAAATAAAGTTACATATATTGCCTGGGGACATGTTCAGTAGCTGGCGCTATGTGTTTGTGCCTTATTGATTCATGTTAATAATCAATATATTATCTCCCATTAAACACAATAATCAGCCCTTAGTATTCTAACAATGCCATTTCCTTACCTTGCTCTCCCCCAGTCCCTTGAAGAGGCTCTGAAGTATTGTAACTACGTGTTCACCATCGTCTTTGTCTTCGAATCTATTCTTAAGCTCGTTGCATTTGGCTTCAGGAGATTCTTTAAAGACAGGTAAGGCACACTTTTTTTTCCCTCCCTGATGGTGAACTATAGTAATGACAGCACAAAAGAGGACCCCATTCAGAACTAGAACTATCTGCCGTCTTCTCGTTTCCCTGTTGCTTCTCCCATATGCTTCCTTTTCAAACACTTATTCAATTCCCTTTTAAATTAATGTTACATAATCTCTACATCAAGGCTTAACAGAAACCTGTCTGCAAACTGGACAAGAATGGAAAATAATCATATCAGCGTATAATATATTTAGGAGGAATAGAAATGATAAAAGCTAAGAGGGAGTATAAGGAAAGAATTTCAAAAAATATCAAAGATAACAGTAAAGTCTTTTACAAGTATATCAGTAAAAAGAGAACTGTTAAAAATGAGAGGAGGAGAGGATTGTCAATTTGTAGAAAAAGTGACAGAGGTATTAAATAAGTATTTTGCATTGGTCTTTACTAAATAGAATGATATCAGAGAGGAGACGAATCCTGAAGTATTTGAGAGCGAGGTGAGCGATATTATGATGGACAAAAGAAACATTTTAGATAAGGGATTCTGAGGGAGGAAATTGAGAAGGCCCTAGAAATTGTATTTTAGAGCTCTATTGAGTGTGGATACGTGCCAGAGAATCAGAGATTAGCCGACGTAAGTTTCAAAAAAGGAGATAGGGCTAATACAAGCCAGTTTGATTAACATTTATGCCAAGAAAATTTCAGATACTTTAATTAAATATAAAGTTAATAGATAAAGAGAGAGTAGTTAGAAGAAGCAAGCACAGATTTCAAAAGAAACGATTGTGCTTGACAGACCTCAGATAATTCTTTGAAGAGGTAACAGACATGATAAATGGTGGAAATGTAGTGGATGTACATGGACATAAGGAAAGCCTTTGACAAGATACTACACAGGAATTTATTAGAGATGATTAAGAGGTATGTAATTAGGGAAAGGATAGCAAACTGAATTAAAAGTAGGTTGGAAGGGGTAAAATTGAGCATAGAACTTAAGTAAGAGTTAATTTTAATAAATGACAGGAGCATGCTTGAAGGGAAAGTTGGCTGGTTCTTCGGTATTGAAATTGATATTACATTGCTGGTGTTATACTATTGGTACATACACCGCACACACAGGATGAATAAAATATGATTGGTAGCCAATTAGACGTGTATCACAAGTAGGCAATTACTAGAACACTACTGCCCTGAAATCTGTGTCAACCTAGAGACTCAGGAATTCACATGCATATCTTGCAACAGAAGTCAATAGAAGCCAGGGTGACTGTGTCAGCAGAAGCACAGTGTAGTAGTGCTCAATGGAGGTGGTTTAAGTGGTTGTGTGGCACTCAAAATGCCCTTTCTAGGAAGTTAAATTAAGGATTGCCCATGAGCACAGAATGATGAAGCCTGCAAAAGCTTCTGTGGCCTGATAAAATCAAAGTCAACCTTACAGTAAAGAGACACTTCTTTTGTCAGCAGTAGGGAGATCATTGTAATGACAGTGTGTGTGGTCAACAAAATATGATGGACATTCCTTGATGATGTAGGGAGGTCTTTACACTGCCAGAAGAAACAAAGATGATGGGCCAACTCTTGCTGGAAAAATAACGGTGTGTTAACAATGCATACCGTTATTAATGTGTAAATTGGCCAGCAAGTTCTGGGCATTAAGAGATACGGCGTGAATTGTTAATTTCCATCTTACAAACAGTATCTCACCCTTAGCCTTCCCGTTATTTCTGAGAACTTGCTGGATTTGCACATGAATTTCCCATTAAACATGTAAGTCTTGTAATTAAGAGCGTAAGTACCCTTTTAATGACATTATAATTGTTAATGCAATGCCACTCAACCTCTCTGGCTCAGAAAGGAAACAATTAAAACTGTGAAGTCTCATTCCTTCAGGTGGTAAATTGTTCCTAGAGATTCTTTAAAATTGTAAAATTTAAAATTTTACCATTTTTCTTTACTTTTCCTTTGGGCTGGATTTTCTCAGCCCCGAGGAGGCGGGCATGGAGGCAGGACTGCCGGTAAAGTAACAGAAAGTGGGGGCGGATGGCAAACCCGCCCCCATCCCGCCTCCGTGCCCTTTTGCCAGGAGGCAGGACAGGAAGATGTGCTGCTTCGGGTCCCGTCTCCTGGAGGCGGGAAAGGCATTAAATCCTTTTAACTGCCTGTTAACAGGTAGTTAACAGGCAGAAAAAACGATTAGTGCCATTTTATCTTCTCAGGTGAAGGCTTCCTGACCTCAGAGAACCCATCCGGGTTGGAGGAGACGTGAATGAGGTCTGCGGGGGTCAGAGGGACCTGAAAGTAAGATGTTAGAGGTGAGTGATGGGTGCAAGTGTAGAGTGGTAAGTATGGAAGGTGAGCGTTAAGTGTTAAGAAATGTTCACTTACCTTGTTTTCTGCCTACAGCCTTCATCCACCCTGGATCGGGAGACCCGACATCTTCCTTGTCGATTTCACAGACTGGCTGTTGGATCCTCCGACCCAACAGCCATCTGAAATCTACAAAGTTGAAAGGTTTGATGAGTCCTGAACACAAGGTCTCATCAAACTACAGAGAATGTCAGTGTTTGACAGCTTCACAGAGCTGTCAAACGCTGACATTTCTTCTTTCAAGAAGTCTTGACAGATAGCACGTCAGATGTTGACGTGCTCTGTCAGTGACTTCCCCCCTAATTGGCCTGCTGAGCCTGCAGGGCGGGCTTAACAAGGTCAATCAGGGGAAAATCCCTCTGGTTGGCCAGAAGATGATGAGGCGGGACATTGACCCGACAAGCAGCAGTCCCGCCGCCAACTCATCTCCATTGAGAAAATCCAGCCTTTTGTCTCCTATTTCTCTCTCTCTTATTACAGTCTTTCTTTCCATCTCTTTATTTCTCTTTCTGTACCTGATTTGACTCTAACTCAACCACTCTAATTCACCCTCCTTCTCCGTTGTCTCTCTGTTTCTTTCACAATCCTTAAATCTCATTGGTAAAGGAGATACACTGTTGGTGCCACTGTTCACTAAGGTCCCAGATGCCCTGTTGCCCCGTTATCGGCTCGCACTTCCAGTAAGTTACCGCATAAAACATTTTCAATCTGAAGGGTACAGAAAAATGTCTAACTAATGCCATACTCCACGAGACCCCGCTCCAGCAAGATTTGGCCCAATGACTTTGATTGAATAACATAGAAAGGAGAGCTACAATATTATTCAGTATCGTTACATCCCTCCTGATCACCATCTTAGACGGGAACGTTTATTTTTGGCACAATAACTAACTCCAAATAGAACTCTCAGTTGCATAAGGGATTTCTTTACTGAGACAATCTTTACCTTGACCAGTAGACAGACTGAACATTAACTCAATGAAGTAGTCATAAAAGCTTGTGAAATCTCAGAAGGAAAGACCAGTGTCAACAAAGAAAGTGCTTCCGAAAGAAAAAGCCACCAACCCCCGCAGATTGCAACAAATGGGTGAAGGGAAACTGTGGTACTTTTTGGGAGAGGATAATTTTATATTTCTTTTCTTTTCCTCTTCTGGACTTCTTGTGCTGTGCAGAATACTTTTGGCTAGACTGCACGTAGCTGGCACTTGACAACCAGCTACGCACGATCTGTTCCAGGGTGACTGGGCCAACAATTCATTTTTTTCTTCATCCCATCGCTGTGGGACAATCCCTGTGGGTCTCTTTAGAACTTTAGAAATACATTCTACAACTCTTCACCATCATCCGAAGAGAAAATTCACAAAATGCTTTTCTTCTTGTTGTACACCATTGATTAAACCAAATAAGAATTGATCTTAAAATTGTTATACAACACAAATCAAATTCCTAGATGTCAAAAAACTGAACTATCACTTGAAATATTGTGTGAAAATCATTTTTAATGAACAATATTCTACACAACGTGACAGTGACCTTAATTGAAAATGTAACTAGAAACAGGTTTCATGTGCCGTGCTGCCAAGATTGATGCTTCCAGAAAGCAGCTTTGAGCAGTTTTCTTCCCTTTGTCAACACTATACTGACATCGGTTTCCTTCTAGCAGCATGTAATAGTTCTCTAGAACATTCTGGGGGAAAAATTCAGTTGGTTGCGCCTCCCGTTAGCGCCTTAAGAGGGCGCTAATGGGGCGCAAAGCATCTAGCGCCCAGGCGCAGCGATGTTTGCGCCGCTCGTGAAATTAACTAGACATTTTGCGGCGGCGCTAAACACTACCGCCACGATCTCCTGCGCCGGCAGATCGTGACGTCAGTCGAGTGCGCAACGCCCCGGTATCGCCCCGGAGCAGATATTGAGTAGCGCCCCCTGCCTTACCGCCTGACGCTAGCAATGACAGGTTGAGGGGAGCGAATTGCAGTCATGAAGGGACTGGGGGAGCGCTATTTAAAGGCGACCGCTTCCTGCCTTTTATTGTTGGTGCCATTTTTGAACCACGCATTCTGAGAGTGAGAGAGAGAGACTTCTGGAGAGATTCAACACTGTGTGAAGGAGTTTTGGGTACTGAGCAGCACTTTGCAGGTTCATTTTGATTTGCCATTCCTTGTATCGATTTAGAAGAGACTGTGGGGGCTGCACTCTAAGCTCTTTCCCTGGTACTCTCCATTGTTCTTTCCAGCAGATTTGATGTGCAGGTCTCTCCAGGCAGAGATTCAAGGCTGCAATGAGCAGGATGTGGATTGAAAGCAAGATCAGCCCTCCCCTTTAAGAACTGGCCGGTGCCATTGTGTGTGTGTTCCATTGCTGACTGACATCACATGAGCTTCGCCAGCGCTCTGAGGTAGCGCCTCGCTCCTCAGCCTTTGCGCCTTAAGACAGGTGTGAAGCGCCTGATTTAGCGCTCCAATCACCTCCAGGGGTGATAAAAGTCAAGTTTGCAGTCGGTGGCGATAATTAGCGCCAGGCGCTAATCTTTGCGCCCGGCCGATAATTGCGCCCCAAATGGGGCGATACTGAATTTCTCCCCCTCTGTCTTTTATATTGTAAATAAAGTTATCCTTAGGCAACAATGAGTATAGGACCTTTATTCATTGTTAATATTAAAAATAAATTAATCTCATATATAATATAATCTAGAGTACAGTATCCATTTTCTAACTAGCCACCCACAAACTTGATCTTAGTTCCATAAATTCTGAATCAACGATGCACTCATCAGTATTTATGTTCTATTAAACACTTAAGTGCTAGGCCGTGAGTAAATGGTTTATTATAATTAAATTATATTTAATATAGTAAGTTATAATGATGGAAATTTTTAATAGAAAGAGTACGCCCAAAGTATTCACCGGATAGTCAAAGTTATTAGTTTTCATTTAGTGACTAAAGGGACTCATTTCTCTTGATTTGGAGGAGAAAATAAATTGAAGAAATATACTTCTTAACCCAAATATTTAAATAGGCGTTAAAAAGGCTTCATCTTTCCTACATCTATAGTAAGATGAGGACCGGAATTATATTGATGATTCACAATTGCAACTTTATTAAAAGTTATTTTTAATTTGTTCCTTTTATCTCATCTTAGGTCCTCCAGTTTAGGCATCAATCCCAGCCCAAGATGCCTAGACCTCTTCATTTAAAAAAGACCCTCTTTGGGGAAGCACTCATCACCCTATGGCCTGCATGAAATCAGGAACTCATTATGGGGGGAGATAGGCTGCAACCTACTACAGTAGTCAGTGGCATGGAATGCTAGTACACCAACTTAAGGCATCACAAATATTCCTTTGATAATTATGGCCATTATAATTATATATAATGCTCACAGTAACAGCTGGTTAGTTATTTCAAAACATCTAGAAATGTTACAGTATTGTTTATATCAAAGCTCAGGGTGTTTTTTCTTTACTTAACAAAGTTATATAAAAGAGTTCAGCAGAAAGCTCATGGTGGTGTTTATTGTATCACAGATTAGTTCTTGAAGTCTTTCACTGAAATGCATGCACACTCCACTGCATTACCCTATATGATGGGTTAATACACATGAAGGATTATGACATAGCCTATAACCTGTTAATTTTTGATAGTGCAACTCTAAACTTTCATATGATGAAGCATTTACTTAGCCTGCCATACTGCATATCCAATCCTGTGCTGATGCCTAAGCATACAAGAATTTAAGTACTCTAAAATTTTGGGAGAATGAGTAGCAAAAGCAATGGGCGCTATTTTAATAACACCATCCCAACCAAGAGTGAATTGGTTTAACAGAGGATAGGTAGGTAGCTTATCTGTGAGAACTGTAGTCCCTTTTGCTTGATGGATAACTATGCTGTAAATTAGGTACTTGTATCATCCAGAGAAGAGAGCCTCAGGATTCTGAAAGCTTGTGTTGTTTATTTCAATTGACAGCTAGATGCTATTACTAAAATCACTAAAACTTCAGTTATCTGATATGTAGAAGCTACATTCCAAAGAAATAGATTTTATTGATATGTTCCCCTGTAACAGTGTCAGAACCACAATTCTGGAATTGAGTCTCCAGATGTCTCATCTCAGCAAGCGTAGTGTAGAAATATGACAATCGGCATTTTAAGCTTTAAAGTTTCTGTTAAAATGGATTTTCTACTGAAATATGCCAAAAGTGAGCATTGCAGATGTACCTTTGGTTTAAAAAAACATCATTAAAACTGATCATAATGAATCAGTTCCCTTCAGTTTGGTTTAATAAACGGTAGTGTAGGATTTAATGTTGTGCTCGTGATGCTCACAAATGTATAAACGCAGCATATTATTGAACTTTTTTTTTGCTTAATTATATTTGATAAAGTAATCTTTCAAGTTTACTAACTTTGATTTCATGAGGGAGAGATTCTCCATTGGTGGATATTACATGTGAAGTTTCCAGTGTAGGTTAGGGACACACAGAAAGGAGTGGTACTACTTTGTCGCCCAGCATGAGCCTAATTTTAATGTGTCAATTTTTCTTAAAAGCTGCTGCCAAAAATTACACTGTCAGCAGCCATTTAGCCCCTAAAGGCTTTCTTGCAAATATACCGCTCATAGTTGTCACTAATACATTATGAGAAACAAAAATAAAGCGTTGTGCATTTACATCCAATTCTCTGGTCCAAACCCAAAACTTAGAAACTGCGAATATTCTGACCTAATGGTTGTTCAGGCTAGCTCCCTGCAAATCCCTTTAAATTTTACAAATCAATCCTTTCCCTCACTGCTTGTGATAATCCAAAAGCTCACAGCATGGAACTAAATTGTACTTGTGCTTTGAGTGTTGATATTTCCCCCCCTTGTTAATTACAAACAGTCATTTTGGAAGAGAAAGACCCTGGTGAGTTGCATCTGGTCGATGTGGATTTCACTTACTGAATGTCGAACAGGCGTGATGTTATTTCTTAATCTAAAAAATGAAGTTAGCAAACAGATACCATCTGGTGAGCATTTTGTTGAAGCCTAAATATATTTCTGATTGGTGAAAGGCTTAAAGGGGTGCTATGTTCATAGAAAAATGTGCGACAAGAACTTTTTTCATTTGTGTCTAAATACATGGCATAAATTAAGTTGAAACACATTTTTGGATCACTTGCAGGTGATGTCTCCCATGATAAAATTGCCCATGACTCTTGTGGTGTATGTTGACTATCACTCTCACTAATTACAGTGTTCTTGGAATATACAAATGCTGTTTGATAATTACTCTTTTTCAGGTGGAATCAACTGGATCTGGCTATTGTGCTTCTCTCAATAATGGGAATAACCTTGGAAGAAATTGAAATTAATGCCTCACTCCCTATTAACCCTACTATCATTCGCATTATGAGAGTGCTACGAATTGCAAGAGGTAGCATTATCCCTTATTAGCATAACTTTTTAAATTCTCTTGATTATGCTAGAACCTTTTTTAAAAAGCTATGGCAAACTTTAATTAAACTGTAATTAAATGTATTCATGTATCTATTTCCTATTTGTACTTTACGGATCACACATTACATCGGCAGTAGCGCACTGCATAAAGAATAATGGATGGCTGGGAGTAATTACGAGTAACCCGATGAAGAAGCTGAAATGACATTTCTAACGTCATCTGAGCGTTGGGATTACATGGCAGTCTCAGCATCGCTCCCTGGTGCTGTTATTTGCTGTAATTGATATGGTTAATTGTATACGGTTTCCATCAGGTTTTAGTTCTGACTTGTGTTGGCAGTAGCTGTTTGTACGTGTGGCAGTTGGCAATGCACACCTTACGCTCAATTCACTTTAAGTGACAAAGGGAGAGGTGGGAAATTAATGAGTGGCCCAGGAGGCTGGTGCACTTTTATTTCAGCTGTAGGCATAGGTAGTTTCTTAGTTTTTCACAGATGAAATAAAGCCAGTAATGCAATGGAACCTATATCTATATAATGTATTAAATTTGTGTATGACGTACACTTCCTTGACACATTACCCTTACTTCCTGTGTCGTGACTTTTGTGTCACGCTTTTGTCTCAACATTTATAATATCAAACTTATGTCAACATTTGCTTGTCAAGCTGTAATTGAAGGCCTCCTGACAAAAGGTGGTGCTCTTGCACCTCTGTCAAACAAGCACGTCAGGACACCAACAGAAATCAAATGCCTCCCTGCCTGTTCTATTTCCCATCCCACTCTCTCTAGTACCATTCCAACATTTAAAATATCGCAGCTGTTTAGGCACCATTCCTGGCTCTGCCCTTCTTCTTCCTGGCCATTTAGGCCCCACTCCCAGCTCGGTCGCACTCGCTCCTGGCTCTGCCCCACTCCAAAACTTAAAAAACCTGGGCTGTTTAAACCTGGTCCCAGTCCCGGCTCTGTCCTGCTCCAGAATTTAAAATGCATAGGTCGCCTTCTTTCCAACTCTACCTCACTCGCTCCTGCCTCTGCCACACTCCCTCCCAGCCCCGCTCCAAACTGATGGGGGGGAGATGTGCAGCAAAAGAATGGTACATGGAGGGAATACAGGGTAACTAAAAATAGTAGCAACAGATCAGCAAGTGGGAGATGACAGTAAAAGCCATGAGGAGTTAGTACAGAGGAAGATGGCATTGATGCATTGTCAGTGAGGGGGAGATTGTACATTAATGAGAAAGGGTAAGAGAGCAACCAAGACAGACGATGGGGAGAGGATGGGAAGGAACTTGTGGAAGTCTGCAATCCACATTTTCCCTGCACCCACCACACGGAAAATGCGACCTGCACCCACAGCTCCCAGCCCCACCACGCCACCTCTCACCCAAAAGGATTCAATAAAAGAGGGAGTGAAAAATGCAGACAAGCACAGAGACAGAAGATCAAAAGAAGATAAACACAGGGATGACCAAAAGAGAAAAGAAATAGAGACAAAAGCAGAAGAGAAGAGAAACAGACAAAGAAACAGCACAAAGACAATAGAGGGAGGTAATAGAAAAACCACATGCTTACTGTGAACAGCGTCAAGGGCTCATCCACCGGTAATGTTTCATTTATTCTGTGTACAAAAGTCATACAAAATCCTTTCACCTTTCGACCACCTGCTTCCCGACTATGAGGAATTCGAAGGTCCGATGGAGAAGTTATTCATATACCTGTAAAAGTAGTGAAATTTTGAACAATACGTTGTTAATTAAAATGAAGTGTCCCTTAACCTTTATGATGAAATCAATCTCAGATTGATGGGATGAAAATCTTTTCTTCAGCCTGCAAGGTGCCTAATTAAATTAGGTTTGGGCAGTGTCAACCCACTTCCTATTGGAAACATAAGGACCCGGAATTTGCGGTCAGCGGCAAAGCAAAGGCGTTCGCCGCTGGCCCCGAAGTAAGCTTCGCGATCTCTGTGTCAAGAAGTTCGGGTTTTCTGACGTGTAATTCAAATCAACGTAGTATAGTGGGAATCCCACATTCCGAGCTGCTGTGATGTCAACAAGCTGTCTAAGCAGCCAATCAAAAACGCAGAATTCTCACCGACAGCGAACCAGGAAGTGAGTAAGCTCTTAAAATTCTAAGTGGGAAAATTGGCTCGCGCCCCCTTTGGGGCGATAGCGCCCTGAAAAAGTTAGCGCCCCCGCGTCCGAAATTCAATGGTAGCGCCCCAAGCAAGAGGCGCTCCCCCTCCCTCTTTGGGCGCTCCCATTGAATATCGCGGCACTACGGGCAGCAGCGCCACACATGCCGGCACATAGTGCCGCGGTACTGCAGGCCTCCCTCCCCTGATTGAAGGGGAGGGGCTTAGCGCTGCGCGCACCGGGGCCCTGCTGGGCCACCGGGGAGCGGGGTGCCGGCAAAAGAGCCCGGCACTCAAGAGGAGTGCCGGGCTGATGGATCGCAGCCGGCACCCCACAGGAAGAGGCCAGAGGGGGCAGGTGCTGGCAGGCAGCCCAAAAAAAAATGGCCACCCGGCACCTGCCCTTTAATTATCGCCGCCCTGGCTGCAAAAACGCCACCCTGACCCTGTCGGACATAGCGTCCGGTGGTAGGTCAGAGGGCGCGAGCCAAGTTTGCGGCCGGGGTGCTGCGCACAGCGATGATGTCATCACCGGAGGCGCGGGACGCTACCAGCTACCGTCGCCGCTAACCCCCCGCTGAATTTCGCGGGAGGCGTTAGCGGTGCTGCGCCCGGGCGCTAGTTGCTTTGCGCCCTGTTAGCGCTCCCGAAAAGCAACCAAATTTTTCCCAAAAACTTTTTTTAAATGGTAGAAAGACCAAAACTAAGATTGGAGTTCTCACATGGGGAAAAGGCAGACCTAAAATAAAGATGAACAAACTTTTATAAAAGTTTCTTAAAAATTTTAATTTTTATTAAAATGGATAAATTTGACACTGCACAAAAGTAAAATTAGTTTTTCAGGGGCTTTACCTTTGTTTAGCAGTCAAAAGTCTGTTAAAACCCCAGTTACACCTAATCCAAAAGGATCTAACTTTTATTCACAGAATCACAGAATCCCCACAGTGCAGATAGAGGCCATTTTGGCCCATCGAGCCTGCACCAACACATATCCCACCCTATCCCCGTAACCCCACGTATTTAATCCCCCCCTAACACTAAGGGTCAATTTATCATAGCCAAATCAACCTAACCCACACATCTTTGGACTGTGGGAGGAAACCGGAGCACCCGGAGGAAACCCACGCAGACACGGGGAGAATGTGCAAACTCCACACAGACAGTCACCCGAGGTACTTTACATCACAATTACTGCGGAAGAGCCGAAGTTTTCGTCAGTTTCACATGATTTGAGAGATTACACTGATTACTGGCTCTGTGTGTGTGGGGTGGGGGGGCACAGCACAGCCTGTGGAGGAGTAGTGAATGACAGACCGCAACTTCAGGATTTTCGCATTAGGCTGCACATGCGCTAAATCCTGAAGTTGCGGTCAGTTTCACTGGTGAAATGATGGCAAATACTGCCAGTTTGCCGTCATCAGGATCACAAACTTCGGGCCAAGATGCTGCATATAATTTAGAAAAAAGAAAGACTTGCATTTATATAGCGTCTTTCACGACCACCAGACGTCCCAAAGCACTTTACAGCCAATTAAGTACTTTCTGAAGTGTTGTAATGTAGGAAACGCGGCAGCCAATTCGTGCACAGCAAGCTCCCACAAACAGCAATGTGATAATGACCAGATAATCTGTTTTACTGATGTTGATTGAGGGATAAATATTGGCCAGAACACCGGGGATAACTCCCCTGCTCTTCTTTGAAATCATGCTATGGGATCTTTTACATCCACCTGAGAGAGCAGACGGGACCTCAGTTTAACGTCTCATCCGAAAGACGGCACCTCTGACAGTGCAGCACTCCCTCAGTACTGCACTGGAGTGTCAGCCTAGATTTTTGTGTTCAAGTCTCTGGAGTGGGACTTGAACCCACAAGCTTCTGATTCAGAGGCGAGGGTGCTACCAACTGAGCCACGGCTGACACTAAATTGACAGTCCTATTCAATAAAGCTGCAACGATAGGTGGCCTTGGCTGGGAATAGAAGTGTCACATTGGTGCAACAGTGGTGTTCTTCTAATGCTGTGCCATTTTTTGGATCAGTGGGAGATTTATCCTGCAAATAAGAAATGTGTACCTCACCTGGGAGTCCTTGACACTGGTCGTAGGTCTAAGTATGTTGGAAGAATTGTGTGTCCTTTATACTGACATCCCCATACTGATTAGTTTAAATTCCAAAGAGGAGAAAAAGAGAGAGAACATGTTTAAGACATTGGGGTAGATTTTCATCAGTACCACCTGGTTAGAAAGTATCGCCCTGGCAGAGAGGAACATTGGGCGAGGAGGCTTCTATGCCCTTATCAGAGCCCAACCAATTTAAGTGGAAGGAAAGGCAAGTGGGCTCTATAATGGCCGTGCATCCTTTCTGCCTGATTTTCATCTCTGGGCTCTGCCCAGGAGATACTTTCCACCCAGGCAGTACAGAGAAAAATGTATCCTATTGTCTCATTGATATTTTTAAACAGATATCCAAGTAGTGTTAACACATAACTTTTTTCTCTATATACTTTGTGCAATACTTGATTTTTAATAATTACTTATATTAAGTGTATCTTGTTAATTTCCTGCATCTCTAGTGCTGAAACTGCTCAAGATGGCTACTGGAATGAGGGCTTTACTTGATACAGTTGTGCAGGCTTTGCCACAGGTATGTTATGTTATAGTAATGTGATTTAAAAGTCTACTGTTATGTTGCTATTACTTTCTCAGCCCTCAAATTTAACATGCGTATAAAGCTGCACTATTCCGAGGGAAATAGAATTCTGTGCAATAAGAACATAAATTGTGAGCTTCTCTTCAATAATTTTGTCACTTCGTTTTTTTAATGTAACAGTTTGAAAGTCATTTTGATTTTGGCACTTCTAAGTGGCCCGAAATATCAATTGAGAGATGTTTAATTATTACTTTTTGAGGGGAAAATGCAGATTTGTGTTGGAAAGTAACAACATAATATGTGGTTTTAGATTATATGCTTGGATTGTGAAGCATTGAAGGTTAAACAAAATGTTGACATTAAGGGAAAATAGCCAAGGTTAATCTCCCTTTCTATAAATACTGCAAAGCCTAGTTGAAGTACAGACATTGATAATGGTGTAGATTAGCATCAGGTGTACTGTGTGAAAAATCTTCCTTGACAGGCATACTGAGAGTTTGTTGCATTGTTTTCATGCCTGGCTGAAGTCTTGCCAGTTGATGCAGAAATAATTAATATCAGGTCACAGAGGAAGGATGAACTGGGGCAGAACTTTTAAAGCTGCATTTCTTCCACGGTTTTTACATTTTGCTAAGATTATTACAAGGCCTAAAAATTTGTCAAGGGTCAAAACGGCCAGAAAACTTTTTCATTGCGAACAGCACTCTTTTGGAGAAGAACTTTCCATGGGTCTGGCTGGTACAGTGGCTTATTGCACTGTTCTTTCCCATCTGAGACCTTGGTTTGAATTGTGACCAGACTGATGGGTTGAAAGTCTACTCATTCTGCTGGCTGTAAGGATCCTAAATGATGTGCAACTGCCCCACCTTCTCCAAACTCATATCTTCTGTGAGACTGACCTCCTACTCTCTCAACTCACTTCCTGGTACATGGCAGCCCACAAAACTAACTGCCTGGAATTCATCATAAATTGGCTTGCTCGGAAAACTTTTCAAGGAGATAATGAAGCAGTCCATGTCGGCATGCAGCAAGACCTGGACAACATCCAGGCTTGGACTGATAAGTGGCAAGTTACATTCGTGCCACACATGTCAGGCAATGACCATCTCCAACAAGAGAGAACATAACCACCTGCCCTTGGACAGTCAGTTATATTACCATCACCAAGTCATGGGGGCTCACCATTGACCAGAAGCCTAACTGGACCAGCCACATAAATGCCCTGGCTACTAGAGCAGGTCAGAGGCTGGGTATTCTGTGGATTACCTTCCAAGTCCCCAAAGCACGTCAGGCGTGTGATGAAATATTCTCCAAATGCCCGCATAGGTGCAGGTCCAACAACACTCAAAAAAGATCAACACCAAACAGGACAAAGCAGTCGCTTGTTTGGCACCCAATCCACTGACATAAACATCCACTTCCTCCACCACCGGTGTACCGTGGCTGCAGTGTGTACTATCTACAGGATACACTGCAGCAACTCGCCAAGGCTTCTTTGACAGCATCTCCCAAACCCACGATCTCCATCATCTAGAAGGACAAGGGCAGCAGGTGCATGGGAACATCATCACCTCCAAGTCTGACATCATCGTAGCTTGGACATATATCTCCATTCATTCATTGCTGCTAGGTCAAAATCCTGGAACTCCTTACCAAACAGCATTGTTGAAGCACCTTCACCACGTGGACTGCAGTGTTTCAGAAAGGCCCACCACCACCTTCTCAAGGGTAACTAGGGATGGGCAATAAATGCCAGTTTTGCCAGTAACGCCCACATCCCGAGAATGCAAAAAAAACACTGATGTATGAGAGGATGTTCTTCAGACATTGGAATAAAGTGAAGGAAGCTTTACTCTACATCTGTTCATACTATAACTGGCCAGAGAGTACTTGATGGTGACACTGGGTGTGTAAAGTGCTGTAATGACCACATTTTGGAGCACAGGGGTTAAATCACAAAATATAAAACATGAGATTCCAGCATATCCGTACAGTCCTTGTTGAGAGAGATTACAGAATAGATCTTGGATATCTGTACTGAGCTTTCAGAAACAATGGTTCCCGGTCCTAATTGCACGAGGTGCCGTGGGACCATGATTTATAACACAGAAATTATAAAGCAATTGTTTTCAATTCAAATTACCAGCTGTGGTTTTTTTTTTAAATACCTCAAGCTAAATTGATTCAACAGCAGGATTTTTTGCAAAGGTAAGTTATTTTGCCCAGAAATGGGGCAGCTTTCAGAACAATTACTATTTTGTCTTTTAGACTATTTGTTGTCTTTTAAAATAAAAAGTCACTGTTGCTAAGTCTTTATTGATTTGCCTTCACTGATAAATGTTAATTCCAAACTGCTTCACCTTTTTAAATAACGAGAGCAGAGACTTGAGTGTAAACCTATCTAGTAGGTTTTATTGGATAGCTGCCTGATTGAAAAACGTAATAAGATGTTCTGCTCAGCTAAATTAACATCTTGCACAAATAACAAAACCACTGAATTAAGTGACTTCTCCCTGTGTATTTCAAGGTAATCTATGTGATCAGTTGAGTGACTGAAGATATCAGTGCAATAGAAGTGATTGATACACACTGGGGCTTATCCTGTATTGACTTCCATAAACACTACAACATATACTTTGCTAAAAAAATACTTTACTTAGAATATAATAATGTTACAATCAAATAAGCTTCAATATGGATTTTCTCATGTAGAAGAAGGAGAGCACAGAGCAGGATATAGAGAAGGTTAGAGATGGCAGGACAGAAAATATGGTTGAAAAGATAGGTTCTTGGAGCAGAGAAAAGAAGCAGCAAAGCAAAGTGGTTTAGGGAGAGAGTTCCAAAGAGTGATTTCCTCAAGTAAATCAAAGAGGCTGGGCCGGCAAGATGCTCCCTTCTGATGCTGACTGTTCTTAACTAGGTTATTGTTGTGTAGCTGATCCTCAAGTTTACTCCTGATAATTGATTCCATGAACTTACGTAGTAATGAAAATAAGATTAATGGGTCTGTAGTTGCCTGTGGCTGGTCTGTCACACTTAAAAAAAAAAAAATATGGGTACCACATTCGCCTGTTTCCAATCTTCTGGTACCTCTCCAGTGTCTACTAACTTGGTCATAATGATTATCAGTGTCTCGCAAATCTCCTCTCCTTCAACACTCTGGGATAAATATCATCTAACCCTGGGATTTATTTGTTTGAAACTCTTTCAGCTTGTCTAGGACTTCTCTCTCATTATTATTGAGATCTTCAATTATGCCTTGGTACTCTTTTTGGTGTTGGTGGCGGGGGGAGGAGAGCATGTTGTTGCTGTCTTCCTTTGTCACTGTTTTCAACTAAAACATGTTTATGAATATTGAACCATTTACGCCTGTACGTATTTCTAAAGGATACAAAAATCTGCTTCCATTACATTAGATAACAAAGAAATCATGAATGTGAAAAAACCTTTTAACCCATCTAGGTCACTCTGTTGCTTGGCCCCATTTTTCAGGATCAAGTAGTGATGGCACAACAGGGGAGAGAGCGTGCACCAAGGTTCTCTGATGCAGCACTAGAGGCTTTGGAGCAGGAGGTCAATAGGAGGAGAGGGGTCATCTTTCCACAGGGGGCCAGGAGGCCATCCAGGCAACAGACAAAAGTACAGTAGGAGCAGATAGCCACTGTGGTGAATGCCAGCAGTGTAGCCCCCGAGGACGTGGACGCAGTGCAGGAAGAAGTTTAATAACCTCACACGAGTGGTCAAAGTCAGTGAATTCACCTTCAAGTGCCATATCCCACAAACTACACCACTAGCCTCACACACTTCTTAATTCACCACGCCTCCATCACTCACCTACTAACAATGTCTATCAATCATGACCTATACCTCACATTCACATACTCCATCTCACCCTCACACACTTACCACTGCTGCAAGCCTCACACCCACATCTCACAGCTTGCACATACTATCAGCTATTTAACCATGACAGGCACATCACCCAAACACATTGCACCACACTCACTGATACACTTCCCTTTCTCTTGCAGGAAAAGGTGGCGCATAACCGGCGCTAGCAGAACCAAACTGGCTCGCCTGCATTACCTCACCCCCTTGGAGGCGATGGTGCTGACTATTCTTGGGAGGGCCATGGCTGAACCAGTGGGGCTGTAAGAGTACAAGATGCCAGTATCCACATATGTTATCCTCCTTCTTACTTCCCACTTCCCTTTCATCCCACAAGCTCTTCTGATTTACAATCTACACATGGTGTAAGCATGCAGCTCTTACCTTCCCCCCTCCCCTCACCACAACCTTACCCTTTTGCCTTTCTCATTTCAGAGACCCAAAAAACCCAACCTGCCCAGTCAGTGGTTGCAGAAGAAAAGGGAGAGGAGAGTGATGAAGAAGAAGAAATGCCATCACTCAATCTGACAGTTGCAGCCACCAGCTCAGATACTGGCACTGCGCGGAGTTTAGAGGGTAGTGTAGAGTCGGGATCTGCACGTGGTGAGACTCCGGGCATGGGTGGGCTGCAGCCAGAGCAGGGGGGAAGGGTAGCGCAGGTGCCAGTTCCCCGGACGGCGAGGTCGCACATCTGTTCTGCTGCAGAGGACTCAGATGAGGACTTCGGTGGGGCAGGCTACAGACAAGCATAATGAAATGCTTAGTACATTGGCAGGCCTGCCAGAAAGCCTGAATGCAATGTCAAGGAGCATGGAAGAGTCTGGCACCAACCTTGCACAGGGCTTTGCGGAGAGTTTGGAACTGGTGGGCAGATCCATTAGCGCACTTGTGGACCCAACCATCATGCAGCGTCTGATGTCTCAGTTACCATGACAGCACAAGCACAAGCCACCCTACGTCTGAGTGCTGCAGTGGAAGCTCAGACTGAAGTCAAGCAAGCTCATACAGCTCTCATGCAGGCTCAGCTTGCTGCCATGCAAGCTCAGACTGCTGCCATTGTGGCTGGGTTTACCAGTGTTGGAAGGGGCTTACAGGGTGTCACAGCATTCCAGCAATCTGTCCTCCAACAGGTGGCTAGGAATGCTGAGGCGCCGCCCCAGGAGAGTGGCAGTGGCTCCGTGGAGAACAAACCTGCTGTCCTCTCTCAGGATGGCAGAATTCATCCTCCCACCACAGCCACTCAGCCAGTACCCTTGCTGTTGCCTGTCAGCCAGCCAGCCCAGACTGTTGCCGCTCATGTTGGGGTGGTGCAGTCCGGAGCCTGGCCTTCTAGGCCCAGAGGTGCTCGAGGTCATCCTCCAAGGCCATCTGCAGTCTCCCCCACTGAAAGTCAACCGCCTTCCACCAGCCATGCTGCAGCCACTGGAGTAGCACATTGTAGAAGCACTAGGACAGTCAAAGGCACACTGAAGACAGACACTAAGGGAATGTACAAAGGTGATTAGTTGACTTTGTTAGGTTATATTGGATGGATTGATGGCTAAAGTTGCGTTGGAACGTTTATTTTGTGGTGGCATTTACTTAAGCATTGTAGCCAAGAGGGCGCTGTGATGGTCAATGAGTTGATCACGGACAGCCGCTTCCTCCTCTTCCTCCTCCTCCTCTTCCTCAGCTAGTCACCATATGCCTTGTGGCAAGGACTGTGCCCTCATGATGGCGAGGTTGTGGAGCACGCAGCAGACCACGACGAATCCTGTCATGCTGCAGGCCAAGGGGGATGACAACTAGAGCACCCATGACTGTGAGCAAGTGGTCTGACCAGAACCCTTGAAGTCAGAAGCAAGGCCTTCTCCACTTGCAGCACCACTCCCTGTCACCTCACCAACTTTAAACAACTCTGAAAAGCTCCAAACACTTCTACAAATGTACACAGAGCCAGTAGAAATTAATCAGCAACTGACCTGAGAGTGGTTATTGATCCCTTTAAATATATTGCTGGTAGGGGGTCATTGCAGTTGCTGAACACATGTGCGAGGTTCCAGCGTTGAGGACGAAAATGGCAGCGCTGGCGTCAAATCAGCGTTGCACGCTAATTGACGTCACGATCTGCCTACTCTACATACTTCTGCCGCACACTCCCAGCGCCGACGTTAACGCCCTCACCAAGGTGGCGTCCGGTGAGGCCCACACCAGAATTGTGCGTGCACGGCGCGGACGTCATTTTCGACCCAAAACGGCACGCGTAGCCCCCAAACAACGGGCGCTATGCAATCGAATTTTTAGCCCTTAGGGGGAAAAATTCAGTTGGTTGCACCTCCCATTAGCGCCTTAAGAGAGCGGTAATGGGGCGCAAAGCAACTAATGCCCGAGCGCAGCGATGTTTGCGCCGCTCGGGAAATTAACTAGACATTTTGCGGCGGCGCTAAACACTACCGCCACGATCTCCTGCGCCGGCAGATCGTGACATCAGTCGAGTACGCAATGCCCCGGTAGCGCCCCGGAGCGGATATTGAGTGGCGCCCCCTGCCTCACCGCCTGCCGCTAGCAACGACAGGTTCAGGGGAGCGTTTTGCAGTCAGGAAGGGACTGGGGGAGCGCTAATTAAAGGCGACCGCTTCCTGCCTTTTTTTGTTGGTGACATTTTTGAACCACGCATTCTGAGAGAGAGAGAGACTTCTGGAGAGATTCAATGCTGTGTGAAGGAGTTTTGGGTACTATGCAGCACTTTGCAGGTTCATTTTGATTTTCCCTTCCTTGTATCGATTTAGAAGAGACTGTGGGGGCTGCACTCTGAGCTCTTTCCCTGGTTCTCTCCATTGATCTTTCCAGCAGATTTGATGTACAGGTCTCTCCAGGCTGAGATTCAAGGCTGCAATGAGCAGGATGTGGATGGAAAGCAAGATCAGCCATCCCCTTTAAGAACTGGCAGGGGCCATTGTGTCTGTGTTCCATTGCTGACTGACATCACATGAGCTTCGCCAGCGCTCTGAGTTAGCGCCTCGCTCCTCGGCCTTTGCGCCTTAAGACAGATGTGTAGCGCCTGATTTAGCGCTCGAGTCACCTCCAGGGGCGATAAAAGTCAAGTTTGCAGTCGGAGGCGATAATTAGCGCCAGGCGCTAATCTTTGCGCCCGGCCGATAATTGCGCCCCAAATGAGGCGATACTGAATTTTTCCCCCTTAATCTTTTCAAAATAAATTAAGTCACTAAGAAATCACTGCAACAATCCTCTCATTACAACATGATCATCGAAAGCAGAGTAGCTCAACCTCTGTAATGTTACACAATTAAGCTTTTCATTCTTGGAACTAGTCGTAATAACAACAATCTCCATTTGTCTGGAGTGCCCTCGGTAGTAAACAAGTCTCACTCTTTGATTAAATGGCCCAGCCTATGACTGCCCCAGTTAATCAGCATGGGACCAGTTTATTTTATTGCACACTTCTGACAAAGGATATTTAGTGCTTAATTATGGCTTATCTCATTGTCATTGTCATTCCCTCCACTGAGCTATGAACAAATCCCAGATCAATACCCTAACAACAGTGCGTAGATATTTTGCTGACCTAATGCATTCATAAGAGATGTCTTAACAAATACCACGTTACCCTTGTCCTGTCTCAGGCCCTGCAATGACAGAACCTAGATGCCGCTTCTGTAAATTCTGCAATGCGACTGCTCTTGACGCAGAACATCACTCAACAGGAGCATGGATGAGCGAATCAGGCACAAAGATCAGTGAGCTCAATTTGTGGCGCCTTCCTTTTTCCAATGTGGAAATTAAAATAAATGCCCAGAAATTCAGGAGTGTAATGAATTGGGTGCTCTGACCTCCCTCCCTGATTCTTTGATCCACCATTTATGTTGAGCGAAACGTCACGCCTGGATTGTTTTTTTATTCGCTTATGGGATGTGGGTGTCGCTGGCAAGGCCAGCATTTATTGCCCATCCCTAGTTGCCCTTGAGAAGGTGGTGGTGAGCCGCCTCCCTGAACTGCTGCAGTCTGTGTGGTGAAGGTACTCCCATAGTGCTGTTAGGGAGGGAGTTCCAGGATTTTGACCCAGCGACGATGAAGGATCGGCGATATACTTCTAAGTCAGGATGGTGTGTGACTTGGAGGGGAACTTGGAGGTGGTGGTGATCCCATGCGCGTGCTGCCCTTGTCCTTCTAGGCGGAAGAGGTCGCGGGTTTGGGAGGTGCTGCCGAAGAAGCCTGGGCGAGTTGCTGCAGTGCATCTTGTAGATGGTACACACTGCAGCCACAGTACGCTGGTGGTGGAGGGAGTGAATGTTTAAGATGGTGGATGGGGTGCCAATCAAGCAGGCTGCTTTGTCCTGGATGGTGTCGAGCTTCTTGAGTGTTGTTGCAGCTGCACTCATCCAAGCAAGTGGAAAGTATTCCATCACACTCCTTACTTGTGCCTTGTAGATGGTGGAAAGGCTTTGGGGAGTCAGGAGGTGAGACACTTGCCGCAGAATACCTAGCCTCTGACCTGCTCTTGTTGCCACAGTATTTATGTGGCTGGTCCAGTTAAGTTTCTGGTCAATGGTGACCCCCAGGATGTTGATGGTGGGGGATTCGGCGATGGTAATGCCGTTGAATGTCATGGGGAGGTGGTTAGACTCTCACTTGTTGGAGATAGTCATTGCCTGGCATTTCTGTGGCACAAATGCTACCTGCCACTTATCAGCCCAAGCCTGAATGTCAGCCAGGTCTTGTTGCATGCGGGCATGGATTGCTTCATTATCTGTGGAGTTGTGAATGGCACTGAACACTGTGCCGTCATCAGCGAACATCCCCATTTCTGACCTTATGTTGGAGGGAAAGTCATTGATGAAGCAGCTGAAGATGGTTGGGCCTAGGACGCTGCCCTGAGGAACACCTACAGTGATGTCCTGGGGCTGTGATGATTGACCTTCAATCACCACAACCATCTTCCTTTGTGCTAGGTATGACTCCATCCAGTGGAGCATTTTCCCCCTGATTCCCATTGACTTCAGTTTTACTAGGGCTCCTTGATGCCACTCTCGGTCAAATGCTGCCTTGATGTCAAGGGCAGTAACTCTCACCTCACCTCTGGAATTCAGCTCCTTTGTCCATGTTTGGACCAAGGCTGTAATGAGGTCGGGAGCCGAGTGGTCTTGGCGGAACCCAAACTGGGCATCAGTGAGCAGGTTATTGGTGAGTAAGTGCCGTTTGATATGACACCTTCCATCACTTTGCTGATGATTAAGAGTAGACTGATGAGGAGGTAATTGGCCGGATTGGATTTGTCCTGCTTTTTGTGGACAGGACATACCTGGGCAGTTTTCCACATTGTCGGATAGATGCTAGTGTTGTAGCTGTACTGGAACAGCTTGGCTAGAGGCACAGTTAGTTCTGGAGCACAAGTCTTCAGCACGACAGCCGGGATGTTGTCGGGGCCCATAGCCTATGCTGTATCCAGTGCGCTCAGCCGTTTCTTGCTATCACGTGCAATGAATCGAATTGGCTGAAGACTGGCTTCTGTGATGGTGGGGACCTCAGGAGGAGGCCAATATGGATCATCCACTTGGCACTATTGGCTGAAGAATGTTGCAAACGCTTCAGCCTTGTCTTTTGCACTCATGTGCTGGGCTCCACCATCATTGAGGATGGGGATATTCATGGAGCCTCCTCCTCCCGTTAGTTGTTTAATGGTCCACCACCATTCATGACTGGATGTGGCAGGATCCGTCTTGAAACACCAAGACCAAGGAGTATAACACGTGCGTGAGTCAAAGGGTGTCACGAAACCCCAGGGTGCAATGAAAGTCACGCCTGGATTGGAACCTCAAACAACGTATTGTCTGCTTTTTAAAACTTAACTAAAAATCTTAAATGCAGAAAATCTAAGCAAAAGTAAATTTCACTAAGCCTACCATTATCTACCTGGTCAAAGCCTTTTTCTCATTTTCAATGTTTACCCTGGTGGATTTTTATTCCATTGATACTTTGATCCTTGCATATCATTAGATAGGCCAATTGCACCCCACTTCTTTTTGTTGATGGTATGCGGGCAATTCTGGCAATTTTTATTGCCCTTCCCTAGTTGCCCTGAGAAGATGATGGTGGGCCTTCTCCATGAGCCACTGCAGTCCTTGTAGTGATGGTGTTCCAACACGTGCTCCATGATGGTGTTCCATGGTGTTAGGTAGGGAATTTGATCTGCATGCCAAAAACTTTTGTTTCTTCAATATTTTTCCATATGTTTGTCCCCAAAGATGATGACATACACTTGCACTGTTTATCCTGTCCATCTATGCGTAGCTTAGTCTTGCAGTCTCTAGAATTTGTTACCCGCTGATTCAGACCTGTTACTTTCAACAGGGGTGAAAGCGCAAGTCAATACCAGAGCCTGATAAAAAATGCAAAGTGGAGTCACCGAAGCAGGATAGCTTTTCCCTGGAAAAAGTAAACAGTTTTGATGATGTGCCTGTCCTGTGGTGGGCTGGGGGGGGTGGGGGGCAGGGGGGGGGGGTGGTGGAGGGGCAGATGGCAGTACCACATCTGGTTCTGTGTTGTCTAGTGGTAGTTGGTCTGCTTCTGGATGACCTCTTTGTGTTTTATTCCCTGTTGCCCAGTATGGTAGGACTAAAGGTTAATTCACCCTACAATGTTCCATCGGTGCAAAGCAGTTCCGCTTTTACACCAATACTAAATTTGCAGAGTGTGAATGCACCATCAGACTAGGAGCATATTGTCCTAAAGTGTTGATACTTTAAAAAAAAATGCATTATCTACCATATGTTCTCGAGAGTCTGATGAGGTTTATCACAGTCTGGAGGCTTGTATTGCATGATTCCCTGGTCTCCAGTGATCGTATATATCAAAGTTCCCAATGTCATGATCACTAGATAGAAAGATTTTGAAATAATTTTGTTTTTCTCATCATTGCAAGAGATTTACTGGAATATTTCCTGCTCGTGTAATAGTATTTGGATCAGAAATTGAGGGGGAGAAATTGGGTGCCTTTGCGCCTCTCGTTAGCGCCCCCGGGGACGCTTTGCCGCCGGGCACGCGCTGACATCGACTCCCGCCATATTCGGCGAGAGTTTTGCGGCGGCGCTACGGCGTTGCATACCAATCTCCTTCGCCCGGAGATCGTGATGTCATCGGCATGCGCATCGCCCCGGTAGCGCCCCGGACCCGAAATTGACTTCCACCCCTGCAGCAGTGCTGGTCTAAAACACCGACAGCTGCAGGAGGCGTGCATCGGGTGGCCGCTTCGGGGGCGATGATTAAAAGCAAGGTGGCCGAGGTAAGTAAAAAAAACCTTACCTTTCCTGTTGGTGTTTTTTTCGCGGGTTCCTGTCCGCGATTGATCAGCCTGACTCTCTGCTTGAGTGCCGGGCTGATCGCGCTGGATTGCAGCAGCCTTGGTGGTCCAGGTAGTTACTTTTTAAATTGCAGAGCCTGCAGCAATGGCCCTTCCCTTTAAGGGAGGAAAAGCGCCTTTGAATGCGGCAGAGCTGCACCGCCTAGTGTACAGCGCCGCTGAAGTTTCCACCCTGATATTCGCGATTAGCGCTCCAAGAAGGAAGTGGAGCGCTTGATTTAGCGCTCCACCTCCTTCTTGGGGCGCTAAAACTGAATTTTGCGGTCAAGTTTGCGCCCAGGCGATGTTAGCGCCCCTAAATAGTCGATACCAAATTTTTCTCCTTGAGGATCTTAATCTGTCGTCTAATTACTGTGTGGAAGACATGTCTATGTTCATCATCAGGCCTGCTTTTTGGTGGATGCCATATAACACCTTATCTCATTTTGATTAGGCCTCAGGTTTACAGAATAACCAAATTGGGGGGAATGTTAGCTCCTCCCGCACAGCAGAGACCTGGCACGGGGGTCCGTTAAAATGGAGTGGGAGACTGACCCGCTGGCCTCCTGCCCAATCACGCCAACAGCAACTTTCAATTGCAGGCAACAAGGACAGACGCCCAAAACCAGCGGGGTCCTCCTTTACATATGCAAATCAGGTCCCAATAAAATCATCAAGACCCGACTGGTAGTTTAACACTGGCTTGCAGCTTTCCCAACAGGCTGAAGCTGGAGGGAGGATGATCAGCGGGAGAAAAGGTCCCTCCAGGCAAGTTTATTTCTTTCCTTCAGGCTCCATAAGGGACGTGTAGGCCTGCCCTTCCCAGTCACCTTAACCTTCCCAAACGGCTGACTGTGCTAGAATACCCATCTTCCCCGTCCCCACACTTACCTTGGGCCCAGCCAGCGGCCTCTGAGGCACCCAATTTTAATGTCCAGACAGCAGGCTTCCTGGCCATTTTGGTTGGGAAGTCAGCCAGTGGTATGTTAATGAGGCCTGGCTGTTAAAATCGGCTGGACCTCCCGCTGCCAGATGGGCCAGGTGCTCGCTAGGCTAGTTTCCATCCAGGAGTTAACATTCCCTCTATCCTGTCTCCCCTCCAACAAAAAATAAAGATGTGTTGATAGCTTCCTTATGGATATAAAGCAATCAGTAGATTAATTACACATTTTCTTCCTGAGTCACTTAATACTATTAATATTTAGAAGACCCCTGAGTCTTAAAGACTTAAAAATCCAAGATTTTCATGTAAACCATACAAAATAGTTTCCTGTGATAAACCATATCAGACTCTCGAGAACGTAAGGTAGATAATGCATTTTTGTAAAGTGTCAACACTTTAGGACAATATGCTCCTAGTCTGATTCCAAGTGATAGATTTATACTTAAAATGTAAATTGTTCCTTTGTTTAATGTCCAACACGGTACACAATTACCTTTTATCGTGTTTGCTGTTTGTCCTAGAGTGAAATTTCAATCTCTTTTGGTAATGGAGAAAAATATTTTGGAATCTTTTTCCAGAGAAAGATTTATTTAATCTTGTGCTGTCTGTCCAGTGGTGAGAGCTGTTAAAAATGACACTAATTTAAAATCAGCACAAATGATTTGGGGAAAGCTCAGGAAAATGAAATTAAAGTATATAGCTCCATTTGAAGTGCTAGCACTGGCACAGGCCAGAGGGGCCGAATGGCCTGCTGTGATGTAATTTCTTTGGTTCTGCGATTTTACATCATATGTCAAACAGCTGTAATTCCTCTTTAAGGACACGGAATCATAGAATCTTACAGCACAGAAAGAGGCCATTCGGCCATGGTGCTAGTGCCAGCTCTTTGAAAGAGCTATCCAATTAGTCCCACAACCCCACTATTTCCCATCAATGTTTGAATGACACCCTCTATGAGTTTCTGTGCATTGATGCTGTGACCTCTCCGCATTCTATAAAAGATCTTTTTGTTTTTGCCTTTCAGGTGGGAAACCTTGGTTTATTGTTCATGCTTTTGTTTTTTATCTATGCGGCTCTTGGAGTTGAGCTCTTCGGAAAGCTGGGTGAGACTTTAATTGACTAATCTCATCGTTCTAGCCAGTGAAGAGCAATAATTAGTATTTGCAACTTAGCATGCTTTATTTCAAGGTATAAATAGATGAACGTGCAGTCATTTATTTTAATGAAACTGTCCGATGGGTACTGTTAAAATAAAACATTCTTCATTTCAAATGTAAGATGTGAAAATTCATCACATTTATTTTCTTCGTTTTAAAATATTTCCGATCTAAAGGTTAGCAGAAAACAGCGGAAATTCAAATAAAAGAGAATTATCAGTAATTTAAGGCATTTTGTGTAGTCTTCAATAAAGGCATTGGACTATTTTGATTTTCAGTTTGTAATGATGAAAATCCATGTGAAGGCTTGAGTCGACATGCAACATTTGAGAATTTCGGGATGGCATTTCTTACTTTATTCCGAGTTTCTACTGGTGATAACTGGAATGGCATAATGAAGGTATGGAATTACTTACACTGAACTGTTAAGTTCAAGCATTAGTAATACACCAGGAACCTATTACTGTAATTAGAATGTTCTGCTGGAAATTAAATGATCTCATTTATCAGTATTTATATTCAAGTCACTTTGCTTTGTTCATCAATAATTATCAATATCTGTCTACAATCTTTAGAATTATATTAAAATATAATGGCCCGAAAATTAGACCTAATGCGAGAGAGTACGCACTGTGCACTCTCGCGTATTAGTTCCAGAATTGCCGGTTTCCTGCATGCACTGCGCATGCGCGGGAAACCGGCACTTCGTGTATTGCAAAGGGGGCGGGTCCTAAGTGAACCGCGTGCGCGCTACAGGTTGTGCGCACGCAGTGCACTTAGTTTTTTTTTCAGGTTTGAACGCGCAGGTAAGTGGTGAAGATTTTGCACATAAAGAAAGCAGGCGTAGGACCCCCTTTTAACAAGGTAAGTAGTTAATTAAGTGTTATTTTAAAAATTTTCAACAGGTTTATCTTTTTTAGAGACTTTAAAGAAAGGTAAGTTTATTTTTATAACTTTTAAAAAGATTTTAAATTTTTTCAAAAATTTAATTTTTTGTTTAAAGTGGTTAATTTATTTAACTATAGTTATTTTATTAATGTGATGGCTTTTTAAAAAAATTAATTGAGGTTCAGCTGTTCTTTTGGGGGCTTGTAGTATTCATAGCTTTGACAGCCCTTGCTGTCAAAACTATGAATGAAAGATGGTGTGCTGCCATTGGCTCTAACTGAATCACGTGATCCCAGAGCTCGCACGAACTAATTGCGCCTCTGGGACACGCAAGCACTGCACGCTGGCAACAGGGAGAGGCCCTGAAACTGAAGTTCGTGTGGGCCCCAAACAAAAAGGTAGGCGTGGAGTGCGATATCGCGGGGAATCCTTACCCCCACGGGAACCATCGATGTTTAATTTCTGGGCCATTATTCTGAGATAATGTTTTGGAATTTTAATGCTATGGGTGACTGTTGATAATTGGATTTATTTCTGTTTGAGTGGCTCTATTTGAGATGGTTGCAATGTTTTAGCTTATTGGCGCTACACAATAAAGGTGGGTTTGATCCAGATTTCCCTTTCAGTCACTACCTGATCTCAGCCGAGCTGTCTAGGAGAGGCACAGAATAGGGCTGGCATGCATCCCTACAGAAGGGAAGAAGAAGAAACTGAAGGGCAAGGCAACTAAGACGGTTGTCAGGGACCTTCCCTGCATTTGGATATAGAGCCGCACTGGCAAAAAATGCAGTCGGGAACAGATCACCAGGTCTCAGTCTTGGAGTGCTGTACAAACCTAAAGGGAGAGAATTTTATTTTTTAACAAAGAACTCACTGCTTTTTCAACTTTTTGTTAGGGAGCCTCAAGACTCTCTTGGATAGGGGTATAATGCTTACAGCATCTCCACCCAAATATGAGTGAGCTTGTTTGATCAGAGTAATAAATTGGAGTCATACTTTAATGCTGCATTAACCTTATCCAATGGATCTTCTTGTCAATTTCACATGCGGATGGAATAATCGATGATTTTTCTGATGGGCCTGTTGTAAAGTCTAACTACAGGTTGGTTATGCTTGTATTTGTGACAGGAATGATAGTTCAAAGAGAGAGTGACACAACAGTGGGAATCCTACTAAACAGCTGGGCGGAAATTCAAAGAAACTAATCACATTCCACAGGTTGACTGTGACCTTTCCCAGGTGTTTAATCTACAAAGGAACTACAACAGCTACAGGGAGCAAGAGGCTGATATTTTACCGCCACACAGCTGAAATAAAACTAATTCTAGCTTGCGTGCTTTTCACCTTGTTTTTCAGTTCACTATTCTGCTAAAATTCATACCCTTGCCTTAAAAATTAGGAGATTTTAATCATGCCCTTCTTGATGCCATCACACAGTTATCTCAAGCTACAGGTTTTAGCTGAGCTTTGAATTGGTAGGGTTTAAACTGTGTCTTGTGGCCATTTGAACTAATAATCTTCTTTCAAAATAATGACCCCTGCATGTGCAGTGTGGGCACAGGATGTGAAATGACCTTCACATGAGATGAGGCTTCCCTTTTTTGAAATGTTAAAGGTCTCAGTAAAATTATTATAATTATGATTGAACCAGACACACAAACCACAGGGGTTTACAAACGCTCAACTCAATGCCCTAAGGAGATTTAAAAAAACAGTAATCAGAGTTCCCAGTGGAGTCATCTAGTAGAAGTAAATGTCTAGTAGGTTATAAAAGAACAAGTGTGCAGAACAATATTGATTATATATAGAAATATAGATTGTTGAGAATAACCAGTATGTGCCGAATTTACTGTGTGGGTTCTGGTGGGATCATAGATTACAGTAATGAAGAGTGATTTGCTTATAACCTGAACCCCAAGATTACTTTCAAGCCTTGTACTATCCACAGTCTCATTTCTTAAGGTAGCATTGCAACAAAATTTAAACCTTGCTGGAGACAGTAAAATGATTACATTCACTGAACAGATTATCTTGATGTCATCAATGTAGAATAATATGGCCTCATGATTCACAGGTGAGCATAATAAGAGCATTATTTTGCACTTCTAAAGCAAAAGTATGAGGGAATTAATAGCCTTACACGTCTTATATATTAATCTATTTTTATCATCCATCCTACATAAACTGCAACTCATTCAAAATTCCGCACCCACATCCTATCCCACACGAACTCTTGCTCCCCGTCACTCCTGTCCTCCCTGTCCCTCAGTACACTGTATTCAAAGTCCTTGTCCTCATTTACAAACCCTCCAAGACCTGACTCTTCCCCATCTCGAGAACCTCCTTCAGTCCAATGTGCTAATACGCACTCTCTGCTCTTCCAACTCTGGCTTCTCTCTGCTCTGCTTTCAGTGGCAAAGCCTTCAGTTATCTTGGCCCCAACCTCTTGCTAAATCCCCCACCTTGATGCCCCTCTTCCCTGCTTCAAAAGCCTCATCAAAGCCAACCTCTTTCACCATGACTTCACTCACCTTCCCAAATTCTACCACCACTGCTCACTGTCCATTTTCACCACTATGAATACCTTGGAAGGCCTTACTATGTTGAAGGTAGTATATAACTACAAGCTGTTATTACTAAAAGGTGATTCTATGCTCTTCTGTATTTTCACAGGATACATTGCGAGAATGTGGCAGTGAGGATAAGCACTGCCTCACCTACCTCCCCTTCTTCTCTCCTGTGTACTTTGTCACTTTTGTTCTAATCGCTCAGTTTGTACTGGTCAATGTTGTGGTCGCTGTTCTAATGAAACACTTGGAGGAGAGTAACAAGGAAGCCAAAGAGGATGCAGAACTTGATGCAGAAATAGAGCTGGAAATGTTACGAGCCCAGGGAGCATCAACCAGCAGCATCGGGCAAACCCCTATCCTTGACAGCAACGCTACAGGAGCTGGCCAGGAGTCAATAAGACTTGAATCACCAGTACATGTAAAACAATTCGCAGTGAGTGTGATTTAGCCTAAATATTTTATTCAGAGACAAAGATCACTAGCAGGCTTGTTGCTCAAATTCTTGCGGTATCATTGAAATGTATTCAAAAGTACCACTGCAGAAGAAGTGCTGTTTTCATATTAATTAGACACTCGGTGTGCAACTCCTTCTTATTGTGTCAAAAAAAGAAAGACTTGCATTTATAGAGCGCCTTTCATGATCTCAGGAAGTCCCAACGTACTTTACAGCTAATGAAGTACTTTTTGAAGTTTAGTCACTGTTGTAATGTAGGAAATGCGGTAGCCATTTTGCACACAGCAATGTAATAATGACCAGATAATTTGTTTTAGTGATGTTGTTTGAGGGATAAATATTGGCTAAGACACTAGGGAGAACTCCCCTGCTCTTCTTCAAAATAGTGCCATGGCATCTTTTACATCCACCTGAGAGAGCAGACGGGGGCCTCGGTTTAACATCGCATCCGAAGGACGGCACCCCCGACAGTGCAGCACTCCCTCAACACTGCACTGGAGTGTCAGCCTAGAATTTTGTGCTCAAGTCTCTGGAGTGGGATTTGAACCCACAACCTTCTGACTCAGAGGTGTGGGTGCTACCACTGAGCCACAGCTGACGCCTGCATAATATAAAATAAATATATATTAAGACAAAACCATATATATTTTTCAGAATGCCCCAGCCTTTCTCAAAAAAAATAATTATATTTCCTTAGTAGGATGATTATGTATGTGAACCAGAAACTCAAATTAGGAACCAGGTCAAATCTGAGCTTTACTTTTTGCACCAATAAACTCCAGGCTGTATTAAAACAGAGGAATTAGCTCTTTTGCACTGGAACATCGGAGCTCATCCAAGTTTTCAGCCCAGCATTACTTTCAATAAGGAAATAGTGATTTTCAGCGTTCACCTCTGGCTGTCTGTTGGATGCGCCTAGGCCATTTCAGATTATACTGGATCAGTGCGCAGATTGGAAATTTCATGTTGATTTATGTCTCTTGCTTTATGTCAATGGTTTTGTATCAGTATAATCTCAGCTAATCAAAATACAGATGGCTATGTCACCTAACACTTCTGGCATCACATTTTGCCGTCAGCCACTCCCAGTGGAAGAATTGTGTTTCTTGAGTATATGGTGTTGTGACATCATTAATAGCAATTGACTTCATTCACCATAAATTAACTTTCATTACCCTCTCAAATAATATCAGACAACAAGCACTCCAAAAAAAGCAATAAAGTTTTTCAAATACTATTTTTATTTTAAAATAACAAACGCCAAAAAAAGCCTCTTAATTTCCAAAAAATAAAATTGAAATGCAAAAAAAGAACTTTCTGATGATTTACTGAATTGGATGTGAGTCACTTCATCAATCTATTGATGGGATTGTTTTACTTCATGTCACAGTTTGCTCGCCCCTCCAATTTGTCCTCCCTCCTCTCCTGTAGGCACTGAGGATAAAGTAAAAGGGCATCAGGCATGCAGTGTAATTCGCCCAGTGCCACGACAAGCGATTAAGTGATTAAGTGATAAAGGCAAACAGTTGTCCTGGGTACCTGTTGCTTTGGGTACATCACTTTGATTCTGGCTGACTTCCCAGACCTCTGCTTGCTGGTTTGTACAAACCTTCCTCCCAATATCGGGGAAGGTCCCAACCAGAATTACAAAGTCACAAACATAGCTTTGTAATAACTACACGTGTGCAACCCTTTTTTTTATTTATTTCTTTTTAATTTCATTCATGGGATGTCACTGGCAAGGTCAGCATTTATTGCCCATCCCTAATTGCCCTTGAGAAGGTGGTGGTGAGTCGCCTTCTTGAACTGCTGCAGTCCGTGAGATGAAGGTACTCCCACAGTGCTGTTCAGGAGGGAGTTCCAGGATTTTGACCAAGTGATGATGAAGGAATGGCGATATATTTCCAAGTCAGGATGGTGTGTGACTTGGAGGGGAACTTGGAGGTAGTGGTGTTTCCATGCACCTGCTGCCCTTGTCCTTCTTGGTAGTAGAGGTCACGGGTTTGGGAGGTGCTGTCGAAGAAGCCTTGGTGAAATGCTGCAGTGCATCTTGTAGATGGTACACACTGCAGCCACAGTGCACCGGTGGTGGAGGGAGTGAATGTTTAAGATGGTGGATGGGGTGCCAATCAAACGGGCTGCTTTGTCCTGGAGGGTGTCGAGCTTCTTGAGTGTTGTTGGAGCTGCGCTCATCCAGGAAAGAGGCAAATATTCCATCACACTCCTGACTTGTGCCTTGTAGATGGTGGAAAGGCTTTGGGGAGTCAGGAGGTGAGACACTCACTGCAGAATACCTAGCCTCTGACCTGCTCTTGTTGCCATTGTATTTATGTGGCTGGTCCAGTTCAGTTTCTGGTCAATGGTGACCCCCAGGATGTTGAATGTCAAGGGCAGGTGGCTAGACTCTCTTTTGTTGGTAGATGGTCATTGCCTGGCACTTGTGTGGCGCGAATATTACTTGCTACTTATCAGCCCAAGCCTGAATGTCATCCAGGTCTTGCTGGCATGCGACCACGGACTGCTTCATTATCTGAGGAGTTACGAGTGGAACTGAACACTGTTCAATCATCAGCGAACATTCCCACTTCTTACCGTACGACCTTATGAATGAGGGAAGGTAATTGATGAAGCAGCTGAAGATGGTTGGGCCTAGGACACTTCTCTGAGGAACTCCTGCAGTGATGTCCTGGGGCTGAGATGATTGGTCTCCAACAACCACAACCATCTTCCTTTGTGCGAGGTATGACTCCAGCCAGTGGAGGGTTTTCGCCCTGATTCCTGTTGACTTCAATTATACTAGGGCACCTTGATGCCAGACTCGTTCAAATGCTGCCTTGACGTCAAGGGCGATCACTCTTACCTCACCTCCAGAATTCAGCTCTTTTGTCCATGTTTGGACCAAGGCTGTGATGAGGTCTGGAGCCAAGTGGTCCTGGCGGAACCCAAACTGAGCACTGGTGAGCAGGTTATTGGTGAGTAAGTGCCGCTTAATAGCACTATTGACGACATCTTCCATCACTTTGCTGATGATTGGGAGTAGGCTGATGGAGCGGAAATTGGCCGGATTGGATTTGTCCTGCTTTTTTTGACAGGACATACCTGGGCAATTATCCACTTTGTCGGGTAGATGCCAGTGTTGTAGCTGTACTGGAACAGCTTGGCTAGAGGCGCAGCTAGTTTTGGAGCACAAGTCTTCACTACTACAGCCTGGACGTTGTCGGGAGCCCATAGTTTTTGCTGTATCCAGTGCACTTACCCTTTTCTTGAGATCACGTGGAGTGAATCGAATTGACTAAAGACTGGATTCTGTGATGGTGGGGACCTCAGGAGGAGGTCGAGATGGATCATCCACTTGACACTTCTGGCTAAAGGTGGTTGCAAATGCTTAGCCTTGTCTTTTGCACTCACATACTGGGCTCCGCCATCATTGAGGATGGGGATGCTCATGGAGCCTCCTCCTCCCATTAGTTGTTTAATTGTCCACCACCATTAACGACTGGATGTGGCAGGACTGCAGAGCTTTGATCTGATCCGTTGATTGCGGGATCGCTTAGCCCTGTCTATAGCATGCTGCTTCCGCTGTTTAGCATGCATGTAGTCTTGTCTTGCAGCTTCCCCAGGTTGGCACCTCATTTTTAGGTACGCCTTGTACTGCTCCTGGCATGTTCTTCTACACTCCTCATTGAACCAGGGTTGGTCCCCTGGCTTGATGGCAATGGTAGAGTGAGGCATATGCTGAGCCATGAGGTTACAGATTGTGATGGCCTGTCCACAATTCTGCTGCTGCTGATGCTGATGGCCCACAACGCCTCACGGATGCCTGGTTTTGAGCTGCTGGATCTGTTGTGAATCTATCCCATTTAACATGGTGGTAGTGCCACACAATATGATGGAGGGTGTCCTCATTGTGAAGACAGGACTTCGTCTCTACAAGGACTATGCGGTGGTCACTCCTACCAATACTGTCATGGACAGATGCATCTGCGACAGGTAGATTGGTGAGGACGAGGTCAAGTAGGTTTTTGTCTCGTGTTGGTTCTTTCACCATCTGCTGCAGGCAGAATCTGGCAGCTATGTCCTTCAGGACTCGGTCAGCTCTTATTCCTGTACACTTGTTGCTGAATTCATCCTGCATTGTAAGTGGAGTAGATGCAGTACCAAAGAAATTAGCTTAATTACTGGACCACTTCCAGTTCCATAAACGGGGCATTAGATATATTGAAATATGACAGTTATAAGTTATGAATTTATTTTACATTTCTATTTGAAGTCACAATACCTAAGGACTGTGTAGTTGTATTTATAATAATTTTTATAATGAAATACGAGAGTAGTTCACACCTACTCCACATATATTACAAATTATTTAACTTTTAAATCTACATCCCCATTGTCTTCACCACCACACATCTTTCTGGGCAAGAAATTCTAGATCATAGGTTTCTACCAAAGCATCTGAGGGGCGGAGGCAATGTCAAGTGAAGCACACGATACCTCCCAGTTTTTTCCTATTTTTAGAGATGAAATGCCTTGTCACCAACGCAGCATTCAATCTAACATACCAATTGAAGATTAGCAAAGCCTCATCCAACTAAAATTAAGCTTTAATGCAAAAAAGTAAGTGAGCAAGCTGGAAATATTTAGTTCCAATGTTCATGAAATACGTTATCTCTGACTAAACTAATTCATATTACAGTCTAGAAAGATGACTTTTCCATTTTATACAGTCTATTGTCCTGAGCTTAAGTCTTACATGGTAAATGTGCTTGTGCCTGCACCAGACCATGCACCATTGCTTTACTTAAATACTTAAATAGGCTTCTAAATCTGTTTAACATTACTGTCATGCTGTTTCTTGTTTCAGTAGCAGTTTCTAAGACCTTTTTGCCTACAAGTGGTTTAGTAATTTGCAAGAATTTACAGTAGTCTGAAATGTAATGTATGCTGCAGTTCACTTCTAATAAGCTTCTTTGAAAAAGCAATTTTGATTTACAGATTTCACATTACGAAGTGCTGAATGGTTCAGTGAGCAGAGGATTGATGATTGCCCCGTGTAGACTTTGATGTTGTCACGTATGTCCGTTATAAAGACATACAGTCACATTACTGATAGTCGACCCAAATATACACAGTGGGGGAGGTACTGTGATTGGTCACATGCCTTTGGGATTTTACCAGAGAGGTAAAATCAACCAGAGTTCCTCACACTGATTACTGTGCAGTGACCCCTGCTGAATAGTGAGAGAATGAACATCTGTCTCGGATAGCATTAGCTAGGCCGAGGTGCTTTCTCATGGCTAAATACCTCAACAAGACTCACTGGGCTGAAATTTGCGGCGCTCACTGCTGCCCACAAAGATCTAGCGATCTCTGTAGCGTGAATTTCAGCTCTCCCGACCATAGTTTGAATCTGACGCCAAATCAAGCGAATCTCCTGCATCCAGGAACAGTGATGTCATCAAGCAGGCTGAGCAGCCAATCACATTGAAGAATTCTCACAAACAGCAAACCAGGAAGTAAAATGCATAGATTCTAATTTACTTTTTATAAATTCTACAGAGAGCGAAATAAAGATTGGGACATACAAATAGGATTAAGGTAGAAGCTGAAATATCATAAATAAACTTTTTGTAAATTATTATTTTAAAAACCATGTAATTCTTATTCATATTAATAGAAAAATTTGACATTCCACAAATATAAAATTAGCTTTTCAGGGCCAGAGCGGTTGTTCAGCAGTCAATACGCCGCTAAAAACCCAGTTACACTTCTTTCAACAAGGCTTAACTTTCGGGGATGATGGGATGTTTAACAGCGATATTCCAGCATAATAGGGGATGTTTCGTCCTTCAGTGTGATTTGAATGATTGCCGGTTCTGGGGAGTTCCACAGCGCATCCTGTGGCAGAACAGGGAAATACTGACCACAACTTATGGATTTCCGCGTTTATCTGCACAAGCGCTAAATCCTGAAGTTGCTGTCAGTTTCAGAGGGGTAATGACGGCGCACGCTGACAGTTTCGCCATCATTACCACTGCAAAATCTGGGCCACTGACTTAGATCACTTGTTATCATCAAGTTATCAGTGGTCAGGACATTAAACATTAGCAACACACTATTCTGTCTCACTTTGGAGAGAGCATCACAGTTCAGATGATCAGTACTTTTTTATTTTAGTTAAGGGTCTTTCTGTTAAACAAGTCATTAAATAGATCAAAGATTTGAAAATTACCCATTTTTATTTGCAATTTACAGAAATCTTGATTTAAGTATAGCATTTTTGTGCCTATCAAGACTAAATTATAATAATCACTCTAAAGATATTTAATTGTAAATCTATGTATTCAATGTTGCAAAAGCCTAAAATTTAAATATCATACAAATTTAAATATAATAGATTTATTATACCAGTCATTTGTGACTTACATCAGGCTCCCTGATGACAATATTTTGCTTGCAAGTCACATCGTCAGGTTCTCTAACTGAAACAAAAACCTGCGGGAAGGAGCAACTTAGGCACTGAATCGTGCAGTAACTATTTAATGGCAGAAGAGTAGTAGATTAAATGGAAATGGTTAAAAAAATATATGGCTGCATTCAAACCCATGACAAACCCCAAGTTAATAGTGCATTTTGTTAGATATTTATTAATATTTCTGGTTAAAATATTAGAGCAGAAAGTTTATACTCTCTTTACACATTATTTAAAATAGTTTATTAAAATGTAGATCAGAAATAACAAACCTGATATTGCAAATAACTTTTTTTTTGATAAAGGAAAAATTGACTTTCGACAATGTCTCTTTAATCATCCAAGACTCATTAGAAGGTGAAATTCTCACGACAGATAACATTTCAGGTTCATCCAGCCACCAATACGCCATATCATCCATTCACAAATCCACCAACAGGAAGCAGGAGGTTAAGGCTGTTTTACTGTGTTATTAAATGTTGTGTTGTGTTGTGTATTGTTGCATTGGTTTACTTACCGAAACCCTTCATCTACCTCTGTCTATAACCACCCTGTCATGGCCAATATGCTGTTTTGAAAATCTCTGTTGCCTTTTGTTGAAGATATTTTAAATAATATGCGTATACTTTGATTGGTAATTATGTCTGGCACTGTAAAGTGTGTCTGTGCTATTTAATATGCAACATTTAAATCTGGTAAGAGGATAAAGTTTTGTAAGCAGCTCTTCTGGATTTATCTTTAATAACCGCTTGTTATATAATTGCTTAAGTACAACGAATTCCCCAAAACTTAACTCTTAGTCCATAGTAATGCCAATTGCAAGAAAATAAATTCTAGCAATTGTTGGTGAAATATGGAGATAGTGTTTGCAATCCCAGATGTCTATTGCGATACTGGGATTTGGGAAGCCAGTGGAAAAGAAAATGAGGTGCGGTGTAAAGCAGGCTACTGATTTGCTATGAGCCTGTTTTTACTACTGGCATAGAACGATTTCACCCCCAGAGGGTCGAAATGATGCGTAAATACTGCAGTGAGAGGCGTTTTTTCAAGCCTTGACAACAACAAATGTAGACCGAGTCAGTGAGAGAAGATTGTAAAGCTGTGCGTTTCGAATAGAATCACCCAGTGTCACACTTAGACTCCTATGTGGCTTCAATGACTGGAGTATTTTGATATTTATAATGTTAAAAAAGTGAAGGCAGATTTTTCTGTTATTACGCTTAGTCATATTGGATCATCTTGACACAGCGCATAGAGGAAAATCGGGTGGGCTCCATTACTGGCATGTCAACCTCTCCACCCAATTTTTCTCTGTGATCCACTGTGCCCAGGTGCAATGAGAGGAAAATCTGCCCTGTAATCTTTGTAGGGATTTGGTGGCACAATGGGTTGGAATGCTGCTGTTTAACTTTGTGGACCTAGATTAGGAATCCTGCCCAGAATAATGGAATCAAACGCTCCTTTCTCTGACAATTATCAAAAGTTCTTAAGTATGATCTGTTTAGGATGTATCATCTGAGTTCACAGTGGCTGTCAGTCTACAACAGTGTTTGCATTCCCATCTTAATTGGGCAATCTCACTCAGGCGACGTAAGGGTTGTTGGAGCTGAAGACAGAAACATCAGGATGGTTCTCTTCTGTGATTGGGTTTACGTCATATTCGGAAGAATTTCCCATTCCATAGATCCAATACAAATCTTGGCAGTAAGCCTGTTACCCAAGTTAGTGCTAGATTGTGATAGGTTCATTCTTTACTTCCGGAAACCTGCCATTCTGTTCTCACATGCACAGCACATGAATATACTGATATTTACATCTGCAGTGCCCAATGCAAGGCGCTTCTCCAGTGTCTTAACAAGAGAAAAACCTCACCTTGTGCTAAAATACATACCATACATTACATTGGGCTCTGCATCTTGTGGTTTTATCAATGACGGTATAAAGATCCAGAAGCTGACTAGTCTCCATGTGCACCAGGTGTAAGTGATTTGACAGGTTTAATGGTACTGAACCTGTATTTAGTGGATTTCTCTTTTTCTACTCACTGCTGCAGCAGAATGATGTGTAGAATGTCTTGACTGTTAGTGACTGAAGCATAATGATTAATTAACTACTCCTAAAGACTCCCATGTAATTAAGAAAGTCGGGAAGCTCCGTATCTTAGCTCTGTAAGTGTCCTATGCAATTCTCTGCATTTTATTAGCAGTCAGTTCCAGGCGTATTGAAGGTAATGGTTCTTTACTGACTTATTGCTCTGTGTGGGTATGGATACACCAATCCTACATACTGCCAGTATAATATTACACAACATGAATGATTGACAGTCCTCTCTGGTTATTTTTAAACAGGAAGATCCTCGATACAGCAAAACGGTAGGAGAGAATCAAACGGAAAATTTGCTCACTGTTCGGAAAGTCTCTGTGTCTCGAATGCATTCCTTACCAAACGACAGCTACATGTTTCGCCCTGTTAGATCAGCCCAAGCTCATTTTCCGCTGCCTGAAGTGGTTCCCTATCAGGGTTTGTCACCGACAGGTATTTATTTAAAATAAAGAATTGGGGAAAGCTTTCAATCAGTAAACAGAAAATGATTCAGTGCTTCTCTTAATTGACAGGAAATTCAGTCATGTGAGTCAGACTGAAGTGCACGGCCTAGAAAATCTGTGAGGGTCACACCAGGACTACACCTGCTGCAGAACTCCACCACTGGTCCTGCCATAGTTTGCGGGAGCAGGAGGGAGACCCTCCGGAAGCAGGTCTTCGGTGGTTTGAGGGTGCATCTGTTGGGTCTCCCTCCCACCCCCTCAAAATGCTGCCGTTAGCTGGCCAGGCAATGGGGAAAGAGGAGGCATTGTGTATTCCCACGCCCTCCCCAGAGGAGGAACTTGGCTTCCCCCATGACCTTGTGACTGGGAGCTTCTTTAAAATGCTAAAAATAAGTCTTTTCCCCCTCCATCCCCCAATCTTCACAGGTTCAGGCCTTTACTCCAGCTTAGACACTCCCAGGTGGGCCCTATTTCTGGCACTATTGACCAGGTTTGCCTGTTGAGAGCAGGCGCACCTGCACCAGTGGTACGCTAGAACTCAACTGAGGGCCCAGGACCTGGAACTCCTGATTTAGGGAATCCCCGCTATTCCTTGCATTGATGGGCTTGTCGGGGATGGACAAAGACTCTATGCCCACAAGGCCATACAGGAATCTCACACTTAAAGCTGGGACCCAGCGTATCCAGTGGACTCCCACCAGGTTTATGGCAGGAGTGACTCACAATTTCTGGGCCCAAGTGTTTAGCGCTTGTGTTTCTCACCAGCTAGCCTGAGTAAAACCTCGAGATGCCAACCGCAACACTTGCTATCAAGGTTTCTGGAGTCTGCCCTGATTCTGTCCTGTACCTGTTACTTTTGGAAGCAAAGGCTGACAGAGTAACTCGATATTGTCTCTCTTAAATGGGCTAAATATATACAATCACAAAATACAGATTCCAGTCGTAATCAGTGAGTTATAGCTTCTCCGAAGGGGGAGGAATTGCGGGAAAAGCGAAAAGAATCTCTTTTATTTGAAAAATTTCTTTTGTTTTGAGTTTTTTTATTTAGGGTTTTTTTTTCCTCTGGATTTTTTTATTTAGGGTCTGTGACTTCAGTCCAGTCCCAGCCTGTTGAAGTCTCTACACGTCTTGGAGTTCCCACTGAGGTAATTCATCATAACTTTGCTTCGACCAGCCACATCACCCTCCCCAAAATCCCTCCTCCACAGAGACCACCGAGATCACCCAGTATAAACAGGCTGCTACATAGACAGGTATTGATGGATCTTGTTTTAAAACATTCACATTTTGCATCAAAGCATGTTGGCTCACCTTGGAACAGAAATCGATGGCATTTGCTTCTAATTTGTGCTCATTGACTGTTACACAAATGGAATGATAGCGAATTGGCAGCTCATTTAATACAGTGCCCGATTTTCTTTTCCATTTGGTAAAAGAGGCATCAAACAAGTGGCTTAATGCCTGTTTCAAGCCCTGAGCACCTCTTTTAATGTTTATACCAATATGGCGGGTGGCGCACTTCCGGCTCAGAATGTGCGCTCGCACACCGCCTGCCATATTGGACACTTGGTGCCCGTTTTACATCTGTAAAATGGGTGCAGCGTCATCGAATTTCTAGGCCTATGTCTCAAGATTTGTTTGATGATGTGCGGTACTTGAACTGTTATTAATGAGTTCAGTGTCCATGGTTAGGGAGGGGGGCAGGGGGGTGGGGAAGGAATTGGTCAGAATTCCCACTATTGAACACTATGATCTCAGCTGGAAGTTTGCTTATGTGATGAGAACAGGTGACTCAGGTTACTGCAGGGTTGCTGGCACCCATGGATCCAAGGTTGCTCAGTGGAAGCACTCTTGCGTCTGAGTTAGAAGATAGTGGCCCGGATTTTGCGGTAAAAATGATAGTGAGGCTATCATTGCTCACCATTATTAAAGTGTAAATCAGACAGCAACTTCTGACGACTGCACATGCACAGTTAAACAGAGAAATCAGGAAGTTGCTGTCCAAGTTGCTCTGCTATTCCAGAAGCTTCACTATACCGGTATGTCGCACAGAGACTCAGCATTGAAACACATGGAATAGCGTGAAGTTGCTGTACTTGCGTGATACATACACACTAAACTCACCAGAAAAAGTTAGGGCTTGTCCTTCCCGGGGTAAGTACATTTTTAACAGCGTAATAAGTCTTAATTACTGCCAAGCAACCTCTTTGCCACTGAAAATTTACTTTTATAAGTGTAGACTCTCATTCCTTCAGATTTTAATTATTGTTGGAGATTTAAAAAAATTAAATAAAACTTTTTTTTAACTTTTTCTTTCTCTTTTATCTCTCTGTTAATCCCATCTTTCTTTCCCTCTCTTTATTTCACTTTCTGTACATGATTTGGCATGATATTCTAACTGACACTTCCTGGTTCAGACTCTGTGTGCCTCAGTAAGGATTCCTCAGTCTGATTGGTTAAGGAGATACACAGTTGCTTGCCCTAGTCACACAGGTCCCAGATCTCCCGTAGAGGGCGCCACGCTGAAATGGCTTTCAAATCACAGCAAGTTCCAGCGCAAAACCTCACAGAAAGTCTGTGGGCAAATGTAAGTGTAATGAACGGCTGGCGCCGTTCGTTCACCGCTGACCGCAAAATCCAGGCCCATTGAGTTCACACTCAATTCAAGGGACTTGAGCACATAATTTAGGCTGACACTTCAGTGCGATGATGAGGGGAGTGCTGCACTGTCTTCTGGATGAGACATTAAACCGAAGCCCTGAATAGCTGTTCAGGTGGATGTAAAAGGTTTCATGCTAATATTTGAAGAAGAACAGGAGAGTTCTCCTGGTGTCCTGGCCAACATTTATTCCTCTATCAACACCAAAAATTACAGATTAACTGGCCATTATCTCATTGCCTCGTTAGCCTGCATAAGAATGACTACGCTTCAAAAAAGTATGGGTATGGTAGTGTAGTAGTTGTGTTAATGGATTAGTACTTCAGAGTCCTGGACTGAACACAAGTTCAAATCCCATCATGGCAGATTGAGAATTTGAATTCAGTTTTAAAAAATATGGAAATTTAAAAAAGTTATGTCACTAAAAGTGACCATGAAGCTGTTAATTGTCTTAAAAACCCAACTGGTTCACTAATGTCCTTTAGGGAAGGGAACCTGCTGTCCTTACCCAGTCTGACCTATATGTGACCCCAGTCCCACACCAACATGGTCGACTCTTAATTGCCCTGTGAAGTGACCTAGCAAGCCATTCAGTTGTATCAAACCGTATTTGGGCAACTGGGGATGGGCAATAAATGCCAGCTTTATCAGCGACACCCACATCCCGAGAATGAATTTTTTAAATTATTAATTAGCCATAAAGCAATTTGGGACGTCCTGAGGATATGAAATGCATTTTTTTCTTTCTAAACCATGGCAGGTGTCAGTGCCTTTAGGAAAGGAAGTGAAAAATTGGTGAAGGGGAAGGAGGGGGGAGAGTCTGTAAAATCAAGAATGCAAGGCAAAAGAGACTCATTTGTTTAGATTCATGCTGTGCAGCAGCAAAGTTTCACAAAATATTTATGGTAAAACATTTTCAGTGTGAATTTGCTCTGATGTTTTCTGATTGCTTATGTTCCAGGAGTCTGTCAGAAATGACTCTGTGGATGGTATGAATATTGAGTTTAAAAACAGCCTGAAGATTCAGTCCAACGACAATCTGCACCCAAAAGTTTCACCTCATTGCATCTTGGTTCCACCATTAATACATCCCACACCATTGTCTCCAAAGGTCACCCCTCAGCCTTCGCCCCGGTTGGATCAACGCAGCAAGCATTCGAGTGTTCACACGCACAAGCAGGTCTACAGCCAGCGCAGCATTCCAAGCCGCTCGCCCAGTCACAGCAGTGGCAGCAACAGCCCGGCGAGCTCCTTCTTCAACTCGGTGGACCCAGTGGACGAAGAAGTGCGGCACATCAACAACTCGGTGAGAAACTGGAGGAGACAGTCCGAAGTAAGAAGTCTGTCGTTATCACCTTTCCTCTCTCCCAGTCCGTCGGTTGCGGCTTTAAAGAACTCTAACAGCACAACAGGTTTGGCTGGAGTTGGCAGGGAGAAAGACTTGAAGAAGTTCTATAGTGTTGATGCGCAGGGATTATTGACGAAGCCTTCTTGGGCAGACGACCCAAGGAGACATTCAATTGAAATATGCCCATCAATTGACGATGAAGACGCAAGCTTACAGTTTGAAGGTTCGTTTTCTAATGAAGAAAAGCGAGAGTCTTCTGTCCATGTTCAGTCAGATTCTGAATATATTCTTACCGCTCGAAGAAAGAAAAAAATGAGTCCACCTTGCATTTCAATAGAGCCTCCCGTAGAGTGCGAAGATGGACCAGCTTCTCACACTGCAGCGTCTGGAGCCAGGATGCATTTACGCAAGCGCACACTATCCTTTGAGTCTATGGCCCATAGAGATTCTTTAGAACTCGTAGACTTGCAGCCTGGGGATCAGACCTCAAAAACAGACCAACGAATTCCTCCAGCCTGTCGAAGCAAGCATCTTACCATCCCAGACTTTTCATTCGACCACTCAGATGCGAGTTCGTCAAGCAGTTTATCGGACCTGTTTTCCGACAGCAATCACTCAATTCCTTCTTCTAGTATCTCTTCGGATTCCAGGGTAGAATTACTGGCCTCAGAACTGAAGAAAATAGACCATTTTAAAAAGTCGAGTGAAAACCCTGACAGTAATAGGCCTGAAAACAGTAAAGAGATACCCAACGTCACCAGAAGCCCTCTTAGAAAGCGGGGACTTATCCGCGTGGCTAGCACACGAGAAGACACAGATGAACTTGTGGTATAGCTGGACTGGATAAACTTGCTGGGGAAAGAGTGACTTAATTCATGCCAATCAACGACTGTAAAACAGAGACTATTACTCTGTCTAATGGTACCTGTTGTTTGATCCCTTGTCATTGCTTCAAGGAGTTTGTAAAGGGATGCAAAAAAAAAATGGGATATGCAAACATTTTTTGAATGGAACTTGATTAGCTTCCCATAGCTCAATCACATTGATTTGAGTCTGATTTATGTGTACTGGCACTTTATTGTGCAAAGCTACAGTATGCAGAAGTGCAGAAAAGATGAGAACTGTATAGCACTGTAATGTTTGCAATGTATATACAAATAATATGTATTAGTGAGAAATAATTTAATTATGTCTTCATAATGCACATATTTTTATATAGAACTGTAATGTTTTGCACACTTAAAATTGAATTCAAGTTGAGTGGTGTTTTCTGGTGTTTGATGGGAATGTATATAATTTAGATTTTTTTTGTTTTCCTTTTCTGCTTGCTCATACTAGCCGTATATTCTGAATGTTTACTTTTTTAACATAAAACTCCTTTACTGAGAACCAAATTACTACGGGATTGTAGTCAGTGCAATAATAGACTAATTCAATGTTCAGTTTTTTTTAAGAAAAAGAGTCACGTTTTCAACCAGGTTAAATTGCAATAAATTAAAGAACCAATAGAGAATGATAAGGCATACCAATATTAGGAATGTGTCGAACAAAAAATTAATGAAGTTAAAATCAAACGGCAAATTATTTATTCAATTGCATTTTATTTACAGTTTGTAAGTTATTGATGGTATTTGTAAAGTTACATGCATTTCCTGGTCAATGGTGTTAAATGTAGCCTTTGAAAGCAAACCTGTTTATGTTTACTATATTGCATCCATTATGCAAGGAACAGCTGTAACTTCATTTTTAAATGCCTGTTTCTGTGCTTACCTTTTTTTTAGCTTTTGGCTAATCTGTTTCACATAAAAATATGTTCAAATTGTTTTTAAGTGTACAATAAATCAGCGCTTCTTGTCTTAATAAAAAATATCCTGCATTTTCACTGTACATTGTGGGTAATATTCTTCTTGTTTGAATAGCAATAATAATAGATGATTGACAGAGAAGGAAAACTATTTTCACAGGTAATGCATTTTTTTCTATTATGCACTGTCTAAACAGAATTTCTTTCCTGATTCAGAAGAATACCAAGTCTGGAGAAACAATTTCGACATTCAGGTGGTGTTCTGAAAGTTGGGATAAGATCAAGCCCTAGAAATTGCAGTCGGAGGTGACCTCCAGAGGACGCCTCCGACCCGCAAAACAATTCCGAAAGTATCTCCTGGTGCCCAGGCTGCGAAGAGTTGTGGTCTCAGGCCTCCCAGCAGACAGCAGCGTAAAGGCCCAGGGATGCAGGTGGTTCGGAAGCATCCCTGGGATCACGTGGGCCCGGTCCTCCAATGACAAAGGAGGATTCCATTGCAATCATTTATGAAGGGAATCCCCTAATGGTATGCAATTGAATCCCCAAATAATTATATAATGTACAGAATTCTAATCATTATAAATGTACTGAATTGCAATTTTATTCATAAGTTTCTTCATTGCACCAACCTTGATAAAAATTAAATTTTTTGATAAATAATTTTAAACATCTTAACTCATTTAAAGTGTATGTGCATAATTTTGGATTTTTAAATGTTTTATTTAAGCCTTATATATACCCTTACGCTGATGAAAGCAGGCCCTACGCCTGTTTTTACCAGCCGTAAGAGTTGCGTGGGCAATTGCTGGGCAGTTGTTGGGCAAATAGCTCAACTCTGCGCCAGCAATACTCATTTTTCAGGCGGTTCGGATGATCTGTCAAGGCGTACCTTTCAAATGGATTACGACGGCGTACTCTGAGAGGTTTAGTATTTGTTTGAAGCCTTTAGGAAATGATTGGAACAGTACTCATAACATTGGGATTATATTTTAGGAAGCTTATCCAAAATAGAACTGAGAAAAATGGTTACGAGAGTCCGAGACAACTTGATCGAAGACTGCTGGCCCTAATTTTGGATGGTTTTAGTTGCTAATGAATAGTTCCTGTTTTATTTCAGCACCAATATTTAGCCGTATTTCTTAGTGAAAATTGCACTATCCGTATTGTACCATCTGAGGGCTTTGAGATACAAAGTTTATACAGTGTTTTCAATGTCCTTAATAATTGTTGGGACTGTTTTGCACTTAAAACCAGTTGACCTCCTGTCTCTGGAACCCATATACAGAATTTTGTTTATAATGAGCAATGTATGAAACAAAAACAGAAAATCTTGGAAATAAACAGCATGTCAATCAGCATCTGAACAAGACAAACAGTGGGTGCTTGATCACAGGTTGTGCTATTCCAAATTATGTTTAAAAAAAGTAACCTAAGTGTCATAAATTATGTTGTTAATGTGTATAATAGTAATGTGAAATAGTGATGAGGTGCTATATAATTAGAAGTTTGTTCTGTATTTATTTATTTTTCTTTCTTTCAGTACCACCCTCATAAAGCAGTTTATCAAATGCTTTTTGAAAGTTAAAACATGTAATCAGTGCTGAATTTAAATTTGGAGAGCATGACTATGTTCTGCACATGTTGGCAGGAATGGCTGGTTCACTGGGTTAGAGCGTTGTCCTTTCATTTCTGTTGTGCGGATTTAAACTCATCTCAGCCTAATGAGATAAAAGTCTCCTCTTTCTCACTAAGTACAAAGTGAAATGAGTTTGCATTGGCTTAATCCACTTTTAAGCAAGCATTAAGCTGGCCATAATTTGGCATTAATTGGCACTAATCTGCCAGTCTTACTTGAGAAAGGGTACAAGAATTGCTGCATATCTCAGACTGGTGCAGTAGTGAGTGCTCTTCTCAGTTCAGGGTTAAGGCTCATTGATAGTGTGGAAAACATTTACTCTGCCTTTATCTTTGTATAGCTGACCCGGAAGTGCTTGATGTTGAGAAAAGGGGATAATTTTCCATTCCTGTATCACTGAGCAGCAATTTTTTAAAAATTTTAAATCACTGTTTATTAGGAAATATTTTCAGTGCATTGTCCTAAATTCCAACCTTTATATGTTTTGGTATATTTGCTGTTAATTGTATTCAGTTAAATAGTTTCTATCTTCTTCTCTATTTCCAAACAAAGCTTTGACATTTGAAAATCATGCAAACAACAGGGGAGCATGGAGTTTTGAAGAAGGGGAGTTAAATCTTGGTCCTAGTTTTTACCGATAAGCGAAGGTGTGTAGAGGAAGACTGGTCTGACTAGGACTCCTTTAATTTTTTATCCTGTTTGTTATTGTATTCAGCAAATGACTTAGGGAAAGTATAAGGGATGTTTAACCCCTAAGAGATCTGGAAGTCAATGGAAAAGAAAGTCGAGTGCAGTGTAAAACAGGCTGCTGATTCGCTATGGGCCCCGTTGCACGTAGATCAATTTCACCCCCCTCTTTTATCCAACAGCCATGCAACTTCCTGTTCCAATGTCCTATATTTGGCTCCCCGCGTGGTCACTTAAAGTTTACGCCAATCTCTTCGGCAGGCAGTCCCTTGGAACCGAGGATGACTTGCTTCCACATTAAAAATGAGTTTGCAGGTGACTGATGAGTCCAATGCAGGACCTACAGTCTCTGTCACAGGTGGGGCAGATGGTGGTTGAAGGGGCGGGTGGGTGGGGTGCTTGGGTTGACGTGCGCTCCTTGCGCTGCCTGCGCTTGGCTTCCGCTTGCTCCCGGCGAAGAGACTCGAGGTGTTCAGCGCCTTCCCGGATGCTTCTCCTCCACTTTGTGCGGTCTTGGGCCAGGGATTCCCAGGTGTCGGTGGGGATGTTACACTTTTTCAAGGAGGCTTTGAGGGTGTCCTTGAAGCATTTCCTCTGCCCACCTGGGGCTCTCTTGCCGTGCTGGAGCTCCGAGTAGAGCGCTTGTTTTGGGAGTCTCGTATCGGGCATGCGGACAATGTGACCCGTCCATCGGAGCTGATCGAGCGTGGTCAAAACTTCGATGCTGGGGATGTTGGCCTGAGCAAGAACACTGACATTGGTGCGCCTATCCTGCCAATGGATTTGCAGGATCTTGCTACTGAGATGGATGGGCAATGAGCTGACCCAGGAAACACTTGATTTAAATTTCTCTTCAGACCAGCGGTAGATGCAAGTCTTTTTCCATTGGCCTAAAAGTGATGCAACTCACAGCGTGGAAATTCTCCTCTATGTTTTTGTTCAACAGTGCTGAATCTAGTTCTAGAAAATGAAGTGGGGAAAATAACTAATGTAAAGGTGATGGAATATATAGAAACCATTGACCATAACACAATTAGGTTTGTTATAAAAACTCCAAAAGAGAGTGAAAGGTCAAGAATAAAGGCACAACCTGGAAAAACAACTATCCTAAATGAGATAAAAAGGGAAGTAGCCCAGATAAACTGGAAAGAAAAATTGGAATATAAAACAATGCACAAACAATGGAAAATGTTCAAACATAAAGGAAACCAGTAAAAGATTTTATAAACACGTAAAAGAATACTTGAAGAAAGGGTAGGACCGATTGGAGATAAGATGGAAATGTTTTTATGGAAAATGAAAGGATTATGGCGATATTAAATGAGTTCCTTGCCTCAGTCTTCACATAAGTAAGTGGTAGTAGGAATGAAAGAGGAGGAGGCGAGGCAATTGAATAGGATAAATAGAGATAAGGAAGTAGTATTGAAAAAGTGGTGGAACTCAGTGTGGAAAAGACGCTGAGCCTCGATCGCATCCGTACCAGAATGCTGAAGGAAATCGGAGAGGAAATAGCAGAGGCTGTGACCACAAGAATATCACAAGAAGAATATCATTAAGCAAAAGATACCAACACACACAGCTGTCAGCTCATGGGCAGAAAGGTTCCTTTTTAAAATTAAGAGCAATGGCTCCTATGAGGAATCATTTAATTTCATTTTGGGGTTGGTTTTAACTTTTGGGAGGCCGACTGGTGGAGCAGGTCGATCGTTGGCATCAACAGGACGGTGAGTCTACCGACCTCATTTTGAGGCCGTTACTGCCCCGTTAACACCAATTTCAGGAAGTTAAAATCCACCCCATTGTATCTGAAGAGACTTTGAAAAATGGCTCCATGAAATAATCTTCACTGTTCATCAAGTATTATTGTTTGGATTTGGCCAAATGAAGGATATGCAGCTTTGGGGAGCTTTGCAAGTGTTTGACTTGAAGTCTAAATGGACAACTTCTCCATCCTGAAAAAGTATTTTTATGACAAAATGATGCAAGGTGACAATGAAGACAAAAAATAGATACTCTGCATTCAGCGTATTATTCCTCTACCTTTGAATTAAGTGATTGTTCATATACCAAATTTTACATTCTCCTCACATCAAGAAATGTTCTAATAATACCAAGATTCCTTAGTTAGAATTTTTTCTAATCTTTATAAAACATTGATTAAAGAAAAAGGTCATTTCTACACTTGTGTATTTTCCATTATTTCAGAATTATTCCTATCTTCACAGTTGAAGCTTGATTTCTTCAGGATGTTTGGATCTTGGAACCTCACCTGCATGCAAGGTGCCAGGCAGAGAAGCAACTTTCCCATTTTGTGATTATACTCTTGTGAAAAGATATCAACAAATTCTGTTAACGGGGAGGAAGATGTTGATTTTCATGTCTTCGCTTAGAATTTGGTGATTGCTTGTGAACTTGTTAATGCTTACAATTTCCCCTGTAACTTGTCCTTTTGATTTAAAGACATTTTGGTCTGTGTTTTTGCTCTGTTTTCCTTCTGCTGAAATTATAATTGTATTTCAACATGCCTGAAAGGTTGACATTTGACTTTGTTTTGGTTTCTTGCCTTTTGCGAGAAGAGTCTTGCTGTCGTTTTCTCCAGAGTTGCAGTGCTGACTTCAGTTGTGCTGGAGCATTTGCTTGTGTTGTATACATTGCTTGCTTATGTTAACAGCAGTCAGCCACTCATTTTCTGTTTGGTTTCCTTTGTGAGCAAGCCCCTTTACTTTTCTGTACTGTTTTGGGTTGAATTGTGACAAACTGCATTGGATGTCCAGTTTCTATCATGTTTCCATGAGTTAGGAGTTTGTACCTCCTGAACTTTGGACAAATGTGTTGAGGTTGTTCTTTTTCTTCTACACCTGTACCTTTTATTCCATTAGTAACATTGAATTACATAAACATAATTATTGTAAAGGTTTGTACAATATTTGTATCATTTCACTACTACAAGGTTATGGAAAGGTAGTCCATAAAACAGGGCCAGAAATTCGGCTCTTGTCGGGTGAGTACGCGCTGTGTACTCACCAGTAAGGCCACCTGAAGTGCCGGTTTCACGCATGCACTGCGCATGCGCGGGAAACCGGAACTTCCGTTCCCCTGAAGGAAGGGGTTCAGAAGTCGAACGCGTGCGCGGGAGAGGCAGCGCGCACGCAGCGAACTTCGTTTTTTTTTCAGGTTTCTCCGTGAGGGTAAGAATGGAGAAGCTGCACATTTAAAAAGGAGGCACAAGGCCTGTTTTTAACAAGGTAAGTGGTTAATTAAGTACAATTTAAACATTTTTTCAACAGGTTTATCTTTTTTACATACTTTAAAGAAAGGTAAGTTTATTTTTAGCACCGTTAAAAAGTGCAATTAATTTTTTCAAAAATTTAAATTTTTGTTTAAAGTAGTTAATTTATGTAATTTATAGTTATTTTAAAAATGTGATGGGATTTTTAAAAATTAATTTGAAGTTTAAGTGTGGTTTTGGGGCCGATCTCTATTCATAGATTTGACAGGTCTTCCTGTCAAATCTATGAATGAAAATTCCCTGCTATGATTGGCTCTCCATGGCCCACGTGATCCCAAGGGACGCTTCGAACTAACTGCGCCCCTGGGATACGCAAGCACTGCGCGCCGGCAGCTGCAGGAGGCCCAGGACCCGAATTCCTCGTGGGCCCGAAGCACAACGGCAGGCGCGGTAGGTAAGTACGAGCGCGATGCTTGCACCCGCAGGAAGCCGGAGAGCCGAATTTCTGGCCCAATCTCATGGCCCTTCATATCTCTCACTCTACCATTACCATCAAGCCAGGGGACCAGCCAGGGTTCAATGAGGAGTGCAGAAGAGTATGCAAGGAGCAGCATCAGACGTACCTAAAAATGAGATGCCAAGCTGGTGAAGCTATAACACAGGACTACATGCATGCTAAACATCGGAAACAGTATGCTATAGACAGGGCTAAGCGATCCCACAATCAACGGATCAGATCAAAGCTCTGCAGTCCTGCCACATCCAGTCATGAATGGTGGTGGACAATTAAGCAACTAACGGGAGGAGGAGGCTCCATGAACATCCCCATCCTCAATGATGGCGGAGCCCAGCATGTGAGTGCAAAAGACAAGGCTGAAGCATTTGCAACCATCTTTAGCCAGAAGTGCTGAGTGGATGATCCATCTTGGCCTCCACGTGAGATCTCCACCATCAAAGAAGCCAGTCTTCAGCCAATTTGATTCACTCCACGTGATATCAAGAAATGGCTGAGCACACTGAATGCAGCAAAGGCTACGGGCCCGGACAACATCCAGGCTGTCGTGCTGAAGAAGTCTAGCCAAGCTGTTCCAGTACAGCTACCACACTGGCATCTACCCAATAATGTGGAAAATTGCCCATATATCCCCTGTCCACAAAAAGCAGGACAAATCCAATCCGGCCAATTAACATGATCCCACCACCAAACGCATCTTCCCTTCACCTCCACTTTCAGCAATCCAAAGGGACCGTTCCCTCCGCAGCACCCTGGTCCACTCCTCAATCACCCCCAACAGCCCTTCCCCTTCGCCCTGGCACCTTCCCATGCAAGCGCAGGAAATGCAACACCTGCCCTTTTACCTCCTTCCTTCCCACTGTCCAGGGCCCCAAACACCCCTTCCAGGTGAAACAGCGATTTACTTGTACTTCTTGCAATTTAGTATACTGTATTCGCTGCTCACGATGTGGTCTCCTCTACACGTTCAGTACGTAAGGGTGACCCCGAGCTTCCGGTCACCTGTCACTTTAATTCTCCACTCCATTCCCACCCTGACCTCTCTGTCCTCGGCCTCTTACACTGTTCCAATGAAGCTCAACGTAAGCTCGAGGAACAGCACCTCATCTTTCGATTAGGCACTGTACAGCCTTCTGGACTCAACATTGAGTTCAACAATTTCGGACTATAACCCCTGCCCCCATTTTCAGGCGGCTGTTGATGATTCTGCCATCCCCATTTGCAACATTTAACCACTCCTGCCTCCTACCCTAGCACAGACTGTTCCTTCAATTCCTTCCTCCCCTCCCCCCACCACTTCCCTGTCTCGGCACCTGCTTAAAATCTGTTACATCTCTAACCTTTTCAGTTCTGATGAAGGGTCACAGACCTGAAACGTTAACTCTGTTTCTCTCTCCACGGATGCTGCCTGGCCCGATGATTTTCTGAGTATCCTGTTACCACTTCCTTAATAATGGATTCCAGCATTTTCTCCCGATGACTGGCTAACTGGCCTATAGTTCCCGGTTTTCTCTCTCCCTCCTTTCTTGAATAGCGTGGTTACATTTGCTACCTTCCAATCCGCTGGGACCTTTCCTGAATCTAGGGAATTTTGGAAGATCACAACCAATGTATCCACTATCTCTGCAGCCACCTCTTTTAGAACTCTAGGATGTAGGCCATCAGGTCCAGGGAAATTGTCAGCTTTTAGTCCCATTAGTTTCTCAAGTATTTTTCTCTACCGATATTAATTACTTTAAGTTCATCGCTCTCATTAGCCCTTGGTTCCCCATTATTTTTGGTATGATTTTTGTGTCTTCTACTGTGAAGACAGATACAAAATATTTGTTTAAAGCCTTTTCCATTTCCTTGTTCCCCAATATAATTTCTCCTGTCTCCGCCTCTAAGGGACCAATGCTTACTTTTGCTATTCTCTTCCTTTTTACATACTTGTAGAAGCTCTTACAATTTGTTTTTATATTTCTTGCTAATTTACTCTCATCTTATTTTCTCCCTTTTTATCAATTTTTGGTCATCTTTTGCTGGTTTCTAAATCTCTCCCAATCCTCAGGCCTACTACTATTCTTTGCAACATTATAAGCCTCTCCTTTTAATCCACTACAATTATTTCTCAATGAAATGTATATTCATTGAGAATGTTTGGAATATTTCTTTAAATGATTGCCACTGCTTATCTACTGTCATACCTTTTAATCTAATTTCCCAATATACCTTCGCCAACTCGCCCCTCATACCTACGTAATTGGCTTTGTTTAAGTTTAAGACTCCAGTGTCGGACTTAAGAATGTCACTTTCAAACTCAATGTTAAATTCTATCATATTATGATCACTCTTTCCTAGAGGATCCTTTACTATAAGATTACTAATTAACCCTGTCTTATTACACAAAACAAGATCTAAAATAGCCGGTTCCCTGGTTGGTTCCATGACGTATTGTTCTAGGAAACTGTCTCGAATACATTCCATGAACTCGTCCTCCAGACCAACCTTGCCAATTTGATTTGCCCAATCTATATGCAGATTAAAGTCCCCCATGATTATTGTATTACCTTTGTTACAAGCTCCTATTGTTTCTTGATTAAATCTCTGTCCAATGGTATAGCTACTGTTAGGGGAATAATAAACTACTCTCACCACTGTTTTCTGGGAATGGATAAGAAACTGGCTAAAGGGTAGGAAACAGTGATTCATTAGAGCAGACAAAAAGCAAAATACTACAGACACTGGGGCCGGGATCTTACCTGAGGAGGCGCGTTGGGAGCGGGACTGCTGGTTTCCGGGTTCTAGTCCTGCCCCCAGCAACATCTGACGACCTGACGCTATTTTCCCCTGATTGGCCTTGTTAAGCCCACCCTGCGGGCTTGCCGGCCAATTAAGGGAAAGCCGGTGTCGGATGATGTCAGTGCATGACGCTTCATCTGCCGGTTTTGTTAAAGTGACAGTCACCATAATTTTTTGACAGATGAATTGTCAGTGTTTGACAGCATTGAGGTGTTGTCAAATACTGACAATCACTGTCCAAAGGTGAGCCCTTGCCCCCAGGCTCACCAATGATGCTCTCCTTAGGAGAAAACAGATGGCAGCTGCATGTGAGATTGCAGAAGCCATCTGTCAATTCTGCTGATCAGATGAGGCTTCACAGAAACATCAAATCTTGTCACCTGCAGATACATATAAACAGAAAAAATATATTTCTCACTACATTCTCTCACCTGTCATACTTACCTGTGCACCATTGCACCCATCACACTACCTCTGCAGCTGTCTTTTGCACACTTACACTGCAGCAGACCCATAGCTCGCCTCGCTGACCCTGGCGGGGTTTCCCGCCATCGGGAAGGCCACATCAGCAGGCTGAAAATGGGGAAAAGTCTCTTAACTGCCTGTTAACTACCTGTTAACACAGTTAATTGGCTCTAATCCCCTCCCCGCCGCTAGGAGATAGGTCCCTGCGTGAGTTGGGGACCCGCCTCCCAGGAAGATGGTTCGGAGGCGGTTTGGGAGCGGGGTTGGGCCCCGCTCCCAATTTTTCCCATTTTCCCAGCAGTCCCGCCTCCAAACCTGCCTCCTCAGGGCTGGTAAAATCCAGCCCTGGAAATCTGAAATAAAACTTGAAAATGTTGGAAACAGCAGGTCAGACAGCATCTGTGGAGAAAGGAAATAGGGTAGCGTGTCAGGTCCTATTACCCTTCACCAGAACCGTGTTACAGATGAACAGCTTATAAGAAGAAACAGAGCAATGGAAAGAGGGGGGGGGGTGGGGGGAGGGAAAAACAAAAAAAAATGTTTAAATGACCACATGCACAAGAAAGATAAAGTGATTAGGTGCAGAACCGGAGATGATTAAATGACAGAAGTGATGATAGCGTAAGTCAAAAAGAGGCACATTGAGAGAAATTAGAGAAATAAAAGATATACACAAGACCCAGAGGATGTGTGAATGGTTGAAGCAGAATAGCAGAGGGGGAGGGAAGCATGGAAAAACTGGCAAGTAGTTCGGGATGAAGTTGGAAGAGCTCTCGGAGTCTTAGTAGACTTGACTTGAAACATATTGAAACAATACAGAGCAGCAATCCACAAAGCCAATGGGATGTTGAACTACAAAGTCAGAACAGCAGAATATAAGTCAGAGGAGGTAGTGATCAAATAGTCATGCTCTGGTCAGATTGCACCTTGAATACGCCATCCAGTTCTGGTCACCAAGAAATGAGAGACATTTAAGCGCAGAGGAGAGTCACGAGGCTGATCCCTAGTGCTAGATGTCTGAGAAACAAGGAAAGACTGGAGAAACTTGAGCTTAACAGCCTAGAAATGATACATTTGAGAAGTGATCTTACAGAGGCATCTAAAAGTTGGGAAAAAGTTAGCCTGACTATTACTTTAAATTAAACTGTGGGAGTGGAACTAGGGTACACAAATTCAAACTACTTTTAGGACAGATATCAGGAAATTCTTCATCATACAAATTGGAATAAATGTCCAGATAAATTAATAGAGGCAAAAACCCTGGAATTATCTAGGAAACAATTAGATGCTTACAGTGGGGAATGTTGGGATCTCTCTGGACGGATGAATTGAAATGGGCCAAATGGCCTTCCTCATCTGTAATTATCTTGTGATCTTCAGTTATCATAAATCTTATTGTTGCAACAGTTTCATATTGTTAAGCTCATTAAACCTTAATGAACAACCATTTCTTTCAAATGCTGCCATCTGGAGAACTGCATATTATGGCAGAGACAATCGAATTAACACTGGAATACTAAATACTGTGCTTCCTGTGGCTTCGAATGATTCATTTCAGCATTAAGGCCTGAGTGGTCTAATCGAAGTTTCTCGGTGGATCAGCATCTATTTTACAAGCGCAATCCAGTACCAGTAAAGAAACAAGGCCCGCAGGCACAATAAACTACTTGACTTGAATTTGCAATAATGATCCAGCAAGATGTTACATAAAATTGCCGCTTTAATCATCTGGGTTGAAAAAAAGGTTTCACAACTGAAAGCGTAAGTAGCATGTGACAGTCGGACCATGAATTTTGACCCATATTCATAATTTACTGAGTGCCATTGTAAGCAAGAATCACTCGGTTGCCTTATTAATGAAAGGAAGAAACAGTGATTGATCTTTGGCTCTGTACGCTGCCAATGTATGACAGGGAGAAAATGACTTGTCACTTGTTTTATTAGGCATAAATTGTTCCAATGAAAAATGACAGCTACCAGCGTATTGAAAAATTCAAAAATACAAAAAGGAAATTCTTGATGTAAATGATAAATAAAAAGGATGTTCTGTTTCCTCAACACCAAAAAGGGGCATTCGTTATTTGGGCAGAGTCACTTTTGATCTTCACAGATTTACGTAAAAATGATTGAAGTCCCCAGAACACATTATTATTGCAGATGATCATCATTGAACATAAGAACATAAGAACATAAGAAATAGGAGCAGGAGTAGGCCAATCGGCCCCTCGAGCCTGCTCCGCCATTCAATAAGATCATGGCTGATCTGATCCTAGCCGCCAATCTACTATCTATCACAGAACCATCTCCTGCATCTAACAGAATTGCACACACGAAATAGGAGCAGAATCAGGCTACACAGTCCCTGGGCCCGCTCCACTACCCACAGGGCCATGACCGATCCGAACCTAGACTCATGTCCAAATTCCTGCCCGCTCCCCGTAACCCTTAATGCCCTTTACTTCTAGGAAACTGTCTATTTCTGTTTTAAATTTAATTAATGTTGTAGCTTCTACAGCTTTTTGTGGCAGCATATTCCATGGACCTACCACCCTCTGAGTGAAGTAGTTCCTCCTCATCTCAGTTTTGAAAGAGCAGCCCCTTATTCTAAGACTATGTCCCCTAGTTCTCGTCTCACCCGTCATCGGGAACATCCTCCCCGCATCCACCCGATCCAACCCCTTCACAATCTTATATGTTTCAATAAGATCGCCTCTCATTCTTCTGAACTCCAATGAGTAGAGTCCCAATCTACCCAACCTCTCCTCATATGACCACCCCCTCATCCCCGGGATTAACCGAGTGAACCTTTTTTGCACTGCCTCGAGAGCAAGGATGTCTTTCCTTAAGTAAGGACACCAAAACTGTATGCAGTATTCCAGGTGCGGTCTCACCAATACCTTGTACAACTGAAGCAATACCTCCCTATTTTTATATTCTATCCCCCTAGCAATGAAAGCCAACATTCCATTTGCCTTCTTAATCACTTGCTGCACCTGCATACTAACCTTTTGAGTTTCGTGCACCAGGACCCCCAGATCCCTTTGCACTTCAGTACTCTCCAGTTTCTTGCCATTAAGATAATAAATTGCTCTAGGATTTTTCCTGCCAAAGTGCATCACCTCACACTTTCCAGTGTTGTATTCCATCTGCCAAATCTCTGCCCACTTACTTAGCCTGTCTATGTCCCCTTGCAGGTTTTTTATGTCCTCCTCACTCACTACTTTCCCTCCCATCTTTGTATCATCTGCAAATTTTGATATGTTACACTTGGTCCCTTCCTCCAAATCGTTAATATAGATTGTGAAGAGTTGGGGACCCAGCACTGACCCCTGTGGAACACCACTAGTTACTGATTGCCAGTCTGAGAATGAACCATTTATCCCAACTCTTTGCTTTCTGTTAGATAGCCAATCCTCTATCCATGCCAGAATATTACCCCCAATCCCGTGATTTTTTACCTTAAGCAATAATCTTTTGTGTGGCACCTTGTCAAATGCCTTTTGGAAGTCTAAATACACTACGTCCACTGGTTCCCCTTTATCCACTCTATATGTTACTTCCTCAAAGAACTCCAGCAAATTTGTCAAACATGACTTCCCCTTCGTAAAACCATGCTGACTTTGTCCTATTAAATTATGATTATCCAAATGTCCTGTTACTGTTTCCTTAATAATGGACTCCAAAATTTTACCTACCACAGATGTTAGGCTAACCGGTCTATAGTTACCAGCCTTCTGTCTACTGCCCTTTTTAAATAAGGGTGTTACATTAGCAGTTTTCCAGTCTGCCGGGACCTTAGCGGAATCCAGGGAGTTTTGAAAAATTATTACCAATGCATCTACAATCCCTACCGCCACTTCCTTCAAGACTCTAGGATGTAAGCCATCAGGTCCAGGTGATTTATCCGCCTTGAGTCCCATTATTTTACCGAGTACCACTTCCTTAGTGATTTTGATCGTGTTTAGCTCCTCTCCCCCTATAGCCCCCTGTTTGTCCAGTGTTGGGATATTCTTAGTGTCCTCTACTGTAAAGACTGATACAAAATATTCATTCAGTGTTTTTGCCATCTCCATATTTCCCACCATTAATTTCCCGGTCTCATCCTCTAAGGGACCAACATTTACTTTAGCCACCCTTTTTCTTTTTATATAACTATAAAAACTCTTACTATCTGTTTTTATATTTTTTGCTAATTTACTTTCATAATCTATCTTCCCTTTCTTAATCAATCTTTTTGTTATTTTTTGCTGCCTTTTAAAGTTTTCCCAATCCTCTGTCCTCCCACTAGATTTCGCTACCTTATATGCCCTTGTTTTTAGTCGAATACTATCCTTAATTTCTTTACTTAGCCACGGATGACTGTCCTTTCTTTTACACCCTTTTCTTTTCAGTGGAATATATTTTTTTTGGAAGTTGTAAAATAACTCCTTGAATGTACACCACTGATCATGTGTCGTCTTACCCTTTAATCTATTTTCCCAATCCACTCTACTCAATTCCGCTCGCATACCTTCATAGTCTCCTTTATTCAAGCTTAGCACGCTTGTTTGAGATCCAACCTTCTCACCCTCTAATTGAATATGGAATTCAACCATGTTATGGTCACTCATTCCAAGGGGATCCTTTACTAGGACATTTTTAATTAATCCTGTCTCGTTACACAGGACCAGATCTAAGGTTGCTTGCCCCCTGGTCGGTTCAGTTACATACTGCTCAAGAAACCCATCCCTAATACACTCAATGAACTCATCCTCAAGGCAGCCCTGCCCCATTTGATTTGTCCAATTAATATGATAGTTAAAATCCCCCATAATTATAGATGTTCCCTTATTACATGCCTCAACTATTTCCTGATTGATACTCCGTCCAATAGAGTTGCAACTGTTCGGAGGCCTATAGACTACGCCCACTAATGTTTTTTTCCCCTTATTATTCCTTATCTCCACCCAAACTGTTTCATTATCATGATTTTTTGACCCAATATCATTACTCTGTATTACAGTGATTCCTTCCTTTATTAACATAGCCACCCCACCTCCCCTTCCTTCCTGCCTGTCCTTCCTGATCGTTAAATAACCTGGTATGTTTAATTCCCAGGCATTGTCACCCTGCAGCCATGTTTCTGTAATGGCCACAATATCATAACCATATGTAGTTATTTGTGCCATTAACTCGTCTATTTTGTTACGAATGCTACGTGCATTCAGATAGAGAACTTTCAAATATGCTTTGTGGCACTTAGTTCCTGCTTTTTCACTTTTTACCAGTTTACCTTTTACTCCACACACTCTGTCCCTTCCTGCCACGCTCTGATTTGTGATTCCCCTACTGCTACCTATGTCTATGACCCTCTCTGTTGTCATTTTTATTTTTTGCTCTCTTGAAACCTCCCCCCCACTAATTAGTTTAAAGCCCTCTCCACAGCCCTAGTTATTCGATTCGCCAGGACACTAGTCCCAGCACTGGCCAAGTGAAGTCCGTCCCAACGGAACAGCTCTCTCCTGCCCCAGTACTGGTGCCAGTGTCCCAAGAAGCAAAACCCATTTTTCCCACACCAGTCTTTGAGCCACGCATTCAACTCCCTGATTTTATTTACCCTAGCCAAATTTGCTCGTGGCTCAGGTAGTAATCCAGAGATTATTACCCTCGAGGTTCTGCTTTTTAATTTGGCCCCTAGCTGCTCAAACTCCCTCAGCAGAACCTCTTTCCTTGTCCTATCTATGTCATTGGTACCAACATGGACCACGACAACTGGATCCTCCCCCTCCCACTCCAAGTTTCTCTCCAGCCCAGAGGAGATGTCCTTAACCCTGGCACCGGGCAGGCAACACAGCCTTCGGGACTCTCGCTCTTGGCTGCAAAGAACCCTATCTATCCCCCTAATGATACTATCCCCTACCACTACAACATTTCTTTTTACTCCCCCCACTTGAATGGCCCCCCTTACCACGGTGCTGTGGCCAGGTTGCTCATCCTCCCTGCAGTCCCCGCTCCTATCCACACAGGGAGTAAGAGCCTCGAACCTGTTGGACAAGAGCAAGGGCTGCGGCTCCTCCAACACTACCTCCTGGATCCCTGTACCTGCCTCACTCGTAGTCACACCTTCCTGTCCCTGACCACGGGCTACTTCTGAATTGGGCTGCACATGGGTGGTCTTTGTAGTCAGGAAGCTGCTGTGTACAGGTTTCCCATTGCGTATATAGACTACCATGTTGTCACCATAGGATGCCGCTTTTGACCATGATAAATAGTGGTCCACCTTGGCTGTTAAATGTCAATGATCGAAATATTATAACGCCGGCATTAATTATTTTAAGGGTTCATGACACTTGTGCCACAGAAGATTTGCTTTCTGCAGTTTTCATCCCTTCTTTTGCACATATACAAAAAATGTCAGGATAAAAATTATATATTAATAGATTAATGCTCTGAATGACGTTTTGGTGGTTATGATTAAGTCAATATGCCATCTGTTCAAGATTTAACAGTGCTATCAAATTAAATGAAATTTTTATAACACATCTATTAACCTTTTCATATTTTTGTCTATCCCAATGCTCTCCTGGCCGGCCTCCCACCTAACACCCGCCATAAACTTGAGCTCATCCATAACTCTGCTGCCCGCCTCCTAACTCACACCAAGTACCGCTCACCTATCATCCCTGTGCTTGCTATATTGGCTCCCAAGCGACAATGCCTCAATTTTAAAATTCTCATCCTTGTGTTCAAATCCCCCCATGCCCTTGCCCTTCCCTTTCTCTGTAATCTCCTCCAGCCCTACAACCCTCTGACATCTCTGCGCTTCTCCAATTCTGGCATTGTGCGCATCCCCGATTTCCTTCGTTCCACCATTGGCGGCCGTGCCTTCAGCTGCCTAGACTCTAAGCTCTGGAATTCCCTCCCTAAACGTCTCTACCTCTCTACCTATCTCTCCTCCTTTAACTTGTTCCTTAAAACCTACCTCTTTGAGCAAGCTTCTGTCCTAATATCAGTTTATGTGGCTCGGTGCCAAATTTTGTCTGATAACACAAGACACTATGACCCAGAAATTCGCGTGTCCGGCTTGCCACGGGGGTAAGGATCGCGCGCGCTCTTACCTACCGCGCCTGCCGTTGTGTTTTGGGCCCATGGGAACTTCGGATCCTGGGCCTTTCCCAACTGCCGGCGCGCAGTGCTTGCGTGTTCCAGGAGCGCAGTTAGTGCGATGCGACCCCTGGGATCACGTGGGCCATGGAGAGCCAATGGCAGCAGACCATCTTTCATTCATAGATTTGACAGGATCTGTCAAATCTGTGAATTGAAATCGGGCCCAAAAGAACTGCTATACTTAAAATAAATTTTTTTAAAACCCCATCACATTTATAAAATAACTATAGTTAAATAAATTAACCACTTTAAACAAAATTTAAATTTTTGAAAAAATTTAAATACTTTTTAAAAGTGATAAAAATAAACTTACCTTTCTTTAAAGTATCTAAAAAAGATAAACCTGTTGAAAAAAATTTAAAATTATACTTAATTAACCACTTACCTTGTTCAAAAGGGGTCTTACGCCTCCTTTTTATTAGCGTAGTATCTTCCATACTTACCCTCGCGTAGAAACCTGAAAAAAAACCTAAGTGTGCTGCGTGTGCGCAGCCTCTAGCGCGCACGCGGTTCACCTAGGAACCGCCCCCTTCACCATACCGGAAGTTCCGGTTTCCCGCGCATGCGCAGTGCATGCAGGAAACCGGCACTTCGGGAAGCAATATGGGTGAGTACGCATTGTGTACTTACCCGGGAAGGGCCGAATTTTTGGGCCATTAATATGTTATTGTTGTCTTAAAAAAAAATGTCTACGTCTACCCTTTTCTAGCCTTGACTTTCCACCAAAGGTACTCAGTTACACTGTGCTACCTCAAATAAGTAGTCTTTCTTTATGTGTGAGTTTTGACAGTAAATGTTGGCAGATTATTTAACTATGGAGGGCATTGCTGCCAAGCTGGACAAATTGGCTGCTATGTTTCCTAAATACAACAGTAAATATATTTCAAGTCTACTTTATTGACTGTAAAACGCTTTGGGACATCCTGAGGTCATGAAGGATACTATATAAATACTAGCTCATTCTTCTTTCTTTCTTTCCTCCTCCTTTGCCCAGGGGTGGCATTGTAGTTCTCCTACCAGTACCCTGCCTAAGATCACCTTACTCAGAACAGACTGGAAAGTGAACAAAAGTGTTTCTTGGTCTGTATGACCCAGTCTCACACCAATATATATATCCGCTGAACCACTGGAAAAGCTATTCAACTCTCTTTTTAAATAAGCAGGACTATTTTGTCATCAATGTGAAGTGGCAGTGGAGGGCACTACTTGAGCTTGCTTCAGATACTTTTTCTCGTATTGGCCACAAAAGTCTGCTTCCATAAGTAAACTCGCTCCCTATTAACCAAAATGTCCCCTTGAACATAAAAGAATCTGGGATGGCCAGTTGAACAATGAGCTATTTTTGCCATTAAAGTATGCACGGCAAATAGAATGGACGAGCACCATATCCTCGTGATCTCTCTGGTTGATGGAAAGATGACACTCTGACAGACTGAAATTTTTTTTATACCCCGAAAGCGGGCACAGATGTGGCGTAACAGAGCAATAAATCAGGCGGCCTAATTTCCACCTATTTTCGACCCCACTCAAGTTGGTTCTGGATCAGGCAGTATTAGTATGGAGCTTAGTTTGGTTATTTCTTTACGTTATTGCACTCAATTGTATGTAATCAGAAGGAGACTGGAGAACATTGAGACTCTAATTAAATACATACTTCAAATTTCAATGCTGTAAAAATTCAGTGGCTTGTTATTGAACCAGAACTAACTCTCTCAAAGTTCAAGGTTGCAAACTCAGGTTTGTGAAGAGTTAAAGTTTTGTATCATGAATTTGGGCACTTCTTAGTCAGTGATGATAATCTCAAACCAGAGGGAAGCCAAGAGACCATCTTGCACATACCTGGCTGCACGAATATGAATGCTAGCTCACCCACAGCAGGACATTTCTGTCAGAACTGCAGAGTAATCTGTAGCTCTAAAGGCCCATCCTGCTGCTCAGTTTCATGGTATCAACAGTAATGGGAAAAAACAAAAGGAAAAGGCACACCGAGTGGAAAATGAAAGTTAAAGAGAGATAAGCTTTGTTCTGATGCTGTAATTTATGTTTGCTCTAACACACAATCAGAGCTTTAATACTGAATATTGTCTTACTTCTTTGTTTTCTCTTCCCCTTCCAAAGTTCAACATCTGTATCGGTGCTGCTGTTTTGATCAGGATGAAATATTCCAGAACCAAATAAGTTAATAAATGTGTTATGTTATATATGCCCTGAAATATTTAAGGCTATAAATTCCAGCAATATCCGAGGGGGTAGGGGGAAACAATTGGGGAGCTGTATTGTGGGACGGAACCCAGATCTGCCAGGCTTCCGCCCCACATACGGTCCCCCACAAATTACGCAAGCACTTCTTCTTCCCGCCCCCGTTATGTCAAATGCTAATTTTGGGATGTGTCTGGGGTATTTCTGGGATACTGTAGAAGAGATCCCCTACAGGTCAGCGGACAACTTAGTAACTTTTTTTCTTGCCTCCCTCTTCGGCCTGATTCGGGCTCGGGCAGGTGTGATCAGAGCGCATTCCCACAGCACCAAAACAACATCAAAAAATAACTGCACCAGTGCACAATTCGTTTAAGCTGAAGTTTGCAACTTTGTTTCTAGTCACCAAAGGGCTCTAAAGGGCAATGAGCACAAAACTACACGAATGGGCAAACTGAGTGGCTTAGCCTGCCAATGGGCAAAAAATATGGCAGCCTCTGTTTCTTGGGCAATGTTTATAATGTCGCCGAGGGTGGGGCTTCCCCCAGAGGCACTGATGAACCCCACATCATTAGGTTGCCATTGACAGCTCCTCTAGACCCATCTTTGGTTTCTTTACTTGTCCCATTGCCATTCTCTTTCGCTCGCACCATCAAACCTTATGTCGTTTAAACTCTCCTGCCCTCCAACCTATCACAGACCTTCCCTTTTGCTTTTTCCTCCCTCCCCACTTTTCCCTGCCTCTGTGCTTGCTTAAAACCTGTTACATCTCTAACATTTTCCAGTTCTGACGAAGGGTCATCGACCTGCAACGTTAACTCTGTTTCTCTCTCCACAGATGCTGCCTGACCTGCTGAGTACTTCCAGCATTTACTGTTTTGATTTTGTCATTGGGCGGGACTTAGTGCCTCCCGAGGAGGCGGGGCCGCCTCATTATTGCACAGATTTGTCTACGTGCTTGAATCGACCATCACCAGCAGCAGCAGCAGCACTGTCAAGTACTGTAAATGGAGTAGGAGGCGAAATGACCGTATTACTACACGCATTTCAATGGAAAAGAAAATCAGGCGGAGTGTAAAAATTCACAATGGCCCGTTTTATGCAACCGCCCAAGGTGAATCTATACCCTACGATCCCTTGGTCTGAGCTCTTGGCATCTTTCAGGAATTGCTTGCTTTCCTGATAACACTCTTAAATTCATTGATTTAATTAGGCCTACGCTTTTGCGCTTTCTGATTACTTTTGATATGGTAGACAGTATCAGATTGATATCGTTACTTCAAAAATAAATCATGCCTGTGCTGAGATGTTTTCCCTTTGCTTCCTCATGCAGTCTAAATGAAGTCAGTCTTGATTTAAGTCAGAGGAGTCAGTCTGCACCGATGACAGCAGCAGCTGCTGTTGCTAGGCGACAAGAGTTTCTTCCCACCTCCTGCTGCAAGTATCATTTGATCTTTGCCGTTCCAGTGATTAGGATTTTTAATGGCGTTGCACTGACAATTTGAAGGTTTTGTTCCATTATTTACCAACGACTTGTGGAAGATAGACCTCATCATTCGTTGGAAACCAAAAGAGCAATCTGTTGAAAGAAAGGGGTAGGGAGGGGAGGTAAAAAGAAACATAAGGTAGTCTTGAGGAATTATGCCCTTGCTGCTGTGTAATTTCAAAATAGTTGCGATCACCACCCAAAGTTATTGAGGCAAATTTAAAATACGAGTAGACAGCAGGTCAGTCAGCTTCCGAGGGAGAAAAGTGGCGAAGGAGGCTACAAGTGGAAAGGTCGGAGTGAGAATGGGAGGGGGGTGTTGCAATGGAGAGCCGCAGAAAGGTCAGGATCATGTTTACAGAAAGAACCATTCAAGTTCATTTATGTTTGTGTGTGTGTGTAAGAAAAACAAGACTTTTATCTCAATCAATCTGAAAATATTAATTTCCTATTAATAAAAACCCTTAATAATTCTTGATTATTTGAAAAATATAGTGCAGGTCAAGTGACACGCCGCCATGCTTTATTGCTGGGTGTGCATACTCGAGTCTGCTAATTCTCCTCAATCGAATCCTGGGGAGAGGAGCAAAAGAACGAAAGACTTGCATTGATAGAGCGCCTTTCACAACCTCAGGACGTCCCAAAGCGTTTACAGCTAATGAAGCACTTTTGAAGTATAGTCACTGTTGTAATGTAGGGAAGGGGTTTCCAACTGGTGGCCTGCTACTTTTGTACAAGGAGAGAAAGGAAATCCAGAGGGAAAGGGCAAAATCCCAGGCTCCTATCATGCACCTCCTGCTAGCCAGATCAGGAGAAGCAGAGGGTCAGGACTCGGGAGCAGGCAGGCTGTCTGCCCTCTCGGGCAGACTTAGAGAGAGAAAAATTACAAATAATAAATGATATTAAAAAAGGAGGGCAGAAAAATACTGAAGAGATACGCCTCTGGAATAATCGTTAGAAGTTCAATGAAACTAAAGTATATTGGCCCAAAAATTAGTCTTAGTACGCGAGAGTACGCACTGTGTACTCTCGCGTATTCTGTCTCCAATTGCCGGTTTTTTGCATGCACTGCGCATGCGCTGAAAACCGGCACTTGGTGAACTCAAAAGGGGGCGGTTCCTAAGTGAACCGCGTGCGCGCTACAGGCTGCGCGCACGCAGTGCACTTAGTGCTTTGAACGCGCAGGTAAGCATGGAAGATTTTGCACATAAAGAAAGGAGGCGTAAGACTCTCTTTTAACAAGGTAAGTAGTTAATTAAGTATTATTTTAAATTTTTTTCAACAGGTTTATCTTTTTTAGAGACTTTAAAGAAAGGTAAGTTTGTTTTTATAACTTTTAAAAAGATTTTAAATTTTTTCAAAAATTAAATTTTTTGTTTAAAGTGGTTAATTTATTTAACTATACTTATTTTATTAATGTGATGGTTTTTAAAAAAAATTAATTGAGGTTTAGCTGTTCTTTTGGGGTGGTATAGATTCATAGCTTTGACAGCCCTTGCTGTCAAAACTATGAATGAAAGATGGTGTGCTGCCATTGGCTCTAACTGAATCACGTGATCCCACAGCTCGCACGAATTAACTGCGTCTGTGGGATACGCACACACTGCACAGCTGCAGCCTTGAAACTAAAGTTCGTGTGAGCTCGGAAGGAAAAGGCAGGCACGCAGTGAGATATCGCGGGGAAGCCTTACCCCCGCAGGAACGCTCAGTGTTTAATTTCTGGGCCATTGAATATGATAAATAAACACATATACACACACACACTGGGGGTGGTTTAAACTATTGGCCCAGCCGCCCGGTCCTCCTGGCAGGGGGCCTGGTCTGTTTTGATGGTGGGGCCGGTGCAATATCAGGGCAGAAGGAAAGGTAGGTCAACAACAACTTGCATTTATATAGCGCCTTTAATGTAGTAAAACATCCCAAGGCGCTTCACAGGAGCGTTATCAAACAAAATTTGACACCAAGCCATATAATTATTAGGACAGATGACCAAAAGCTTGGTCAAAGAGGTAGGTTTTAAGGAGCGTCTTAAAGGAGGAGAGAGAGGTGGAGAGATGGAGAAGTTCAGGGAGGGAATTCCAGAGCTTGGGGCCTCGGCAGCTGAAGACACGGTCGCCAATGGTGGAGCAATTAAAATCGGGGATGCGCAAGAGGCCAGAATGGGAGGAGTGCAGAGATCTCGAAGGTCTGGAGGAAATGACAGAGTTGATGGGTGAACGGGTGAACTTGGTGCGAGTTAGGATACGGGCAGCAGAGTTTTGGATGAGCCCAAGTTTACGTTGGGGGGTGGAGGGGCGTGGGGTGGCAGCCGCCCACATTATTCTCATGGAGCCCAGAGAAGAACTCTGATTCCCCCCTGGTCCCACAAAAATAATTCCAGGCTTGCCTTTTTGTGGCCTCTTCCTCTTGACAGCCAGATTTTACTGAGTGGAGCGAGCACTGCGCAAAATCCACGCAAGAGCCCCTCAAAATTGCATGGGGGGTTCTAATCAGGACCCTGATTTGTTTAGATTAATGAGGCTGCTGCCCGATTCAGTGGAAGAAGGCCTGAGGTAAAATGGTGGCAGAGTGGGAAACACAGTGGTAAGTCGACTACCTTGACTTTAACTACTGTTCCATCTCCACTGAATTAAAATCGCCTCTCCTATATCATAGAATCATACAGCAAAGAAGGAGGCCTTTCGGCCCATCGTGTCTGTGCCGGCTGTTTGGAAGAGCTAAACCACGAGAAAGAGTTAAATCAAGAGCAAACATGTGAAGAAATGGAGGGTGATAGAAAAGAAATTATAGAAAATAAACAAGTTAGGTGGATCTCCATTATACATATTGCATGCATGATAATTAGTTTATTTTCCTTAATTGATCAGGATTTTAGTATATACTGTGTTCATATTGTCAATCTTCATTTATTTTCCAAGAATGAAAATGGTACAATTTTTTTAAATGCAAAAGGACATCATGATGTTGCAATTTCTTTTTTTGTTGTGTGTGGAGGTGACGACTTAGCGCACTCAATCCTCCAGTCCAGATAAAATCAACAGATCTATTAGGGCCTCAGTGTTCACAGAGAGCCCTGTGAGATGGAGAGTGATGAGGAGGAGAGACAGAGTGAGAGAGGAGAAGCAGGGAATTAGATATAGGGGCCACAAATTAGAGGAACAAGTTGGGATGGAGACATAGAACCAGACAGAAAACAGAAGGAGCAGTGGGGAAGAGAAGCATGCAGTAAAATCATAAGGGCTAGAAATTCGTTATAGCCAAGAAATGGGCAATGTTTAGACTAAAAATGGTTAAGTAGCGCCAGTTGAAAATCATCTAGGCTGCAGGCAAAATTCATCCTCACTCATTAAAATGATTGCAGTCATTATTCTCGTCTAAAAGCTCAAGCTCACTGGCATTACACTGAAAAGATGGACTAATATCGGGGGCAGTCTAAATGCAAGTAATGATTGCCACAGGCTTTTTTCACTACTTAAAGGGGAGGTTCATTGATGCTGCAGCACCTCATTCTCAGCATTGTTGGGTGTGCAGCTGCCTCAACAACCATAAGAAAAAGGACAAGGAGATGGTGCACTTATTTACAAATCCTAATGGCAGATCGCCGCCCCAGGGAGAGAGGCTGGAGATTTTCCAAAGAATCTTTGGAGGCATTGGTTTTAGTGGTGGAGAGAAGGCAGGCAGTCCTGTACCCGTCAACTGGCAGGAGGCCCTCATTACAAGTCTGCCGGACTATGTGAAGGGAGGTGGCACACCACGTCATGGGCAGCACTGTGGTCCCCAGAACCCACACCCAGTGTAGGAAGAAGTTTAACGAGCTCACACGGCTGGTCAGGGTGAGTGAAGGCTTCAACAAATGCTACACACCACCATCTGTACCACAAGCTTCACACACTGCTCAATGCACCACACCCCCAGCACTCACCCACCAACAATCTCTACCTAGCAACACTCACACCCACATCTCACACCTTGCACACAATGACAGCTATTCAACTGTGGCAGGCACAAGGGCCATTAGCTATTAGAATTCATGTGATATGGGTGTTATGTTTATAGATATATTTATTAATTGTGTTTGGAATATTTTGTGGTCTCTCTCATTTCACCTTTGCACCCAGGAGGATGCTGTGATATGGTGTGAGACAGGGATGGTATGATGGGGATGTGGTGAGCTATGGGGACCTGGGGGTTTCAGTCATGCGAATCAGGGTCTGATGAGCCAGTCACGGACAGCCCATCTGGAAGGCCAATTGTCTCACTGCCTCCGCTCCCTCTGCCGTAGATCCAGGAGGGTGAGGTCCACTGCCAGTACAGCCCCCATGAAATTTAGCAAGTGTTGTAGGTTGGAGCTTTTCAGAAATAAATATAGAGTTTTGTACTTGCCACAACACTCCCTGATACCAACGAACCTTGAAATGAATAAAGAAAACTCTTCTAGTAGCAGGAAGTAGCACACAGCCACTCAAACTTCAAGAACATGTCAGGTCGGAGCGATTAGTGATGGATCCCTTTAAATAGCGTCGCTGGAGCCGGCTTCCTGCTGCTGCTGCCACCTCAACCCTGTCGTTGCTTTCTCTAGCCGGTAAGTTCAATGGCCAAAACGAAGTTGGGAGATCGGGCATCAAGTGAGCATTGCACACTCACTGACGTCATGATCTCCGTGACTGTGATGTCCCTGGCGATCGAGTTTACCGGCAGCGCTACTAGCAACACAGATATGGCGTGCGGCGCTGGAACTGGCATCAGGCAGCGGTAGAGCTCTGAAGGGCATTTTAGCGCCATCTCATGGTGCTAACATGTGGCGCTAAACACACAAATTTCTAGCCCCAAGTCCTTGAACCTCTGTTAATACAATACTGTCGGTAAACCCACGTGTGGTAAAAATATGATTTTAATATTATTAATTAATGGATGCGATATACATTGTTGGAAAAGTGTTAGTATTACACTTTATGATTTTATTTTTCCCTTCTGCTCACCCCTTCCACCCCCTCCTTCTTAAGCTGCCGACCCCATCCCAGGACCTAATTTCATGGGTACTGCCACCCTCAGTACGTCCTCGAAGTTGCCATTATTTACGTGTGAACTGAGACAATAAGCATTAGCAGCTATTTGACTGTAGGGAGCTGGTTATAAACTTGTCCTCACCTAATCGCTCCAAAATCAGTTTCCAGCCAATGGCCTGGCTGATTCCCTCCAACCCCCTTCCAGTCCAACGTGCTGACGCCATTTAGCACAAACACCAGGATGATACCAGAACTGAGAGGTTATACCTATCAGGAAAGATTGAACAGGCTGGGGCTCTTTTCTTTAGAAAAGAGAAGACCGAGGGTTGAGCTGATAGAGGTCTTCATGATTATGAAAGGATTTGATAGGATAGATGTAGAGAAGATGTTTCCATTTGTGGGGGAGACCAGAACTAGGGGCCATAAATATAAGATAGCCACTAATAAATCCAATCGGGAATTCAGGAGAAACTTCTTTTCCCAGAGAGTGGTTAGAATGTGGAACTCGCTACCACAGGAAGTGATTGAGGCGAATAGCATAGATGCATTCAAGGGGAAACTAGATAAGCACATGAGGGAGAAAGTATTAGAAGGATATGTTGATGGGATTAGATGAAGAAGAGTGGGAGGAGACTCGTGTGGAGCATAAACACCTGCTTCGACTTGTTGGGCCGAATGGCCTGTTTCTGTGCTGAAAATACTTTGTATTACAAAAATAAATGAAGGACTTGGCTTGCAGTGACACTTGATGCTGGGGAAGTGCTTAAAATGGGAATAAATGTAATCGACATCATTCAATCCATGCATTACTTGCTATGTTCTTCTCTTTGTGGAATATAAAGAGTGCAGGTAGGTCACGGTGTAATTTCAATATTGTATGTTCTTGGGAGAATGTTACTAATCTATTTTCAGTTGTGTCGCTTCTGTAACTGTGCTTTCACAGTCACAGCCATTTTGGGAGATTCTAAAATAGGAAATGTAATGAACCTTTCAGTTCATTTATTTTAATTAGTGGTTAAAAAAAAATCAGTGAACCCGTTGCAAGTAATGTTTTTCGACTTGCTTTTTCTATCACCTAAAGCCTCTGATTCTTCCTAACACATGCTTGGAAGTGGCTGTTTGTGGTTAATAAGGCAGTATTGTTTCCTTGTGTGTGATTTCTATATGTGAAATATATTAACTTAGGGCCAGCTCGTACCTATTAAGAACAACACATTCAGTGCTACAGTATCTGGATATTAGAAATAAACTTTAAATACTGAATCAGGGGAGATGACGAGAGATTTTTTTTACGCAGCGAGTTGTTATGATCTGGAATGCACTGCCTAAAAAGGGGGTGGAAGCAGATGCCATAATAACTTTCAAATGGGGAATTGCACATATACTTGAAAAGGAAACATTTGCTGGGCTATAGGGAAAGAGCGGCGGACTGGGTCTAATTGGAAGCTCTTCCAAAGAGCCGGCACAGGCATGATGGGCCGAATGGCCTCCTTCTGTGCTGTAAAATTCTATGATTCTAGGGTAAATTCCTTGGGCTTCTAAAACATGTTTTGTTGGAGGGGCAGAGGTGATAATTGAGAAATTAGATACTGTTGATATCAAAAATCATCCAGAAAGATCCCACTCCATAAAATTCGAGCTGCGTGGAGCAGGAAAGCTTGAACCAAGCAGCTTGAGGGGAGAGAAAGCCAGTGCGGGGAGTGATTGCTGGACAGTCTCCAGCACCTCCTGACATCCAATTTCAGGAGGGATTGGCAGAAGCCTGAGACTAGGCCAAAGGCTGACCTTTCAGCTGCAGGTATTAGGCCAGACAGACGGAGAGCAGGAGATGAAAGTGCAAGGAAACAAACACCAAAACTTGTCCCAAACAAAAAAAAAATTACATTAAAAAAAGCTTACTCACAAAAATATAAAAGTGTAGTTTGAAAAGAAAACATTAATTGTACATGTTGTTAAATTTGACTGAGAAATATAAACACAGTACAATAGGATAACATTGCCTCTGATATCACCATGCTGAATAAAATAAATTGCAGCAACTTTGATTAAGATTTAAAGACCTAATTCCACTGCCACGTCACATGATTGAATTCAGGGCTTGTTGAGCATCTCGTTTCTATTTATTCATGGTGCTTCCTGCAGAGTGATGACTGGATAGCTGTTGCCTCCTCCGCTTCTCACCCACTCTCTTTATCTGTGCACTGATGGATGACTGCCACATCAGGCGCTGCCAAGTTCCTCTCGTACTGCCTGTGTTTATTTCCATTAACTTTGGACTTTTTAGATCTGTTCACTTTTCAGTATAAAGGTTGAGCACGTATTTGCACCATGGGTTTTCTTTGCCTGCTAAGTAAACGATCTCAGCCCCTGCCATTGTGATTAGGAAATAGCAGGCAGAAGCCATGTGCTTTGTCATGGGATTTGGAGAGAAGCAAGGTAAGTGTTACTCGCGAATGCCTCATCAGGAGTTGAGTTCACAGTGACGTCAGCAGGAGCCAGAGAACTAGTGCTTCCAGCCAAGGTTAGTGTGAGACCCAGAAAAAACAAAGGGAGAAAATATCTTACAATGTCGACTCTAGTACGACAGAAGAAAATTCTCAGCTCCTCACCACAATTCTTTAAGTTATTTTATCACTGCTCCATAGGTTCCCCAAATGACACTGCAGCCTCTCTCTGGCTGGAATTTTCTGTACCTGGGTGGGTCGGTTGCCGTGAAGGGTCGCGACCCCGTTCCTCATTCAATCCCGCTCCTGAGATCGACTTTCCATTAATGGCGCCTACTAAGGCAGCCCTGGGCGTTACCCGGCCCTATTAAATGGTGCGGGTCTGATGACGTCATCGATGACGCGTCTTCAACCAGGATATTTAAAGGAGCCACGGCCACATTGCATTTGGAGGTTCAACTAGGATAGTGCAGGTACTGCACTGCACCATTGGAGTGTTCCAAAGAGTGGCAAACATGACTGCACAGAGACAGAGGGCTGCACCCAGGTCTCAGATGACTCCCTCCATATTCTCGTGGAGGGAGTGAGACACGCAGGGAGGTCCTCTTCCCTTCTGATGGGCGGAAGAGACCTCCCCAGCAGACCAAAGGAGCCTGGCTCCAAATAGCAGAGGAGGTCAACAGCAGGGATGTGGTCAGGAGGACCTGGGTGCAGTCCCACAATCGTTTCAATTATCTCATTAGATCAGGAAAGGTGAGTGCAAAGCCACACTCAACTTCATCCTGCTGTGCCTCTCATCACATCTCCATCACTCTGCCTTCCCAAACCTACTCCTGCACATCCTTACTCACACCAACATACCGTGCACGTCCACCCATCCCTCTCTCTCTATCGACATTATCACATCCTCATCTGACTAGCCACCCCTCACACTCAACCTCATCCTAGTGCAATCATACCAATTAACAACACACAAGGATGCCACTTGGCATTGCCACCCCATTCCATCATAGTCACCCTCTAAAGATGTAACCCATCCATTCCTTATACTCATTCCATCACTCTCACTCAACCTTCTCTTCTTTCCCTCCTTGCAGGAAAAGAGAGCCCACAATAAGAGGGAGAGGGAGAGAACCGGAGGTGGCCCTCAATCATTGGCCACCTTAACAGCAGCAGAGGAGATTGCTTTGGAAGTGTCAGGAGTCGCTGAGCAGCTGGAGGTGGGAGACGGAGAGAGGGGGACATCTCAGCAACCTGGTGACATCTCAGACAGCCACATGGCATACATCAGTCACTCATATGGGGACTGATATCAGCAACCAGTGAATGTTCATTATCTGCATAATGGTATGTGTACCCATTCTTCATATGGCATATCTAACTCATCTCTTTACTCTCCCACAGATCCATCAAGAGCTCCCCACCGCTCTCCAGGAGGAAGAGGAAGATGACTCCTTAGAGGAGCCTCCAGCCTCTGAGGGCGCACCGTCACCAGACATAAGCGCACCCAGCACCAGCGCAGATACGCACACCTCGGTGGGTGCAACGCGAGATAGGGTAGTGTTGTTACCTGGTGTCTCACAACTCACAAGTGAGCAAGAGCAGATGGTGTCGACAGGAACAGCAGTGGAGACTCCTCGCCGGAGGGCACAGCACACTCCCAGCTCTGCTCAGCTGCATGCAGACGCTGAGCCTCAGGGGCCATCGAGAAAGAGGGCAATCCTGGAGGTGCAGGAAGAAGTTTTGTGAGCGCAATGTCTGCAAATGTGCAGAGAATGGAGAAGTGCAACTCCAACATGAGCACCACCGTGTTGCAGGCGATGGCGACTGTAGGCTCTTCTATGGATAGGATGGCCACCTGCATGGAGCAGCTAATGCGCCACTCACAGGAGCACTTGCTATCTATGGAGAATAGATGGCAGACGCTTATAGACCTCCTGTCTAGCAGGGATGTCAATGTAGACGTGAGTCCTCATGGCCCCACTGCTGTTCAGCAAGGTGCTCTCCATCCCTTGCTGGCAGGAAGTGCGGGTGGCCCATGAGAGGGATGACGGTGAGAGGGGACATGGAAGTGTGGGCTCCTCTCAAAGCGCTCACTCTTCTCCCCCGTTGCCTGCCTCCCCCCCCCCACCCCACCCAGTCAGAGCCCCAGATGGCTCCTCGGATCATGATGGCCGAGTCTGCCCCTGCACAGTCACAGGAGGAGCAGACTTTGGCGGGGCCATCACAGGCTCCAAAACCAAGAGGATGTCCGCCAAAAGTGTCTATGCAGTCACAGCAGGGAAGTGAGCAGGCTGCCTCTATCTCTGCTGGAGCCACAGGGGTTGCACCTTGTAGAAGCACGCATAAGAGAAAGATGAAACACAAGTGGATGCACAAGGGTAAGCACATGGGTGTTTTAATAAATGTTTGTGTAAAGTTTCCGTTACTGTGATGACACAGATAAAAATATTTATTTTCACCACCATGGACAAATTTGTGTGCAACTTTGGAAGTGGCTTAGTGAGTTGGAGTGAATGGCGAGACATAACGTTACCTTCAGCAATGGTGGTCAGTGTGAAAGCAATGGCTTGGTCATTGTAGGGATCCTTTATGGTGTTGCTGTGGGGCGGTCTGAACCTGGCGCAGCATGTGGCAGCCATATGGGTGTAATGCGTAAAGTTATGTAAATCTGGCCATGATGAGGCCATCCCTGGCCTCCCTGGCAGCAATCTACTCGGGTGCTGGTGGGATCTGGGCCGTAGGTTCCTCCTGCTCCTCCTCCTCCTCATCTTCCAGCTGATGCTCCTCCTCCTCTGAAGAGGCTGTGCACTCAGAGCCTTGCTCCTCATGCAGCGCTAATCCTCGCTGCTGCGCTCTGTTGTGCAGGGCACAGCAGACCAAGACGATTCTGGAGACCCTGGCTGGTGCGTACTGCAGGGCTCCTCCAGATCTGTCAAGGCATCTGAAGTGCATTTTCAGCATGCCTATTGTCTGCTCTATGACACATCTGGTGGAAATGTGCCTTTCATTATATCTCTCCTCGACCTCAGTACTTGGCCTCCTCAAGGGTGTCTTGAGCCATGTCTTCAGTGGGTAGTCCTTGTCTCCAAGCAGCCAGCCGGAATGTCTGTTTGGAGGAGCGAGGAGCTGAGGGAGGACGGATTGGCGAAGGATAAAAGAGTCATGGCAGCTGCCAGGGAATTTGGCGCACACATGCATGATGATCTTACTATGGTTGCAGACCAGCTGCACATTGATGAACTGGAAGCCCTTGCAGTTGACAAAGACTCCTGGGTGATGATTGGGTGCCCTGACGGCCACATGTGTGCAATCGATGATGCCCTGCACCTGTGGGAAACCAGCCAGAGTGGCAAAGCCGAGCGCCCGCTCAGTAACACTGGCTTCATCAGTGGCAAAGTTGATATAATTGGCTGACTTGTCAAACAGGGCATTGGTGACCTGTGTGATGCATCTGTGGGCGGTCGACTGCGAGATGCCGCAAATGTCTGCTGCAGACCCCTGGAAGGAGCCTGAGGTGAAGAAGTTGAGGGCGCTGGTGACTTTGACAGCCACTGGTAAGGCGTGTCCACCCACTCCTCTGGGCTGCAGGTCTTGCTCCAGCAATGTGCAAATGTCTGCGACGACCTGGCGTGATAGCCTGAGCCTTCTTTGGCACTGCTGCTCCGTCATGTTGAGGAAGCTCATCTCTGCCTGTATACCCTGTGTTGGGGGTATCGCCTCCGGCGCGGTGCAGCCCTGCGCTGATGCCCTCTGTCCTGTGCAGCATCAGGTGTTTGAGGAGAAGATTGGTGGTGTTGTTGGTGCTGCTGGTGTGCCTGGTGATGCTGGTGTTGGGGCTCATCGTGGTCGAATTCTGAGGACCAATGTAAGACAGTATAAACGGCACCCATGCTGATGGAATAGATGGCAGGTCAAGTAGAGATGACAGAAGCAATCTGTCAATGGTCTGATAGGTGGCACCAATGAGGTGACAGTGGATCCCGACTTTGCTGAAAAGACTTGCAACCTCTAGAAAGCTAAATCTGTGCTGATTGTAGGGGGTGGTAGTTTATGTCAGCTTCACCTCTGACTTCTGAGCGGTTCGAATCACTCCCACTCCCTTGGTTCTAGACCTTGGACTTATTTGGGGGTTGTGACAAAAGGTGCAGCAGACAACTGAGTTTGGTGAAAAGAACTTCAATCTTTATTAAAAGGTAAGACACAAATAATAACACTCTTAATACTCTAAAGGTGGGGAACACTTCAGCTACAAGTGAGGGAAATGACAGTAGAACAATACTTCACCCCTCCCAACCCCACTTTACTAGCTAAGTTAGGTTTTGAAGGACCAGGGATAATGCTCACCAATCCTTTGACAGTTGGGCTAAATCGCGGTTTTGGGGTTCGCTGTTTATGGCGGTTAGTGTCTGCCGTACCCCGTACGTGGTAGAGGACTTCACCTGCGTACCTGGTCAGTCTTCGCGAGTCCGCTGATGCGGTAGGGTGTCGTTTTGGATTTATCTGGTGAGTACCCAATTTCTTTGGTTTAGCAATAGGGTCTAGAGTCTTTGGGAAAATCTTACCCAGGGGTAAGTCAGGAGTAGATTGTAGAGTGGAAACTTTGCGGTTCTTCGGGTTTTCTTCCCTTGAGTTGGTCTTTGTTGGTCGCGGTGGCCTGCTATTACCTGGTCAGTTGGGGGTAATATGTGATTGTTGGTTTCTTGAGGCCTTTGGTTTCCGCGATGGTTTTAGGCCTTGTCTAGTGTGTCGGTCGACCTCGTGGAGCCGTCGGTGACTTGTTGCTGCTTGTTGCTCCGAGTGACTGTGTTGGGACAGTTGTTGGAGGTCCGTCGAGGTGGTATCTTCACGAGCTGGACTCAGGTGTGTCTGAGTGGTGAGCGATGCCTGACTCGCTTCCAGCTCGGCTTGTCTTCTTCCTTATTTCTTCTTCTTCTGATGACCACTGAACTGCTTAACGGGCCTTCAATTATACGGAATTGAAATGGCCTTATCTACCCGCCAAATCTGCTCAGTTCATTGTCTGGTTTTGGCGGGCTCGTTAACCGGTAACGACTTACTAGCGTGTTAACTTTTTTTTAACAGGCCTTCAATCTCACCCATTGAACATGGCCTTATCTACCCACCAAATCTGCTCAGTTCATTGTCTGATTTTGGCGGGCCTGTTACCAGTAACTGCTCTATAAGTGTCAAATGGCTTTTGGGATGCTTGCATCCTGTCGATCTGCTTGGTTGATCACTGGTGATTGATTTTGTGTTTGGGTTTCTAGGCTGGACTTGGTCTTTCTATGGAATGGTCCTGAGTGGGTTTTATTATGCATGTTTCTGATGGGCCCTGTAATCGGTTTTGAAGGGGTCTGTATTTTGGGTGGGACTGTCTTCTCCCAGGGTCTATTGTTCAAATGTTAATGTCTGCTGGGACTTGGGTGAGGTCATCCCGGTTCCCCAGACAGTGTAATTAACTGCAATAGCCAAACTGCTTTTACAGAGGTTGAATCCACCTCCTTGTCCCTTTAGAGGCCCAGACATAGTTTTAAAATGCCAAAACTTGGTTTTTGGTCTTAAATTCCTTAGGTTAGGCCCAAATGCGTTTTTATCACTCTGAGGTAGTTCCAAAGTCCTTTTTCCTTAGGTTTTGGGGATCTGCAAATTTTGGAAACCTTACATGATAATGAACTCAGCAACGATATCTGCCTTAGGAAAGTGACCAGCTATCAGGTGGAAGATTTTATTGTACTTTTCATGCTGTGCACTAATGAGGTGGATCAATGGCCACTCAACCTCCGCCTCAGGTTCACAGACGTGGTTCCTGAGCTGCGTGATGCCCGTGCTCATCCAGGGAAGTTTAAATGGTAGAGTTAAAAAGAGGTTAAATGGTCTGACAAGTACCTCATAATGATCTCAATGACCTCGGCCGCCTCTGCCGTTCGGGTCGCTGCCGCACTGGCAAACACGCCCGAGGGAAAGGCACGTGGGAGCGCGATGACGGTGGGTTCCTGACCTGCTCCAAGGTTTTTCAAATTTCCCTCCCGACCAGCCTCCAATTGCGCCCACACGGACGCCAGAAAATTCCGGCCTCTGTATCTAGCTCTTTGCCGGTTCTGCTCTCGATCACTAGGAATCACTAGAGAGCAGTAATGGCTCGCTTGATGTTACAATTTGAGGTTTTTCTCTTTTTCAAAGTTCTGACCTTGAGAACCAAAAGTTGCATCCAGGTGTGTACAAGCTACTGTCGCACTTGGAAGAATAAGTTTACACTTATACATGAAACTTTTCCCTTTGGTAAAACCTGCCTGACTTCCTCCCCCAAACCCCTGGGTGCTGTTCCTGAAAGTAAGTTTCCTTCCCCCACATTTTTCCTCCATATTTCAATAAGAATTTTGCTCCCAGAATTGTGTGTGTCTGTTTGGGGCAATGGCCGTCTAGGCCCCACCATCTGAAATTTCCTCCCTAAACCGTTTTTGTGTTAACATACTTCCAGACTTTACTGCTGTGCTGTGGAAGATTCTTAAAGGCATTGTACCTGATATTTTGAAGATTGTACTTGTAATTTAAATATCCCCCCAAACACACACCTTGTGCACACCACATACACACACACACACACACCACCTGCACACACACGTAAAAAACACGCACACACACATGCACACACCATATGCACACGCACACACCACACACTCCACATGCACATACACACACACCACACGCATACACCATACACACACACCACCACACGCTCACACACCATGTGCACACACGCACACAATCTGCATGCACACACACCACATGCACACACACACCACATGCACACACACACCACGTGCACGCGCACACACAAAACAACTTCTCTGTTTTCTGTGGTGTTTTCCATGAGAAAATCATTACTGCAAATGTCCCAACATTTAAAAAATATAACTGTGCAGTATTCACCAATTTGCAACATTTTTGTTTCTGAAAAAATTGAATAATTATAAATTTGAATGTACCAAAAAACTTCAAGAAATACTTTAAAATTTACCAATTGAGAGGTCCAGGAAGCCACAGCTTTAAATTTGCATACGTACATTCTTTTTATATACAGTTGCTACTGCGTTCGGAGGAAGGAGTTTGCCAGTATGAATGATTGATGTAATAGGTCAGTGATGTCTTTTCTGTTGTCAACAAAATGCCAGCAGCCACGGCTGCTTGATGTGAATCTAGTTGTATTTGCCGAAGTCCCACGGAAAAATATGGGAAATGACCTCAAGACTGAAGAAAATTGCACGTGGAACACTCACAGCCTTTGAGCAATTTCTCAGGGGATCCTGATCCCTAAGCCATTTGTCATGGGAAAATGATCCATGTGCTCAGAATAAAACCCTGGTATTCAAGCGGACTGTGCCCCCAGCAGGTTCTAACATGCACACAGGATGATAAATGTTTATTTACAGCACATTTATAACCTATGCAAATCTACCAAAAAAACAGACTTGCTCATAACAATATTGGTGAAGTTAATAATTTTAAAATATTTAATAGCTTTCATACAACAGCTTGCATTTATATAGCACCTTTAACAAAGAAAAATGTTCCACAGCGCTTCAGAGAAGCGTAATCAGAAAAAAATGGACACTCCGCCAAAGAAGGAGATAATAGGAGGAGTGACCAAAAGCTTGGTCAAAGAGGTAGGTTTCAAGAAGGGTCTTAAAGAAGGAGAAGTTTAGGGAGGGAATTTCAGCTGGTGGGGTCTAGACGGTTTAAGGTACGCTCCCAATGGTGGGCCGAAGGGTTGAAGCAAGAGGCCAGAGTCAGAAGAACGGAGAGTTCAGAGAGGGTAGTTGCAGGGCTGGAGGAAGTAACAGGGATAGGGAGGAGTGAGGCCATGGAGGGATTCAAACACAAGGATGAGAATTTTAAATTGGTGGCATTGGGCGACTGGGAACCAATATAGGTCAGTAAGGGCAGGGGTTGATCGGAGAGTGGGACCTGGTGCAGGATTTATTACGGGCAGCAGAGTTTTGGATGAGGTGAAGTTTACAGAGGAAAGAAGATGAAATGCTGGCTGGGAGAGCATTGCAATAGTTGAGTCTGGAGATGATGAAGTCATGGATGAGGGGCAGATGTGCTGAAGCAGGGGTGGAGGTGGACGATGTTACGGAGATAGAAGTGGGCAGCAACGTTTCCGCTAGGCTGCACGGTCTGGAGGTCCCGCGCAGGCCGCTCACTGGCTTTTCAATTGAAATAACCGCGCATGTGCCAAAAATTGAATGGGCCGCGCAGCCAGTTAAAGGGACCTGCGCACCAATAAAAAAAATTACAGGGAACATTGGTGGTTAGTCTTTAATATGGAGAAGCTATGGGGTCGAAAGCTCAGCTCAGGGTTGAATAGACCACTGAGATTGTGAACAGTCTAGTCCAGCCAGAGACAATGGCTGGGAGGGGTATGTAATCATTGGCGAGGGTATGGAATTTGTGGTGGACGCCGAAGACGATGGCTTCAGTTTTCCCAATGGAAGCGTAATTTGCAGTCTAATGGTTAAATAATGCCTGCTGCACTCCTTGCCCATTTAGGGTTACAATAATCTGCTGTTGCGGCTCAGTCACTTTCTTGGCACAGGGAGAGCATACCAAGCATGTCAAGCAGTGTTCAGAGCTGCGCTCTTCTGATGATTCTTGGTGACTGCAGGATGCGCGGTAATGCGATAGGATCTGACCTGACGAGCTGCTGCGAGAGAAGTTATGTATAAGTGTGTGATGACTGTACCATTTCCTTCATCAGACTGCAGGTTACTGGCAGAACTAGGGAGTCTGTTGTGTCCATTGTGTAACTGGGTTTATACCGTACTGTCTTTCGAGTGAGACGTTAAACCGAGGGCCCGTCTACTCTCTCATGTGGACGTTAAAGATCCCATGGCACTTTTTGAAAAAGGGCAGGGGAGTTCTCCCCAGTGTCCTGGCCAATATTTATCCCTCAGCAGGTGATCAGGTCATTTGTTTCATTGCTGTTTGTAAGAGCTTGCTGCGGCAGCCATGTTACTTACATTCAAAAGTGCGTCATTGTCTGTAAAACACTTTGGGACATCATGAGGTTTTGAAAGAAAGAAATTATTTATTTATTTCTGTATTTTTTTCTTTCTTTCTCAGTAGAACTTTACTCTGCTGTCTGGCCTGTGCTGTCCCTGCACGGGATTGACGTGTTCCAGTTCAGAGCGCTGACATTCCTTGCCTTGATGAGCACAGCAGCAAAAACACCTGACACAGAAGAAATCTAAATCTCCAAATGAACAAAAAAATTACACAGTGAGGGAGGGGTCTTTTTTATATAAAATAAAACCTGCTATTGTCAGAAATAAGTATCTTCTTGGAAAATGCATGAAGTCTTTTCTCAGATTATGGTAAAGTACAGCGTGTTCTGTACTTCCTGCAACAACAAAGACAAATAGCTTATTATAAACACAATGGTACACTCCAGGAGAATCGATCAGCCATGGTTTGTTTCTTTTTCTGGCTCGTCCCTTCCTTTTGTAAACAGAACTATTGGAGTGTGGGTCTTTATTCTCTTGCCTTTAATCATATATCTTTTTTCAAGTGATTAGGATTAATCTGCCAGAATAGAGTAGCTGGATTTTCCCTATCACTATGTGTTTTTTTCTAACGCCAGAGATTTGTTTGTATGTCAAAAGAAGCAACTCCCTTACCAGTTTCAGTGATTTTTATCATGTCTGATTGAAGATATCTCTCCTTTTCTCTCACAACAACAACAAGAACAACTTGTATATATAAAGCACCTTTAACGTAGTAAAACGTCCCAAGGCGCTTCACAGGGGCGTTACAAAACAAAATTTGACATGGCCTAATTGTCTTCCCTCTTCTCTCAAAGGTGACGACTCACGCTGGAGCACAGTTCTATGGTTGCTGCCAGCCCTCTAATATCTCAGTCAAGGATGTTCATTTCATAGGGCAGTCTGTCAGTGGTGAATGTCAACAGACTATTTGGCCACGTGGACAACACAGCCAAGCCCCACCCTGCCCTCACCCAACACCCACACTGGCACTTACCCCCAGAGGTCACTGGATAGCAATCTGGAGCGGCAATTCTGGTTGATATTTCCTCTTCCTAGCCCGGGGACACTGAAGTTACAATCTTCCCCCAGTTAGACCTCAGCTAGAGTATTGTGTCCAATCCTGAGCATCACACTTTAGAAAGGACGTCAAGGCCTTGGAGAGGGTACAGAGGAGATTTACCAGAATGGTACCAGGGATGAGGGACTTCAGTTATCTGGAGAGACTAGAGAAGCTGGGATTGTTCTCCTTAGAGATAAGGTTAAGGGGAGATTTAATAGAGGTGTTCAAAATTATGAGGGGTTTTGAAAGGGTAGATGGAGAGAAACTGTTCCCACTGGCAGGAGGGTCAGTAACCAGAGGACACAGATTTAAAATAATTAGCAAAAATGCCAGGGGGGAGATGAGGAGAAATTATTTTACTCAGCGAGTTGTTATGATCTGGAATTCACTACCTAAAAGGGTGGTTATGATGTGGAGATGCCGGTGTTGGACTGGGGTGGACAAATGTGAGAAGTCGCACAACGCCAGGTTATAGTCCAACAGCTTTATTTGAAATCACAAGCTTTCGGAGCGCTGCTGTTTCGTCAGGTGAAGTGACTTCACCTGACGAAGGAGCAGCGCTCTGAAAGCTTGTGATTTCAAATAAAGCTGTTGGACTATAAAAGGGTGGTGTAAGCAGATTCAGTAACTTTCAAAGGGGAATTGAATCTCAACTTAAAAAGGAAACATTTGCAGGGCTATGGGGAAAGAGCAAGGGAGTGGGACTAATTGATAGCTCTTTCAGAGAGTTGACACAGGCACAATGGGCTGAATGGCCTCCTTCTGTGCTGTATCATTCTATGATTCTATCTGTATGACTCAGTATCATCCTGGGGTGGTTTGTGTCATGGAAGGAACCCTGTAGTCGTTTTTATTACTGTTCCCATTTTAAATTGAAAATTAACTTTGAATTTGGTTTGAAGTCCTTTAAGCTGTATTGCAAACACTCAGCAATCCATTATAGAATCATAAAAATGACATTATAAAAGTTTAACATTAAATGTTCCATTTAACATGAATGCCAGCTTATTTACTTTTCAAAAATATGTATTAAAGGTCAGACTGCAATGATTAGGCTGATCATGTTTTCAATCTAATATCCATTACTTGTAAGAAATGACATTGCTTTTTGTTAACCTTTAAAAATTCCAATTATGGGATTAGTTAGCAGCCTGATGAATATATAAAAAAGTATTTGGGCTGCTTAATATGTTTTGCCTATTAAACCCCCATGGAGGGCAAGATGAAGGCAAATAGACCCTGCACCAGCACCTTTTTAGCCACATACTGTAACTGGGTCATTTAAGCATATCTTTTGCAGAAATTGATCCTCACAGAACAAACCCCTCTGTCATGATTGTTTTGTGCCTCTTGTGTTTAATGCGATTCCCTTTTGTTAATGCCTAAGAGTTTGTGCTAATGTATTGTAAAGGAGATGCTATTGTCTGAAGCCCATAGTTGTCGGCATTGTAACCCTGCATTCACAAACACAGATTATTTTCATGTAAGTTGATTCATTCAAAAGGAACTTACATTATATGATTTCCCTACAGTTTCCTGAATACTGTCCTGGGCCATTTAAACATGTTTCGCTTTGATGCACCTCTACTGGGTTTGTACCATGCGCTGCTGCATTAATCTACGTGAATTTGCATGGGTGGATTGAATGCATCTGACCTGTTTATACAGCTGATTCTTGGCAGGGAAGATCTGTGAGTGTAGTTTCTTTCTGGTTATGCCTGGATGTCTCCATGTAAATGGCAGACAGTACAATATCTACAGTGTGGATGAGTAGAACAGTGACGACACTCCAAAAGTAATCCATTGGTTGTAAAGTGCTTTGGGATGTCCCAAGTACATGATAAAGAGGTATGTGAATGCCAGTTTCTTTACATTGCTATTTTTCCTGGACTGAAGTACATGGGTCATCTATTTTTTTTCTTCTTGTAGCACTTTACACTTGTCCGCCATTGTTCTGCCTATTGGCATAAACGTTATAACCTTGATGGGGTCTGACCAAGGCTCTATATAATTTAAGCATAACTTCCTCCCCTCTGTAATCCAGCCCCCTTGAGATAAAGGCCAACACTCCATTAACCTTTATGATTGCTTTTTGAAACTGCCCATAGGAAAAGCCATACCTGCTCTTTGGATGCTCTGACTGTGAATGGGGGATGGGGAGCAGGTGGGCTGACCCTGTGAGAGACAGTCAGAAGCAAATGCAGGCCTTTGTAGAGAAAAATGCAGGGGAAAGAAACAAAGGGGGTTCAAGAGGCATTTCCAAGCTGCAGAAATCATTTTCCTACATTACAACAGTGACTACACTTCAAAAAGTACTTCATTGGCTGTAAAGAGCTTTGGGACATCCTGACGTCGGGAAAGGTGCTATTTAAATGCAAGTCTTTTTCTTTTTAGGATTTCACTGGATAAAGTCACTCTTCAAGCCAAAAACTCCTCACTGCCACCTTGATCGGGTGATGCTGGCAGCTGTTGCTATTCATAAATCTCTGTCTGTTACATTGAGTGCAATAGCAGTGTAAAGCAAGAAACTCACAGCTGCTCTGCTACTGCCTGCCTCTCTGACATATACAAATGAGGCCAGTGGGACTCAATCAGCAGATCGTGGGAAGGCACAAATAGCAGGAGGAAATTCTGGGACAACTTTTAAAGGAACAAATGCGGAACTTCGACCCAAATTTCATCGCTAAATAAATTCTTTCTGCCGTTTATAAGAACATAAGAAATAGGAGCAGGAGTAGGCCATTTGGCCTCTCGAGCCTGCTCCGCCATTCAATAAGATCATGGCTGATCTTCTACCTCATCTCCACCTTCCCGCACTATCCCCATACCCCTTGATTCCCTTAATATCCAAAAATCTATCGATCTCTGTCTTAAATATACTCAACGACTGAGCCTCCACAGCCCTCTGGGGTAGAGAATTCCAAAGATTCACCACCCTCTGAGTGAAGAATTTTCTCCTCATCTCAGTCCTAAATGACCGACCCCTTATTCTGAGACTGTGACCCCTGGTTCTAGACTCCCCAGCCAGGAGAAACACCCTCCTTGCATCTACCCTGTCAAGCCCTGTAAGAATTTTGTATGTTTCAATGAGATCACCTCTCATTCTTCTAAACTCTAGAGAATATAGGCCTAGTCTACTCAATTTCTCCTCATAGGACAATCCCCCCATCCCAGGAACCAGTCTGGTGAACCTTCGTTGCACTCCCTCTTTGGCAAGTATATCCTTCCTTAGGTAAGGAGACTAAAACTGTACACAATACTCCAGGTGTGGTCTCACCAGGGCCCTATATAATTGCAGTAAGACATCTTTACTCTTATACTCAAATCCTCTTGTAATAAAGGCCAATATACCATTTGCTTTCCTAATTGCTTGCTGTACCTGCATGTTAACTTTCAGTGATTCGTGTACAAGGACATCCAGGTCCCTCTGAATACCAACATTTCCCAATCTCTCACCATTTAAAAAATACTCTGCTTTTCTATTTTTCCTACCAAAGTGGATAACTTCATATTTCTCCACATTATATTCCATTTGCCATGTTCTTGCCCACTCACTTAGCTTGTCTATATCCCCTTGAAGCCTCTTTGCATCCTCCTCACAACTTACATTCCCACCTAGCTTTGTATCATCAGCAAACTTGGATATATTACATTTGGTCCCCTCATCCAAATCATTGATATAGATTGTGAATAGCTGAGGCCCAAGCACTGATCCTTGTGGTACCCCACTAGTTACAGCCTGCCAACCCGAAAGTGACCCATTTATTCCTACTCTCTGTTTTGTGTCCGTTAACCAATCCTCAGTCCATGCTAGTATATTACCCCCAATCCCATGAGCCCTAATTTTATTTAATAACCTCGTGTGTGGCATCTTATTGAATGCCTTCTGATAATCCAAATACACCACATCCACTGGGTGTCCCCTTATCTATTCTGCTAAAAAAAACTCTAACAGATTCGTCAAACATAATTTCCCTTTCATAAATCCGTGTTGACTTTGCCCAAACCTATTATTATTTTCTAAGTGCCCTGTTACCACATCCTTAATAATTGATTCTAGCATTTTCCCTACTACTGATGTCAGGCTAACTGGTCTGTAATTCCCTGTTTTCTCTCTCCCTCCTTTCTTAAATAGTGGGGTTACATTTGCTACTTTCCAATCTGCGGGAACCGTTCTAGGATCTATGGAATTTTGGAAAATGAGAACCAATGCATCCACTATCTCTATAGCCACCTCTTTCAAAACCATAGGATGTAGGCCATCAGGTCCAGGGGATTTATCGGCTTTCAGTCCCATTAATTTCTCCAGTACTATTTTTTTACTAATATTAATTTCTTTCAGTTCCTCATTCTCGCTAGACCCTTGGTTCTCCACTGTTTCCGGGAAGTTTTTTACGTCTTCTTCCATGAAGACAGACACTAAGGCTGTGATTTTGCCGGCGCTCAGAGGGCGGGTTTAGAGGCGGGTCAGAGGTTAAAATAGTTTTGATTGATGGCGGGTTGTGATCCCGCTGTCAACCCGCCTCCAAACAGCTTCCCCAAGTGTCGGGTCCCCGATTTGCGAATGGACCCGACACCTAGTGGCGGGAAGAGGATTAAAGGCACTTACCTGCCTATTAATAGGTACTTGCCAGTAGTTGTCAGCCTATTTTTGAATTTTGCCGCTTCTGTTAATGCTTTGAAAACAACAGCGAACTTCACCCCCCCCCCCCTCAAATCTAATTGACATTGACTTCTGTGATACAAATACATTTTCACATTCATTGTGTCATTCTATATATACAGTACTGCACATTACACAGGACTACAGATGCTATTCAATTACAGCAATAATTTCCTCTTGCTATCAACGGCAGATTAATTCTCAATAAACCTACAATAATCATGTCTCAATCATAAGTCCTATTATGAACCAATGGCTTGAGAAAGGCAGAGTGCATGTATTTGCTATAGTTACTTTCTCAAATAGCTGGGTGCCACAACACTGCCATACAGTAGGACATGGGGTTGCTTGTTTTCAAATCCCTCTATGGCCTCCCTATCTTTGTAACCTCTTCCAGCCCTACATCCCTCTGAGATCTCTGCGCTCCTCCAATTCTGGCCTCTTGCGCATCCTTGATTTTCATCGCTCCACCATTGGTGGCCGTGCCTTCAGCTCTGGAATTCCCTCCCTAAGCCTCTCCGACTCTTCACCTCTCCTCCTTTAAGATGCTCCTTAAAACCTTTCCTCTTTGACCAAGCTTTGATAACGCTCCTGTGAAGTGCCTTGGGATGTTTTACTACATTAAAGGTGCTATATAAATGCAAGTTGTGGTTGTTGCAACCATGATTTCCCACGTGGTGAGTTTCTGATTTTTGCTTGGGCATTGGATGGGGGAGATGATTGGCAAGCAAGCCACTCCAGGTAGCAAGCTGTTAGGCATCAAAGTAACAGTGACAGTGTGCTGTTGACAGAGTTAATAAGTTACAGCAAAGGGAAACCTAAGTGAAGGGGAAATACTTAACCCAAAAGCATGTTGCATCGCATCAGCAGTTACAACCTAAGGGTATGTTTCACAGAACAAATTGGGAAGCAATGACCATACCTCAGATTTGAGTTCTGTACTTCTTCACCTGCCCACATACAGAGCTGCCATTCTGGTGCACTGGAGTAAATTACTGTAAATTTGACTTGGAGTTTGTGATATTAGTTGAATTCAATTTTTTTTTTCTAAAGAAATGATGACAGGTCATCAGTTGTGCAGACATCTCCACCTGAAGAAAGACTAATAAGAGTCTGGCTTTGGTTTCATGTATCTCTATGTTGCTAGCAACAGATGCACACACTGACACTGATGTCAAAGGTGTACTAGTTCCACTTTGATCTGGTGGATGTAGCTTTCTGCAGACGGAGGCGAGAGGCTTAAAAGTTTCCACTGGGGATCATAAATATAAGATAGTCACTGTCAAATCCAATAAGGAATTCAGGAGAAATGTCTTTACCCGAAGAGTTGTTAGAATGTGCAACTCGCTAACACATAGAAACATAGAAACATAGAAAACAGGTGCAGGAGTAGACCATTCAGGTCCTTCGAGCCTGCACCGCCATTCAATGCGTTCATGGCTGAACATGCTACCTCAGTACCCCATTCCTGCTTTCTCGCCATACAAGGAGTGGTTGAGGCGATTAGCGTAACTGCATTTAAGGGGAAGCTAGATAAACACATGAGGGAGAAAGGAATAGAAGGATATGTTGATTGGGTGAGATGAAGTAGGGTGAGAGGAGGCTCGTGTGGAGCATAAACACCGGCACAGACCAGTTGGGCGAAATGGCCTGTTTCTGTGCTGTCATTTCTGTGTAATTCTATGTAAAAAGGGGCAAGGAATTTGTGAAAAGATGGGTCGGTTGGAGAGAACCTAAGGAAAATGTATGGAGGTATTTTGCACAACCAGAAAAGAACATCCTGTCCTTCAATCTGTTACTGTTCTGAGATAAATTGAGTCATACTGCAGATTTGCAGACTAGGCTGTCTGAATGATAATAGTCATCAAAAATATCATGTCTAACTTTCAGCATTGACTTAATGTAGTGATTGGGTAAATTTAATGGAAAAGGCACAAAATTCATTGGAGGAGAAATTGGGTATAGCGGGGAAATGGCGCAAAATTAGTGGGGCGTTGAAAACGCGGGCCCGAAGACAGAGGACAAGGCTCATCTCCATAATACCGGTGATCAGCCGACGCCAATCGGGCATCCCAATATAACCTTGCTGGTCCTGGACTTCCACAAATTGGCCATTTGGATGCCGAGCCGTCCGCATAAGTCCTGGGAGGGGATCAGGCGAATGGGAGGGGGGCAAGCACGGGCTGGCAGTGGCCAGTGGTATTGCTGTGGAGCCACGAGGAGCAGGAGTGCTCCACATCAAGGTAAGTGAAACTGCAAAACTTGCCCTTCTTCGGCCAACTCCAGCGTGTAGGCTGCCGTAGACTAGGAATAACGGAGTGGAGCATGCCTCGGGTTTTTGTCCAATTTGTCATCGGGGTCTTGAAATAAAGGAACAGGAGTAGGCCATTCAGCCCCTTGAACCTGTTCCACCATTCAATTAAATTATGGCTGATCTGCATCTTAACTCCATCTGCCTGCCATGGTTCTGTAACCCTTAATGCCTTTGCCTAGCAAAAATCTATCAGTGTCAGTTTTGAAATTTTCAATTGACCCCCAGCCTCAACAGCTTTTTGAGGGAGAGAGTTCCAGATTTCCCCTATCTTTTGTGTGAACAAGTGTTTCCTGATATCACTCCTGAACGGCCTAGCTCTAATTTTAAAGTTATGTTCCCTTGTTCTGGACTCTCCCACCAGAGGAAATAATTGCTCTCTATCTACCCTAACAGGTATGAGGCCCCTAACTAACTGTTTCAGGTGGGCAATGTGGGCGTCTAAAAGTCACCCGATACAAAATGACCTCAGGCTGTCCCGAAGCACTTTACAGCCAATGAAGTATTTTTTAAAGTGTAGTCACTGTTGCAATGTAGAAATTAATAAAAATACATTACTACATATCAATGAAAAATGTTATTTACTGAAGCCATAAAATTGTGATCAACATCACAAAAAGAGACTTTATATGACAAATTTGGGCCATTTAACTGAATTATATCCTCTTGCTTACATGAAAAGTCCAAGCTAAATCTTCCAAAGAATGTCTCTCCCAATAAACTCCTTGTAGCTAGCCTATTACAGGGCAACAATCCCTTGCCTGGCACATAACAATCACACTGTGCCACGTTAACAGATTATCAGCTCTCAGGAATGAACAACCCCTTTTAGTTGAGGTACAGATTAGCTGTGATCTCATTGAATGGCGGAACAGGCTTGAGGGGCTGAATGGCCCACTCCTATGTTCCTAATCTCACACATGAGATTCTTGATCCACTTACTTACTGTTGTGTGTATTGAGGTGTGTATTGAGGTGAGGTACTTGACCAGATTATTCTAAAGACCTCATAAAGGACTTAGCAGAGGAATAAACTTTTGGCTTGTATTACTTCATATGTAATGGTCAAACGATACCCATTAACACAGCAAAATGCACATCTGTCATCGGGAAAATTATGAATTATTACATCGTGCTCTGACCATTCCAAATAACTCAGACTGGATGAAATGCGTCTTTGTGTCATGTGGCAGCTGTAATCACACAATAAACGCAGTGAATAAACACCTTTTTCTTCAAAAAGACACCTGACAGGTCTTGCTGTTCCCAGCAACAGATACACATTTGTTACTGGTTTGCACTTTAAATATTTATTTATGATAACAAATCCAATTAAACAAGCAAGAAAATAAAGCACCTAGTAACTGAATCTGAAATTACCCTGCTGTAACTTGCTCACAGATATTGGAGCATAGTGAGGCTGAGACACGAAGGACACAGAGCCATCTAGTGGGCACACCCTGCAAATTCAGTTCTTCAAACTCAGCGTACAACTACAACAACTATTTGCATTTATATAGCGCCTTTAAGGCAGTATATCCCATGGGGCTTCACAGGAGCGTAATCGGACAAATATTGAAACCGAGCCAAAGAAAGAGATATTAGGACAGGTGACTAAAAGCTTGGCCAAAGAGGTAGGTATTAAGGAGCGTCTGAAAGGAGGAGAGAGAGGTAGAGATGTGGAGAGGTTTAGGGAGGGAGTTCCAGAGCTTGGGGCCTAGACAGCTGAAGGCACGGCCGCCAATAGTGGGGTGTAGGAAGTGGGGGGATACACGCGAGGCCAGAGTTTGCCCATTATGACTTTGCTAGACGCAGAGCCGACGCAGAGTTAAAATAAATACCTTGACCTAAATCCATAGGTAAGTCCACTGTGAATTGTTCAGAAGCTTCAGGAGAGGAAAGAACAAAATTGGTGGTGGGAGGGGAAATTTAAAATAAATAGCATGGAATATTTTTCAGTCTGGTATAACCGTGAATACATGCCTCGACCCTGTGGTTTACACAATTTACTTCATCAGCAAGCCATAACCTTGGCCATGGCCATGAAAACCCGCTGACAACTTTATTACTGATGGGTAATCATGTTGACACACCCACAGAAAACAGTTCTGTGTGCCATAGTACCGCTAGCAATCTTTTATTCAAATAAGTTTTATTTTTTCACTGACATGTTTAATGCTGAGCTTCTCAGATAATTGCAAACAATAAAATAACCGGCACTTTTTTATACCTACATATATATATATAAATGAAAGTGGCAATGATAATGAGCTAAAAGATGATCATTCATAAAACACTAGAGGTTGTTGCTATATTGATTCTGTTTATTGCTTTGTTAAGGCTAGCGTGCCAATGTGTAATCAATCTCCATCTCACAATATTAAGCTTACTTGGAATTTGTTTAATCTCATTTTTATTCATTTGCGAGAAGGCCTCAGTGGCTGAAACAAAAGAAAAAGCTCAGTGTGAGCCGTCAGGCTGCACATGTTGTGCAAACACGTTAATCCCAGGAAGAATAAATCAGACCGCAGACAGCCTGATGGGATGAGTGATTAGCGTTCAGCGAGGAGCCAGCTGTGAGCTCTCAGGACCCGCCAACTAGCAGCATCTTACTCAGCACAAGAAAAAAGGGAAAATCAAGCCCCTTTTGAATTATTTAATGCAGACTTGAGTCACAGGTCTCAGGTGCATTCGGGAACAACACTGCTGTGACTTTTGTTCAATTCTGTGGTGCTTCACATTCAGCTGTACCCCACCGAGATTAATTACAAAAATATCCTTAGCAGGGATATTGCTAATTTAAATGTTACAGCCTCATTTTGAATTTCTGGAATGCTGTCATGTAATTAGTAATTACACTATGGAGCACAAAAATGTGATTTTAAAATATATATATGTATATATACACACACAAGAATCACCACATGTCAAAGTATTTAATTTTTCTACTTTCATCAAGAAAGCTATGTAACTTTTTTCCCCTGTTCCATTCAGTGTGGAGATAATCTCTATTGAAGTGGAAAATAATCCTAGAAATGTTATCAACAATCTTCAAGCTTTTCAAACCCAACCTAATCACTGATTGTCTTCTTTACGACTCTCCTAACTCTTAGTTCGGAACCATGGGCCTTGGCCCTCACCCAGGCTTTCTCAATTAAAAAAAATACACTCCCTATGACATTGACATGAATCAAAATGACTGCTCCTGTAGCATCTTCTTTATATCACGGCGATGTATCAGGCTGGGCAGCTTGCGGTATAGAATCGGTCCTACTTATGTTGGAAGAAGGAGTCCACAGGAGCAGCGTCGGGTGAACAACGTGTGCACACACAGGCCAGCGAGTCAGCGTTTGTTTGGAAATCATGATTTGCAACCTGACCTCTTGCAGCTGGACCCTCTTCAGTGGCCGAGGGAGGTCTGCACTAGGCTAGTGACTGACGAAACGATATCATTGGCCCGTATGTGTGGACTGAGCTCTCAACCCACCCATCTACAGTCCCCACCACATATAGCAGGCGCATTCGTGCAAACGCAATTTGCCCTCTATACACGGTGGATGCTAAATCGATCGGACTCCTTAGAGCCTAAGTTTATTGAATTGGCTAAAATAGCCGGCCCACTTAATGTATTATAAGTGGTGCTTTTGAATTCAATAGTAACAGGAAGTGGTTAGTGCCATTTGCCCGATCTGGGCAGCCGCCTGGGATAAGCGTGGACAATTTAGTGATGGGGTCTGTATTTATTTAATAAAGGATTCCCTGCTAGTGGTGCTTCCTTTAAAGGGAGCAGCAAAAGCCACCTTTTCTTGTAGCTGTCCTGCCTCATTTACTTTACACCACTGCCACCGCAGTCAATGTTGCCAGCAGTTGTCGTGCTATAGCGTGAAGAAGCCCTAAGTCTGTAAGAAAGGGTGATGAGAAGCAGTGAACTACCATACGTACATTTGAAAGAAACAGGAAAAGATCACCAGGGCCATCAAGTCCACCCTATCCAGACAAGGTGTAACCACTTACATCATTTACTCACCACGCAATCTCGTGAGAGAGGCAAAAGTACCAGAGAAATTCCCATGGCCAGTTCTGAAAAAATAGATCAGGAAGGAGAGTGCATCCATGTGCAATAAGTGATGCAGCAGGTTCCCACTAACACCAGCATTTCTTCCAATACCATGAGTATTGCTCACTCTTCTGTGAACTATATTGTCAAGCACAATTTATCCCAAGGCTTCATTACAACAAGTGCTGAACTATCACGTCCAGGGCGATCCAGACTATTGTGTCTCCTGGTACTCGATGAGCTGGTCAAGCATGCTGCCTTGAAAGGGACAAAGGCTGCCACCAATTAACCCCAAAATGTGCTGGACAACAAAACATCCTGAAATGAAACAAAAAATATCTAATTAAAATTAGTAGGAAAAAGGGTAGACTTAAGTCAAAATATACTTGCTTACCATCTTGCTGACAAGAATTTGTAAGTCTATTATTTTCTGTGCGTGTGGTAGGTGAAGGAGAAGGGTAGAGACAAGAGAATCATTCTGTAAAACAGAACTCATTGTTTGAACGGTAGACGTACAGACTCTCGGACTTTACCTATTTCAGTGATGTCATCACCCATCAAGTCACAGCACCAATTGCTTGCAAACATGGATATTTTTCCAGCATACAACAGCAGACTGCCTGAGGGAGTGGCAAAGATTGATTTTATGTTGAAAACACTGGTAGATGTTTTCAATCAGGAAGGCAGAGAATTATAGGGAAGACTTTTAGTAGTGTTGTTGTACACAGGTCAATATTAGGATGCACTTTATATTGTTATCTGCAAAGGCCCATGGCACTGAAAGCCTGCACACCTGTTGCACACTAGGTTCTGTAAATAGACAAAAAAGGTCTTAGCCCCATGATATCAAAGCGCCCGAACAGTGCTCCAGATGCTCAGCACCCACACGAACCAAGCAGTGCGTGGGAGCGCAGTCGCGGTGTTGGGCCCTTTCCCTTAAAGTCAACTCATCCTCTTGCTCTGCTTTTTGCAAGTAGCTGCTCTACTTATTTCCACCAGTTTCAGTGCTGTTTTATTGTGTTTCCAAAACTGAACTTACTCAGAATTTCTTAAAGCTGTAGCCCGCCTGCCTTCTGTGCCTGTGTCCCTGCTGAACTGTCAGTGTATGCTGCCAACGCATACAATGCCAACCCCGTTCATGGGTAGAGAGGGGATGCTTTCCAAGAATGTGTGTCTGGTCTGTGACCATAAGGTACAGAATAATGCCTGATATTCTGGCAGTTAACTTGATTCCTTCACCTTACACCAATCTATAGTGCCACCTTTATTTCAGGACCAGGAAGATTGGATTAATGGCTGCTGAAGGACCAAAACAACCCACTGCAGCCTAGTCTCCTTACCCCATTGAGTCACCTAGAGAAGGAGAAAAACATATTTTAGAATAATGACAGTGTAAAATGACCAAAAAGGATAGATCCGAGTATTACTTAAATGGTGAAAAGCTAGAAACAGTGGAGGTCCAAAGAGATTGAGGAGTCCATGCACACAGATCACTAAAATGTAGTAATCAGGTACAACAAATAATCAAAAAGGCTAATGGAATGTTAGCCTTTATAACTAGAGGGCTAGAATATAAAGTGGGGGAACTTTTGCTACAGCTATACAAAGCCCTGGTTAAACTACATCTGGAGCACTGTGTACAGTTCTGGGCAACGCACCTTAGAAAGGATATATTGGCCTTGGAAGGAATGCAGTGCAGATTCACCAGAATGTTATCCAGGGCTCCAAGGGTTAGATTATGAGGAGTGATTACACAAACTAGGCTTGTATTCCCTGGAATATAGAATGCTAAGGGGTGATTTGATTGAGGTTTTAAAGATTTGAAAGGAATTGATAGGGTAGATAGAGAGAAACGTGTTCCGCTGGTGAGGGAGTCTTGGAAAAGGGGACATAAGCTTAAAGTCAGAGCCAGGCCGTTCAGAAGAGAAGTTAGGAAACACTTCTTCATGCAAAGTGCAGTAGAAGTGTGGAACTCTCTCCCTCAGAAAGCAGTAGATGCTGGCTCAATTAATCATTTTAAATCTGAGGTCTGCTAGAAATCAGGGGTGCCCAAAATGTATATGGTTATGCGAACAAAATTGTGACACGAATAATGCCGTGTTTACATGATGGTATTAGAACTGGAGACAAAACGTCTCTTCAGACTAGTCTTAGAATAACTGGATAGATGCTTAGAATCTGCTTGTGTTTTGGTTCCCTGCGGATGTTATAGCATTCTGCAGCGTGACAGTCATAAATAATCTTGTTTCCAAGCTAACTTTCTGCTGTTTTCAAGTTAGGGTTTCAACTTTGTTTATGTATCTCTAATTGGACCAACTAAGGCTCAATGCCTACGTGTCTTCTATTATTACTAATAACCATGATATAATGCTAAGGTAGGAATTGGGGTTAGCTTAACAAAACTGATTGTGAAGATAATTAGAAGTTAATTAGTATAAAAAGACTTAGAATAGAAGGAATTTGGGGATTTTAAGGTATCCATCTCAGGATGGAGCAGTTTGTTATATGAAAGTGAGATGGCGACCGGCTGAAGTGGGACATCTCTGGCTTGGGCCTCATGATTGAAAGGGGACAAGGCCAGGCCTAGTACCAATTGTACCAGGAAGATAAGACACGAATTCCAAAGGAAAAACCTTCAGAAAGATTAAATAATAAGACAAATTGGCTGAGATCATGAGACCCCTGTAGGGGAGGGCTTTCATCCAAAAATTGAGACAAAGAACTCGACGCCCCATTGGGTACTGAGGTTTTTGGGGAGCCTCTATTGGTTAAATGGTCTTGTCAATAATTTGGCCTCAGGCCCACCCCTAAAAAGAGAATAAAAGTAACACCCCGAGGGCTTGCCCACACAGACGGTGGAGGGAAGAGCCAAGCAGAAGTTGGGCTGGTCGAACGCTCACCAACTCGAAGGTTCGAGACGAGAGGAAGAGAGGCCGCAAACCAGAGAACTGTTCACGCACGCCAGCCGTCTGTCCGATCGGGACTGGTACCAGCTGCTTGTCACGGTCGTATGTTTTTGCTGTATAACTAGCATGTTATATTCCATCTTAAACTCTGATTAAACACAATATACCCACCATATTGGTTTGGAGTTGATTCTGATTATTTGAAAGACTAGAGATAAGCTACTAATTGGCTTAATCTCCACAGATCGATAGATTTTTGCTAGACAAGGGTACAAAAGGATATGGAGCCAAGGTAGGTGGATGGAGTTAAAATACAGATGAGCCATTATCTCATTGAATGTTCCTATGTAGAACTGGTGATCGCGAGTTGGCAGCCCGTTTTACATCTCTCCTGATTTTTATTTTGAAATGCTGCCGACTCGCTATCACCCAATTTAAACTATTGCACAAAGTCAAGATCTACCCCACTCAGTCCATCCAGCTCACAATATTGGCCTGAATTTTGCGGTAAGAATAAAGGTGAGGCTATCAGCGCTCACCGTTATTATGGAGTAAATCGGACAGCAACTTCTGGCATCCACAAATGTTCAGTTAAATGTGGAAATCAAGAAGTTGCTGTCCGATTTGCCCTGCTCCTCCACAAGCTTCGCTACACCGGTACCTTGCCGAGAGATTTGGCATTCAAACACATGAAGGCCATGAAGTTGGGGTACTTACCCGCTAAACACGGCAGAGAAAAAGTTAGGGCTGGTCCATTCAAGTGTAAGTGAATTTTCATCAGTGTGATAAGTCTTGATTACTACAAAACAAACAACTTCTTTGGCACTGAAAATTTAATTTTACAAGTGTGGAGTCTCATTCCTTCAGATTTTAATTATTGTTGGAGATTTTTTTTTTAATTAAAAAATTTTTTTTTTACTTTTTCCTTTCTGTCTCTTTTATCTCTCTTTCTTAATCCCATCTTTCTTTCTCTCTCTTTATTTCACTTTCTTTACATGAATTAACTATTCTAATTTACACTTCCTGGTTTAGACTCTGCGTGTCTCAGTAAAGATTCTTCAATCTGATTGGTTGAAGAGACACACTGTTGTTTGATCTGTTCACATAGGTCCCAGATCCCCTGTAGAGGGCGCCACGCTGAAATGGATTTCTAATTACAACAAGTCGCAGTGCAAACGCCCACAGAAAGTCTATGAGCAGCGGTAAACATAATGAACGGCAAGCGCCATTCATTCGCTGCTGACCACAAAATCCGGGCCATTACCTAACCTTCAGTGCTGTATCCATGCAGTGAATCATCTTTATTTAGTTCTTGACATGGACAAGGTCAAACCTGTGATCTTATTTCCCTGTTGAATGAGGAAGACTGCATAGCTGCTCTTGGATCCTCATTTATGTGAACAAATAGAAGCAAAACTAATAATTGAATATGTATTTCATTTTACAGTGCCAGCGTACTTGTTCACTTCACTGCAAGCCATTGATATATATTTTAAATTAATAATTCTGAAAATAACAAGTCACTGTATTAAAGTCACAACATTCTTTTTGCCAAGATTACATATTTGTGTTAAGCAGACTCTGGTCCACAGTACATTGTATCTGAATAGTTGGTTTGTGATTGCTTTCAAGTGTCAGCACTAATGAGTGACCCAACAAAAAAATATTTATAAAAGTAAATACTGTAAAATTACTATTGCTGTATGTTAGCACATGTAACAATAATATTTACCAGACAAGGAAGTGACTTGAAAAATAATAACACTGCCAGAATTCCCAGTAGATCTTCAATAAGCTTCAGCTGGCAGGTGATGATTAGCCATAAATATCTTTGTTTACAATCTTCATGTCTTCTGCAATTCTCCCTGCTTCTTTAAAATTTAACATTTCAGCAAAACCCAGCAAATAAAGAGAATCATAAATAATACAGACCATCCTTTAGAATAAGTTGTTTAAATAATTGAGGGAATACAAATGCTAGGCCAGGCCTGCACTTCAGATTTCTTCTGGAAAACGGAGCCAGGAAGGGTTTTGCTGAACTGAAGCTTGGATCTCCAAATATTGATATTTGCCATCAAGCTGGAAATGCAAATAGGACTCTTAACAATTTGAATTTGACTCCAAATTGGCTTGAAGCTTGGCTTAGATTTGGCAAGAAGCTGGAATCATTTCTGAAGAGACATCCCCTGTTGTTTCAACACGTTGTGTTTATGTATTGACCAGACTATATTTGGATATTTTTTGTTTCTAACTGGATTCTATTCGACATACCAAGCCTACAGCTTGAATCAGGACTACCCACAGCACAGTATCTACTTGCAGCATTTCAGGAGGTAACTATATTAATTGTCAGCAAACAATATATATAATCGACTTGGATTTTCAGAAGCAGTCCATAAAATTCTAAATATGAGGTTTAGGAAGAAGCTTGAGACTCATGAAATAAATGGAAAATTAGAACAACAACAACTTGCATTTATATAGCGCCTTTGATTTAGTAAAATGTCCCAAAGTGCATCACAGGAGCGTTATCAAACAAAATTTGACACCGAGCCACATAAGGAGATGTTAAGACAGATGACCAAAAGCTTGGTCAAAGAGGTAGGTTTTAAGGAGTGTCTTAAAGGAGGAGCGAAAGGTCGAGAGGCAGAGAGGTTTAGGGAGGGAATTCCAAAGCTTAGGGCCAAGACAGCTGAAGGCACAGCCGCCAATGGTGGAGCGATCAAAATCAGGGATGCATGAGAGGTCAGAATTGGAGGCCAGAGATCTCGGAGGGTTGTAGGGCTGAAGGAGGTTACAGAGATAGGGAGGGGCGAGACCATGGAGGGATTTGAAAACAAGGATGAGAATTTTAAAATCGAGGCATTGCCAGACTGGGAGCCAATGTAGGTCAGCGAGCACAGGGGTGATGGGTGAACGAGACTTGGTGTCAGTTAGAATGATGCAGCAGAGTTTAAGTTTATGGAGGGTGGAAGGTGGGAGGCCGGCCAGGAGTACGTTGGAATAGTAAATTCTAGAGGCAACAAAGGTATGGATGAGGGTTTCAGCAGCAGATGAGCTGAGGCAGCGGCAGAGTCAGGCGGTGTTACGGAAGTGGAAGTAGGCGGTCTGGTGATGGAGCGGATATGGGGTTGGAAGCTTATCTCGGGGTCAAATAGGACACCAAGGTTGCAAATGGTTTGGTTCAGCCTCAGACAGATGTTAGGGAGAGGGATGGAATCGATGGTTAGGAAACGGAATTTGTGGCGAAGACAATGGTTTCGGTCTTCCCAATATTTAGTTGAAGGGAATTTCTGCTCATCCAGTGCTGGATGTCGGACAAGCAGTCAGACAATTTAGAGACATTGGAGGAGTTGAGAGAGGTGGTGGTGAGATAGAGCTGGGTGTTGTCAGCGTACATGTGGAAACTGACGATGTAGAGCAGAAGGCGATAAACAGAAAAAGCCATTGAGGATGCAGAAGCAAGGATTGGTTTTAAGTCCCCTATTGGTCAAAATATTTGTAAATAATATATAGAAGAGAGTACTTCTTGTGCATTATAATAATGTTATGAAAAAAATTGTGTTGCCTAGCCATATAATAAAATTGAAGGCACATGAGGGATTTGAATCGATTAAGCGGATGTGTTAAGTAATGATGAATAGATTTTAATGTAGAAAAATGGAAGACTATATACACATGGAAGGTACACAGGAAATACATTTTGAGGCCGTTTCTGGCCTGTTAACGCCAGGCAAAAGACAGTGAAAATCAACCCTAAAGCTGTTTACTGAGAAGCTAGAGATTAGAGATTTGCATTTAACACTAAGGCTCAGTATGTAAATCCCATTGCGGTTCAAGTTGATGCTTCACAGGATACCAGTTTGGCCAGCTCCCCAGAGTCTATATATTGATATACAGAGGTTGAAGTAACAGGACTAAAACATATGGTTTTAATCAGTATTGTGCATCTATTTGGGGTCAGAGTCAAGAAATGCCATTTAAAAAAAACCATTCTGGAACAGATGAAACTAAAATTAATGTTACTGTAAACATGTTAGAGTATGTTTAATGACCCGTAGGTCATAAATATCTTTAGAAGACTTCAATCTAAGGAGACAATTATTGAAATTTCCACCTATAACCTGTTCTTCAATGTTGACATGGGGGTGTTGGTGGGGGCTGGTGTCGGGTGGTAATTTTCATCTTCACTGCCTGGGCAGTAATCTGGCGGAGTGGATTGTACGCCCTCTGTAGAACCTGGCCGCTTCTCACTCCATTGATTTGTTGGTGTGGTTTTTCAGTATCATTTGAAAATGAAAGTGAAGTTGAATGATGCAGGGTTTTATAAATTTTATCAAATAAGACCTGAAGGAATATTAGACCATGCGGTAGGGCTTGGAGCATTACCAGTTTTTCGTTCCATATAGTAGGTTGCAGAAAAAAAATCACTGTCTGGTAGAGATTTAAGGTAATTGGCAAAAGAGCCAGAGGTGAGATGAGGAGAATTTTTTTTTACGCAGCGAGTTATTATGATCTGGAAGGTACTGCCTGAAAGGTTGGTGGAAGCAAATTCAATAGTAATTTTCAAAAGGGAATTGGATAAATACTTGAAAGGGAGAAAATTGCAGGGCTGTGGGGAAAGAGCCGGGGAGTGGGACTAGTTGGGTAGCTCTTTCAAAGAGCTGGCACAGGCACGATGGGCCGAATGGCCCTCTTCTGTGCTGTAAGATTCTACGATTCTTTATCATAAAACAGATCGTGAACAAACTAAAACAAGATCTACAGTATATTACCAAACTGTATAACACAAGATTAGAAAGACTTCTCCAAGTCAAAGTACAGACTACTTATATATTGCATTTCTTAGGCCTACATGCACTTCCTGTGTAACACTTTCTTACTTCCTGTCTCAAGATGTTTGTTACACACTGTGAACATTTGGGAATGCCTGAAGTCACGCCTAAAGGTTATGTCTATTTACGCTACTTCTAATGTGAGAAGTCGCACAACACCAGGTTATAGTCCAACAGCTTTATTTGAAATCACAAGCTTTCGGAGCGGCTGCTCCAAGGAGCAGCCGCTCCGAAAGCTTGTGATTTCAAATAAAGCTGTTGGACTATAACCTGGTGTTGTGCGACTTCTCACTTTTGTCCACCCCAGTCCAACACCGGCATCTCCGCATCATGGCTACTTCTAATGGGTCACACACTGTCACATCTCCTCTAGTATACTTACCTTTCAGTCCTCCTACCCTAGGTGGTGCTGCTACTTTTCTTTCATTGCCTTTGATGTTAGCCTAATGCCATCTTGCCTGCTGGCTTCTTTTAATGCATAACAAAATCAAGGAAAGCATGTAGAGCATTTAAATCCTTCTTTGTGTGGTATGTTTCTTCAGCTGAGATTTTACAGTTTGCTGCATTAAATGTGCTCAGTGTGTTCCTGCTTATTTTTGCATTCCCAAAAACTAACCAGCACAATGGCATCCTGCCTTCTGGCTGCTTAAAGTATGTAGCAAATGTGAGGAAACCACTTAAGGGCTGACAGGAGGCTTTTAATCCTTCTAATCGTGTTTCCTCTGCTTAGATTTTAAAGTTTGGTACCTTAAATGTGCTCAGGGTTTCCTGTATTTTTTTCCCATGCTGCTGATAAATAATTAATTAGCACTTCAATGCTATTCTGACCGCCTGCTTCTTGCAGCATCAAAAAAATGTCCAGAAAGCACTTCAAGCCCTACAGGAATCATCTAATCCTGTTTCTTTTGCTCCGATTTTACATTTTACTGCATTAAATGTACTCAGGCATTTTTGTTTTTTTCCACACTCCCAAAAAATAATTTATTCATTGGCGCCACCCCACTGTGGCTGGTGGCTACTTGCATGTGAAAAAAAAAAGTTGGGGAAAAAACTTGGGAGCCTTCGAACTGTTCACTTCTCTTTCTTTTGCACAGTTTCAGTCTCCACTGCACTCGCAGGGGAGGGGGGGGGGTCCCATTTTATCTTGCTGTGCGCAAATTGGCTGCTGAGCTTTCCCCATTGTCCTGGCCAACATTTATTGCTCAACCAACATCACTTAAAAGAACAGATTATCTGGCCGTGTATCTCATTGCTGTTTGTGGGATCTTGCTGTGCGCAATGCAGCTGCCGCGTTTCCCTACCTTACAACAGTGACTACACCTCAAAAGTACTTTGTTGGCTGTAAAGCGCATTGGGGCGTCCTGAGGTCGTGAAAGGCGCTATAGAAATGCAAATTCTTGCTTTCTTTCATGTGGAATTAACCCCTTTCATTGACTCTGAATATCCTCGACAATGGTGCCTGCTGACTAGTTGCACCCCGACTCTTTCTGAACTCCTTCAGTCAGGGGCATTTGCATAAATGCAGCAAGTACCCACTTAGTGGGTGGCAATGGGGGAAGGGAGAGAAACCCTGCGCTCCACGATTGGTTGCTGACATTTCAAAACACTGTTGCCAACCCTCCAGGACTGCCCTGGAGTCTCCAGGAATTAACAATTATTTTTTTTTCCATAAATTTTATTTCTTTTTTCTCTCTCCCACATGGCAGCTGTCTTTCATTCTGCCAGTGCCATTTACACTTCTCTAGAGCCATCTTTTGTTTCTTAACTTGTCCCATTACCATCTCCTTTTGCCTTGCACCATCTCTTAATCTCCCTTAATGTCTCTTAATCTCTCCTGCCTTCCATCCTATCACAGACCTTCCCTTTTGTTCTTTCCTCCCCTCCCCTCTTTCCCTGCCCCTACACTTGCTTAAAATCTGTTACATCTCCAGCTTTTTCCAATTTGACGCAGGGTCATCGACCTGAAACGTTAACTCTGTTTCTCTCTCCACAGATGCTGCCTGACCTGCTGAGTATTTCCAGCATTTTCTGTTTTTATTTCAGATTTCCAGCATCCACTGTATTTTGCTTTTGTATTAACAATTAATCCTCTGGACACTGCAGCAAGCAACTGCGTTAAAAAAAATGTGTTTTCTTGTTCATTTTCTTTGAACACTTGTGTTTATTAGTTATGAACTATCAGAGATGTGGGAAAAAAGGCTGTTTGACCAGCCTGGATCAGTTGGAGGCCGGAGGTCATGTGTTGAACCTCCAGGAATACGCCCAACCAGAGTTGGCAACCCTATTTCAAAACCTGGTAGGCCTCACTTCCCCCAGGATATGGTGTAGGTGGGCGCACTTGTACTTTCAGTGTTGCCCGCATGGAAAGGGACCAGGGTATAAGAGGTGCCCATCCCCACATCTGGCAGAGATGCCGACAGACACCAAACAGGGTAGAGACCTGGCTGGCTTGGTCTGTCCCTATTTCCACCCCCACATGCTGCCATCTGCTCCAAATATAGTGTAATTATACCAAAATAGACTTGGATTTCAGAGCCGTTATGCCACTAACAGTCCCATTTATATGTGCCAGGACAGATATTCTGATTTATTTAGATACATTGGCTGGAATTTTCTGGGGTCAATGCGGGCGCGATTGGGGGCAGGTCGGGTGGGAAATTTGAAAAACCTTGGAGCGGGTCGGGAACCTGCCGTCATCCCGCCCCCACGTGACTTTCCCTAGGGCACGTTTGCCAGCGCGATAGCGACCCGAACGGCAGAGGCGGGCGAGCTAATTCAGATCATTATGAGGTACTTGTCAGACCATTAAACTGCCATCTATGACATAAGCATGGGTGCCGTTTATACTGTCTCACCTTGGTTATCAGAATCGGACCACAATGAACCCCAACACCAGCAGCACCAGGTACACCAGCAGCACCAACAACAACACCACCAACCTTCTCCTCAACCAGCTGATGCTGCACGGGACAGAGGGCATCAGCACAGGGCTGCACCACGCCGGTGGCGATACCCCCACCACAGGGTATACAGGCAGAGGATGAGCTTCCTCAACATGACTGAGCAGCAGTGCCAAAGGAGGCTCAGGCTATCGTGCCAGGTCGTCGCAGACATTTGCAGATTGCTGGAGCAAGACCTGCAGCCCAGCGGAGCGGGTGGACACGCCTTACCAGTGGCTGTCAAAGTCACCAGCTCCCTCAACTTCCTTGCCTCAGGCTCCTTCCAGGGATATGCAGCAGACATTTGTGGCATCTCACAGTCGGCCGCCCACAGATGCATCACACAGGTCACCGATGCCATGTTTGACAAGTCAGCCAATTATATCAACTTTGCCACTGATGAAGCCAGTGTTACTGAGCGGGCGCTGGGCTTTGCCACTCTGGCTGGTTTCCCACGGGTGCAGGGCGTATTTGACTGCACACATGTGGCCATCAGGGCACCCCATCATCACCCAGGAGTCTTTGTCAACCACAAGGGCTTCCACTCCCTCAATGTGCAGCTGGTCTGCAACCATAGGAAGATCATCATGCATGTGTGCACCAAGTTCCCTGGTAGCTGCCATGACTCTTTCTTCCTGCGCCAGTCCACCCTCCCTCAGCTCTTCGCACCTCCAGACATACCTTCCCGCTGGCTGCTTGGAGACAAGGGCTATCCACTGAAGATGTGGCTCACGACAGCCTTGAGGAGGCCAAGTACTGAGGCCAAGGAGAGATATAATGATAGCCACATTTCCACCAGATGTGAAATAGAGCAGACAATAGGCATGCTGAAAATGCACTTCAGATGCCTTGACAGATCTGGAGGAGCCCTTCAGTACGCACCAGCCAGGGTCTCCAGAATCTTCCTGGTCTGCTGCGCCCTGCACAACATAGCACAGCAGTGAGGATTAGCGCTGTATGAGGAGCAAGGTTCTGAGTGCACAGCCTCTTCAGAGGAGGAGGAGGAGCAGGAGGAACCTGTGGTCCCGATTCCACCAGCACCCAAGCACATTGCTGCCCTGGAGGCCAGGGATGGGCTCATCATGGCCAGATTTACTTAACTTCAGGCAGTACACCCATATGGCTGCCACATGCTGCGCCTGGTTGGCACCACCCCACAGCAACACCATAAAGGATCCCTACAATGACCAAGCCATTCCTTTCACACTGACCCACATTGCTGGAGGTAACGTTATGTCTCACCATTCACTCCAACTCACTAAGCCACTTCCAAAGGTGCACACAAATTTGTCCTAAACCGGAAAATGGTGAAAAATAAAGACTTTTATCTGTGACATCACAGTAATGGAAACTTTACAGAAACATGTAATAAAATACCCAAGTGGCTACTCTTGTGCATCTACTTGTGTTTCATCTTTCTCTTACGCGTGCTTTTATGAGGTGCTACCCCTGCGGCTTCAGCTTCCCTGCTGCGACTGCATAGACACTTTTGGCGGCCAACCTCTGGGTTTTGGAGCCTGTGATGGCCCCGCCAAAGTCTGCTCCTCCAGCGACTGTGCAGGGGCAGACTCGGCAATTGCGATCCAAGGAGCCATCTGGGGCTCTGACTGGGGATGTGGGGGGGGAGGGCATGGGCAATGGGGGAGAAGTGGGAGCGCTTTGAGAGGAGCCCCCACTTCCATGTCCCTTCTCACCAACATCCCTCTCATGGGCCACCCGCACTTCCCTGCTAGCAAGGAGCTGGAGAGCACCTTGCTGCACAGCAGTGGGGCCATGAGGACCCATATCTACGTTGATTTCCCTCCTAGAGAGGAGGTCTATGAGCCTCTGCCATCTATTCTCCATAGATTGCATGTGCTCCTGTGAGTGGCGCATTAGCTGCTCCATGCAGGTGGCCATCCTATCCATGGAAGAGTCTGCAGTCACCATCGCCTGCGACACGGTGGTGCTCATGTTGGAGATGGTCTCCTCCATTCTCTGGACATTTGCAGACATCGCGCTCGCAAAACCTGTCAAAGCCACCTGCACTTCCTGCACCTCTAGGATCGTCCTCTTTCTGGATGGCCCCCGAGGCTCAGCGTCTGCATGCAGCTGAGCAGAGCTAGGAACATCCTGCGCCCTCCAGCAAGGAGTCTCCACTGCTGTCCCTGTTTTCACCATCTGTTCTTGTGACTTGTGAGACACCAGGTGACAGCACTACTCTATCTCGCGTGGGACCCACCAACGTGTACGTATCTGCGCTGGTGCTGGTTGCGCTTATGCCTGGTGACGGTGCGCCCTCAGAGGCTGGAGGCTCCTCTGAGGAGTCGTCTTCCTCTTCCTCCTGGACAGTCGGGGGGCGGGGTGGGGGGGGCTCTTGATGGACCTGTGGGAGAGTAAAGAGATGAGCTAGATATGTCATATCAAGAATGGGTACAGAACCATTATGCACATGATGAACATTCACTGGTTATGACTCTATGGTTGCTGATATCAGTCTCCATATGAGTGACTGGTGTATGCCATGTAGCTGTATGAGATGTAATTATGTCACCAGGTTGCTGAGATATCCTTCTCTCTCCGTGTCCCACCTCCAGCTGCTCGGCAACACCAGAATCTTCCACGGCAGCCTCCTCTGCTTCTGTTAAGGTGGCCAATGATTGAGGGCCACCTCCGTTTCACTCCCTCGCCCTCTTATTGTGGGCTCTCTTTTCCTGCAAGGAGGGAAAGAAGAGAAGGTTGAGTGAGACTGATGGAATGAGTGTAAGGAATGGATGGGTTACATCTTTAGATGGTGACTATGATGGAATGGGGTGGCAATGCCAAGTGGCCTCCTTGAGTGTTGTTAGTTGATATGATTGCATTAGGATGAGGGTGAGTGTGAGGGGTGGTTAGTCAGATGGAGATGTGATAATGTAGTTAGAGAGAGCGGGATGGGTGGAGGTGCAAGGTATGTTGGTGTGAGTAAGGATGTGCAGGTATAGCGTTGGGAAGGCAGAGTGATGGAGATGTGATGAGAGGCACAGCAGGATGAAGTTGAGTGTGGCTTTGTACTCAGCTTTCCTGATCTAATGAAATCATTGAAACGTTTTCGGCACTGCCCCCAGGTCCTCCTGACAACATCCCTGCTGTTGACCTCCACTGCTATTTGGAGCCAGGCTCCTTTGGTCTGCTGTGGAGGTCTCTTCCGCCCATCGGAAGGGAAGAGGACCTCCCTGTGTGCTCTGACTCCCTCCACAAGCATCAGAGAACCTGGGTGCAGCCCTCTGCCTCTGTGCAGTCATCTCTCCAACTGCTTGGAGCAATCAAAGCCTCCAGTGCAGTGACTGCACACTCCTAGATGAACCTTCAAATGCAATGTGGCCATGGCTCCTTTAAATATCCTGGCTGAAAGCGTGTCATCGATGACGTCATCAGACCCGCACCATTTAATAGGGCCAGGTAACACGCAGGGCTGCCTTAATAGGCCCCATTAGCGCAAAGTCGATCTCAGGAGTGGGATTGAATGAGGAACAGGGTCGCGACTCGCCACGGCAACCGACCCACCCAGGTACAGAAAATTCCGGCCATTATGTTTCATTTAATTAAAATGAAAAATCTATACCGCAATAAGCTCAACATCCAAACTGTACATGCGGATCTCAATGTGTTTATTGTAGCTGGACTGTTTGGCATGGGAATAATTAGTTGGCTGCATGTAAATTACCACATCATTTTAGTCATCAGTTCCATGTTGAATTGTTCCTTTTCCAGTTTTCAGTAAGGTTGCCTCAGTCTCTGTTATCAGAATTCTGTCAAATAATGAGCTAGTTATCGAGTCACTGTCATCACATGATAAAAAGTTCCTAATTAGCCGACTAAATTAAAAAATAACAACCGTCGTGGTAGGAAGCAAGTCATTTCCTGGTGCAACCCTTATAAATAGGGGCAGTGGAGTCTGCTGGTTTTCTTCTGCATATCACAATACTGCTGTCGTGAGTAGAGTGACTTGCTGACATCTAGTGGTTTCACAGGTGCACTGACACTCCATCTTAGTTTACAGATTTGGCGTTTAAGGGGATTAATTTGCTCTTTGCAGACTAACTGGGGCCGATCTAAGCTGCTGCGTCCTGGCGTCAACAGGTGGGCGTGGCCTGCAAATAGCGTCCGGTCACTTGCCGCCCTGGTAAACTCCAGCCACTCTCATCTTGGGTAGGTTCCTGAGAAGGGTGGCCGGAGAGCCTGCCTGTTTCAAGCAGCGGGCCATTTTTAATATACAAATCGGGGTCCTGTGATGTACATAGGAGCCCAATTGCAATTTTAAGGTACAAATGGGCAAAATATGCGCCACCAACACTCCACCCATTTGTGTTGAGCGGCCTAACCACCTGGGGTCCTTAAAGGGAACACTGGAGTCCACTCAAAGAACGATCCATTTTTAACTTTACATTTTTTGTGGGTCTCTGGTCTCGTAATAAATGTTTTCAACATCTTGAATAAGGGGTTAAATAGGAAGAAACTGTTTCCACTGGCAGGAGGGTCGGTAACCAGAGGACACAGATTTAAAATAATTGGCAAAAGAGCCAGAGGGGAGATGAGGAGAATTTGTTTTATGCAGCGAGTTGTTGTGATCTGGAATGCACTGCCTGAAAGGGTGGTGGAAGCAGATTCAACAGTAACTTTCAAAAGAGAATTGGATAAATACTTGAAGGGAAAAAAATTGGAGGGCTATAGGGAAAGAGCAGGGGAGTGGGACTAATTGAATAGCTCTACCAAAGAGCCGACATAGTCACGATGGACCGAGTGGACTACTTCTGTGCTATATGATTCTATAATTCTATGAATAGTTTTAGCAAAGCATCGCTTGATGCAGATGAAGCTGTTACTAACTGAGGAGTTAGAAAACTATTTTCTATGATTTGAGGGCGAATTAATCACTGACATTCTGTGACCTTCTGTTATTTAAGTTCTGATGGAGGGCCTATACCTGACAGGAGAATTTGTCTGTTCTCTCCACAGGTGCTGCCTGATCTGCTGAGTGTTTCCAACATTTTCTGTTTTTGTTTCATTCTTATTGTGTGCCTGATTTTAGGAACAGTCAGAAGTTAGAACCTTGGGTCTTCAAATTGAGAAGCCACTTTGTCAGAAGCTTATCAATTCATCAATATTACACAGACCACTGGAGTTTTGAGGTCGACTCCTGTGAATCATGTTGCTTTAACACTACTGAAAACTGGCTTTATTTATCAAGAACAGACAACATATTTTCAAACAGATTGTCTTTGTGTTCTGGCATTGCAATTAGTTAACTTAAATTGAAAATGAGTGATTGAACCTCTGAAAATATCCTCCACTGTAATGTACCAGGATTCAAAGCATTTAACAATAGATGTCCTACATTATAATAGTGACTACACCTCGAAAGGACTTAATTGGCTGTAAAGCGCTTTGGGATGTCCTGAGGTCGTCAAAGACGCTATATAAATGCTCTTTCATTCTGCCTTTCTGTCTTTCTTTCTTTCTGTCTTTCTTTTATATTGACATGACAAAAGCCACATGCAAGTCACTGTGATTGGAATTGCAATGACTAAACATTTCTGATCAAATTTACAACATGCCAGAGAATACACAGCTGGACGACGGGTTGGCATTTTGATTTGGAACTCCAAATCCGGTACTGCGATGGTAGAATGCTAGTTTCTGCGAGCGATTCCCAACAAGATGAATTAGTAAGCTCCGCTGTGCTGTTGTGGAGCGGTGCTAAGCCGAGGGAATAGAAGAGGTTACCATGGAGCAGTCCGGCAAAGCTCCTACAGAGCGCCACTGGCAAATACTTGGGAACAGGTCGCCTGCCCATCCTTTGACCCAGGGATGTTGTGATGAAAGATGAGGCAAAAAAAAATTAAACACTTTTTTTAAATAACTCTTCGGCTATGAAACTCAACAAATATTCATGTTGAAGCTGTTTTCTGTGGTAGGAGGCTGTTTTTGACACAAGTGATTTATTTTGAAATAATTAACTGTACGACTGTGTATATGACCCACAGCCTGGCCTTCAAAGCTTTGGCTGTGATAAATATTACTGATTGTCTGAGCTGCTTTGAACTCATTACAGTGGAGGAGCTTATTTTACTATCTGGCATTAACAACAGAACTCAGAGCTCGCAGTGGCTGACTGCAGCTCCTCCAGAGATACGAGGTAAATTAAAATAGAAAACTGAAGTTTGCTCCAGTACTTCAATCATGGCAATTGTAGAAAAGTTTAATGCTTTACATCAATCATGGCAATTGTAGAAAAGTTTAATGCTTTACATTTTTACGGATAAAAACTCATGCTATTGTGTCTCTATTACTGGTGGCAGTCTTCAGGGAGGTGATGCAATTGTGGGTGCAAATTGTTACATAAGAACATAAGAAATAGGAGCAGGAGTAGGCCATACGCTCCTCGAGCCTGCTCCGCCATTCAATAAGATCATGGCTGATCTTCTACCTCAACTCCACTTTCCTGCACTATCCCCATATCCCTTGATTCCTCTAGAGCCCCAAAATCTATCGATCTCAGCCTTGAATATACTCAACGGTTGAGCATCCACAGCCCTCTGGGGCAGAGAATTCCAAAGATTCACAATCCTCTGAGTGAAGAAATTCCTCCTCATCTCAGTCTTAAAAGGCCAACCCCTTAATCTGAGACTATGCCCCCTAGTTCTAGATACACCAGCCAGGGGAAACAAATCTCTCAGAATCTACCCTGTCAATCCCCCTCAGAATCTTATATGTTTCAATGAGATCACCTCTCATTCTTCTAAACTCCAGAGAGTATAGGCACAATCTACTCAATCTCTCCTAATAGGACAACCCTCTCATCCCAGGAATCAATCTAGTGAACCTTTGTTGCACTGCCTCTAAGGCAAGTATATCCTTCCTTGGATAAGGAGACCAAGGGGGAAAAATTTGGTATCGACCATTTGGGGCGCTAACATCGCCAGGGCACTAAAGTTAGCGCCTGGCGAAAAATAGTGCTGCCGATCGCTAAATTCAGTTTTAGCTAATTCAAACGCTCCACTTCCTTCTTAGAGCGCTAACCCCGAATATCGGGGCGGTGCGTTCTGCAGCGCTATGCACTGGGCCACGTAGCACTGCCGCATGGAAGGGCTCTTCCCCTCATTAAAGGGGAGGGCCCAAGCCCACAACTCTGCGGGACCCTACCTGGATCACTGGGGAGCGGGGTGCCGTGCCAGCAGCCCAGCACACAAGAGGAGTGCCGGGCTGCCAGATCACGGCACAGACACCACGTTCAAAGTCGGACGATTTTTTTTCCCTGCCCGCCACCTCCCCTTTAGTTATCGCTCAGCAAGGCTCCTGCCACTCCGTTCACGCCCCCTGAATTGGTCGCTGTCATCGCCCGGCGCAGATTCAGGGGGCGCGGGCCAATTTTGCAGGCAGGGCGAAAACAGGGTGCTGCGCATGGTGATGACGTCATCATCGCCTGCGCAGCGGAGCAGGGCGCTTCTGGTTGCTGCCGCCGCGAAACCCCCACTGAATTTAGCGGGAGTCGTTAGCGGCACCGCGCCCGGGCGAAAAGTCGTTTGCGCCCCATTAGCGCCCCTCGGGGGTGCTAACGAGAGGCGCAAATGCACCGAATTTCTAGCCCCTGAACTATGCACAGTACTCCAGGTCTGGTCTGAACAAAGCCCTGTACAATTGTAGCAAGACTTCCTTACTCTTGTACTCCAACCCTCTAGCAGTAAAGGCCAACATGTCATTTGCCTTCCTAATTGCTTGCTCTACCTGCATGCTAATTCTCTGTGTTTCTTGTACTAGGACACCTAAATCTCTCTGAATACCAGCACTTAATAGTTTCTCACCATTTAAAAAGTATCCTGTTTTTTTATTCTTCCTACCAAAGTGAATAACCTCACATTTCCCCACATTATACTCCATCTGCCATTTTATTGCCCACTCACTTAATCTGTCTATACCTAGCTTTGTATCATCAGCAAACTTGGATACATTGCACTCGGTCCCTTCATCTAAGTCATTAATATTGATTGTAAATAGCTGAGACCCAAGCACTGATCCTTGCGGCACCCCACTAGTTACCACCTGCCATGACCTGTTTATCCCTACTCTCTGTTTTCTGTCCGTTAACCAATCCTCTATCCATGCTAATACATTACCTCCAACCCCATGTACCCTTATCTTGCGTAACAACCTTTTATGTGGCACCTTCTCGAATCCCTTTTGGAAATCCAAATATACTACATCTACGGGAGGCAGAGGAGGTCATAGATAGAAGCTTCAGGGATGTAATTACTCCAAAGCATGAAGATAGATGGGTGACGGTGAGAGGGGCTAGGAGAAAGCAGTCAGTGCAGGGATCCTCTGTGGTCCCCTCAGTAACAGGTATACCGCTTTGAATACTGTTGAGGGGGACGACTTACCAGTGGTAAGCCACGGTGACCGGATCTCCGGCGCTGGGTCGGTCCCTGTGGCTCAGAAGGGAAGGGGGGAGAGCAGGAGAGCAATAGTTATTGGGGACTCAATAGTCAGAGGGACAGATAGGAGGTTCTGTGGCAGCAAAAGAGACTCACGGATGGTATGTTGCCTCCCGGGTGCCAGGGTCCGTGACGTCTCGGACCGTGTTTTCAGAATCCTCAAAGGGGAAGGGGAACAATCACAAGTCGTGGTACACATCGGTACCAACGACATAGGTAGGAGAAGGGACGGGGATTTAAAACAGGAATTTAGGGAGCTAGGTTGGAAGCTGAGAGCCAGTACAAACCATGTTGTAATTTCTGGTTTGTTGCCGGTGCCACGTGCTAGCGAGTTGAGGAACAGGGAGAGAGTGCAGATAAACACGTGGCTGCAGGGATGGTGTAGGGGGGAGGGTTTCAGTTATGTGGATAATTGGAGCACATTCTGGGGAAGGTGGGACCTGTACAAACAGGACGGTTTGCACCTGAACCAGAGGGGCACCAATATCCTGGGAGGGAAATTTGCTACGGCTCTTCGGGGGGGTTTAAACTAATTTGTCAGGGGGATGGGAAAAAGGGCTGTAGTCCACGAGCCAGTGGTGAGTGTAGGGAGGTACTGAGGAGGGTATCAAGGTCGCAGGAATGTACCGGCAGACAGGAAGATGGCTTGAAGTGTGTCTACTTCAATGCAAGGAGCATCCGGAATAAGGTAGGAGAACTTGGAGCGTGGATTGGTACTTGGGACTACGATGTGGTGGCCATTACGGAGACATGGTTAGAACAGGGACAGGAATGGCTGTTGGAAGTTCCGGGGTATAGATGTTTCAGTAAGAGTAGGGAAGTTGGTAAGAAAGGTGGAGGAGTAGCATTGTTAATCAAGGATAGTTTAACAGCGGCAGAAAGGCAGTTCGAGGGGGATCTGCCGTCTGAGGTAATATGGGCTGAAGTTAGAAACAGGAAAGGAGCGGTCACGTTGTTAGGAGTTTTCTACAGGCCCCCAAATAGTAATAAAGATGTGGAGGAAGAAATTGCAAAGCAGATTATGAATAGGTGTGGAGGTCACAGAGTAGTTGTCATGGGTGACTTCAACTTTCCAAATATTGATTGGAACCTTTATAGGTCAAACAGTTCGGATGGGATAGTTTTTGCACAGTGTGTGCAGGAGGGTTTCCTGACACAATATGTGGATAGGCCGACAAGAGGTGGGGCCACGTTGGATTTGGTACTGGGTAATGAACCGGGCCAAGTGTTTGATTTGTATGTGGGAGAGCACTTTGGAGATAGTGACCACAATTCGGTAACTTTCACTATTGCAATGGAGAGGGATAGGGCCATACGGCAGGGCAGGGTTTATAATTGGGGGAGGGGTAATTATGATGCGATTAGGCAAGAATTAGGGAGTATAAGATGGGAACAGAAACTATCAGGGAAAGGCACAAACGAAAAGTGGAGTTTTTTCATGGAGCAATTACTGCGTGTCCTTGATAGGTATGTCCCTGTCAGGCAGGGAGGAAATGGCCGAGTGAGAGAACCATGGTTCACAAAAGAGGTTGAATGTCTAGTCAAGAGGAAAAAGGAAGCGTATGTAAGGATGAGAAAACAAGGTTCAGTTGGGTCGATTGAGGGGTACAAGGTAGCAAGGAATGAGCTAAAAAAAGAGCTTAGGAGAGCTAGGAGGGGGCATGAGAAGTCCTTGGCGGGTCGGATCAAGAAAAACCCCAAGGCTTTTTACTCTTATGTGAGAAATAAAAGAATGACCAGGGTGAGGGTAGGGCCGGTCAAGGACAGTAGTGGGAACTTGTGCATGGAGTCAGAAGAGATAGGAGAGGTGATGAATGAATACTTTTCCTCAGTGTTCACCGAGGAGAGGGGCCATGTACTTGAGGATGAGAGTGTGATAAAGGTGGATAGGCTGGAGGTGGTAGATGTTCTGAGGGAAGATGTTTTAGCAATTTTGAAGAACCTGAGGGTCGATAAGTCCCCTGGGCCAGATGGGATATATCCTAGGATTCTTTGGGAGGCAAGGGAGGAGATTGCAGAGCCTCTGGCTTTGATCTTTGGGTCCTCACTGTCCACGGGGATGGTGCCAGAGGACTGGAGAGTGGCGAATGTTGTTCCTCTCTTCAAGAAAGGAAATAGGAATGACCCTGGTAATTATAGGCCGGTTAGTCTTACTTCGGTGGTTGGTAAGATAATGGAAAAGGTCCTGAGGGATAGGATTTATGACCATTTGGAAAGGGGCAACTTAATCAGGGATAGTCAACACGGATTCGTGAAGGGTAAGTCTTGCCTAACAAATTTGATTGAATTCTTTGAGGAGGTAACTAAGTGTGTAGATGAAGGTAGAGCAGTTGATGTCGTATACATGGATTTTAGTAAGGCGTTTGATAAGGTTCCCCATGGTCGTCTCATGAAGAAAGTAAGGAGTTGTGGGATAGAGGGAAATTTGGCCGATTGGATAAGTAACTGGCTATCTCATAGAAGGCAGAGGGTGGTGGTGGATGGAACATTTTCGGACTGGAGACCAGTTACCAGCGGTGTGCCACAGGGGTCGGTGCTGGGTCCTTTGCTGTTTGTGATTTTTATCAATGACTTGGAGGAGGGGACTGAAGGGTGGATCAGTAAATTTGCTGATGACACCAAGATTGGATGAGGTGGAGGGCAGTTGTAGGCTGCAAAGAAACATTGATAGGATGCAGAGCTGGGCCGAAAAATGGCATATGGAATTTAACCCTGATAAGTGCGAGGTGATTCATTTTGGTAGGGCAAATTTGAATAAGGATTACAGGGTCAACGGCAGGGTTCTGAGGAACGTGGAGGAGCAGAGGGATCTGGGGGTTCATATCCACAGATCTCTGAAGGTTGCCACTCAAGTGGATAGAGCAGTAAAGAAGGCCTATGGTGTGTTGGCGTTTATTAACAGAGGGTTTGAGTTTAAGAACCGTGAGGTTATGCTGCAACTGTACAGGACCTTGGTGAGACCACATTTGGAATATTGTGTGCAGTTCTGGTCACCTCACTATAGGAAGGACGTGGAAGCATTGGAAAGAGTGCAAAGGAGATTTACCAGGATGCTGCCTGGTTTGGGGGGGAGGTCTTATGAGGAAAGATTGAGGGAGTTGGGGCTTTTCTCTTTAGAGTGGAGGAGGATGAGAGGCGACTTAATAGAGGTTTATAAGATGATGAGGGGGATAGATAGAGTGGATGTTCAGAGACTATTTCCTCGGGTAGAGGCAGCTGTTACAAGGGGGCATAACTATAAGGTGCATGGGGGGAGATATAGAAGGGATGTCCGAGGTAGATTCTTTACTCAGAGAGTGGTTGGTGTGTGGAATGGACTGCCTGCTGTGATAGTGGAGTCGGACACTTTAGGAACTTTCAAGCGGTTATTGGATAAGCACATGGAGCACACCAGAGTGATAGGGAGTGTGATAGCTTGATCTTGGTCTCGGACAATGCTCGGCACAACATCGAGGGCCGAAGGGCCTGTACTGTGCTGTACTGTTCTATGTTCTATGTTCTATGTACTGATTCCCCTTATCTACTGTGCTAGTTACATCCTCAAAAAACTCCATTAAATTTGTCAAACTCAATTTCCCTTTCATAAAACCATGTTGACTCTGCCTAATCATATTATGATTTTCTAAGTACCCTGTTACCACTTCCTTAATAATGATTTCCAGTATTTTCTCCCAATGGCTGATGTCAGGCTAACTGGCCTGTTTTCTCTCTCCCTCCTTTCTTGAATAGGGGGGTTACAATTGCTACCTTCCAATCCACTGGGGCCATTCCTGAATCGAGGGAATTTTGGAAGATCACAACCAATGCATCCACTATCTCTGCAGCCACCTCTTTTAGAACTCTAGGATGTAGGCCATCAGGTCCAGGGGATTTGTCAGCTTTTAGTCCCATTAGTTTCTCAAGTACTTTTTCTCTACTGATATTAATTACTTTAAGTTGCTCACTCTCATTAACCCCTTGGATCCCCACTATTTTGGTATACTTTTTGTGTCTTCTACTGTGAAGACAGATACAAAATATTTGTTTAACATCTCTGCCATTTCCTTGTACCTAATATAATTTCTCCTGTCTCAGCCTCTAAGGGACCAACGCTTGCTTTTGCTACTCTCTTCCTTTTACATATTTGTAGAAACTCTTACAATCTGTTTTTATATTTCTTGCTAATTTACTCATATTCTATTTTCTCTTTTTATCAAATTTTTGTTTAGGGAATGCATTCCAGAGTGTTATTTCAATTTTGGTTAATTTTTTTCATGCTAAAATGGAACCCAAGTGACTTGATAACGCTATCCATCACAAATTAGCCTTAAAAAGAAGTATTTGACTAGATATAAAGAAAGAGAATCGGGATATGTGTAAGATTAAGTTGAGGTGAACAATATCAACTATTAAAACAACCAAATGTACAGTGTAAAAGAAGATTGCGAATAGGTGAGCTAGGGCACAGAATGTACTCTGGGTGGGGGACTTCAATGTCCATCACCAAGAGTGGCTCGGTAGCACCACTACTGACCGAGCTGGCCGAGTGCTGAAGGATATAGCTGCCAGTCTGGGCCTGCGACAGGTGGTAAGAGAACCAACACGAGGGAAAAACCTACTTGACCTCGTCCTCACCAATCTACCTGTCGCATCTGTCCATGACAGTATTGGTAGCAGTGACCACCGCACAGTCATTGTGGAGACGAAGTCCCGTCTTCAAACTGAGGACACCCTCCATCATGTTGTGTGGCACTACCACCATGCTAAATGGGATAGATTCAGAACAGATCTAGCAGCTCAAAACTGGGCATCCATGAGACGCTGTGGGCCATCAGCAACAGCAAAATTGTATTCCGCCACAATCTGTAATCTCATGGCCCGGCATATCCCTCACTCTACCCTTACCTTCAAGCCAGGGGACCAACCCTGGTTCAATAAGGAGTGTAGAAGAGCATGCCAGGAGCAGCACCAGGCGTACCTAAAAATGAGGTGCCAACCTGGAGAAGCTGCAACACAGGACTACATGCATGCTAAAAAGCGGAAGCAGCATGCTGTAGACAGGGCTAAGCGATCCCGCAATCAATGGATCAGATCAAAGCTCTGCAGTCCTGCCACATCCAGTCGTGAATGGTGGTGGATCATTAAACAACTAACGGGAGGAGGAGGCTCCATGAACATCCCCATCCTCAATGATGGTGGAGCCCAGCACGTGAGTGCAAAAGACAAGGCTGAAGTGTTTGCAACCATCTTCAGCCAATAGTGCTGAGTGGATGATCCATATTGGCCTCCTCCTGAAGTCCCCACCATCACATCACAGAAGCCAGTCTTCAGCCAATTCGATTCATTGCACGTGATATCAAGAAACGGCTGAGCGCACTGGATACAGCAAAGGCTATGGGCCCCGACAACATTCCGGCTATAGAAACATAGAAACATAGAATCTAGGAGCAGGAGTAGGCCATTCGGCCCGTCGAGCCTGCTCCGCCATTCAATACGATCATGGCTGATCATCCAAATCCAGTACCCTGTCCCTGCTTTAATCCCCACAGTACACATATCCCACCCTACCCCCGTAACCCCACGTATTTAATTCCCCCTAACATATCCCATCCTATCCCCATAACCCCACATATTTAATCCCCCCTAACACTAAGGGTCAATTTATCATAGCCAAATCACCTAACCCACACATTTTTGGACTGTGGGAGGAAACCGGAGCACCCGGAGGAAACCCACGCAGACACGGGGAGAATGTGCAAACTCCACACAGACAGTCACCCGAGGTCAGGTTTGAACCCGGGTCTCTGGCGCTGTGAGGCACCAGTGCTAACCACTATGCCACCGTGTTGCCCACGTGCTGAAGACTTGTGCTCCAGAACTAACCGTGCCTCTAGCCAAGCTGTTCCAGTACAGCTACAACACTGGCATCTATCCGACAATGTGGAAAACTGCCCAGGTATGTTCTGTCAACAAAAAGCAGGACAAATCCAATCCGGCCAATTACCGCCCCATCAGTCTGCTCTCAATCATCAGCAAAGTGATGGAAGGTGTCATCGATAGTGGTATCAAGCGACACTTACTCACCAATAACCTGCTCACTGATGCCCAGTTTGGGTTCTGCCAAGACCACTCAGCTCCAGATCTCATTACAGCCTTGATCCAAAATTGGACAAAGGAGCTGAATTCCAGAGGTGAGGTGAGAGTGACTGCCCTTGACATCAAGGCGGCATTTGACCGATTGTGGCATCAAGGAACCCTAGTAAAACTGAAGTCAATGGGAATCGGGTGGAAAGCGAACCACTGGCTGGAGTCATACCTAGCACAAAGGAAGGTGGTTGTGGTGGTTGAAGGGCAATCATCACAGCCCCAGGACATCGCTGCAGGAGTTCCTCAGGGCAGGGTCCTAGGCCCAACCATCTTCAGCTGCTTCATCAATGACCTTCCCTCCAACATGAGGTCAGAAATGGGGATGTTCGCTGATGACTGCACAGTGTTCAGTGCCATTCACAACTCCTCAGATAATGAAGCAGTCCATGCCCGCAAGCAACAAGACCTGGACGACGTTCAGGCTTGGGCTGATAAGTGGCAGGTAACATTCGCGCCACACAAGTGCCAGGCAATGACTATCTCCAACAAGCCAGAGTCTAACCACCACCCCTTGATATTCAACGGCATTACCATCGCCGAATCCCCCACCATCAACATCCTGGGGGTCACCATTGACCAGAAACTTAACTGGACCAGCCACTTAAATACTGTGACAACAAGAGCAGGTCAGAGGCTGGGTATTCTGCAGCGAGTGTCTCACCTCCTGACTCCCCAAAGTCTTTCCACCATCTACAAGGCACAAGTCAGGAGTGTGATGGAATACTCGTCACTTGCCTGGATGAGTGCAGCTCCAACAACACTCAAGAAGCCCAACACCATCCAGGACAAAGCAGCCTGCTTGATTGGCACCCCATCCACCACATTAAACATTCACTCCCTCCAGCACCGGCGTACCGTGGCTGCAGTGTGTACCATCCACAAGATGCACTGCAGCAACTCGCCAAGGCTTCTCCGTCAGCACCTTCCAAACCCGCGACCGCTTCCACCTAGAAAGACAAGGGCAGCAGGTGCATGGGAACACCACCACCTCCAAGTTACCCTCCAAGTCACACAACATCCTGACTTAGAAGTATGTCGCTGTTCCATCATCGTCGCTAGGTCAAAATCCTGGCACTCCCTCTCTAACAGCACTGTGTGAATACCTTCACCAGACGGACTGCAGCGGTTCAAGAAGGCGGCTCACCGCCACCTTCTCAAGGGCAATTAGGGATGGGCAATAAATGCTGGCCTTGCCAGCGGCGCCCACATCCCATGAAAGAATTTTTTAAAAATGTATTTTTCAGATGTGTTGGTGGTCAGAGAATGATCAAGGGGCACACAGGGCTTTTGAGAGATTCTAAAGGGCAGATTACGGTGGAGATTCAAGATATGGCTGAGTTGTTAAATGGATATTTCGCATCTGTTTTCACAACTGCAGATGATGCTGGGCTAGTGCTGGTGATGGACAGAGGAGCAACCAAAATGAAGTCCTTGGAAGTCCGCACAGAAACAATCCTTGCTAGTATTAAGGCTGATCAGGCTGCTGGACCTGATGGTATTCACCCTAGACTGCAAAAAGAAATGGGGGTTGTATTATGTGAGCCACTGTTCCCACATAGGGTGGTCCATGTCGTACCAATATTTCAGAAAATCAGTCAATCAGAACCTGGGAAATATCATCCAGTTAGTTTGATTGCAGCTCAACATTGGCTGTAACAGTCTACATGATTTAAACTTCCACCCTTCGTGTTTCGGATCGACCCAGGATTACAAATATCTCCAAGATATTCATCGTTCCTCGAACTACTGCTCTCGCCGCATCTTGAGATCCATGCTCAACGCCATGCGGCGCCACATGAACACTCTCGACCTCTCTCTTCAGCAGCACCGACGCACTCTATCTCAAAGCTGTCCGGGTCCACAGTTCCATTTCATCCTTAGACTCATCCGACGCTTCAACAAAAAACTTTTCTTCTTCCTTTCCGATGTCAAGGATCGCAAGCTTCAACAACTCTTGGACACTAACGCCCCTCCGGCACCTTCTTCCCCTTCACTTTCCTCTGACCCCCCTTCTCCCAATCTCACCCCCTGCCGCGTTTTCACTATCCCCTCTGACCTTCCCCTCTCTGACCCTGAACAATCAGTCCTCAGCAAAGGCCTGAGCTTCATCCCTTACGCCCCCACCTCAATGAATTTCGAGCTCGGCACGATGCTGAGCTCTTTTTCCGCTGCCTTCGTCTCCGTGCCCACTTCTTTGGCCAGGAGTCTTGCCCCCGCACGGCTAACCCTTTCTCCCGCTTTCAGAATTCTCGTTCCACCTGGACCCCTCCCTCTGGCCTCTTACCCTCTCTAGATCTTTTCATTGCTAACTGCCGCCGTGACATCGGCCGTCTCAATTTCTCTGCTCCCCTCACTCACTCCAACCTACCTCCCTCTGAACTTGCAGCACTCCATTCTCTCAGATCCAACCCCGACGTTGTCATTAAACCTGCTGACAAGGGTGGTGCTGTTGTTGTTTGGCGAACCGACCTCTACCTAGCGGAAGTTGAACGCCAACTCTCCGACACCTCCTCCTACCTCCACCTGGACCATGACTCCATTATCGAACATCAAGCCACCGTTTCCAAGACTGTCACTGACCTCATCTCCTCTGGAGATCTTCCCCCCACGGCCGCCAACCTCATAGTTCCCCAACCCCGCACAGCCCGCTTCTACCTCCTTCCCAAGATCCACAAACAGGACTGCCCCGGTAGACCCATCGTTTCAGCCTGTTCTTGCCCCACGGAACTTATCTCTTCCTATCTCGACTCTATTTTTTCTCCCCTTGTCCAGTCTCTTCCCACCTACATCCGCGACCCATCTGACGCCCTCCGCCACTTTAACAGTTTCCAGTTTCCTGGCCCCAACCGCCTCCTTTTCACCATGGACGTACAATCCCTCTACACCTCCATCCCCCAGCAGGATGGCCTGAGGGCGCTCCGCTTCTTCCTTGAACAGAGGCCCAACCAGTCCCCATCCACCAGCACCCTCCTCCGCCTGGCTGAACTTGTTCTCACATTGAACAACTTCTCCTTTGACTCCACTCATTTCCTCCAAATCAAAGGTGTTGCTATGGGTACCCGCATGGGTCCTAGCTATGCCTGCCTTTTCGTGGGATATGTGGAACACTCTTTGTTCCAGTCCTACTCGGGTCCCCTCCCTCACCTCTTTTTCCGGTACATTGATGACTGTATCAGTGCCGTTTCCTGCTCTCGCCCTGAACTAGACAATTTCATTCACTTTGCCTCCAATTTCCACCCTTCCCTCACCTTCACATGGTCCATCTCCGACTCTTCCCTTCCCTTCCTCTACTTCTCCGTCTCCATCTCTGGGGATAGGTTATTGACCAACATTCACTACAAGCCCACTGACTCCCACAGCTACCTGGACTACACTTCCTCCCACCCCGCCTCCTGTAACGACTCTATTCCCTTCTCCCAGTTTCTCTGTCTCCGCCGCATCTGCTCCGACGATGCCACCTTTCATACCAGTGCTTCCGACATGTCTTCCTTTTTACTCAACCGAGGATTCCCCTCTACCGTGATCGACACGGCCCTCGACCGTGTCCGTTCTATCTCCCGCACTTCTGCCCTCACCCCGGCCCCTCCCTCCCGGAACCACGATAGAGTTCCCCTTGTCCTCACCTTTCACCCCACCAGCCTCCACATTCAACGGATCATCCTCCGCCATTTCCGCCACCTCCAACATGATCCCACCACCAAATGTATCTTCCCCTCACTTCCCCTTTCAGCATTCCGTAGGGACTGCTCCCTCCGAGACACCCTAGTCCACTCCTCTATCACCCCCAGCACCCCTTCCCCCTCGCCCGGCACCTTCCCATGCAAGTGCAGGAGATGCAACATCTGCCCTTATAAATCCCCCCTTCCCACTCTCCAGGGCCCTAAACACCCCTTCCAGGTGAAACAGCGATTTACTTGTACTTCTTGCAATCTAGTATACTGTATTCGCTGCTCACGATGTGGTCTCCTCTACATTGGGGAGACCAAACGCAGATTGGGTGACCGTTCAGTCCGTAAGGGTGACCCTGAGCTTCCGGTCGCTTGTCATTTTAATTCTCCGCTCCACGCCCACTCAGACCTCACCGTCCTCGGCCTCTTGCATTGTTCCACGTAAGCTCAGCGTAAGCTCGAGGAACAGCACCTCATCTTCCGATTAGGCACTTTACAGCCCTCCGGACTCAATATCGAGTTCAACAATTTCAGATCATAACCTCGGCCCCTACCATATATATATATACATTTTATCCACCCTTTTGGTTTGTGCCTTTTCCCTTTTTTCTCTCTCTCCCACATGGCAGCTGTCTTTCATTCTGCCAGCATTTCTCACACTTCTGAGCCATCTTTTGTTTCTTAACCTGTCCTATTACCATCTCGTCTTGCCTTGAGCATCTCTTAATGTCTCTACTTATCATAGACCTCCCCTTTTGTTCTTTTATTCCTCCCCCCAGCCTCCCCCTTGCTTTTTTATGTTTCATTTCCTGCTTTTTTCTCAGTTCTGACGAAGGGTCTTCAACCTGAAACGTTAACTCTGTTTCTCTCTCCACAATGCTGCCTGACTTGCTGAGTTTTTCCAGCGTTTTCTGTTGTTGTTTCAATTTTCCAGCATCTGCAGTATTTTGCTATTGTATTACATGATTTAATTGAATAGCAGAACAGGCTCGAGGGGCTGACTGGCCTACTCCTTTTCCCAACTAGGAGATCGCCTTCGTGATTGGAGAATAATACATGGCACAAGAGTACCAAGAAAGTGATTACACCTAATTCACCTCTGGTATTGAAGAATTTAACTAGTGTCATAAATTTTGAATAATAATGAACACTAATTTTATGGCACCACGATTTTACAAAATATTTTTGAAAAAAAATGTTTAATCAAGCAGTGATGAAGTGCATAATATTAATTTAAGAAAAAGACTGAATGGGGAAAGTAGCCAGCTCTGTGATTGCAGCTGCTGATCGTTCACTGTTGATGTGATGTGGCCGGAGCCTCACGGCTGTCAATCACGCGTGGCACAGGCGCAGTGGCGGAGGCGGGCGTTCACCTGGAGACGGTGAGGCCGGGGCCCGGCAGCGTATTGGTGGGCTGCGCATTAAAAACTCAAGATTCAGAAACATGCTGGCCGGTAAACCTTCTGTTTTCCTTCTGATGGTCAACGGGCAGATTGAGAGTGCAGATGTAAGTATTAATTTTTAAAAAAAGTAGCATCAGTCAGTGTGTTTGGCGCCTGCCGTCCTCTGGGAGTTGTAGTTCTTTCCCCCGAAACGTCGCGCCGGAAGTGGGCGGCAAATGGAACTGGGCGGACTACATCTCACAGAATGCCATGCGGTGCAGGGCCTGGTGGTGATAATCACTAAGGCAACCAACCCACAGTACTTGCTATTCTTTGTGGCCTTTATTAATTAGATACTTCAAAGACCATTGTTACTTTGTGAAGAGGAAACGTGTTTTGTCAAAAAAGATCAAGATCTAAACTTTACCCCTTGAGTAAGGGGGAAGCAGAATAATTAAAAGTTTGGACCATTTGGAGTTGTACTGTGCGTGTGATCTCATAGAGTCAGAGTCATAACGGCACAGAAGGAGGCCATTCGGCCCATCGAGTCCGTGCAGGCTCTCTGTCTATCCCCATAGCCCTGCAAGTTTATTTCGCTCAAGTGCCTATCCAGTCTCCCCTTGAAAACATTGAGTGTCTCCGCTTCCACCACTTCTGTCGGCAGCGAGTTCCAGGTCCTCACCACTCGCTGCGTAAAAAAGTTTTTCCTCACATCCCCCTGTTTCTCTTGCCCAAAACCTTAAATCTATGTCCCCAGTCCTTGTACCATCAACTAGTGGGAACAGCCTATCCCCGTCTAGCCTATCCAAACCCGTCATAATGGCCCAAAAATTAGTCTTAGTACGCGAGAGTACGCACTGTGTACTCTCGCGTATTCTGTCTCCAATTGCCGGTTTTCTGCATGCACTGCGCATGCGCTGAAAACCGGCACTTGGTGAACTCAAAAGGGGGCGGTTCCTAAGTGAACCGCGTGCGCGCTACAGGCTGCGCGCACTGCAGTGCACTTAGTGCTTTGAACGCGCAGGTAAGCATGGAAGATTTTGCACATAAAGAAAGGAGGCGTAAGACCCTCTTTTAACAAGGTAAGTAGTTAATTAAGTATTTTAAATTTTTTTCAACAGGTTTATCTTTTTTAGAGACTTTAAAGAAAGGTAAGTTTATTTTTATAACTTTTAAAAAGATTTTAAATTTTTTCAAAAATTTAATTTTTTGTTTAAAGTGGTTAATTTATTTAACTATACTTATTTTATTAATGTGATGGTTTTTTTTTTAAATTTAATTGAGATTTAGCTGTTCTTTTGGGGGGGTATAGATTCATAGCTTTGACAGCCCTTGCTGTCAAAACTATGAATGAAAGATGGTGTGCTGCCATTGGCTCTAACTGAATCACGTGATCCCACAGCTCGCACGAATTAACTGCGTCTGTGGGATACGCACACACTGCACAGCTGCAGCCTTGAAACTAAAGTTCGTGTGAGCTCGGAAGGAAAAGGCAGGCGCGCAGTGAGATATCGCGGGGAAGCCTTACCCCCGCAGGAAGGCTCCGTCTTTAATTTCTGGGCCATTCTTTTACACCTCTATCAAATCACCCCTCAACCTCCTTTGCTCTAATTAAAACAAATCCAGCTTCTCCAACCTGTCCTTGTAGCTAAGATCCCCCATCCCCGGAACCATTCTGGTAAATCTCCTCAGCACCCTCTCAAGGGCCTTCACATCCTTCCTAAAGTGTGGTGACCAGAACTGGACGCAATACTCAGTTGTGGCCTAACCAGCGCTTTATAAAGGTTCAGCATAACTTCTCTACTTTCGTACTCAATACCTCTATTTATGAAGCCCAAGATCCCATATGCTTTGCTAACCACTCTCTCAATATGTCCTGCCACCTTCAGGGACCTATGCACATTAACTCCCAGGTCCCTCTGTCCTTGCACACTCTTTAAAACTGTGCCATTAAGTGTATATTGCCTCTCCCTGTTCCTTCTGCCAAAATGCATCACCTCACACTTCTCCGTATTAAATTCCATCTGCCACTTGTCTGCCCATTCTGCTAGCCTTTCTATGTCCTGTTGCAGTCGATTGGTATCATCCTCACTGTTTGCCACACCCCTAAGTTTGGTGTCTTTGGCAAATTTAGAAATTCTACTCTGTATTCCAATATCCAGGTCATTTTTTATATATATATATATATATATATAATCAGTGGCCCCAGCACTGACCCTGTCTACCATCCCCCAGCCTGAAAAACAGCCATTTACAACTTGCTGTTTTCTGTCCTTATGCCAATTCCTTATCCAAGCTGCCACTGACCCACCTATTGCATAAGCCTCAATTTTGTTAACCAGCCTTCTATGTGGTATTTTGTCAAACGCCTTCCTAAAATCCATGTAGACAACATCCATTGCATTCCCTTCATCAATCCTCCCTGTTACTTCATCAAAAAATTCAATTAGATTAGTCAAACACGACCTGCCTTTTACAAATCTGTGTTGGCTCTCCTTAATTAGCTTAACACCCCCCCCCCCCCAAGTGCCCGTTAATTTTTTCCTTGATTATTGTTTCTAAAACTTTACCACTGATGTTAAACTGACTGGCCTGCAGTTACTAGGATTGTCCTTACACCCTTTCTTGAACAATGGTGTCACATTTGCCACTTTCCAATCCTCAGGCACCTCCCCCGCATCTAGGGAAGATTGGAAAATTATGGCAAGCCCTTCTGCTATCTCCTCCTCCAATTCCCTTAGCAGTCTGGGATGCAAGCCATCTGGACCAGGCAACTTATCCACTCTAAGCATACCCAGTCTTTCTAGTACATCCTGTCTATCAATTTCCACCCCTTCCATTGCTTCTACCTTTTCCACTTCTACCGATATTTTGTCAGCATCCACCTCCTTAGTAAACACCGATACAAAGTACTCATTGAGTATTCTAGCCTTGCCCTGCGCCTGTAAGCATATATCACCTTCTTTGTCCCTAATAGGCCCCAAACTGCCTCTTACTACCCGCTTACTGTTTACATGCCGGTAGAAGATTTTTGGGTTCCCTTTTATGTTAACCGCCATTCTACTCTCATATTCTCGCTCTGCCAATCTTATTTTCATCTTCACTTCCCCTCTCAACTTCCTGTATTTGGTCTGGTTCTCCCTTGAAGGATTCACCTGACATTCATCATACACCCTCTTTTTTTGTTTCATCATCTTCTCAATCTCCCTCATCATCCAAGGAACCCTTGCTTTGGTTCCCTTACCCTTCCCTCTTGTTGGAATGTACCTAGCCTGTACTTGGAACATCTCCTCCTTAAAGATCACCCATTGTTCCGTTACAGTTTTTCCTGTCAGTCTTTGGTTCCATTTTACCCTAGCTAGATCGTTTCGCATCCCATTGAAGTTAGCCCTATTCCAGTTTAGAAGTTCCACTCTAGATTGTTCCTTGCTCCTCCATTGCTAATCTAAATCTGATGATACGATGATCACTCGTATCCAAATGGTGAAAAGCTAAAAACAGTGGATGTCGATGTCCAATTAGACTTGGCGGTTCAGGCAAGCAATGGTTTATCTCTTCATTACAATTATTTTTATTGTCCTAGGAATAGCTTCTTACTGTTGCATTTCAAGTACATCAACACCATCAAAAACAGATTATCTGGTCATTTATCTCATTGCTGTTTGTGGGACCTTGCTGTGTGCAAATTCGCTGCCCTGTCTCACTCTTTCCTTCTCACTCACTTTCTGAATTGTATACTCAATGGCATATGTGTGCTGTGGACAGGAGGATGGTGGAAATGCACTCACATTTTATGGTGAATTGTGTTGCTCTCCCTGCCACTACTGTGCACTTAATGAGGATTCAACCCTGTACTTATCAGTTGTCTAACAGTCAACTAGTTTCCCTACATTACAACAGTGACTACACTTCAAAAGTGCTGCATTTTAATGAATACTGAGCTTGCATCAATGTTAAGTATCAAACCTTGACGTATTATTGACATTTGGAAACTTTTGCAGTGCTAATCTTTTTTTGTTAAATTGTAATTTGCATGCATTTTTGTTTTCTAGTTTCCTGAGTTTGATGAGCTGTATTGCAAATACTCCTATGTATATGGACATGACTGGGCACCAACAACAGTGAGTATTAAACTTGGTTTGTTCAGATTAGCACAGTGACAAACATTCCTTCTATAATAATAAATAAATAAATAAATGATTGCAAGCTCAGATGCTATGGCTGTCTAATTTCTGTGTTTGTCCAGTGTGACACAATTTGAATTCTAGTCTGTCGGATACAGAGTCATTGTGGAATTAGAGATTCGTTGTAGCATTCTTCTTGCATTACAGTAGCTAATTAAAATCATAAATCCAAATGAAAGGTAATTTCAGTGGTGACATAAAGTACAGTTTTCTGTCATTGCAATCCAATGCACTTTTGAATGATTAATGTGAGCAAATATGAGGTCATCCACTTTGGACCTAAAAAGGATAGAACAGGGTACTTTATAAATGGTGAAAAGCTAAAAACAGTGGATGTCCAACTAGTTGGGGGTTCAGGTACATAGATCATTAAAATGTCATGAACAGGTGCAGAAAATAATCAAAAAGGCTAATGGAATGCTGGCTTTTATATCTAGAGTACAAGGGGGTAGATGTTATGCTGCAGCTGTACAAAACCCTGGCTTGACCACACCTGTGAGCAGTTCTGGGCACCACACCTTAGGAACGATATATTGGCCTTGGAGGGAGTGCAGCGTAGGTTTACCAGAATGATACCTGGACTTCAAGGGTTAAGTTACGAGGAGAAATTACAAAATTAGGGCTCATTGGATTGGGGGTAATATACTAGCATGGATTGAGGATTGGTTAACAGACAGAAAACAGAGAGTAGGAATAAACGGGTCACTTTTGGGTTGGCAGGCTGTAACTAGTGGGGTACCGCAAGGGTCAGTGCTTGGGCCCCAGCTATTCACAATCTATATCAATGATTTGGATGAGGGGACCAAATGTAATACAGGAAACTCTCGTTTAAACGGCACCTAAATATCCGAAACTCTCTAATAACCGGCAGAATTCATACTCCGAAAACTACAGTATACAGTCATTTATAAGTTTTGTTTTACTGTTAAGTAATTAGAGTTATGGATTACCCTCAACTGGCATTACTGTACTTAATCAAGCATCTTCCACCATCCATTTACCACAACATTCTGTAGGGGAGTACCCAATTATACTGCACATTTTGTTTGTTAAAAATAGCCTCGGTAGATATACCTCTCCGTTATCTGGAATTTTTAATCAACCGGCACCATCCCGGTCCCATCGGTGCCGGATACGAGAGTTTCCTGTATATCCAAGTCTGCTGATGATACAAAGCTGGATGGGAATGTAAGTTGTGAGGAGGATGCAAAGAGGCTTCAAGGGGATATAGATGAGCTACGTGAGTGGGCAAGAACATGGCAAATGGAATATAATGTGAAGTTATCCACTTTGGTAGGAAAAATAGAAAAGCAGAGTATTTTTTAAATGGTGAGAGATTGGGTTCAGAGGGACCTGGGTGTCCTTGTACACAAATCACTGAAAGATAACATGCAGGTACAGCAAGCAATTAGGAAAGCAAATGGTATGTTGGCCTTTATTACAAGAGGATTTGAGTATAAGAGTAAAGATGTCTTACTGCAATTATATAGGGCCCTGGTGAGACCACATCTGGAGTATTGTGTACAGTTTTGGTCTCCCTACCTAAGGAATGATATACTTGCCATAGAGGGAGTGCAACGAAGGTTCACCAGATTGGTTCCTGGGATGGGGGGATTGTCCTATGAGAAGAGATTGAGTAGACTAGGCCTATATTCTCTAGAGTTTAGAAGAGTGAGAGGTGATCTCATTGAAACATACAAAATTCTTACAGGGCTTGACAGGGTAGATGCAGGGAGGATGTTTCCCCTGGCTGGGGAGTCTAGAACCAGGGGTCACAGTCTCAGAATAAGGGGTCGGCCATTTAGGACTGAGATGAGGAGAAATTTCTTCACTCTAAGGGTGGTGAATCTTTGAAATTCTCTACCCCAGAGGGCTGTGGAGGCTCTGTCATTGAGTATATTATAGACCGGTAAGCCTGACATTGGTAGTGGGGATTATAAAAGATGTAATAGCAGAGCACTTGGAAAACAGTGACAGGATTGGACAAAGTCAACATGGATTTACAAAAGGTAAATCATGCTTGACTAATCTACTGGAATTTTTTGAGGATGTAACTGGTAGAATAGATAAGGGAGAACCAGTGGATGTGGTGTATTTGGACTTTCAGAAGGCTTTCGATAAGGTCCCGCATAAGAGACTGGCGTGCAAAGTTAAAGCACATGGGATTGGGGGTAAGGTACTGACTTGGATAGAGAACTGGTTGGCAGACAGGAAGCAAAGAGTTGGAATAAACTGGTCTTTTTCCGAGTGATAGGCAGTGACTAGTGGGGTACCGCAGGGATCGGTGCTAGGACCCCAGCTATTCACAATATATATTCATGATCTAGACGAGGGAACTAGATGTAATATCTCTAAGTTTGCAGACAACACAAAGCTGGGTGGGCGTGTGTGCTGTGAGGAGGATGCAGAGAAACTCCAGTATGATTTGGACAGGTTGGGTGATTGGGCAGATGCAGTATAATGTGGATAAATGCGAGGTTATCCACTTTGGTGGCAAAAACAGGAAGACAGATTATTATCTGAACAGCAATAGATTGGGAAAAGGGGAAGTGCAACGAGACCTGGGTGTCCTTGTGCACCAGTCACTGAAGGTAAGCATACAGGTGCAGCAGGCAATTAAGAAGGCAAATGGTATGTTGGCCTTCATAGCGAGAGGATTACATAGAAACATAGAATCTAGGAGCAGGAGTAGGCCATTCGGCCCGTCGAGCCTGCTCCACCATTCAATACGATCATGGCTGATCATCCAAATCCAGTACCCTGTCCCTGCTTTAATCCCCACAGTACACATATCCCACCCTACCCCCGTAACCCCACGTATTTAATTCCCCCCTAACATATCCATCCTATCCCCACATATTTAATCCCCCCCTAACACTAAGGGTCAATTTATCATAGCCAAATCAACCTAACCCGCACATTTTTGGATTCGAGTACAGGAGCAAGGATGTCTTGCTGCAGTTGTACAGGGCCTTGGTGAGACCACACCTTGAGTATTGTGTGCCGTTTTGGTCGCCTTATCTGAGGAAGGATGTTCTTGCCATGGAGGGAGTGCAGCGAAGATTCACCAGACTGATACCTGGGATGGCAGGAATGACGTATGAAGAGAGATTGGGTCGATTAGGCTTATATTCGCTAGAGTTTAGAAGAATGAGAGGGGATCTCATTTGAAACTTATAAAATTCTAACAGGACTAGACAGACTAGATGCAGGAAGGATGTTCCCGATGGCGGGGGAGTCCAGAACCAGAGGTCATAGTCTAAGGATAAGGGGTAAGCCATTTAGGACTGAGATGAGGAGGAATTTCTTCACCCAGAGAGTGGTGAACCTGTGGAATTCTCTACCACAGAAGGCAGTTGAGGCCAATTCATTAAATATATTCAAGAAGGAGTTAGATATATTTCTTAAGGCTCAAGGGATATGGGGAGAAAGCAGGGACAGGGTACTGAATTTGGATGATCAGCCATGATCTCATTAAATGGCGGAACAGGCTCGAGGGGCCAAATGGCCTACTCCTGCTCCTATTTGTTATGTTATTACATAAATTAGGGTTGTATTCCCTAGAATTTAGAAGGTTAAGGGGTGACCTGATCGAAGTTTTCAGGATATTAAGGGGAACAGATAGGGTAGATAGAGAGAAACTATTTTCGCTGGTTGGGGAGTCTAGGACTAGGGGACACAGTCTGAAAATTAGAGCCAGACCTTTCAGGAGTGAAATTAGGAAACACTTCGACACACAAAGGGTGGCAGAAGTTTGGAACTCTCTTCCACAAATGGCAATTGATGCTAGATCAATTGTTAATTTTAAATCGGAGATTGATAGATTTTTGTTAACCAAAGGTATTAAGGGATATGGGCGAAAGGCGGGTATATGGAGTTAGGTCGCAGATCAGCCATGATCTCATTGAATGGTGGAACAGGCTCGAGGGGCTGAATGGCCGACTCCTGTTCTTATGTTCCTATTATGTGTTTTTGTTAGTCATCCAAATATTTATCATAATTAATAACATTATGTATTTCAAAACTAAAAAATTGTTTGAGAATTTTTTTGAGCTCCCGGTAATGAGTTCAGGCTTTTTTGTTCCTCTAAATTTTGTTACTAGATTTAAATAAATCATAAATTGTTAATGAGATGAGTGCAAAGTAGTGTGCTTCTCTTTGTGCAGAACAGATTTTCAACAATTTCTATACACCATATATACAAAATGTACTCTAGTATAAAATGAATTTTTAAAATGCTGTTTTATAATAATTGAACAGTTTGGGACACCTTCATGACATTTACACTGACTAGACTTGTCATGGCGTTTGACTAATGAGGTAGCTTGATGTAGTGTAGACAAATTAACATTTGGAAAGGTCATAAATCTGCACTATGCAGTGCTGTCACCAGCATTTCAGTAAAGCACAGTGGTGGGTATGTGAAATTTTCATGCTACATCCATTTGATCTGTGAGAAACAGTAGAAGTATTATAGATTTTTAACCTTCGAAACTTGGGTTGCGTGTAGAGAGAGCATTTTGAGCTGGATCAGTTACACAAGTGAAAATTGGGGTTGGGTTACAAGTACTTTTGTGCATTTTTTCGTGTGTTTGCCGCTGCACATTGCATAGTATCACGTGAGCCAATGGATTTTCTGTGTCATTTTCAACTTTCAGCCTATATCATTTCTTTCTGTTGCTGTCTTGTGATGTAGACAATGAAGAAATTACTTCCTTTTTTTTTACTATCAATTTTTTGGATAAAAGCAGAAGAAAATAAGAATCTAAATATTTTTTGCAGAAAATTGTTTAAAATGGAGAGCGCTAGTTCAAGTCAGGCTCACAGTTGGAAAAGTAGTCATTGAATTAATTTTGAATCCAGAAATTTCAGGTTGAGCTATCTGCTTATTGTAAGTAAACTTGAATTTCACAGATAAGTGATTTTATTTATACTCTTTGAAACCATTCACCATATAAAGGAGTTGTGACAAATTAATGGGGTCATGCCTGCATTACACTTCATTTGTTGACAGATGCTTTAGATTAATTTGTTTGAAAATTAGTTTTTCTTCCAGTCATTTGTGCTTTCTAAAATTGCTTGATTAAATGCTTTTATTCCTCTAGAAAATGCTAATGTGATGTCAGAATAATTGTTCTACCAGTCTGAAGCTGTTACTACTTGAAGGATTTCTCAGTCTTATTTAGAGGGCAAGATTTTGATTTTAATCCATTTCTCCTGCTAAAATCAGGGCAGATTTGTGTTCCTGCCTTCAGCTATGTGCCTGTAATCATTCTGAACTTCACCAGCTTACACTTCAAGGCAAATTTGACCAGGAGCTTGCTGTTGTGGATTCTTACGGTCCGTTTGCACTATAAGGTATTGGGCCAGAAATTCGGGTCTCCACGGGTGAGTACGCGCTGGGTACTCACCCGTAGACCCAATGAAAGTGCTGGTTTCGTGCATGCGCTGGAAACCGGAACTTCCGTTCCCCTGAAGGAAGGGGTTCAGAGGTCGAACGCGTGCGCCGGAGAGGCAGCGCGTAGACCTCGAACTTCGGTTTTTTTTCAGGTTTCTCCGTGAGGGTAAGTACGGAGAAGCTGCGTAGGGAAAAAGGAGGCGCAAGGCCTGCTTTTAACAAGGTAAGTGGTGAATTAAGTACAATTTAAATATTTTTTCCACAGGTTTATCTTTTTTACATACTTTAAAGAAAGGTAAGTTTATTTTTAGCACGGTTAAAAAGTGTAATTAATTTTTTCAAAAATTTAAATTTTGTTTAAAGTAGTTAATTTATGTAATTTAGTTATTTTAAAAATGTGATTTAAAAAAAAAATTATTTGAAGTTTTAGTGAGGTTTTGGGGCCGATCTCTATTCATAGATTTGTCAGGTCTTCCTGTCAAATCTATGAATGAAGATTCCCTGCTCCGATTGGCTCTCCATTGCCCACGTGATCCCAGGGGACGCTTCGAACTAGTTGCGCCGCTGGGATACGCGAGCACTGCGCGCCGGCAGCTGGAGGCGGCCCAGGAGCCGAATTCCACGCGGGCCCACAGCACAACGGCAGGCGCGGTATCCAAATGCAGGTCGGGGGCTTGCACCCATGGGATGCCCCCGACCCGAATTTCTGGCCCAGTATACTGGATTGTGATCTGATCATGTGCTCCTGACACGGAGCCTTACCTGCTGGGAGCACATATCAGGGAAAGTGCAGAATCGGAACATTTACTCTTGCAAGTTTTGTTTCTATTTTGCACCAATGTTAAACTTGTGTAGTGGTAATCTGGAGACTCCTCCAGGAAAGCTCACTCCAGTATCAGGTCAAGCCCTGATTCCAGATTTTGGCTGTATTTACACTATAACCTTAATGTTGGTATGAAGCTAAACTGCTTTGTACCAATGCTACTGTTGTCATGTGAATAGACACTGTTTCACCAGGTAAGTGAATTAGTAATGGTTCTTGTGTATAATTATGGGTCTATAAGGTGGAGTTGTAGCCTCCATAGTTAGACATCAGTGGTTATTTCTCATCAGACTATTGTTTAAAAATGCAAATTTCAAGTACTACTAATACTAAGGTAGTCAAGTTATTTTTTTCCCCTAATTTTCTCTGTCCTGTCTAGAATGTGTTGATTCTTGCTTGAGTACTGCTCCATAACTATTGGCAGCCTTTCAGTGCCTCATCCAAGTGGCCATTCTTCACGTGTGAGCCTATGCAGGAAGTGTGGATCCTGGAGAGTAATGCATCTAACCCTGCCAGTCGTCACCCAACATCCACATGCATGCCCTTTTCAGCAGGTCATTCGTCAGCAATCAGAAATGATTTCCCCCCCCCCCCCCCATAGGTGCAAAGGTAGCGTCCCAACCGCATTCATTACAAGCTGAGATCAGCTAGCTCTTCACAGACCAGAGATCCGACTTCTGATCTTTTGAAATGCATTGCTTAATAATATAATGTGCAAGACCTTTATCCTTGACTGTGCCATTAGGAGAGCCCAGTTAAGTTTCACCACAGAAAATGTCTTTCCTTATACTAAATAGTAGTTCACATGATAAAAATAAATTTAGGAACATAATTTTATATTTCTGTGCTTTTGATATATTGATTTTTTTTAATTATTTCTGCATCTGTCCAAATACATTGCCTTCAATCTTATTCCTCAAGGGAATAGAGCAATAAAAAAAATCCTATTGGAGCTGGTTGAATGTTGGGTTTCCTATTGCTGAATGTCAGATAAAATCTTGAAAATTAGTAAAACAAAGTGGAAATTCATAGTACAGTAATACTTTGCATATTAATTATTTTCTGTGAATAAAGCACCAGCAGTGCAGACCAACAACCATTCACTGCGTGCGTATGTATGTGCGTAATTGTTTTCATACTATTAAATCCATAATACATGGTTTTCCATCAGGGGTTGTTCTCTGAAGCCCCTTGTCCTCTTTAAAAATTGTTAATTAAATTTTTACTTGCAAAATATGTTGGTAGCATTTAAACCTTTAATTATGTTTTACCTGGTTTGATTATTTCCCAGAATCTGTTATAGCTATGAATAATTAAAAAGCAACTAGTGATTATGACCATTTCCAAGTGATTATTCACATATATTACTAAAGGTCACCCATGCAACAGTTAGTTCCATAGTCACGCAGCCAGACAGGATAATGAATCTGCCTGTTGTTCCAGTTGGGACTTGGGTTTTGCAAATTTTTCCCATGCTTGACTGCTTTATGAGGATATTTTAACTTGAAAGAACATCTGAAGGAATGTTTACTTTAAAATTGAGCTGTGACAATGATTGGGTATTTCTAACTTGCAGCTCCAAGAAGACAATCAAACTTGATTATCTAGAGGAAGTAAATGATGAAACAAGGTTTCTGTAGGTGAACTTGTGGACGGAGCAATTAAAAACTTTTCCCCTTGCACCAATCAGTTGAGTGATTTCCATATTAATTTCCAGAAATACTGGTTATTACATTAGTGCTTTGTGCAGTGCTAATTCAGCAAGCAAAATAGATTATGTAGCTCATCCACTTTTTTCCAAGATGGGATGAATTAAGTGTGAAAATTTAAATAGCATACCAGGCAAATGAGATCTTGCTTTTAATCGAATACCATGCATATGATAAAAAGGATATATACCTCACCTTTGCAATCAAGGTTTTGAAACATGGGGGTTTAAATAGGCAACATCTGTTAATAATGATCATTAAAAATAGATTACATTCATTAGAAATAATTTTGAAATTTATAGTACAGTAAAAAATACTCATTGTTGTATTCTTGCTATCTCGCATTTGAGGGCAGTAGAGAACCAGTAAAGAGTGCACATAATGTTGTTAGAAGATTAAAAGTGAAGGTTAGCTATCCAGTTGTGCAATTTGACAATCTCCAGTACTGTTATTATAAAATGCATCACTTAATATAGATGTATGTTGAGATGATTGTTGTAGTATTGCTGCAGTGTGGCAACGTGGTGTTCCAACAATACATTGTGTTGAGGTAGGATGCAAGTGCACATCAGTAGCCAGTTGTAGAATATCAACAGCTGCATGAGACATGTGGAATGGGAGACTATCTGCAGGAAAAAGCTTATTCTTCCTTGTAATGGCAGTTACTATTTTATTATTTGTGCTTTTCTTTCTTGCATACTTTTAGGGTCTGGAGGAAGGGATATCCCAGATCACCTCTAAAAGTAGGGATTGCAATCAGTGCTTTGTGTGGAACTTCCCTATGGAGATCACATTCAAGAGCACCAACCCATTTGGCTGTAAGTTTGTCTCTTTTTAATCCAGCAAAACTTTTATTTTAATTTTTAAGGCTGATACCTGGGACGGCAGGAATGACATCTGAGGAGAGATTGGGTCGATTGGGCTTATACTCGCTGGAGTATAGAAGAATGAGAGGGGATCTCATCGAAACATATAAAATTCTGACAGGTCTGGACAAACTAGATGCAGGAAGAATGTTCCCGATGGTCGGAGAGTCCAGAACCAGGGGTCATAATCTAAGGATAGGGGGTAAGCCATTTAGGACAGAAATGAGGAGGAATTTCTTCACCCAGAGAGTGGTGAACCTGTGGAATTCTCTACCACAGAAGGTAGTTGAGGCCAAGTCATTAAATATATTCAAGAATGAGTTAGATATATTTCTTAAAGCTAAAGGTATCAAGGGATATGGGGAGAAGGCAGGTACAGGGTACTGAGTTTGGACGATCAGCCATGATCTCATCGAATGGCGGAGCAGGCTTGAGGGGCTGAATGGCCTACTCCTGCTCCTATCTTCTATGTTTCTATGTAAACAAAACTCATAACTTTTAAATCTTTAAATTTACAAACATGAAAATGTTACTTCCACATTTCGTGAAACAGGAATGTCTTCAATAAGTGACGCATTTATTGTACATGTTAATTGTCATTTGAAGCCTGTGTACTAGCTGTGTACCTGTGGTTGTCTCTCTTTTCTAAAGGGCCACAGATAGTAATAAGTGTGTATGGCGCTGATCTGTTTGGAAATGATGTGGTCCGTGGCTATGGAGGTGTTCACGTTCCTATAACTCCTGGAAGGTATGTTCTCCAAGTGTATGGTTAGTATTTGAAAGCTTTGTAGACCCAATGAGGAAATAGCTTGAAGTTAATTTCAAGACTGTAATGAGGTCTGGAGTGAAGTGGTTGTCAGAACCCAATTTAGCATCCGTGAGCTGATTAATGGTGAGTAGGTGTCGCTTGATGGCACTATTGATGACTCTTTCCATCACTGGCTGATAGGTTAGATTTATCCTGTTTTTAGTGAATAGGATGTACCTGGGCAATACTTGCCAGTGTCATAGCTATACTGGACCAGCTTGGCTAGTAGAGCAGTTAGCTGTGGCGCACAGGTCTTCAGCACCATAGGTAGATGTTGGCAAGGCCCAAAGCCTTTGCTATCTCCAATCCAGTCAACTGTTTTTTTTTTAACTTGAACTGTTATGTTAATAAGGTGTTCTTTTTGTTGGTGGAGAGATTCTCTGTACATTACAATGACTTGCAATTTTTTTTTAAAGATTGCGAGAAGAAATTTGCAAATAAGCCAATCGGCTGCAAGGAATGTGCCTGTAATTAATTGTGACGATGTGAATATAAGCAGTAGTATTGCAGTATGGTTTCTACTGCTCACTACCAGAACTAGGCATTAAACCTCCTTTAATCTCATACAAAGTACCTTTTACAATTTGTAATTTAGTTAATATTCATAGAATGATAGATATATTCTTGTAAGTGTCGCATCTTTACAGTACAAGAATGTGTTTTTGTAATTTGTTTTTATGAAATATTTATAGGTGCATCAGCAATTTACTTCAAAAACTTGCTTTTTTTGTAGGCATAAGAGAACTATTCCAATGTTTGTCCCAGAGTCTTCATCTAGACTGCAAAAAATTACAAGGTAATTACACTTTTGGATAGTCAAGTTATTTCGAATAAAACATTAAACCAATGTTGGGTATTCAGCAAACTTGCAGGACTATAAAATGTGAAAAGTTAAAATATAAGAACATAAATAGGAGCTGGAGTAGGCCATTCGGTCATAGTCATAGAGTTATACAGCACAGAAAGAGGCCCTTCGACCCATCGTGTCTGCGCCAGCCATCAAGCCCTATCTATTCTAATCCCATTTTCCAGCACTTGGTCCGTAGCCTTGTATGCTATGGCGTTTCAAGTGCTCATCTAAATGCTTCTTGAATGTTGTGAGGGTTCCTGCCTCTACCACCCTTTCAGGCAGTAAGTTCCAGATTCCAACCACCCTCTGGGTGAAAAAGTCTTTCCTCAAATCCCCTCTAAACCTCCTGCCCCTTACCTTGAAACTATGCCCCCTGGTTATTGACCCCTCTACTAAGGGGAAAAGTTCCTTTCTATCTACCCTATCTATGCCCCCTCATAATTTCGTACACCTCAATCAGGTGCCTTCTCTGCTCTAAGGAAAACAACCCCAGCCTGTCCAGTCTCTCTTCATAGCTGAAACGCTCCAGCCCAGGTAACATCCTGGTGAATCTCCTCTGCACCCTCCTCTGCTCCTATTTATGCAATCACATCCTTCCTATAGTGTGGCGACCAGAACTGCACACAGTATTCCAGCTGTGGCCTAACTAGTGTTTTGTACAGCTCCATCATAACCTCCCTGCTCTTATATTCTATACCTTGGCTAATGAAGGCAAGTATCCCATATGCCTTCTTAACCACCTTATCTACCTGTCCTGCTGCCTTCAGGGATGCATGTACATGCACACCAAGGTTCCTCTGTCCTTCCTAGGGTCCTACCATTCATTGTGTATTCCTTTGCCTTGTTAGTCCTCCCAAAATGCATCACCTCACACTTTTCAGGGTTAAATTCCATTTGCCACTGTTCTGCCCATCTGACCAACCCGTCCTGTAGCCTGAGGCTTCCCTCCTCGCTATTTACCACTCCACCAATTTTCGTGTCATCTGCGAACTTACTGATCATACCTCCTACATTCATATCTAAATCATTAATGTACACTACAAACAGCAAGGGACCCAGCACCGATCCCTGCGGTACACCATTGGACACAGGCTTCCAGTCACAAAAACAACCTTCGACCATCACCCTCTGCTCCTGCCACTAAGCCAATTTTGGATCCAATGTGCCAAATTGCCCTGGATCCCATGTGCTCTTACCTTCTTGACCAGTCTCCCATGTGGGACTTTGTCAAAAGCCTTACTGAAGTCCATGTAGACTACATCAACCCTCATCCACACACCTAGTCACCCCCTCTCAAAATTCAATCAAATTGGTTAGACATGATCTCCCCCTGACAAAGCTATGCTGACTATCCTTGATTAATCCTTGCCTCTCCAAGTGGAGACTAATTCTGTCCCTCAGAATTTTTTCCAATAATTTCCCTACCACTGATGTTAGGCTCATTGGCCTGTAATTCCCTGGTTTATCCCTACTACCCTTCTTGAATAATGGTACTACGTTAGCTGTCCTCCAGTCCTCTGGCACCTCCCCTGTGGCCAGAGAGGTTCTGAAAACTGTTGTCAGAGCCCCTGCAATCTCCTCCCTTGCCTCACACAGCAGCCTAGGATACATCTCGTCTGGGCCTGGGGATTTATCCACTTTTAAGCCCACTAAAACCGCTAGTACCTCCTCCCTCTCAATGCTAATTTGTTCAAGTATATCACAGTCCCCCTGCCTGATTTCTATGCCTACATCGTCCTTCTCCATAATGAACACAGATGCAAAATATTCATTTAAAACCTCACCTACATCTTCTGGCTCTACACACCGATTGCCACTTTGGTCCTTAATGGGCCCTACTCTTTCCCTGGTTATCCTCTTGCCCTTAATATACTTATAAAACACCTTGGGATTTTCCTTATTTTGCCCGCCAGTGTTTTTTTATGCCCCCTCTATGCTCTCCTAATTTTTTTTTTTTTTTTAAGTACCCCCCTGCACTTTCTATACTCGTCTAGGGCTTCCACTGTTTTTAGTCCTTTGTATCTGCCAAAAGCCTCCCTTTTTTTCCTAATCCATTCTTGTATATCCCTTGACATCCAGGGTTCCCTGGGCTTGTTGGTCCCACCCTTGACCTTTACAGGAACATGTTGGCGTTGTACTCTCTCTATTTCCTTTCTGAAAGACTCCCACTGCTCTGATGTGGATTTTCCTACAAGTAGCTGATCCCCGTCCACTTTGGCCAGATCCTGCCTTATCATATTAAAATCGGCCTTCCCCCAATTTAGAACCTTTATTTCCGGTCCATCTTTGTCCTTTTCCATGACTACCGTAAATCTCACCGAATTATGGTCACTGTCACCAAAATGCTCTCCTCCTGACACTTCTACCACTTGCCCGGCTACATTCCCTAGAATTAGGTCCAGTACTGCCCCCTCTCTTGTAGGACTTTCTACATGCTGGCTCAAAAAGCTCTCCTGGATGCACTTTACGAATTCCGCACCCTCTAAGCCTTTCACACTCTGACTATCCCAGTTAAGGTGTGGAGATGCCGGCGTTGGACTGGGGTGGACAAAAATGAGAAGTCGCACAACACCAGGTTATAGTCCAACAGATTTATTTAATTTTACAAGCTTTCGGAGCTATCGCTCCTTCGTCAGGTAAGTTTAGCAATGAGAGAATCTCATTGTGAAATTGTGAATTCTGGGAGATTCTCTCATTGCTAAACTTACCTGACGAAGGAGCGATAGCTCCGAAAGCTTGTAAAATTAAATAAATCTGTTGGACTATAACCTGGTGTTGTGCGACTTCTCATTTTTATCCCAGTTAATATTGGGGAAGTTGAAATCCCCTACTATTATTACCATATTATTTCTACACTTCTGAGATTTGCCTACATATCTGTTCCTCTATCTCCCCCTGACTGTTTGGGGGCCAATAGTACACTCCCAGCAAAGTGCTTGCCCCCTTTTTGTTTTTAAGTTCTACCCATATGGCCTCATTAGAGGAACCTGCTAAGATATCATCCCTCCTTACTGCAGTAATTGACTCCTTGATTAATATTGCGACACCCCATCCTCTTTTACACCCCCGTCTCGCCTGAAGATTCTATACCCCAGAATATTGAGCTGCCAGTCCTGCCCCTCCCTCAACCATGTCTCTGTGATAGCAACAATATCATACTCCCATGTGTTCATCAACACCTTCAATTCATCTGCCTTACTCGTAAGACTCCTTGCATTAAAATAAATGCCATCCAGCCTTGCCATACTCCCTTGTGCCATACTCCCTTGTGCCGTTACATATTTGCTCTGCCTTCCAGACTGACTTGTTTCTTCCTCTATATTTGGCTGTGCATCACCCCCTACTATAGCTCCACTCTGTATCCCATCCCCCTGCCAAGTTAGTTTAAACCCCCCCCCCCACAACAGCACTAGCAAACCTCCCCGCAAGGATGTTGGTCCCGTTCCGGTGCAACCCGTCCAACTTGTACAGGTCCCACCTTCCCCAGAAACAGACCGTGATCCAGGAAACTAAAGCCTCCCTCCTGCACCAACTCTTTAGCCACGCATTCATCTGCTCTGTCCTCCTATTCCTATACTCACTAGCACGTGGCACCGGGAGTAATCCAGAGATTACAACCTTTGAGGTCCTGCTTTTTAATCTGCTACCTAGCTCCCTAAATTCTTGTTGCAGGACCTCATCCCTCTTTCTACCTATGTCGTTGGTACCAATGTGAACCACGACCTCTGACTGTTTGCCCTCCCCCTTCAGAATACCCTGCAGCCGTTCAGTGACATCCTTGACCCTGGCACCAGGGAGGCAACATACCATCCTGGAGTCACGTCTGCGGCCGCAGAAATGCCTGTCTGCACCCCTCACTATTGAGTCTACTACCACTATTGCCCTTCCACTCTTACTCCTCCCCCTTGTGCAGCTGAGCCACCCACAGTGCCGTGAGCTTGGCTCTGGCTGCACTCCCCAGAGGAACCGTCACTTTCACCGTTTTCCAACACAGAAAAACAGTTGTTGCGTGAGATGCACTCTGGGGCTTTCCTGACTACCTGCCTGCCCCCCTTCTTCTGACTGCTGGTCACCCATTTCCTCTCTGACTGCACGTTAAGCTGCGGGGTGACCACGACTAAAAACGTGCTATCCACGTAACTCTCAGCCTCGCAGATACACTGCAGTGCCTCCAGCTGACGCTCGAGCTCCGAAAACCGGATCTTAAGTTGGCCAAACTGTTGGCACTTACTGCACATGTGGTCATCCTGACTGCCAGTGTCTAGGAATTCCCACATGCTGCAGGCCGTGAAAACGCACGGGACTGAGGTCCCCTGCCATATTTCCTCTAACCTTGTTTTATTTATGAATTGATTGGTTAAAGATTTTATTCAATCAGTAATTTAGGCTTATTGCTTGATTATTTTAGTTACTTTAATTTATTAATTTAATAAGTACTAGCAAGTTAGTTTCTCAGCTCTTAATTTAACCCCCTTCCCTAAATTCGAGAGCAAAAAATGCTGTAATTGCTCTCCTGTGATGTCACTCTTTGATGTTTTTGATTCGGAGCCTCGCTGCTGCTTTAATTCAACTCTGCTCTCGGGCCGTTCTTTATCCTCTCACCGCTGCTTTAATTCAGCTCCGCTCTCGGGCCGTTCTTTATCCTCTCACCGCTGCTTTAATTCAGCTCCGCTCTCGGGCCGCTCTTTATCCTCTCGCCGCTGCCGCTGTTCTTCGAGCCTGCTCCGCCATTCAATAAGATCATGGCTGATCTTCTACCTCAACTTCACCTCCCCGCACTATCCCCATATCCCTCCATTCCCTTAGAGTCCAAAAATCTATCGATCTCTGTCTTGAATATACTCAACGACTGAGCATCCACAGGCCTGTGGGGTAGAGAATTACAAAGTGTCACAACCCTTTGCGTGAAGAAATTTCTCCTCATCTCAGTCCTAATGACCGACCCCTTATTTTGAGACTGTGACCCCTAATTCTAGACTCCCCAGCCAGGGGAAACAACCTCCCAGCATCTACCCTGTCACGCCCTTAAGAATTTTTAAATGTTGCATTGAGATCACCTCTCATTCTGCTAAACTCTAGAGAATATAGGCCTAGCCTACTTAATCTCTCCTCACTAGACCAGGAATTGGTCTAGTAAACCTACGTTGCACTCCCTCTAACGCAAGTATATCCTTCCTTAGGCAAAGAGACCAAAACTGTATACAGTACTCCAGGTGTGGTCTCACCAAGGCCCTTTTTAATTGTAGTAAGACTTCTTTACTCTTAAACTCTTAATCTCTTTGTAATAAAAGCTAACATACCATTTGCTTTCCTAATTGCTTGCTGCACCTGCATGTTAACTTTGTGGTACGTGTACAAGGACACACAGGTTCCTCTGACTACCAGTCTCTCTCCATTTAAAAAATATTCTTTTTTCTATTTTTCCTACCAAAGTGGATAACTTCACAATTCTCCAGCACGGGCTCGACAGGTCGAATGGCCGCCTTCCGTGCTGTAACCATTCTATGATTCTATATTCCATCTGCCACATCCTTGCCCAATCACTTAACCTGTCTAAATCCCTTTTCAACCTCCTTGTGTCCTCCTCACGACTTACTTTCCCACCTAACGTTGTATCGTCAGCAAGCTTGGATACATTACACTCAGTCTGCTCATCTATGTAATTGATATAGATTGTAAATAGCTAAGGCCAAAGCCCTTGCGGTACCCTACTAGTCACAGCCTGATAACCCAAAAATGACCCGTTTATTCCTACACTCTCTCTCTGTCCGTTAACCAATCCTCAATCCATGCTAATATTATTCCCAATCCCATGAGCCCTAATTTTGTATATTAACCTCTTGTGTGGCACCTTATTGAATGCTTTTTGAAAATCCAAATACACTGCATCCACTGGTTTCCCCCTTATCCACCCAGCTAAACTCAAAATCAGACTTGTCAAACACAATTTCCCTTTCATAAATTAGTGTTGACTCTGCCCAATCATACGATTTTCTAAGTGCCTTGTTATCACGTCCCTAATAATAGATTCGAGCATTTTCCCTACTACTGATGTCAGGCTAAATGGCCTATAATTCCGTGTTTTCTTCTCCTTTTCTTGAATAGTTGGGTAACGTTTGCTACCTTCCAATCCACGGGAAATGTTGTAGAATCTAGGAAATTCTGGAAGATCAAAACCAATGTATCCACTCTTCTGTAGCCACCTCTTTTAAAACCTTGGGATGTAGGCCATCAGGTTCAGGGGATTTGTTGGCTTTTAGTCCCATTAATTTCTCCAGTACTATTTGTTTACTAATACTAATTACTTTAAGTTCCTCATTCTCACTAAACTCTTCGTTCCCCACTGTTTCCGGAATGTTTTTTGTGTCTTCGACCGTGAAGACAGATATAAAGTATTTATTTAATGTCTGCCATTTCCTTATTTTCCATTATAACTTCTCCTGTCTCTGCCTGCATGCAAATTTAAAGGGACTGCCACGAAAAAAAATTTGAGGGAACATTGCATAAACATACATAAATTCAGTTAGTAGTCAGATACTATCTTAAATACACAAACTGTCGTGTAAAATCTTCCGTTATTAAATGAATGAAATGATCGATCGATTATATGTTGTACTGAAAGTCTGCATGACTCGGGTCTGCAGGGCCTCTGACTCGAGATGTTCTCTTTAGTGTGCTGAATACGGGAGCCCAAGGCCTGAACTACAATTGCGCCCCATTACCTGGAGTCCTTTTGCTCCGGAATCCACTCTTGTGTCTAAGACGACGGAGAACTCCCCTGCTGTCGTACCCTGGGTACTGGGAGTGGAGCAAACCATTCTTTTTGCTATCTATACAGTATTGTATATGTAATTAGTAATATTGGAAAATAATATTTTGAAAATGCATTCCTACAGTGATATTTTAAATTCTCCTGCAGTAATAGAACTAGCATTATATGTGATAGCAATCAGAGTGGCAGAATGAATGTCCTAGTGCTTCTGAGTGGGCCTCATTTGTAGGTTTATATTGTATTTAAAACAAACTGACCATAAAAAGTAATTTTATTCATATTTGAAAAAGAACTGATTACTCACATTTGCCAATTATTGCCTTCCATTTGCAGCATTTAAATATTGGGTGATTAGTGCAGATATGAAGCAAGGGTTTTTATGTGCAACCTTTGTAACGTAGAATTTTTTTTACAGTTTACTGTGTCTTTGGATTAATTTGTCAAGAGGATTGTATATACATACAATAAATCCTTATCTGTTTTGGAGAGGAAAGACGCAGCGACCTTCAGTAAAACTAAGAGTCGTTGAGATGGAGGAGGAGTGTCTAGTGTGCACGCGCAGCAGTGCTCCCACCAGCCAGCGATGAGCAGCAGATTTGACGGGTTTTTGAAAAGTGGTTCACGGAGCCAGAGTGGGAGAGAGTTGCAGACAGCCATTAGGCCGGCTCCGAGAGACAAAAGGGAAGCGGATTTGCAGCAGTCCTGGCAGCTTTATATATTTTTTTAATTGTCCTCGTTCAGGGTTGCAGGGTGGCCCACCATCCGACGCCCAACCACAGGACTCGGACAACTGTGCAGCTCAACTGAGCAAGCCAGATACAGCCCGCGGGCCGTATTTTGTCCACCCCTGCTTTAATCTAATACTATCTTTAACTTCTCTTGTTATCCAAAGTTGGACCACTTTTCCCGTGGGCTTTTTATTCCAGATTACTTCTCAAAGTACGTTACCAATATATTTTCTAACCTTACATTGCCATATCTATTTAATCAATTTACCAGCATCATCTTCCATGTGTTTGTAACAGAAACTATTAGATAATCATCAAAAACTGCAGGATTATTTAGTCTTTATATCCTCTCGCAGCCTCATCACCCTCCCGCCCCTGCCTTGAACCATTTCCCAAAGAATAACAAGAATCAGCACATGGCCTGCGGTGGTTCAAGAAAGCGACCCACCACCACCTTCTCGGCAACTAGGGATAGCAATAAATGCCGGCCTTGCCAACGACACCCACATTCTGAGTGAATGACAAAAAATCATAGCATGGCAGAGGGATACCAGTCAACTTGATCAGCTGCACTAAGATGCACATAACATTGCCATTGACGTGTCCTATTTATATATTTTTTTAATGTTCCATCCAGTGGGCAAGTGCTCTTCCCAAATTCCCTGACTTCATAGCCGAGTCTTTAGTTAGCTTGATGCGTGATTTATGACAGTAGCTCAGTGCTTATTGTACTACACATGATCTCTCCGATATTTTTTTTTCCCCAGCTATGTTAAAATTGAGTACACAGTGGGTAGATTTTCCCTGTGTGGTTTGCGGGAGACTGGCGGAGTGTGATGACCAGCTGCCCGATAGTTTCGGCAGGAGGCCCGTTCCACTTTGAAGGCCGGGACTGAGTGCCCCCGGAGCAGCTCTATGGCTCTGGGGTTCCCCCGCAATATCAGGCCGTCCGGCCAGCCGCTGGGCTCAGTAACAAGTATATGTCCAGTGGTGTGGATCCTGGCAGCGGCCCATGTGGGCTTTTGGAGCCTGGAAGGAGCACACCTGCTCCACCCAGTTCCTCAAAAATGAATTACAACTTATCTCTGAGCTTCTCTTTGCTGGATAGCCAGCTGAAACCAGCCAGGGCATGCATTGCATCCAGCTGAGTCTTTGAAATTTCAATCAGGCTCCTATGTATGTCATGGGACTGTAATGTGCATCTTTCTGGGCCTCTGCATTATTTCTCTTGGTTTGTCTGTTGAATGTGGGAGCAGCCCTGAGCAGGCATCCTCTAGTTATTTCATTTGCTGTGCTGATCATAACTCGATCTCAACTTAGTCACGAGTTGTCAGGTGGGATTTTAAATGCATCCCGTCTCTCATGTATTCTCTATGTATTTTATTACTTGCCATATAAACTGAAAATTAGTGTGGATGTGACATTGAATTGAAAAGAACTAATAAAGGAATGCAATCCAAGAAATTGAAAAGACTCGTCTACAGGAAGGATGAGAAAAAAATGATCACTGCACAGCAGGTGAAACTAAGGTGTAAGGAGGAAACTAAAGTAAACAATGGGAGTAAAAGGAGTTTGTGTGTGCAAGTTGGAGAAGTGATTAAAAGATTATCTGTTAGGATGGCCCAGTACTAGTGTGCATTTGAGTCATTTAATATGTTGTAAATTAGTCTCTGGGCTGCTGATCAGTGAAACTTGCTTACCTCAGTAAAAAAAGGCAAGGAATGTAGACCGAGTATCAGGGTAGTTAATTTAATTTTCGATAGAGTTGTAAATTAGGAGAAATAAAGTGTTGGCGTAATAGGATAACACAGAATCTACAATATGTTACAGGCAGTAACTCATCAAATGGTTGATGCAATATGGTTACTGCCTCAGAACAGATAATTCTGTTTAACATAAATCATGGCCCAGATTTTCCGGGGCTTATGACCCCGTATGCGCATCACAACTTCCGGGTTTACGCATGGGCTGCGCACGCGCGAAACCCGGAACTTGCGATCTGTTAATCTTGACAGATCCACCGCAGCTCCGGGAAATGGACATCCGCTGGCAAAGAGTACTCTTGCTCAGCGAATGCCCATGAAACTCTTATGCCTGGTAAAAAGCAGGCGTAAGGTCTTTTACCAGCATAAGGGTGAAAATACATATTTTTTTAAATCATTAACATTCAAAAACCTTAATGAGTTTTTGGCCACATAAAAGTTTAAATGTATTTTTCAAAAAATTAATTTGTTTTAAATCTTTAATGAATTGTATTTTAATTAATTTAAGATGTAATTTTTTATTTCAAGGTTGTGTAGATGTATTTTCAGTGATTTCTATTAAGCTTATGGGGATTCCGTATGTAAATGGAATCCCCTTAAGCATAATGGGAATCCTGATTGGTTGGGCCGGCCCATGTGATCCCAGGGTGCTAGCGCCCCTGGGATACGTGGGCCTCTATTCAGGCCTACGCGTAGAGGCTCAGGAGTGTGAGTCTCTCTGGATCCAGGACCATCAGGTAGGTGCGTAGATTTATTGCAGTTCAAAGGCATCCACTCACGGGAAGCCTCCGACCGCAAATTCAGACCCCATGTTCCAATTTTGTGTTATTGGTGAAGTTGCCATGCGTGGACAGAGGATGAAAGCTTCATGTGATCAAATCTAAATTTATTTTACAACCACTGGGAAAAATTTTGCCTTTATAGAAATTAAAAAAATAATTTACATCAGATTTTAGTTAAAGTTTTGTAACATATATTTGGATTCTTGTTCTGCAAAGTTCTCGTTCTAACAGACTTCCCCCCCCCACCCACCCACCCAATCGTACTGGAGTACGGTCACATTTTAATTAATTGGCCCGGAATTTTGCATGGGGTACAACAGCGTACTCATGCGCAAATCCCAAACTTGCGGTCTGTCAACGTACGCGTTAACAGGCCATCCGCTCCACCACCGAAAACCTAAACGCTGACGCAGAGTTGGGCCATTTGCCCACCAACTGCGTACGGAAATTTTATGGCTAGTGGAAACAGGCACGGGACCTGTTTCCACAGTGTAAGGGGATACCCAAAATGAGAAAAGTTTTTATTAAAATTAAATGACATCCAGGAATATTTAATGAGGAGCAATCCTAGTGTATGTCAAAGCTGCAGGTTTTAAATTTTTTTTTACATTTCATAACTTTCTGCAGTGCACAGTATTTGTTTAGAAGTGGGAATTATGAATTGGATTCCCACGATATAAGCTAAATCTGTAATGAATTTTAAAGGCTGTAGTAATGAAGTATTGTAGTAATTTAAATGAATGAAATACAATCTGTTTTCTGATTGGAGATCAGGCCCTCGTGATCCCAGGTTCACTTCCGCACAGGCTGTGTCCCTGGGATCTGTGGGCCATTACGCTGCCCTCCTACTTGCAGCGTCAGAACGCAAGTTTACACAGGAAGGCCGCCATCAGGTAGGTGCATATACTTTTTGCAGGTCAGCAGCGTGCTCTGGAGGTACGCCAACGACCGCAATTTTTGGCCCATTATCCTGATGTATGCCTCCATGGTTAAGAATATCGGTAATCGGGGAGCAGAAAGAATAATCAAATGAGGTTTTGTACTTGGCTAGATTTTTAAAATATACTCCATTGAGGTTTATGCCTCATCCTTGATGTTACCTAGTTTTTCATGGGTATCAGCTCTGAGCTGGGCAAGTTTTCAATTCACAAGGAGAAAATGTGCCGGTTTCAGATTGCCAATAGACTTTTGTTAGATTTTTAACTTGTCCTATGAAGTGACTGAAGGCCTGCGACATTTTACTTTTTCCATTATAGTTAATCTATGCATTTTGGTAGGAGTTGACTGCTTAAAAAGGTCCCTGCATTCAAAATGAGTAGGGGATGTAATTTGGAGCAGCATGATCAATCCCACAAATGCTTCCTGCTGAAAGACCTGGAGGCAGTTTGAATGGATCGGAGTTTAAGCAAATCACTTACCCTAAAATAAGAACATCAGAAGCTACACAAATTGCCATGGGAGTCCTAATTTAATTATATAAACTGTTTCCTGCATGATTTTAAGTTGTAGTTTTACCAACAGTAATGGAAAACACTAGGGGTTTGAACATGACTTGCATTTTTTCCCTTTTAAAATTCAGTTTTCAAACTCTATTGTCTCCTGATGATAATTGATTTCTTGCACTGATCATCCTCTGACACCAAGTCATTATTCACTTTGGTATTTTGACCGTGAATGCTGCTGAGCTATTTTACATGCAGATGCATCACATATGTACTTAATCCCTGATATTCTCAATTTACAGCCCTGGTGTAAAACTAGCATTGCGGAAATCGCCTGAAATGAAAGTCGGGTGGTTTCTATAATGGGCAGTGCCATGGACTCTCAACAGGAATTACTGGATGGTGGTCGTGAGAAGGAACCCTGGTTGAACATAAGAAATAGGAGCAGGAGTAGACCATTCGGCCCCTCGAGCCTGCTCCGCCATTCAATAAGATCATGGCTGATCTACTTCAACTCCACTTTCCTGCACTATCCTCATATCCCTTAATATCCTAAAATCTATCGATTTCCGTCTTGAATATACTCAACGACTGAGCCTCCACAGCCCTCTGGGGTAGAGAATTCCGAAGATTCACCACCCTCTCAGTCCTAAATGGCCGACCCCTTATTCTGAGACTGTGACCCCCTGGTTCTAGTCTCCCCAGCCAGGGGAAGCAATGTTTCCTCTAATTTTGTTTTGGCCTGCGCAGTCCTTTTAACAGGCTGCATGGGCCATTCAAAATTCCACACTGCTCAGCTATATCGTGACTAAGCTTGCCAAGTTGTCAGGGCAGCAGCAGGAATTTCTCTTCTATTCCCCAAAGAAATAATCTTCTTTGGATCTCTAATGGAGATTATGTTTGTACTCAATCTGTTTTGTTCTTTTGTTTAGCTGGCTCATGGGAAGGCGTCCAGAATTCACAGATCCTAAAGTGGTTGCACAAGGAGAAGGAAGAGAAGGTCTGTCTCAATGAAGGTCTAGTTTACGTTGTTGCTGGTGAAATTGCCATGGACAGGGGATGGCAGCGTCATGTGATCCAATCACATGATTTGACCAAGCTGTGACATCTGAATTTGTTACGAACACTGGGGAAAATTATGCCTTTATAAAATTTAAAAATAAATGGCATGTCAATATTACAGTAACATAGCATCTAGTTTGATTCATGTTATTGCAAAGCTCTTGTTATAAGGTCACATTTTACTTCATTGCCCTGATGTGTTAAGAACGTTGCTAATCAGGGTACAGAATGATCAAATAGGAGGTTTTGCACTTGGCTGGAATTCAGAATTGAATTAACTGCCACGGTTTGTGCCAGCACAGATTATGACTAGCACTTTGTAATATTTCTGACTAGATATTACATGCAAGGGGATTTTTCTTAATGTTGCAACCTTATTTCCAGTTTTAGAGCTTTTTAAAAAAAAAAAATTGTATCTCGGAAGAAGATTTTATGTAGATTCTGCTGCTTACAGTTGGCTAGGTGAAGTGACCTGAGAACAGAGATACTACACAACCATGTCACATGGTGACATTGCCAGAATTACTTTTTAAAATTTGTTTCAAGTCACTTTTGGCTAGCTTTTGCACTTAGAACAACTTAACATTAAATATTCTAACTCAATCTGTCTACTCTACCTCCCATAATATTCAAGGCAAATGCTTTTTTTTAAATTTAAAATACTAATTTTTCCCTATGGAGGTTAAAGATGCTAGGATGACATAAAAGGAAGGAGGAATTCCTTTGCAGTGGCAACTCCATGATGTTGCAAAGTGAACCTGTAATATTCTTTCTCTGATTATTTGTAAAAAATCATTCCTTGTATTTAACCTAATGTATTCCTTTAAAAGTTTCAAACTTTTACAGCAATTGTGTTGATGGAAACAAAAAAAGGAACAACATTCACCTATATTATGTTTTTCTTTGCATTTTTAGTTACAAGGGTTCTGTCACAAGGCTATGTTACCATCTCTTTCAACATTATCACCAAGGACTTGAAGAAACTTGGATATGATTCAACCCCTACTAATCCTGTATTGTCTGATGTCTAAGTGGAATCCCAGACTGAACATAACATGAAGCAAAAGTTGAATTTCTAATTGGTTGACACTATTCTGTATATAGATATTTGAATTGTATTTCTGTTTTTACTAAACTATTGACCAATCCTTGAACCGAAGACACAGTTTTTATGACACATGCTGCGTTCCAAATTTCACAGCTCTGCAGTAAATATCAGACTCTGTCACTAGTCACTTCTAGAAATAGACCTCGTCACATCCCCCACGACCAGGAAAGCACCTATTACTGCCCAATATCTAGATAAATGATAGCGTCACCCAGGGATCATAACATGACCCCATGTTGTGTATCTAGATATTATAGTGCACCTGTGTTCTCCTGTCTGAAAAGCACTTCAGGCATGAACATAATGCAACACGCTGGTTTATTTAGCATGAATCATATGAATGAACACAATACAGTATTCACAACACGATTCAATCAACTCCCAAAGGTCATTGTACCACAGAATAACAAAATATATGGCTTTATGAATGTTAACTGCCCATGAGCCCACTGGCATCTGACCTTCGTTATGGCTTGTACACGTAGGTATGGTCTAGGGTTACTCAATCTCCCTGTCCAAGAGTAAACATTTTGTCTCACCATTTCAGTTTTCAGCTTCATAAGGAACGAGAGAAGCAAAGATTGTCCACTGACCCTCTCTTAATTCTACATGTTGAGGATTGTTCTGCAAAGCTGCCAGTCAAGGTTACCTTATGACTAGCATAACATACATCAAAACAAAATCTCTTCCAGGCCATATAGGTAAAGTTGCCAAAATGTTACCATCTGAAAATTTTCCCCAACTTTGGACTTGCCCAGGTTAGATGCAGAATAAAGTCCGTGTTCCAACATGCCTTGGTCTTTTCTCAATTTCTCTGACCGGTGTTAGCCGTGGCTCAGTAGTAGCACTCTTGCTTATGAGTCGTGCTATCCAAGAGGTGAAAGGATAAGCCATTCAGTCCCATATCAAACATTTTAAATAGGAAAAAGAGGTCTACGTCTTGACTCGATGAAGTACTTAATCAGCATGCTCAAAAGTCTAAATACATTCATTGATTGATGATGTTTTCTTGATGTCATTTGGTATAACAAAATGGCTACAATTCAATCCAAAACTAATTGAAGTTTAAAAATCTGAAAATTCAAATTCTTGTAAAATTCAGAAAAAATAAGAGTTGTTAAGGCTTATCCAGTAACTAGAGTTATGATACAGGGTACATTTTACATGGTAAATCTATATTCAATATGTTTTATACAAGGACTTAACTACTTTTAAAAAACCTCAATTTATTAAAGAAACTTTAGAATAACTTCTTTGTGTGTTTCTATTATGAGGACTGTTCTCAGATTCCACGCAGAAAAGACTTGCATTTTGATAGCGCCTTTCACGACCACCGAACGTCCCAAAAGCACTTTACAGTCAATGAAGTACTTCTCCAGTGTAGTCACTGTTGTAATGTAGGAAACGCAGCAGCCAATTTGCACACAGCAAGCTCCCACAACAGCAATGTGATAATGACTAGATAATCTGTTTTTGCGATGTTAATTGAAGGATAAATACTGGCCAGGACACCAGGGATAACTCCGCAGCTCTTCTTCGAAATAGTGCCATGGGATCTTTTACGCCCACCACTCCCTCAGTACTGCACTGGAGTGTCAGCCTAGATTTTTGTGCTCAAGTCTCTGGAGTGGGACTTGAACCTAAACCTTCTCAGGTGAGAGTGCTACCCACTGAGCCACAGCTGACATGTCAACTATGACACCATGTGACTATCTGTATTAAGATTGGGGGGGGGGGGGGGGGGGAGAGAAATTGAAGCTTTTAACACAGACTGGCACTACCCATCAGTCTTCATTTAATTTAATAGGCAATGTAAATAGTTAATTTTCTCCAATGGAGTCACCTTCTGTAAGTACTCTTATGCTGAGCGAAATGGCATTTGTTACTGTATTTGGAGAACTGGAAGGTGGCATGAAGAACAGGAAATCAATTTAAATGTCCCAGTTTAGAGTACACTTTGACCTCTAAAAGACTCATGATACAATGTAGGGGAGGGGGTGGGGAAGCATAAGAGATGACACTAAGTTAGGAGGCACAGTAAGTTGTGTGGCTAGGACATCATGATGCAAGGAAAACCCCAGTGGCGAATAGCTTTGGGAACCATGGGACAAAGCCACCTGTTCCTCCCAAGTCATGCCTAAAATTACTCATCTACCATATCCCAAAATATTATTTTCTGAAAAAAATATGAATTGAATGAATCAATACAAACTGCTACCGTCTCTCCAGGGAGCCTGTTCCATAGATTGAACACTCACTGAAATATTGTTTCCACGGACTAGTTTTACCATCAATATCCTGGGGGTCACCATTGACCAGAAACTTAACTGGACCAGCCACATAAATACTGTGGCAACGAGAGCAGGTCAGAGGCTGGGTATTCTGCAGCGAGCGTCTCACCTCCCGACTCCCCAAAGCCTTTCCACCATCTACAAGGCGCAAATAAAGAGTGTGATGGAATACTCTCCACTTGCCTGGACGCATGCAGCTCCAACACTCAAGAAGCACGACACCATCCAAGACAAAGCCCACTTGATTGGCACCCCATCCACCACCTTAAACATTCACTCCCTCAACCACCAGTGTACTGTGGCTGCAATGTGTACCATCTACAAAATGCACTGCAGCAACTCGCCAAGGCTTCGGCAGCACCTCCCAAACCCGCGACCTCTACCACCTAGAAGGACAAGGGCAGCAGATGCATGGGAACACCACCACCTCCAAGTTACACGCCATCCTGACTTGGAAGTATATCGCCGTTCCTTCATCGTCGCTGGATCAAAATCCTGGAACTCCCTCCCGAACAGCACTGTGGGAGTACCTTCACCAGACGGACTGCAGCAGTTCAAGAAGGAGGCTCACTACCACCTTCACAAGGGCAACCAGGGATGGGCAATAAATGCTGGCCTTGCCAGCGACGCCCACATCCCATGAACGAATAAAAGGAAACTCCCCTTCAAGCACAGGCCTTGGCCTCTGGTTCTACTATTCTGGACAAGGTAAAATAGCTCGTCACGGTCTAGATTATCGAGGAATTATTCAAATGGCATTCTCCACAAGAAAACATTAGGCCTGCGCAGCACCCGGCTTTCCTTCTTCCCTGGCAGTGATGCCCTCCCTACGCCCCACCACTTAGTGCCTGGGACCGTTGCCTTGGGTCCCAGTGGCTGCCTCCTACCATCCAGCCACCTAATGATTCCCGCCGTCAGGTGATCTCCTAGGCCTCATGGTTGGTTTCTCGGCACCCCACGCATCAATCCCGCTCTCGGGTAAAATCAACCCATAATCTTTCTGAAAATATTTGACAATAACTTTTTTCTGTTAAGGAATTAAACACTATTGTGTTGAAAAGCATCGCCACCTCAGTTACACATCGACATAGGACAGATCTCAAGATTAAAAAGTTTGCCAAATACATTTTCATGACAGTAGGTTAGTCTGACACATCTGAGGAGCTCTGCAAAAACATGCTGCTGCACAGCTTTTATTACTGTACAATTAATTTTGGAACAGTCATATGAAACAGTGCCCATCACCAACCGTGATATTGGCCCAGAAATTGCGGTCGGAGACTTGCCGCCCGCATATGCCTCCGAACCGCAAGAAAACTCCGTACTTACCTGCTGTCTCCGGAGCTTCGGACCCTTTAATTTAATATTTAAAATTAAAATTTAATTTTTGAAAAATAAATTTAACGGGACAAAAATAACCTAAACTCATTTTAAAAGCGGGGGAGTGGGACTAAGTGCTCTTGCAGAGAACTGGCACGGGCTCGACGGGCCGAATGGCCTCCTTTTGTGCTGTAACCATTCTATGATTCTATGTAAGTGAATGTTCAGATCATTTAAAAAGTTTTATTTTAACATTTATTTTAACCCTTATGCTGGTAAAAGGCGGCCTTATGCCTTCTTTTACCAGGCGTAAGGGTTTGGTGGGTATTCACTGGGCAGTAGTTGGGCAAATAACCTAACTCTGCGCCAGCGAAAGTGAATTTGTAGCGGATGGGTACGATTTGTCAAGGAGAAACTTGACAGATCGCAAGTTCCAGGTTTTTGCGCAAGCGTACGCTGACATAGGCCCTGTAAAATCCAGGACATTAACTTCATGAATGAACTGGATTCGACAGATTGACTTGCAAAGTGAGAATAGGGCAGAATTGTGTATTATACATAATAAAGCTGAAGAAAAATTGCAATGAAAAAAATGGACATTTTGATTGAATTTGACAGAAACAATGTCCAGGTACAATTCGGGATTATGGGAAGGATTGATGTTTCCCCGAGTTGTATATTCAGCAACTAGTGCTCTCTCTGCCAAGTATTTACAGCACAGAAACAAGATTTTTGGCCCAACGGGTCCATGCCGGTATTTATGCTCCACATGAGATTTCTCCCACCCTTCTTTATCGAACCCCTTCACCATATCCTTCTATTCCTTTCTCCCTTGTGTGTTTATCTAGCTTCCCCTTAAATGCATTTATGCTAGTCGCCTCAACTACTCCTTGTACAACTCGCTGCATAAAAAAAATCTCTCATCTCCCCTGATTCAGTATTTAAAGTTTATTTGTAACATCCAGATACTGTAGCACTGGATATGTTGTTCTTAGTAGTTAATATATTTCACATATAGAAAACACACTCAAGGAAACAATACTGCCTTATTAACCACAAACAACAACAACTTCCAAGCATCTGTTAGGAAGAGTCAGATGCTTTAGGGGGCTAGTAAAAGCAAGTCTAAAAAAACTTGCAATGGGTTTACTGATTTTTTTTTTTAAACCACAAATTAAAATAAACAAACTAAAAGGTTCATTACATTTCCCGTTTTAGAATCTCCCAAAATGGCTGTGACTGTGAAAGCAGTTACAGGAGCGACACAACTGAAAGTATTTCTGTTGCCATGTGCAGGTTTGGAGGCGGATCGGCTGTAAAAATTGCGGAAAATAGGCAGCGCATTGGGAACCCACCGTCATCCCGCCTCCTCGCACCTTTACCTCTGGCGTGTTTCCCAGCGTGCCATGGACCCAATCCGCAGAGGCGGGTGACCTAATTCAACTCATTAAATGCTTGTTATCAGACCCTTAAGAGGGTTTTTAACTGCAGCGTCTGAATTTAATGGCATGAACACTGGACGTTGCAGCTCGGGAACCTCGCCAGTGAAGGGGAGGCGGAAGTTCAGTGGCCGCTGTGCGAGGACATTAATTGACAGCTGGGAATACCACATAAATACACACACCTTACACCTCATTAGTTGCCTAAGGGAAAAGCTGTTGTTGACTCCATTTTGTGCACAGATTTAGGTTTCTGGAGTTTGCAGGTCATTTCTGCAACCTTGGAAGCCACTCTCAGCACATTGCTGGTCAGTATTAGAACATTGATGGATTGGCCCTCTGATCGCTACTTTACCTGCCATCTACGACATCAGCATGGCTGCTGCTTATACTGTCTCATCTTGGTCCTCAGAATCGGACCAAGATGAGCCTCACCACCAACACCAGCAGCAACCACAAAAGCCTTCTCAACGACCTCATGCTCCACAGGAGAGGGGGCACCACAGGGCTGCACCGTGCCAGAGGCGATACCCCCAATACAGGGTATACAGGCAGAGGATGAGCTTCCTCAACATAACTGAGCAGCAGTGCTTCAGGAGGCTGAGGCGATCACGCCAGGTCGTTGCAGATATTCGTAGCTTGCTGGAAGAAGACCTGCTGCCCAGAGGTCCTGGTGGACATTCCTTACCAGTGGCTGTCAAGGTCACCACCACCCTCAACTTCTTCGCTTCAAGTTCCTTCCAGGGATCTGCAGCAGACATTTGAGGGGTCTTGCAGTCGGCTGACCATAGATAAATCACCCAGGTGACCGATGGCATGTTTCACAAGTCAGCCAATTATATCAACTTTTCCATTCATGAGGCCAGTGTTACTGAGCGGGCGCTCGGCTTTGCGGCTCTGGCTGGGCGTCATCAACTGCACACATGTAGCCATGAAGGCACCCCATCATCACCCAGGCGTGTTTGTCAACTGCGAAGGCTTCCACTCCCTCAATGTACAGCTCAGCTGCAACAGTAAAAAGATGATTATGCATGTGTGCGCCAGATTCCCTGGCAGCTGTCATGACTCTTTCGTGCTGCGCCAGTCCATCCTCCCTCAGCTCTTCACACCTCCAAACACACTTACTGGCTGGCTGCTTGGGAGACAAGGGCTATCCACTAAAGAAGTGGCTCATGACACCCCTGAGGAGGCCAAGTACTAAGGCTGAGGAGCGTTATAATGAGAGCCACATCTCCACCAGATGTGTCATAGAACAAGCAATAGGCATGCTGAAGATGCGCTTCAGATGCCTTGACAGATCTGGAGGAGCCCTTCAGTACACACCAGCCAGGGTCTCCAGAATCGTCGTTGTCTGCTGCACGCTGCACAACATAGCGCAGCAGTGAGGATTAGAGCTGCACGAGGAGCATGGCGCATAGCACACAGCCTCTTCAGAGGAGAAGGATGAGCAGGTGGAAGACGAGCAGGAGGAGGAACCAGAGATGCAGATGGCACCACCAGCAGCGCACACTGCTGCCCGGGAGGGCCTCATTATGGCCAGATTTACTTAACTTGCTCCAATGCAGCCACATGCTCTAAGTTTCCCCCGCCCAAACACCATAAAGCATCCCTACAATGACCAAGCCATTCCTCTCACCCAAAGCTTGAGGTTAAATAATGTCATCATTCACTCCAAGTGACAAAGCCACTTCCAAGGTTTGAGGCAAAAATGGACAAGACCCAAAAGTGGTGCAAAGAAAACCATTTATGTTTGCAATCAAAACAACAAACTTAGCACTAACATTTTTTGATACACCCATGTGCATCTACTTATGTCAATTTTCTTTTGCGAGTGTTTCTACGAGGTGCAACCCCTGTGGCTTCAGCAGACGTCATTGCAGGCTGCTCACTTCCCTGCTGTGACTGCTTTGATACTTTTGGCGGACATCCTCTGGGTTTTGGAGCCTACGAGGGCCCCGCCAGTCAGCTCCTCCTGCGACTGTGCAGGGCTAGACTCGGACATCGCGATCCGAGGAAGCATGTAGGGCTCTGACTGAGGGGGAGGCAACGTGGGAGAAGTGGGAGCACTTTGAGAAGAGCCCGCATTTCCATGTCCCCTCTCTCAATCATCCCTCTCATGGGCCACCCGCACTTCCCTACTAGTAAGGAGCTGGCAAGCACCTTGCTGCACAATAATGGGGTGAAGGCGACCCAAGTCAACATTTACATACCTCCTTGAGAGGAGGTCTATGAGCGCCTGCCATCTGCTGTCCACAGCTAACGTGCTCATGTGACTGCCACATTTGCTGCTCCATGCAGGTGGCCATCCTTTCCGTGGAAGAGTAAATCATCGCCATCGCCTGCGACATGGTGGTGCCCATGTTAGAGATGAACTCCTCCATTCTCTGAACATTTGCAGACATCACGGCTGCAAAAGATGCCAGAGCATCATGCAATTGTTGCTACCCCTCCAAGATCACCCTTTCTTGATGTTCCCCGAGGCTCAGCGTCTGCATGCAGCTCAGCAGAGCTTGGAGCGTCCTGTGCCCTCCGGTGAGGAGTCTCCACTGCTGTCCCTGTCACCACCACCTGCTCTTGCTCACTTGTGAATTGTGAGATACCAGGTGACAACTCTACTCTATGGTGCAAAGGACCCACCGAGGTGTGTGTATCTGCGCTGGTGCTGGCTGCACTTGGGTCTGCTGATGCTGTACCCTCAGAGACAGGAGGCTCCTCTGAGTCGTTGTCTTCCTCCTCCCAGGGGGGGTTGACGGACCTGTGGGAGAGTAAAGAGATGAATTAGAAGTATTATAATAAAAATGGGTAACGTTACCATTATGCACTTGATGACATTTCACTGGCTGCTGACATCAGTCACCATATGGGTGACTGTTGTATACCACGTGGCTTTATGAGATGTGATTGTCACCAGGTTGCTGGGATGTCCCCTCTCTCCGTCTCCCACCGCCAGCGTCTCTCAAGATCCCGAAATTTCCAGAGCCACCAACTCCTCTGCTGCTGTGAGATGTGCAATTACTGGAGGGCCACCTCCGGTTCTCTCCCTCTGTTTTTGTGGGCTCTCTTCTCCTGCAAACAAGGAAAGAGAATTTTGAGTGAGAGTAATGGAATGAGTGTAAGGAATGGATGGGTTACATCTCTAGAGTGCGACTATGAGGAAGTGGGGTGCCAATGCCAAATGGCCTCCTTCTGTTACTTGCTATGATCGCATTAGGATGAGGGTGAGTGTGAGGGGTGGTTAGTCAGATGGGGATGTGAGTATGTACATAGAGAGGGATGGGTGGACGTGCAAGGTAGGTTGGTATGAGGAATGATTTGCAGGAGTAGGCTTGGGAAGGCAGAGTGATGGGGATGTGTTGACAGGCACTTCAGGATGAGTGTGGCATTGCACTCACCTTTCCTAACCTCGAGATCACTGAAGCGCTTCCTGCACTATATCCAGATCCCCCTCACCACATTCCTGCTGCTGACCTCCTTAGCTATATCCAGCCAGGCTGTTTTTCTTGCTTGTGGAGGTCTCCTTTGCCTATCAGCAGGGATGATGACTATTTATGCTGTGCCCATATGTATTTCTTCACTTCACCTGATGAAGGAGCAGCGCTCCGAAAGCTTGTGATTTCAAATAAAGCTGTTGGACTATAACCTGGTGTTGTGCGACTTCTCACTTTTATCAGCAAGGAAGAAGACTTCCCTGCGTGCTCCGACAGCCTCCACAAGAGTATGCAGCGAAGAATCAGAGAACCGTGGTGCAGCCCTCTGTCTTTGCATATCCATCCTTCCAAAGTTTTAGCTGTACCGTGGCCTTTCTTTGACATCTTCCACCCTCCTCTGGCAACATTCAAATGAGTCGAGTGCAAGGCAGCTTTAAATATGGACGCTGGAAACAAGTCATTGATAACATCATTAGACCTGCACTATTTAATAGGGCCGGGAAACGCGCATGACTCTTTCAATTGGGGCCATTAAGTCAAAGCTGCTCTGAGCAGCGCGTTGCTCAGAACATCACTTTCCTGACCCGCTACGTCACCCGCACGCACCCAACCTGACGCAAAGGTGAAAATTCGAGCCAATATTGAAATGACACCTTTTCCAATGGAAAATAAATGAAGTATCAAAACCACAGCAACAGATACCAACAATTTAATTTCATCATTTAAGCAACAGGCCCCTGATCTTTGCTGCTGTTCAAATGGCATAAACAATAACATTTTGTGTGACTTGCTAGAAAACCATTACATAGAAAATAAAAGATACAGAACATATGTCACAATAGTACAAATGATAAATTATATTATACAGTAATGACAGTTGAGCACAATACCCTAAAAAGCAGCCTGCTCCCAGCATCATGAATGAGTTTGGTAGATATACAGAACATAATACTTGAAAAAGGTAGGTTACTCACTATTATGTGCAGTAGTCCTCATTCTTTAAATGCAGTTATCCTTTGCCTTATAATATGCAAGCCAAATAACTGGAAAATCAAAAGATACCAGTCCCTCTTCTGGGCTTTCAATTAAAATCTCAACGACTTGCCTGTCGCAGCATAACACAAGCGCCTTTCACCTCCTCCTCCCCCCCCCACCACAAAGAAAAGTGTGTTATCTTCAATTTTTTTTTTTTTTTTTTAAGAGCCGTAAATTAGCATACGCGACAAGTCCAGACAGTAGCAGCCAAATTCTAGTATTTTAACCTCGGTACACTAACTATGCGGCTTTGGCTATATTGCCTCCACTGTAATCTAATCAAGGTGAAAGTTTGGTGGTACTGTAATAATGTATCGCTCCAGGTTAACAACTAGAATTGGCGCAACACCCAATCCAACCTGCATCATAATCTCACACCAAACTGTTGATAATAGCAAGCAACCAGCATGGATTCAATTTCTTGGAGTGGTGTACAATAGCAAGGAGGTTTAAAATACACCAGCCAGATTATACTGATTATTCACATTGAATAATGTGGCACCCCCTGAAACCAAGGCATGGACATCAAATCTGACAAAGTGCATGGATGACTGCATATGCACAGTGGAGCTCTAAATTTTGGAGGAAGTCAAAGTTCTCAATTGTGCGCAAAAACTATAACCATGCCATGTTATCCAATGCACTCATTCCAAACAGATTAGATACAATAAATAGACACTTGCATTTGAAGAGTTTCAGGCCTTTTTGGGCTTTAACATGCAGCCCTATGCCAAGGCACTGAGACACAGATTTGCAGCCACAGTCTGCAGTATTGACAGAAGCAGAGTGCTTGCACTTTCTGGGTGATAGATCGTACATAATTCGGAGACCTAAAGGGGAGGAAGCAAAGATGATACGCATTCAAATGCTCATAAAGTTAAGGGTATAAGCATTTGAGTTTCCACAAGTTCCAGAAAATATTTTTATTCAAAAAATTCTTAGTAAGCTCTTACATTATAAATAATGTAGATCAATAGTGGAATTTTTCTGAACTTGTGCAACTCCCATGTATCTTTAGTAGCTTATTAAAAGACAATTCTACTTTATCTCAATTAGAGGACAACATAATAAGTTAGTGTGGATATTTTTGAATGAAAATGTAAAGAACTGAATAAAAGCAATTATAAAACTAGCACATATTGTGTCCTAGACTAAACCTATATGTAAAACTAAAGGTAGATTTTTTTTGATGAGTAATTATTACAGAGATATGTTTTTGAAGGAGTGCAAACAATAAAAAAGTACTGGTGACTGAGGTAGTTTTGCTGTGACCTTGCTGCTCAATGTGCGTACCACCAGTCATTTTTTTCCAATGTCTAGGATACTGCCCTCTTGTAGGGCAATTAGCTTTTTTGTTTTCTGGAACCTAGCTCCTATAAACATGTCCTTGCAAGCTATTTTGTAGGGATCTCGCCAGATTCACTTTATATGAAAAAAACAGGTTTACCAACTGGTTTACACCACTTAAGCTTTCTCCAGTCTGATAAGCCTGTATTGGGGTAAATATGTAAACGCTTGAAATGCAGAAACACAGCAATAAACAAATACATGGTGATGACCCTGGGTACTGAGACCATAGATTTTAGAGCATATTATACTGAATTACAGAAATATCCTTTGGCAATCGGGGACTAACAAAGAGGTGTCCTTCAGGTCCATATCCACCAGCCATGAAAAACTGCCTGAACACTGGGTTACAATGATCATGTAAAATATTTTGTTTTGGAGGAGCTCATTCAACCCTGAAACTACTCTCCAGGTCTTCCTAAAACTTGGTGAGAAACTGGGCAGAGGGAGCATCACTGCGATCACTCAAGGTATCTCCTCCTCCAAGCTTGTCGGGAACATGGGTTTGGTCTTGATCCATCACAAATAAGCGATTTATTACAGAGAATAAACTCAGCCAAGTCACACAAGTGGCAGCTAGGAGTGGCTGCCATATAAAGATTGGATCATGTGGGGGGGAAAAAAAAAGATAGGCATGTGTGCATGAGGTGTTGGCTTTCATCTCACAGCAAGGGGAAGTCATGTAGGTTTCAATTGAGATGTCTTCCTTTGATTTTCCAGTCCCATGGCTTAATTAATTCATGGTGTGTTAAGGATACTGAATAAAAAAGGACAAGCATTTAAAGTTATTAACTATGCAAGTGACCATCAAAATCTTACTGTACAACTTCCTGTAGTAAAATTAATACATAGCTACAGTACACGTGAAGTTACACAACAGTTACAGATGACAGACTACCGTACATTTACATTGATGCAAAGTTATGTAACAGAATGACAGCAAAGAAATTTTTACAGTACATGGTGAAAACAGTTGTTGATACAAATCTTACCAGAAGCTTTGTATAAATTCTAGTGACTAAAGGCAAGACTATACAAGTAGTGGCTGCACTCTTAGCATGCATACTCTCACGCACTCACATGAACCCTAAGAACTCAAAATAAATTCAAAATATCTGGACTTGTACAATATAAATATCTGATGAAGGGTCCCAGACCTGAAACGTTAACTCTGTTTCTCTCTCCATGGATGCTGCCTGGCCTGCTGAGTATTTCCAGCATTTTCTGTTGTTATTATAAATATATATGTGGTAGGTCAAATAGGGTCACGTTCCAAATGAACTTGCTTAGCATGAATTTTGTTTGTGGCATTTCCATATTTGGTATCTAGATGACCACTTTCTGTATAAAAAATGACACACTAAAGTGTCAAATTAACTTCAAAAGCAATACAATTTTCATATTCAGAAATTTGGAAAAATTCTAAGTTACATAATATGCCATACATGTATTGCTAGTAATGACAATTTAAAAAAAAAATAAGGTGCACACCACTGTAGCCTGTATATGCTATAACTAGACAAATTAGTTTGACACATGAATAATTATTCCACACCTATATTTTAAAGAATTATTACTGTAAGTATTTTCTTTTTTACAGCCTGTTGTCTGTATCTAAGCAAAATGATATCAGCTGGAAATCAGCATTTTACTTAAATATGGATGACAGGTGATACAAAACAAATCTATTTAACTTCTGAATGCAGATCTGAGCAGGATAAAAATTGTGACAGGTTATTCACAATAGTTATCCAACGTGGGTATGAAATATTTTATACACATGTTAAGTGATATTAGAAGAAATGGTACCTGGCAATTGATATCTACACTGAGCAAATGTTGATGACTAAAATTATAATGCCAGATTGCTCACTATCCACCGCCCTATAAACCACTCTAAGACATCTCTTTGTACTTAATGGTATAGAAATGTAAGTTATTGTTGTTTTTCTTTATAAAAGTAAATGAATTTGGATGAGGAAACAAATCCAAGCTTTTCACTTTCCCTTTAAAGGAATACTAACTTGCTGTTGGCCATGTCTTCAAAACTCATTTCCTAGCCAAAAAATAAGCGTATGAACTCTGCGCAAAACACGCACTCTCAAATGTCATAACCCACTCCTGCCACCTTAAGAGGATAGAAAATTCCTCATTCATTAAAAGCAATGCATGGACTGATCACTGCAGTCTGTCCATTTAAGTTACTTAAATAAAAATGTAGGACTACTATCTACCTTCTCTGCATAGCAATTCATCCTTAAGTAACTTGTCTGGTCATCCATTTATTCAAAAAGAAAATCTGTTTTCAAATTCATTACAAAACTTTATAAACTGCTATGCACTTAGTGTTTAACCAACATGACACACTGAACGCAATACACAAATACACTCTCAATTACTGGATTCCCTTTTCTCTTTCTAAAATACAGAGCTTAATCTTTCTCTCCACAATGAAGCAAAGATACAATTTGGACCGCACATTTCATGGCACCTGTCAACACAATGTTTTAAAGCAGATAAAAAACACGCTTGCAAAATTTTACCAAAATCCCTAGACAGAAAGGTTAAAAATAGCATAAAACTTTTGTAAACTACAATATGGTTGCAAATTACAGACTCTAAAACTTGGCTATTTAACCTTTACATGAAGACTCGTCTATTAAAAAAAGCTGTGCAAAGTGTACAGGATTAACTGCATATACCGATGTCGAGTCTGAATTAGCTTAATGTTTATATTACTTAGTAAAATCTAAAAGAAATAAAATAAAAAGCACCTAGATTCCAAAGATACACTGATGTAAGTTTTTTTTTCCTTTAAACTCTATATTTACTAAATGTCTGGTGTCTACTTTGTTGCATTAACAATGGTGGACACTACAACCTCTCACCTAGACAAGTGTTTTTAAATATTCTAGAGAATAGCCATCGTCACCATTAGCAAATCTTATATTTCAATAACAGAAACCGACTGATGCATGCAGCTTTCTCCCACTTAAAAAAATCATCTTCTCTTCAAGTTACTGAAACTTTTGTAAATAGTTTGTTCGTTATCATTGCAATGATTTTTAATGATCACAACTTTACAAGGAATTTCATTCGTATCAGTACTGAACCATGATTAATTAATACTGAACAATAACTGATACCTTCTGCTTAAATAGCATCCAGTGCCTAGAACGTTACTTCAAACAGCGATTAAAGGTGCATGCAACAGTCCAAATTCAAAAGCAACTTTGTAACAGCCTATTCAGAACACAGCACAATTAAAAATTCCTTACTGCTATGAACAGGTTTGCAAAATTATCTTCAATTCATCAGCTATGAAATCAGGGTTTTGTAGGTTTATTGGTGTTGTGATTTTGGTTATTTAAGTTCCATATTTGCTTTTTTGATTAGGAAGCAAACTTCTAATTCCTGAAAACAGTCATTGTGGCCTTTATAATTTTTTTTTGAAACAGGTCAATAGTCAGGTGACGTGAAATATGTAAAAACAGTGTAAACAGTGAATATACCACACAAAACACTATGTTACCTTTGGACAAACTGTAATATGCACTTAAGGATTGGAGGATTCAATAGGTGTGAATATTAGATTCACGTTACTACTGTTCAACTAAATGTTCAGTCACCATATGATACCTCCATTGGCAGCAAATAGCTTCTTTAGAAAATAGTGAAAATTAACCACCGTCAATATGTACTTCATAAAAGCCAGCACAGCAAAATCCGAACCTGCTGTGAAGGTTTCCTCACCACACCCATAAATGCACTCTAGAATACATTTAACTCAGCTAGCCACGCTCCTATCTAGGTTTTCTTTCTGTAATGAAAGCATTTCCTCTGGTCTTTTATAATAGGAAAGGATTAGTTGTAGTGGTCTGGGATGTAGGCGGAGGGATGCCTGTTGAAAAAAGTGGTTGGGGCATTGTTCCGGCACTGTTCATTCCTGTACCCATCCTACCAATAACTGGCACTGGAACCATGCCCATTGCCATTGGTGCTGACATGGAGGCGAGTGGCATTGGCTCCATACTGACTGCGGGCATGGTGCCAAATGTAGACTGTCCTGGGGCCATCAAAGGACTTGCTCGCATTTGGTTCAGTGTAGGAGGCTGCGGTTGGTTAATTTGAAAGGGATTAATCTGAGTGACCTGGACTGGAGTTGAACCTACAAAAAAAAAATGCACAAAGTTATAATTGAACATCAGTAAAATAAATTTAAGTTTTTACAAGACACACAAACAAATATTGCTACATTAAATAACAAAGGGACTAAATTCGGTTGATTTGCGCCTCCCGTCTGCTAACGGGGCGCAAATCAACTAGCGCCTGGGCGCGGTGCCGCGAAATTAAGCGGGAGGTTAGCGGCGGCGCGGTGCCGCCGGCGATGATGTCATCGCCGTGCGCAGCACCCCGGCTGTAACATTGGGTGGCGCCCCCCGACTTACTGCCGGATGCTATGTCCGCCAGGGTCAGGGGGGCCTACCTGCGGCGCTAGTTAAAGGGGAGGTGGTGGGCGGCCATTTTTGTTGCTAGCCGCCTGCCGGCACCTGCCCCCGTTGCTGTCCCCAGCCCCCGTGAAGTACCCCCGTGGGGTGCCGGCTGCTCTCCGTGAGCCTGGCACTCCTCTTAAGTGCCGGGCTCATTTGCCGGCACTCCCGATCCCTGGTGGCCCAGCTGGGCACCAGGACGAGCTGTGCCAGGCCCCACCCCTTTAATAAGGGGAGGAAGGCCTGCAGTACCGTGGCACGTTGCGCCGCGATATTGGCTCACAGCGCCCCAAGAGGGACGCGGGGCGCTTCCAGTAGCGCCCTTCCTCCCTCTCGGGGCACTACCTGGGAAAATCGGCCGCAGGGTGCTAACTTTTTCGGGGCGCTCCGCTATCCAATTTTTACCCCAAGTCTTTGAAAGTAGACAAATTAACTGCCCATTTTATAGCTTTACAAAACAAGACTCATAATGGCCTTACTTTTATTTGGCTACCAAAGGATATGGCGATGTAGCACAGTAACAGACAGAATTATTAAAATACCCTCTCCCTACAAAGAATTCGATCAATTGTGTATTTTAAATATATCGCAGCATAGCATAGGAATAACACTCAGAAACCCATCTGGGTTCTTGTATTTTAACAATCAGGAATTCCTTTACAATGGTAATGCACTTTTGCATTTGTATTGCACACTACAGGCTTAAGATTTCTAATTCTCTTGGGTCTTTTTCCTGGCCTAGAAATACCATTTTGTAAAGCAGAAGGAAAGAGGTTCATAAAGACAACAGTTTACATTTATACAGTGCCTTTAATGTCAAAAAATATCCCATGGTATTTCAGAGGTGTAATCTCACAAAAATGGATGCTGAGACAAAGGAAATATTAGGAGGTGGATGATGTTATGAAGGTGGAAGTAGGCAGTCTATATGTTGGAAAGTGCACGGGGTGAGAAGCTCAGCTTGGGGTTGAAAAGGATGCTGAGAGTGCAAATAGTCTGGTTAAGCCTGAGACAATGGTCGATGGGAGGTGGGGGGGGAATTGGTGACAATGGTACGGAGTTTGTTGTGGAGGCCTGCAAACTATTTCAAGGCAAATCTGAACAAAAACAGCAAGAAATGCAGATTTCCTTTATTTCAGTTTGCCTCAGATCAGCAGTAGCTCAAGACTTGCATCAAAGACCAGGTTTTGAGTACATTTGGGCATGTACTGGACCATAATGTAGAGTATAAGTACAAATAAGCAACCAATCTCAGGCTAGCCAAACTATATGTATCTAGCACAGCATCTAAGGTAGCAGTCTTCATGCGATTCAGAAGCAACAAAATCACAGAAGAAAGCAGACAATCCTGCCTCCATATTGATCCAGCTCGTTAGGAGACCTCTAGCTGGATGAAGAACGATTTCTTATTTGCAATTTCTATGTGTAAAATCCCAGACTGATGCATCGATTTTGACGCTTCTTGTTCATATTTTCTTTCGTCAATTTATTCTTATGAAATTGAGCTCAAAAAACCGTGGAAGCAGGATGACCGAGGGCTCAGCGCATTGAACCATGTCAGTGGTTAATGTTTGGGACATTCATTGCTTCATATGCTTCTACAACTTTTCAAAATGCCATTTCTCCATCTTTTCCTAAACCTGTTGCAGAACTCATACAATGCAAACTACAACTGACTGATGATGAATCACAAAGCCCCATTCCAGAGACTCCGAGCACGAAAATTAAGCTCACACTCCAGTGCAGTACTGAAGGAGTGCTGTACTATCGGAGTTGCTGTCTTTCCAATGAGGCATTAAACTGAGGCCCCATCTGCCCACTCAGGGTACATAAAAAATCCCGTGGTACTATTTGAAGACGAGCAGGTGGATTTACTTCCTTCCGCAGTGTTACATTATTCGATACTGTATGTACAAGGTCATATTTCAGTTCACATGAGCGAGGCCTCAATTATGGTGCTGAGCATGACTTTTAACAACACTCGCAGCAAAGTATGGATAAGAATATCACCTACAAGAATAGACCAAAAACAGGCTGTTCACATTTTTAAAAGTAAAAGTAAATTTTACTTTTACTTTTAGTAAACAAACAGGATGAGGTCAGAGCTGTTAAATGGGAAGGCAGACAGAGAGTGCTGGATTCATAGCATAGTGCAAGGTTAAGGAGTCATTTTATCTAGGGAACATAATATCAATTGTTCAGGGAAGCCCAATGTGGCATCATAGAATCATAGAAGTTTACTGCACAGAAGGAGGCCATTCGGCATGGTACGGTTCCACACCATAGCTTGTCTACAGTGAAATAGCCATACGTGTTCGGCCTGCTCAAGGAAGGGATGGAGGGGGTCACGTAACCAGCATGCTAGATGCAAGTAGAGTGAACTTCTTGCGGAGTGCGACTGCTTTAACTGGGTGGCAACCAAAGAGGAATGATTATTCCTGTTATGTGAAGAGTAGGAAAAACTGAGAGGATTTGTCTCATTTCCAGTGAGCAAATCATTTATGAGGGTGTTCGTTTTGACCCTGGACAATGCTACATTACCAGATGCTATGTATAGATGGTTATACTGCAGTTTCTAAGGAGTGAAGGCGCACTTATGAGAGTATTCCTTGGTGCTATGCATGAGAGAAATAAATGGCACAGCCTGAAAATTATAACATAGATATTGGCTGGTGAAGCAGTGCGCTGAACAATTTATCCAAGGGTTATTTGTTAACTTCACGGCATGTTTCTTGCAAAGAGAAAAGATTGTGTGTAAAAGATCAGAGAACCAGTCAACACTTTGGGCCTCACATCTCAGTGCAAGGATATCTGGCTTTCCATTTATTATCACCACCTGCATTTCTTTTAGTGTCTCAGATACAGTAAAATGATAGTAACTGCTTACATGTTTATGACAAATGTTAAACAACTTTGCGTCATCAATAATCTTTTCCCTTTCTATTACAATATAGCTACGTGATCAAGAAAGAAGCAAGTGGCAAAGCGTGATGTATGCAGATCAGTTGAGGAAGTAAAGCTGCAGATAGTAATTTCCCTTTCACATCATGTCTTCTCCACATCTACTGAGCTCCCACTGCCGTGTTCTATTGACTTGGAAGGGGCCACAATAACCACAAACACTTACTAAAATGCCAGAGCCAATTTCCTAAGCTGTTGTACGACAAACATACCGGTTTAATCTATCTCAGATGTGGTGGAAAATAACCAATATTTCTCAATGTGTGCAACCACCTTGAGGAGAGTACAAATAACAACTGCAGTAAAATCAGTCTGGTGCATGGGGAAATCCGTCATTTAATTATCTGATTAGATTTGGAATTAGCCAACTTACGGAAATAGAGTTGAATGCTAGCATGAAAGTCTCAAGTGTGATGGGAAGCACAAAGGCTACCTTGCAACATATTCTCAATCTATTTTCAATAAATTCCACCATACAGAAAGACAACTTAATATACAAGCCCTGACACAAAATAATCACAAAACTCTATTACTAAAATCATAAGAGTTGTGATTTACAGAGCATTACCACTACACTTCAGAACAGGGAGCAGAGTTTAATTTACAAGGAAATCACTTAGGAAATTCATACCTGAAGCCAGGAAAGGGTTAGATATACTGGAAGGTTGCACAGGCTTGGATACCAGGGAATCCAGATTCACCAAAGCTGCATTAGGGCCCAAAAAGGACTCTGGTGTTTTCCGAGCTGCAGTCTGCCTTGATAGTGCTGAACTAGTGAGCTGAGCATCAAATAAATCTGGACTAATTGAACCACTGGGCCTAGAACTTCCTCCCAACAGGTCAGTCTCACCTAAAGTAAAAATTGACAAACATTTAACTCAAAGTTGAAAAAAAACTGAGACAATTCAATAATGCAGGATAGACAGCTATCAAATGCTAACGGTAATTACTTGAATTATTGTATTTTTTATATCCACTGGTCTGTATCATTTCCTGTGTACAGTAACCTGAATTAAACTATTTACTTAAGTACAATACTGCATTTTTACTATAATGCTAACTGTCCTCTGTAGGTATCAATAGTGCTGCATGCACTAAAAACTACAGGAGCAACACATTTAACCATAAAATCACAATCCTACCCAACATTCTCACAGCTTTCATATTTAACCTTTGTTTATTGATAACAACCACTAATGATCTTCTAAACATGGAAACAGCATTTATGGTTGGAAAGCTGCATAACATAAATCCCCCTCCTTATAGTGGGAAATGTCAAAACTGTTGCGACTGATCTGTTGCAACTACACAGTATTATGTTTAACCAAGAACTTCAATTGTTCTCAATGCCAATATTAGCTCACATGGAGCAAGGTGATACGGATATCTTCTTTTTGGAGGCTGGTTCTTATTGCTTGCATCAAAAAACTAAATTTTCTCCTTGAACTGTAGGTCACACCTTAGCAACCTTTTAGGACAAGGGAACCATGGAAAGCTATGACTTCAGCTAAAGCATTTATAATCTTTTGTGTAGCACACGGGATAGATGTATTCTCAATGTTAGAGAAGGGAGGGATGGGAAACCACAGCATCAAGGAAACACTAAAAATTTCTGAGTAACTTGTGTTCCCTATTAGTATCTTAAAAGAGAAAGCACATGAGGTTAGCAGATTCGAGAAAAATGTGTTAAAAGATCTTCTGTTTTTCCTTATGAATGCATTTGGCCATGACCCTTCAAATGGGTCAATGTGGAGGTTATTTGCCCAGTAGTACCTTTCAAAAGGGAATCAGATATATACTTGAATAGGAAACATTTGCAGGGCTATAGGAAAAGAGCAGGGGAGTGGGACTAATTGGATAGCTCTTTCAAGGAGCTGACACAGACTCGATGTGCCGAATGGCCTCTTCTGTGCTGTAAGATTCTATGATTCTATCTATAAATCCTGTAACCATCCCCAAAATTTGATACAACATGGGTGATATTGCCTGGACATCTTCAGCTGATGATCTTCCAAAATTCTCTAGATTCTAGAACGGTCCCAGCAGATTGGAAGGTAGCAAATGTAACCCTGCTATTCAAGTAAGGAGGGAAAGAGAAAACAGGGAACTACAGGCCAGTTAGCCTGACATCAGTCGTCACGAAAATGCTGGAATCCATTATTAAGGAAGTGGTAACAGGGCACTTAGAAAATCATAATATGATTAGGCAGAGTCAACATGGTTTTATGAAAGGGAAATCGTGTTTAACAAATTTATTAGAGTTTTTTGTGGATGTAACTAGCAGGGTAGATAAAGGAGAACCAGTGGATGTAGCATATTTGGATTTCCAAAAGCCATTCGATAAGGTGCCACGCATAAAAGGCTTTTACGCAAGATAAGGGCTCATGGGGGTTGGGGGTAATATATTAGCATGAATAGAAGATTGGTTAACATACAGAAAACAGAGAGTAGGGATAAACTAATCATTTTCAGGTTGGCAGGCTGTAACTAATGGGGTGCCGCAAGGCTCAGTGCTTGGGCCTCAGCTAGTTACAATCTATATTAATGACTTAGATGAAGGGACTGAATGTAATGTATCCAAGTTTGCTGACGATACAGAGCTAGGTGGGAAAGTAAGCTGCGAGGAGGACACAAAGAGCCTACAAAGGGATATAGATAGGTTAAGTGAGTGAGCAATAAGGTGGCAGATGGAGTATAATGTAGGGAAATGTGAGGTTATTCACTTTGGTAGGAAGAATAGAAAAACAGAATTTTTTTTAAATGGTGAGAAACTATTGAATGTTGGTGTTCAGAGAGATTTAGGTGTCCTCGTACAGGAAACAGAGTTCTCATGCAAGTACAGCAAACAATTAGGAAGGTAAATGGCATGTTGGCCTTTACTGCAAGGGGGTTGGAGTACAAGAGGAAGGAAGTCTTGCTACAATTGTACAGAGCTTTGGTGAGACCATACCTGGAGTACTGTGCACAGTTTTGGTCTCCTTATCCGTTCACTACGAAGGTTCACTAGATTGATTTCCGGGATGAGAGGGTTGTCCTATGAGGAGAGATTGAGCCTATACTCTCTGGAGTTTAGAAGAATGAGAGGTGATCTCATTGAAATATACAAGATTCTGAGGGGGATTGACAGGGTAGATGCTGAGAGATTGTTTCCCCTGGCTGGAAAGTCTAGAACTAGGGGGCATAGTCCCAGGATAAGGGGTCAGCCATTTAAGACTGAGATGAGGAGGAATTTCTTCACTCAGAGGGTTGTGAATCTTTGGAATTCTCTACCCCAAAGGACTGTGGATGCTGAATCGTTGAGTAAAGGCAAGGCTGAGATAGATAGATTTTTGGATTCTAGGGGAATCAAGGGAAAGTGGAGTACAGGTCGAAGATCAGCCATGATCTTATTGAATGGCGGAGCAGGATGGTGGGGGTCTGGAACTCACTGCCTGAAAGGGTGGTAGAGGCAGAAACACTCATCACATTTAAAAAGTACTTGGATACTAGATTTTGTTTTTAAAAAAGTGGCACTGAATTTAAGGCTGCACTTTAATCTTGGGGTTCTGTCTATTGGAAATTACTTGATGTGACAATTTTATTTTGACAGTTATAAGCATTTGAGTGAATTACAGCCTTGGAACTGCCTACCATCTATAAATATAAAATGCATGTTCAATGACAAGTTGTTGAATATCACAGCTAACTCTCAAATAAGGGAAACAAAATGGCTCACAAACACTGCAGCTACAAGTCTGTGTAGGTCTCATTTACTTGTGGGATTAAAATCCGTATTCAAAGGCTTCCCACTGAGTATTTTGTACCACAGATGTGTCAGAAAAAACACATAATACAAATTACAGCATATACTTGGAGCAAAACGTATTGGAAATGGCACATTTGAGAATGAATACTGTAAACGTCAGCTGAACTCTCAGGTAAAAGAACCATCACATGGGACTAAACATTCTAGAAAACATTAGAGTTACATCTAGCAGGGTTAAGTGGCTACCATGCTGAAGAATCACTTTCATCTATGAAACTGGATCAAGATGGAAAATGACACCGGAGACATAGGTAAACAAAACAAACATTTTATTACCTGTTTTTTTTGATGAAGCTCGAAGGTCCTCAAAATCAGCAAAGTCATCCTTTGCTGCACCATTTAAGGTGCTGAAGGGGTCAAAAACTGTACTGCCTGCAATGGGGGTGGGGATGTGGAAGGGAAATCACAGTAGATTATAATTTAAGATTTACAGGAAACTCTTGTTTAAATGGCACCTAAATATCCGGAATTCTCTATTAACCGGCAAAATTCAGGAGTAGGTTCAGGTAAGTTTTACTGTATATTAGTGGCCGTGTAACCGGGGTTCCTGCACCTCTGGCCGTGTAACAGGGACTCCTGGATCTGTGGCCGTGTAACCGGGGTTCCTGTACAAGTGGCCGTGTAACCGGGGCTCCTGCACCTGTGGCCGTGTAACAGGGACTCCTGCACTTGTGGCTGTGTAACGGGGCTCTCGTACCTTGGTAGGTATACATCTCCGTTATCCAGAATTTTTAATAAACCGGCACCATCCCGGTCCCGTAGGTGCCGGATACCAAAGAGTTTCCTGTACTTCAAACTGCAATTCATTTAAGTCAGCTTTATTATCTTGCTGCTTCGATACTTTATTGGTGCTTAGACCATGATTAACAAATTACACAGCTTAATTCTGATAAGCAACGATTAGAATACTAGTCAAAGGCAAGCATGTCAAATGCACACAGGATTTACGCAAGCTAAATCCTTAGTTACTTGTTTTTTAAAAATATAGTTTTCATTTAAGAGTGCACGCTATTTGACAAAAAGTGCCGTACAAGGTTTTGCTGTCAATTATCAAACTACCAAGCAAGAACAGATTAGCTTTAAAATTTTGTGCTTAATCTGTAGTCCTGCAAGTCTAAATCTACAATTCTAAAACTATTTAGATTAGGAGTACAATTTGCAGGAAATCACCACTGGGTACATAGAGTTAAAGTAGAGGCAGTAATCACATACTGTCCCTTAACGTCTCTGGTACGCTTTGTAAATAAGATCAGACACAATATTTACTAAATGTTCCAGTCACATCCATCAGAATATCAGGACTGCATCAGATGTTAAAAAAAATATTGACAGGATTTTGAATACTTGCAGCTTGAATGCTATATTAACAGGGTGCATCAATTTATGTAGCTAGGATCGAATTGAAATAGGAAGTTCATTGGATGGATGCCATTAGTCCCTGGACCTACAGATAAATCTACAGTTGGCTTGACTTTAAAAAGTCACGGTGAAATGATAAACACGTCTGCAATTTCCTACTCATAATATTTCTTTGAAAAATCAAAGTAGCAAACAGAAAAAAGTTATAAGATTGTGAAAAAATTGAAATTCTTTCAATTTGGCAGAACGAGCAATATGATAGGGTTGCATATTGTCCTTTCACTTCTAGACATCGGCTTGAATTTTGGCCAGACAAATGCAATAAAGTTCAATTTTCACTTAACTTTTCAGACAGCAGAAATAAGTGATTTTAGGCATAATCAACCCTGTGTCCAGTGGGCAATAAAAAGCTGCGCATAATTCAGCATTAATTGATACTATACCAAGTTTCACTCAGAGGGATAACTCAAAGGTTGATAATGTTGGAATAAAAAAAATACCACTAGTGTAGCAGAGCGTGTCTTCAGAAGATGATGTGAGGCAACTTCTATGGGATGAATAGAAGACTTTTACTATGCATATCCCAGTATTATGCCTGCCCTTGGAGGGCATGATACTGACAATAGGTGGCAAACTGGAAAATTACAATTTCATCTCCACAGGACTCAATAGGCTTACCAGAAATAGAATCAGCTGAAGGACCTGATCCCCAGGGGTCTGCTGAAGACTTCACAACAGCAGAGGTGGTCTGCGAAGACGTCCATGGGTCTACACTTTTAGGAAGTGTCTGTGTGGCGGATAAAGCAGAAGCACCCCAAGGATCAACAGCAGCAGTCGATTTGGTATCTAGAACCAAATAAGAGAAAAACCTTGGTATCATCTGAAAAAATACATTTTTTAATGCACAGTTCGGCTATGAATAAGCTAATCAGATGTGGCTCTAGACTCCCATCCAGTTACAACATAAATTGATATTTGAACTTGGTTACCGACAATGGGCGAATACTGCCAGTTCCTGGCCAGGCTACTAGATGAAGAACAGGGTGATTACCACCTGAAAGTAAGACTCGAGTACCTATTTCAAAAACTAAATTTCAAAAGATATCTGGCACTAATGAATTATTAAATACTTCACTGGTGAGTTTACATGCTATGGCACTACGTACAGAAGTAGTCTCTGATCACTCACAAAGGAAATTGTCCTTGGTTATATTTGGCTGATTGTTCATGTTTTAAGTTGTACTCCAGCAGCTTAACATTTAGTAGAAGATATTCAGATGTCTCTACAGTTTCAATATATTTAATTCAAGCTGATAGATCAGTTCATATTTAATTGCTTATTAAATTGCAATCTTCTGATAAGTTATTTTTTGTACTGAAAAAATTCAAAATATTCAATACAGTAATTTGAATTAAGCAAAGTAATACAGCAAAGTGGGAATTTAGTGCTAAAAATTTAAATTATCAGGTAAGTTAATTTCCGAAGGACCCGGCAACATTCTCACGACACACAAATGCGAAAGGCACTTTCATTGTACAAGTAATCTTACCAAGCGATTGCCATGGGTCAGATGCTACTGGGCTGCCTGCTCCTTCCCATGGGTCAGATCTTTCTCTCGGAACTGGTCGGATAGATATTTGCCAGGTTGCACTTTTTTGTGATGCTGCAGCTGACAAGGTATCCACGAGGGCAATCATGGGTGCCTGTTATTTAATTGGGAGGAGGGAAGGAAAGAAAAGGTTACTCAACAGAAATACTGAAAGAAAAGTTACTGTGAAATAAAAACATAAAAACATAAAAACCTGGGATAAATTCAGGCTGATACATCATTCGATGTAGTTTTCAGATTTTTAGAATTCCAAATTGGATCACATTAAAAAAAATTGTTTCCTCTGGTCTACGTTACATTTTTTCTATAATTAATTCATATTCTTACTTTCAGGACTGAAAAATTATTGAGCAATACCTTTTTTGAAAGGGGAAAACAGTGGGAAGCCTCCCTCACTGGTACTTATTCTTTCCTGCACCATCCACAAGTGAAAGAACGGGCAGGCAAATTTTTCCCAATGTCACTTTCATGTGGCTGTGGAAGCTGTGCAAGAGGGGCCAATGGTTGACTCTTCCTTTCTGTGGAAAAGTGCTCAGCTTCTGGTTTTCAAATCCCGTAACAGCATAACTGATACCGAGAAATCAGCAAATGGAGATTGATACAAACCAGTGTCCCACTACTCCATGGTACAATACCAATCAGTATCCTGATCTAGTAGCTGGATCAGTTTTTATTTTTAAACATACATCTGGAGTAGATTACATACCTTTACTGCCAAGTAATTAAGGTTTATATTCATCAGTCGCCACATAAATAATAGCAGCTCTGACAGGGGAACAGCACACATGATTAGCAAAAATAAGATTCTGAGCCAGTACTGAGAGGAGTGATACAGTAGTTGAAAAATTGAGTAATTTTGCATAGGAAAATTCAAAAAAAATTGTAATCAAGTTTTTAAAATAGGTTATTAAATAACGAGATACTCTTTCAATGTTATTACTGTATTTGCCAAGTCAAATTACCACACAACCACGCGCTCGCGCCCCCACCCTCCACCGGCCAATACAGTAGCCTTAAAACATGCCCTTTAATTTCGAGACTAACTTATCTAAAGACCATGAATCTTGAAATATAACTCACCCAATTACAAAGTATTTACAGCACAGAAACAGGCCATTCAGCCCAAAGATCCATGCCAGTGTTTATGCTCCACACGAGCCTCCTCCCACCTTTCTTCATCTAACTCCATCAACATACAACACGGTGGCATAGTGGTTAGCACTGGTGCCTCACAGCGCCAGAGACCCGGGTTCGAATCTGACCTCGGGTGACTGTCTGTGTGGAGTTTGCACATTCTCCCCGTGTCTGCGTGGGTTTCCTCCGGGTGCTCCGGTTTCCTCCCACAGTCCAAAAATGTGTGGGTTAGGTTGATTTGGCTATGATAAATTGACCCTTAGTGTTAGGGGGGATTAAATATATGTGGGGTTATGGGGATAGGATGGGATATGTTAGGGGGAATTAAATACGTGGGGTTACGGGGGTAGGGTGGGATATGTGTACTGTGGGGATTAAAGCAGGGACAGGGTACTGGATTTGGATGATCAGCCATGATCGTATTGAATGGCGGAGCAGGCTCGACGGGCCGAATGGCCTACTCCTGCTCCTAGATTCTATGTTTCTATATCCTTCTATTCCTTTATCCCTCAGGTGCTTATCTAGCTTCTCCTTAAATGCATCTAAGCTATTCACCTCAACTACTCCTTGTGGTAGTGAGTTTCACATTCTAGCTACCCTCTGGGTAAAGATGTTTCTCCTGAATTCCCTATTGAATTTATTAGTGATTATCTTATATTTATGGCCCCTAGATTATATTCAGAAGCAGACAGCGTAATCCTCACCTTTTTCTTCTTCGGAGCTGTGCTACCCACTATTACAGCTGAATTTCTGCGACTCTCCTCCAAGGCCATCTGAAGCCGAAGATCATCACCACGGCGAAGGCGATCCTCCTGACGAGGATTACAGTACAAAATTAGTTACCAACAAAGTATTCCCTTCATTTACAATGACAAATGAGTTCAACAATTTTTTGGAACTTTGATTAAAAAAAAATGGAGATTCCTAACCCAACAGAGAGAAAGTGGTTACAAAGATAGCACTAAACCAAGAGGAAGAAGAATCTGATCAAGTACATGAATCACAGAAAGTTAACATGCAGGGCTGAATTTTTGCCTTGGTGTTGCGATGGGTGAGGCGGGGGGAGGGCGTTAGGAACCCGGAAGCTGGAGGGGAGCATATTGCAGTGTTTTTTTTTAAAGAAGCTACAGCAATTCAATCAGACGTCTACTCAATCTCTCCTCATAGGACAATCCCCCCATCCCAGGAATCAGTCTGGTGAACCTTCGTTGCGCTCCCTCGATGGCAAGTATATCCTTCCTTAGGTAAGGAGACCAAAGCTGTACACAATACTCCAGGTGTGGTCTCACCAGGGCCCTATATAATTGCAGTAAGACATCTTTACTCTTATACTCAAATGCTCTTGTAATAAAGGCCAACATACCATTTGCTTTCTTAATTGCTTGCTGTACCTGCATGTTAACTTTCAGTGATTCGTGTACAAGGATACCCAGGTCCCTCTGAACACCATTTAAAAAATACTCTGCTTTTCTATTTTTCCTACCAAAGAGGATAACTTCACATTTCTCCACATTATATTCCATTTGCCGTGTTCTTGCCCACTCACTTAGCCTGTCTATATCCCCTTGAAGCCTCTTTGCATCCTCCTCACATCTTACATTCCCAGCTAGCTTTATATCAGCAAACTTGGATATATTACATTTGATCCCCTCATCTAAATCATTGATGTAGATTGTGAATAGCTGAGGCCCAAGCACTGATCCTTGCGGTACCCCACTAGTTACAGCCTGCCAACCCGAAATGACCCTTTTATTCCTACTCTCTGTTTTCTGTCCGTTAACCAATCCTCAATCCATGCTAGTATATTACCCCCAATCCCATGAGCCCTAATTTTGTTTAATAACCTCTTGTGTGGCACCTTATCGAATGCCTTCAGAAAATCCAAATACACCACATCCACTGGTTCCCTCATCTATTCTGCTAGTTACAACCTCAAAAAATTAACAGATTGTCAAACATGATTTCCCTTTCATAAATCTGTGTTGACTCTGCCCAATCCTATTATTATTTTCTAAGCGCCCTGTTACCACGTCCTTAATAAAAAATTCTAGCATTTTTCATACTACTGATGTCAGGCTAACTGGTCTGTAATTCCCCATTTTCTCTCTCCCTCCTTTCTTAAATAATGGGGTTACATTTGCTACCATCCAATCCGCGGGAACAGTTCTAGAATTAATGGAATTTTGGAAGATGACAACCAATGCATCCACTATCTCGATAGCTACTTCTTTCAAAACCCTAGGATGTAGGCCATCAGGTCCAGGGGATTTATCGGCTTTCAGTCCCATTAATTTTTTTTTTTACTAATACTAATTTCTTTCAGTTCCTCATTCTCGCTAGACCCTTGGGGTCTATTTCCGGAGTTTTCTTGCATCTTCTTCGTGAAGACAGACACAAAGTATTTGTTTAATTTCTTTGCCATTTCCTTATTCCCCATTATAATTTCTCCTGTCTCAGCCTGTAAGGGACCCACTTTTCCTTTTTACATACCTATGGAATCTGTTTTTAGGTCTCGCACTAGTTTACTTTCATATTCTATTTTCCCTTTCTTTATCAATTTCTTGGTCCTCCTTTGCTGAATTCTAAAATCCTCCGGCATACTGCTCTTTTTGGCAACATTATAAGCCTCTTCCTTTGATCTAATACTATCTTTAACTTCTCGTTAGCCATGGTTGGACCACTTTGCCTGTGGGGTTTTTGTGCCTTAAAGGAATGTATATTTGTTGTAAACTATGCATTAATTCTTTAAATGCTAGCCATTGCTTGTCTACTGTCATACCTTTTAATGTAGTTTCCCAATCTACCTTAGCCAACCCGCCCCTCATACCTACGTAGTTTGCTTTGTTTAGATTTAAGACCCTAGTTTCAGATTTAACTAAATCACTTTCAAACTTAATATAAAATTCTATCATATTATGGTCACTCTTCCCTAAGGGCCCCTTTACTACAAGGTTATTAATGAACCTTTTCTCACTGCACAATACTAGATCTAAAATAGCCTGTTCTCTAGTTGGTTCCTCAACATACTGATCTAGAAAACTACCTTGTATACATTCCATGGGCTGGATTTTCATTGACCCGTGGAGGCGGGTTTGGAGGCGTGTGGGGGGTTAAAATTGCGAAAACTGGCAGGCGGGCACAAGTCCGCCTCCATCCCGCCTCCACGCAATTTTCATTAAATCGTGTCTGCTGGTCCCGACTCCGTCCCGCCTTTAAGAGGCGGGATAGGCTGTTAAGGCCCTTAACAAGCACTAAATTGGCTCTATAATGCCATTTTGAAAGGCCTTTGTGATTTTAACCCTTGTTCTACGTGAAGCACGCATGTTCTGAACCACGAATGTGAAACCTGGTGGTAACACATTTCGAAAGCTGACTATCAGCTGCAGGTCCACTATTACAATGGAGAAGTAGTAGCAGTAGGAAAAATATCTGGGATCAGACCTAGGACTGCTGCTCATTTTGCCTTCAGGTCCTCTCACAGCAAAGGTCTCTCTCTCTCTCTCTCTGGGAGCAGACTTTTGCATCCAGGTCCTCTCACAGCAAAGGCCAGGCAGTCTTTGCAGACCTTCAATGCAGCAGCAATGATGACATCATCAGGGGTGACTTTCAGACTGAAAACACTAATTGGTTCATGGGTTCCCACATGCTGGAACTCAATTGCCCAATTAGGTGAAAATCGCATCAATCTCCCACATCCAATTGCAGTCGGGTGGATAACACGAAAAGTGGATGACACGACCCCAACCCGCCCCAGTATCAAAATCCAGCCCCATGAATTCACCCTCCACACTATTACTGCAAATTTGGCTTGCCCAGTCTATATGTAGATTAAAGTCCCCCATGATTACTATATTACTCTTGTTACATGCGCCTCTAATTTCCTGATTTATACTCTGCCCTACATTACAACTACTGTTTGGGGGCCTATAAACAACTCCTACCAATGTTTTCTGCTCCTTGCTGTTTCTTAGCTCCACCCAAACTGATTCTACTACTTGATTTTCGGAGCTAAGATCCTTTCTCTTTACTGTCTTTATCCCATCCTTTATCAGGACTACCTCATCTCCTTTTCCATTTTGCCTATCTCTTCTAAAAGTTAAGTATCCTGGAATATTTAGTTCCCAACCTTGCAACTACGTCTCCGTAATGGCTAGTAGATCAAACCTATTAATTTCTATCTCCACTATTAATTAATCTATTTTGTTGCGAATGCTTCGTGCATTCAGATACAGTGCCTTTAGCTTTGACTTATTTCTATTTTTCCCTGATACCCTATTACCTTTGTTACTCTCTGTCCCTTCCTGACCCACTCTGCTTATTTTTACCCAAAACTCTACACTGCTCTAGAGCCTTGACATTTCTCTTGCTGCTTTTAAATTTACTCTTTCCTGAATCCTCCCACCCCACTATTAGTTTAAAGCCCTGTCTACTGCCCTAGTTATTCGATTCGCCAGGTTCCAGCCCTGTTTAAGTGGAGCCGTCCCAACACAACAGCTCCCTCTTTCTCCAGTACTGGTGCCAGTGCCCCATGAAGCAAAACCCCTGCCTCTCACACCACTCTTTGAGCCACGCAGTTAACCTTCTAATCTACTTATCCCTATGCCAATTGACGAGTGGCTCAGGTAACAATCCAGAGATTACCTTTGAGGTTCTGCTTTTTAATTTGGACCCCAGTCCTCAAACTCTCTCAGCAGAACCTCATTCCTAGTTCTACCTATGTCATTGGTTCCTACGTGGACCATGACAACTGGACAGCAATGGACAGATGTCACTTGAAGGCTGGTGTAGGTGGAAGCCAGTTTGTGACAGAGGGGAATTGTTTGCGCTATAACACTTTTACAATACTAAATCCTTAATTATGCAGAGTCAAAGGCAGAAAGCAGCCCTCAGGTTTAGTGATGCCTCCTTGGAGATATTACTCCAAGGAGTGAGGGCCCGCAGGACATACTGTACCATGCTGATGGGAGGAAGAGGCCAGCGGCACTGACCAAAACCGAATGGCTGGAGATAGCGGAAGTGAGCAGCAGGAGTGTTGTTCAAAGGACATGGATCCAGTGTAGGAAACGTTTTAACGACCTCATGGGAGGTCAGGCAAGGTGAGTACAATGCCACATTGCCCTACATCCTGATTTGCGTGTCACCCCAACCCCCTCACTCTGCCTTCCCAATCCTACTCCTGCATATCAGTCCTCACACCAACCTACTGTGCAGGTGCACCCATCCCTCACATCCCCATCTGACCATCCACCACTAACACTCACCCTCATCTTAATGCAATGTTACGCCTCTCTCTCAGTCACTCAACAGATGTTGCCAATCCATCCCTTACACATATTCCATCACTCTCACTCAAAGGTTTCTTGTTTCCCTCCTTGCAGAAGAGAGCGCAGAACACCCGGGAGAGGCAGCTAACTGTGGTGGCCCACCAGTATCCCACCACTGACTTCAGCAGAGGCGGCAGCCCTGGAACTGAGCCGCGTTGCGGAGCTGCTGGCAGTGGGAGATGGAGAGGGGGGGGGGGGGACCTCCCAGCTACTTGGTGACAGAATTAAATATCATACAGCCACATGGCATACAACACTCATGTTGGCTTGATGTCAGCAGCCAGTGAAATATGATCACGTGCATAATGGTAACTCAAAACATTCTTATTCTAATTCATGTCTTTACTCTCCCACAGACACATCAAGTGTCCCTCCTACTGTCCAGCCAGAGGTGGTCATGGACTCTAAGGGTGCACTGTCACATGACCCATGCACACCAGCGCAGATACGCACACGTTGGTGGGTCCAGTAAGAGAGAGTGTAATGTTGCCACCTGGTGTCTCAGATCACGTGAGCAAGAGCAGATGGTGGAGACGGACAGCAGCAGAGAGTCCTCATCGGAGGGCGCAGGACGCTCCAAGCAGTGCTCAGCTGGACGAAGATGCTGAACCTCAGGGGCCGTCGACAAAGCGGATGATTCTTGAGGAGCAACAAAAAATGCGGGAGGCTCTGGCAGCTTTTCCAGCCGCAATGTGCTCGACTGTAGGGAGAATGGAGGAGTCCATCTCCAACATGAGCAGCACAATGTCGCAGGCTATGGCTATGATATGTTCATCCATGGAAAGGGTGGCCACCTGCATGGAGCATCAAATGCGCCAGTCAAACGAGTGCATGTTTGCTGTGAACAGCTTGCAGACTCTGATTGCAGCCATATCTAGGATGGATAGAAACCTAGCGTTGGCCCTAAATCACCCCACTGATGTGCAGCAGAGTGCTCTCCAGCTCCTTGCTAGCAGGGAAGTGCGGGTAGGCCACGGGAGAGATGATGGCGAGAGGGGACATGGAAGTGAGGGCTCTGCTCAAAGCGCTCCCAGTTCTTCCCTGTTGCGCCCCCACCAACTTCCTCAGTTAGAGCCCCACATGCTGCCTCTTATCCCGATGGCCGAGTCTGCCCCCGCACAGGTGCAGGAGGAGCAGTCTTTGGCGGGGTCCTCACAGGTTCCAAAACCCAGAGGACATCCGCCAGAAGTGTCTAAGCAGTCAGAGCAGGGAAGTGAGCAGTCTGCCTCTATCTCTGCTGAAGCCACAGGGGTTGTACGTCATTGGAGTTGTAGAAAGAGAAAGACGACAATTGTAGATGCACAAGGGTATGCACATGGGTGTGTTATAAAATTATTTCTTTGCACCACTTTCCCGTCTTGTCCACTATTGCCTGCTGCCTGGCAAGTGGCCTTGTCAGTTGGAATGAATGGCAAGATATCACTTAACCTCGAGCAATGGGTGTGTGTGACAGGAATGGTTTTGTCATTTTAGGACTGCTTTGTGGTGGTGGGGGAGCAGGGAGTTGGGTTCAGCATCTGGGTGCCATATGGGTGCACTGGTGCAACTTAACTAAATCGTGCCATTATCAGGCCATCCAGGGCCTCCCGGGCAGAAATGCACCGCTGCTGGTGCCATGTCCACTTCAGGTTCCTCCTCCTCCTAGTGTTCCGCCTGCTCTCCTCATCCTCCTCTAAAGAGGCTCTGTGCCCTGCTCCTCCTGAAGCTCCAAATCTCTCTGCTGCGCTTAGTTGTGCAGAGCGCAGCATACAACGATCATTCTGGAGACCCTGGCTGGTGCGTATTGAAGGGCTCCTCCAGATCTCTCCAGGCAGCTGAAGCGCATCTTCAACATGCCTATTGCTTGCTCTATTACACATCTCAGTCATCTGGCTTTAATTGTAGTCCTCTTCGGCCTCATTGCTTGGCCTCCTCAAGGGTTTCATCGGCCATGTCTTCAGTGGATGCCCCTTGTCTCCAAGCAACCAGCTGGTAAGTCTGGTCAGAGGTGCAAAGAGCTGAGGGAGGATGGACTGGCACAGGATGAATGAATCAGGACAGCTCCCTGGGAATCTGGCACACACATGCATGATGATCTTTTTGTGGTTGCAGACGAGCTGCACACTGATGGAGTAGAAGTCCTTATGGTTCATGAAGACTCCTGGGTGATCTGGGGGTGCCTTGATGGGCACATGTGCAGTCGATGATGAAACCTGTGGGAAGCCATCAAGAGCCGAGCACCCGCTCAGACGGACTGGCTTCATCGGTGGCAAAGTGTCAGCTGTGGCTAAGAGGGTAGCACTCTCGCCTCTGAGTCAGAAGGTTGTGGGTTCAAGTGCCACTCCAGGGACTTGAGCACAAAAATCTAGGCCGACACTCCAGTGCAGCGCTGAGGGAGAGCTGCACTGTCGGAGATTCCATCTTTCGGATGAGACTTTAAACCGAGGCCCCGTCTGCTCTTTCAGGTGGACGTAAAAGATCCCATGGCACTATTTCGAAGAAGAGCAGAGGAGTTATCCCCGGTGTCCAGGCCAATATTTATCCCTCAATCAACATCACAAAAAAAAATTATCTAGTCATTATCACATTGTTGTTTGTGGGAGCTTGCTGTGTGCAAACTGGCTGCTGCGTTTCCTACATTACAACAGTGATGACACTCCAAAAGTACTTCATTGGCTGTAAAGCACTTTGAGACTTTGAGACGTCTGGTGAGCGTGAAAGGCGCTATATAAATGCAAGTCTTTCTTTTTTCTTTATAAGTGCCTGACTTGTCAAAGCTGGCATCGGTCACCTGGGTGATGCATTTCTGGGTAGTCGACTGCAAGATCCTGCAGATTCCTGGAAGGAGCCTGAGGTGAAGAAGTTGAGGGCAGTGGTGACTTTGACAGCCACTGGTAACGCGTGTCCACCAGGTCCACTTGGAAGCAGGTCTTCTTCCAGCAGACTACAAATGTCTCCTACGACCCGACGCGATAGCCTGGGCCTCCTGAGGAACTGCCGTTCAGTCATGTCCAGGAAGCTGATCTTCTGCCTATATACCCTATGTTGGGGGTATTGCCTCCTGCGAGATGCACCCCTATGCTCATCCCCTCTCTCCTGCAGGTCTGTGAGGAGAAGGCTGCTGCTCCTCCTGCTGGTGTTGCTGCTGCTGGGGCTCATCTTGGTCCAAATCTGAGGTCCAAGGTGGAACAGCATAAGCGGCACCCATGCTGATCTGATAGATTTGAGAGGTCGCACAACACCAGGTTATAGTCCAACAGTTTTATTTTAAATCACAAGCTTTCGGAGTTGTAACTCCGAAAGCTTGTGATTTAAAATAAAACTGTTGGACTATAACCTGGTGTTGTGCGATCTCTCAATTTTGTCCACCCCAGTCCAACACCGGCATCTCCGCATCATGATCTGATAGATGCCAGGTAAAGTGAGATCAGAGGCACAATCCTCCAATGTAGTGAGAGCGACTTCCGAAGTTGTAGAAATCACCTGCAAACTCCTGAATGCAAACTCTCAGCACAAATGGTGTCAGCAAGAACTCTTTCCTTAGGCAAGGAAGCAGGTGCGAGTATTTGTGATTTTTTCAATTGTCAATTGCTCAACTCCCACAATGGCCGCTCTGCTCTCGCCTTGCTTTCATTGGCGCGTTTCAGCAAGCCCGGTAATCCCATGGACAGCCAGTAAAAGCTGCAACATCAGGTTAAAAAGCTGTTAATAGCCTCTTAACGAGCCCTAAACTGCTTTAATTAGGTCACCCGCCTCTCCCAAGCAGATCTCTGGCGCGCTAACACACCCGAGTTAAAGGCGGAAGCCGGCGGGTTGAAGCCAGCTTCCTGCACGGTCAATTTCAGCGTTTTTAACTGTCCACCTGCTTGCAAACCCGCACACACTTCAAAGTTCCATCTCCAGCTTTTTCCAGTTCTGACGAAGGGTCATCGATTTCAAAGGTGAGCGAGAGCGGCTGGAGATCGCAAAACCTCGGGAGATTTCAAAGGAGAGCTAGCTACAACGGACCGGTGAGTGTAAAGAAGTAAAAAGTAATCGAAGTGTGACATCACCAAAAAGCAGGTAAGTGATTGGTTGGTGAGTATTTCTCTCTCGCTTTTTTCCAAACTTAATTTTTGTGGTTATAGTTTTTAAGGTCTCTGTTGTGTAGCGGGGAATGCTAGTAAACAAGGGCCCTTGAGTATATCATTTAATTGTAGTGTAATTGGTGGTATTGATTTGATTTAATTTAAATTTAGATTAATTAAAGGGTAAGTCATGGCAGCACAGCTCGGCCCCGTGACATGCTCCTCCTGCACTATGTGGGAAATCAGGGACACTTCCTGTGTCCCTGACGGCCATGTGTGCGGGAAGTGTATCCAGCTGCAGCTACTGGCAGACCGCATTGCGGCGCTGGAACTGCGAATGGATACATACTGGAGCATCCGCGATGCTGAGGACGTCGTGGATAGCACGTTTAGGAAATTGGTCACACCGCAGGTAAAGGCTGCACAGGCAGGAAGGGAATGGGTGACCGCCAGGCAGAATAGCAAGCGCAGGCAGGTAGTGCAGGGGTCCCCTGTGGCCATTCCCCCTCAAACAGATATACCGCTTTGGATATTGTTGGGGGGAGATGGCTTATCGGGGGAAGGTAGCAGCAGCCAACTTCCTGGCATCATGGGTGGTTCTGCTGCACGGGACGGGAGGAAAAAGAGTGGGAGAGCTAGAGTGATAGGGGATTCTATTGTAAGGGGAATAGATAGGCATTTCTGCGGCCGCAAACGAGACTCCAGGATGGTATGTTGCCTCCCTGGTGCAAGGGTCAAGGATGTCTCGGAGCGGCTGCAGGGCATTCTGGAGGGGAAGGGTGAACAGCCAGTTGTCGTGGTGCATATAGGTACCAACGATATAGGTAAAAAAACGGGATGAGGTCCTAAAAGCTGAATATAGGGAGTTAGGAGATAAATAAAAAAATAGGACCTCAAAAGGTAGGAATCTCAGGATTGCTACCAGTGCCACGTGCTCGTCAGAGTAAAAATAGAAGGATATTTCAGATGAATACGTGGCTAGAGGAATGGTGCAATGGGGAGGGATTCAAATTCCTGGGACATTGGAATCGGTTCTGGGGAGGTGGGACCAGTACAAACTGGACGGTTTGCACCTGGGCAGGACCGGGACCGATGTCCTAGGGGGAGTGTTTGCTAGTGCTGTTGGGGAGGGTTTAAACTAAAATGGCAGGGGGTTGAGAACCTGTGCAGGGAGACAGAGGAAAGGGAAGCAAGGATAGAAGCAAAAAAGCAAAAGTGGAAGGCAGAGAAATCAAAGGTGTAAATCAAACAGGGCCACAGTAAATAATAATTCTAAAAGGACTAAGAGTGTTAAAAAAACCAAGCCTGAAGGCTTTGTGTCTTAATGCGAGGTGCATTCGTAATAAGGTGGATGAATTAGCTGCACAAATAGATGTAAACAGATAGGATATAATTGGGATTACGGAGACATGGCTCCAGGGTGACGAAGGCTGGGAATTCAACATCCAGGGGTATTCAATATTCAGGAAGGACAGGCAAAAAGGAAAAGGAGGTGGGGTAGCATTGCTGGTTAAAGAGGAGATTAACACAATAGTAAGGAAGGATATTAACTCTGATGATGTGGAATCTGTATGGGTAGAGCTGAGAAATACCAAGGGGCAGAAAACGTTAGTGGGAGTTGTATACAGACCCCCAAACAGTAATGCTGAGGTTGGGGATGGCATTAAATGGGAAATTAGAGACGCATGCAATAAGGGCACGGCAGTCATCATGGGTGACTTTAATCTACATATAGATTGGGCTAACCAAATTAGTAACAATACTGTGGAGGAGGAATTCCTAGAGTGTATACGGGATGGTTTCCTGGACCAATATGTCAAGGAACCAACTAGAGATCAAGCCATCTTAGACTGGGTATTATGTAATGAGAAAGGATTGATTAGCAATCTTGTTGTGCGAGGCCCCTTGGGGAGGAGCAATCATAATATGATAGAATTCTTCATTAAGATGGAGAGTGAAGTAGTTGACTCAGAGACTAGGGTCCAGAATTTAAATAAAAGAAACTACGATGGTATGAGGCGCGAGTTGGCTAGGATGGATTAGGGAACGTTACTTAAAGGCTGACGGTGGATAGGCAATGGCAAACATTTAAAGATCGCATGGATGAACTACAGAATTTGTTCACCCCTGTTTGGCATAAAAATAAAACAAAAAAGGTGGCGCAACCGTGGCTAACAAGGGAAATTAGGGATAGCATAAGATCCAAGGAGAGGACATATAAATTGGCCAGAAAAAGCAGCAAACCTGATGATTGGGAGCAGTTTAGGATTCAGCAAAGGAGGACAAAAGGATTAATAAAGAGGGGGAAAATAGAGTATGAGAGTAAGCTTGCAGGGAACATAAAAACTGACTGTAAAAGCTTCTATAGATATGTGAAAAAAAAAGTGAAGTCAAGCGTAGGTCCCTTGCAGTCAGAATCAGGGGAATTTATAATGGGGAACAAAGAAATGGCAGACCAATTAAATACATACTTTGGTTCTGTCTTCACAAAGGAGGACACAAATAACCTCCCAGAGATGTCGGGGAACATAGGGTCTAATGAGAGGGAAGAACTGAATGAAATCAGTATTTGTAGGGAAATGGTGTTAGGGAAATTGACGGGATTGAAGGCCAATAAATCCCCAGGGCCTGATAATCTACATCCTAGGGTACTTAAGGAAGTGGCCCTAGAAATAGTAGATGCATTGCTGGTCATCTTCCAAAATTCTAGAGACTCTGGAACAGTTCCCATGGATTGGAGGGTAGCTACTGTAACCCCACTATTTAAAAAAGGTGGTAGTGAGAAAACGGGTAATTATAGACCGGTAAGCCTGACATCGGTAGTGGGGAAAATGCTAGAGTCCATTATAAAAGATGTAATAGCAGAGCACTTGGAAAACAGTGACAGGATCGGAAAAAGTCAACATGGATTTACAAAAGGTAAATCATGCTTGACTAATCTACTGGAATTTTTTGAGGATGTAACTGGTAGAATAGATAAGGGAGAACCAGTGGATGTGATGTATTTGGACTTTCAGAAGGCTTTCGATAAGGTTCCGCATAAGAGATTGGCGTGCAAAGTTAAAGTACATGGGATTGGGGGTAAGGTACTGACTTGGATAGAGAACTGGTTGGCAGACAGGAAGCAAAGAGTTGGAATAAACTGGTCTTTTTCTGAGTGGCAGGCAGTGACTAGTGGGGTACCGCAGGGATCGGTGCTGGGACCCCAGCTATTCACAATATATATTCATGATCTAGACGAGGGAACTAGATGTAATATCTCCAAGTTTGCAGACGACACAAAGCTGGGTGGGCGTGTGTGCTGTGAGGAGGATGCAGAGAAACTCCAGTATGATTTGGACAGGTTGGGTGATTGGGCAGATGCAGTATAATGTGGATAAATGCGAGGTTATCCACTTTGGTGGCAAAAACAGGAAGGCAGATTAGCTGAACGGCAATAGATTGGGAGAAGGGGAAGTGCAACGAGACCTGGGTGTCCTTGTGCACCAGTCGCTGAAGGTAAGCATGCAGGTGCAGCAGGCGGTTAAGAAGGCAAATGGTATGTTGGCCTTCATAGCGAGAGGATTCGAGTACATGAGCAAGGATGTCTTGCTGCAGTTGTACAGGGCCTTGGTGAGACCACACCTTGAGTATTGTGTGCAGTTTTGGTCGCCTTATCTGAGGAAGGATGTTCTTGCCATGGAAGGAGTGCAGCGAAGATTTCCCAGACTGATACCTAGGATGGCAGGAATGACGTATGAAGAGAGATTGGGTCGATTAGGCTTATATTCGCTAGAGTTTAGAAGAATGAGAGGGGATCTCATTGAAACTTATAAAATTCTAACAGGAATAGACAGACTAGATGCAGGAAGGATGTTCCCGATGGTGGGGGAGTCCAGAACCAGGGGTCACAGTCTAAGGATAAGGGGTAAGCCTTTAGGACTGAGATGAGGAGGAATTTCTTCACCCAGAGAGTGGTGAACCTGTGGAATTCTCTACCACAGAAGGCAGTTGAGGCCAATTCATTAAATATATTCAAGAAGGAGTTAGATATATTTCTTAAGGCTAAAGGGATCAAGGGATATGGGGAGAAAGCAGGGACAGGGTACTGAATTTGGATGATCAGCCATGATCTCATTATATGGCGGAGCAGGCTCGAGGGGCCGAATGGCCTACTCCTGCTCCTATCTTCTATGTTTCTAAGTAAAAATTCAGCCCTCAGGTGCAGCAGCAATTAGGAAAGCAAATGGTAGGTTACCTTTACTACAAAGGGATTGGCGTTTAAGAGTAAAGAAGACTTACTACAATTATATATGGCCTTGGTGAGACCACACCTGGAGTACTGTGTACAGTTTTGGTCTCCTTACCCAAGGAAGAACATACTTGCCTTAGAGGGAGTGCAACGTAGGTTTATGAGACTGATTCCTGGGATGAGGCGATTGTCCTACGAGGAGAGATTGAGCAGACGAGGCCAATATTCTCTAGAGTTTAGAAGAATGAGAGGTGATCTCATTGAAACATATAAAATTCTTAAGGGGCATGACAGGGTAGATGCTGGGAGGAGGTTTCCACTGGCTGGGGAGTCTAGAACTAGAGGTCATAGTCTCAGAATAAGGGGTCAGCCATTTAGGGCTGAGATGAGGAGAAATGTTTTCACTCAAAGGGTTGTGAATCTTTGGAATTCTGTCCCCCAGAGAGCTCTGGATGCTCAGTCGTTGAATATATTCAAGATAGAGATCGATAAATTTTTGGATATAAGGGAATCAAGGGATATGGGGATAGTGCGGGATGGTTGAATTGAGGTAGAAGATCAGCCATGATCTTATTGAATAGCGGAGCAGGCTCGAAGGGCCAAATGGCCTACTCCTGCTCCTATTTTGTATGTTCTTATCCTACAGTGAGACCAAATAACAGTCTAAGTCAAATAGGCTGAATATCCTTTCCTACCTTATGTGCTACTCATTGTTAGACTTCAAACATGCCATTTATTAACATCTGCCTGCTGACATTTTAATCTGATCAGTGCTGCACTGTATATTTCTATACTTTTAAATACAAAAATCCATTTAAGTATACACAGCTAAAGGAATTGGTAACCTCCTGTCAAAATGTCATTGCGTTTAGTGATTTTTACTTGCAATCCAAAATCTGCTTACACAAATTCAGCACAATGCAAGCTAAATAGCATGTAGTGTTATCAAATTCTGAACTTCATAAGTAAATTCCTTTGCCATTGGTCCCAACATGGGATGCATTGGATGTTATGCTACTCAGTTCTAAACCAAACATGTTGACAAAGTAAAAGCTGAACTGAGAACATATCTTCTCCCACATCTGAGGAGGCTCTTCTAGCATCTCACACACATTTCTAGATAGTTTTCAAGAGAAAGTTGTTATCTGGTAGACAATCTCTCTCTTAAATCTGGCTTTCAATCCTTCTTTCTCTCCTGCAACCTGTCTTGTCTTATCCAATTGAATCAATATTGCTATGGCCAGTGCTCCTCTGAACTTTCCTTACTTTCCTGAGAAAATACTGTAAACTTAAAAAATGTTCAGAAGCTCAATTATTAGATTTTAATTCACGCAATCTTAATCTGCAGGTTTCTCATCCTACTGCAAAATACTATTTTCTTCTTTACATATCATTGAATGCTACCTAAATGTATACTGCATTCGATAATATTGAGATTTATATTGCAAGTTTCACGTTTGACAGGTTTATAATAGCTGATTACAGACAGAGAACAAATATGTAAACAGTGTTAGGTTATTAGAAGTGGGAGGTTCAAAATGACCATAACACAGAGTTCATAGCTCTATTTACCATGCACTTTTCCCACCCGAATTTTTGTTTACAGCATCACCATAGCAAAAGATGCAGATTCCTTTACTGTTTTACAGATTGTTTAACACTATCTTCACTTAAGAGTCAAATAGGAAATTGCAATCACATACAACCACCAATACTCTGAACTCAAACAGTTATTGGCCCAAAAGTTAGTCTCACTACGCGAGAGTACGCACTGTGTACTCTCGCGTATTCTGTCTCCAATTGCCGGTTTTCTGCATGCACTGAAAACCGGCACTTGGTGATTTCAAAAGGGGGCAGTTCCTAAGTGAACCGAGTGCGCGCTACAGGCTGCGCGCACGCAGTGCACTTAGTGCTTTGAACGCGCAGGTAAGCATGGAAGATTTTGCACATAAAGAAAGGAGGCGTAAGACCCTCTTTTAACAAGGTAAGTAGTTAATTAAGTATTATTTTGAATTTTTTTCAACAGGTATATCTTTTTTAGAGACTTTAAAGAAAGGTAAGTTTATTTTTTTTTATAACTTTTAAAAAGATTTTAAATTTTTTCAAAAATTTAATTTTTTGTTTAAAGTGGTTAATTTATTTAACTATACTTATTTTATTAATGTGATGGGTTTTTTTAAAAATTTAATTGAGGTTTAGCTGTTCTTTTGGGGGGGTATAGTATTCATAGCTTTCACAGCCCTTGCTGTGAAAACTATGGTATTTGACTAGCAATTGTAAAAGATTTTTAGTAGGCATTAAGTGGAATACAAGTAGAATATATAATCCAAAATGTTTAATGTAAAGATAAGAAAAATAAAGTAAACAGTTCATATAAAGAATGCGTGCATAGCTGATTGCAATGTATTACTTCGCAGCACATTATTAACATGCCACAATTCAACTTGAAAAGAGATGCACCATGTGCTTCTAATCATATAATTTTTCATTTTAAATATATCATAGAAATGCACGGAACTGCAGTCATACTTGGCAAGAGAAGTGGGGGCATGGTAAGTGGGGAGAACAGCAAAGGCCTTAGCCAACAGTGCCTGGAAATTGTCTTGGGACAGTTTTTCTGAGGTTGGCGAATAGGATACTGTTTGATGCAGGCATGCCCTTGGTAGTCCATCCACAAAAATCCTAATGAAGCCAAAAACTGTTGAGAAAGCTTGCTATCAGTGGCTCTTAAGGTTGTTGCAACTTGTATATTGGGTGCCCTGGAAGCCTGCAAAGTAATCAGTAATGTACAGAAAGGATTCTGCTCATGAGGAATGTGAAGGACAGGTTTTGACTTTATTCGAGACAGCGAAGTGTCACAATGCTCAAGAAATCCCCTGACATTGCTTACTATGATTGGGTTGAAAAGGGGCAAACAGCTGCTGCTGAAGCTCCACAACTCCAACTGATGGAACCACCATTCAGTAGGATATGGTATGGACCAATGTTCCCATTAAACTGCGCAATGTGGTCTGAAGGCCCTGCGTAGGCCGCTCAAAGGCTTCCAAATGGAAAAAAACACGCATGCGTGGAAATTTGAATAGGCCACGCACCGCAAATAAAAAATTAGAGGGAACATTGGTGTGGACATGATATGGTTAAGTTTGAATGCATTGCCACTTAGTCAGTTGCGATGCTCATCATGCTGCTTGTGAGGAGTTCCGGGTACCCATTGTTCATCTAATGAGGGCTCAAATCTTTTCCTGTCAGTTATTACCAACTACTGACTACCCTCCTTGGAGGGAAGGGAGGGGAAGAAATGTATAGATATCTTACAGATCAAGATAGTTCTAAGATGACATGCCTGGTGATGGTTGCTCCTAACAAAGTCAATTCTTTACGGCAGACAACGCAAGCCGATACCTAAATTGGGCGGGTCTATAGTATTCTACGACATTATTATGATTGACTAGCCTGGCTCACTAATGGAACCCATAGAATTAGCCTGTCACTCGGGGCTGGGATTCTTCCCACTCAGCTCCAAGTAATCCTGTAAACCACTGCCCTAATGGGTAGCAGCGGGAAACTTACCAAGCGGCAGGAATGTAGAACAGCCAGGAATTAAACAGAGTACACAAAAGGATCTTCAGTAGGAAAAACAGAAAGGCAGAGTATTATTTAAATGGTGATAGATTGGGAAATGCTGATGTACAAAGGGACCTGGGTGTCCTTGAACACCAGTCACTGAAAGCAAACATGCAGGTGCAGCAAGCAGTTAGGAAGGTAAATGGTATGTTGGGCTTCATTGCAAGAGGATTTGAGTACAAGAGCAAGGATGTCTTACTACAGTTATACAGGGCCTTGGTGAGACCACACCTGGAGTAGTGTGTGTAGTTCTGGTCTCCTTACCTAAAAGGATATACTTGCCATAGTTCACCATAGAAGCGAAGGTTCACCAGGCTGATTCCTGGGATGGCAGGACTGTCATATGAGGAGAGATTGGGTCGACTAGGCCTGTATTCACTAGAGTTTAGAAGAATGAGAGGGGATCTCATTGAAATGTATACAATTCTGACAGGGCTAGATAGACTGGATGCAGGGAGGATGTTTCCCCCGGCTGGGGGGTCTAGAACGATGGGTCAGTCTCAGGATATGGGGTAGGACATTTAGGACTGAGATAAGGAGAAATTTCTTCACTCAGAGGGTGGTAAACCTGTGGAATTCTCTACCACAGAAGGCTGTGGAGGCCAAGTCACTGAATATATTTAAGGAGATAGATAGATTTCTAGACACAAAATGCATCAAGGGGTATGGAGAAAGAGGATCAGCCATGATCATATTGAATGGCGGAGCAGGCTCGAAGGGCCGAATGGCCTACTCCTGCTCCTATTTTTCTATGTTTCTAAATAGAAATTAAGAGTCGAAAGGAGAGAACTGCAAACAGAATCTGGTATAGAAGGCAGGAAGGAGAAAGAAAAGGCAGAATTTTAATATAGGCCCAAAATTTGCGATTCGAGGCTTCCCGCAGGCGGATGCCTCTGACCTGTAAAAGAATCTACGCATTTACATGGTGGTCCAGGAGGTTCGTAGATTTCCGATCCTGGGCCTCTCCGGGTACCCGCGGGTAGAGGCCCACGTATCCCAGGGACGCATGCGGTTCGCAAGCACCCCTGGGATCACGTGGGCCGGCCCAACCAATAAAAGGGAATCCCCATTCATACTTATGGGAGTTGCGTACGTACGGAACTCCCATAAGTAAGAATGGGATCACTTAAAAAATACACGAACACATGAAATACAATTTTTTAAATTACAGGAAACTCTTTGGTATCCGGCACCGACGGGACCGGCGTGGTGCCGGTTGATCGAAAGTTCCGGATAACGGAGAGTTATATCTACCGAGGCTATTTTTAACAAAGAAAAATAAAAAAATTCAAGAAATGTGCAGTATACAGTATTTGGGTACTCACCTACAGAATATTGTGTTAAATGGATGGTGGAAGATGCTTGATTAAGTACAGTACTACCCCCACTGACTAACTCGGCGTTCCCGGCAACATTGCCGGTTATTTGAGAGGAGTTTTCGGAGGATGATTTTTGCCGGTTAAGAGAGAATTCCGGATATTTAGGTGCCGGTTAAACAAGAGTTTCCTGGGTACATATTTAAAATTAATTAAAATGCTATTTAATTAAATATTTTAAACGGAAATTTAATTTTTTGAAATTTTTTTTTGATATGTTTTAATGGGGCTAAAAGTAAACTTACCTTATTGGGCAGGGTTTTTTTAATGTATAAATGAGTGATAAAATTTTAATTTTCTATTTTTTTTAAACTCTTATGTTGGTAAAAGCAGGCCTTACCAGGCGTAAGAATTTCACAGGCATTCAGTGGGCAGAAGTTGGGCAAATAGCGCAACTCTCCACCCGCAGAGGCCCATCTCCCAGGGAGGCGGAGTGTCTGTCAAGAGGATTCTTGACAGATCGCAAGTTCCGGGTTTTAGCACATGCCTAAACCCCGAACTTGCGCGGCCCCTATGGGCGCATACGTACCCGTAGGGGGCGCAAAATACAGTCATTATTTTCCTTCTTTTGGACACTGATGCACATGGTAAAGTTATGCAAAAATCTGAAAGCAAATCTCAGCATTTCCTTAATCAAAAGTAAAGTGATTTCAAGTTCTCCTGAGGACAGAAATTTTCACAGGCTGTATTTTTGTACAGAATACCTGAATTTAGGGGATCCATTAAATTCATCAACGTCAAACTGTTTTACAATAGTTTTAGGGGACTCTGATATATTTCCAAGAGTCCCCAGACTTTGTGGAACTTCAGAGATTCCTTGCAAAAAATGTACAGCCTTATAAGTCATGCACAGGTATCAACAAGCAACTGCCCAATGCAAACAGGGTCACGCAATCTGACGGTCAATAAATAACATACTAGGGGCATAGAATGAAACTAATTGTGTGGGGTGTACCTGTTCTGCTGCTTCCCTACTCATGGCTAAAGCCAACTGCAGCTGAAGTTCTTCCTCCCCACTGGTTTGTGGTCTAGCCTGTTCCAACTCTGATGAAGCTCGTGGAGAGGTTGCTAAAAAGAAACAGGGATACATTAACACTAAAGGTCAAAAAAAGGTAACCCACTTCAACTTGATTGCAAACGACACTGCAGGTATCACAAACTACAGGTACATACAGCAATACAGAATGTCCACTCAGACTTAATTAACTGCAATGGGATACTGTAAACAGTTTTAAATGCAGTGTGAAAATACATCCACTTTAAAGTAAAATGACCACATCCTATGAATGTAGCTATACCAAAATTCTAACAGATACACCCAAACTTAAATTAAAAATTATTTTCCATGTGCATTTAGGTGTTCATGATGCGGAGATGCCGGTGTTGGACTGGGGTGGACAAAATTGAGAGGTCGCACAACACCAGGTTATAGTCCAACAGTTTTATTTGAAATCACAAGCTTTCGGAACTATCGCTCCTTCCTCAGGTGAAGTAAGGAGCCTGAGGAAGGAGCGATAGTTCCGAAAGCTTGTGATTTCAAATAAAACTGTTGGACTATAACCTGGCATTTAGGTGTTGACATCAGCTTGAAAGGTAGGTTTAGCTTTGTTCATTCATGGGGTGGAGGAAAGATAATGAGGAACTTTTCATTTTTAAGTTTTATTTATTTTCCATCATTTCAATGGAACCATGGATTCTAGAAATATTGTTGGGATGGTCACACATTTATGTTTTTGAACTGCTCAATAAAACAATTTTTGTGGAAGCTTATAAAATGTATACTGTACAAACTTCTACCCAGACAACCACAACTCCCTTGGCTTACAATGTGCTCACACTACTTGTGAATTACAAACTGGAAGCCTAAAGATCACAGCATCAGAGATTACAGGAGAGCTGTTCAAAAATTAACACCTCAAATGTATTATATACTGTTGCACAAAATAGTGTCAGGAAGTTAGCGACTGATGCTTAGATCAATAATCCTTACGCATGATCTTAGGATCAAAAAGTAAAATATTCATTTAATTTACATTTTGATATAATGCTGTGTTTACACCTGCAATTGACTGTGGAATAAAGCCATATATAATAAAGAATAGGTAGTGATTCAGTCTCAAAGTTTGTAACTCGTACAAGTTTCACTCTCATAATTCAGGATGTTACCAGATGCACGATTGAATTACTGCTTTATAATTCACTGCCAGGCCAGCCATCTATTACTGGCAGAGATTTATTACATCTGTGGATTGTTATATTCAACAACCTGCAACTTATTGAAAAAAAAAATCTCAAGATGCTTCACAAATGGAGATTGAGAAATCAGACACCGAGCCAAGGAGAGAGAGATTGGGGTGGGGGTGACTAAAAGCTTGGTCAAAAGGATGGGGTTTGGAAAGGTTTTTAACAGGAGGAGAGAGAAGTGAATGGCAAATGGATTAAGGGAGGGAGTACCAGAGAAGAGTACCAAGGAGTTGAAGGCTCTGCCACTAGTCATGGTATTCACTTCAATACTCTTTTGTAGCTATTTAATGGCCGAGATTTTCCTTACCTCGGCGGGCGATGTCGGTGGCAGGTCGCGGCCCCGCTGCTGGCTCCATCATGCTCTGGAAAATGAATTTACGTTGATAGGGCTTGTTAAGCCCGCCCAGCACGTTTCCCGGTCCAATTAGAGGAAGCGGATCCAGTGACGTCATTCATGACGCATCAATCAGCCGGTTTCCTTAAAGGGACGATGGCTACATTTCTTTTGAAGTTTGTACTGTCAGTGTTCTATAGCACTGAAGTGCTGCAAACACTGAATGACTGCACAGAGATGCAGGGTTGCACTCAGGTTCTCCCATGACTCCCTCCATATGCTTGTGGAGGGAGTCAGAGCACGCAAGGAGGTCCTCTTTCCTTCCGATGGGCGGAAGACACCTCCCCAGGAGACCAAAACAGCCTGGTTGCACAGTGAAGAGGAGGGCACAAGCAGGGATGTCGTAAGGAGGACCTGGGTGCAGTGGCGCAAAAGTTTCAATGATCTCATTAGGTCACAAAACGTTAGTACAAAGCCACACTCAACCTCATCCTGCTGTGCCTCTCATCACATCCGCCTTGCTTATCCTACTCCTGCACATCTTTACGCCAATTTACCTTGCACCTCCACCCATCCCTCTCTATCTACATTATCACATCCCCATCTCACTAGCCACCCCTCACACTCACCCTCTTCCTAGTGCAATCATACCAAGTAACAAGGGTAGCCACTTGGGTGTTTTATCCAATGTTTATGTAAAGTTTCTATTATGTGCTGTCAAACATTGAAATCTTTATTTTCAACACTTTCCGGTCTTGGACAGATTTGTGTGCACCTTTGGAAGTGGCTTAGTGAGTTGCAGTGAATGGTGAGACATAATGGCACCCCCCGTAATGGTGATGAGTGTGAAAGGAATGGCTTGGTCATTGTGGAAGCTTTATGGTGTTGGTGTGGGGTGGTGCCAACCTTGCGCATCACGTGGCAGTCAGTGTGTACAACGTAAAGTTAAGCAAATCTGGCCATGAAGAGGCCATCCTTGGCCTCCCAGGCAGCAATGTGCTCGGGTGCTGATGCCCTCTGTCCTTGCAGCATCAGGTGATTGCGGAGAAGGTTGGTGTTGTTGTTGGTGCTGCTGGTGTTGGGGTTCATCGTGGTCCGATTCTGAGGACCAAGGTAAGACAGTATAAAGGGCACCCATGTTGATGGAATAGATGGCAGGTGAAGCACAGATGACAGAAGCAATCTGTCAATGATGAGAGAGGTAATGAGGCGAGACTGGATGGAGACTCGCGGAAAGACTTGCAGCCTGCTAAATCTGTTGTGGAAATGCAGTGAGGAACAGCTTGTGGCTGAGGAAAGTGATCTCTGTCAGGTGGGAGCTTTTACTGTACATTTGAAGCGGTCAAGTAATCAGATGGAGCAATGGCCACTGAACTCCCGCCTCAGGTTGACAGACGTGGTCACCGAACAGCGTGGTTCCCGTGGCCATGAAGTTAAAGTTGGAAAGTAAGGTGAAAAAGCCTGTTATGGGTCTGGTAAGTACATTATAATTAGTTTAATTGGGTCGCCCGCCACTGCCGGTCGGGTCTGCTCAGCGCTGACAGACCAGACACTGGGAAAGGCGCGTAGCGGTGGGTTCCCGACCTGCTGTCAAAAAAAAAACCACTTTCCCACCCAACCTGTCACCTATCCCGCCCACTGACACCCCAAAAAATTGGAAGCTAATTAAGGTCAGCAAGGGGCGAGCAGGATTTAGTGGGGGACAGGATATAGGCAGCTGCATTTTGGATAAGTTTGAGTTTATGGAGGGTGGATAACAGGAAGCTAGAAAATAAGGCATTAGTGTAATTGAGTCCAGAAGCGACAAAAGGATTGAAAAGGGTTTCAGGGTAGAGAAGCTGAGGTAGGGACAGGGGTGGGCAATGTTATACAAGTGAAAATTGGTAGTCTTGCTGATGGATAGGATGTGAGGTTTTGAAGCTCAGCTCTGTGTTGAACAGGACATCATGATTTTGCAAAGTCTGCTTCAGCCTCAGCAAATGGCTGCAGAGGAGGATCGAGTCATGGTAAAGGAGGAGTGTTTATGGCAGGGGCTGTAAACAATGGCCCTGAATTTGCAGTCGGAGGTGACCTCCGGAGTACGCCTCCGACCCGCAAAAGATCTACGAACTTACTTCCTGGCTCCAAAGCTAGAGAGAGTTCGGGTCCTGGGCCTGCAGGCGTATGCCTGCGTAAAGGCCCACAGATCCCAGGGACACAGGCGGTTCGGAAGCGTCCCTGGGATCATGTGGGCGAGGTCCTCCAATGGAGAAAGGAGGATTCCAGTTACGAATGGAATCACCATAAACCCTAATGGAACCTGATTTTCAAATGTAATTAAAGTCCCTTCATTACAGCAAATACAATAAAAATTAGATTTTTTGAAAAATAATTTTAAACATTTTAATCTGGGCCAATATTTGTATAAACTAATTTTAAGTCTTTAAGGCCATGGAATGAAACTAACTGGATAGCTCTTTTAGACAGCCAGCATAGGTGTGAAGGGCCAAATGGTCTTCTGTGCTGCAAAATTCTATAATTCTAAAGGTTACGCTATCACGGAATACAAGAACTTTTAAAAACTTTTCCAAGTTGGGATAATAGCATGGCAAGAACAATTTCAGCTAGAATACACAGATATATTTTGATAAATACTGGAAAAAAATCAGCAAATATTTGCAGACAAAATAAGCTATTCACAAGTAAAGCTTCATTTTATTTAAATGTATCCACTTTGTACTTCTCAATTTGCTGTTATTGTTTCCTTACTTTTTGAAATTAATCTTTTATTCAACTACTTTTTTGTCCAACTTTTAGCTTCAACTAGTTGCTGCTTTTAAAGAAACACAAGCATTTAGTGCTTCACAGTGCAACAAATAAAATGTGCTGTGATGTCAGTAAAAGTGGAATCACACTGTGCAGCATACTGGTGGGAGGAGAGGGGAAAGAGAGATAATTTGCAGCCTCTTTACACCCACTCCCCCACATCTATAGGGGAACAAAAATAAAGTTACGGTAAAAGGGTGCTTTCACTTACATATTGGACAGACTCTTCCCATCATCCTGTTAAGAATCTATATAGACTTTTACAAGCTTATGCAGCAGGCAATAACCTATTTATTGTGCACAAATTTTTACCCATCCCTTTTCAAACTCCAAAGCCAATAGTAAGCAACTAGGGAGTGACGATGAGTCCCGTTAATCCAACCCAATGCAAAACAAAGAATATTTATGCACTGAATTGTCCATTTACAGTTTAAATACAGCACCTTCCTACAGTTCCTTTACTATAGTGGATTACAACTATGGTGGATTACAACTGTCAATGTTCACATTTCTGTCTGTGGGTAATCCCACAAGAAACAGTGAAGTACTAGACGTTGTCCTTTAATTATCCATTTTTGTCTGCCCTTCTATTAAGAGAAAATGTGGGAGTTGGAGCAGATCTACAAAAACAGTGGGAAGCTTGTGTAGAATTAAACGCAACATATGTCAACACAAGAGATTTAAATAATATTACAAAACTACAACAAATGTTAATCTTATATATGGTATTTCCATCAGGCATTTACAAATACTTAAATTCACATAAGGTACATTAAAATGCAAAATTAACAAAGCTTATGAAAGATGAGTAGTTCTTGATTTTCTTACAGCTACATTAACACTTGCATCAGTGGAAGACGGCAGAAATTGTACCTATATCAGCCAACTGGAAGCTCGTTAGAGAATTAACAGATATTTATAGGTAGCAGACAGTAGTACAAATGGATCAATTGACATTAGGGTGAATTTACACTTTCACCATCAGGAGGAAAGCGGACAGTAGTGGATCAGCTGCCTGTTTTACACCCTACCGGATTTTCCTTTCCATTCAAGTCAACGGAAGTACACATTGCCCGTTTTCCGCATGGCAGTAAAAGTGAAAATTCACTCCATTGAGTAGTGAGCTGCAGTGTTTGTGTGTGAGCCTTCCTATTATTAATTAATTATGGAGGGATTTTTTTGTTAATTACAATCTTAACATACACTCATTGTTAAGATCAGTTTCAGGCTGTGTTGCTACTCTTATATTATCCAAACATCTGCAACATGCATATTTCTGGGATCAAATTGCTTTCAAAAATACAAATTTTTACTTACAAATGGAAATCTAAACAAATTTAAGGCAAATTTCAAAATATTACAAAAATCCCCAAAACAGCTCCAAATTCAGTGAAACAGAAATTTGTCTTGGCTTTACTTTCTTCCAAACATCTAGCATTCTGTTCAAAATAGCAACAGTTGGCTGATATAATACACATGTAGTAAACAATGTGGAAGAAAGTAACAGACATCAGGAGGACATATATACTGGTGAAATGGGCAAACACATGACAATTGAAATTTAACAGAAGTGCGAAGTGATAAACTTTGGTAGGAAGAATGGGGAGGCGCAATATGAACTAAATGGTACAATTTTAAATGGAGTGCAGGAACAGAGAGACCTGGGGGTGCATATTCACAAATCTTTGAAGGTGACAGAGCAAGTTGATAATGATGTTAAAAAAGCATATGGGATCCTTGGCTTTTAACAGAGGCATAGAGTACAAAAGCAAGAAAAAGTTACGCTAAACCTTTATAAAACAAACACTGGTTAGGCATCAGCTGGAGTACGGTGTTCAATTCTGGGCAACACACTTTAGGCCTTAGAGAGGAGATTTGCTAGAATGGTACCACGGATGAGGGACTTCAGTTATGTAGAGACTGGAGAAGCTGGGGTTGTTCTCCTTAGAGCAGAGAAGGGTAAGAGATCTGATAGAGGTGTTCAAAATCATGAATGGTTTTGATAGAGTAACTAAGGAGAAACTGTTTCCAGTGGCAGAAGGGACGGTAACCAGAGGACACAAATTTAAGGTGATTTGCAAAAAACCAGAGGCGACAGGAGGAAAAATTTTTGTTTACGCAACGAGTTGTAATGAGCTGGAATTCACTGCCTGAAAGAGTGATGGAAAGAGATTCAATAGTAACTTTCAAAAGGAAACCGGATAAATACTTGAACTTAAAAAATTTACAGGGCTATGGAGAAAGAGTGGGAATAATTGGATAGCTCTACCAAAGAGCCAGCACAGGCACAATGGGCCAAATGGCCTCCTTCTGTCCTGTATCATACTACGATACAGCAAGTGATCAACATGGCATCAGCCAAATGATAACTTACTCCTGCGTGCTGAAATCCACTCAACGGTAACTTTTCCAACAGGAATAATATCCTAACTTTTCAAAGTTCTGTTTGTGTGTCATGCGAAATATCCAGATCGAGTTGAGTTTAACATTTTGTGCTGATTAGGAGCACTGGATTTATCCCAAATGTCAAGCAGCTAGCTCCTGCAAATCTCTATTCATCTTTGATGTCTTCATCATCCAGACCTCTAACAAAACCCATTTTTCAAATTGGCCAAACAGTGAATTAAGACTTGCTAGAGCTTGCTTGATTTCTGGATTTAACTCAGCCACATGAACCACAGACATAGGTTCCACGTGTAATCAGCACCAGGTAAACAGCAATTCACTTCAATACTCTTTCAAAGACAAGCTTGAACATCGCTTTCGGCACCTGGCATCACAGAGGCGTCAGGTGAAAATTTGGGAAATTTCAGACAGATTTTTCAACTCTCAAATTTGGAAACCAAAGATTCAGCAATGCTGTATGATTTTTTTCTTCACAACAGTTAACAGAAAAATAAATCTCTCAACTGGATGACTCTCAATAACCCAACAAGATAACAATTATCATTTAATTTGTCTCCAATAGCAAAGCACATGGGAATGACCTTTGAAAAATATACAGCATCACTTAGATCGATTCTCTCAGTAAGCTTACAGAGCAGAGTGTACAGTGGTGTTAGACAGCTCATGCGTGACAGGGTTAAGCCAATTAATTTTTTCTACAAGCAACATTTTTCAGCTTTTTGTACTGCAGTTGCTGGAACAATTGCTCGCCAACAAATCTTTTTGCTTTCCCAACTTGACTATCCTGACTTGTCTGAATATGTAACTACAATTTCCTGTGTATTGCCAGTTTATTTTAGCTTCTTGTTCCATGTAATGTGGATTTACTGACAACTGCCTGTTGTACTTTTTAATGACACATCCTTATTTCCAAAGGCATCTTCTTTCCATTAAATTTCACTGGCACTTCCTACCATTTTCACCCTCATTAATTCTCAAAGAAAAAGCATGCTATAGAAATAGGCAGGTTTTGTGATTTTCAGCATTAGGAGAACATTTTATATTTTAACTATTTAAAATGGACCTCCTCAAAAGAACTCCATCAGGCTCGTCAAGCATATCTTCCTTTCTGAAGTCCATGTTGGCTACTTCTAATTATTTTCTCTTTATATAGATATTTAGTAATTTTGTCTTTAATTAAAGATTCCAAAATGTGCCCTACCACAGATGTTAAACTAACTGGCCTGTAATTACCCAGGTTAGCTCGGTCTCCCTTTTTGAAAAGGGGTATTATATGGTCACTCTCAGTTCTCCACCACACATCTGCTCTCAACAGAAATCCAATATCATTTTCTAGGGCTTCTGCTATTTCTTCCCCATTTCCCACAGAATCTTTGGGTGTACTCCATCAGGTCACAGCACTTTGTCCTCCTTAGGTTAACTTAACTTTTATTTATTATAATATCACTCATCTCACTTTTAACCAATTCAGGATTTACCTTCTCCCAAATATCCTTCTCTTTTCTAAACACTGAGAATGTCATGCATCCCTGCAAATTTCCACTTGCCCCTCCACCCCCCAAGACAAACTCGCTATTCCCCTCCTTTCAAGGATCCACCCTCACATTTATCAGTTCTATTTTTACTGATATATTGTTCTTTTTTGGAGGTTCTCTCTTCATACTGCCTCCTTGCTTTCCTTATCATTTCTTTATTTTCCCATATATTTTCATCATATTTATAGGTCCCACATACCCTCCTCTTTAATTTTAGTTGGTTCCCAACTTTTTTATTTATCAATATTCTAAAGCTTAAAAGCTTTTTTTTTTTTAAATGGTATACATTTAGTCTGCAAATTTTTCAATCTTCTTTTAAAAAATATTCGACTGCTGATGTACAGTGGTTGCACTCATTTCTATTTCCACCTCACTTGAGCTAGATCACTCATCTTTCTAAAATCTGCCCTATTCCAATCTGGTGCCTTTGCTTTGGTTCTAACTTTTCCCTATCTATCTGGACCTTAATCCTTATATTATAGTCACTACTTCCTGAAGTGCTCACCTACATTTAACTCATCTACCTGATCTATTTCATTACTCATAACTAGATCTGTCAATGCCTCTCCCCTTGTAGACATATGAACATACTGCTCAAGGAAGGCAAACTGCACACACCATTCCTTCCCCCCCCCCCCCCCCCCATTTACTCCCTCCCTGTCCCAATCAAGAAGTAGGCAATTAAACAGACATACCACCCATTATCCACCCCAAATACACATTATCCCATCCAAATATAAGTACTGCCTCAAACAAACAGTCACTTCCCCCAACCCAAATTCTCACTGCTCCACACAACTCACCTTACTGGTCACTATTCTAATCCTTCCAACTACTCACTACCAACAGTATCCTCTAACTTTTCAATTACTTACAACCACTTCACTAAACACTATTCTCCCCTAGTTCCTCAAACTGCTCCCACACATCTTGAATCTTTATAAACCCAATAAAATCTCCCCCAAACAGCATATCCCCACAATTAAAAAGATTAAAGCCATTACAAAACTACTTATGAAACATCATATCTTCTATCTTCCAATAAACAATGCCATGGGAGATCCACTAGTAATCTGTATTAAATTGTTGTGGCTGTAAGGACTTTTTTGCGTGTCACACTTACTACCTACCAGGCTTGTTTGTGTCTCATCCAACTACTCCAAAATCCAAAGACCCCCCCCCCTCCCCATACTTCTGTGCTCCTTCCATACCCCACCATCTTCTTCCCACTGGATCCATACCCCTAGATCACCTTCCCAATTCTACTGAAACGACATCACTCCCCTCATACTACTACTTTAAACCTCTACCTACCCGTAATCTGGAGCATCTTCCATATAATTTTCCTCTGGAACTTGGACTTTAAAGTGAGATAAGTCATAAAATTAAATATTCATTACAGCTAAACAAAATAATCAAATCTACCGATTGAGTTTCATGAAAATGTACCCCAAATTACTGTCAACAGTGCCATAATACTTTGTAAGAGAAATACACAATTTCAATTATTCAATCACCATAAAACAGTAGTCCTAAAGTAGTGTAAAAGTATATCATTTCATACACTGTTTATAGTATCACAACTGTACTCAAACTTACAAGGATGCAATAACCATCGAGTAACAACAGCAAAATGCACAGAATTAAAAAAGTTTACTTACAACCATGGTACGAAGCAGGCGATCCTCCCGATTTTCCATACTCATGTTCTGAATAGCTTGTGGACAGGTTAGGTTGGCTAGACCCACGACCAAAAGTAATTTGATTATTGCTTCCTACTCCTGTGGCTACTTGAGCCATACGTTCTTTTGTCTTAAGAGCCTGAGTTCTCTCTAACTTGAGCCGTTCATCGTCCTTCAACAAAGTGACAAGCTGCTTTGACTTCTCTCGTACATTTATGCCTTGATCTTTACCATCACGATCAATATACTGGAAGTCTTTCAGAGTTTGAATGGCAAATATGTTTTCCTTGCACTGTTGTGCAACTCTTTCGGATCCAGTTTTTATCATATAGTCTAACAGTGTCAGAGCCTTGTAAACATGTCGCCAATTCTTGCCATGATCATTGAGTCGTTTCCATATCATACTCATTATTTCTGAGAATGCCACCACATTATAGGTTAGGTCTGCAATTTCAGTCATTAAGGAACTAGAAGGTCCCCAAGGGTCATTAGAGGTTGCCTCACGTACTTTAATTTCAGCTTCAGAATAGTTGTTTACAATGTTTTTCATCTGCCGTCTAATAGCTGATGTAGTCATGATGAACCTGGTCAAAAGGAAATCTAGTAGAAAAGGCCTTTTTCAATTACCCAATGGTACGAATGATTTTTACACCCAACAACTGCTGTTGGGAACACCACTCATAAAATCTTTGTACATTTCAATGCGTGTTGTAGGTCTTCTGGTAAAATCATTTCCTCTCTTCAAAGAGAATTCTCATTGTTGAGCAAATTACCTGTGAAAGAAAACATCTTTAAATAAGAGCATTTATTAAGTCTACTGCACTTAAAACTATATTTCACAAACCTACATTTATCAAATCTTGTATAAAATTCAACACAATGATTTTCTATGCATATAATTTAGCCACCTTAGTACCAATTAAACAATTTTTTAAAAATATGCTGGTAAAAATTATGAAAATGACCAATGCTAAACTTTGATCTTGTTGAGGAGTTTTGCCGTCTAAATTATAACATGAAATCATCTTGGGTTAATGACCACCTCTACCAATATTAACTCAAATTCAACCAATGAGATCATCAGCACTAACTTTTAAAAAACAGAAAATTGCAACTTCTATATTTAAAATTAAGCACTGATGTTGAAACTTACTCTTTGAAGGAGCCATAGAACTATTCAGCAAATTGTTCAGAAAATTATTGCCCAATCATGTCCTGTTTGTTTTACTAAAAGGCATTAATGGGGATACATCAGGCTTTTGATAAATTGACTCAGAAGCATAATTAGGTACTGACAATCGCTTCTGGAAATAAAGTTCAAAATAAATGCAAGTGTAACCTTTCTAGTATTTGGAGCAATGCATTACAGGTAATATGAAACATAAGTGCAAGGACAGGAATGAATGATATCAGATCTTTTAAACAATGCACGTCATATATTCATACACTTAGGGTCTATTCTAGAATATCCAATACAAGACTCAGCTGAATCCTGTTTCAGCATTATTTTTAATAGCAAGTTGAAACAAATGTGATTGCTTCGTATAAAACTGTGCTGGCAGTACTTAAATCAAGGATTGCCTCAGTAAACAATGGGTTCCAGACTTCCCTGAAGTTGCCCCATGAAGCATTATGGCATCAGACTTCTGCACTGGCCTGGGAAACACACCAATGCCCTTGCTAATCTGCCTGCACAAGTGATGAATGTTAACTAATGGTGCAGCAGCCCAGTAATACTGGCTACATGCACTAGACACTCTCTTCCTTCAATACAAGTGCCACGGTGCACAAGGCTGTGTAGGAACAGTTCTACTTTAAAGTTTTAGCAGTAAGCCCAGTATAACCTGGCATGCACGCATTATACTCAAACGAGAGGAATGACCTCTATCTAGTGGCTTCAATTTATATCATGACATAGTGCACTGAATGATAAGAGATTTCCCAGTTGACTTTGTTTACATACAAATGTACTCATCTCCCTATTTTAACACAAGCATTAATCCCTTTAAAATAAAAATATTAACACCTGCTTTAAAATAATGCACTGAAAATTCAATAGAAGCAGCACAGTAAAGTGTAAAATATGTACTACTGAAATGCATTAGTCACAACACTAGGCAGAACTCTCATACACGGTACAACAAAAGCATATACAGTCTACATAACTAAGCTACAACCACACCATAGATCATGGCAGGGTCATACCAGTTTCACTAGGTGGCCGACTAACACAACACTCTTTGGTATGATGAGATGTAGGTTAGCATCTATGATTCTCCTGCAGTAAAATTCCAAACTAAGCTGTGTAGCCACGTATTCATATGGACCTCATTATTAGGCAAGGCAAAAAGTAACAAAATTGAAAAAATAAACCCTTCAGCAGGTTCAGTGAAGTACAACAAAAATATTTCTGTTAAAGCAATAAATTGCTGCTAAACTGAGAAATGTGCTTTACCAAATTAATTTCCCCATATCCATTTCTAATGGAGCAGAGTATGGAAAATAATTTGATTAACTTTCCCTGGCTTTCCCTACATGCTATCAACATTTGAGAAAACCTGTACAAGACTTCTCTGATGAGGAAGGCACCAAAGAGGGCTAACACAAAAAGCACACGTTTCAAGATTATATTGTAATTTTCTTTTTTTAAATGGTCCAAGATCTTAAAGGCCTACGTTGTTCCAGTATAATTTGTCATGTTTACCTCAGCACTCAATTAGAATAGCAACAAGTAGCATCTACTGTACACTATTTGCCACAGAATATAAGTTGGATGTTTTTCACAATTACTGTGGAAAAACGTGCTGTACATCAATTTCTTCATGGTATGAAGTAATTTTGATGAACTGTTTGCAACAACAAGACACAAACAGATAATTTAATTAAACATTCAATCTCTTCACAAAAAATTAAAAATACAAACCATCAGGGCCTCATCAAATCAAATACGACAGCTGGAATGAGTGAATCACATCCCCAGAATACATGAACCTTTAAGGTTATATTAACAATGTTACCTTATCAGAGCGAAGAAAAAATGTTCACAGATGCTACTAGCGTTTTAAAAAGTTGTACTGCAAACATACTAATTAACTCAACTTTACTCGTAAATTCTAAGAACCCAGAAGGGCAGCATCATGTCAACAGCTTTTCAGCAATGCTTCACATTAAGCTGGTGAAGGGATTAACACTAGGTAAGCTAGCATAAATTGATAATTGAGAATCCAGGAGATAAAAAAGACTTTAAATATTAAGAAAATATACTAAACAAGCTATGTATAGATGAACATACACAGGAATAATAAAACCTCTAAACATCTGCTGTTTTAATCTTGATTCTGTTTCTACAAAGCTTCGAACGAAACCCTGTATGAAGTAGAATCAAGTTATTGACCTCATCTCCTCTGGAGATCTTCCCTCCATGGCCACCAACCTCATCGTTCCCCAACGCCACACAGCCTGTTTCTACCTCCTTCCCAAGATTCACAAACAGGATTGCCCTGGTAGACCCATTGTTTCAGCCTGTTCTTGCCCCATGGAACTGATTTCTTCCTATCTCAATTCTATTTTTTCTCCCCTTGTCCAGTCTCTTCTCACCTACATCCGCAACTCTTCTGATGCCCTCTGCCACTTTAACAGTTTCCAGTCCCTAACCGTCTCCTTTTCACCATGGACGTGCAATCCCTCTACACCTCCATCCCCCGCCAGGATGGCCTGAGGGCACGCCACATCTTCCTTCAACAGAGGCCCAACCAATCCCCATCCACCACCACCCTCCTCCGCCTGGCTCAACTCGTTCTCACATTGAACAACTTCTCCTTTGACTCCACTCACTTCCTCCAAATTAAAGGTGTTGCTATGGGTACCCGCATGGGTCCTAGCTATGCCTGCCTTTTCGTGGGATATGTGGAACACTCTTTGTTCCAGTCCTACTCAGGTCCCCTCCCTCACCTCTTTTTCCGGTACATTGATGACTGTATTGGTGCTGTTTCCTGCTCTCGCCCTGAACTAGAGAATTTCATTCACTTTGCTTCCAATTTCCACCCTTCCCTCACCTTCACACGGTCCATCTCCGACTCTTCCCTTCCATTCCTCAACTTCTCTGTCTCCATCTCTGGGGATAGGCTATCAAGAAACATCCACTATAAGCCCACCGACTCCCACAGCTACCTGGGCTACACTTTCTCCTACCCAACTTCCTGCAAGGACTCTATTCCATTCTCCCAGTTTCTCCGTCACCTTTGCATCTGTTCTGACGATGCCACTTTCCATACTAGTGCTTCCGAAATGTCTTCCTTTTTCCTCAACCGAAGATTCCCCTCTACCATGGTTGACATGGCCCCCAGCATGTCTGTTTCATTTCCTGCACTTCTGCTCTCACCCATTCCCCTCCTCCCAAAACTATGATAGGGTTCCTCTTGTCCTCACCTTTCACCCCCACCAATCTCCACATTCAACAGATCATCCTCCGCCATTTCTGCCACCTCCAGCGTGATACCACCACAAAACACATCTTCCTCTCCCCTCCCCTTTCAGCATTCCCACTCCCTCCATGACACCCTGGTCCACTCCTCAATCACCCCCTCCCCTTCCCACGGCACCTTCCCGTGCAAGCGTAGGAGATGCAACACCTGCTCTTTTACCTCCTCCCTTCCCACTGTCCAGGGCCCCAAACACTCCTTCCAGCTGAAACAGCAATTTACTTGTACTTCTTGCAATTTAGTATACTGTATTCGCTGCTCATGATGCAGTCTCCTCTACACTGGGGAGACCAAATGCTTTGCAGAACACCTCCAATCAGTCAGTAAGCGTGACCCCGAGCTTCCGGTTGCCTGTCACTTTAATTCTCCGCTCCACTCCCACTCTGACCTATCACAGACCTTCCCTTTTATTCTTTCCTCCCCTCCCCCTTTTCCCTGCCCTTGCTTAAAATCTGATACTTCTCTAACTTTTTCTAGTTCTGTTGAAAGGTCATCGACCTGAAACATTAACTCTGTTTCTCTCTCCACAGATGCTGCCTGACCTGCTGAGTATTTCCAGCATTTTCTGTTTTCATTGCAAGTTATTGGCTTAGTGGCTGAATAGCAAATCCAGTTTTCAGGGAGCTGTGCTGTCAGCCCAAAACAGTTTATGTTTCAGTCCAATGTTAAGAGACTGGGTTACATTATGCCATTGGTGATTGTACTCATGGAAAAGCTGCTCTTTTTGAGTGCTATGAACTTCAATAATAGAATTTATAGAAACTCGTGTTACATTTAGCTTTTATGCTAATCGCAGAAGTTCTTAACACTGGTAAACAAGCTCCACCTTCAATAAGTAGGTGGTCATGTTTTTGTGGTTTTATTACTACAGTATATGCCTGGAATGCTATACACAGCAATAGAAAAGATTCACTTTCTATTTTAAAAAAGCATACTGCACTCTCTCATCTTCAATATAATTTTCCTGGCAAAACAAATTGCTTCTCGGGCAGCATCATCCCAACATCAGAGCCTCGGAGCATCTAAATTTTTAATGTTCAATTGAGAATCTAAATTTACTACTGGCATCGTCATTTAATCCATAGAGGTTGCTAATCAATAAGGTGGCGGTTATGGGGAGATAAAACATGGAACCAGAAAAGGCCATTTCCAAAATGCACTCCTCCAATGGGCCACGTACAAATTACTTTATCATGGACTGTACTCCACTTATTTAACCTTGAGGGAAAGGTCTCGACAACTTCTTTCTGCCTCCTCAAATATAATCAAGTAAAATTCAATTTCTATCTTTATACTTTTGTTATATATTATATATAAATAACAGGCTGGAATTGTATATGTTCCACCATATATACATAGATACATAGAAGATAGGAGCAGGAGTAGGCCATCCGGCCCTTCGAGCCTGCTCCGCCATTTAATGAGATCATGGCTGATCCTTCAATTCAGTATCCCGTCCCCGCCTTCTCTCCGTAACCCTTAACCCCTTTTGCCTGTAGAAATATATCTAATTCCCTCTTAAATATATTTAATGAGCTGGCGTACACTGCCCTCTGTGGCAATGAGTTCCACAGGTTCACCACTCTCTGAGTGAAGAAATTCCCCCTCATTTCTGTCCTAAATGGTTTAGCCCTTATCCTTAAATTATGTCCTCTAGTTCTGTTCTCACCCGCCAAGGGAAACATTCCTTCTGCATCTAATCTGTCTAGACCTGTCAGAATTTTATACACTTCTATGAGGTCCCCTCTCAATCTTCTAAACTCCAGTGTGTACATCCCTAAACTACATAGTCTCTCCTCATAGGTCAATCCCGCCATTCCTGGTATCAGCCTGGTGAATCGCCGCTGCACCCCCTCCATGGCAAGAACATCTTTCCTCAGATGAGGCGACCAAAACTGTACACAGTACTCGAGGTGTGGTCTCACCAGTGCCCTGTACAGCTGCAGCAAGGTATCCCTGTTCCTGTATTCCAACCCTTTTGCTATGAAGGCCAGCATACCGTTTGCCTTCTTGACCGCCTGTTGCACCTGCATGCTCGCCTTCAGTGACTGGTGTACAAGAACACCCAGGTCTCTCTGTACTTCCCCCTCTCCCAATCTATTGCCATTTAAATAATAATTTGCCCTCCCGTTCCTGCACCCAAGGTGGATAACTTCGCACTTGTCCACATTATAGTGCATCTGCCATTTATCCGCCCAATCACCCAGTCTGTCCAAATCGCTCTGGAGCTTCCTGGTCTCCTCCTCTGAGCCCACCCCCCCTCCTAGTTTAGTGTCGTCTGCAAATTTGGAAATGCTGCATTCGACTCCCTGATCCAGGTCATTAATATAAATTGTGAACAGCTGGGGACCCAGGACAGATCCCTGTGGTACCCCACTTGTTACTGCCTGCCATTCAGAAAATGAGCCGTTTATTCCAACTCTCTGTTTTCTATCTGACACCATGGAAAGGAAGAAACTCTTCTATCCTCAAGTCTTGTTAAATTTGTATCCTATAGTTCTCTACCTACAGTTCAAGTTAAATAGTATGTTTAAAATCACGTTATCCACATCTCTCATCATATATCATTTGAAATTAAGGCAGGAGTACACAGGTGAAATAACACCCAATGGTTGGCCAGCAAACAGTATTGCAGAATGCATTCACACACAAGTTTGAAGTACTACCAGGAGTGGAGGAACCATAAAAGTAACCGAAGAGATTAGTAGATTTGTTTTTTTTGGTAAGTGAGATGGACCATATATTTCCAATTGGAATAAAAATGACAGACATTTCAACATTTTGTTTATATTGTTAGATACAGAACAAAATAAAAACATGTACGGTAATTGTAGATAGTACATTGCCTTTGCGCAGGTATTGGAAATTAATAAAAAGCAAAATAAAGATGCAATTGAAATTGCATGGTTAATGAGATTTTCTGGCACGCTGTCACTGAAATAAATAATGTGGAAGTTCACAAATTGTGCTGAGAAAATAAAGTCACCTCATCATAGGTCAAAGCTACAAAGACATCTTAATGAGTCCAACTGTGCAAATGCAATGTGATATGTCTCAGAACTTGTAATTATGTATTGTCACTAGGCTTATTTACTCTACTGATACTAGTACACTATGTGATAAAATAAAATCACATTTAAACAAATACTCTGATGTTATGTGATACCCTTAATTCATTATATTAAATTAAATCGGTGATCAGTAACAAAGAGAATTTAGTGAAGTTTGAAGAAATTGAAACCAATTCTAAGCAGCAGAGCATTTAGGAGCGACTTCAGCAAACAGGTCTGATCCCTGTTGATGTTCCTTAGTCTGACTATATTGCAGTTGATGACTCTTTCCTCATCTAAACCTCCATCAAAGCTTTGAGCCAATCTGAGCCAGAATTTAAAAATGTTTTTATTCGGTCATGGGATGTGGGCGCCGCTGGCAAGGCCAGCATTTATTGCCCATCCCTAGTTGCCCTTGAGAAGGTGGTGGTGAGCCGCCTTCTTGAACCGCTGCAGTCTGTGTGGTGAAGATACTACCACACTGCTGTTAGGGAGGGAGTTCCAGGATTTTGACCCAGCGACGATGAAGGAATGGCGTTATACTTCCAAGTCAGGATGGTGTGTGACTTGTAGGCGAAGGTGTTCCCATGTACCTTCTGCCCTTGTTCTTCTAGGTGGTAGAGGTTGCAGGTTTGGGAGGTGCTGCCGAAGAAGCCTGGGCGAGTTGCTGCAGTGCATCTTGTAGATGGTACACACTACGGCCACGGTACGCCGATGGTGGAGGGAATGAATATTTAAGGTGGTGGATGGGGTGCCAATCAAGCGGGCTGCTTTGTTCTGGATGGTGTCGAGCTTCTTGAGTGCTGTTTGAGCTGCACTCATCCAAGCAAGTGGAGAGTATTCCATCACACTCTTGACTTGTGCCTTGTAGATGGTGGAAAGGCTTTGGGGAGTCAGGAGGTGAGACACTCGCCGCAGAATACCCAGCCTCTGACCTGCTCTTGTTGCCATAGTATTTATGTGGTTGGACCAGTTAAGTTTCTGGTCAATGGTGACCCCCCCCCAGGATGTTGATGGTGGGGGATTCAGTGATGGTAATGCCGTTGAATGTCAAGGGGCGGTGGTTAGATGCTCGCTTGTTGGAGATAGTCATTGCTGAGCACTTGTGTGGCACGAATGTTACCTGCCATTTATCAGCCCAAGCCTGAATGTCGTCCAGGTCTTGCTGCATGTGGGCATGGACTGCTTCATTATCTGAGGAGTTGCGAATGGCACTGAATGCTGTGCAGTCATCAGCAGACATCCTCATCTCTGACCTTATGATGGAGGGAAGGTCATTGATGAAGCAGCTGAAGATGGTTGGGCCTAGGACACTGCCCTAAGGAACTCCTGCAGCGATGGCCTGAGCCTGTGATGATTGACCTCCAACCACCACAACCATTTTCCTTTGTGCAAGGTATGACTCCAGCCAGTGGAGAGTTTCCCCCCCGATTCTCATTGACTTCAGTCTTACTAGGGCTCCTTGATGCCACACTCGATCAAATGCTGCCTTTATGTCAAGGGCAGTCACTCTCACCTCACCTCTGGAATTCAGCTCTTTTGTCCATGTTTGGACCAAGGCTGTAATGAGGTCTGGAGCCACCCAAACTGGGCATCAGTGAGCAGATTATTGGTGAGTAAGTGCCGCTTGATAGCACTGTCGACGACACCTTCCATCACTTTGCTGATGATTGAGAGTAGACTGATGCGGCGGTAATTGGCTGGATTGGATATGTCCTGCTTTCTGTGGACAGGACATACCTGGGCAATTTTCCACATTGTCGGATAGATGCCAGTGTTATTAGCTGTACTGGAACAGCTTGGCTGGAGGTGCGGCTAGTTCTGGAGCACAAGTCTTCAGCACGACAGCCGGGATGTTGTCGGGGCCCACAGCCTTTGCTGTGTCCAGTGAGGTCAGCCATTAGATATCACGTGGAGTGAATCGAATTGGCTGAAGACTGGCTTCTGTGGTGGTGGGGACCTCAGGAGGAGGCCGATATGGATCATCCACTCGGCACTTCTGGCTGAAGATGGTTGCAAAATTAGTAAGGATTGCAAGAAATTTGATGATGATGTTGCTCCTGATCTTTGGACTCCAGCCACTTGTCATAAGATGCTCACTTACATTCGATATTATATACAAAGCACATCTAGCAACTTGTCTGACTCAAAAATGTTGGTTAGTTTGGCACATGTTGAAGAAACAATCGCTCACGATTCAATTTTGAAAATAAGAGTCCAAAATAACTGATGTTAAAAAATAAACCTTATTACAGAGAAATTAAAGTTAAATATTGGATATTTAAAAAAAAAAATTCATATTTGAAATTGCAAATGCTTTCAAACCATCTGGAAGTATTTGCAAGTGCTTATAAGGAAAGTTCCCCTATTGTTATAGTATATATAATTTTGTCCTGTCCGACAGAGTATAAATTTAGGCAGACTCGACTGTACAATAATAAAGGATAAAATGTGACTTTAAAATGGGGAATGAATTACATTTGCACGCCGTGGTCCAATTATTCCCCACCCTCTACCCTTGACGCTCTGTGAGCATCACAAGAGGTTAATTGGTATCTTATTAAAAATCTTACATCTGGACTCACTTCCTATCTGCAAAACTTTATTTCCTGTTGTCACAGTTTTGCCAATTTTTCCATTATAATTTCCAATGTCCATTTTGATAATGGAAACACTGCACATGAACTCATCAACCTGTAATTGCACAATCTGACCACCAGGTAGCACTATTATCTTTTATCCACAAATCTTCTAAAATGCTTTCTGAAAAGATTTACACCTGAATTTTTGAGTAACTGACAGTTCTAATGTCCAAAATAAAGATTTAAATAAAATTTTAAAAATTACATATTTCACAACAACAATTAAATAGATCTACGGAATTGTCTATTATGTGGTTCAATGCCTTCATGAATGCTTTTAATTGAAGGCCTCACCCTCTTCCAAAAGCCTGGGCTTGGGGTTGATTTTTCTCCCGAGCTACGACACTGTTGAGCTGAACTTGAATTGTGCAGGTTGACCATATATCGTGTATCCAATTTCCCAAGATGCATCAGTACAGCTCAGTAAACTATATTGTTGAATATTTCTCGTCGTCTTTTAGCAGTTTCTTTTCAAAATTATTTGAAGAAAAGCTAGAGGACAAATTTTAAAAACTTTATTCCGGTAAAATTTACTTGGGTGTTTTTAAAAAACAGAAAGGCTAGGCTGTGTGCGTGTGTGACAGTGAGAAAAATTGTGAACACATTGCACACTTGATGTATATTTCATTTTGCTATCTATAAACTTCAAAAAGCATATTAAGCTTAGAGAGTCTGGTTAATGTTAGCTAAATTTAAAAATACCAGTCAAAGTTTGAAAGTAATTATTACATGTTTTATGTTAACAGATAGAAAATGTGAATGTTGTAATTGCTAATACCCGTGATGCAAAGAACAAGAGGGAGATAATAGAGACAGTCTTTCCTCATTCTAATTAAGTTTTTTTAAGTTGAATTTTGAAAGTAAACAAAGCCTCCTTTAGGAAATCAAATAAGAGACAAGGAGTGGCAGGAAACAGGTTGAGGGTGGGTGGTCTCTAGTCTCTCGCCACCTGACCTTGTGGGAAATGAATGGGAGTGACAGGTTATTGCATGATTATGGGAGATGAGTGAAAGTGAAGCAAGGGGGATGGGTGGATAAAGGGTTTGAATAGATTGTTCAAAAGGGTAAGAGATAGGGTCAGTAATGGGTATTAGGACGTGGAAGGGGATGAGATAGTGGGAAGGCAAAGTGGATGGGCAAAGACAAAATGATGGAAGTGAGGATGGGAAGGTAGCTGCTGATAGCCATATTTTCTGTGCAACACCCACAGGCTACAGCTGTTGGTGGCTCCTTCTCCCACCACCTCCCAAGTGAAAGGAATGAAAAATAAAGAACAGAGAAGCAAAAAGAAAACCTGAGGGGAGAAAAAAACAGAAGCAGAGAAGGAGAGAGAAACAGCAACACAAAGACAGGTAAGAAAGACACCATATTCGGTGACTTATTGTGCGCAACACCATAGGAGATCTACTATTATACTAAAAATCTTATGTCTGCTGCATTTCCTATCTACAAAACCTTATTTCCTGTTGTCACATTTTTGTCACACTTTTGTATCAATTTAGTGAAACCACCTAAGCAAACTTGTAACGCTGTAATTAATCCCTCTTCCTAGTGGTGGTGGTGTAACACCTCAATTTTGCATTTGCAGCTCCTTAGCTTGTACTGGAGAAACTCCTATGCTCCAACCAACTGTACTTCTTTGATTCCCAAATTACAAGTTTTCTATTTAACTATGATTTTTTTTCAGAATCAAAGTAATACATAAAAATAAGGACAGAATGTATGACTTTAAAATTGAGACTAAATGATGTCTGTATGCACTGGTCTAGCTTCACCTGAAGATTATAATTGGTATTGATGTCTTGTGTGTAATGCTAGGATTGACTAATATGTTAAAAATCCTGAATTTGGTCATTTCGGTCACACCAAGTACATTGTGTACACCTGGTGTTATTACTTCCTCCAGATATGGCACTATAACCTTTACAACATTACCACAATGCCGGTTCTTACATGTTCCAGAGTTGGTGCTCTAACGTCAGCCTCTTACAACAAACACAGCTCAAACATAGCATTTCTCCAGACTAACTGAGCAAGGCCATGGAGATCCATTCATATGAATATTTGACAGCCCCCTTATGTTTATTGAAATTCTAGTGAAAACATAATAGTTATTGGTAATACTATGGTACTTGATTACAAGTATATTACTGAAAAGCATTAAAGTATATAATTTATCAACTCAAACACAAGAAAATATATACAGTAGATGTGCTTTTCAAAATAAAAGTACTAAATTTACCTCAGCAGAAATGATTTCAATGTCATAATAATTCACTCAAGAACTAGCTGAACTCAGCCACTGTACAATACCCTCCAATTACACAGATTACAGTGAAGCTCAATTATATACAATACATTAAGAATTGGCAAAAACAGCTGTACATAACCAAACTTGCATACAGGGGAATTATATATCGTTGTAAAGAAATCAGGACATGGGGAAAATATGCCTGCAACAGGGATGTGTAACTGATTGGATCTCTAAGTATTCAGCTGCTATTCCACTTGCATAATAATGTAACAAAAAAAGAGAAACCATTAAAAAAAACACGAGTGTTAGTGGGATGAAACTTCCCTCTCCCGTCCATCCAAGTTTTAAACTCACCTAATGATTGGGGCAACTTTTCAAGCTAGGCTGAGGCACAAAGTTTTGGAGTTTGGCCTTGGCTCCGAGGAAGTCCCAGCATCACTGAAAACAGTAACCCTCAAAAGTGGCTAGCGCCAAGGGTAACGAGTGACATAAAGTCTCCCCTTTAAAAAGCTGCAAATCTGTCAACACTGCTTGTGAAGCCAGCCAATGAAGTTTGTTTTCAAATTAGATATATATTGGGGCTTGCAGTTCCCACAAATGTGTAACCACAAGATCACTGCAGGTCCTTATCCTGAAATAATCCTTTTAGAAAAGCGCTTGATACAAGTATTGATGACAAACATTAGTGTGCTCAGTAAAAGTTGGAATCAGCTTTACTACAGTTCAAGGTTTCAAGATTATGCCAGATGGTGTTTATTTACAGCAGCAGCTGTACTGCAGAAATGAATCAGTGACTTAATATCAAAGTGGAATGAATTAGTTAATAAAGTTGTTTATAGTGATCAAATTTCATACTTGCCACATTTAGCGTGGTGGCACAAGCAGGGCCTATGTACAAGAAACAGAACAAGGCCGCAACTTAGTCTAGCATAATAGGTTAAATCAATCTGATGATCAAATTATAAATGGAGTATGGCATCAAACCATCAAAAGTGTTTTGTAAATAGGATCTGTGTTGTCACCAGGCTTATGTAGCATACTGGTACCAATACACTTTAGGAAAAACTGCATTTAAGCCAATACATTTTCATGTGTTATCTGATCACCTCAAATCGCACCCTCCACCAGTGCTTAGCTGGAAATGCTTTCTTCATTCACAACTCAAGTTTTGAAGCACAGAACCTATAATTGTACTGTTGGGCATGTTTTCAGTTCAAGTGAACACAGTATAAGAACTTCACACTCCCACCATTATGCTTTAGTGAAACCCTGGTTACATAACTGTGGATTACAATTTGGTTGTACTATTCTGGTACTACAAACAGATCAGAACATAGCATATTATACTAATAAGGTCTCAGTTTTCACAAAACACCTCCAAAATGTCCTACTGTAACTCCACCATATATCTACAGGAATACAAAAGTTGCGATTTTAACACTAACTTTTATGCCACATGTGCACTCTGGGTAGAGGTCAGGGAGCCTGCCTGCAAAGATAATGCCCCGAGGCCAGAGTATGGCAGGGGGAAATTGCCATGGCAGGCAAAAGAACCTCTTCCTACACCCAAAGATGCTCGTCAATCAGATGGAGGGGGTGGAAAGCCTGGTCAATTAATGGAATGGTGCAACTTTTGTTTTGCTTAATCAACTAAAAACGTGATCCAAAATGGTCACGGCTCAGGTAGCATAATATAGTGGTGTACCAAAATGCTGTGTCATCATAGAACATGGGTTCATGACATTGATTAGCCACAAATAAAGCGTATAATTTTAGCTGCCTCACCTATTTCATTACCAAAAATGTTTTAAGATGGCTCAACTGAGGCACATCATGCTTGGAATGCAGAGAAACCGGCAAGTGAAATGCATGGGTGTTCTCTAAGCCACACAATAAGGGAGATTATGCACTTAAAATAATTGTTTTTTTCTTTCAAAATTTTACTTTAGGTGTAAAAATATTTGAAAATGATCCAAGGTGATTACTCTTTCCCTTTGTAAATCAATTGAAGTTAGTTTCAGTAGAAGACATCAGAAACTGGCAATAAACAAAAAAATCTAAATAATCAAGGGCAGAACAAAGGCAGATGAAATCTAATGCAGACTAATGTAAAGTGATATGCATAAGATAGAAAAATAGACAACCTGCATATGCCATGAATAGTGTCCAAATAGCCAAGAATGAAGTTGAAAGAGACCTAGGAGTCTTAGTAGACTCAATACCAAATATGTTCAACCAATGCAGAGTTCATTGGATGTTGAACTACATAGCCAAAACAGTGGAAGATTGGGGCTTTACAGCTGGGGAAAGTGGCATGGTGATATTATAGAACTAACTATATCAGGTTGTTGAGGGTAAAAGTTAACCCAGAATATTTCTTTCAATTAAACTGTGGGAGTAGAACTAGGCGACACAGGTTCAAAATAGTAAAGAGTAATTTTAGGATTGATATCAGTAAATTCTTCTTCACAGAGTGATCAACATATGAAATAAACTTTCAGACAAAGCATTGAAGGCAAAAACCCTGGTAAATCTAAGAAACAATTGTATGCTACTATGGGAGGGGGTGAAAGAGAACACATTAGAACCTCTCTAGATGGATGAATTAAGATGGGCCGAAATGGTCTTCCACATCTAAAACGATCTTGTGATCTCTGGGTGGCACTGGGAAAGTGAGACTTCCTGTCAATTCAGACATAGCATGCCCTCTCCTCCACCCACTTCCCTGATCATCCAAAAATTACAGTATCAAAAATGTGGAATTACTTGCTACATTTTTATATAGGAACATTCACAAGGGAGTAAAACATGATCCCAAAGTTACACAAGGATTCAAATGAGTAAAGTGAGCAGCTGTCTATTATTATTATTAGACTTTTTGAACCAATAAAAATGTCTTCCTTTTGAAGAAACACAAAAATGTTATAAGCTCATAAGTGGATAGCAACATGTACTATATTAAGGATGAACAGTAGTACTAGATTTCATAACTACTATCATACAGACAGTACAATATATCAACTTGACTCAGTTGCTAAGACTATTGTCTCTAGGTTTGAAAGTTCTGGGTTAAAGGCTGTCCAATGCAATACTGAGGGAATTCTACATCATCAGAGCGCCATCCTATAGATGTTAAATAAAGGAGTTTCTACCAGGTGATCGGTGTCAAATTTTGTTTGATAATAGCTCCTGTGAAGTGCCTTGATATGTTTTACTATGTTAAAGGCACTATATAAATGCAAGCTGTTGTTGCTCCAATGATTCATATTGAAGATCCCATTATTCGAAGAAGAGAGTTTTCTCAAATGCTGGCCAACATTTCTCTCTCAACCAGTATCACTAAAGACAGCTCATTCACCTTAATTGCTGCTTATGAGATCTTGATGCTCGCAAAAATAACTGCCACATTTACTTAGATAACAAAAATCATTGTATGTTAAGCACTTTGAGATTTAATAATAATATATATATATATATATATAAAAAAAAATTGTATAGTGGGCATGCTTTTTTTAAAAAAACACAAAAGCAAAATACTGCAGATGCTGGAAATCTGAAATAAAAACAGAAAATGCTGGAAATACTCAGCCAGTCAGGCAGCATCTGTGGAGAGAAAGAGTTAACATTTCAGGTCGATGACCCTTCGTCATATTTCCAAGTCAGGACGGTGTGCAATTGGGAGGGGAACTTGTAGGTGATGGTGTTCCCATGCGCCTGCTGCCCTTGTCCTTTTTTTAAAAAAATAAGTCTTGTAACAAATGTTTCCCCATGTCATTAATCTTTTATGACCCACAGTACATCCCAGCTGAAATATCACAAAAAAAGCTCCTGTACTTTTTTTTCCTACTACTGTCTAGAGGCATCTGTCATGGTATTCACACTGTATCCACACACTGTTACGCTATAATCACAGTCTCACACCAGGGGAGGATCTGTAGCAGCACCACTAGCAGGACAGTGTCATTAAGTGCAACAAGTTTATAAAAGCAGTTTCTATTATAAATACGGATGAAGGAATTTGTAATGCAAAAAGTTGACAGCAGTGCAGGTAGATTTAAGATTTTTAATACATTATATTTTTAACATAATACACACGGATGTCCGTGTTGTGATCATAGCTTACAGCTGACAGGCTGTAGAAGAAAACCCAACAGTTTTTTTAAATTCGTTATGGGATGTGGGCGTCGCTGACAAGACCAGCATTTATTGCCCATCCCTAATTGCCCTTCAGGTGGTGGTGGTGAGCCGCCTTCTTGAACCGCTGCAGTCCGTGTGGTGAAGGTACTCCCACAGTGCTGTTAGGGAGGGAGTTCCAGGATTTTGACCCAGCGACGATGAAGGAACAGTGATATATTTCCAAGTCAGGACTATGTGTAACTGGGAGGGGAACTTGCAGGTGATGGTGTTCCTATGCGCCTGCTGCCCTTGTCCTTCTAGGTGGTAGAGATCGCGGGTTTGGGAGGTGCTGCCAAAGAAGCTTTGGCGAGTTGCTGCAGTGCATCTTGTAGATGGTACACACTGAAGCCACGGTGCGCCGATGGTGGAGGGAGTGAATGTTTAAGGTGGTGGATGGGGTGCCAAACCAGCGGGCTGCTTTGTCCTGGATGGTGTCGAGCTTCTTGAGTGTTGTTGGAGCTGCACTCATCCAAGCAAGTGGAGAGTATTCCATCACACTCCTGACTTGTGCCTTGTAGATGGTGGAAAGTCTTTGGGGAGTCAGGAGGCGAGAAACTTGGTGCAGAATACCCAGCCTCTGACCTGCTCTTGTTGCCACAGTATTTATGTGGCTGGTCCAGTTAAGTTTCTGGTCAACGGTGACCCCCAGGATGTTGATGGTGGGGGGATTCAGTGATGGTAATGCCGTTGAATGTCAAGGGGCGGTGGTTAGACTATCACTTGTTGGAGATAGTCATTGCCTGGCACTTGTGTTGCGCGAATGTTACCTGCCACTGATCAGCCCAAGCCTGAATGTCGTCCAGGTCTTGCTGTATGCGGGCAAGGACTGCTTCATTATCTGAGGAGTTGTGAATGGAACTGAACACTGCGCAATCATCAGCGAACATCCCCACTTCTGACCTTATGATGGAGGGAAGATCATTGATGAAACAGCTGAAGATGGTTGAGCCTAGGATATTGCCCTAAGGAACTCCTGCAGCGAATTCCTGGGGCTGAGATGATTGATCTCCAACAACCACCTTTCTGTGCTAGGCATGACTCCAGCCAATGGAGAGTTTTCCCCGATTCCCATTGACTTCAATTTTACTAGGGCTCCTAGATGCCACACTCGGTCAAATGTTGCCTTGATGTCAAGGGCAGTCACTCTCACCTCACCTCTGGAATTCAGCTCCTTTGTCCATGTTTGGACCAAGGCTGTAATGAGGTCTGGAGCAGAGTGGTCCTGGCGGAACCCAAACTGATCATCGGTGAGCAGGTTATTGGTGAGAAAGTGCCACTTGATAGCACTGTTGACGACACCCTCCATCATTTTGCCGATGATTGAGAGTAGACTGATGCAGCGGTAATTGGCCGGATTGGATTTGTCCTGCTTTTTGTAGACATACCTGGGCAGTTTTCCACATTGTCAGGCAGATGCCAGTGTTGTAGCTGTACTGGAACAGCTTGGCTAGAGGCGCAGCTAGTTCTGGAGCATAAGTCTTCAACACGACAGCCTGGACGTTGTCGGGGCCCATAGCCTTTGCTGTATCCAGTGCGCTCAGCCGTTTCTTGATATCACGTGGAGTGAACTGAATTGGCTGAAGACTGGCCTCTGTGATGGTGAGGGCCTCAGGAGGAGGCAGAGATGGATCACCCACCCGGCACTTCTGGCTGAAGATGGTTGCAAACGCTTCAGCCTTCTCTTTTACACTCACATGCTGGGCTCCGCTATCATTGTGGATGGGGATATTCATGGAGCCTCCTCCTCCCGTTAGTTGTTTAATTGTCCACCACCATTTGCGACTGGATGTGGCAGGACTGCAGAGCTTTGATCTGATCCGTTGATTGTGGGGTCGCTTAGCTCTGTCTATAGCAAGCTGCTTCCGATGTTTAGCATGTATGTAGTCCTGTGTTGCAGCTTCCCCAGGCTGGCACCTCATTTTTAGGTATGCCTGGTGCTGCTCCAGGCATGCTGTTCTGCACTCCTCATTGAACCAGGGTTGGTCCCCTGGCTTGACGGTAATGGTAGAGTGAGGGATATGCTGGGCCATGAGGTTACAGATTGTGGTGGAATACAATTCTGCTGCTGCTGCACCTCATGGATGCCCAGTTTTGAGCTGCTCAATCTGTTCTGAATTTATCCCATTTAGCACAGTGGTCGTGCCACACAACACGATGCAAGGTGTCCTCAGTGTGAAAATAGGACTGTGTCGCCACAAGGACTGTGCGGTGGTCACTGCTACGAATGCGGTCATGGACAGATGCATCTGCGACAGGTAGATTGGCGAGGATGAGGTCTCTCGTGTTGGTTCTCTCACCACCTGCCGCAGGCCCAGTCTGGAAGCTATGTCCTTCAGGACTCGGTCAGCTCAGTCAGTAGTGGTGCTACCGAGCCACTCTTGGTGATGGGCATTGAAGTCCCCCACACAGACTACATTTTGTGCCCTTGCTACTCTCAGTGCTTCTTTCAAGTGGTGTTCAACATGGAGGAGTACTGATTCATCAGCTGAGGGAGGGCGGTAGATGGTAATCAGCAGGAGGTTTCCTTGCCTATGCTTGACCTGAAGCCATGAGACTTCATGGGGTCCGGAGTCAATGTTGAGGACTCCTAGGGCCACTCCCTCCTGACTGTATACCACTGTGCCGCCATCTCTGGTGGATCTGTCCTGCCGGTGGGGCAGGACATAAGAACATAAGGAGCAGGAGTAGGTCATTTGGCCCCTTGAGCCTGCTCCGCCATTCAATAAGATCATGGCTGATCTGATCTCGGCCTCAACTCCACTTCCCTGCCTGCTCCCCATAACCCTCAACTCCCTTACCATTCAAAAATCTGTCTATCTCCACCCTAAATATATTCAATGACCCAGCCTCCACAACTCTCTGGGGAAGAGAATTCCAAAGATTCACGACCCTCTTGAAAGAAGAAATTCCTCCTCATTTCCGTTTTAAATGGGTGCCCCCTTATTCTGAAACTATGCCCCCTAGTTCTAGATTTCCCCACGAGGGGAAATATCCTCACTGCATCTACCCTGTCAAGCCCCTTCAGAATCTTTTAAGTTTCAATAAGATCCCCTCTCATTCTTCTAAACTCCAATGAGTATAGGCCCAACCTGCTCAACCTTTCTTCATAAGACAACCCTTTCATCTTCGGAATCAACCTCGTGAACCTTCTCTGAACTGCCTCCAATGCAAGTATATCCTTCCTTAAATAAGGAGACCAAAACTGTACGCAGTACTCCAGGTGTGGTCTCACCAACGCCCTGTACAGTTGTAACAGGACTTCCCTACTTTTATACTCCATTCCCTTTGCAATAAAGGCCAACACTCCATTTGCCTTCCTAATTAGTTGCTGTACCCGCATGCTAACTTTTTGTGACTCATGTACAAGGACCCCCAGATCCCTCTGTACCTCAGCATTTTGTAATCTCTCCCCATTTAAATAAATTTGTTTTTATTTTTCCTACCAAAGTGGATAACCTCGCATTTTCCCACATTATACTCCATCTGCCAGATTCCTGCCCACTCACTTAGCCTATCTATATCCCTTTGGAGATTCTTTGCATCCTCCACACAATTTGCTTTCCCACCTATCTTTGTATCGTCAGCAAATTTGGCTACATTACACTCGGTCCCTTCATCCAAGTCATTGGCCCAGAAATTAGACTTCGATGGTTGCCGCGGGGGTAAGGATCCGGCGCGATCTTACCTACCGCGCCTGCCTTTATGGTTCGGGCCCACACGAACTTCTGGTCCTGGGCCTCTCCCTGGTGCCGGCGCGCAGTGTGTGCGTGTCCCAGAGGCGCAGTTAGTTCGATGCGACCTCTGGGATCACGTGAGCCAGTTAGAACCAATGGCAGCACACCATCTTTCATTCATAGTTTTGACAGGAGAACTGTTAAAACTATGAATACAACTTGCCCCCAAAAGAACAGCTAAACCTCAATTAATTTTTTTTAAAAACCATCACATTAATAAAATAACTATAGTTAAATAAATTAACCACTTTAAACAAAAATTTAAATTTTTGAAAAAATGTAAATTCTTTTTAAGTTATAAAAATAAACTTACCTTTCTTTAAAGTCTCTAAAAAAGATAAATCTGTTGAAAAAAATTTAAAATACTTAATTAACTACTTACCTTGTTAAAAGGGGGTCTTACGCCTCCTTTTTTCATGTGTAAAATCTTCCATACTTACCCTCGCGTTCAAACCTGAAAAAAAACCTAAGTGTGCTGCGTGCGCACAGCCTGTAGTGCGCACGCGGTTCACTTAGGAACCGCCCCCTTCGCAATATCGGAAGTGCCGGTTTCCCGCACATGCGCAGTGCATGCAGGAAACCGGCACTTCGGGACCGAATACGGGTGAGTACACAGTGCGTACTCTCCCGTATTCAGCCGAATTTCTGGGCCATTAATATAGATTGTAAATAGTTGAGGCCCCAGCACTGATCCCTGCGGCACCCCACTAGTTACAGTTTGCCAACCTGAAAATGACCCATTTATCCCGACTCTCTGTTTTCTGTTAGTTAGCCAATCTTCTATCCATGCTAATATATTACCCCAACCCAGTGAGCTCTTATCTTGTGTAGTAACCTTTTATGTGGCACCTTATCGAATGCCTTCTGGAAATCCAAATACACGACATCTACTGGTTCCCTTTTATCCACCCTGCTCGCTACATCCTCAAAGAACTCCAGCAAATTTGTCAAACATGATTTCCCTTTCATATAGTCAAGCAGAGTCAGCATGGTTTTATGATGATTTTCTAAATGTCCTGCTACCACTTCCTTAATGATGGACTCCAGCATTTTCCCAATGACAGATGTTAGGCTAACTGGTCGATAGTTGCCTGGTTTCCGTCTCCTTCCTTTCTTAAATAGGGGCGTTACATTTGCGGTTTTCCAGTCCGCTGGGACCTCTCCAGAATCCAGGGAATTTTGGTAGATTACAACCAATGCATCCACTATCTCTGCAGCCACCTCTTTTAAGACTCTAGGATGCAGGCCATCAGGTCCAGGGGACTTGTCCACCTTTAGTCCCATTAGTTTGCCTAGTACTTTCTCTCTAGTAATCGTGATTGTTTTAAGTTCCCCCCTCACCCCAATTGCCCCTTGATTATCCATTATTAGGATGCTTTTAGTGTCTTCTACCCAGGGATGCTGATGGAGGAGTCTGGGACATTGGCTGAAAGGTATGATTCTGTGAGTATGACTATGTCAGACTGTTGCTTGACTAGTCTGTGAGACAGCTCTCCCAAGTTTGGCACAAGTCCCCAGATGTTAGTGAGGAGGTCTTTGCAGGATCATATAATCATAAAAATTTACAGCACAGAAGGAGGCCATTCGGCCCATCTTGTCCGTGCCAGCTGACAAAGAGCTATCCACCCTAATCCCACTTTCCAGCACTTGGTCCGTAGCCTTGTAGGTTATGGCACTTCAAGTGCATATCCAAGTACTTTTGAAATGTGATGAGGGTCTCTGCCTCTACCACCCTTTCAGGCAGCAAGTTCCAAACCCCCACCACCCTCTGGGTGAAAAAATTTATCCTCAAATCCCCACTAAACCTCCGACCAATTACTTTAAATCTATGCCCCCTGGTTATTGACCCTTCTGCTAAGGGAAATAGGTCCTTCCTATCCACTCTATCTAGGCCCCTCATAATTTTATACACTTCAATTAGGTCTCCCCTCAGCCTCCTCTGTTCCAAAGAAAACAACCTAAGCCTATTCAATCTTTCCTCATAGCTAAAATTCCCCTGCCCAGGCAACATCCTCATAAATCTCCTCTGCACCCCCTCGAGTGCAATCACAGCCTTTCTGTAATGTGGTGACCAGAACTGCACGCAGTATTCCAGCTGCGGCCTAACCAGTGTTCTATACAGTTGAAGTATAACCTCCCTGCTCTTATATTCTATGCCTCGGCTAATAAAGGCAAGTATCCCGTATGCCTTCTTAACCATCTTATCTACCTGTCCTGCTAACTTCAGGGATCTGTGGACATGCACTCCAAGGTCCCTCTGATCTTCTGCACTTCTCAGTGTCTTACCATTTATTGTGTATTCCCTTGCCTTGTTAGCCCTCCCCAAATGCATTACCTCACACTTCTCCAGATTGAATTCCATTTGCCACTGTTCTGCCCACCTGACCAGTCTGCAGCTTTCTTCTTCATTATCAACCACAGGGCCAATTTTTGTATCATCTGCAAACTCCTTAATCATACTTCCTACATTCAAGTCCAAATCATTGATATATACCACAAAAAGCAAAGGACCCAGTGCGGAGCCCTGTGGAATCCCACTGGAAACCGCCTTCCAGTCACAAAAACACCCTTCGACCATTACCCTTTGTTTCCTGCCTCTGAGCCAATTTTGGATCCAACTTGCCACTTTGCCTTGGATCCCATGGGATTTTACTTTCGTGACCAGTCTGCCATGCGGGACCTTATCAAAAGCCTTGCTAAAATCCATATAGACTACATCAAACGCACTACCCTCATCGACCCTCCTTGTTACCACCTCAAAAATTTAAATCAAGTTAGTCAGACACTATGTTCCCTTAACAAATCCATGCTGACTGTCCCTGATTAATCTGTGCCTTTTTAAATGAAGATTTATCCTGTCCCTCAGAATTTTTTCCAATAATTTTCCCACCACCGAGGTTAGGCTGACTGGCCTGTAATTACTCGGTCTATCACTTTCTCCCTTTTTAAACAACGGTACCACGTTAGCAGTCCTCTGGCACCACACCTGGAAAATGATGGTCACAGCCTCTGCTATTTCCTCTCTTACTTCTCTTAACAGTCTGGGATACATTTCATCCAGGCCTGGGGATTTATCCACTCAAAGATACTAAACCCCTTAATACTTCCTCTTTCACTATGTTTATTTCATCTAATGGCCCAGAAATTCGGGTCCCCACAGGTGAGTGCGCGCTGTGTACTCACCCGTAGGGCCACCGGAAATGCCGGTTTCGCGCATGCACGGAAAACCGGAACTTCCGGTCTCTTGAAGGAAGGGGTTCACGGGTCAACCGCGTGTGTGGGAGAGGCAGCGCGTACGCATCGAACTTCCGTTTTTCTTTACAGGTTTCTCCGTGCCAGTAAGTCCCTAGCAGCTGCGCGTAGAAAAAGCAGGCGCAAGGCCTGCTTTTAACAAGGTAAGAGGTGAATTAAGTAAAATTTAAACATTTTTTCCCCCACAGGTTTATCATTTTTATATACTTTAAAGAAAGGTAAGTTTATTTTAGCCCCGTTAAAAACTTTAATAAATGTTTTCAAAAATTTAAATTTGTTTAAAATAGTTAATTTATATAATTTATAGTTATTTTTAAAAAATGTATTTGAAGTTTTACTTAGGTTTTGGGGCCAATCTCTATTCATAGATTTGCTCCGATTGGCTCCCCATGGACCACGTGATCCCAGGGGACGGTGCGAACTAGTTGCGCCGCTGGGATACGCGAGCACTGCACACCAGCAGCTGGAGGAGGCCCAGGATCGGAATCCCACGCGGGCCCACAGCACAACAGCAGGCGCGCTATGTAAGTGCACCCGCTATGCTTGCACCCGCGGGAAGCCTCCGACCCGAATTTCTGGGCCAATATTTCACACTCCTCCTCCCCCGATTGCAACGTCTGCATCATCCCTCTCTTTTGTGAAAACAGACACAAAGTATTTATTAAGAACCATACCCATGTCTTCTGCTTCCACACAGGTTACCTTTATTGTCCCTAATAGGCCCTACTCTTACTTTAGTTATCTTCTTGCTCTTAATGTATTAACAAAACACCTTTGGGTTTTCCTTGCCAATATTTTTCATGCCCTCTTTGCTTTCCAAATTTCCTTTTTAATTTCACCCTTGCACTTTCTATACTCCTCTCAGCTTCAGGTCGACTGGGCTGGGTGTGCCGTTGTTGTGTCTGAAGCCGGTGCCTAGGTCGATGCCGGGTGGTCTGTCCGGTTTTATTCTTATTATTGTTTTTCGTAGCGGTTTGTTACAACGGAGTGGCTTTCTAGGCCAGACGTTGGTACAACCAGGATTCAGAGGGTCACTTCTGCTGAGTGTCACAGGTGAAGAGAGGAAGGCTGCATTATAAGTACCATCGATATAAGGTTGGTACATTGCCTTTTGCTGGCGGGCTATTGGTTAGTTTTCAGCATTCTCATCACTGTGGGTCAGGAAAATTCGCATTTTGGATGCCAACTTGACTTAGTTGGTAGCACTCGTGTCTTGGAGAAGCTTGTGGGTTAGAGCCCTAATCCAGAACGATACTTTGGTGAAGCACCAAAGGAATGCTGCACTGTTGTCCTTCAATTGAAGGATGTTAAAGATGCAACTGAAAGACAGTACAGCTGGTATTCTGGAAGGCTGAAATTGTAGGGCCAATAGTTCCTCCTCATCCGAACCCATCTTGTGATACTAACGGCGTGGCTAAAATGAGTACCATTTGTAACACAATCTTCAGGTTTAGGACAGTTCTGAAATCAGTTACATTACCCCTTTGTCACAAAAGTCAATCTAACTTTTATATAAACTGTTTGTAACATTTCACTTTCAAGATAAAGGATAATCCTTATCAATGGTCAACAGACACATGCAGTGCTCGACAAAGCTCATGGAAGTACATTTAAAACATCAATAAAAAGGTTGCACTGCTGATGCTGAGTTCCAAAGTACTAGATTTTTTTTTACTCAACACAGATCTTAACTCTACTTACTACTGTATATGGGTCTTTTATACTTAGGGAAGATTAGTAGCTCACATCCATCAAGTTTGAAAATGCATTGCATCTAGTAAAATCAAATATTTTATGAACAAAAACCATTAGATTTAAACATATTACTTAGAATTAAAACTATAAAATAACCTATATTAATAAACAATTGCAACGACACAGCTGTAAGCTTTTACTGCCTTGTTCTGTAGATGCCATCAGCATTGCACTTTCCACAAGTGTCAGCAAATCATACAAAATAGTTATCATATGTAATATTTTATGCTGGGGTATGTCTGGACAGATTCTATTTATGAATGTAGGAAAGCACCCCATAGTTACTGTTTAAAGGTGTGTCAGAATGAGAACATGATTGTGAACAGACAAGAATTTATTCAATAGAAAGATGCAAAAACTTCTGTTCATGCCTAATTATTTACAAAAGAATTCTTAGAATCTGGGTTGTCCTGTACGTCACAAATTTCCTAACTCACCACAGCCCTGCCAGTAGCTGTTCAATTTAAAATCTGCATCATCATTCTTGCGTAACTTATACGCAGTGGTCCTATATTCACAAAAAAAGTGACAACAAAATATATTCTCTGAAAGCTTTCAATCAATACAAGTCATTTTAACTTAATTTTCCCTACATTACAGCAGTGACTACATTTCAAAGTACTTCATTGGCTGTAAAGCATTTTGGGATGTCCTGAGGTTGTGAAAGGTGCTACAGTATAAGAACATAAGAACATAAGAAATAGGAGCAGGAGTAGGCCAATCGGCCCTTCGAGCCTGCTCCGCCATTCAATAAGATCATGGCTGATCTGATCCTCACCTCAAATCTAAAGAACACAAGAAGTAGGAGCAGGACCCGGCCACTCAGCCCCTGGGCCCGCTACGCCACCCACAGGGCCTCGACCGATCCGAACTCAGCCTCATGTCCAATTTCCTGCCCGCTCCCCGTAACCCCTAATTCCCTTTACTTCTAGGAAACTGTCTATTTCTGTTTTAAATTTATTTAATGATGTAGCTTCCACAGCTTCCTGGGGCAGCAAATTCCACAGACCTACTACCCTCTGAGTGAAGAAGTTTCTCCTCATCTCAGTTTTGAAAGAGCAGCCCCTTATTCTAAGATTATGCCCCCTAGTTCTAGTTTCACCCATCCTTGGGAACATCCTTACCGCATCCACCCGATCAAGCCCCTTCACAATCTTATATGTTTCAATAAGATCACCTCTCATTCTTCTGAACTCCAATGAGTAGAGTCCCAATCTACTCAACCTCTCCTCGTATGTCCACCCCTCATCCCGGGGATTAACCGAGTGAACCTTCTTTGTACTGCCTCGAGAGCAAGTATGTCTTTTCTTAAGTATGGACACCAAAACTGTATATAGAAGCAAGTTCTTTCTTTGTATGTTGAAACTGTAAGATGTGTTTACAGAGTTTATCTACAATCTTTACATCCTTAGATCACCTCAACTGCCCTGAAAAACATTTCTTACAGTTCAAATCGTGTGAATTGTTCTCCTTTTGCCCAAACCCAGTAACTACCAGGACTGCTGGTTTACAGTGGCTCAATAAGTCAAATTCTCCTTTTTTATTACAGAAGATTCCAGGATTACCAGTAGTGTTTTGGGGATCAAATTCCCCAATTCTGTCCATTTTTCTGTGAAAACCATAAATCAGTTGCCTTGGTGATTACCCAAAGGATGAGCTGGAGAAAGATATGCCTTCTGTTACATTTAATAAAACAAAGGAGAGGGGTGAAAAAAAACTGTCCAGGGATATATGGCTTACAGAAACAGCTGAAAGTTAAAACCACCCCCCCCACCAGAATAAATCTTAAAAATTGCACGTCTAGTACATGACTACATTGCCAAAATGAACTTCTTTCCAGGAATTGATAAATGTTTTTAAAACTTTACAAAAAAAAGTTTTTAACATATAGGCTTTGATTTTTTCTTTAAATTAAGACAATTGTAGCAGAATTATGGTTTTTACAGTCACAGTAAACTTGGGCGTTTAGTCGACAGGCCTGCTATTGAAATCATTTAAAACCACACCTCGTCAGATTGACAGCTTGGATCCAGAGGGGGACAGCGCAGAGTTATTGGACACACACAGACAGATAGATAGATAGATAGTGAGAGAGAGAGGCTGAAGTCAAGCCAGGGGACAACATCTCCCAACTCTTGTAACTCCCCGGCAGCCTGTAACAAGTGGAAAGTTTCCTTTCTCTCTCCAAGAGGGGAGGCTGCCCCGCTTCGAGACGCCAACACAAACCGATTATGAACCCGGGGCGGGCCTGGCTGCTGGTTGAAGCCTGCGCCACCCTCCCAAGCCTGGCTCGTCCGAAAGCCGAGGTTCGCTTCAACCCTCCCAATGGATAAGGGAGAAAGATATGTGGGGGTGGGGGGAAGAGAAGAGAGGATCTGCTTCTCTTTACCCCCGCCCGCACCCTCTATGTTGTTGCTGCCGCCAGAGCTGCCCCCTCCCCTCTCGCCGTTCCCCCTCTTCTCTCCACGGTAGTTGCTCTTACCTTCATGGCAGCTCCGTCCCCCCGCACCCGCACGCGCCGGCGCCTAGAAGGTTCTGGGCGTTTTCCTTTGGGTTCCGAGGTAACGGCCGAGCGAGCAGCGCTGGAGTTGCTGCTGCTGCAGTCCGCCTGACAACAACATGGCGGAGGCGCGCCACACACCGGCGGAGGAGTGGTCTCAACCCCATAACACAGCGAGAGAGAGAAAAACAAGGCAGCAGCATAGAGCGAGGAGTGAAGATTATACCTCGGATAATAACCCTTCCCTCCCGGTCTGTCTTCCTCCCTTTTTAAAAAAAAAATAAACAGGAGTAGGCCATTCAGCCCCTCCAGCCTGTTCCACCATTCTATTATAGATCATGGCCTGATCTGTATCTTAACCCCTATCTATCAGCCTTGGTTTCCCTAACCCTGCATACCCTCGCCTAACAAAAATCTTACCAATCTCAGTGCGACAAGATTTGAACCAGTTACCTCTTTGTTAGAATCCTACAGCACAGCAAGGAGACCATTCGGTCCATCGTGCCCGTGCCGGCTCTTTGAAAGACCTATCCAATTAGTCCCACTCACCTGCTCTTTCCCCACAGCCCTGCCAATTTTTCCTTTTCAAGTATTTATCCAATTCCCTTTTGAAAGTTACTATTGAATCTGCTTCCACTACCCTTTCAGGCAGTGCATTCCAGATCATCATAACTCGCTGCATAATTTTTTTTTCTCATTTCACCTCTGGCTCTTTTGCCAATGACCTTAAATGGACATCCCTCGTCACTGGTACCATTCTAGTAAATCTCCTCTGTACTCTCTCCATGGCCTTGACATCCTAAAGTGTGGTGCCCAGAATTGGACACAGTATAAAACAATATTTTCTTTGTTGAACATGTTTGCAGTTGAGTTATTCTCATTCATCCTGTTTTAAATTTTTAAGGATGGATGGAAAGGAAGAGGCCTCTCCTCTGTTATCTTGAGATTGGTACCCTATGTGGGAAAGATAGTGACCGAAGACAAGGTAGAATAAGAAGGAAATAACTTGCATTTATATAGCGCCTTTCATGACGTCAGGACACCCCCAAAGCACTCTACAACCAATTAATTACTTTTTGTGGTGTAGACACTATAGTAATGCAGGAAACTCAGCAGCCAATTTTCACACAACCAGCTCCACAGGCTTTTGAATGTAGGTTTTGGTACAAATTTTCAGGAAATTCCAGTCCTCTGTGTTAGATAAAATATTGGTTTAATAGTATTGTGATAGAAACATCATAGGGAGATGGATATCATAAAATAACAGAGCTACAAAATTTGAGACTTTGTTTTGGTACAAACCAAAATGCACACAGACAATTCAGTTAAATCGGTCCCTTAAAGTTAACGGGGGTGAGATTCAACTTTGGCCTGGGTGCAAAATGGATGGTAGCAGATGGCCGACTGTTATACGCACCACTCGATTTTTCTTTGCATTGAAAGGCGGCCGATCTGCTACTGCCCATTTTGTGCCTCTGCTGGAGATCAATTTCACCCCAAGATCTTTAGCTTGAAGTCAGAGTCACTTAGTCCAATGTCAATCTCTTTGAAAAACTTGGAGAAAAGCAATTGTGAAGGAAATTTTAAAAATGAATCAAATTTTAGTTCCAGTCACTGTTGAAAAAGTGAACCATTAATAAAAATTGCCTTAAAGACTTGGCTTCATAGTGATGGAATAGTTGAAGAGGAACAAAAGTCTTTCGGGAGACATTTTTGTCCAAAGTAGGTCCCTTTTTATATTAGAAAACAATACTCATACCTGAAATTTTTTTGACTTTTCGAATATCAATTTTGTTGCAGCCATAGAAACTCTTCAGTGTTCATCTGTGCTAGACCGCTCTGGTGACATCGATTATGAAGCTTATCCTGGAGTGTCTCCATTGTAACTGGTAGGGAGTGCAACTACAAACCAGTCTAGAGCTGCCTGACTGTAGGAAACCATGCCACATGCTGGTAACACAAGTTCCTCAAGCTAGTTTGAAGTCGCCGCACCTGGTATATGTAATGGAGCCATTCTGGGATGCTCTCCATAATTGGCATCAATGAAAGAAGACTGTACAAAACTTTGCTCCAATTGGCAGTCACTGCTCCTCTTTCTCCTCCCCTCCCAAACAAATGTTGAGGAAAAGAGAATTAAAAAGCACCAGAGAACACAATAGGGACAATGTTGTAATTCTGCACTGTCATTGCGGATTGTCACTGCTTATTGGAAATTCAGGTGAACTTCCCCGATCAATTGGAAAACTGTGGGCAATGTTTCTGAATTTCCAATATGCACTGCTGTCTGCAAGTTTCCCCACGGACAGGCCGAGATTTTGCTCTCCTCGGTGGGTCCGGGGCGGGCGATGTCGGTGGCCCTGCTGCTGGCTCCATCCCACTGTCTAAAATGAATTTACATTGATAGGGCTCGTTAAGTCCGCCCAGCGCGTTTCCCGGCTCAATTAGAGAAAGCAGGTCTGGTGACGTCATTCATGACGCGTCATCAGCCAGTTTCCTTAAAGGTAAAGAAGCCATGTGAAGATACAGCATAAGAAAATAACAATAAATTGTAAAGCAAATAGGACTGCTGAAGAGAATATGATGCAAACAAAACTTGTTATATTGCAGTGTTTGTGGAAAATTACATCTACATAGTAATATAGTCATGAATATTGGTTGACGTACGTACAGGACCTGTCATTTATTGTTGCATACAATGACTATACAATATACTAATTTGATTCCAGATTCTGGTGTTTTAATACCTGACAAAATGGTGTAAAATCTAATTTGTTTTTCAGTGTAAACCATAATAGTAAAATAGTGCTGTGTATGAGAAATACAACCTGTTAAATGGAAAGAAAGAAATTTTTTGTGGAGCGAGGCAATGAATGAAAAGTAGTAAGCCTGACACTACCCAGTAAAGGAAGGAAACGAGAAGTCTTATTATAGGGAGTAAAATAAAAAAGTATTAATGAACAAATTAACTGAGGCAACAGAGAAACAGGAAAAGACGTATATTAAAATGGTGATGCAATTGAGCTCATAAGAGCCCAAGTCAAATTAAAAGTATTTCTCATTTATTTTAATTTAATAAATTCTTTGAAATAAAAAAAACTGCATTTCTTAATTTGCCTCAGCAGTAAAAATTCAATAGATATTAAACCATTACTAATAATGTTCAGCCAATGTATTATATGTTAAAAATGCTGAGTGTGTCACAACATTCCATCTCAAACCTCCTGTTAGGCTTTATCAAAGGGAAAAACATTTTAAAGGTGTCAACATTTACCTGCAGTACCTGTTACGCCTGAAGGTGGCATTGTGATTGGCATTTACAGTGTTAAATACCTGTCATGTACCATTAGGGCAACACCCTCCACTGACGCTGTTTTTTAACAATGAGACTCTCCATCTAGTTCAAGTACGCAGACAGTGGTTTTGAGATTATGCCAAAGTATTGTAGGCAGTCATTTTGGAATCGTTTGTCCTTCTCCAGTATTGGCAACTCTTGCGAATCCATCGCGAGAGACGCGATATCCGAGTGAAATAAAGTATCACTCATGATCGAACTCCTAAATCTCGGGATTTTTTTGGATTCGCGCCAAATGCCGTCAATTTGCGCATACGCGAAAAAATATGCCAATTTGTGTATACGCGAGAAATTCACTACCATCATCGAAAGGCAGCACCAACTCCTGGGAGGCAACTGAAAAGACTGATTCCAACTGCCTATCCTTTCATGCCAGAGCCTCAGGGTTGCATTAGGGAGACTGTTGCCATCTCTAGGGTGCGTGGAAGCTGGTTCCAGATCCCCTGACTTCAACCGATATTTTTCTCTTTTTTTTCCCCAGTCTGCCTGCTTTGACTGGGATGATGTTGCGCTGAAGAACTTGCCAAGCTTTTCCAGGATCAGTCCCATGGGGAGCGAGAACATGCAGAGAAACTGATGAAATTCCAGAACCCACGCAGGAGCCTTGTCATTCTTCAGGATATTTCAGTTAATGAAAGAAATAGCTTCCTGGCCCCAATACATCTTCCTGACTCTCTCTGTCTGTTCAGTGTTTGTTTTTTACTTGTGGTCTAAACTAGCCTCTTCCCTAGAAACCTGACCGGGATGAGTGGAGCAATGGTCTTGAAGCAATGAGGTGCGCCCTTCACTAGGGTAATAACAGTAGGGGATTTCAACTTCCCCAATATTAACTGGGATAGTCAGAGTGTGAAAGGCTTAGAGGGTGCGGAATTCTTAAAGTGCATCCAGGAGAGCTTTTTGAGCCAGCATGTAGAAAGTCCTACAAGAGAGGGGGCGGTACTGGACCTAATTCTAGGGAATGTAGCCGGGCAAGTGGTAGAAGTGTCAGTAGGAGAGCATTTTGGTGACAGTGACCATAATTCGGTGAGATTTAAGGTAGTCATGGAAAAGGACAAAGATGGACCGGAAATAAAGGTTCTAAATTGGGGGAAGGCCGATTTTAATATGATAAGGCAGGATCTGGCCAAAGTGGACTGGGATCAGCTACTTGTAGGAAAATCCACATCAGAGCAGTGGGAGTCTTTCAGAAAGGAAATAGAGAGAGTACAACGCCAATATGTTCCCGTAAAGGTCAAGGGTGAGACCAACAAGCCCAGGGAACCCTGGATGTCAAACATAGAAACATAGAAACATAGAATCTAGGAGCAGGAGTAGGCCATTCGGCCCGTCGAGCCTGCACCACCATTCAATACGATCATGGCTGATCATTCAAATCCAGTACCCTGTCCCTGCTTTAATCCCCACAGTACACATATCCCACCCGACCTCCGTAACCCCACGTATTTAATTCCCCCTAACATATCCCATCCTATCCCCATAACCCCACATATTTAATCCCCCCCTAACACTAAGGGTCAATTTATCATAGCCAAATCAACCTAACCCGCACATTTTTGGACAGTCAAGGGATATACAAGAATGGATTAGGAAAAAAAGGGAGGCTTTTGGCAGATACAAAGGACTAAAAACAGTGGAAGCCCTAGAGGAGCATAGAAAGTGCAGGGGGGTACTTAAAAAATAAATTAGGAGAGCGAAGAGGGGGCATGAAAAAACACTGGCGGGCAAAATAAAGGAAAATCTCAAGGTGTTTTATAAGTTTATTAAGGGCAAGAGGATAACCAGGGAAAGAGTAGGGCCCATTAGGGACCAAAGTGGCAATATGTGTGTAGAGCCGGAAGATGTAGGTGAGGTTTTAAATGAATATTTTGCATCTGTGTTCACTATGGAGAAGGATGCTGTAGGCATAGAAATCAGGCTGGGGGATTGTGATATACTTGAACAAATTAGTATTGAGAAGGAGGAGGTACTAGCAGTTTTAGCGGGCTTAAAAGTGGATAAATCCCCAGGCCCAGACGAGATGTATCCCAGGCTGCTGTGTGAGGCAAGGGAGGAGATTGCAGGGGCTCTGACACAAATTTTCAGAACCTCTCTGGCCACAGGGGAGGTGCCTGAGGACTGGAGAACAGCTAACATAGTACCATCATTCAAGAAGGGTAGTAGGGATAAATCAGGGAATTACAGGCCAGTGAGCCTAACATCAGTGGTAGGGAAATTATTGGAAAAAATTCTGAGGGACAGAATTAGTCTCCACTTGGAGAGGCAAGGATTAATCAAGGATAGTCAGCATGGCTTTGTCAGGGGGAGATCATGTCTAGCCAATTTGATTGAATTTTTCATGGGGGTGACTAGGTGCGTGGATGAGGGTAGTGCAGTTGATGTAGTCTACATGGACTTCAATAAGGCTTTTGACAAAGTCCCGCATGGGAGACTGGTCAAGAAGGTAAGAGCCCATGGGATCCAAGGCAATTTGGCACATTGGATCCAAAATTGGCTTAGTGGCAGGAGGCAGAGGGTGATGGTCGAAGGTTGTTTTTGTGACTGGAAGCCTGTGTCCAGTGGTGTACCGCAGCGATCGGTGCTAGGTCCTTTGCTGTTTGTAGTGTACATTAATGATTTAGATATGAATGTAGGAGGTATGATCAGTAAGTTCGCAGATGACACGAAAATTGGTGGAGTGGTAAATAGCGAGGAGGGAAGCCTCAGGCTACAGGACGATATAGACGGGTTGGTTAGATGGGCAGAACAGTGGCAAATGGAATTTAACCCTGAAACGTGTGAGGTGATGCATTTTGGGAGGACTAACAAGGCAAGGGAATACACAATGAATGGTAGGACCCTAGGAAGGACAGAGGATCAGAGGGACCTTGGTGTGCATGTACATAGATCCCTGAAGGCAGCAGGACAGGTAGATAAGATGGTTAAAAAGGTTTATGGGATACTTGCCTTCATTAGCCGAGGCATAGAATATAAGAGCAGGGAGGTTATGATGGAGCTGTATAAAACGCTAGTTAGGCCACAGCTGGAATACAGCCTCACGGCTCTCTGGGGCAGAGAATTCCACAGATTTACGACCCTCTGAGAGAAGAAATTCCTCCTCATCTCCGTTCTAAAAGGGCGACCCTTTATTCTGAAACTATGCAGTTCTGGTTGCCACACTATATGAGGGATGTGATTGCATTGGAGAGGGTGCAGAGGAGATTCACCAGGATGTTACCTGGGCTGGAGTGCTTCAGCTATGAAGAGAGACTGGACAGGCTGGGGTTGTTTTCCTTAGATCAGAGCAGGCTGATGGGGGGACCTGATTGAGGTGTACAAAATTATGAGGGGCATAGATAGGGTAGATAGAAAGGAACTTTTCCCTTAGTAGAGGGGTCAATAACCAGGGAGCATAGTTTCAAGGTAAGGGGCAGGAGGTTTAGAGGGGATTTGAGGAAAAACTTTTTCACCTAGAACTCACTGCCTGAAAGGGTGGTAGAGGCAGGAACCCTCACAACATTCAAGAAGCATTTAGATGAGCACTTGAAACGCCATAGCATGCAAGGCTACGGACCAAGTGCTGGACAATGGGATTAGAATAGACAGGGCTTGATGGCCGGCGCGGACACGATGGGCCGAAGGGCCTCTTTCTGTGCTGTATGACTCTAAGACCGTCAACCAATCTCTCCTGGAGCTGCATAAACTCACATCTGACAAGATCGACCGTCATGTAACTATCGACCTCTCTACTTTCATTGCCGTACCCAAGGCCAATCCTATCGGGTTTTAAACAACCCTCACCCAAGACATTTGATTATAATAATACCATGGCAACTGTACACTTTTAGTCTAGGAAATACTATCTTCTATCGCATAGTATTTACAGCACAGAAACAGGCCATTCAGCCCAGCGGGTCCATGCCGGTCTTTATAAGAACATAAGAAATAGGAGCAGGAATAGGCCACTTGGCCCCTCGAGCCTGCTCCACCATTCAATAAGATCATGGCTGATCTTGGGCTCAAAGCCACTTCCTGCCTGCTCCCCATAACCCTTCACTCCCCTATCTTGTAAAAATCTGTCTATCTCCACCTTAAATGTATTTAATGACCCAGCCTCCACAGCTCTCTGGGGCAGAGAATTCCACAGATTTACGACCGTCTGAGAGAAGAAATTCCTCCTCATCTCCGTTCTAAAAGGGCGACCCTTTATTCTGAAACTATGCCCCCGAGTTCTAGATTTTCCCACGAGGGGAAACATCCTCTCTGCATCTATCTTGTCGAGACCCCTCAGTATCTTATATGTTTCAATAAGATCACCTTTCATTCTTCTAAATTCCAATCAGTATGGGCCCAACCTGCTCAACCTTTCTTCATAAGTCAACCCCCTCATCTCTGGAATTAACCTAGTGAATCGTCTCTGAACTGCCTCCAATGCAAGTATATCCTTCCTTAAATAAGGAGACCAAAACTGAATGCAGTACTCAAGGTGTGGTTTCACCAATACCCTGTACAGTTGTAGCAGGACTTCCCTGCTTTTATACTCCAACCCCCTTGCAATAAAGGCCAACATTCCATTTGCCTTTTTGATTACTTGCTGTATCTGCATGCTAACTTTTTGTGTTTCATGCACAAGGACCCCCAGGTCCCTGTGACCTGTAGCATTTTGTAATCTCTATTTAAATAATAATTTGCTTTTTTATTTTTCCTGCCAAAGTGGATAACCTTGCACTTTCCCACATTATACTCCATCTGCCAAATGTTTGCCCACTCACTTAGCCTGTCTATATCCCTTTGCAGATTCCTTGAGTCCTCTGCACAACTTGCTTTCCCACCCATCCTTGTATCATCCGCAAACTTGGCTACATTACATCGGTCCCTTCATCCAAGTCATTAATGTAGATTATAAATAGATGAGGCCCCAGCACCGATCCCTGTGGCACCCCACTAATTACCGTTTGCCAACCGGAAAATGACCCATTTATCCCGACTCTCTGCTTTCTGTTAGTTAGCCAATTCTCTATCCATGCTAATATATTACCCCCAACTCCGTGAGCTCTTATCTTATGCAATAACCTTTTATGTGGCACCTTATCGAATGCCTTCTGGAAATCCAAATACACCACATCCACTGGCTCACCTTTATCTACCCTGTTCGTTACATCCTCAAAGAACTCCAGCAACTTTGTTAAACATGATTTCCCTTTCATAAAACCATGCTGACTCTGCTTGACTGCATTATGATTTTCCAAATGCCCTGCTACCGCTTCCTTAATGAAGGACTCCAGCATTTTCCCAACGACAGATGTTAGGCTAACTGGTCCATAGTTTCCTGCTTTCTGTCTCCCTCCTTTCTTAAATAAGGGTGTTACATTTGTGGTTTTCCAATCCGCTGGGACCTCTCCAGAGTCCAGGGAATTTTGGTAGATTACAACCAATGCATACATTATCTCTGCAGCCTCTTCTTTTAAGACCCTGGGATGCAGGCCATCTGGTCCAGAGGACTTGTCGTCTTTTAGTCCCATTATTTTACCAAGTACTTTTTCCTTAGTGATAGTGATTGTTTTAAGTTCCCCCCTCCCTGTGGCCCCTTGATTATCCATTATTGGGATGTTGTTCGTGTCTTCTACTGTGAAGACAGATACAAAATATTTGTTCAGGGTCTCTGCTATTTCCCCGTTCCCCATTATTAATTCCCCATTCTCATCCTCTAAGGGACCAATGTTTACTTTAGCTACTCTCTTCCTTTTTATATACCTGTAGAAGCTCTTACTATATGTTTTAATATTTCTTGCCAGTTTACTCTCATAATTCATCTCTCTCTTTATTATTTTTTTAGTCATCCTTTGCTGGTTTTTAAAAATTTCCCAATCCTCTGGCCTCCCACCAATCTTGGCAACATTGTATGCCTTCGTTTTCAATTTGATACCATCCTTTACTTCCTTAGTTAGCCACGGATAGTGCTCCCTTCTCTTAAAATCTTTCTTTCTCACTGGAATATATTTCTGTTGAGAGTTATGAAATATCTCCTTAAATGTCCGCCACTGCATTTCAACTGTCTTACCTTTTAATTTATTTTTCCAGTCCACTTTAGCCAGTTCTGCCCTCGTGCCATTGTAATTGCCTTTGTTTAAGATCAGGACACTGGTTTGAGATACAACTTTCTCACCCTCCAACTGAATTTGAAATTCAACCATGCTATGATCATTCTTACCTAGAGGATCCTTTACTATGAGATCATTTATTAATTCTGTCTCATTACACAGTACCAGATCCAAGATAGCCTGCTCCCTGGTTGGTTCCATTACATACTGTTCTAGGAAACCATCCTGGATACACTCTATGAACTCCTCCTCAAGGCGACCATGGCCAATTTGATTTGTCCAATCAATATGGAGATTAAAATCACCCATGATTATTACCGTACCTTTTTTACAGGCCTCCATTATTTGTTGATTTATACTCTGTCCAACAGTATTGCTACTGTTCGGGGGCCTGTAGACTACGCCCACCAGAGACTTTTTCCCACACGAGCCTCCTCCCACCCTTCAACTCACCCCATCAAGAGAACAAAAAGTACAAATCAGTGGGAATATCCTAGCTGTAGTCTAGGAACTTTTTGAGGGGGAGTAAAGTTTTTTATATATTGCAATAACTTGTTCTGATCTTTAACTCTAAGTATTATGCATTGAGTCAGTCAACATAATTGACTACCTAAATTAGCCTCTGAAAGGGCATCTATTATAATGGGCTGCATGCTGAGTTTTTTTTAAGAGGCAATGCATCGCACTGAGATCATCTTCAAGATCAAATACGTTTGTTACCCAATGCTGGCTGCTATCGGAGTTCCCAGTAAGTTACCAGTTCTACTTACCACAGGTGTGGGGATGTAGGGCTGGATTTTACCAACCTTGGCGGGTCCGTGGCGGGCGACGTAGGTGGCGGGTCCCGACCCCGCTGCTGGCTCCAGCCTGCTGTCCAAAATGATTTTCTCCTGATTGGGCTTGTTAAGCCTGCCCAGCGCGTTTGCCAGCCAATTGAAGGAAGCAGGTCTGATGATGTCATTTCATGACGCATCATCAGCCAGTTTCCTTAAAGGGACCATACGCAAATTTACTTTGACAGTTGTGCTGTCAGTGTTCTACACGATTGAGGTGCTACAAACACTGACAAGCACTGCACAGAGGTGCAGGACTGCACCCAGGCTCTCTCATGACTCCCTCCATATGTTTATGGAGGGAGTCACAGCACGCTGGGAGGTTCTCTTCCCTTCCAATGGGTGGAAGAGACCTCCCCAGGCTATCAATGCAGTCTGGTTGCACATTGCACAGGAGAAAACAAGCAGGGATGTGGTCAGGAGGACCAGGCTGCAGTGGTGCAAACCTTTCAATGATCCCAGTAGATCACAAAACTTTTCTGCAAAGCCACACTCAACCTCATCCTGCTGTGCCATTCATCACATCCCCATCACTCTGCCTCCCCTACCCTACTCCTCCACATCCTTACTCACACCAACTTACCTTGCACCTCCACCCATCCCTCTCTATCCACATTATCACTTCCCCATGTCACTAGCCACCCCTCACACTCACCCCCATCCTAGTCCAATCATACCAACTAACAACACACAAGGGTAGGCACTTGTGTGTTTTAGCCAATGTTCATGTGAAGTTTCTGTTAATGTGGTGTCAAACATTGAAATCTTTATTTTCAACACTTTGCGTTCTTGGACAGATTCGTGTGAACCTTTGGAAGTGGCTTAGTGAGTTGCAGTGAATGGTGTGACATAACGGTACCCCCTGCAATGGTGATGAGTGTGAAAGGAATGGCTTGGGCATTGTAGCGATGCTTTATGGTGCTGGTGTGGGATGGTGCCAACCTGGCGCATCATGTGGCAGCCAGGGTGTACAGCATCAAGTGAAATAAATCTGGCCATGGTGAGGCCAACCCTGGCGTCTTGGGCAGCAATGTGGTCGGGTGCTGATGCCCTCTGTCCTGTGCAGCATCAGTTGATTGCGTAGAAGGTTGGTGTTGTTGTTGGTGGACTCAACATCGAGTTCAACAATTTCAGATCATAACCTCGGCCCCTATCACATTTATATTTTTTTATTTTATTTTTTCATCCACCCTTTTGTTTGGCCCCTTTTTTTTCCCCTCCCAGAAGCTGGCAGCTGTCCTTCATTCTGCCAGCGCATCTCACACTTCATCTAGCCTCAACCTGTCACATTAACACCTCCTCTTGCCTTGATTATCTCTTAATGTCTCTCAATGTCTCTTAATCTCTCCTGCTTTCTATCCCCTCCCCCTTTTCCCAGCTTTATACTTGCTTTAAATCTATTTCATTTCCTGCTTTTTTCCAGTTCTGACGAAAGGTCTTCGACCTGAAACGTTAACTCTGTTTCTCTCTCCACGGATGCTGCCTGGCCTGCTGAGTTTTTCCAGCGTTTTCTGTTGTTATTTCGGATTTCAGGCATCCGCAGTATTTTGCTATCGTAATGGAATGGTCTGAATTGAATTTCACAAACAGCACATTTGCATAAAATTAGTCAGTAGTGCCTGAGGACAGGAAGCCTTTTGTTGTTTGACCTAGACTTTAAACTACCAGCATGAACACTGTAAAATATCTTTCAAAGACCTTTAAGTAACAGAAAACAACTATTTCTAAACACTGCTACTTTGGTTGGGATTACGCTTTAGGAAAAGTGGCTACAAATTAAGGAGGTTGTGATGGTTCCTTGTGTTATCTTTGATACTGCATTATCATAGACTAACAAGATATGCACCAAAATAATATATCAAATGCAAATTCTTGAGGGAACTTCAATATTTTCAGAACATTTACAGAAGCTTAACTGGACCAGCTATATCAACACTGTGGCTACAAGAGCAAGGCAGAGGCTGGATACCCTGTGATAAGTGGCTCACCTCTTGACCCCTCAATGTCTCTCCACCATCTCCAAGGCTCAAGACAGAAGTGTGATGGAATACTCACCGCTTGCCTGGATGGGTACAGCTGCAACAACACTCAAGGAGCTTGACACCATTCAGAACAAAGCCACCCCTGCCACTGAACTCAGTATCCAACCCCTTCACCACTCGCATACTCTGGCTACAGTAAATACTATTTACAGGATACACTGAAGCAATTCACCAACCTTACTTTGACAGTACGTCCTAGCTCCTGACCTGTACCACCGAGAAGGACGAGAGTAGCAACTTAATGGGAACACAAGGCACACACCATCCTTACATGAACATATACGGCCATTCCTTCATCATTGCTGTGTCAAAATCCTGGAATTCCTAATCCTAAGATTATACTATGAAATACTCTAGAAGCGTAGTCACTGTTGTAATGTAGGAAACATGGCAGCCAATTTGCGCACAGCAAGCTCCCACAAACAATGTGATAATGACCAGATAATCTGTTTTTGTGATGTTGATTGAGGTAAGTATTGAAAAAGTATTTCATTGGCTGTAAAGCGCTTTGGGACGTCCGGTGGTCGTGAAAGGCACTATATAAATGCAAGTCTTTCTTTTTATCTGTACTGTATTTTTGTTTTTCGAATGTGAGTGACACTGGCAAAGCTGCATTTATTCTCCATCCCTAGTTGCCCTGAGAATGTGGTGAGCCTCTTGAACCACTGCTGTCCTTGTGCTAATGGTGCTTTAATGATTGGCAAGGACACCAGGGATAACTCCCCTGCTCTTCTTCGAAATAGTGCCATGGGATCTTATGCGTCCACTTGAGAGAGCCTCGGTTTAACGTCTCATCCGAAAGATGGCACCTCTGACAGTGCAGCACTCCCTCAGTACTGCACTGGAGTGTCAGCCTAGATTTTTGTGCTCAAGTCTCTGGAGTGGGACTTGAACCCACAACCTTCTGACTCAGAGGCAAGAGTGCTACCAACTGAGCCACAGCTGACATATTGGGCAATTGTGAAATAAATGTGTAATAACAGTTAGGTTTTTTTCACGCTCTTTTATGTAAATAATTACCTTTGCACACAAAACAGCTACAAATATAGGGGTATCTCCTTAATGCTATAAGTATCTTGCTGGAACCAAAACTATTCCGATCCGTGTAAGATGTATAAATGTGACGCATAACCTACCCCCGCCCCCGCTTTTCTTCCTAAATATTTTTATACCTCTTTATGTTAAAATTACCTTTGAACACAAAACAGCTATAAATATAGGACTATCTCCTCAGCACAATAACAATTGAGACAATATTTGTTGAATTTATAATGCCACTTTTTATGCTCATTTTATTTTTTTAACTACAGTGAAAATAATATTATGACTTCCAAAGATATGTTGGTCAATTTCAAATTACAGATTATTTTGAAACTATGTCAAAATTCCAATTAATAAAAGAGATATTTAGGATGAAGCAGGCTGGAGTTTATGATGCACAGACAATATCCATCTACTAATGTTTTATCAGCAATGTTCACTGATTTATCTGGAAATTGAAGAATATTGATTGTGGTAATCCAATCATGAATAGTTTGAGGCTGATCCTGTAGTATTTGCAACAGAGATAATTGATTGAAGGACCAGAAAACAAAAAGGCAAGGTGTCGTAATGTTTTGTTCTTTCCATGTAAAACAATGCACTGCTGTATATGTAAATTTTAACATATAACAACAAAAATAAATAATGTACATTGTTCTGGGTATTTCCAGTTCTTTCATCAGCCATGAATTTGAGTTGTAAAACCTCCTTGTTATTTACTCTGTATGTTTGTATATATTCTCTGTATGTTCTTGTGCATATCAAGATAATAAACAATAGTACTGGTTACTGGAAATTTTCTTCAACGTATCCCAAGGGCAACATTGAGCCTTCTTATGTCCTCCACCAGATGCATTCCAGGGGCTACGTTGTCCTCACAATGTACTTCAGTGCTACCCTCAGAAAAGCAGCCCTATGACTATAATTGCATGACCATAATGGCAAGATATTTCTATTTTCCATACTATTTCTGCCTTTGGTCTTTATGAATTACTGCCCTAAATTAGGACCAATTTTGTCAAATTTGAGGGGAGCTCTTATTGATTTGCATCTTCTGCAAACTAAATTGAGACTGCACAAACTATTTCCTTTAGAAACCATTAACAGCTGTCAGACCACAAGACACTTCATGCAGTCTGTTTGAGTTGGTCACAGACTTTAGTCTCAGGGTTAAAAGAGAATATGTTAGAACCACAGCACCCACTTATTGTAGATCCATGATTTTTGAGAACAGACAATTAAGTGGCGTGGACTAACTTTAAAGGGTCTAACAAAATAATGGGGGAGAAATTGGTCTTCTTTGCGCCTGTTTCCAGGCAAAAAATGACATCATCTGGGCCTGATCTGCTATTTTAACCTGAGGCCCGAGCAGGGGAGTAGTGGTTGCTTCCTTGCCAGGCAAAACCTGCCGGGAACAGCAACCTGGACCAGAAGGCAAGTTTATATAAAAAAAAATTAAACCTTGGGCATTCCCTGCCCTGGGCTTCCGTCCCAGAGCACTTGCCTTGTGCTGGAACCGTTCCCCTGTATCCCTGGCAGTGGCCTCCTGCTACTTGATTTTAGTGGCTAGGCAGCCGCTTCCTGCCAACTTCCCAGCTGTTTTGGTTGAGAAATCGGCAAGCGACATGTTAATGAAGCCCGGATGTTAAAATCGGCCGAGCCTCCCTGCTATCGCTCCCAGATGGGTCGGCCATATGCTTTGCCATATTCCCACTCAAGAGTTGAAATTGAGTTCATACTCTCCTCATTAGCCCTAGCACAAGGGAAAGCCATCATTAGTGTAGTAAAACCAATGATGTACATATGTCTGGTCATCCGTTATTGCTTGATATGTACAGTTGCAACTATCTAATTTAGAATTCATGGTCCACATTATTTTTAAAACTGAAAAATACGTTTTTTTTTTACAAAGGTCTGACACAATATTTTAGAGTATTTTATTTAGAAAATAGCAAGGCTATAGCCAAGTATGTATTTCATTTGTGAATGTCACTGTGTCTTGCAATGAGGCAAAGCTGAGTTTGAAACAGTTGCTGGATATACGTATAGTCATTAAATTAAATGATGCTTGTTTTTAATTTTCATGATACTTTCGACTTAAGTTGTGAGCGCTGAATATAACTTCATACATAAAATTCAATATACTGTAGTCCTCACTTTAACTCCATCTAGTTAGAAACTATAATATTGTTTAATCAGGCTCATTTTTTCATTCATTTTAGCTTTACGATCTTTAAATGGTGGTGACTACTTAACCCACAGCAGCAGAAAAGAGTGTGTTCAGCACTTAGCACTGCCAACAAAGCACAGAGGATCCTTAATCAATGTAGTACACCAAATGGTTTACAGTATTTCTTTACCAAATATACTTGTATTTGATTGCCCATAATCTAATCACAAATTAACACGGGTTGCAGCCATTTCAGTTTGCTCTATTTAACCTGTTACAATATTCATCTGTATATAAATAAGTTATTTCAGAATATTTTTGACTACTTGGTCTGTGTTGTATTTCATTTCATGTGATCATTATTTCCATTACGTGTGTTTTACTGCTTTTGATGTTTTTGTTTACTTCAAAATGTGATGTATATGTTTCAATTTTGCCCCAAAGTTCACCCATTTTATTGTGCTATTTCACTGTGTATTTTGTTTATTTCAATAAATCTTTTATGTTCGGCACATTATGGTCTACTGAATTCAGTAAAAAAAAATGTTTTTCTGAAAATGAGAACTTTAAGTAGTCACTCATTTGTTTCTTGGAACAGAAATAGACACGCTGAACTTCCGCCTACACTAAATATGCTACTGAATTAACCATCGCTGAGAGAACAAGTTCATTCAACATTTCCATTCCAGCTGTCCAGAATTGCAAACATCTACTATTTTCCCTGGTTCTTAACCACTAATAGAAAACAAAGCTACCTTCTTTATCCTTGTTGAATGATCACTCACCATTCCAGATCATTTTCATTTGTATCCAGATAAGCAGCACTACTTGGGCCTGGAAAGTTAATATTCTAATTGTAGAATTTGAAACTTGACTTTGCAGAACACATGTCAAGTATGAGCATATATAACGCCTACAAGCTTTCCTATTGATGATTGAGACTTGGGCCCCGCCCAGCATCAGAAGTTAGCTTTTGCATTTTCTCATCACTGCTGCAGCAAGGTCCTTTACATTAATTCTCTGTAGTAGGTTCATAACACCTTGGCAATCAATTTTTTTGATATTTTAGTTCCGCAATTATTTATTAAATAGTCATTATTGTCAAAATAATTGTTTTCCAAGATTGTTTACCAGGTATGATTGATGGCATAATCAGTAAACAATTGTCTCACCTCCAGACTGATTGCAATGTCAAGGTGAACTTTTTTTTTTGAAGGTGAGGAACATAAATGGTGGGAAATTGACACTTTTCCATTTCTGACACAAGGGCCCCGATATTTACTGGTTGTGGGGGTGGGGGTTGGCAGTGGTAAGAGTTTTGGCCGGGCGCATGCTGTGCAATTTTGACTCCACAGCATGCATTTTTTTCTCAAGCAGGTTCCCTGCCCGGAAGCCAGCCTGATTGATAGGCTTGACTCCCTGTCGGGCAGGAAATATTCGGAAGGAGGCCGCAGCCCAGGAGGTGGAAGGGAGCCTGCAGCTGGGTTAGTGGGGGTGGGGTGGGGGGGGGGAGTGGTCACCAATCCTGGGGAGAGGGGTGTCTAATTGCGGGGGGGATTCTTTGCATGGGGGAGATGGGAGGTGTCCGATCCCCGACCCCGGGCGGTGGAGGGCTGGGGGGGGGGTCCGATGGAGGGCAGGGAAGCAGGTAAGCTTGGTGGACTGGGAGGAAGCACTCCTGCTCCTCTTGGCCCACAAGTAGTGCTGTAAAGACACTTACCTTTTCCATGAAACAGTTCTCGCCTCCCTTTAGTTGGTAGGTTTCCAGAGGCTTGGGAAACCCAGCCAGCCAGGGTTAAACCTGGAAGACAGGTTCAATATGAGGCATGCAGCCTCATTATAATATTTAAATGGCCAACCCGCCTCCTGGGAGCAGATTGGTTGTCTACAACCCCCATCTCACCGCTGTTGAAACCAGAAGTGGGCGGGTTGGAGTCGGGCTTGAGATTTTAAAAATGTTAACATCCCACCGACCCCAATCCACCTATTTTTGGGGATTAAAATTATCCCCAATGTCAAAGTCTATCATTCCCAGATCAAATACAGCACAGGCTGGATGTATAAGAATGCATCCTTCATTTTACCCAACAGTGTGCCTCATCCTAAACCTCAGAATATTTCCATTTTCTCACACCAGCTGTCCTCCTGGCCTTTCTGAGCAAGACTGCCAAGTTATTTTTGTGCCATGAACTCATAAGCACTATGAACTGGATTCAGACTGCCCAAACTTGTTTCAGTTAAGATCTTATCTTCATCCCAATTTATCTCCAACCCTTATCTCCATTCCATTAGTCTGAGCTGGATTCGTACCAGTCTCAGATGTGAAAGGACAATGTTCTAACCCCAATGTTGTTCAGGCTGAACTTTGAATATAAATCAGTGGCACATTCTTTGCACCAAAATCTCTGGGGAAATAATTGTACGAAAGCAGGTAGAGCAGCTCTATATTAGCTGATGACAATCTGTGTGACCATAGATGTTTCACAGCACTAACCATTTCTGATCGTTTCAGAAATCAACACAACTTTCCTTAGCCACTTCCAAGGAACAATGGCCTAGACATTCAATAACGCAAGAAAACGGGCGCGGGCACCACAATGTGAGATATGCCCGTGCCCGTTCAAAAAGCGCAGGCAGCACGTCGACTTCATGCTGCCTGAATCGTGCTGCCTGCTAGTTATCATGATTGTAGCGCAAAGCCTAGCGCTGAACGCACTGCTGACAGGCTGTGCGCTCAGCAGGGGGCCGAAGTTCACGTTGCTTGAGCGAGGCTAGTTTTACTTAAAGCTAGCCTGCTCCTCTTAAAGGCAATCTGCAGCTCTTAGAGGAGAACTGCATTCTGCAGATAACATTTTTTTTAAGTGCTTCAGCACTAGGCAGTCTACACCTCTTAAAGGTGAGCTGCCTTCTGCTGATCAACAATGGTAAAAGTGCTTCAGCACTAACACAAATGGCTCAACAGGCCATGGAAAGGGCACCCAGGGTCTCAGACGCAGCACTTGAGCTTTGTGTAGAGGGTCAACACTGGAAGAGAGGTCCTCTACCCACAGGGGGCCAGGAGGCCCTCCAGAAAGAAGGATGTGGGACCAGATCGCCAAGGCGGTCACTGCCAGAAGTGTCACCCCCACAACCTGGCTCCAGTGCCCAAAAAAGTTTAATGACCTCAGAGGAGTGGTCAAGGTCAGTGAATGCATCTTCAAAAGCTGTCTCCTACCAACTGCACCACTAGCCTCACACACTGCTCAATGCACCACACCCCCATCACTCACCTACCAACAATCTCTACCAAACACGAGGCACACCTCACATTCCTAGCTTCACCTCACCCCCTTGGAAGAGATGGTGCTGGCCATTCTTGGCAGGGGCATGGCTGAGCCCTTGGCCAGCAGTGGGGCTGAAAGAATATAAAATGGTTGTATCCTCATATGTTATCCTCCTTCTCACATCTCATTCCCTCTCATTCCATATGGTGTAAGCATGCACCTCTTGCTTTACCCCCCTCCCCTCACCACAACCTTACCCTTATGCCTTCCTCATTTCAAACACCCAAGAAATCCAGCCTGCCCAACCAATAGGTCAACAAGAAGAGGGAGAGGTGAGTGAAGAAGAAACACCATCACTCGATTTCACACATCCAGCCACCTGCTCCTTGAGGTCGTCCTGCAAGGCCCTCTGCAGTGTCCCCCACTGAAAGTCAGCAGCCTTCCGCCAGCCATGCAGGCAGCCACTGGGGTAGCACTGCATAACAGCACTAGGATAGGCAAAACAGTCACTAACGGAATGCACAAGGGTGGTTAGTTGATTTTTTGATGTAATATTGGATGCATATATGGATAAAGTTGGATTGGAAAGTTTGCTTTGCTTTGGCTTTTATTTCCGCATTGTGGCCAAGAGGATGTGAAGATGGTCAGTAACAGAGGGAAGGTAAGGTGTGGGACAAATGTTGAAATGAGAATTGGGATTCTGTTCACTGGTACCGTAGGCAGATGATTCAATCCTGGATATCCTGGCCAGAAAGGGGCTGTCTGGGTTGTCTCCTTCCTTCCGCTTCCTCCTCTTCTGCTTTTTGCTCTTCTGCTTCCTCCTCTTCTGCGAGCAGCTTGTCCCTTTTGCTGGCTCTGCTTCCTCTCCATGTCATGCTGCAGCTCAAGGGGGACTGCAACTAGAGCTCCAGGACTGGGAGCAAGTGGTGTTCTCAGAAGCCTTCCTTTAAGAGCCAAAGCCTTGTAAATGTCCAGCAGCACTCCCTGTACACTTTAACAACTTTTTTATTGTTTGTATTGCACCGAGCCACTACACCAATAAAATTTAAAGAAACCAGTCCAAAAGCAAAAATCTAAACTTACCTGAAAGCTGTGTGTGTCCTTTTAAGAAACGTTGGCAGTCGGTCCGTCGTACTGCTGCACGCATGTTCTGCTGTGCGTGGTTTTGGAGAAGGCGTTAATAAGAGCGGCGACGTTCAAAATCTCAGATGATGCGTCAATTCAGCACTGCACGCTGATTGACGTCACGCTCTGGATCATATGTAATGCGAGCGCACGCAACGGCAGCGCTGCCAACCTGCCCAAAATGGCTGGCCGCCGTGTTCCGCGCCGGAAGCGGGCGGAAGCGAGGCAGCCGGCATTTTTTTCTTCCAAACTGCCTTAACGGCCGGTGCAAATGGCTCCAATTTCCCGGCCAATGTACTTTAAATAAAACTAAGACAGTCCATATTCTAAAGAAACGTTTGACAGAATGATAGGGTTGATTCTCCGATTATGGGAAAAATGCAGTTGCAGTTGTGCCGCCTGTGTGTGCAGCTGTGCTGATGAGGTAGGCTGCAGATCCCAATGGATCTGGTGAGGTCACCTAATTTTAAATATCCTCCCTGTGTATTTTCCATGTGTGGAGGGAGTCTTATGGCAACAAGTGGGTGGGGGATGTACCCTTAAAGGGCTGCTTTTTTTAAATGCCCGCTGTTCATTTCTCTTGCAGGTTGACTGTTTGAGCATACTATGGGGAAGATGCTTATGCACCCTGGAGCAAGTGGTGGGAACTGCGCAATGATGAGAGTCTGGATATGCTGCCAGAGGAGGTACAGCAGAAGAAGATGATACTTTTTGGGGCTGAGGAGAACCCTGTCACCCAAGCTAATACACAGCAAGCATGGTAGAACGTGACCGCCTGAGTAATTGCAGTCTCCTACGTCCATATATTGTGGGAGCAAATTAGAAAGACTGAGAAAGAGTGCCAAGGTAGGCTTGATTAAAAATGCACCCACTCAAAGGAAAGGAATACCTGTATTATGCATGCACTAAGCAGTGATCCCACAGCATAGAGTCACATCAGCAAAGCAATAGCAACAATAATTTATATTTATAATAGCGCCTTTAACATAGAAAATGTGCCACAGCACTTTACATGGGGGGTGGTGGGGAGAAGGAAAAAAGATAAAAGGAATGAAGGAGCAGATGCCAAACTATAATGAGAGAGTTAGGAGAGGTGACTGAAAGCTTGGTCGAAAAGATTTTTTTTTTCGAAGACTGAATGAAGTTGCAGGGATATGTGGAGCAAGGTTGTGAAGGGATTTGAAACCAAGGACAAGATTTTAAATTTACTGCCTTGGTGGACAGGAAGCCAATGTGGGTCAGTGAGGATAGCAATATACATGCCAACCATCAGCATTTCATAGTGACAGCTTTTTGGGGGCTTGGTCAGTGTGTCAGCATTTACTGACAAAAATCAGTGCAAACTGGGACATTCTCTCTCCAGTACCACTTCTACCTGAGTCACGTTGCTAAGGTATTTGACCAGGTCCTCCTCTCTTCTCAGCCTTTGCTAGTGTTAGGACAAGGATTGCAGTCTCTATACTGTAGTCAAAACTCTGCTGAGAACAGGAGTTCCCAACAACGGTATACAGAAGTGGTAATCCCTAGCGTAGAACCAGCAGTGACACTGAGGGGAAAGAGGAACCTCGCCTGATACATTGGCAGCTGGACTCAGGTAAGGGCTGGACTGAGTGGTGGTGGGGAATGGATGGCAATGATGGGGAAAGGGGGAAATGAAGAGGAGAAGGAAGGAGAAGTGGATGTTAATGAAAGGGGGAAAATGGATGGCAATTGAAGGGGCAAATGGATGATAATATAGGGGAAGTAGATTGTAATGAAGGGGAGGGAGAGGGAAGAGGAAAGACGTTGCAGCTGAGAGTGGTGTTTTGGATTGGGAAGGAGAATGCCAGCATTAACTGAGAGGATTGGGGAAGGAGATTGCCACCTTGATCTCGGGGTGAGTGGTGGGGCTAGAGAGCCAACTTGAACTCCAACGGGTTGAAGTGGAAGAATGGCAGTATGAACTGGGAGGGTTGAAGGAGAAGATAGGTCTTTGTGAAAGGGTTAAGAAGTTGAATGGTTTACAGTGTCTCTGTGAACTTGGTCTGGAGGGGGTAAAGTTCTTTTATGAAGTGGGGGTTGGATGTGGGACCATGACTGTTGAGATAATGTTTGGCTAAGTGATGGTCTAGTTGGTCTATTGAAAATCCAAATGTCTCTTCGTTTTTCTTTTTTTCAGATTAAAAATCTCTTAATTGCGAAGTATAGAAGTTCTTAAAATGAGCTAAAATGCATCATTTTAAATGGTCGAGCAGCATGCACAGAGTTCAAAAGCCATATAACATGGGGGATTCATTTAAATTAATCTATATACACTTTGGGCTGGATTTTGTCTTGGGGTCGGGTTGGGGTCGTGTAATCCGCATTTTGTGTTTCCCCCCCGACTCCAGATTAATGTGGATGGCTGATGCAATTTTTACTTAATTGGGCAATTGAGTTGGAGTATGTGGGAACCCATGAACTAATTAGTGTTTTCAGTCTGAAAGTCGCCTCTGATGATGTCATCATTGCTGACTGCCTAGTCTCAGAGACTGTTGCTGAGAGAGGACCTGCCTGGCTTTTGATGTGAGTGGACCTGGATGCAAAAATGGGGGGGGGGTGTAGTGTAGAGGAGAGAGACAGAGACAGAAATTTTTTTACCAAGCAAGTCCTCCCCGGCAGTCTCTGAAGACATTCAATGCAGTAGCATCAGAGGCGACGTTCAGACCTAATACTACTACTACTACCTTCATCACATCTCCATTGTAATAGTGGACCTGCAGCCGATAGTCAGCTATCCACTTGTGCTCCCGCCAGGTTTCACTGGAGTGTTTCACACCAGGCGTGCTTCACGTCAGAAGAGGGTTAAACTAGCTACAGCATTTCAAAATGGCATTACAGAGCCAATTTAGGGCTTGTTAAGGGCTTTAATGGCCTCTCCCGCCTCTTGAAGGCGGGACGGAGTCGGGAACCCCGTGACTGATTCTGTCAAAATTGCGTGGAGGCGGGATGGAGTCGGGATGGGGTCGGAAACCCCGACCCCGCAAATTTAACCCCCCACACGCCTCCAAACCCGACTCCATGGGTCATTCAAAATCCAGCCCTTTGGCACTATAATGAGGCTCATGCACACTCTCAAAGCAACCTTAAAAAAAGCTAAAACTTTCAATCCTGCTGAATCCAGAACTCAGCATCACTGATACTCGGGCCTACTTACTTGGTTTCACAGTACCTGTGAGGGCCGAGGGACCGCTCCCCAATTGCAACATTAAAGTATCAGGTCTCAGCTCTAAGACTCAAAGTGAGCTAGAAATGTTGCTCAATTGGACGAAACATTTTCCAGTGAGAAGTTAGATCAGCCATTGCCTTTTCAGCCAACACTTTTGGGAGATGTTAGAGCATTTACAATCAGACATCAGGGTAAGTACCGGAATATGAAATCGTTGTTATTATCTAGAATTTAGTCACTTAACTGATAGCATCGTCATCTCTTTAGCAAGAATTCTATGATTAGCAGCCTGGAAATTACTATGAGCAATGTTATTGTATAAATGCTTAACACACTCATATCAAATACATTTTAAATGAGTTAATGCCTCCATTAAAACAATAGAGAGAGGAAATTGCTATGACTGCATTATGTGTTAGTTTGATAACGTCACTTAGAGTAATTTGCAGGCTACTATTCCAAAGTTGTTTACTAATGTCACAAGTATGTAGAAACTACTGGGATGGGAAAACCAGACTGGCAATGTTTTGTTTTTGAACCCCAGATTTTTGTCTAATCATAAAACTTACACAAGGCCTACATAGTGAATTTTTATTGTGTTTACACTGACCCCAGCTTTAACCTCTTCAACCCAAAAAACTCAAGACTAACAGGAATTCCTTTTGAAAACAGTGGAAGTTCCAGAAATATTTAGGTAACAGGGAGACACAGTAGACATTTTGCAAGTATGGTGAATTATTTTGTATATCTTGAGCGTTATAAGCTTGAGATTCTAAAATTAAAGCTATAATTAAGTTTGCTAATAGCTAAAATTGCTATTAAACATTGAAAATAATGTACTTAAATATTAATGGGTTTATATGACCATGAGATTACATTGCCCAATGACCACACATATACATTCCCAGCAAGAGTCACTGGGTAGTGATCAGGAGTAGGCATCCCTTGACGGGAAAAATAAGGTCTCACAACCAAAGAATTTTTATAAATGCTTTTGCAGTCAGTCACATTTATATGGTTGCTCTGTTGAGCCTTGTACATATTTATCTCACTCAGGAAAGACATCTTGTGATGTTATGGTTGTATTTGCTCTGTATGAATGATGACCTTGCTATTTTTACAGCCCATAAACTGACCGAAATTGAGCGGTTTAAACACTTATGGGGAGAAATTCAGTATTGCCCCGTTTGGGGGCGCTAACTTTAGAAAGCTGGGAAACTTAGCGCCAGGCGCTAATGAGTCCCAGCTTTTTCAAAATTCGGTGTTTGCGCTCCAGGAAGGAAGTGGAGTGCGAAACCAAGCGCTCCACTTCTTCCTGGAATGCTAAAGGATGCAGGTGGGGCGGTAGTGGTGCAGCGCTGCACAATGTCCCGTGCAGCGCTGCCGCAATCCGAGTCTCCTTCCCTCCCTTAAAGGGAAGGGCCATCGCTGCACGCTCTGCATAGGGACCAGTTAGCTGGTCCCCGACGGCAGCCGCGATCCGGCCCGATCAGCCCCATGCACTCCAGCAGAGTGCTGCGCTGATCGATCGCGGCCCAGGAGCAATCGAAAAAAAATCTCTTGAAGCGTTGTTAACATTTTTCTCCTACCCGCGCCAACATCCCCTTTTATTTGCGTCTCCGAAGCTCCCGGCCTCTCAAACAACGCCTCCTGCAGCTGTAGGTGTTGTCGCCCGGCGATGCTGCAGGGGGCGGAACCGAAGTTCGGGTCCCGTGCGCTACGGGGGCGATGCGCACGGCAATGACGTCACAATCTCCGGGCGCAGGAGATCGTGGCGCAAAGTGTTACCGCCGCCGCAAACCTCTCGGCCAAGTTAGCAGGAGTCGTTCATCTCACCGCGCCCGGTCGGTAAGTCATTAGCGCCCCGTTATCGCCCCCCGGAGGCAATAACGGGAGGCGCAAACCAAACGAATTTCTCTATAATTATCCCTCCAAACTTTCTTTCCTGAAAGTACAGACTCATGCTGACTCTAGAGGTGCCAGCCATCCTCCAGTATTTTACCCAAGTGGTCATTCTTCATGAGCATCCTGGAATTGAGTGTCAACCGGCTACTCAGCTGTGAGGGCATCACAATTGAGTTTGATCCCTTTCTGTACCTATGCCCACACATGCACATGTTAGCACGGGTAACAGGATAGATGTCAGGAATCCTAAACTTTACTTTTTCCCCTTTGTAGCTTAGCAGTGCTGTGGCCAATTACAGCTACCCTCTCAGGCTGAGATCGGTTAAGTCAGCACAATCATCAAAAAAAATCAATTTTCTAAATATTCTAAATATAGCAAAAATCTACAGAGGCTGTTAAAATTTGACCTGCAACTGGTTTGTAAAAAGATCATAAAAACGCAGTTGTACCAATGATACTGTGGAGACATGCTTCAAGGGAATCCCCTTGCCTTACAACATCTGAACTTATCCTTAGGACATATCTAGGGTATGTCTTCACTTATCATAGTACTTATCCCATGACGACGCGACTACTTCAAGCATTTTATCGTCTTTAGTGATGTTACGGCACAAAAATGTCACATTATTTCAGGGTGATACCTTGGACCTTTCAAAATACCAGGCAGAGGAGTATATCAATTAAAATTACGGAGATGAATCAAACCCCATAACAAAGACAAGACATGAGGAGCCAGACTACTACTTCTGCCCAGGAGTTAATTAAAACCTTAGTATAGGAATGCAAGCTGTGAAATGAGAAAACCTGGAAGTTCCTCCACACCCTGGCTTTTTGAACTTTGCTACAGCTGATAAATGTACAAGGCTGAAACACCCTGAAATAGTCAAACCTCAGTACTTATATCTCATGTTTCTTCACCTGTATGATGCACACAGGTTGCATACATCTATCACATAATGTGGTGCACATCCATCACATATTCTAAGTGCATTCTGTATACAATTTGCACTTTACGTATAAAAATTTGCATGAGCCAGTGTATCGTTCTATGATGAAGCATACTTACCACAGACACATAATGATTGTGTCTTGCACAGAATTACTACTGTGTCATAGACACAGCCTGGAGATATTTCAACTAGTCATTTCAAGTTTCTGCCTCAGATTATAGTGAATATAACTATAATTAATTGTATTTAACTTTTATACTTAATACTGATATTTAATTTTTCTGGAAGGTTTTCTAGTGATTGAAGTAAAGGACATTTTAGTTTTTCTCACTTACATTCGCAGTGCCATTCCTTCCATTTCATATGTTGCTATTGGCAGAACCTACTACGGTAACAACATTAAAATTGAATTCATTTAACAACAACAACTTGCATTTATACAGCACGTTTAACATAGAATATCCCAAAGCCCAAAACCCGCAAACAATTGCTATAAAAATGTCTCTCCTTCCAACTTTCCCTGACTGCAGCTGAGGATTCCTTTCGTTTGCGCTGGAAGTTGCCGACATTTACAGCCCATGATTGGTGGACGGGAGTAGGAACTGGTGGTAGTCAGGTGGACTACGACAAAAAAGTCATCAGCGGCCCTACCTGCATCATTTGACCCCAATTTGCATATATGCATGAGTGTCGCGCTTGGTTCTGACGGGAGATCTGGCCAACACAGTACCTCAGTGCTTTCACCAGTTGCATAATGTTGGTCCTGATACCGCCAATTTTTAAGCACAAACGAGGTGCTAGCGACATGGAAATCGCTCCCTATGGAGTCAAATTTCTGTAATTTACACTGTTTCTCTGGGGTTTCTGCCAGTCTTCCATCCAAGTCACGGCGGGAGATCAAGAGAAGCCCTGTGGAAATTCTTGGTGCACATCACTAGTCTAATAACTTGTTTCCTTCACACTGACCGTAGAAAATCTGGGTATAATATATTAGAAAAAGCATGCTTAAGGTGAACGTAGCTTTGTTTGTACTTCCCTCCCCACAACGTCTTATTTTCAATTATTTACATTATAATTTTTTTCCTCTACTTTCAACCAAAAATTTGCAATTTTTGATTAAAGTGCCATTTTATTTATTTATTCTTTCCTCAGTTAATGAATAAATACAGAAGATTTCCTTGTCTTACCACTAATGTCGCACTGCAGATTTATAGTTCTTGTTGAGGTTGTCTTTGGCGTAGTACTTCCCAGGGAGGTTTACCCCTCCCTATCTCTAATGACCAGCATCTAAACAGGTGGGTCACTGTTTGGACCTGGCTGATTGACCAACTCCATCTTCAACCTCCGAGGTCAATATCAAAGAGGCTCATGAACATCCCTCTCTGTCCCTGGGCCAAACATCAATCCTACTCAGCAATACACTAAAACCCTCATCCCAAACAACACCGTTGATTCAGAATTTTTATTTAATGGTGTAAACTGTATAAAATGAAACCTTTCTTCTTTCTTTGGATTTTTTTTTCCCACGACTTGCGCCTCACATTTATTTGGAAGCTTCATGCCTGGATGTCACAGTATGCTCTGGGCGTTGCTCCACAGCGGCAGGGAGAAAACTACAACTTCCATCAATCTTGTCACGCACGTACACACGCAATTTGTTCATAGCAGCTGGATATCCCCAGTGCACAAAGGCTGGCTGAAATTTCTAACTCAAACCTCAGCCTGCAAACAGAATCACAGGCGCATTTAGGAGAACTTCGTGCAGGCATTTTTAACATTAACCAATTATTTGATGATTTTTTTTGGTATTGTTTGATATGCCAGCAATGTTATTTCTTGGATGCATTGACTTGGGTGAAAGAAGGAAAATGGCAGCTGAAGGTAATGTGAAGAAATTACTTGAGAGTTTTGATGGGCCGGTTCTATGGTACTTCCTGATTCATGAATGAGAGCTTTGAAATGATAATTGATTGCTCGGGTTTCTGCTAATTACTCATTCTTCATCGGTACTTTTTGCTACTTATAAGTTATGCAATTTTAATGGTTGTGATAATTACATGAGCCCTCAGCTAAAAACTTCATATCTATATAAAGCCTGGAGTCTGATGCACATTCATGGCATCAATTTGTGGGATATTTAGTAACTTAGCAAACAGTGGTTATCTGAGCTGATTATAATTTTTTGCCATATGGACATTTGCGGAACACCTCCGTTCAGTCTGTAAGGGTGACCCTGAGCTTCCGGTCGCCTGTCACTTTAATTCTCCGCTTCACTCCCACTCTGATCTCTCTGTCCTCGGCCTATTACATTGTTCCAATGAAGCTCAACGTAAGCTCGAGGAACAGCACCTCATCTTTCGATTAGGCACTTTACAGCCTTCCGGACTTAACATCAAGTTCAACAATTTCAGACAATAATCCCTGCCCCCATTTTTCATGCTGTATGATTTTGCCATTCCCATTTGCAACATTTTATTTTCCTGCCTCTTACATAAGCACAGTATGTTCTTTCAACTCCTTCCTCCCCTCCTAAACCGCCCCCCCCGCCTGCCCCCTGTCTCTGCACCTGCTTAATATCTGTTACATCTCCAGCTTTTTCCAGTTCTGATGAAGGGTCCCAGACCTGAAACGTTAACTCTGTTTCTCTCTCCACGGATGCTGCCTGGCCTGCTGAGTATTTCCAGCATTTTCTGTTGTTATTTCATAATTTTTTGCCATTTGGACAACAACAACTTGCATTTATACAGCACCTATAATATAGTAAAACACCCCAAGGCACTTCACAGGAGCGTTAAAGAAAGAAAGACTTGCATTTATATAGCGCCTTTCACGACCACCGGACGTCTCAAAGCGCTTTACAGCCAATGAAGTACTTTTTGAAGTGGAGTCACTGTTGTAATCTTATCAGATGAAATTTGACACTGAGCCACATAAGGAAATATTAGGACAGATGAGAGGTATGTTTTAAGGAGTATCTTAAAGGAGGAAAGAGAGGTAGAGAGGCGGAGAGGTTTAGGGAGGAAATTCTAGAGATTAGGGCCTAAGCAGCAAAAGGCACGGCTGCCAACGGTGAAGCGTTGAAAATTGGGGATGCACAAGAGACCAGAATTGGAGGAGCGCAGATTTATTGGAAGATTGTAGGGCTGGAGGAAGTTACAGATGAGGAGGTTACAGATAGGGAGGGGCGAGGCCATGGAGGGATTTGAAGACAAGGATGAGAATTTTTAAAGGTGACACTTTCAGCTGTGACACCTCTGAGGCCACACTTTCAGGTATAACGCTATGAATATGCTTCAAGTGAAGTTCTTAGCTGAATGCACGTATAATTGTCACAACCTCTAACATTGCATAGCCTGTCCAGAAAATGCACTCAGGATTTTTTGGAATGTAAAAGCATTCTCGTGAAAATTTCCTTTTGTTTCTTTTTGTATCATTTGGTAGTGTGGTGCCTAGTGTCTACATATACATTAGTGATCCCTTTCAATTTGTACTTCTTAAATTTCAGATATTTTCATATTCATAAAATGTATTACCTGCTGCTTGGAGACATTGCAGGTTCCTTACAACATGACACTAGGCATACTGCACTGTTTGTACTGATACTGGTATAATCCCAGTATACAATTCCAAACTAGAGGGCAAACTTTCATAGAAACATAGAAACATAGAATCTAGGAGCAGGAGTAGGCCATTCGGCCCGTCGAGCCTGCTCCGCCATTCAATACGATCATGGCTGATCATTCAAATCCAGTACCCTGTCCCTGCTTTAATCCCCACAGTATACATATCCCACCCTAGCCCCGTAACCCCACGTATTTAATTCCCCCTAACATATCCCATCCTATCCCCATAACCCCACATATTTAATCCCCACCCCCTAACACTAAGGGTCAATTTATCATAGCCAAATCAACCTAACCCGCACATTTTTGGACTGTGGGAGGAAACCGGAGCACCCGGAGGAAACCCACGCAGACACGGGGAGAATGTGCAAACTCCACACAGACAGTCACCCGAGGTCAGATTCGAACCCGGGTCTCTGGCGCTGTGAGGCAACAGTGCTAACCACTATCACTTTCATATCAGCATGATTTTGTTAGTATAATTGGTTTGCACTACCAGGCTCGGAATTGAGAGAAGTATGATATACATTCACTGGGACATTAATATGTTAATGGGGCAGATTCTGCGGTGGGTATGACGGCCTAAACTCTGAGAATACGCCATCATGCCGCCTTTGAAATACACCGCAAGTTCAGGATTTCCGCCCTAAATCCCGAACTTGCGATCTGTCAAGGTACGTCTTGACAGATGAACAGCATCGACGGGGAAATACTAATTGCTGGCGCAGAGTTGGGCTAATTGCCCACCAACTGCCCAGCAATTACGTCCGAAAATGTTACGGTTAGTGAAAGCAGGCGCAAGAGCTTTTTTTCACTTCTTAAAAGATGTACAGGAAACTCGCGTTTAAACGGCACCTAAATATCTGGAATTCTCTAATAACCGGCAAAATTCATACTCCGAAAACAACACCTCAATAACCGGAAATGTTGCCGAGTCCGAGTCCGAGTCCAAGTCTCCTGCGGTGGTCGAGTTAGTCAGTGGGGGTAGTTCTCCAAACTGCCACTACTCGGCTTCTTGGCGCTGTCGGAAGTCTCTTCCGATCCGAACACCTCAATAACTGGAAATGTTGCCGAGTCCGAGTCCATTTAACACAACATTCTGTAGGGGAGTACCCAATTATACTGCACATTTCTGATTTTTTTATTTTTGTTTGTTAAAAATAGCCTCGGTAGATATACCTCTCCGTTATCTGGAATTTTTAATCAACCGGCACCATCCCGGTCCCGTCGGTGCCGGATATGGAAGAGTTTCCTGTATATTGATTACATTTTGGTGGAGGAAACTTTTTTTGTCGGTCGATCTTCATTTTAATTATTGAGAAGTTGAATAAGAAAGTTAAATAAAGTGAAAATCTATCAGATTTCAGTGACCAAGTCTGTCCTTTCAACTCAAAAATGAACAACATAACAAACAATATAATGCATCTATAACAAGGAAAATAGATTTATCTATTACCAGTTTAAATGAGGTCTGAATAATATATTTTAATTCTGAAAATTAACATTGAATATTCTGAGGTTCAACAACATTACTTGTAGGAGTGTTAGACTTTTATTGAGTATCAAAACAGGAAATTGTATACATAGGGACTAATACGTTGTGAGTTGGATAAAAAAAATGCTGATATATGAAATATGTCCAAGTACCAGTTTAATTAAAAGTTTTTAGAAGTTTTTAAAATGTAATTTCAGTGGAAGAGATTGAAAGAAGTTTCTGTGGGCGTGGCATGGTTTTGACAGCTTTTGTGGGCGTGTCTTCCCTTATGCGTAGGCTGTATGCTACGCTCCTGGCCTTCGTGATGTCATATGCTGCGCACAACTCTGCAGTGCCGAAGAGCAAGTCTCCGTCCTGAACCTCGCACAAGGTAAGTTGGTATTCTTCTCGTAGGTCGGCGGCGTACTCCGGAGCAACGTCGCCGACCACAATGTTTGGGCTATACCTGGTATAGCTGACACCTGGCAGACTGAATGAAGTTGCAGCATAATTATGCAGGTTAAAAAAACATAACACACAATTCTGTGTAGCTAGCGATCGCAAAGAAAATGCTGATACATACAAACACTAGAGTGCTTAATAAATATGTTCAAATTTATGTAAACAGCAATAAAATTCAACATATTCACATTATCCCTCAATCCAGTCATTGAATTCCAAACCACTTTTCATTCATTCCAAACATAATGCTCAGAAATGATTGGAAGTACAAAATGTTCTCATTATCTGGTATATAATACTCAATGCACACAATATAGTCAATCCACCCAACATAGCTAATCCACTATTAACAATGTAAGTGTATGCACAGATTTCAGTTCATCAGCCTCCAACTGATGGTGCAATCTTTAAAGCTTCTTCTTAGGCAGTCCCTGGGAACCGAGGATGACTTGCTTCCACATTAAAAATGAGTTCTCAGGTGACTGATGAGTCCAATGCAGGATCGACAGTCTCTGTCGCAGGTGGGGCAGACGTTGGTTGAAGGGGTGGGTGGGCGGGGTGCTTGGGTTGGCGTGCGCCCCTTGCGCTGCTTGCGCTTGGCTTCTGCTTGCTCCCAGCGAAGAGACTCGAGGTGTTCGGCGCCTTCCCGGATGCTTCTCCTCCACTTTGTGCGGTCTTGGGCCAGGGATTCCCAGGTGTCGGTGGGGATGTTGCACTTTTTCAAGGAGGCTTTGAGGATGTCCTTGAAGCGGTTCCTGTGCCCACCTGGGGCTCTCTTGCCGCTTTGTAGCTTTAAAGCTACAAAAGGGCTTGCCATCCTGTCAACTTCTCATTAAAGGCTTAACCTTTATTAAAAGGTGGTTCAGTGGACTGCTTGAAGTCTTACAACATTTAGCTTTGCACCAGCTGCATCTATCCAGTAACAAGCGTAAAGCTGAAGTTATGTGACTCCCCCAAGCTGGTCTCACACCACTAAAGAAAATTCAAATTGCTTGCAGTTTTCTGCTGAGAAGCTGGAAATATGCTGCACTTCCTGCATCAATGTGACATCGTTTTCACCAATGAAGGAAATGTAGTATAACCGATCCATTAGCTGACTGTATTTCCAAATGTTATGCATCGTCACAGGTTTAGAACCATCTAATATCCTTATAGCATTTTGGTAAACAACATATAGAACAAAGAATCCTCTCATAACACAGATTAAGAAGCTTAATAATGGTTACTACAAATTAAAAGGAAACTCACTAACACCAAATTCCAATTCAAAACTGATTGAGTTATTTGAATTTTTTTCTAAACAATGAATCCAATCCATCATGAAAAAGGTATTTTACACTGTACTAAAAGAAGGTTGTTAAATTTCATGCACTTTTCTTATTCTATTACATTCAATTGTTTAACTGCTGATTCAACTCTCCCCAACTTTTTACAACCATCTGTTTCCTCTCTTGCACTGTACTCGATGACGGATAGCCAACTAATTAAAATTTTGCACTGTTCTTTTTTGACAGTTAATGGAACAATTGTAGCCCTTTCTCAATCAGAATTAGTGACATCCGTTGAATAAAATATATTTGTTCTATTAACAGATTCAAGTACAACTGGGAGTCATATTTAAAATATTCACAAATAACGTTTAAATTTGTAACCAATGCAAAAGTGATGACTACATTTTAATATGGAAATACAGAAATCATGCAATGCCTCGTTAAAAATCTAATTAAGTGCTTTAATGAGTTTTACTAATTATTTAAATCCATTTAATTAAGTCGTGAGCTATTATTTGAATACCTTTCCTTTTCAACAACATTTGTTTAAATGCAGAATCAGAGACCAATTTCCTCAGTTTATATTTGAAGGATGAGCTCATTCCCATTTCTAAGCAGAGGGATGACTTCATTTTTAATCAGAAAGTGAGCTAATTCCCAGTTTCAATCAGAAGGGGGAATTCATTCCAAGTTTGGTATCAAACTGCAACTTCTGTCTCTTTTGGTAACGCATTCGCATTCTGTAAAGATAGAAACATGGAAACAAAAACATGTTATACTTTTTCACTTAATGCTTTTTGGCTTTGGCCAGGTGTCTGATGTGTGCAGAAACCCATCATCATACTTGGGTTATCAAACCAAACAACTGAGAAATCCGAATTTGCATAGATTCTCTTTGCTCGACATGGAGTGTACATTCATCATAAAGATGCACCCCACTTACCTAAGCCCAGAGAATTTAAGCACAGGTTGGCAAGAACCAAGACATAGGGACCAACTGTGTACATGGACCTACTGGAATGTAACCACTTTAAAGCTGCACAGCTTACCAGCACACAGCGCTGCTAAACTTCCTGCTGCTTGTGCAGGTAGGACCATATTACCCATTAGCGTATTGGTTTGCAGAGTTATCTGGACCTGACTGGGAAGAGCCCCGAGTTCCCAGTAGCAGGTCCACCTCTCCATGTCCCATCAGTGAGCCTGACTAGCTGGTCAACTACAGTGCCCTGGAGTATTATGGGCCTGACCCACTCACCAGCTGGATTTCCAAATCTGCCACAGAGGATTAACTCAGTTCCAATTTCTCATTGCCTTGATTGTCACCATGGAACTGACTCAATTCCAAAAGAGACCCTGCTTACCCCTTCCTCCCCCCAACCCCTCCTCCGAGGATAGTAATTAGTTGGTCATTAGTGTGGATTTGAGGGCTCACTAGGCAGAGAGCAGTTACCAAGTGGTACGATGAGCAGCACAACTTGCCATAAAATGTGTCTCTCTGTGACCCAATCAAGAAAAAAACACTGCATCCTGGATATATGAGCACTTGTATTCAGCCTCCAGATAACACATTCCGGTGGTGGTTAACCCGAGCCTTAGAACTTCCTCGGGAGCTAGATGATAGAGATCTGCTTTTAGCATTGTGCAAGGATCTATGCAAGACATCTTATGACATGGCAGCACCTTGATGTTCCAATCATCCAAGAAATGAGTGCTCCAGCACGCTTGAGGAGAAATTGGTTACACAGCAGGAACATTTCTAATGTCAGGATCTGGGTGGGACAGCTGGAGATGGGTGAGCCTAGTGCATGGAATCGGACTAGATATTTCTCCTCAAAGGTTGGTAAGCAATAGGTCAGTTATATGCTTAGGAGCTGCGAACTATGAAAAACTGTTTGGGCATATTATCTAACACACTACAAGTTTAATCTGTATTGGGACTCTGCTGTCATTGAGGAGAGATGAGAAAGATCAGCGCGTGGTTGACCCTTTATAATGTGGTCGCAAGGAACTGTGTCTAAACTAAAGTTGGTGTTTATGAAAACCCTAAGGTACAGAAAATGAATTGATAGTTGGGCTAGGTGGCCCTTGTACCTTCAAATAAATTACCTTTTGAGCTATATATAGACACAGTACTGCACCTAGGGGCAGTCACCATACCCCACTGGTTAGCCCATTGTTCAAGATGGCAAGTCAAGTGCACTACAACCCCAGGCGAGGCTATCAACAGCACATTGGTGAAAAGAAGCACTGGTTGGCACACAGGAAACAAAGAGTAGGAGTAAATGGGTACTTTTCAGAATGGCAGGCAGTGACCAGCGGGGTACCGCAGGGTTCGGTGCTGGGACCCCAGCTGTTTACATTATATATTAATGATTTGGACGAAGGGATTAAATGTGATATCTCCAAATTTGCGGATGACACTAAATTGGGAGGCAGTGTGAACAATGAGGAGGATGCTAGGAGGCTACAGAGTGACTTGGACAGGTTAGTTGAATGGGCAAATGTATGGCAGATGAAGTACAATGTGGATAAATGTGAGGTTATCCACTTTGGTGGTAAAAATAGAGAGGCGGACTATTACCTGAATGGTGGCAGATTAGGGAAAGGGGAGGTGCAACGAGACCTGGGCGTCATGGTACATCAGTCACTGAAGGTGGGAATGCAAGTGCAGCAGGCAGTCAAGAAAGCAAACGGAATGATGGCCTTCATAGTAAGGGGATTTGAGTACAGGAGTAGGGAGGTGATGCTGCAGTTGTACAGGGCCTTGGTGAGGCCACACCTGGAGTATTGTGCGCAGTTTTGGTCTCCTAACTTAAGGAAGGACATTCTTGCTATTGAGGGAGTGCAGCGAAGGTTCACTAGATTGATTCCTGGGATGGCCGGACTGACATATCAAGAAAGATTGGGTCAACTGACTTGTATCCTCTGGAGTTCAGAAGAATGAGGGGGGATCTTATAGAGACATTTAAAATCCTGACTGGTTTAGACAAATTAGATGCGGGCAGAATGTTCCCAATGTTAGGGAAAACTAGAACCAGGGGTCACAGTCTAAGGATTAAGAGGAAGCCATTTAAGACTGAGCTGAGGAGGAACTTCTTCACCCAGAGAGTGGTGAATCTATGGAATTCTCTTCCACAGAAGGTTGTTGAGGCCAGTTCGCTAAATATATTCAAAAGGGAGTTAGATATAACACTCACAACTAGGGGGATCAAGGGGTATGGCGAGAAAGCAGGAATGGGGTACTGAGGTAGCATGTTCAGCCATGAACGCATTGAATGGCGGTGCAGGCTCGAAGGACCGAATGGTCTACTCCTGTACCTATTTTCTATGTTTCTATGTTTCTATGCAATGCTATCAGAAATGCTTAGAACCCAGGTACTTCAATACAGAGAATTCAATTGCCTAGGTTTTCCGATTTAAACACCAACGTCAACCCATTCATTTTAAATGGGTTTCTGTCGGTGCAAAGATCGGAAAACCTAGGCCAATATGTCTATCCTGCTGGATCAATTATGTACAGTTTTTGAACAATTATGTTTAACATTAGTAAATAGCAAAATGTCCCATTTAACAATGATCAGCTAGCATTATTTAACGATTATAATTTTAATCACAGAGCCTCCTCAGTGCCATGTAATAGATGTTTAATGATTAATCCAACTCACCTATTATCATTCTTATATAAAGGCACATTCATCATTCCATCTGGAACACTGTACTACTAAAAACAAGATATCACACTGGTGTATTGGAAATAAATAGATTATTCAATTCAAATAATGTCCTTAACAGTAGAAAATTTAATAAAACAAATTCTATCTCAGCAGTCTTGAGTAAAAGTTCATTCACTGTTTCAAACGACATCTGTTTCCTTTTGATTCACCAACCTTAACACTTTTTACAATAAAAAATAAATAAAAAAACTTGCCTTGTATTTAAAAACAGAGATTTGGGGCGCGATCTTGCCAGCCCTGGGGAGGCGGGTATGGAGGCGGAACTGCCGGGAAAATGGCAGAATTTGGGGGCGGGTGCCCAACCTGCCTCCATGCCATCTTGCCAGGAGGAGGGTAGCCGACCCGCGCCGGGTCCCATCTCCTTGGAGGCGGGAAGGGGATTACAGGGAGTTAACAGGCAGAAAATAGGATTATCCCCATTTTACCCACACAAGTGCGGGCTTCCCGAAGGCTCTGAACCCCGCCAGGGTCACCGAAGCGAGTAGTGAGTCTGTGGGGGTCAGAGGGGTGCAAAAATGCACTGTGAAGGTAAGTGATGGGTGCAAGTGTGGAGAGGTGAGTATGTGAGCTAAGTGGAAAGTGTTAGAAAATGTTTACTTACCTTTGTTTCTTCCTGCAGGCTTCAAAAGTTGGGTATGCGGAGAGTCTCGTGGCAGAGATGACAGATGGCCATTGCATTCTCCAATGCAACAACCATCTGATTTCTGCAAAAGAAAGAGGTTTGATGAGGTCTTGAATTCAAGAACTCATCAAACTGCAGAGAATGTCAGTGTTTGGCAGCTTCACAGAGCTGTCAAACGATGACAATTCATCTGTCAAAAATTTTTGACAGATGAAACGTCATACATTGAAGTTCTCTGTAACCGGCTTCCCCTTAATTGGCCTGCTAAGCCCGCTGGGCGGGCTTAACAAGGTCAATCAATGGAAAATAGCGTGGGTTGGCCAGAAGTTGATGGAGGTGGGACTGAAACCCGACAAGTGGGAGTCCCGCCTCCAAAAGCTCCCGATTGGCAAAATCCAGCCCTTGCATTTATATAATGCTTTGTTAAATCTCAGAAATGTCTTAAAGCATTTCACATACAAGTAATGTGACGTGAAATGACTGTCATTATGTAGGCAAATGTGGATGCCATTAAGCACACATCCATCAAACAGCAACATAATAAGAAACTTAATCTGTGGTGTTGGTTGAGGGTGGAATGTCGGTCAGAACACTAGAAGAACTCCCTGCTCTTTTTCAAATGATGTCATGGGATCTTTAACATCCATCCAAACCACTAACAGGTAGACAGAACTTTAGTTTAAAATGTCCCTTCATCTGTGGCAATGCTCATTATTGCACTGGAGTGTCAGCCTAATTTACATGCTCAAATCCTGGAGTGAGGCTTCAACCCATATCTTCTGACTCGATGTAAGAGAGTTACCAACCTGAACAAAATACTAAAGTGAAGGTAGTTTCCTAAATTTAAACTATTCTAATCATAATTGCTCACACCCAAACAAAATCAACCGAATTATTCTCTGAGAGGATTGGTCTGAAGAGGAGCATCTCCTGATCATGCGCAGAAACTCTGGAGAAATAGTGTGAATGGTTTTTCCACCATTTCTCTCAGGTTTCCGCAAATCTTCCGAAGTTAGGGCGGACAATCGGGAGAATCGCCGCGGAAATTCAAACCCTCAGCGTCACTTTAGTTTCCAGTGATCTATCTGTAATGTTAATTTTTGCTAAACTCAATACTGGCCAACAGATCTCTGACCATTCTGACTAATTTAGGATGGGGATTGATTCCTGCAATGTTCAAAATAGTGGAAGAGGAAAGCGGCCTTGTTAAAGGCACTATAGAAAAGATTCACCAAAACGGAATTCATCTCTAAAAAATAGCATGGTTTGTGTATCATGGAACAAAATATATTGTTATAAAATACTATTTACTATTTTAAAGTTTTGAATGTTTACTTTGACTTAAAACAATCCCACTATAAGCATTTCTGTGTTGCACAGTTGTCACAGCAGTGATCGTGAGTAGATTATTTGCACTGGGCCAGTTTTGAATTAGTTCAGCTTCCTGCCACACCCACTCTCCACCATTCAGTATTCTTGCCTCAGATCAACATAGACGCTTCTGTCCCACCCAGGAATAGTAAATGCACCAGAGATATGGCCAATCATTCCTTACACTGAATCATAAAGAAATCTGAATCCAAAACTCAGACTTGGAGATCCAGAAAATAGTTTTCCAATTACAAATAATGGACAGTCCATTGAACTCAAACTATCAGTTAGATTGCAGGAATTCTGCCGAATAAGTCCTGAGCAACGAGTGCTGACAATATTACAGGTGTTTACAAAGCATAGGGCATGAAAATAACTGATAATATTTGAAACCTCTCTGTGATGCCAAATACATTTTTCACAGGCAATAACTCCTCATTATTGTTAACAGAGATTTCATTCGTAGAATAAAATTTCTTCCATGTCGAATGTTTTTGAAGCTGGAACATCAACAATGTGAGATACATGATGATGGCTTAATTTAGTGTACACAGGTGACAGTTCAATTTATAGACAGCGTTTTCCAGTGTGAGATGCTGAAAGGCTTTAAACGTAACAGCCGAGATTAAGGGATTCACATCTAGCCTGTGATTTTCTGTTCAGGCTTGATTAAAAGGCCCCTTGACAACGAATCGAGAAGCTTCTTGGTGAATAATTCACTGTAATGAATACGCTGTTGACAGGAGCAACGATTTCAAGAGAAAAAGGAACTAGATTTACTAATTGTGGCTTCTCAAAAATCCATCTTATAAATAATTGCATGAAAAATATAACCCACTCACTTCAAGATTAAATTCCACGATAGAATAATTAAAGGTAGTACCAGGGTGATAACTCTGGATAGGAATGATATTTAGGGTGCATATATTTCATTAAATTATTGTGCAATTTCAGTTTCTACAAATATATTGGCCCCGAATTTGCGGTCAATGGCGATCACTGCTGACCTCGAAGAAAGCTGTCGACAAAGATCTCATGATCTCTGTGATGAAAACTTTAGCTTTCTCAATCTTAATTCGATTGTAGCACTGCCAAAAGGGGATCTCCAGCGTACCGCAGCAGTGATGTCATCAAGCTGTCTAAGCTGCCAATCGCATTGAAGAATTCTCACAGACAGCAAGCCAGGAAATAAAAAGCAGCTTTTATCATTCACTTGAAAACATTTTTTTTTACAGAGAGCAAAATAAAGATTGGGACATACACATGTGGTTAAGATAGAAGCTGAAATATCATAACTAAACTTTAAAAAAATTAAAATATATATTTTCTTTTCATTGAAAAAAGCAGATAGCCATCACAGTAACCCAGAAAAACATAGCACAAGTCCATACAGATCTCTTTTGCTCCACAGTTTAATTCTGTGATCATCCCTAATGATGTGGATTCTTCCGTTATTTGTCATTTCCTGTGGTTTGATTACTTATCTCCTGAACATAACTCAGTTCCCACCCCACCCCACCCCCGCCATGAGGAATAGAAATGCCGAAATATGAATTATTGGGCTTTATTGATTACAGGAAGAGCCATGGTAAAAAAAATCCCATTAACTGATGTGCTGATGCTTTATCTGGGGAAATGCCTGTGACTATGCAGCTGAAATCCCTTCATCTGTGGCAGGCATCTTACTACCTTAACACAGCTGGCTTTGCTAACATGAGTATAATATGTAGGCACAATGCCAAAGTCTAGCACACTTCCTATTGGCACTTCTCCAGTAATTCAGCTCATCTTGAGCACTCGTAACCATGCGGGAATTCTGCCAATGACTTTGCTGGGAGTATTTCCTCATACTACCACATGACTGTCAGTGCTTTTAGCAGTAAAGGTCATCAGAGACACCAGCAATTTTTCCTCTACATTGTGGAACTCGCATCAACTAGTCAATGACCACAGCTGATAAGTTTTCATACTGCAAAACAATGGCGCTTTTGTTTGAAGTGATTGGAAGCTTGTCCACCTCTGTGGTAATCTTATGCAAAGATTGACTTTTCATAATTACCTAGGTTGTTTGCATGTCTCCATTGCACACAAACCTTGATGATCTGTGAGTTTTGCGATGAGAGTATTGCACAGGAGATTGATATATTTTAAATTTGTTTGTATGAAATCTGATTTTTTTATGAACCTGAATTCCCAGCAGCCGAATATGGTCAGTCCAAGTTTCTTTGGCTACATAATGGCTGAACCTGTATCACAGTCCCCTCTCCATTTACACCCTGACAGAGTCTTGCATTCAATGGAATGCTTACACGCTAGTTATTTTTAACCTTGGCAAGAGTTTCAACCATTAAGGTCATAGAGGGAACATCTTGCATCTTCATCAACCTCAGCCGCTCCCATAAAAGCTTGACTATTGTTTCTACTCCCTAACTACTTCTTAAGACTGGAGAGGGTAGCACGAGTCTTCCTCAACGGCAGGCTTATTGAATCCAGCCAGTTTTCATTGGGGTTGCTGCCATCTGTGTGAGATTTGCACTTCAGAAATGCCCAAACACCTCACTGACACCGATATAAAAGTGTTGAACTTCTGAGTAGCCTTAAACTGCTTTTATATCGGTGTCAGTGAGGTGTTTGGGCATTTCTGAAGTGCAAATCTCACACAGATGGCAGCAACCCCAATGAAAACTGGCTGGATTCAATAAGCCTGCCGTTGAGGGAGACCCGATAAAAACTAACTTTAGGGCAGCACCCTGCCCGAATGGTCCAAATAACAACAACAACACAACAACAACTACTTGCATTTATGTAACACCTTTAACATAGTAAAACGTCCCACGGCACTTCATAGGAATGTAAACAAACAATATTTGACACCGAGCCACATAAGGAGATATTAGGGCAGATGACCACAAGCTTGGTCAAAGAGGTAGGTTTTAAGGAGCATCTTAAAGGAGGAAAGAGCAGTAGAGAGGCGGAGAGGTTTAGGGAGGGAATTCCAGAGCTTAGGACCTTGGCAACTGAAGGCATAGCCGCCACTGATGGAGCGACGAAAATCGGGGATGTGCAAGAGGCCAGAATTGGAGGAACGCAGAGCTCTCGGAGGGTTGTAGGGCTGGAGGAAGTTACAAAGATAGGGAGGGCCAAGGCCATGGAGGGATTTGAAAACAAAGATGAGCATTTTAAAATCGAGGTGTTGCCGGACTGGGAGCCAATGTAGCTCAGCCTACATTGTTACAGAGTTATTGGTTCAGCATCCCTCTGCTGTGCTCAGCAGTAACTCGGGTGATGGCATGGGCCTCATTACATGCACTCTGCTGCTGTTTCAGGGTTACTAATTGGAGTCATGACTGCAAATACTAGCCCTAGCCTCCGAACAGCCACTCTCTCGGGACTTTCAAATAATGCAGGCATACTGGACCATTGCACAATAAAAGCATCATGGGTGCTCCCTGAATAACAGGTAGTACATAGAATATTCACCACAGAAACAGGCCATTCAGCCCAACTGGTCTATGCCGGTGTTTATGCTCCACACAAGCCTCTTTCCACCCTACTTCATCTCACCCTGTCAGCATATCCTTCTGTTCCTTTCTCCCTCATGTACTTAGCTAGCTTCCCCTTAAATATTATTATTATTAGTATTATTTCAAAGCATCACATTTAAAACCACCTGCACATGAAATGGTAAACATTCCTGTACATATGCATTCAGGTTTACATGCCCCGATAGTCACATGGGTTGCATCTATAACAACCCTGGAATCTTGAGAAACCTGCCAAGTGGCAATGAGTTCTGTGCCCTCACCAGTAGGAAAGTCATAAAGGTGGTGTCAGTGGTAGCCCACAGGGGTTTGTGTTGGGGCCACTCTTATTTACTAAATAAATAAATAATCCGAATTTAGGAACCGATGGAATAATATCTCAGTTTGGGGGCTTACATTAGGCAGCCTGTGTGCCACTCACTAGTCAGTGTGAAGCTGTCAGAGGTATCGCCCGAGTTCAAGGCTCTGTTAGAAAAGAGCCATGTAAGGAGTAAAGCGACTGTTTCAAGGGTCAGTTTCATATTGTGGGTTAGCACAAGAGACGTGTCTTTGTTGTTTTTGACATTGAGGAGATTAGCAACATTTTGCAATTAGCGAAAATATACCAACCTTGAAAATCCTCGGGGTTACTCACACCGCAGCTGAATAGGAGGCGTGGGACTTCCACCCACCTGTGATGGGCGCCACTGACCTGCCAGAATTTACAGTGCCAGCTCATTTGCATATGCTATGATAGATTACAAGTGCAAATCCTATGTAAAACAGGAGTGAAGTGCGTGGGGGGTGGTGCGGGGCGGGGAGTGGTGATGGTGGAAGGGAAGTTGTTGCGCAGGATTTAAAACCCTGCAGTAACTTATTGCAGCTCCCTGGAAGGCCAGCAGGTAAGTGCTAGTTTCTTCTCCAGCTTTTGTCAGAATGCACAGATTTCTTACCAGGGGGTTCTGTGCTTTTTCAAGTCGACTTTCACAAGGGTGGCATCTACTTTTGGGAGTGATAAAGCAGCCCCAGCCCGTTTGCAGGCAACTAGGAGATCAAAGCAGCGAGCCCAGAACTTCCCTAATGCAGACTTTTGGGCCGGAATCTTCCTTACCTGGGCGGGTCCGGTGCGGGCGGCCACCATGGTGGGTCCCGATCCCGTTGCTACCTCCATCCCGCTCCACATAATGACTTTCCGATAATGGGGTCTGTTAAGCCCGCCCTGCGCGTTGCCCGGCCCAATTAAATGGAGCGGGTCTGGTGATGTCATCGATGACGTGTTTTCAGCCAGGATGTTTAAAGGGACCGTGACCACATTGCATTTGAAGGTTCATCTAGGATAGTGCAGTCAGTGCAATTGGTTGCCACTGCTGTACACAGGGGCAGAAATGGCTGCACAGAGGCAGAGGGCTGCACCCAGGTTCTCCGATGACTCCCTACACATGCTTGTTGACGGAGTCAGAGCACGCAGAGAGGCCCTCTTCCCTCCTGATGGGCAGAAGAGACCTCCCCAGGAGACCAAGACAGCCTGGTTTCAGATTGCAGAGGAGAAAGAAAAGAAAGAAAGACTTGCATTTCTATAGCGCCTTTCACGACCACCGGACATCTCAAAGCGCTTTACAGCCAATTAAGTACTTTTGAAGTGGAGTCACTGTTGTAATGTGGGAAACGCGGCAGCCAATTTGCGCACAGCAAGGTCCCACAAACAGCAATGTGATAATGACCAGATAATCTGTTTTTGTTATGTTGGTTGAGGGATAAATATTGGCCAGGACACCGGGGAGAACTCCCCTGCTCTTCTTCAAAATAGTGCCATGGGATCTTTTACGTCCACCTGAGAGAGCAGACAAGGCCTCTGTTTAATGTCTTATCCGAAAGACGGCACCTCCGACAGTGCAGCACTCCCTCAGCACTGCACTGGAGTGTCGGCCTAGCTTTATGTGCGCAAGTCTCTGGAGTGGGAATTGAACCCACAACCTTCTGACTCAGAAGCGAGTGTGCCACCCACTGAGCCACAGCTGACACCTGGAGGTCAACAGCAGGGACGTCGTGAGGAGGACCTGGGTGCAGTTCCGCAAACACTTCAACGATCTTGTGAGATCAGGAAAGCTGAGTCCAATGCCACACTTACCTTCATCCTGCTGTGCCTCTCATCACATCCCCATCACTCTGCCTTCCCAACCCTACTCCTGCACATCCTTAATCACACCAACATACCTTGCACCTCCACCCATCCCTCTCTCTCTATCTACATTGCCTCATCCCCATCTTACTAGCCACCCCTGACACTCACCCTCATCCTAATGCAATCATACCAACTAACAATACTCAAGGAGGCCATTTGGAATTGCCACCCCATTCCATCATAGTCACCCTCTGCAGATGTAACTCAACCATTCCTTACACTCATTCCATCACTCTCACTCAACCTTCTCTTCTTTCCCTCCGTGCAGGAAAAAGAGAGCCCACAATAAGAGTGAGAGGGAGAACTGGTGGAGGACCAGCATCACTCACAACCCTGATCACTGCAGAGGAGGCTACGTTGGAGCTCTCGGGAGTGTTTGAGCACCCGAAAATGGGAGACGGAGAGCAGGGTCATTTCAGCAACCAGGTGATAGATTCACTTTTCCTACAGCTTCATGGCGTACATCAGTCACTCGTATGAGGGCTGAAGTCAGCAGCCGCTGAATGATAATTATGTGCATAATGTTATCTGTGCCCAATGTACATATGACATATCTAACTCATCTCTTTACTCTACCACAGGTCCATCAAGAGCCCCCCGCCACTATCCAGGAGGAAGAGGAAGACGACTCCTCAGAGGAACCTCCAGCCTCTTAGGACGCAGCATCACCTGTCATAAGTCCACCCAGCACCAGCGCAGATACAAACACCTTGGTGGGTCCCTCGTGACATAGAGTAGTGTTGCCACCTGATGTCTCACAAAATCACAAGTGAGCAAGAGCAGATGGTGGAGACAGCAACAGCAGTGGAGACTCCTCGCTGGAGGGCGCAGGACGCTCCTAGCTCTGCTCAGCTGCATGCAGACACCGAGCCTTGGGGGCCATCCAGAAAGAGGGTGATCCTGGAGCTGCAGGAACAAGTGCAGGGGGCTCTGACAAGTTTTGTGAGCGCGCTGAATGCCACTGTTCAGAGAATGGAGGAGTCCTTATCCAACATGAGCACCACCATGTCGCAGGCAATGGCGACTGTAGGCTCTTCAATGGTTAGGATGGCCACCTACATGGAGCAGCTAATGCACCAGTCGCAGGAGCACATGGTGTCCATGCAGAATAGATGGCTATCTATGGAGGATAGATGGCTATCTATGGAGAATAGATGGCAAAGGCTCATAGACCTTCTCCCTAGATGGGATGTCAGCATAGATGTGGGTCCTCAGGGCCCCACTGATGTGCAGTAAGGTGCTCTCCAGCTCCTTGCTAACAGGGAAGTGCGGGTGGCCCATGAGAGGGATGATGGTGATAGGGGAAATGCAAGTGGGGGCTTCTCTCCAAGCGTTCACACTTCTCCCCCCTTGCCAACCCCTCAGTCAGAGCCCCAAATGCCTCCCCAGACAGCGATGGCGGAGTCTGCCCCTACACAGTCGCAGGAGGAGCAGACTTTGGCGGGGCCGTCACAGGCTCCAAAACCCAGAGGACGACCACCAGAAGTGTCTAAGCAGTCGCAGCAGGGAAGTAAGGAGGCTGCCTCTACCTCTGCTGAAGCCACAGGGGTAGCACCACGTAGAAGCACACGTAAAAGAAAGATGCCACACAAGCAGATTCACAAGGGTAGTCACTTGGGTGTTTTGTTCAATGTTAATGCCAAGTTTCCGTTAAATAAATTTATGGTAAAGATTAAATTATTTGCAAAACTTTCCGGTCTTGAACAAATTTGTGTGCACAATGAGAAGTGGCTTAGTTAGTTGGAGTGAAGGGTCAGACCTAATTTTACCTCCAGCAATGGTGGTGACTGTGAAAGGAATGGATTGGGCATTGTCGGGATGCTTTATGGTCTGGCTGTGGGGTGTTGCCAACCTGGCGAGGCATGTGGCAGCCATAAGGGTGTACTGTGTAAAGTTAAATGAATCTGGCGATGATGAGGCCATCCTTGGCCTCACATGCAGCAATGTGCTCGTGTGCTGGTGCCACCTGCACGACAGGTTCCTCCAGCTCTTCCTCCTCCTCGTCTTCCACCTGATGCTCCTCCTGCTCTTCTTCCTCCTCCTCCTCTGAAGAGGCTGTGCGCTCTGCACCTTGTTCCTCATGCAGCGCTAATACCCACTGCTGCGCTATGTTGTACGCAGCAGACAACGACAATTCTGGAGACCCTGGCTGGTGCATACTGAAGGGCTCCTCCAGATCTGTTAAAGCATCTGAATTGCATTTTCAGCAAGTCTATTGTCTGCTCTACGACACATCTGGTGGACATGTGGCTTTCATTATATCTCTCCTCAGCCTCAGTACTTGGCCTCCTCAAGGGTGTCATGAGCCACGTCTTCAGTGGATAGCCCTTGTCTCCAAGCAGCCTGCCAGAATGTTTGTTTGGAGGTGCGAAGAGCTGAGGGAGGGTGGACTGGCGCAGGATGAAAGAGTCAAGACAGCTACCAGGGAATTTGGCGCACACATGTATGATGATCTTCCTATGGTTGCCGACGAGCTGCACATTGAGGGAGTGGAAGCCCTTGCGGTTGACTAAGACTCCTGGGTAATGATGGGGTGCCCTGATGGCCACATGTGTGCAGTCGATGACGCCCTGCACCCGTGGGAAGCCAGCCAGAGCGGCAAAGGCCAGCGCCCGCTCAGTAACACTGGCTTCATCAGTGGCAAAGTTGATATAATTGGCTGACTTGTCAGACAGAGCATCAGTGACCTGTGTGATGCATCTGTGGGCGGCCGACTGCGAGATGTCGCAAATGTCTGCTGCAGACCCCTGGAAGGCGCCTGAGGCAAAGAAGTTGAGGGCAATGGTGACTTTGACAGCCACTGGTAAGGCGTGTCCACCTGCTCCTCTGGGCTGCAGGTCTTGGTCCAGCAATGTGCAAATGTCCGCGACGACCTGGCGTGACAGCCTGAGCCTCCTTTGGCACTACTGCTCAGTCATGTTGAGGAAGCTCATCCTCTGCCTGTATACCCTGTGTTGGGGGTATCGCCTCCGGCGTAGTGCAGCCCTTTGCTGATGCCCTCTGTCCTGTGCAGCATTAGGGCGTTGAGAGAAGGTTGGTGGTGTTGTTGTTGGTGCTGCTGGTGTGCCTTGTGCTGCTGGTGTTGGGGCTGATCATGGTCAGATTCTGAGGATCAAGGTGAGACAGTATAAATGGTACCCATGCTGATGGAATAGATGGCAGGTGAAGTAGAGCTGACAGAAGCAATCTGTCAATGGTGAGAGAGGTTCTTCCAATGAGGTGACAGTGGATGGAGACTTTGCTTGAAACACTTGCAGCCTGCAGAAAGCTCAATCTGTGTTGCAAGTGCAGTGAGAAACAGCTTCTGCATGAGGAAACTGATCAGCTGTCAAGTGGGAGCTTTTATAGTACATTTCATCCTGTCAACTAATCAGCTGGAACAATGGCCTCTCAACTCCCGCCTCAGGTTTACAGACGTAGTTCCCCGTGGGAATCCAGTGAAATTAACAAGGTAAGTTTAAAATCACTCTTAAGGGTCTGACAACAGGGTAATAATTGTTTAAATTGGGTCCCTGCCGCTGCCGGTCGGGTCGGCTCCGTGAAGACAGACGCGCCTGTGGGATAGGTGCGTGGGAGCGAAATGACAGCGGGTTCCCGACCCGCTGCCAAAAAAAAAACTTCCCCACCCGACCTGCCACTGATCTCGCCTGCTACCATCCTGGAAAATTCCGGCCTTGGGTTCTGATGGACGAGGAGAGACTGACTGTTGGGCTGACATGGAAGAAAGCCTTGTGAAAGGTGTTGCCAGAGCTATGTAGAGGGAAGTGGCATTGACACCGAGTCCTACCTCCCTCTCCCCCAAAACCCCTGACCAGCGCAGGAGAAAATTCAATGACCTGACAAGGGCAGGCAAGATGAGAGAACTGTCACTGCTTCCTTTTCACTTAGGTACCTTGGGACTCTTCTTCCCCTCTCCCCTACTGATCGTTACCACTTCTTTAATGGACTTACAGATCTTCATGTATGCACTGTGGTTCAATGTCCTACTCTCCCACCTACAGCCTGTGTTTGTAACAACCCTCAAACTCAACTGCACACAGTCCCTCTCCTGTGATAGGGTCCTCCTAGCACTTATCCTCTCTATTAAATCAGCGGTCTGCTGCCACCTAGGGGATAGTCTTCAGGTGCTTTCCTTCACCTAATGCTGTGAATCTTGTTCCAGGAAAAATTTACTCATAGACCCAGGAGAGGCAGGACACTGGCAGCAGAATCCTAGACATCAGAGACCTGATGCCATACTAAAGGCAGGCAATGGAGCTGCTGGACAGGCACTCTACCTTGGCTATGGGAGAGTTCAAGGTCAATGGACTACTGCCACCTGCAAGTTGAGTGATGCAAAACAACACCTGCTCCTGCTACAGCACTTAAAAAGACCCAGCTGGCAGACAACTGCAGAGCTATCTCTATTTGGTCTGGATGCAACACACACATTCTTAGTTCAATCTTCTCCTTCCACTGATCAATCACAGGGACAGGGAGGGAGAAGGCAGACGATGATGATGATGTGGAAGAGGTTGACGAGAACAAGGAGGAGGAGTAGGAGGACAAGGATGAAGAAGAGGAGAAGGACGAGGAGGAGGAGGGAACATACCGTTAGTGGATTGTGATGATGATCAGCTTACCTTTGTCTGAAGTCAATGGAAATCAAGATTGGGCGGGGTGTAAAACCAGCGTGCCACCCGATCCCGTGGGATTCCCGCCCGGCAGCAAGGTAGGTTAAAGTGACCCCCATAGTTTTAGTTTGCTCTGTTGTTTGATTAGCTCAATAGATCTTGTGAGGTCTAGGTAGTGCGCAGTGGCACGTTTGTTCAGTAAAATGGGTGCAACAAGGATCAATTTCGGGGACCAACGTCCTGTGCCCCAAGGTAGTTTTTTTAAGTGATGCATGCAATTGTTGACTGAGATATTCTTAATCTACGTTTACGGCCACTGCGCACCTACAAATCTTCTCTGCTGTACAAATGTACAATTTGCCTGAACGATAACAAAGTACCCTGTGCCTTTAGTGTTTGGGTTTGGGACTGGATGGAGTATAATTCCTTTGTGCTTGGCACTCGGTGGACCATAACTCCAATCCATGATAATAATGTCTCTCACGAATATTCGGCAAATGTCTTCTAGAAATGTTTTGTCAGATTTCTTTCAAATTGTTTGGGTGCCTGTTCTTCTTTGGCACCAGTTACGATTCAGGAACCACGGGAGCTTTGCTGGCACTTGAGCTGGGGCTACAAAGGCTGGTTATGTTCAAAATCCATGCTCCAGGCCTTGGCTTATGTACGAGCAACGCCACAGAAGATCTAGTTTCTTGCATTTTTTTTTCCCCTCTTCTAATTTTCTGTCCAATTTTCTTCCCTTAGCTTTCTTCTGCTGATGGCAACGAACGATGCCAGCGATCCAGTACCAAGTTATCATTCTTCTGGCATGAGTCTGGACATGGAAGACCCAGTCAAGCCTGATCTTGTTCTTATGTAACCTCCACACACGTATGTCCTGCAGTACTGATAGTTGATCGGCACTGGAAACGCTCGCTGATTTTTCCTTTCCCCATTCTTGGTGCCACTGAAACCAATAGCACCATTCCCTACCCTATCCCAAAGTTGGCTAACTTAGCCTAGAATATGATCATACCCGAGACCTTCCTGGTCAGTATGGCTCAGTACCACGCCACATGGTGCATTTACTGGACCACTGGGGAAGTGCCCTTTTATATTACTTGTTATGCAACTTAAGTATTAGGATTATTGAGATATTTAATTTATTTGGTGTTTCATCACAAATTTTCTCTTCTTGGCTGTGTTTTTCTGTATACAGCATGACAGAATATTATCCCTCAGACAAAAGCATTGTACAGCACCCATTTTGTTTCCAGTGAAGAGGTGTATTGTACATTCCAAACAAAAGAATCCTTTGTTTATTTTTAATGAATTAAAAAAAATGATGCTCTTACACAAAGATACATTCATATCCCGAGTTTTACTGCTAGACAAGTAATCAGCTGCTTCTCTAAATGCAGACAGAACCGGGTGTAGTCTGCAATGTATATAAACTGCTAATTTTCCCCTAACTATGACCTTCACAAGACCCTATAATATGAGACGAGTGAATGCACGATCCATAAACACATTATTAAGAACAAAGTGTATAATTCATATTGTCCAGATGCAACTGCTAACAGATGTTACACATGGCTATGTTTCTGTTCAATTTTGTATCCTGAATACACTCACTCCCCTGCTCTCCTGAAGACATTGACTCACAATAGGATGTGATTCCATTTCTGCCAGTATTACACCGAAGTTGTCCAGGTGGAACAGCTAACAGATGTTACACGTGGCTATATTTCTGTTCAATTTTGTATCCTAAATACCTTCCCCGTCTCTCCTGAAGGTACTGACTCACACTAGGGTATGATTCCATTGTTGCCAGTATCTCCCCCTAGTAGCCATTCTGATGCCAACTGTAGCACCACGATAGATGCCCTAGTTCAGATCAGCTAACTCAGCAAAGGCGAGGAATTTGAAATCGGTCCCTTTTAGTCTACAGCGCTGCACTGGGAAGTATCTTTATCTACAAGACCACCAGGGGACAAGCTCACATTTTTAAATGCTCCTAGGCTTTTTTGTAACTTTACCGAGTATAAGTTGGAGTTTTTGATGAACACCTCCCCCTCCATGGACTGTTTGCTTAACACTGGGGTTAATAAACTGGCTAGCTCTACTGAGTCCATATATGAGCAGTATTATTCAGTCAGTCCTGCTACGCAAACAATCATTAATTTTACTTCAGAGTGTCACTAAAGTGGTGAAAATCCCCCATTGATAATTTTAGGGCAAACAGCAGCAATTTGAGTTTTCCCATTTATGTACTCGCGACAACTTTTTCAGTAAAAATTACAGACAGGAAGAATTTCACCCCTCGAAAGGCGAATTTATATTTGGGGTAACCCCCCGCCTCCCCCCTCCCCCTATTAATAACTGCAGAGTTGTTTCATGCATGTGCCTATTTTGTGGCTGTTTTGTCATCCTTTAATATGACTGACCTTTGAAAAAGGTAAAATTCAACTGTCCTTTTAGCCTAACTTACATTCTCCTTCATTTAAAAGAATTGCTTTCTCTTCCTCTTTGAGTTAGCCTCGCCATTTTACAGCCAAGTGTTGTGGTGCCCTTCTCCCAGCCTTTGGTAATGCTGTCCTTCAGTGATTGCGAGAAGGGGCAAAAGATTGTCCTGTGTGACTCCATGGGGAAGGAGTGCAATTGTAATCCTGTGGGGATTAGTCTTATATTAATATCTGAAGCTTTGATTTGAAAAGCTGGTTACCTTTGAAACACAGCTAGATTAACACCTGAAGAATATTACACATGGACGTAAGTAATTAAACATCTTTAAACACTTCAGCAGTGAAAGGCATTGGTTCTCTACTTTTTCTGTTATATGATTTTCTGCTCCTGTTAACTGATAGCACTGACGCATGCTACGCAACTGGAAGAGGGTTAGAAATTGGGCTGCAAGTTTAAACGCCAGAGATGCGCTGGGAGTTTGCTGCCCAGAATTCTCCAATAAGTCGGAGCTGGGGGAGTAGGAGGCTTGAATTATTATCATATAGTAAAGAAGAAAGGAAGAAAGAAGTTGAATTTATAGAATGCCTTTGACGACCTCAGGACGCTCCAAAGCGCTTTACAGCCGATGAAGCACTTTTGAAGTGTAGTCACCATTTTAATGTAGGAAACGCGGCAGCCAATTTGTGCACAGCAAGGTCCCACAAATAGCAATGTGATAATGACCAGATAATCTGTTTTAGTGATGATGATTGAGGGATAAATATTGGCCAGGACACCAGGGAGAACGCCTCTAATTCTTTTCAAAATAGTGCCGTGGGATCTTTTACATCCACTTGAGAGGGCAGACATTTTAACATCAGTTTAACATCTCATCCAAAAGACAGCACCTCCGACTGTGCAGCATTGGAGTGGCAGCCTAGATTCTTGTGCTCAAGTCTCTGGAGCGGGATTTGAACCCACAACCTTCTGATTCAGAGCCGTGAGTGCTAATGATTGAGCCATGGCTGAGTACAATAGTAGTTTAATAAGGAACAAAAGAAAGAACAAAAGAATGAATGAATGAAAGAAAGAAATACTATGATACTGTATAGACAACAATGCTTAATTTGTGTCCACTGTAGCATTTTAAACGATACATCATCATCTCTGTAATGTTATTGAAAAAGCTTTTGAGCTTTCAGCACATCACAAAAAATGTGTAAATGAGGGGAAAAAAGCCCCGTTATGTCAAGTGTGTGACCGGACTATAGGAGATCAGGAAGGGTTGGAAATGGGTGAGAAAGATAGCAGCCATGTTTGTCCCCTACCTATCAGCTCTGAAAGACACATAAGAACTAAATGGCACAGTTTCACAGCTAGCAATTACAGAGATATCTAACTTGAAAACAAATTCTATCACATTTAGTCCCCTTTTCCCAAAATGCAACATGACATGAGGAAAAAAATACCATGAATCCAAAACTGCAATCTTAACATTTACAGGAGTCCATTTAATGACCCTGTGCATTCAAATAATGTTTCATTCAAATACAGATCAAATTTAGGCACATTTCATTTGTATTTCACAGATTATAATCTTATCTATTATAAAAACATTTGAGAGTTCTAGAATTGTATTAGAATCTCTATTACAGACAGCTATAAACTTGTATCCTCTGTTATATTTATATCGCACATCTTATATTTTTTGAAATAACCACTTTCGATCCTTCTCTGAACATGTTCAATGACGTTTTGATGAATATTTTTGATTTGTATCACTACAGTTCAGTACAATTGAAGCTGGCACTATTCTGTGGTTCAGATCATCTCTTGTCAATTTGTAAGCCTTTCTGCCTTTGCTGAGATTTCTGCTATTGCCTGGCTGCTGCCATTGAATGCGTTCTTATCCTTTCCCTTCTATCATTGCCAGTTGCAGATTGATGTATTTCCTGCTCCTTAAGCCCTTGTCCTTGCGGAAATATATGGTTTCTCGGAGATGGTTAAGTGATATTTTAGCATGTTGGATGATTAATCTTTAACTGTGATGGGTAGATTATGCCATGATTTATTTCAGCCCTGCTTTCCTTAATATCTGTTTGACCAAGTCATATTTCATATGTTATTTGAGAACATCAGAAGGGAGATCTGTAAATCTAGAACTATATCAGCCCACAGATTTTCTATTCATACCAGTAGTTAGATTTTTATTATAAAGTAGTTGTAAACTGGGAGCTTTGATTGATAGTGATTTAAGGGCTCTTCCTATGTGTGACACCTATTTCAAGCTTAAGTTCAAGCAATTCTCTGTGTTGAAGGAACCCTACAAGGCTTTGAAATACCAATTGTTCTCGGATTATTTCCTTGCCTATTATTGAGACCTAATTTGATTGTGACCTCTTTATTTATCATAAACTGTTACTCTAATTTATTTTAGACTTTTGCTAGTCTTGTTCACTGATTCTTTCTTCCACTTTTTCCAATTTATTTTCTGTGTTTCATATTGCCCTTTCTTTCTACATTATAGTAGTCTGTGATCAAAAGTGCTGATTGCCATGAAGTGGAAATAATTAAGGCAAAGTGGTCAAGTTTACATGTGATATCAAACTAGAGAGGAAGCTGATTTGGGGGAAGAAACTGGAAATCATTTCAAAAATTCATTCTCAGGATGTGGGCGTCGCTGGCAAGGCTGGCATTTATTGCCAATCCCTCATTACCCTGAGAAGGTGGTGGTGGGCCGCCTTCTTGAGCCAGTTGATACAATGGAGTGGCTTGCTAGGCCACTTCAGAGAGCAGTTATGAGCTAACCACATTGGTGTGGAAGTGAAGTCACATACAGGTCAGACCGGGTAAGGACGGCAGGTTTCCTTCCCTAAAGGACATTACAGAACCAGTTGGGCTTTTAACGACAATCCAACAGCTTCATGCTCACTTTTACTGATACTAGCTCTTAATTTACAGGTTTTTTAAAAAACTGAAATCAAATTCTCAAACTACCATGGTGGGATTTGAACTCGCGCTCTCCTGGTATTAACTAGTCCAGTAACATAACCACTACACTACCGTACCCAAAAGGAATACAATAAGATCTGTAAATGGACAGAATAGTAACAGTGAAATTTAATACAGGCTAGTGAATCTCCCTTAGTATTGCCCACAGAAAGTTAGGACAGAGCTAATTTCTCTCAGAGCACATTAGTGATGCTGGAAATATAGGTGATCAGCAGCTTCTGGAGTTTTTAACAATGTCGCTAGCAGGAGAAGCGGGATGGATGAGCTAAGATCCCTCCCTCATTTGTATTTATCTTGTGAACTTGTGAAGAAGGGAGCAGAATTCCCTTGGCCATTCTGCCAGACTCCCACTGCAACTCTGACAGGAGTCAGGTGAAACGGTTTGGAAAAAGGTTGAGAACCGGATAAGCCAAGCCCTGACTTTAGTTGGGAAATCCCAGTTGGACTTGTAAGGGGTGGCAGAATGGTAGAACTGGGAGGTCCAGACTAGTGAAACGACTCAGACCCGAGAATGTTTTTATTCCAGAATTTTTTTCGTATAGGCCCCCTTACAAAGATGGTTGAAGGGGCATGGAATGAGGTCTCTGTAGGGGTCTGGGCACCCCCGCTGGATGGCAGCTGAGCACCAGAATTTCTGGCATCATGGAACCAACGAGTGCCCAAGTTGGCCATCTTGGGCACTCACTTGCCTACCCCAATGCAAATGAGGTGCACTCCCACTGATCCCACAAACTGCCGGGATCACGTCCCATTCATTTTTGAGGCCAAGATCTTTCCAAAGGTCCCCCACATTGTGTGTTCCAGACTTCAGCTGTGGTAGCTGGGGAACCAGCAAGTGCAGGTCGGAAACCTCTGCATAGGGAGGAAGAACGAGGGGGTGTATCACAGTGGGTTGTTCTAGTGGACTGCTTAGTAACTGATTACACAGGCCTGTCAGTAAGTTTGCTGCCTCGCCTGTAGTCCAAACAATGGCAAGTAAAGTGTGAAACCTGAAGAAAAGGCCAGGAGAGAAAATATGAATAACTTGCCAAACTAAAAGTAAAGTGATAATTGGAAATTGAACTTCTTTGCAATGAAAAGTGCCATTGATATTGTAGGCAATGCAAGAAGATCCATCATAGGACAACTTGCATATGGTCTATTGGAAGAAATGAACAACCTTTCCTCATTCCATATTTGTTTTGATGTGCTTAGGTGGCACAGCAACGGCATGCTGCTCCCGTCCTGAACACGTAGAGAACTGAAAACCAGATCACATCTCTTATGTTCCAGGTGCAGATGCAATCTAGGTGTAGCCATTCGGTGTCTGTTCCTTGGGAATATTGCTAACTGTACATTATTTGATACTACACTGCTGTTTCAAGAGCCAAGTACTTCGCTCTGTGTTTCAGGACCTTCTGCATAGACGTTTCTTAACGGTTGGAAAGTGATGGGGTCAGTAGCACATTGTTACTGGTACTGGAAGATAGATGATTAGGTCACCACTGACAAGCTCCTGACAAGTCAATAGAAGAGTCGTATCTGTTATTCTTACAGATTAAACAACCACTGCACAAAACATTGCTTTCATAGATTCTAGATTAGCTCCAGGATCACAACCATAAGACAGCTTCATGCATATTTGTTAAACTATGTAACGCTGTAAATAAACACATGGACAATGTGTTAACCAGGAAACTGCACTGATTGCAGAGGAATGAGCTGTTATCTTAATGCATTTTCCTGTTTCATACATAGTAGCTGGGAAAATATTTTTTCTAATCCCAGTGTCCTTTGATCTTAGAAATTTATAGGCTCTGGAAAATAAGTAGTAGATTTCACCCTCACCTAATTTCATGAAGTTTAAGAAATTCATTAATGCCCATCAGTGGGAGCAGCCAGAGGAAACCAAGAAGCCACGTTGCTGCTGGAATGTCCAAGAAGTGAAAGGTAAGATGTGAGGATTTACGATTCCACACGTGGTAGGCTGCATTTACTTGGAGCACATGGAGAAGAAACCTAAATACAAAATATGGTTAAAGTATTGAGGTGAAATTGAAAGCATTTCCCTCTTCTTTTCTTTAGTCATCTATTCCGACTACAATGGAGTCTCCATACATCAAAGTTGACCCCAAATGGAACTCCCGTGTCTACTCCATTGTTAAAGCTGCCTCCAAGAAGTTCATGTTATTCTTTTGAACCAAAAAATATTTTTATTTCAATCTCAGCAGCTCTTAACTCCCTATAAAAACTTGAATGTCTGGGGAGCGTCTTCCAGGGTCCCCTTTACTCTGGGACAGGATACAGGATAAAGCTTGTCACCTGATAGATGATCCTTCCCTCAGCTCCAGCCTCCAAAACCTCTCTTCCTTTATCACAACCTTCCTCGTCTTTCTCTATTTTATTGACAATACCATTGCCAGTGGTCCCCTGAGCTTTGCGCTATTATTCCTACTAAGCTTCAAACCCTCTTCCTTCTTCTTACAAACGAACAGTGTTGAAATAAAGGCTCACTGCACAGTATCCTAATCGAACTAACTCTTCTCCAGGACCTCAAAAGTGTGGAACACCTATTTCTTTTGGGGGTGCCATTCCTAATGGGTGCCCACCACCATACCTACAGGAAATGGAGACAGAAGGATCCATTAGAAACTTCCTGCCTCATTTATATGGCTGTACCAGCTCTAGCCCCTCCCCTACGGGATCCCCAGGAAATCCTGGGGCATCATAAAAGGGGAAGAGATCTGGTGTAACAATGTCAAAGTAGAGATGAAACATCTGGGGACAGGGTTAACTAATTACTCCCTCAGCCAGAGAAGGATACATAACAGAAATAGCAAATAAAAGGGGCAAACCTCTGCAAAAAAAAGTTCAAATAAAGTTATAATTTCTTAGACACAGAAATGGGGGGAAATGAAAATTATGGACTGTCTTCATTTTAATATTTGTTGACATCTTACAATGTCCATAATTAGTCTGAGTGGGAGTTTAAATGAGCAAAGCAACGCTACAAGAATTCATTTGAGAATGATTCATTTGCAGTTTAGCTTCTCACTAATGGATTACATTCTTTGTCTCACTGTTACCTAATTTACATCCTGTTCTCAAGTGTCTGCATATTCCATTGTGTATAATTGAATCTATCAGATTTTACTGCACTCTGCCACTCTGCATCTGCATGATAACCCCAAATCTTCTTTAGTCAAATTATTGGAGTTACACTTACGCAATAATGACAGCAGCACACCACCATCGGTTACTTAGCGGACTTTGTTTCCACAATGGCTTGGACCGATGAACATGACTCATAGATGTACACACTGAGAAACAGAAGAGTGCATTTAAAGACTTAATTATAAATTTCGAAGTGTTTATAATACACACCTTGCATGTGTAATCAAAAAGTTTATTTTAATTTTACAGTCATTTTCTGCATCAATCAATTGTAACCTTGGTTGTTGATGTCACAAGCATTTCATTAGTTTTATTTTTGAGCACTCAACCGTTTACTAGTTAACCTCCAGCAAAGCCACTGACATCACTATTGGTTCATTATACATAAAATCTGATGGTGAGAGTACTGGATTTTTGAACATTTTCAATGTGTGGGCTTGTGATGGGCTAAAAATCTGACTTTTGAAATCAGAGATTAATGACACGTGTACTAAATTCTGTTCAGTATCCTGATTTTAGATCACTCACTGTGGCTATCCCTAAAGCTTTTGTAATGTTTGTGAAATTACCGCCTTTCTTTCTAGTTAAGCCACTGCTCTCAACTCTTGGATCTAAAATCAATACTTCACCAGCACTTCCAGGCTTCCAAACAATTACACTACTTAGTTATAAACTGTCTAGCTAACTATGTGCGGAGTGTTTTAGATCTTTGAACAGAGAGGAACCTACTGGAACACAACTTCTATATGCATCTTTAAATCATTTTGGAGAAATAGACTTGTGAATGCATTGGCACTCCTAAACCTTATGGAACAAAACCTCATAGACACACTCACTTGCAGACAAGTCTTTAGAAACTTTATTCTGTAAAGTCTTCTGGCCATCTAGTGTTTTGTATTAGAAACATAGAAAAATAGGAGCAGGAGTAGGCCATTTGACCCTTCGAGCCTGCTCCGCCATTCAATATGATCATGGCTGATCCTCTATCTCAATACCATATTCCCGCTCTCTCCCCATACCCCTTGATGCCTTTTGTGTCTAGAAATCTATCTATCTCCTTCTTAAAATATATTCAGTGACTTGGCCTCCACAGCCTTCTGTGGTAGAGAATTCCACAGGTTCACCACCCTCTGAGTGAAGAAATTTCTCCTCATCTCAGTCCTAAATGACCTACCCCGTATCCTGAGACTTTGACCCCTCGTTCTAGACCCCCCAGCCAGGGGAAACACCCTCCCTGCATCCAGTCTGTCTAGCCCTGTCAGAATTTTATACGTTTCAATGAGATCCCCTCTCATTCTTCTAAACTCTGGTGAATACAGGCCTAGTCGACCCAATCTCTCCTCATACGACAGTCCTGCCATCCCAGGAATCAGTCTGGTGAACCTTCACTGCACTCCCTCTATGGCAAGTAATATCTTTTCATAGGTAAGGATGCCAAAACTGCACACAGAACTCCAGGTGTGGTCTCACCAAGGCCCTGTATAACTGTAGTGAGACATCCTTGCTCCTGTACTCAAATCCTCTTGCAATGAAGGCCAACATACCATTTGCCTTCCTAACTGCTTACTGCACCTGCATATTTGCTTTCAGTGACTGGTGTACAAGGACACCCAGGTCCCTCTGTACATCAACATTTGCCAATCTATCACCATTTAAATAATACTCTGCCTTTTTGTTTTTCCTACCGAAGTGGATAACTTCACATTTATCCACGTTATACTGCATCTGCCATGTATTTGCCCACTCACTCAACTTGTCTAAATCGCCTTGAAGCCTCTTTGCATCCTTCTCACAACTCACAATCCTACCTAGTATCGTGTCGTCAGCAAACTTGGAAATATTACATTTGGTTCCCTCACCCAAATCATTGATATATATTGCGAATAGCTGGGGTCCAAGCACTGATCCCTGCGGTACCCCACTAGTCACCGCCTGCCACCCCGAAAAAGACCCATTTATTCCTACTCTCTGTTTCCTGTCTGTTAACCAATTTTCAATCCATGCCAGTATATTACCCCCAATCCCATGTGCTTTAATTTTGCGCACTAACCTCTTATGTGGGACTCTATCAAAGGCCTTCTGAAAATCCAAATACACCACATCCACTGGTTCTCCCTTATCTATTCTACCAGTTACATCCTCAAAAAACTCCAGTAGGTTTGTCAAACACAATTTCCCTTTCATAAATCCATGCTGACTTTGTCTAATCCTGTTGATATTTTCTAAGTGTCCTGTTATCACATCCTTTATAATAGACTGTAGCATTTTCCCTACTACTGATGTTAGTCTGTAGTTCGCTGTTTTCTCTCTCCCTTCTTTTTTAAATAGTGGGGTTACATTTGCCACCCTCCAATCTGCAGGAACTGTTCCATAATCTATAGAATTTTGGAAGATGACAATCAATGCATCCACTATTTCCATGGCTACCTCTTTTAGTACTCTGGGATGCAGATTATCAGGCCCTGGGGATTTACCGGCTTTCAGTCCCATTAATTTCTCCAGCACTATTTTTTTTACTAATACTAATATTAGTATTGAGTATCTTGAACTGAATAATTTTCAGTGTAACATTCACTAGTGGTCCACTAGTGGATCACTAACTTGCAAAATATTTGCCACTTAGTTGAGCGATCTTGATACTTTTCCCGCAATCGAATGAACGTTCTTCTGTTGAAATTGTAACCCAATTTAATTAGAAGACACCACCATTGTTTTGATTGTACCTGTATGTACTTAATAATTAAAGTTGAAGAGGACTTAAAGAAAGGACAGTTCAGCAAAAAAAAAAATCTGCCAGAAAGTTATACAGTACTCGAGCAAAAGTCAGGAGAACCTTTTTCAGAATTTTGAAATCTCATGTTTCTGTCAGGAGATTAAAGCTATTATGTGGGATGTAGTCCATTCACAATTTGCATTTCAATACTCAGACCTTAGAGACTCGAGTTTTCTTTAGATTCAAAAGAAAGACAAAATGAAACCGGTCTTGACGACCATTTGTATCGAATTTATCTAACTTCAGCTCCAACAGTAAAGTAACATTACAGATGTCTATCCACGTTAGCAGACTCGCTGAAAGTCCCAGAAATGTTTCATACATATTCAGATTTTAATAAAGACTAGGACACTTCAGATTTTAAAGAATTTGTTTTGTAAATTATTTTTTCCTTGATATCTTTCAATTTTAAATCTTTTGTTACTTACATCCATACAGAAGGATGAAAAAAGCTACCATCTTCTGAGCCAGCACAAGAGCATTTCCATATTCTCCAAACCAATCAGGTGACATATTAGTTGATTTCCTGTTTCAATTGAGATTAAAGTACAAAGATAATAAGTATCATAAGGAAATATCATGACTCTTCGTTTGTATCCAGTTCTTCTAATGCTCTGACTTGTAAGAGACTCATGTAATTATTAGACATTTGTCATGCTTAATTAAAATTCTTCTTGAATTATATGCATTTAAGACTTTATATCAAACATTGTATCAGTCAGCTAAAGTAGGGTTTTCTTGTGCAGCACATAAAAGATCTGTCTAATAATGCACACAATTCTATGCAGTTAATAAGAAATGAATGTTATAATAAAATGTCTTAATAACCCCATCACAAAAGCCTTAATATTCCATGGGAATCAGTTAGTTATTATTAACATTTTGTTAGCTTAATGCTATTTTACATCTTAATTATAAGCAGCAAACTCAGTGAGTAGGGCTCCTGTCAGTTGGTAGAGTGCTAATTACCAGGAATTTTGAGCCCGAGATCAGAAAAGGCCATTAACAACCAGCAATTCCTTACGTTCTTAAATTTGCATTTCTACTTTTTTTCTTCTCCTCGACATTCCTTGGCTGAAAGAACAGATGGAGACTTGCTCATATATCGTCTGCCAATTTTGCATTGTAACAAGCTGCAGAGAGTTGTAAGAACATAAAGCACATAGCAAGAAAAGGCTATTCTTGTCCTTACAACTCCTCGCAGCTTGTTACAATGTAAAATTGGCAGAGGAATAGGAACAGAGATTCCACCAGCTCTTTTGGTTATGTGCAATCTGCCATATCATGGAATCTTCCCACCCCCATTTCATCTCCAAATGGAAAGTTCTACAAAGTCATTTTTTTCTTTGCACGTCAAAGATAAATCAAGTAAAATTCCAGAATATCGATGATCATGCTTTTTACCTTACACATTCTAGTCCTGTTAATTTTCAAGGTCCCATGATGACATCTGGAACCAATATGTTCCACATAGCATTCAAATATCTCAAAAGGGAATTGGATAAATACTTGAAGGGGAAACATTTTCAGGGCTATGGGGAAAGAGCAGGCGGAGTGGGGCTAATTGGAAAGCTCTTTCAAAGAGCTAGCACTGGCACAGTGGGCCGAATGGCCTCCTTCTGTGCTGCATCATTCTATGATTTGTGTAGCAGCCTCTCAACAGAACACTGAAATACAGTAGAGATTTGGAAGCCAAGTAAAAATAGCACTGCATCTGAAATAGAAGTGTAAAAGAGCATGTTGTATTGAGGGAGAACTATACCAATCCTTATATCCCTTAAAATCCCATTCTTAACCAGATGTCTAGTTGCCTGTTTTTTTTGACATGTTGGCACAGTATTAATAACTATTGCGTTCCAGATTGATTTCTCTCTTGCTATGGAAGCAACATGCTTCCATTCATTGACCAGTGTCAGCTGTGGCTCAGTTGGTAGCACACTCGCCTCTGAGTCAGAAGGTTGTGGGTTCAGGTCCCACTCCAGGGACTTGAGCATGTAAAACTAGGCTGACACTCCCAGTGCAGTGCTGAGGGAGCGCTGCACTGTCGGAGGTGCCATCTTTCGGATGAGACTTTAAACCGAGGCCCCGTCTGCTCTCTCAGGTGGATGTAAAAGATTCCATAGCACCATTTCGAAGAAGAGTAGAGGAGTTATCCCTGGTGTCCTAGCCAAAATTTCTCCCTCAACCAAAAAACAGATTATCTGGGCATTTTCACATTGCTGTTTATGGGAGCTTGCTGTGCGTAAATTGGCTGCTGTGTTTCCCACATTGTGACAGTACTTCATTGGCTGTGAAGCACTTTGAGACATCTGGTGGTCGTGAAAAGCGCTATATAAATGCAATTCTTTCTTTCTTTCCCCTCGATCAGGAGCTCACCAAACAGGGAATACTGGGCATGAACCCGAATCATATCTCTCAATTGAACCACACTGCATTACCGGGGCTACTCTCACAATCAGATATACATGTGCAATAAATGCTAGTGAAAGTTATCTGATCCCAGAAGACTCCCACTAGCCATTGGGAATTACACACATTTGAACTGCTAACTTTACCATCACATCTGTAATGTAGACTGCTACAAAACTGGAGATTTTCCTCATTGCAGCTGTGCTCCTGGCTCCTGTATATCCCTTTCACATGTTAAACATTACAAGGTTAAAATGTAGTGTATCTGCTGTCGGCCACTATGAGACGGCTGCATAACGTATGGCACAGTTCTATGTAAAAGATGGTGTTCGGCTGAATTATCAGTAGTAGTTCTCTTTCAATGTTTTGTGATGTGCTGACAAATAACATGCATATTTCATTAAAAAATTTATAAATGTAAGTATATTAAACAAATAAACAAAGTCACACAGTCTGTAAAATCTACATGAGGAATTTAAACTTTACCTGTAATATCACAAATCAAAATACTACTTACATGAATGGTCCGAATGGATGACAAGAGAAGTTGGCTTCAGACTGTCCTTTCATGCAGAACCCATGCAGCATCAATCCAAAGCATGCCAACTGCGTGCACACAGTCAACCCAGACTTCACCAGAAAATACAAGAAGAAAAGCTGCTGGGTCTAGGAGTAAGAACATGAGCAAAGAACAAGTCGAATACGAACCGTGTACAGCATTTTCTATTGAGTTAATAATATATTGTAGTATATATTATCTTTTTTATTGTTGCTTCTTATCCATATCCATTCTTCAGAATCTATAATTCTAAAATTCTCATCCCTGTTTTCAAATCCCTCCATGACCTCGCCCCTCCCTATCTCTGTAATCTCCTCCAGCCCCACAACCCCCCCCCCCACCACCAAGATGTCTGCGCTCCTCTAATTCTGGCCACTGGAGCATCCCTGATTATAATCGCTCCACCATTGGTGGCCATGCCTTCAGCTGCCAAGGCCCTTGAATTATTGACTTGAGTATCTAAAGTGCATTCCAGCATACTCAAGTTAATGACCATATTGATTAGAATAATACATTATCCTACATCAGTTAATTTCCTGCACGTTCAAATGGTAGAATACTGATTGTTTATATTGTTCATTTTAGGGCTCAGCCTCGGCTCAGTGAAAGCACTCTGACCTCTGAGTCAGAGGTCATGGGTTCAAGCCCCACTCCAGGCCTTGAGCACGTAATCTCGGCTGACACGCCAGGGCAGTACAGAGGGAGTACTGTATTGTCAGAGGTGCCATCTTTTGGATGAGATGTTAAACTGAGGTCCCGTCGGCCCTCACATAAATGATCCCATGGCTCTATTCAAAGACGAGCAGGGGCGTTCTCCTGGTGTTCTGGCCAACATTTATCCCTCAACCAACATCACTAAAAGTAGTTTAGTTGGTCATTATCTCACTGCTTTGTGGGACCTTGCTATGTGCAAATCGTTTGCTGCATTTCACTACCTTCTAACAGTGACTGCACTTCAAAAGTGCATCATTGGCTATGAAGCGCCTTTGGGATGTCCTGAGATCGTGAATGGTTCTGTATAAATGCAAGTTCTTTCTTTTCATTTAAAATTCAGAAGCCGTTTTATGTGTTGAGGCGGGGGAGGGGAGGAGTGGTGGTGGTGGAGAAGAGCAATTCGATTTGAAAAGAAAATCAGGTACGGTGTAAAACGGACTGCCGATTTGCTATCAGCCTGTATGCTGCTGCTGGTGTTGAGCAATTTCACCCCCAATGTGAAAACTTTGATTGAAGAATTCAGCCTTTAAGCTGGTCTTTCAATCATTGTGACCTGCCTACTGTACTCCTGCTGATGCATTGCAGGTTAAATTTATCTTTTTTTCCCTACAGGATAAAGTTATATTGGGTGGGTTTTAATATTACATTGTAAATCTGATTCCTTAACTTCTGAAAATACTTTGTGAGGATTTCCTTTGTCCTGATGCATTGATCATTGATCATGTAGGGCTAAATCTTCCCCTGTCATAGCTAACATTTTTTCAGGCCCATTTCTGGTTTGTATCAAGTATTACTAATTTAAAACAGTTGATCTTCACTCGCATCCAGCACATACTTCTTTGGTCTGGATTGTTTTGCTTTAACCCCGAAAACTTTTTGCTTTTATATTTCACAGTCTCTGCCACTGATCATTTGACTTCCTTATCAGGAAACTATTCTTTCTGTGCCCCCTCCAAACCTTTCTTTATTCTGTTTGTCAATTTTTGTCAGAATCATGTTGAACGTATAGGCTCGGAATTTCCTGGAACTTTTAGGCGCAAGGGTGGTGCGGTGTTGGTTTCTCGCAAGGAAGCATTGTTGGGTGTGCAGCTGCCTCAACAACCATAGAAGGACAAGGAGAAGGAGCACTTATTTACAAATTCTGATGGCAGATCGCCGCCCCAGGGAGAGAGCCCGGAGGTTTTCCAATGACGCTTTGGAGGCATTGGTTTTAGCGATGGAGAGAAGCGGGCGGTCCTGTACCCGTCAACTGGCAGGAGGCCCTGGCCACAAGTCTGCTGGACTACGTGGAGGGAGACTTAAGCCAGTTTTACGCTGAAACATCGGTACCCGTGTATTTCCTTGAACCGTTTATGCCGCTTCTGGGATAGGCCCTCTGCCGCTCATTTACACAGCTCCGCGCCCCATTGAGAAAAAGACTGGCTCGCGCAGGTCTCCTGCATTTACGGCAGTAATACACTGGCGTAGATTTACCCCCAAAGAGTTAGGCGCAGCACGGGCTGAAGTCACCCGACATCGGCGCAAATTGAGATTTCTGGAATGGTGGGGGGGGCGGGGGGGGGGTGAAATCAGTCTTGGGTGGCTCATCAGCTGCCTGTTTCGCACTCCGACGGACTCTCTTTCCCAGTGACTTCACTCACTTAACTTGAGCTGCAGGTAAAGCCAACATTCCATCACTTGTGTCGCGGGAAATAAAACTACACAAAAGAATGTTTCACAGGCAGTGGCGGTACTGAAGGGATCTGAGCATTTTTGCCAATGTTATTTGATGCATTTCCCAGATTTTTTGGAGTCCACTGAAATTTTGTCCATCAAATCAAATGTATTATATCTTGAAAGGTTGCAGAGAAAATGTCTATAGTTAGAATAGTTTCTCCAACACATTGGAGGAAAATGTATCAAATTTTATATCAGTGGGAAAGAGAAGAAAACATTGAGTAGATTGGGCCTATACTCTCCAGAGTTTAGAAGAATGAGAGGTAATCTCATTGAAACATACAATATTCTGAGGGGGATTGACAGGGTAGATGCTGAGAGGCTGTTTCCCCTGGCTGGAGAGTCTAGTACTATGGGGCATAGTCTCAGGATAAGGGGTCGGTCATTTAAGGCTGAGATGAGGAGGAATTTCTTCACTCAGAGGGTTGTGAATCTTCAGAATTCTGTACCCCAAAGGGCTGTGGATGTTGAGTCATTGAGTATATTCAAGGCTGAGATAGATAGATTTTTGACTCTAGGGGAATCAATGGATATGGGGATCGGGCGGGAAGTGAAGTTGAGGTTGAAGATCAGCCATGATCTTATTGAATGGCGGAGCAGGCTCGTGGGGCCGTATGGCCTACTCCTGCTCCTAATTCTTATTCTCTTATGATCTTATGTAACTTTTTATTCTGACTCTTGAACTTATACCCGAGTTGCTTTGTAAGGCTTTACTCCCTTGCCCCCATTCTTAGCATAACTTATGAAAGATAAATAGCATGCAACACATTCACCAACAAATATTAACTAAATATTAAGGGGGAGAAATTTGTGTGGCTTGCACCACACAGAGATGGAGCTAAAGTGCTGTTGACAGCTGTAACGACAGCTGATGCTGGTCCCAGCGCCGCATGCCATATCGGTGGTTCCGGTAGCGCTGCCGGTAAACTCAATCGCCAGGGACTTCGCCATGATGGAGATCGTGACGTCAGTGTGTGTGCAACGCTCACTGTACACCCGATCTCCCAACTTCGTTTTAGCCAATGTGCTTACCGGCTGGAGAGAACAACAACAGCTTCAGATGGCATGCAGCAACAGGAAGCCGGCTGCAGCAATGCTATTTAAAGGGATCCTCACCAATCACTCGCACTTGTCAGGGTTTTGCAGTTTGAGTGGTTGTGTGCTAGTTCCTGCTACTGGAAGAGTTTTCCTTAGTCATTTCAAGGTTCTTTGGTATCAGGGAATGTTCTGCCAAGTACAAAACTCCCTCATTATTTTTGAAAGGCTTCAAAGTACAACACTTGCTAAAAATCACTCACTCACTTAATGTGCAGTTGATGTGTGACCACAGACAGCGAATCCTCAATGTCAATGCCCGCTATCCTGGCAGCAGCCATGATGCCTTCATCCTGCACCAGACTGGTGTGCCAGCACATCAACCTCAAGGGTGGCTGCTCGGAGTCAAGGGCTATCCGCTCTCCACCTGGCTCATGACTCCCCTCCGCTACCCTAACACTCGTGCCCAGCACTCATATAACGAGAGCCATGTTGCCACCAGGAACATCATCGAGCAGACTATCGGCTTATTGAAGCAACAGTTCTGCTGCCTTGACCGCTTGGGAGGAGCCCTCCAGTACTCGCCAGAGCGAGTGTCCCATTTCGTGGTGGTCTGCTGCACCCTCCACAACTTGGCCATCATGAAGGCGCAGCCCTTGCCAGCAGGGATTGCGGGACCACCTCAGGAGAAGGACGAGGCAGAGGAGGATGAGAATGAGGAGGAGAACGAGGAGAAGGAGGAACAGGAGGGAGGGAGGAGGCAGCGAGACAATGGGCCTTCCGGACGGGCTACCTGTGACCGGCTCATCAGACTGCGATTCGAATGAATGAAACCCCAGATCCCCGTTGCTCACCAAATCCCCATCATACCATTCCTGTCTCATGCCATATCGCAGCGTCCTCCTGGGCGCAAAGGTGAAATGGGAGAGACCACAAAATATTCCAAAGACCATTAATAAATTTATCTATAAACATATCACACATATTACGTGAATTCTAATAACTAATCACCCTTGTGCCTGCCATAGTTGAATAGATGTCATTATGTGCAAGGTGTGAGATGTGTGTATGAGTGTTGGTAGGTAGAGATTGTTGGTGGGTGAGTGCTGGGGGTGTGATGCATTGAGCAGTGTGTGAAGCTTGTGGTACAGATGGTGGTATGTAGCATTTGTTGAAGCCTCCACTCATCCTGCCCACCCGTGTGAGCTCGTTAAACTTCCTCCTGCACTGGGTGTGGGTCCTGGGGACCACAGTGCTGCCCATGATGTGGTGATGCCACCTCCCTCCACATAATCCGGCAGACTTGTAGCGAGGACCTCCTGCCAGTTGGCGGGTACAGGACCACCTACATTCTCTCCACCACTAAAACCAATGCCTCCAAAGCTTCATCAGAAAACCTCCGGGCTTTCTCCCTGCGGCGACGATCTGCCATCAGAATTTGTAAATAAGTGCTCCTTCTTCTCGTCCTTCTTCTTATGGTTGTTGAGGCAGCTGCACACCCAACAATGCTGAGAATGAGGTGCTGAAGCATCAATGAACCTCCCCTTTAAGTAGTGAAAAAAGCCAGTGGCAATCATTACTTGAGTTTAGACTACACCCGATATTGGTCCATCTTTTCAGTGTAATGCCAATGAGCTTGGGTTTTTAGACGAGAATCATGACTGCAATCATTTTAATAAGGAGTGAAGACAAATTTTGCGTGCAGCCTAGACGATTTTCAACTGGCGCTACTTAACCATTTTTAGTCTAAACACTGCCCATTCCTTGGCTATCATGAATTTCTAGCCCTAAGGCCTCTGCTGCATGTAGTAGTATACAGTAGCATAATATGAATTATTCTCAACAATAAAACAATCCTGCCCCCTAGTGGAGAATATGAATAGTTAATTATACCTTTGGTTCTGCTTTTTATTTACAGAATCATTCGGAGTAAATATGGGTGGCATTTTTACTCCGAATCCATCTTAGAATGAAATTATGGGATTTTATTTAAACATTAGTAGCAGTAAGAGTATTCTAAAGGGCATCACTTCTCTTCCAAGGGAAAATAGAACTAGCAGGCATCCAAACACTGGTTGAATTTTAACTGTCACACTTGCTACAGTCTCTGCCAACATTAAAAAGATTAAAACATGAGGATCGCCTGTTAATTTTTTAACCTTTGCTTCACAAAGGCTTTAGTTATGGAGCAGTGGGCACAAAGCCACAGGGAGGTGGGACTACCTCTTGGAGTAGTTTCAGAACTCTTGCCTAAGTGTGCTATGGGCAACTATACAACTGAATTACAGCACACTGTTTGTGCTAAGGTGAAGCAGAAATCACCTTGGTTCAATGCAAACTATGCAATATGTCTGGCCGATGAGGAGACATCAGCTGGGTTGTGGATTAATTGGCTCCCTATTCCAGCTTTAAAAAAAAGTACTGGAACATTCCACAGAATCACAATCCACGGAAAGTTCAACATTTAAATTACAAACTGGTGTGTCAAACAGGTTAGCTTTTGCAACTTGCCTTTTTTGGTAGGATCTTGAGGTTCTTTCCTGTAGCCACTTTCATCACAGTGCTGTCGGGAGGCTTTCCCAGGAGGGACATGCTGAGAAGACACATACCCGTTATTTTCCATGGGTTGGTATGTCCTGGACGATATATCTAAATAACATCGGCTGCTTCATAGATGACAAAATACTCAAGATCTACTTTCCTATTGCTTCTCAATCGTCCAACTGTCGATACAGTTTATTTCCTCTAAATAAATTTGGTCGATTAAAAAAAAACACAGTCGAAATTGAACTAAGTTGGTACAATTAACTTGTAGCAGTGTGGTTTGGATTTCGGAATTGTTATAATGGAAGAATATCAGTTCTTTGTGCATGATTATCAAACTACACTTGGTATAAGACATGACTCAAATGTGCGAAAAAAAATGTGATTTTGTAGGATTTGAGAGTTTTCAAAGATGAAATATTCTAATGGATTAAGCCATCTAAAAGTTGATTTTAGAGGGAAAGTGACCTTATTAAACGTTACTTTAATCGGTTTTCACTCAACTATACAGCCTCTACACTAGCACTCAACAAAATATCCTCTCTTTTTACCAGACAACATTAACATTCGTCATGTTCATCCCGGCTAAATCCTCTCTTACAGAGATCAAAGCAAGGCACAATGCATTCCACATATCTCTTGTTCAACAGCATAGAGTAAAACATTTCCAAAGAACAGTGCCTTAGAATCAGAACGGTAACAAAGGGGGGAATTTTCCAGGGGGTCAGCGGGCACAATCGGTGGCGGGTTGGGTGGTTAAAATGGATTTTTTTGACAGCGCCTTTCCCAAATGTCGGGTCTGTCAGCGCTGAGCAGACCCGATAGTCAGTGGCGGGGGAGGCAATTAAGGTCATTATGACCTTGTTAACAGAGCATTAAGAACTATTTTCAGCTCACCTTCAGAGTTTACCAGGTCACCCACGGGGTCCACGCTGCTCGGGGATCATGTCAGGTAAGCAGGGCGGGAGTTGAATGACCATTGAATCATCTCATTACTTGACAGCTGCAAATGTGCTATAAAAGCTTCCATTTCACAGCTGTTCACTTTCCAAGCTCAGAAGCTGTTGCTTACTGCATTTGGAAGACAGATTGAGCTTTATGCAGGTTTCAAGTGTTTGGAACCAACTCTCTATCCAGTGTTAGCTCATTGGAACAACCTCGCTTACCATTGACAGATCGCTTCTGTCATCTCAAGTTCACCTGCCATCTATTACATCAGAATGGGTACAGTTTATACTGTCTCACCTTGGTCCTCAGAATTTGACCACGATGAGCCACAACACCAGCAGAACCAGGCACACCAGCAGCACCAACAAAAACACCAACCTTCTCCGCAAACAACTGATGCTGCACAGGACACAGGGTATCAGCAACTGACCACATTGCTGCCCAGGAGGCCAGGGATGGCCTCACCATGGCCAGATTTACTTCACTTGATGCTGTACACCCTGGCTGCCACATGATGCGCCAGGTTGGCACCACCCCACACCAACACCATAAAGCATCCCTGCAATGCCCAAGCCATTCCTTTCACACTCATCACCATTGCGGGGGTACCGTTATGTCTCACCATTCACTGCAACTCACTAAGCCACTTCCAAAGGTGCACACAAATCTGTCCAAGAACAAAAAGTGTTGAAAATAAAGGTTTTAATGTTTGACACCACATTAACAGAAACTTTACATGAACATTGCATAAAACACCTAAGTGCCTACCCTTGTGTGTTGTTAGTTGGTTTGATTGCACTCGGACGAGGGTGAGTGTGAGGGGTGGCTAGTGAGATGGGGATGTGATAATGTAGATAGAGAGGGATGGGTGGAGGTGCAAGGTAAGTTGGTGTGAGTAAGGATGTGCAGGAGTAGGGTAGGGAAGGCAGAGTGATGGGGATGTGATGAGTGGCACAGCAGGATGAGGTTGAGTGTGGCTTTGTACTAACGTTTCGTGATCTACTGAGATCATTGAAAGGTTTGTGCCACTGCAGCCTGGTCCTCCTGATGTCATCCCTGCTTGTGTCTTAAATAAGAACATAAGAAATAGGAGCAGGAGTAGGCCATTTGGCCCTTTGAGCCTGCTCCAGCATTCAGTAAGATCATGGCTGATCTGATCTTGGCCTCAACTCCACTTTCCTGCCCACTCCCCATAACCCTGGACTCCCCTGTAGCTCAAATATCTGTCTATCTCCATCTTGAATATATTCAATGACTCCGCCTCCACAGCTCTCTGGGGTAGAGGATTCCAAAGATTCACGACCCTCTGAGAGAAGAAATTCCTCCTCATCTCCATTTTAAATGGGTGACCCTTTATTCTGAAACTATGCCCCCTCGTTCTAGATTCCCCCACGAGGGAAAACATCCTCCCTGCATCTACCCTGTCAAGCCCCCTCAGAATCTTATATGTTTCAATAAGATCCCCTCTCATTCTTCTAAACTCCACTGAGTATAGGTCCCAACCTGCTCAACCTTTCTTCATAAGAAAACCCTTCATCTCAGGAATCAACCTAGTGAAGCTTCTTGTGCAATGTGCAACCAGGCTGCATTGGTCTCCTGGGGAGGTCTCTTCCGCCCATTGGAAGGGAAGAGAACCTCCCTGCGTGCTGTGACTCCCTCCAGAAGAATCTGGAGGGAGTCATGGGAGAGCCTGGGTGCAGCCATTGACAGCACAACTGTCAAAATCAATTTGCGCATGGTCCCTTTAAGGAAACCGGCTGATGACGCGTCATCAAATGATGTCATCAGACCCGCTTCCTTCAATTGGCTGGTAAATGCACTGGGCAGGCTTAACAACCCCAATCAGGGGAAACTCATTTTGGACAGCAGGCTGGAGCCAGCAGCAAGGCCGGGACCCGCCACCGACGTCACCTGCCATGGACCCGCCGAGGTTGGTAAAATCCAGCCCTAAGTGATCTTTCACGGAATTCGGGAATGCTATTTTTACTCACAACTTCTTGTATGTATCTGAGGTTTGGGGCCATAAATCACAGTTTGCAGTCGAATTTATTTTTTGTGCCATCCGTTAAATATAAAGTAGCTCCATGGGGCCCATTTCCACAAACTGATTAGACTGAAAAGGTGCCTAGAAGCCAAAATCTCACCTTACGAGAGGGAAGTAGATACAAGTGAGACAAAGCACATCTGTTGTCCCAAGAGGTGGAGGAAGCTGAGCCATGGAAGCCAGAACCTGATTGATGGCATGATGTATACAATTAGACTCACATACACATCGACTTTAATCCTGAGACATACAGTAATAACTAGACCAGTTTTCCCATTAGACCTTGAAACAGTTTTTCATCTTATGTGGTGCTTGTTGCTAGGAATATTTTATAAGGCAAGTATTTAATTCTTTGCACTAATCATGTTACTATCCTCCACATCTTGCTAAGTTTTAAGCTGAATGATCTGGAATCACAGTGAAAAAGAACGTAACACGTAACGTATGGAATTGGACATACGGAACTATTGCTACCCTTAGAACATATAACAAACAATATAGAACTTATTAATGTGATTACAGAAAAAATGAGTCTGGCTCTGAATCATTTATTTTGTCTTATTAATACAGCTTCAACATTGTTCTATCTGGTGAACTAAAACTCTGATAGCACAGTTATTCTATGAATTAAAAGTTATATAACATAGCTTGCTTTATATTTGTTTATGCCCATAGCAAGCTGGACTAGTATCAGATTATAGTGAAGTATAGCTCCATGGAACCCAGCTACTCAATCTTTCCCCTTCACTGTAATGGGAAAATCTTTCTGTTTGCAAGATTTCTGTATTATACCTTTTTAAACATTGAAACATTGGATGGGCCAAAAATATTGTGAATTTAAAAAGGGACCTCAGTCAGCTCTATTCTTGCGAGGCTTCCTTTGTCTTTGTAGAGAGATAGGCAATGTACTAAACTGTCTGGAGGCACTCACATTCCCAGAGGGGCCCAGCCCAGACAGCTTTCCACAGTGATGCAGTTTACCTGCATTCATAAATCAAGCACATCAGAAATTCCCTCATTTCTTTGAATGCAAAATGCATGTAAATCTTGCAGGTGGCTGTTGCCTACTCTAGGGTTGTACTCAGAATCAAGTCGTTTTATGTGCAAGTTAGGCACCCAAAGTAAGTAACCTACCAGAGTGATCAGACATCCGAGATTCACCGGAATGTGTATGGATGATAGCACACTGAGAGCCTGCACACTAACAAACTTATTAAGGCTGCAGGACCTATGTTTACTAAAGCTGCTCCCCATAAATGTTGTTGGGCGCCTGTTATAAACAAAGACTGAAGGGGAAAGCCGAATGAATCGAGGAGAACATAGCACAATGATGGCTCCGCCCCACACTGTCCCATGTAGTTATCTATTGAGGAGTCAAGGGAGCTCCACATCATCACTCCCACAGGAGTAACTATAGTCTGCTCAAGCACTCATGCAACTGGAGGACTTGTCCCAGGGGTAAGTAATCATGTCTAGGTGGTGGGGAGGACACAACAATAAAACTAGATGCTTAAAGCAGTTCCCATTGGTTACAACTGTTCACACTTTATACCATGTGGTTTGCATGATCAGGATATCTCTACTTGCCTTCCGCAGGCTAAAGATTTCAGACATCTGTTTGAATGTTTCTACATTATGCATAACAAAAATAATTATAAATTACCTGTATCATTGTCAGGGAAAGCTGGCACTGAAGGTGAAACAGAAAGCATTTCCTAATTCCAGAGGTTGTTTGCCGAGCCTAGACAGCGATTGAACATATTTTAAAAGAAAATCAAACCTGTGAATTAATGTTATTAAGGCATGCCCTCTCTTGATTTGCAAAGTTCTTTAGGCTCTTTGCTAACCTTATATTTTTTAAATGTTGATATCCAAAGTTTGTAAAGATCTGCCAGGGAAACAGATTCCTAGATCTATAGACGCCCCTTAGACCACCTGGGAAACACCTTAGGTTTTCCCTCACACCTGGAAGGAAATGGAAGTTATACCTCCCCCCCCATCACCTCACCAGACCAGTGCAACCACCTTTAAACAAACACAAAATGAAGCAGAATTAATGGATCAACACAACAATTACTATGTTGCAAAATGGAACACGGGGCGCTCAAGCACTTTTAGCTGCTGTGTTTGCCTATGTATCAACAGTCAATGCACAACAAAGTTCATTCTTTGTGAAATAATTTGAGATGTTTATGAAAGGCACAATAACGTGCTAAAGAAATACAAGCCTTTGGAGTCCATTATGAACTTTTGGGCAGCTAATTGGCAGAGTGTGAGGACAACCCGACCATTCCGCGTGAAAAGGCCATTGTGAGACGCCGGACTCATTTAGAATCATAGGGGTAAAAATTGAGTCGCGCCCCATTTGGGGCGCTAACCTCGCCGGGGCGCGACTTTTAGCGCCCCGAAAAAATTAGCGGCCCCGCGCCGGAACTTCAGTGGTTGCGCCCCAAGAGGGAAGCGGGGCGCTACTGGAAGCACCCCGCATCCCTCTTGGGGCGCTGCGAGTGAATATCCTGGCGCTACGTGCCGCAGCGCCACGCGCTGCGGCACGTCGCGCCGCGGTATTGCAGGCCTTCCTCCCCTTCTTAAAGGGGAGGGACCCTGCGCAGCGCGAACCGGGGCCCAGCTGGGCCCCCAGGGATCGGGAGTGCCGGCAAAAGAGCCCGGCACTCAAGAGAAGTGCCGGGCTCTTGGAGCGCAGCCGGCACTTCACGGTGGGGGGGCTTCACGGGGGCCGGGGACAGCAACGGGGGCAGGTGCTGGCAGGCGGCCAGCAACAAAAATGGCCGCCTGCCACCTCCCCTTTAAATATCGCCGCCCCAGCCGCACGTACGCCTCCCTGAACCCGTCGGACATAGCGTCTGGCGGTAAATCAGGGGGCGCGACTGAAGATCATGGCCGGGGCGCGAGCGGGGTGCTGCGCACGGCGATGACGTCATCGCCGGTGGCGCAGCGCCACAGGGCGCTACCGGCTGCCGCCGCCGCTAACCTCCCACTAAATTTTTCGGGAGGCGTGGGCGGCGCTGCGCCCGGGCGTTAGCTGCTTTACGCCCCATTAGCGCCCTCTTAAGGCGCTAACGGGAGGCGCAAGCAGCTGAATTTTTCCCCCATAGACTCTTACAGCTCAGAAAGAGGCCATTCGGCCCATCGTGCCTGTGGCGGCTCTCTGAAAGAGCGATCCAATTAGTGCCACTCCCCTTGCTCTTTCCCCACAGCTCTTTTCAAGTAAATATTCAATTCCCCTTTTTGAAAGTTACTATTGAATCTGCGTCCAGCACCCTTTCAGGCAATACATTCCAGGTCATAACAACTCGCTGTGTAACAAAATTGATGGGCTACTGTGGTGGTTGAGTTGGTAAGAGAACCACATGGTGTGATACTGAGTCATGGAGATCAAGAGGCTCCGAGGATCACTCCTTTGTTGTGCTGACTTAGCCAATTTCAACCAAGACAACAGTGGGTGCACTAAATTTGGTCTCTGTTTAAATGCAACCTGGCAAGTTGCAGGTGCCAAACGGGGGGACTGGTGGGCCATGACTGAGGATGAGAGGGTTTGAAGGCACTCTTTCCCCAGTCTTTTCTTCTGCGGCCCGATGGTGACTGCATTTCATTTTGTATTTCAATAACACAACCACAGGCATCTCTACACAGCTCATTATGTCATTAGCAAGCAATTTAGTAAGATATACATAACTGAGCGTGATTGGCTGGTAACGCATCGAATCATTAGCTAACATTATCACTTTTGTGTTATTTTTGTACTGATGGCAGTGCAGCAACACGCAAATAGCGACACCCAGCACATTGAGAGTGAGAGAGGTGGATAAAGAGCCAAACCAAAGCAACTGCTGTCTGGTTAAAGGCGTATTGTCATCAGGGTTTCTGCTCAGAAGAATGGCATTAATCAGAAAAGGCAAATATGTTTCACCGGTGAAATGAGTGGTCTGTGAGTCTATCGTCATCTTCCTGATCAAGTTGGTTTGAAGACTAAACATGGAGACCCTTGGAAGGAGGAGCTTGGTTTAAAATTAAACTGTTCAAAACCTTTCCAATCTAGAGCCGTAAAGACTGAAGATTAAAAATAAGGAACTGCGGATGCTAGAAAATCCCAAATAAGCACAGAATATTCCAGAAAGAGAAGGGAAAAGACATGTTTACATTTGGCATGTGGTTAAGAAGATGGGACAACCAGCTGTGCATTTCCAGGATTTTCTGTTTTTCTTTCGGAATCTCTGGGGTTCGTGGATTTTATTTGCATCTGTACCAAATGCCTACTGTGCTCCTTACATGTCCAGGAACTCTCAAATACCTGTTTGATTAGCTGGATGATGCTGATGTTACCATGGTTTCCGAGGTGAACAGAGCTTGCTAGGCTCCCAAAGAGGCTGGACAAGTAGACCGGAGTAATTTTCTGTGAGCGTGATGTCAAGTGTTCATGATCCTTGTTGCAAGACTCCCAGCAGCAAGTAGGACATAAGGGATCCAAGGAAAAACTGCAAATTCAACAATTCAAAGCAGAAATTCCATCACCGGGTTGGTTAATATGCAAACAAGTTACACAGCTCAGTATTATTGATGTTGGAGTCTACAATACTGCATAAAATAGACCAATTTTGAAACACTGTCTAAAATAGAACTAATTTTGAAACATTCCATCTGATAATTCAGCTTTACTTATACCCTCTCATTCCCGTCATAATGCAAATTTATTCGTAGGGGGAAAAATTCGGTTGGTTAGCGCCTCCCGTTCACGCCTCCGGGGGGCGCTAACGACTTACCACCCGAACACGGCGATTTTAGCGCCGCCCGTGAAATTGACCTGGCGGTTTGCGGTGGCGCTAAACACTACCGCCAGGATCTCCTGCGCCCGGAGATCGTGACATCATCGAAGCACGTATTGCCCCGGTAGCACCCCGGACCGGAAATTGATTCTCGCCCAGTGCCTCAGCGCCTGGCGCTAGGAACGACAGGTAGAGGGGGACGGTTTGCAGTCGGCTGGGAGCTGGGGGAGCGCTATTTAAAGGCGTGCGCTTCCTGCTTTTTCCTGTCGGCAAAATATTCTGCATACGCAGGTTGAGAGAGGGAGAGAGGCGTCTGGAGACATTTAACGCTGTCCTACAAGGAGTTTTGTTTCTCAGCAAGACTTTTCAGGTTCCCATTTCTATCAGCTTTATTACTACCATATTTAGAAGATTAAATGGGGGCTGTACTAACACGGGGCCTCGTCCTCCAGCTTCACCGTCGGAGGCAGCGGAGGCAGAAAGAGCGAGTGGAATACGTGGCCAGAGGGAGTAGGGTCAACAGGGCTCTGCACAGGAGACCTTACCCTCCCAGGGTATTCCGGGGGCAATTCTCATACATTCATCTGTCCGAGGAGAAGTGTTTTAGAAGGCTCCGCTTCAGCAAGGAGGTGATCACAGAGCTCTGCCACCTCCTGCAGCCAGAGCTCCAGCCTCAGCTCAGGACCACAATGTCTCTGTTGGAGGCAGTGAAGGTGACGGTGGCTCTCAATTTCTACACCAGCAGCTCCTTCCAGGCTTCAACAGGGGATATTGCGAACATCTCCCAGTTCGCTGTCCATTGTTGCATCCGGGAGGCCACAAATGCTCTCTACAAAAGGAGAAGGGAGTACATCTCATTCCCCATGACCCGAGACAAACAGCGTGAACGCGCATGTGGCTTCACTAGGATAGTGGGCTTCCCCATGGTTCTGGGCGCCATTGAATGCACGCACGTGGCATTGCGGGCACCTCATGAAAATGCAGAGGTTTTCCACAACCGCAAAGGCTTCCACTCTCTCAACGTCCACTTGGTGTGCGACCACAGACATCGCATCCTCGCCGTCAATGCCCACTATCCTGGCAGCAGCCACGATGCATTCATCCTGCGCCAGACTAGTGTCCCAGACCTGTTCCAACCACCGCATCAACCTGGTGGCTGGCTCCTCGGGGACAAGGGTTATCCACTCTGCACCTGGCTGATGACACCGCTCCGTAACCCCAACACTCCTGCTGAGCTCGCATACAATGAGAGCTATAGCGCCACTAAGAACCTCATTGAGCAGACGATCGGCATGCTGAAGCAACGGTTCTAGTGTCTTGACCACTCTGGAGGAGCCCTGCAGTACTCCCCCGATCGAGTATTGGTTTTCATTGTTGTGTGCTGCATGCTTCACAACCTCGCAATTCTGAGGACCCAGCCATTGCCACCAGGGATTGGTGGACCAGCTCAGGAGGAGGAAGAGGGAGAGGAGGAGGATGAAGAGGAGGATGAGCAGATACAACGTGGGAGGGAGGCGTTCAATGTTGCTTCTGCAAGCGCCGTTCGTGAACGCCTCATAAGACACCGCTTCTGATGAATGACAGAGAAGATCAACAAGCACATCATTACAGCCATCCCGCAGCCCCTCTTACCGGGCAAAGCTCCAATGAGTAACATGAGGAAATTTGTAACGTTTCAATAAAAAAATTTATTTTTCTGACCAACTGTTTCTTACTAAGCACAACCAATAACAAACAAACACAACAATTCATTAACAAACAAAACTGGTTCTTACCACATCGAAATAAGTCTTAACAGAGTGAACAATATATTACATACACATCCAACTTTGGGACAAACATTCCCCCCATATGTTAGAGAAATTTTAGTTATTCGCCTTTCGAGAATGATCTCCCTCCCCTTCGCACTTCCCCCCTTCCAACCCTACTGCTCCTCCGTAATGTCGCCCCAGTGGCTGCAGCAAGGCTGGCAGAAGGCTGCTGAATCTCGGATCCAGAGACTGCAGATGGCCTTGAAGGACACCCTCGACCAGCTCTGGGCCTGGAGGGCCCTGCTGCAGACTGCACCAACTCTGCATGGGCGGCAGCAGTCTGAGCTGGCTGGGTTACAGGCTGTGGCAAGTGCAATGGTGGATGGGCAGTGGTGACAGAAGGAATGCTGTCATCCTGAGAGAGGACAGCACCTTCCTGCTCGACCGACACACTGCCACTCCCCTGGGGCAGAACCTCAGTATCCGGAGCAATCTACTCAAGCACAGATTGCTGGCCTGCTGCGGCACCGTGAGATCCCCGGTGGACTGTGGGCGACCCAGCGATGATGGCAGCGGTCAGTGTTTGCGTGGCATCAATCTGAGACTGCATGAGAGCAGTCTGAGATTGGATGGCACCAACCAATGACTCGATTCCAGCACTAAGCCACTGCGTTGCCTCGGCCTGTGCTGCAAGAGATGCTGCCACCTCACCCATTACACGCGGCATGGGCTCTGGGTCCCCACAGTCTCTCTGCAAGTCAACCATCCTCTGCAACGAGGCAAGGATGGGTTCAAGGGTTTGCGCACAGATGACAGCTGTGCTGGCGGCGGACTCCTCCAAGCTCCTAGCCAGTGCATCCATGCTCTTGGGCACCCTTGCCATTGCACCCATGAGCTTAGTATGCATGCTCATCACCTGAGTATTCATTGCTGCGATATCGAGGTCCTCATCCAAGTCCTGTGCAGCAGAACTCGTGCACGCACTCACCCTCCGAGGAGATGGACCTCGAGCTTCCCTTCCCCCATAGCGTTGCTGCAGCTCGCTGGGTCCCAGAGCTTCACCCACATCAGAGCCATTTCCTCTGCTCCCCTCCAGCGACCGCATGGCCCCATTATCGGATGTCTCGCCCTCAGGAGATGCAGGCGGTGAGGCTCCAGCTTGGTGTTCCTCCTCCTCTCCCGCGTCACTGCCACTGAGAGGCTGAGGGACAGGCTGGTCAGATGGTGGCTCACTATCTGAAAGCAGGAAGGTACAAGAGTGGTTTTAACGTGAGGGCAGGAGGGCAGGAAGGGAGCAAGGAATGGAGACAGTATACTTAGATGGAAAGTGGGAAAGGCTGGTGTTGTGAGGGGGAAGTTGTATGAGAGAAGAAAGAGAGATGATGAACATACCGTTGCTGTCCCCAAGGGGGTCGACATCTCCAACTGCCACAGCGCCCATGACATGACTTGTGATGAGTCTGTGAACTCGCTCCTCCAGCTGTGTGAGGGGGTGCAGCTCTGCCTGACCTCCTCCCGTGCATTGTTGCTCCCTCCGGTTATGTGAAAGCTTGGCCTGCAAGAAAAAGGACAGCGTGTGAGTGAGCGTGCAGCCATGTGTTTGGCAGATGTGCCTACCATAGTTGAATAGCCGTTAATGTCTGCAAGGTGTGGGATGTGGATGTGACTTTTAGTAGATGGGCTTAGTTGTTGTGTGAGTGTTGGGGATTTGGCACTTTACACAGTCTGTGCACAGAGTGAGGTTGAGATGGTGGGATGTAAAGGTATTTCATGCATCTACTCACCCTGACCACCCGAGAGGTCATTGAACTTCTTGCAGCACTGCGTGTGAGCCCTTTGGACCAGGCTCCTGGACGATACGTACTGGGCAACCTCCCTCCACACCCTTGTGAACTCCCGGGGCAATGGCCTCCTGCCAGTATCTGGAAACAGCACTGCCCATCGGCGTTCCACAGCCACAACCAGAGCCTCCAATGCCTGGTCGCTAAACCGGCGAGCTCTCTCCCTGGGCCTCTGAGCAGCCATGATAATCGTTGTTGAAGATTTGCACCTCCTTGCAGGCCCAGCAATGAGCAGGGTGTGGCTGTGCAGCATGATGGACCCACCCCTTTAAGAACTGGAAGGCGCCAGTCTGTCTGAGTACAAGGTAATTGACATCGCCTGAGCTTGAGTAGCACTCTGAGGTAGCGCCCCGTTCCCCGACGTTAGCGCCCTAAAAGAGGTGTGTAGCGCTTGATTTAGCGCTCCAATCACCTCCAGATGCGCTGGAGACTAATTTCCCGGTCGCCGACGATAATTTGCGGTGGGCACTAAATTTTGCGCCTGGCCGATATTAGCGGCTCAAAATGGGCGATACCGAATTTTTCCCCCTTAGTGTTTTAAAAGTACCTATACTGTCATTTTCCCACACCATATTGTGGGCAGCCAGACAACCTGTCACTAGGCTTCTGTTACTAGAAATTTCACAGAATAGATCTAAAGTGACTTTGTTTAAGTACTTCCCAGGGGGGGAAGCGCCTGCGGGTAGAATTTCACCTCAGATTCTCCCGGTCTCCCGCTATAACTTTGTCGAGAGATCGGTGGAAACCCCAGAGAAACGGCATAAATGGACCATTCGCGCCAATTCTCCAGGGTTTCTGCTGATCTTCTGCCAAACATCTAGAGAAGATGGGGTAAAAATTCAGTATCGCCCCGTTTGGGGCACCATTATCGGCCGTGCGCAAAGTTTAGCGCCTGGCGCTAATTATCGCCTCCGACTGCAAACTTGACTTTTATCGCCCCTGGAGGTGATTGGAGCACTAAATCAGGCGCTACACATCTGTCTTAAGGCACAAAGGCCGAGGAGCGAGGCGCTACCTCAGAGCGCTGGCGAAGCTCATGTGATGTCAATCAGCAATGGAACACAGACACACTGGTGCCAGCCAGTTCTTAAAGGGGAGGGTCGATCTTGCTCTACATCCACACCCTGCTCATTGCAGCCTTAAATCTCGGCCTGGCAAGACCTGTACATCAAATCTGTTGGAAAGAACAATGGAGAGGCCCAGGGAAAGAGCTCAGACTGCAGCCCCCATATTCTCTTCTAAATCGATGCAAGGAAGATCAAACCAGAAAGAACCTGCAACGTGCTGCTCAGTACCCAAAACTCCTCAACACAGCTTTGAATATCTCCTGCAGTCTCTCTCTCTCACTCAGAATGCATGGTGCAAAAATTTCGCCGACAAAAAAAGGCAGGAAGCGGTCGCCTTTAAATAACGCTCCCCCAGTCCCTTCATGACTGCAAAACGCTCCCCTCAACCTGTCGTTGCCAGCGGCAGGCGGTAAGACAGGGGGCGCCACTCAATATCCGGTCCGGGGTGCTACCGGGGCGTTGCACTCTCGACTGACGTCACGATCGGCCGGCGCAGGAGATCGTGGCGGTAGTGTTTAGCGCCGCCGCAAAATGTCTAGTTAATTTCGTGAGCGGCGCAAAGATCGCCGCGCACAGACGCTAGTTGCTTTGCGCCCCATTAGCGCCCTCTGAAGGTGCTAAAGGGAGGCGCAATCCAACTGAATTTTCCCCCGATGTTTCCACTTGTGGGGACAGTCCAAAACTAGGGGTCATAAATATAAGATAGTCACGAATAAATCCTCTTCTAATCTAATAAACGCTCTTCTCGATCTTCCTTGCTGCAATGCTCCATCTCACCCTCAGTAAGCTCCGCGCTGGAGTGGAGCTAATTTACAGAAAAAACGGGAAACGGTTCAACCTCCGTCGCCTCCAGTTCAGATCCAAGGTCGTCCCATCCTCTGTATTCGAATTACAGTATGCAGACGACGCTTGCGTCTGCGCACACTCGGAGGTCGAACTCCAAACCATCGTCAGCGCCTTCACCGAAGCGTACGAGAGCATGGGCCTTACACTAAACATCCGTAAGACAAAGGTCCTCTACCAACCTGCCCCCACCACACAGTACTGTCCCCCGATTATCAAAATCCACGACAAGGCCTTGGACAACGTGGACCACTTTACATACCTCGGGAGCCTACTGTCAACAAGGGCAGACGTCGATGATGAAGTCCAACACCGCCTTCAGTGTGCCAGTGCAGCCTTCGGTCACCTGAGGAAGAGAGTCCGCATGCCCGATACGAGACTCCCAAAACAAGCGCTCTACTCGGAGCTCCAACACGGCAAGAGAGCCCCAGGTGGGCAGAGGAAACGCTTCAAGGACACCCTCAAAGCCTCCTTGAAAAAGTGCAACATCCCCAACGACACCTGGGAATCCCTGGCCCAAGACCACACAAAGTGGAGGAGAAGCATCCGGGAAGGCGCCGAACACCTCGAGTCTCTTCGCCGGGAGCAAGCGGAAGCCAAGCGCAAGCAGCGGAAGGAGCGCACGTCAACCCAAGCACCCCACCCACCCGCCCCTTCAACCACCATCTGCCCCACCTGTGACAGAGACTGTAGGTCCTGCATTGGACTCATCAGTCACCTGAGAACTCATTTTTAATGTGGAAGCAAGTCATCCTCTGTTCCGAGGGACCGCCTAAGAGGAAGAACTAATAAATCCAATAAGGAATTCAGGAGAAACCTCTTCACCCAGAGAGGGGTTAGAATGTGGAACTTGCTACCACAAGGAGTGGTTGAGGTGAATAGAATAGATGCATTTAAGGGGAAGCTACATAAGTACATGAGGGAGAAAGGAATAGAAGGATATATTGATGGGGTTAGATGAAGTAAGGTGGGAGGAGGCTCATGTGGAGCATAAACACAGGCATAGATCAGTTGGCCCGAATGGCCTGTTTCTGTGCTGTAAATACTATCTAACTATATATAACATGTAACTATGAAGTTACAGCAAGAGATCGGGAGAGGACCCATGGAAACTCTACCCCTTCATCTCCACTCATTGGGTTGGTGTAATGGCCAAAACTGAGAACTCACTAAATGGAGCAGTGATGCTCATGATAAAGCTGGGGGGTCCTGTGTGGATCTATCAACAGCTTTCAGCAGACCTACTGCTCAATTTGACCTCCATACCTGTCCTGCCTGGCTCTCATATGTCACTGGCACTGGGATTAGGCAATGCAATATGTTTGCACAGTACTTATCACCTCTAGGTTTGAATTGAGCCCCGATTAATAAGATGAAAGTTTCCTCCTCTCTGCTGGCTATAAGTGCCTAATGTAAAACAAATTTGGCTAGTCCCAACCTAATTCTACTGTACCGTATGACCCACAACATAGAAATTACCTGTAATTTGGCACTAATTGGCAATCTTATTTGGGGACTGCAGGGATGACGAGAATGAGAAATTGTTGAACTCACACCGAAGTAGGAAAGAGCATAGTTTGGGCCAATGTTGGGGCAAGGTACCCAACCTATGATAAACTTGACCTGGGAAATGCTTCCTATGTTCTTCCTATGTTCATGCTGACACTGGGTGCGCAAAGTGTCAAAATGTTTCTAGTGAATTGAATAACTAGGGAGGTAGATAGGGCTTTAAACTAAATAAGGGGGGTGGGGGAGGGTCCCGGTGGAGAGAAATCTAGAATGCTAAAGAGAAAAGACAAGGAAGCAGTGCAGGAAAGTGATTGGGGTAAGGATAACCAGATTGTGTCAGGAAGGGACAGAGTATACAAACAAAGGAGTGCACTAACAAATAGGTTCCGGGTAAGAAAAAATGGTAATAAGACAAATAGGGCCATAGTACAAAAAATGTTAAGATGTCTAAAAATGTTAAAAAGAGAAATCTAAAGGCACTGTATCTGAATGCACGAAGCATTCATAATAATGAATTAACAGCACAAATAGATGTAAACGGATATTATATAATTGTGATTACGGAGACATGGCTGCAGGGTGACCAAGGCTGGGAGCTGAATATTCAAGGATATTCGATATTTAGGAAGGACAGGCGAAAAGGAAAAGGAGGTGGGGTGGCCTTGTTAGTAAAGGATGAAATCAGAGCAATAGTGAGAAAGGATATTGGCTCAGAAAATCAAGATGTAGAATCAGTCTGGGTGGAGCTAAGAAGCACCAAGAGCCAGAAAACATTGGTGGGAGTTGTCTATAGGCCTCCAAACAGTAGTGGTAATGTAGGGGATGGCATCAAACAGGAAATTAGAGATGCATGTAACAAGGGTACTACAGTAATCATGGGTGACTTTAATCTACATATAGACTGGCCAAACCAAATTAGCAATAATACTGTGGAGGATGAATTCCTGGAGTGTGTACGAGATGGTTTTTTAGACCAGTACATTGAGGAGCCAACCAGGGAACAGGTAATGAGAAGGGGTTAATTAATAATCTTGTTGTGCGGGATCCTTTAGGGAAGAGTGACCATAACATGATAGAATTCTTAATTAAAATGGAAAGTGAAGAAGTCCAATCCGAAACTAGGGTCCTAAGGGGTAAAAATTCACTTGGTTGCGCCTCCCGTTAGCGCCTTAAGAGGGCGCTAATGGGGCGCAAAGCCGCTAACGCCCGGGCGCAGCGATGTTTGCGCCGCTCGAGAACTTAACTTGAGATTGTGCGGCGGCGCTAAAACTTACCGCTGCGACCACCTGCGCGCGCAGATTGTGACGTCATTCCATGGTGCAATGCCCTTGGGGCGCCCCGTAGCGGAAATTGAGTGGCGCCCCCTGCCTTACCGCCTGGCGCTTCCAACGACCAGAAGACTGGAACGCTATCAATCGCTGTGGGGCTGGGGGGGGCGCTATTTAAAGGGGGCCTCTTCCTGTCTTTTATTGTTGGTGGCATTTTTGAACTACTCATTCTGAGAGAGAGAGGGAGAGACTTCTGGAGAGATTCAACATTGTGTGAAGGAGTTTTGGGTACTGAGCAGCACTTTGCAGGTTCATTTTGATTTGCCATTCCTTGTATCGATTTAGCAGAGACCGTGGGAGCTGCACTCTGAGCTCTTTGCCTGGTGCTCTCCATTGTTCTTTCCAGCACATTTGATGTGCAAGTCTCTCCAGGCCGAGATTTAAGGCAGCAATGAACAGGATGTGGATGGAAAGCAAGATTAACCATCCCCTTTAAGAACTGGCCCGTGCCATTGTGTGTGTGTTCCATTGCTGACTGACATTACATGAGCTTCGCCAGCGCTCCGAGTTAGCGCCTCACTGCTCGGCCTTTGCGCCTTAAGAGAGGTGTGCAGCGCCTGCTTTAGCGCTCCACTCACCTCCCGGGGCGGTAAAAGTGAAGTTTCCCGTCAGTGCCGATAATTAGCGGCAGGCGCTAATATTTGCGTCCGGACGATATTTGCGCCCCAAATGGGGCGCGACCTAATTTCTACCCCTAAATCTAAACAAAGGAAACTACGATGGTATGAGTAGTGAGTTGGCTATGATAGATTGAGGAGCTTCATTAAAAGGCATGATGGTGGATAGGCAATGGCTAACATTTAAGGAACTAATGCATGAATTGCAACAGTTATCCATTCCTTTCTGGTGCAAAAACACAAAAGAAAAAGCAGCCCAACCATGGCTAACAAAAGAAATTAAGGATAGTATTAGATCTAAAGAGGAGTCACATAAAGTTGCCAGAAAAAGTAGCAAGCCTAAAGATTGGGAGCAGTTTAGAGTTCAGCAAAAAAGGACCAAGAGATTGATTAAGAGGGGAAAAATTGAGTATGAGAGTAAACTTGCAAGGAACATAAAAGCAGATTGTAAAAGCTTCTACAAGTATGTAAAAAGAAAAAGATTAGTGAAGACAAATGTAGGTCCCTTACAGTCAGAAACGGGAGAATTTATAATGGGGAACAAGGAAATGGCAGAGCAATTAAACAAATACTTTGGTTCTGTCTTCATGGAAGAGGACACAAATAACTTCCCAGAAATGCTAGGGAACAAAGGGTCTAGTGAGAAGGAGGAATTAAAGGAAATTAGTATTAGTAAAAAAAATAGTGCTGGAGAAATTAATGGGACTGAAAGCTGATAAATCCCCAGGGCCTGATAATCTGTATCCCAGAGTAAGAAAAGAGGTAGCCATGGAAATAGTGGATGCATTGGTTGTCATCTTCCAAAATTCTATAGATTATGGAACAGTTCCTGCAGATTGGAGGGTGGCAAATGTAACCCCACTATTTAAAAAAGGAGGGAGAGAGAAAACAGCGAACTACAGACCGGTTAGCCTAACATCAGTAGTAGGGAAAATGATAGTCTATTATAAAGGATGTGATAACAGGACACTTAGAAAATATCAACGGGATTAGACAAAATCAACATGGATTTATGAAAGGGAAATCGTGTTTGACAAACCTACTGGAGTTTTTTGAGGATGTAACTGGTAGAATAGATAAGGGAGAACCAGTGGATGTGGTGTATTTGGATTTTCAGAAGGCCTTTGAAAAAGTCCCGCATAAGAGGTTAGTGTGCAAAATTAAAGCTCATGGGATTGGGGGTAATATACTGGCATGGATTGAAAATTGGTTAACAGACAGGAAACAGAGAGTAGGAATAAATGGGTCTTTTTCAGGGTGGCAGGCAGTGACTAGTGGGGTACCGCAGAGATCAGTGCTTGGGCCCCAGCTATTCACAATATATATCAATGATTTGGATGAGGGAACCAAATGTAATATTTCCAAGTTTGCTGATGACACAAAACTAGGTTGGATTGTGAGTTGTGAGAAGGATGCAAAGAGGCTTCAAGGCAATTTAGACAAGTTGAGTGAGTGGGCAAATACATGGTAGATGCAGTATAATGTGGATAAATGTGATCCACTTCGGTAGGAAAAACAGAAAGGTAGAGTATTGTTTAAATGGTAATAGATTGGCAAATGTTGATGTACAAAGGGACCTGGGTGTCCTTGTACACCAGTCACTGAAAGCAAACATGCAGGTGCAGCAAGCAGTTAGGAAGGCAAATGGTATGTTGGCCTTCATTGCAAGAAGATTTGAGTACAGGAGCAAGGATGTCTTACTACAGTTGTATAGGGCCTTGGTGAGACCACACCTGGAGTACTGTGTGCAGTTTTGATCTCCTTACCTAAGAAAGGATATACTTGCCATAGAGGGAGTGCAGCGAAGGTTCACCAGACTGATTCCTGGGATGGCAGGACTGTCGTATGAGGAGAGATTGGGTCGACTAGGCCTGTATTCACTAGAGTTTAGAAGAATGAGAGGGGATCTCATTGAAATGTATACAATTCTGACAGGGCTAGACAGACTGGTTGCGGGGAGGATGTTTCCCCTGGCTGGGGGGTCTAGAACGAGGGGTCACAGTCTCATGATATGGGGTAGGACATTTAGGACTGAGATGAGGAGAAATTTCTTCACTCAGAGGGTGGTGAACCTGTGGAATTCTCTACCACAGAAGGCTGTGGAGGCCAAGTCACTGAATATATTTAAGAAGGAGATAGATAGATTTCTAGACACAAAAGGCATCAAGGGGTATGGGGAGAGAGCGGGAATATGATATTGAGATAGAGGATCAGCCATGATCATATTGAATGGCGGAGCAGGCTCGAAGGGCCGAACGGCCTACTCCTGCTCCTATTTATTTTCTATGTTTCCTTTCCAGCAACAGCATCCCACATCCTGATGAGCACACACAAAAAAATTATCAACAAATATAAATATATCGGCAGGGTATGGCTTAAATCTTTACCTGATATCACTTTGCAGAAGGATTCCAATGTTCCTGATATTAAGAGAACTTCCGAGGCAGCAAACCACTTCCCCGTACTCCTGCATTATTCTCACCATTTCGCACATGGCTTTGAGGAGAGACACACATAAAATAGCAAGTCAGGTCAGGCAGTAACACTAATGCTCAAGAAGTGTGTTAATTGAAATGCTCCATCCATGTCTCTGTAATATAGAGGCGATTTTAACCCTAACTGCCTGGTGGAAAATTCCTCAGGTGATTTACCCACTGATTTCCCACCTGCTTCACACCGATCCTGATTTTAACCTGCTCTTCTACGAAGGTGGCAAAGGCGCCCGGCTGAAGCCGGAGGGGTCCTTCTTTAAGAATGCGGATCGGGGTCCGATGACATCGTTGGGTCCCGACTGCAATTTTATCTTGGGCCTGAGAGAGGGGGGGAGCTGCTGTGGCTTTTCTGCCTAGTGAAGGCAGCGAGAAGAGGATCCAGGACCAGAAGAGGCCATTTATGGTAAGTTTATTTACTTTCCTTGTGGGACCAGTCCCGAACCTCTGCTCCCACTCAGATTATTCGGATTTCAAAAATACATGAAATATTAATTTACATTTTTTAAAAATGTTCTGAGTTCATTAATGCAACACTTAAAATAAACTCAGAGGTGAAACTAAGATGACACCAATTAGGTATGTGCACACAAGTAGTTATGAAGAAACAATTGTATCTTCGATGGCCGGCACAGACAGGATGGACCAAATGACCTCTTTCTGTGCTGTATAATTCTATGATAATCATCAGGTGTAATTGTATTCTGTAGCTGCGATGTACGCAGTAAAATACAGTTTCTAATTAAAGCTCATTCCTTTCCCATGATGTATTTGCTCCTTTTTAATTGGTACTAACTGCAGCATTCACACATGTTACACTATAGACTGGGGAATGGTGTTGCTTCACTGTTTGCGCAAAACTACTCCCCAGTGCCTTTTTAAAAGTCATAAACGAGGCCACCTCTAAGAGTCATTTCTGCAGCACTGCAAGGATTTGCTGGCTGCATCGTCTACTTCTCCAATCTGATTAACGTTCCTTATCTATTTCTCAAACAGCGGAAATTGTAATGCTTGATTAAAGTCAAACTACCTTCAAATTCACAACAAATTAAATTAGTGGATCCAGCGGTTAAAATAACTTAATTTTTCTCTTTAATTATATATAGGCCTAGAAATTTGGGTGGTTTACGCCACCCGTTACCGTCATGAAATGGCGAGAAAACGGCATCCAGCTGGTGGCGGGTCCCGCGTTGGATGCATTTTCAGCAGGTTGGCAGCGCTATCAGTGAGAGTATTTGAATGAGTTGGAGCGTGACGTCTATCGGCTTGCAACGCCGAGTTAACACCAGCTCATCCATTTGGAGTTCCCGCTCGCATTGCCGCCCGTGCTAAATCACGCCAGTGAGTGCTGAAAGGTCTTTCAGCAGCGTTAACGGCCATGAAGAGTCTGGCAGGACTTATGAGGCTGGACGCTGACAAGTGGCAAACACCTCAGGTGGATGCTGGAACTTCAAACGCCTCCTTTGCCAAGGTTCTTCTGTTAAACTTTCATTTTTTGTCCATCAGTGGCGGGGTGGCGGGGGTAGGGTTGCATTTTCTGGCAGCTTTCCGGGAGGCCTACAGTGTTTGTGGGTCGGTAAATAATTTCACCCCTCAACAAAAAGACACCCATTTCCTATCAAAACGCAACTCAACAACTGAACCTAAACAGTAGTTGTTGTTCAACGTCCGCAAAAAACATAACACTCGCAGTGAAATTCACATCCACTTCCGTTGATGCAGCCCTTGGTAATGAAACATTATTCCACTTATTGATACAGGTCAATAGTATAATTCCATCTGCCTAAACTGAAAACCAAACATGATCGCAATACACTTGCGACCTGTGATGGTGGATTCAGACTGTATTATATGACAAGACTCACAGTTGGATTTCAGATGGATAGGCCCAGATAATCAACGGGCCCCGTTAGGCACAGAAGAATAACTAAACCTAATGAGGAGACTCTACCAGACCTGTTCCCAGATTAGATACTTATACAAGTATTTTTCATAAACCCTTTAATAAATGAGCGGACACCACAGGATTCACTGTTGGGAACTACATTTGCAATCAGGCACCTCTCAGTCTTTGCAACACAACAGGGAATATCGACATTTCAGTTACTCGTTTATTATATGGAGAAATATATGTAATGAGCCCGCATTATATGTACCAGGATATGTATTATCTAAGAATGATTTAATGTAATTATTGAGCGTTCATGAATTATACAATGCGAATCGACCATATGCTTTTACCAATCAATCAATGGGTGAACTCCATTGCAACGATTGAAGATGATCTGTGATAAGAATCTTTTATCTGCATTCATGTCATAAACAAATAAAAAAAATCGACAGACATTTGGTGGCAGCTAATATTTTTGGAGCACGTACGGCAACTGTTGAGGTCGCTCCTTTCTTCCCCGTTCCCCTACACTGCAAGCGAGAGACAGAGGCGACCATCGGCCTGCTTCTAAGGTTAGCACTGCAAAGTGCGCGTTACACTAGAAAATCACCGCCACGCTGATGTTAATGAGCGGGCAGTACCAAAATGCCGGTACTGCCTGCAGTCTCTCGGCCGGCGGCCGTTATCCTCGGTCGCCAACGTTACCGTCAGATTTCCCGCGTTCCCCAGTTTCTAGGCCATAGTTTCTTTCCAGTGCTTTAATTCTTTTCTCTTTCCTTCTTAATAAAATGAAAAACTATTGGATTTCTGCCAACTGTTGATTATAGCGTCCAGCAAATAGAAATTTATATAGAAAAGAAAGAAAAAAAAAGACGTCCCAAAGCATTTTACAGCCAATGAAGTATTTTTGAAATGTCGTCACTGTTGTAATGTAGGAAATGTGGCAGCCAATTCACGCACAGCAAGGTCCCGCAAACAGCAATGTGATAATGATCAGATAATCTGTGTTAGTGAATGTTGGTTGTGGGATAAATATTGGCCAGGAAACCGGGGAGAATTCCCCTGCTCTTCTTCAAAATGGGATCTTTTACATCCTCCTGAGGGGTCTCGGTTTAATATCTCAGCTGAAAGACGGCACCTTCGACAGTGCAGCACTCCCTCAGTAGTGCACTGGGAGTGTCAGCCTCGATTTTGTGCTCAGGTCTCTAGAGTGGGACTTGAACCCACAGTCAGAGGTGAGAATGCTACCTACTGAGCCACGGTTGAGACCGGAGGCATAATTCTTGAAGCTAGTCTCACGGGTGCCAGTGTGCCAGTCCAAAATGCGATTCCCAGGGGCCCCAGATTTGCTGACCAACTGGAACTTACTCATCTCACTGTCCGTCAACCTTTCATGAATGACTTGCTGAGTTAAATCGATCTCACCAACCTTGGCCTACCCCTGGTACCAGGATAAACGCAGTCAGCAACCATTGCAGGGCAAACAGTTATGCTGACTGTCCTGGGAAGTACAAAAAATGCATAACCACAATTTTGATTTAAGTTAAATATCTCCCAAGTTCAGTTTGTTTTCACCAGACAATGGAGACTATGGTCAGCTTCTGATATTTTCAATTGCATTCGACTTTGATTGAATATTAATGTAGTTTAATTCCTTTTCTTTTAAACAAATTACCTAGTACTATTTATCATGCATATACTGCAAATTTAAAACATTTGTGATACAAGAGGCAATGATTCAAATAAACAGATAATCTATTTTTTAAAATTTTATATTTGCTCCACATCGTATTGCCACAGCTTTTGGTCACACTTTTATCCAATTATTTAACACTGAATCTGCCTATCTAATCATTTAGATTGGAAATCCTGTATGTAACAATGCAGCGCAGGCTGTGGCCAATAGGTGGCACTGTGAGTGAGTTTCTAGATTATCTCTCCCAACTCTGTTGCCACCATATCTATATTGAAAAAAAGCTTTATATTCATCAACTGACCATCGACAACGCCATGGAAAATTTACTAGTAATTTAAAATACTCCTGGAACTTCCATGGGAGTATTCTGCTGGGAGAGGATTGGAAACGCCCGGAGAAATGGCTAAATGGCCAAAACCAGCTGCTTATGTCGTTGCTCCAAAGTTATGAGGGGAGATTGGGAGCACCCCACCAATATTCTCCTGTATAACTATATAGTTTAGAAGGAACAACAGCAACATACATTTATAGAGTGCTTTTAACACCTCAAAGCACTTCACAGAGGTACGAGGAAGTGAATCAACCATCGGTGTAAAAATAAACTACAATGTTACCAGTGCCATAGTCATCACAAGTACACTTGTTTCATTGAATAGAATTGGTACCGACACAAATCATATACATTTACACATGACAGTCAACTATTAAAAACATGTAGGCAATGTGGTAAAGCAGCCTTGCTGAAGCGCAGTAAGATAACATTCAGTCGAGACAGTTACACTGGAGGTATTTTTTGAGAGTGCTGTAAGCTGGCAGCACCGCATTGTACTGACGGCTCCATGGCACCCTGTTGTCAGGAGAATGGAGGGGCGTTCTGCCTGTGCATCAGTAAGCTTAAAAAGTTGGCCTTGCACTGCAAACGTTGAAGCCAAAGAGGTGTGAGATTACCCTTCCCACGGTGGTCACATGCCTGAAGCTAAGTCCTGGACTTGTGCCAGCTGGGTTGTGCTACACTACATATTATGCATCGTTGTGAAACCAGCACAGCTTTGGAGCATTGCAATAAGTACAGCATCGCTGCTTTAATAGATATTCTCCCTCTGGGCAGAACTGCCCTTAAACATGGTTGTCATCACCTGATGCAAGAACAACAACAGCTTGCATTTATATAGCGCCTTGAACGTCCCAAGGCCCTTCACAAGAGCTATTATCAAACAAAATTTGACACAGAGGCACATCGAGATCTTAGGACAGGTGACCAAAAGCTTGGTCAAAGAGTTAGGTTTTAAGGAGTGTCTTAAAGGAGGAGAGAAAGGTAGCTAGCCGGAGAAATTTAGGGAGGGAATTCAAGAGCTTCGGGCTAGGCAGCTGAAGGCACGGCCGCCAATGGTGGAGCAAAGAAAATCAGGGATGCGCAAGAGGCAAGTTGCTATCAGTTGGAACTAGGAAGCAATTTCAGGATCCTGAGTATGATGCAGTATCCCTTTAAAGAAAGGATGACATGTGCAGGTTTAATGGAGCTCGACTTTATTGCAGCAACGCACTTGGTTACATTTCTCTCCTAAGTTCGCACGCTTGATACGCCAGTGACTGACACATACACTTCTCAGTACTTACTTTCTGCAGTACAGTCTGTAAAAAGTGGAACCAAAAGAGGAACGTTGTCAACATGTTCTAGGTGTGGTCGAATATTCTCAATCCCCCTGGGTAATTTGGCCTGCGACACAAATGTCAGGTTTTATTTACAGCAGGCCCTGCACCCTTCATTGTAATTGAGAAAATAGTTGCCACCCAAACATTCCACAAGGTAATTCATATAGTTTGGGTATATGTAAATCATGGGAATTTCACTGGGAATTGCTTAAGTATAGCAGGACTGGAAATTTGGAGAGACATTGGTGGGGGTGAGAGAGTGGGAGGAATGTAAACCACTGTTTTCTCATTTTCCTCTCCTGAAAGCACTGACTCATTTTTGGGGACTGTCTTGCAGGCACCAACCAGCCTTTGGTACCTTGTCCAAGTGTTTATTCTCACTTCTAAAGAATAGCCACTTGGCTAAGGCATTAGTGGGCTACCAGAACCCACAGGACCATCCCCCAAACATCAGCTGCTGCCTTTAAAAGAGCAGAAGAACATAAGAAATAGGAGCAGGAGTAGGCCATACGGCCCCTTGAGCCTGCTCCGCCATTCAATAAGATCATGGCTGATCTTCTCCCTCAACTCCACCTTCCTGCCCGATCCCCATATCCCTTGATTCCTTAGTGCCCCCTTAAAAAAAGGACATTAGTTGGGTTTTTACCACGATCCATCAACTTCATGGTCACTTTTACTTTTACTTTTATTTAAACTGAGTTCAAATTCTCAAGCTGCCTTTTGAACTCACATTCTCGGGATTCTTAGTCCAGTGACATGACCACTACACTACTGTACCCATCAGAAAGGAGAGAAGGGGAGAAAAAGGGGCAAAACTGAAAACGTGCAACAAACGGGATTAAACAATGAGACGCCCATCACAAACCTGAAATCTGAAGACAAATCCCTCCAACTACTTTGAACATACAATGTAACTATTTTGTAGCTTAAGTGCACCATTTCATCCCAGGGTGTGACTGAATATACCTGTACACACATGTATACACGCACACAAAGGGGGAAATTTTGCCAGCCCTGGGGAGGCGGCTTTGGAGGCGGGACTGCCGGGAAAATGGCAGAAACTGGGAGCAGGTACCGAACCCGCTCCCAACCCACCTCCGTGCCATCTTCCCGGGAGGCGGGTCCCTGACTCGCGCAGGGACCCGTCTCTTCGAGGTGGGAAGGGGATTACAGCCACTTAAACTGCCTGTTAACAGATAGTTAACAGGCAGTTAAGAGGCTTATCCCCATTTTACCAACACAAGTGCGGGCTTCCCGACGTCGGGAAACCCCGCCAGGGTCAGTGAGGCGAGCAGTGGGTCTGCGGGGGTGAGAGGGGTCGAAAAGTGCGCTGTGGAGGTGAGTGATGGGTGCAAGTGTGGAGAGGTAAGTATGGGAGGTGAGTGAAAAGTGTTAGAAAAAGTTTCCTTACCTTTGTTTCTTCCTGCAGGCTTCAACCCTTGGGGATCCGGAGGCTCCTCATCTCCACGGCAGAGATGACAGAATGGCTGCTGCATTCTCCAATGCAACAGCCATCTGATTTCTGCTCAGGAAAGAGGTTTGGTGAGTCTTGAGTACAAGGACTCACCAAAGAACAGAGATTGTCAGAGTTTGACAGCTTCTCAAAGCTGTCAAACGATGACAATTCATCTGTCAAAAATTTTTGACAGATGAAACGTCATACGCTGACGTTCTCTGTCACCGGCTTTTCCTTAATTGGCCTGCTAAGCCCGCAGGGCGGGCTTAACAAGGTCAATGAAGGGAAAATAGCGTGGGTTGGCCGGACGTCATTGGGGGCGGGACTGAAACCCGACAACCAGCAGTCCCGCCCCCAACGCGCCCCCATTGATAAAATCCAGCCCTAAGTTTTTAATACATCAGTCTCACCCGGTTGAGATCCTCCATAAAGCTGATTGTTTCACTGTCTGGTGACCGTTGCTCATTTGACCCTGATAGACTCTCATCTTCTCTGATCAGTTGCGGAGTCTCAGGATCTAAAAGAAGAACTAGACCAGTCTTAGGATGTACGATTCAAGATGTTATCATAGAATCATAGAAATTTACGGCACAGAAGGACACCATTTGACCCATTGTGTCTGTGCTGGATGTTATCTTTGAGAGCTTTTCACAAGTCGGTAAGAGAAAAGAGAGCGTCTTCATGTTAATGTTAGTTCAATTTTCAAAAAAAGTTGAAGTCTGAAGCCATCTAATTATCTCACCAATGTTTTGTTAACAAAAATGTTCAGTTCTAAAAATTAGTTACGTGAGAGAGACAATCTGTGGCAGTCTTCATCTAATTGTTACGTCAATTTTAAATAGAAACAGTTGAATTGTGAAGCCAGCTGATTACCTAGCCCATGGTTTGTTGACAGAGATGGTCCATGCTAATCATTTACACCCGTGAGACTGAGATTCTAATTCCATGCCTTCTGTGGTATCAGGTTAGCCAGTCTTGGATGTAAATCAGATCTCACAGGTTATTTTCAAGGATTCTCCACTGTGATTTTCTGTTATTCTTTTTGTCTTGGAATGACCTCACCCACTGACTAATGGACTTCCAAAATTAACAAGTGGAAACCACATAAATGGGTCAGATAATAGAGAAATTTTCATGGAAGCTATAGGATATATACTATTAGGGCTAAGAAGTACCAAATCTTCCTTAATGCTGCGGATAGTGACAAGCGGAAGAGATGATGTGCTCATAAAGGAAAACCATCAATTAGTCATGAAAAAGGCTCATTAGAGCAGCACTCCATTTGGCAATTTAAAGGGCATTTAGTCAGAATTGATGCAGCAAGACCTCTTACAGTATATACAGGACAGCCCTTCTGCGAAGTATGATTGTTAACTGACATTTATAAACACAAATATATTGAGAAGTAGAATAAACACTGGCTCAAATTGCTATAATTTTAAAATTCAGTCTTGATTCTTTATTAAGAGCCAGTGCTTAGAGTTCACTGACAAAAGCATTTTGATAATACTCAATTAAATAAAGCTGCATTTTCAGATCGCGGCGAAAATATAAAAAATTGTAGCTAGGTATCTAATATCAAGCCAAGCACTAATAAACATTGGAAACGAGATACATAACCTTGCTGCTCCACGGTATTTTGAAAAGTGGACATTGAATGATCTGATTGTGTGAAAAAACCGTCCGACTGCAAGGAGATGTGACAATTCCAACCTGTCTCCAGACCCATCTTCTCAGCAAATCCCTACAAACACATTCAAGTATGTTTAAATACCCTTTTATAAACAGGCTCACTTCATACTTTGGAACATATTCTCCACTGTTGGCGGTGTTCAGAATAGTGATGATGTTCCCACACATTAGTGCACAGTAATCTGCCCATTTCTAGAATGTACCAGCAGGGGGCTATGAGGCCAAACCAACTCACATCACCCAGCCAGAGGAAAACTCGCAAACACTTTTAAAGAGAGAAAAGTACAGATTTTCTTTCAGCTAGTATACTTTTTTTTTTAAACGTGAATGTTAACCCTTTCAGTACTGAAATCCAAATGAAGATTCTAACGTTGAGTAGTGAGACAAATAGCATAGATGCATTTAAGAGGAAGCTAGAGAAACACATGAGGGAGAAAGGAATAGGCGGTTATGCTGATAGGGTGAGATGAAGAGGGGTGGGAGGAGGCTCGTGTGGGACATAATCTCCGGCATAGACCAGTTGGTCCGAACGGCCAGTTTCTGTCCTGTAAAATGCTATGTCATTCTATGAATATAGACATTTTCTAGCACACAACACTTGCGAAAACAATATTGACTCAATTTATGAACATAATAAGAGTTTATAGAATAGGAAAAGGCTATTAGGCTCAATAGGTCAAGCCCTGTTTCATCGGTTTCAAACCTGCCTACCATGGGGTACATTTTCTGGTCGACAGAGCCGTGAGTCGGGCATGTGGAAACCAGTAAATTGGGCATTGGGTGCTGCACCCAGTCCTTGTAGGAATCCCCTCCTCCCCGCAATAGGCCAATTTCCAATTGAGCTTAATGACCGCATAGACTGCTCTTGCGCATTGCTCGCAGGAGCTTAATTTTAATATTAATTTACATGCAAATATGAGCATGCATCATTTTCCATTGTATACAACAGGATGGCACTCTGTGCTCATCTGAAAAGGGCATTAAGAAAAGGTTCATGCTGCTTTTAAAGGGGAAAAGGCTTCTAAAGCATTATCATAAAAATGCTACACTGTAATACAAATGACTTGGGCTAGAATCATTGGACTAGTAGCAATATATTTGCCTTTTATGTCTTATAGTCAGCTGTGGCTCAATTGGTAGCACACTCGCTTCTGAGTCACGAAGGTTGTGTGGTTCAAGTCCCACTCCATGGAACTTGAGCACATAAAGCTAGGCTGACACTCCAGTGCAGTGCTGCAGGAGTGCTGCACTGTCAGAGGTGCTGTCTTTCAGATGAGATGTTAAACCGAGGCCTTGTCTGTTTTCTCAGGTGGACGTAAAAGATCCCATGGCACTATTTCGAAGAAGTTATCCCCGGTGTCCTGGCCAACATTTATCCCTCAACCAACACAACAAAAACAGATTGTCTGGTTATTATCACATTGCTGTTTGTGGGAGCTTGCTGTGTGCAAATTGGCTGCCGCGTTTCCCACATCACAACAGTGACTCCACTTCAAAAAGTATTTCATTGGCTGTAAAGCGCTTTGAGATGTCCGGTGGTCGTGAAAGGCGCTATACAAATGCAAGTCTTTCTTTCTTTTATACCAGAGTGGTTATTTTGATGCTAACATTACGTTAAGGAAATCTGAGGGCAAAAGCTTGACAAATTTGCCAGAACACTTTAGAAAACAAGGACAGAGGACTATCTTGCAGCATCGCCTTCTCAATGGGAGAAGATTTCCAGTGTTTGCTACTCATAGTAAGATTTTAAATGTGTTCTCAATATATAATAGCAAACAGAAGAGATCTTCCACCAATTGCTTTGTGTTTTCTGGAGAAATAATAATCAACTTCAAGGTAGACATTATGGAAATGACTTTATCTTTAGCTCATCTTCAACAAAAATGGCACATAAAAAGTGGTGACCTCATCCCCCAGAGAGAACACAACTACAATATTCGATATTTAAATTAGTAATCATTTGCAATTTTGGGTCTATACCTTGCTTCTTAGCTCATCTTCCAAGGAGAAGTAAACAAATCGGATGCAGGCATTATCCAAGCCATCTATCAGACGGACCATGTCTAGTCTGGCCTGGTACTGGGAGGATATCAGACCAAGTAAGATCTGATTACCAAGAGGCTGCAAATTATCTTCCTGATCAAAATTTAATTCTGAAATTCAAGTAAAAATATATTGTGTTTGTTATTATAAAGCCCTAGATATCACCAATTTGGTAAAAAATTAATAAATGGATGTTTATATCATTAAATATTTTGCTGAGCATTTTTGTGGAAATATTTGGATCACAGTTGTTATTTAAACAAATTAATATATTGAATCAAATAAGTGAAGAATGAGCATTCAAGTAATGTTGATGGGTTCCTTCACTACAATTCCACAAAGTGTTTTTTGCCCCGAGAGGTTCTGGAAATCATAGCTATATTTAAATGGTTTCAGCTGTCACATTCTCACATGGCACTTCTGATGCCAGCTCTGGTGAAGAGGAATTTCCAGTGTGCCTTTTCCACCTCCTGCTGTTACTGCCTAACAAGGATAACATTTTTGGGTGTGAGGGGAGGGAGAGGTGCCCGCTACTAGACCCGCTTCCTCCAAAGGGGGCATCGTTAGGCCTTCCGGCGTGCCCTGGTGACTACCGCCATCTCCCTCCTGGTGATCTCTGGGAGCAGAAAGGCGGCAGGAAAATGGAGTGGTCTTCTGGGCCCTATTTTCCCATCGCATTTTACTTGCAACAGGTAGTGAAGGGGCAGTCAGATGAAAATTTAGGGTCGGGATGGAGACGCGACAGTGGACCTCACGGTGCTCTTTTTTCCGCTGTTGCCATCGTTATCCCAACGATTGTGGGGTGGGATAACGGAGGACAATCCAGGCTGTAATCTCTTCATAAGTAGGAAAGGGCAGAGTGAAATAAGGTGCGTAAACATCCACTTTAGAGGAATATAAAGGCTGATTCTCCGATCCTGTGATGCCAGCCTGGAGTCACACCCACATTGTGTGCACACACCCGCAAATTTCTCATGACACTCTTCCTGGGAGCACAACATTGCAGAAATGTTTCCTCTAAATTCAAGTATTTCTAATCTGATGGATCATTTCCTAGTTTTTAATACACACAAGTCATCTGTGACCAACCATCAGTGTTCAAAGCTCCAGAGTTCGTCGTCTTTTGTTCCTTAGTATGTGCTTGGCTGCGGCTTCTGGTTCTCAAAGGCATTTGGAGGCACTTTCCATCATCCCTGGGATGCAGGGTATGGAACATTGGCTTACAAGATAAAGCGATGCACTCTCCAGTCAGGCAGGCTCGCTGGTAAAAATCAAAAACTTTCCTTCTGAAAGAGCAAGCAAAACTTCAATCAATTGTTGTAAAAGAAAAAGAAATTGAAAATGATTAAATATTACAGCTCCAATATTGCGGGGAACAAAGTGAGGGTATACTGGCACATGGGGCAGGCTCACCTGTACCGGTGGCATACGGCTCGGGCTACGGTGGATTTTTGCGATGGGAAGTTGTGGTAGTGCGAGGAAGATGGACTAATTGTTCACAATAGCACAGCAGAAAAGTGTGGGCAACTCTGATGCTGTAGAAATGGAGGTCCTGCTGCAGAGAGGTGCACCAAAGGAATGTGGCCCTATTTGGGTCTGATGATCATCCTCCAGTAAAAAGCACAGGTGCCAACAGTATGAAGGAGGTTACTGACTGGGTCAGTGCAGTCCTCCAGGTCCCTCGTACCTGGGGGGCCCCCATCACTCAGGGGAACTGCCGCCCCCTGGGGGAGTTACCTTTGCCCTTTGGCACATATTTTTACCATTGTGCCTAACTTGCACGGCACAATTTTCTTCCAGGTGAAGGTGGCAGCCAAGGAGTAGCAAACAGTGTTACCACTCCATACTGTGCCATGTTAATACAGTGACATTGCAAGTTCATTAACAACATGCGCGCAATCGCATTTAACAATACTACAGTTTAGAGCACTAGATTAATTGGTGCCTAGAAGAACATAGGAACATGAGGAGGCCATCCAGCCCCTCGAGACTGTTCCGCCATTCAATTAGATCATGGCTGATCTGTATCTTAACTCAATTTACCCGCCTTGGTTCCGTAACCCTTAATACCCTAGCCTAACAAAAATCTATCAATCTCAGTTTTGATATTTTTAATTGACCACCAGCCTGAACAGCTTTTTGGGGGAGAGAGTTCCAGATTTCCATTACCCTTTGTGTGAAGAAGTGCTTCCTGACATCAATCCTGAATGGCCTAGCTCTAATTTCAAGGTTATGCCCCCTTGTTCTGGACTCGCCCACCAGAGGAAATCGTTTCTCTTTATCTACCCTATCCTTTAATCGTCTTACGTACGAACATATATAAATGTCCACTGGTATAACGGTCATGTTGTTACCTGGCACATCTGGAAAGTGGATAAATATCATTTCCATTCCAGAAGTCACTACAAGCATCTAAGATGGTGTCAGCGGAGCCATAGGAGAACAACTGCATTGTTTCTGTCAATACAAACACCATTCAGTTAAAGTCACATCGGAAGCAACAGTTCATCATCTAACTTCAACAAAAAATACAATCAATGACGGACAGGAAAAGACTGGCCCATCTAGCCATCTAGTCACAATAGATACACTCTTCACCCCACCCAAAAACCATGTGATCTCCTGGGTGAGGCGAAAAAACAGATAAAAACTCAGACCAATTTGGGGGGAAAAAAATCTGGGAAATTCCTCTCCGGCTCCCCCTGGTGATCGAACCTAGTCCAGGAGACCACTCTGGTCCTGATAATTCTATGGATGTTGTCAATGGGAAGCTTTTGGAGGTGGGACTGCTGCTTGCCGGCTTTCAATCCCGCCTCCATCAGCTTCTGGCCAACCAGCGGGATTTTCCCCTGATTGACCTTGTTAAGCCCGCCCAGCGGGCTCAGCAGGCCAACTAGGGGGAAGTCAGTGACAGAGCACGTCAACGTATGACGTCTCATCTGTCAAGATTTTTTGAAAGAAGAAATGTCAGCGTTTGACAGCTCTGTGAAGCTGTCAAACACTGACATTCTGTGTAGTTTGATGAGTACTTGTGTTCAGGACTCATCAAACCTTTCAACTTTCCAGAAATCACCTGGCTGTTGGTTCGGAGGATCCAACAGCCAGTCTGTGAAATCTACAATGGAGATGTCGGGACTCCGGCTCCACAGCGGCTGAAGGCTGTAGGCAGAAACAAAGGTAAGTGAACATTTTCTAACACTTAACACTCACCTTACATACTTACCACTCCACACTTGCACCCATCACTCACCTCTACATCTCACTTTCAGACCCCTCTGACCCCCGCAGACCTCCTACTTGTCTCCTACACCCTGGCGGGGTTCCCCGAGGTCGGGAACCCTGCACTTGGGAAGGAAAAATGGGGATAATCCTATTTTCTGCCTGTTAACTACCTGTTAACAGGCAGTTAATAGGCTTTAATCCCTTTCCTGCCTTGAGGAGACAGGACCCGGGGCAGGACGGCTTCCCGCCTCCTGGCAAGAGGGCACGGAGGCGGGTTAGGGGCGGGTTTGCCACCCGCCCCCAAATTCTGCAACTTTACCGGCAGTCCCGCCTCCATACCTGCCTCCTCGGGGCTGACAAAATCCAGCCCCTCCTTTTTGTAAGAGGTGATCTCCGCCCCAGCCAGAAACAGGTCCCGCTTTCGCTTGAATTTATCTTCATTTAAAATATTTTCCAACAATAAAAAAACTCAGCAGTGTACTCTCATTGCATGATGGGAAGCTCTTGACAAAAATGAGTTGCAAAAATAACAAATTGTCCATCAGAACCACACATGTTCCTCCTCCTCCTGAACTTCGAGAACTCCCTAGCCTCCACAGATTCCTTCTAACTTTAGACTCCTAACTCAGTTCATAGTTTTATTTTTATAAATAGATCAGAAGAACTGAAAATAAAATACAAATATGAACTTTTGATTGCCATAGTATGCAAATCTACATATCAAGTGACAAACCAAATGCTGCACTGTGCAGTGCCACTTGTCCATATATTTACTGAAACACTGTACATTTGAAAATAGAAAACATTGACTCTCTTTACTTATGGTCTTACACATGGGTGTGGAATGAGTGTGGTGCTCTAAAGATTCCCCCCTCCCTCCTCCACTGGCTGGGGAAGGTCCGTGGTCTGGGGAACCCAACACAACTTGAAGAGGAAAAGAATCGGGAAAAAGAAGAGGAACTATTTTCAGTGTAGCCGCTGGCCACGAAGGTGATTAGTGTATGACCTCAGGATTATTACACTGTCTCTTTCCTTGGGCACATGTCCTGCCCATCCCTAGCTAGGCAGATGTCGACATAACTGGGGTTAAGAGAGAGACCCACACACATGCATGCACTCACACATTCACACACATACACTCACTCACTCACACCTATAGTCAGAGCTAGAAATTGAAATAGACACATATCTGGAAGAAAGGCAGATGCAGATATAGATATAGACATAACTGTAGAAGACCACATCTATCCGCTGAAATAATCATTTTGCCAACAGCAGAATGTTTAGTTTCGGACAACTTCAGTAATGCTTGCCTTTGAACTATCCTCATAGCCACCACTGTATTTACAGATTAAAACCGATAACCACACATTACTCTATGTGGTTAACTACTGGTCAGTGTATTCGCCTTTGTATCAAAACATACACATTTAAAACATAGAAACATAGAATCTAGGAGCAGGAGTAGGCCATTCGGCCCGTCGAGCCTGCTCCACCATTCAATACGATCATGGCTGATCATCCAAATCCAGTACCCTGTCCCTGCTTTAATCCCCACAGTACACATATCCCAACCTACCACCATAACCCCACGTATTTAATTCCCCCTAACATATCCCATCCTATCCCCATAACCCCACATATTTAATCCCCCCCTAACACTAAGGGTCAATTTATCATAGCCAAATCAACCTAACCCGCACATTTTTGGACATTTAAGGTAGATACTCAATGTAGAATGGACAGATGCACCGAAAGATTAATAAATCTACAGCCTTCTGAAAAGAGACAGCTATCAATCAGTACAGGCAGTCCACATTGCCATGCTGCAAGCAACCTTGAAAACACACAGGGCTGGATTTTACCAGCCCTGAGGAGGCATGTTTGGAGGCGGGACTGCTGGGAAAATGGGAAAAATTGGGAGCAGGTCCCAACCCCGCTCCCATCCCGCCTCCGAACCATCTTCCCGGGAGGCAGGTCCCCGACTCGCACAGGGACCCGTCTCCTAGTGGCGGGAAGGGGATTAGAGCCAATTAACTGTGTTAACAGGTAGTTAACAGGCAGTTAAGAGACTTTTCCCCATTTTCAGCCTGCTGATGCGGCCTTCCTGATGGCGGGAAACCCCGCCAGGGTCAGCGAGGCGAGCTGTGGGTCTGCTGTAGTGAAAGCGTGCAAATGACAGCTGCAGAGGTAGTGTGATGGGTGCAATGGTGCACAGGTAAGTATGACAGGTGAGAGAATGTAGTGAGAAATATTTTTATTCTGTTTATACGTATCTGCAGGTGACAAGATTTGATGTTTCTGTGACGCCTCATCTGATCGGGAGAATTGACAGATGGCTTCTGCAATCTCACATGCAGCTGCCATCTGTTTTCTCCTAAGGAGAGAGTCATTGGTGAGTCTGGGTACAAGGGCTCACCTTTGGACAGTGATTGTCAGTGTTTGACAGCACCTCAATGCCGTCAAACACTGACAATTCATCTGTCAAAAAATTATGGGGCCTGTCACTTTAACAAAACTGGCAGATGAAACGTCATGCACTGGCGTCATCTGACACCAGCTTTCCCTTAATTGGCCGGCAAGCCTGCAGGGCGGGCTTAACAAGGCCAATCAGGGGAAAATAGCGTCAGGTCGTCAGACGTCGCTGGGGCGGGACTAGAACATGGAAACCAGCAGTCCCGCCCCCAACGCGCCTCCTCAGGTAAGATCCAGCCCACAGAGTTAGATCTGTTGTAAGTGGCTTCCCTTTGCACACAGCTGAGCAGGGAGGCTTAAATGAAGAAAGGAAAAAAAAAGTTCACTCAGTCTTAAAGGAAGGAGGCTGAAATTGGAATTGCCATCTTAATTATTACATTCAGATTTCCCTCATGAACCCTTTTCTGGAAACCTCTCAAGCTAGTTAGCTAATCCCTTTTTCCCAGGCAGTTCTTTGCCTTATTTGGCAAGTGGTTAGGATCTGGAATGCACTGCCTGAAAGGGTGGTGGAGGCAGACTCAATCATGGCTTTCAAAAGGGAGTTGGATAAGTACCTGAAGGAAAAAATTTTGCAGGGCTTCGGGGAAAGGGCGGGGGGAGTGGGACTAGCTGAAGTGCTCTTGCAGAGAGCCGGCACGGGCTCGACGGGCCGAATGGCCTCCTGTGCTGTAACCATTCTATGACTCTATGATTTATTCAACAGCTGGATGGTGATTAGGAACAATGGGAAGAACGGAGGGGGGGCAGAATTCGGGAGTAGAAAAGTCCATAACTCTCCTGCACACCATAGCAACGCTGGATGTCAGTAACACCTAGGTGTTCCTAGCAAGGTTGCAAATTGTAGGAAGTACATCAGATGATATATCTGATCATTTGTATGTCCATTGAATATGTCTTCCCCCATTTAGGCAGACGTTTTCTACACTCCCCCCAACTCTTTTGGCAATGCAGGGTGGGGAGCTGGTGGAACAGTTCCCGGAGTAATTCCCACCCACACCTGCTTGCATTATGTTGGGCAGTCTGTCTAACTCCAGCAGAAAGTCCTGCCTATTACCTCTGGTCAGTTGTCTGGGGCGGAGGAGGGTCAAGTCATTCAATTCAAATACAATCATTTTATGGGTTCTGTTTGTATATATGTTTGATTAGCTGCAGTTTTTTTAAATTTATGGGACATATTTTAAATGTTGTTTGTGCTGGTCATTTTTCTCAGCTGGTCTTGCTTACATTGAATAATCTATCTGAAGCCAGAGACAGATAGGCCAGAGGCTCCATGAATGGTTAATAATAAACCACCCTGTAAAGGTTAATATTCAGGGGCCTTGTATCCAGTCCAGTTTACATTGCAGTTTACTGTAACAGACTCAACTCTTACTTTTTGCCTATCTGAATTAAATCTGTAATTACTGTAAATCTACAGTGGGTCATTGCTTCTGTTATTGATTTACAATTTAATAAATCTGTTTGCCAGGCTATAGCCTAACACATGGTCTAGTGAGGTGTTTATTCTACTGCCTTCTAAAGTGTAGAAAGATCATGAGGACACTTAATATAACCAGTAGCAAAATACAGTAATGAGAGTTTTCTGTTCCATCCCTGGAAATTATAAAAGAAAGAACTTGTATTTATATAGCGCCTTTCACGACCTCAGGACGTCCTAAAGCATTTTACAACCAATGAAGTACTTTTTGAAGTATAGTCACAGTTGTAATGTAGGAAACACAGCAGCCAATTTGCGCACAGCAAGATCCCACAAACAGTAATGTGATAATGACCAGATAAACTGTGTTTAGGTGTTGGTTGGGGATAAATATTTTCTAGGACACCGGGGAGAACTCCCCTGCTCTTCTTCGAAGAGTGCCGTGGGATCTTTTACGTCCACCTGAGAGGGCAGACGGGGCCTTGGTTTAACATCTCAGCTGAAAGACGGCACATCCGACAGTGCAGCGCTCCCTCAGTACTGCACTGGAGTGTCAGCCTAGATTTGGTGCTCAAGTCTCTGGAGATAGGTATTTGGAATGTAAAGGCACTAGGGAGTGAGGGCTGGCCCACAGGAGTGATCCCAGGCGTTCAACCTGAGAAAAATGTTTTGAGTTATAAACCCAAGAATGTAACACCCATTTCTTTTCAGGATACAAAATATGTGCCATTGGTAACTTAGATCAGTGATTTACTTAAAGTAATTCTGAGAGCGCTATATAGGATGTAGTTCAACTTTGCTTTATTCTGATCTAGTTGAATGTGAAAGGAAACATACACAAAGAACTTATCAAATGGTTAAAATCAGAGCTCTAAGGTGGGTCTGTGCGTTGGTTCATTGCTTCCCTTCTGGAACCTGGGTTCTAATCTAGTCCATTCAGAAATTGGAGAAATATCTTCTATTGGCTACAAGGCTCCCACGTAACATCAAGTTTGACCAATCTTGAGCCCATGTTTGGTATGTTTGAATCCACAGCACAAAATGGTCTATAATTGGGTATAAATTGGTACTAAATGAACATTCTCACTCAGGGAGGGGTAAGAAACAGAGAACTTCAAACTGGTGCTTTTCTGAAGTTGGACTTAAAGCAAACTGTTGGAGCAAAGCAATGGGCATTTTACTTCCTCATCAGGCGTGCTATACCTAACTGAGAGTACTTGATGCTGACACACAATTATGTATCTCATCCTGATGAGCACAAAAAAAATCACCAAAATTAGATCTCCAAGTCACATTTAAGCTTAACAGAAAAAAATAATTTCCAGTACTTTACAGAGCATAGAAATGCCCGTTACAATTATAGAATCATACAGCACAGAATGAAGCCATTTGGACCACCATGCCTGTGCTGGCTCTTTGGTAGAGCTATTCAATTAGTCCCACTCCACCGCTCTTTCCCCATAGCCCTGCAATTTTTTTCCCTTCAAGTATTTATCCAATTCCCTTTTGAAAGTTACTACTGAATCTGCTTCCACCGCCCTTTCAGGCAGTGCATTCCAGGTCACAACAACTCGCTGTATAAAAACATTTCTCCTCTAGTTCTTTTGCCAATTATCCTTAAATCTGTGTCCTCTGCTTACCGACCCTTCTGCCACTGGAAACAATTTCTCCTTATCTAAACCCTTCGTGATTTTGAACACCTCTATTAAATCTCCCCTTAACCTTCTCTGCTCTAAGGGGAACAATCCCAGCTTCTCTAGTCTCTCCATATTACTGAAGTCCCTCATCCCTGGTACTATTCTACTAGATCTCCTCTGTACCCTCTTCAAGGCCTTGACATCCTTCCTAAAGTGTGGTGCCCAGAATTGGACACAATACTCCAGCTGAGGCCGAGCCGGTAATTTATAACTTGTGCCCTTTATTCCATGTGTTAATGCCACAAATGGCGATAAAATTGTTTTCTATAAGTGGAAATCGGGCTGGTTTTACATTAATTTACACAGACTTGAATCTCTCTAGTCTCTCCGTCCTGACGTCCCTCATCCCTGGTGGATCCTTGTTGTCTCAGTATCATGTACACCAGGTCAGGTTAGGATTATTGGACATGCAAAATTGGCAAAGGAGAAAAATCAAAAGAAAGCAGATTTGCGAACCTGAGCTGTAAGTGTGCACAAGCAGGTTTATCATATGACTCAGAGGCAGCTTTCTCTTAGTGATAAATGATGGTTGCCACGGTGATGCTTCCTGTATATTAGTCACTGTGGTTAGCATGTACGCAGCAGTGTACATTTGCTTGTGGAAGAGGTTCCTTGCAGAGGAGGTGAAGCCTGCAAGATGAAATAAGCTTCAATTAATTTTTGACAGGATGTGGTAACACGAACATCTTGTCCCATACCTGCAGTGTTTAAGGTAGTAAGAAATGATAGCTACAAATACAGGGCAAACTAGATCGTGCAACCTATCTTGCTGAAAATGATTTATAACTGAAAGTTCCTCATAACTTCTTTTCATAAAGTTGCATTAACGGGTGGTTAATAGAATTAGAATGATTCTACCAAAAAGGCAATGTGGATGACAATAATTAAACAGGCAAATATATTTATCTGAATAATAAACATCAAACCTCAAAAACCCATTAATCAAACCCCAAAAGAGGCAGTTTTGCTCTGCAGCTGATTAAACGATACCTCAGTTGAGAGTTCTTCATGGTGACAAGAGGTGTAAAAGTGTTTCAATTTTGAGCACAGCTTAAGCACAAAAAACAAAAAAGTTAAATATTCTGATATTCAAAGTTAAAGTGATCGTGACGATACACAAGAAATTAACCAAGTCATACCACTTTTATAATATAGCAGTGGATTTTCAAATTCTTAGTGTATTAATAAATGCTACAAAACAGATAACAGAGAGTAGGGACTGGATTTTACCAGCCCTGAGGAGGTGGGTCTGGAGGCGGGACTGCTGGGAAAATCCCCAAAAATGGGAGCGGGTCCCAAACCCACTCCCAACCCGCCTCCAACCAATCTTCCCGGGAGTCGGGTCCCCGATTTGCGCAGGGACCTGACTCCTAGCGGCGGGAAGAGGATTATAGCCACTTAACTGCCTGTTAACAGGTAGTTAACAGGCAGCTAAGAGGCTTTTTCCAATTTTTCGACTGCTGCTGCAGGCTTCCCGACGTCAGGGAACCTCGTCAGGGTAAGTGTGGCGTGCTGTGGGTCTGTTTTTATGTTGGTGTTTGGATGACAGCTGCAGAAGTGGTGTGAAGCATGCAATCGGACACAGGTTAATATCAGAGGTAAAGAAAAGTTGTGAAAGTAATTTTTAATGTGGTTAGATGTTTCTGCAGGTGACAAGCTGTGAAGTGTTTGTGTAGGCTCATCTCATCGGGAGAAGTGACAGATGGCTTCTGCAATCTCAGCTGCAGCTGCCATCTGTGTTATCTAAGGAGAGAGTAATTGGAGAGCCTAGGTGCAAGGGCTCACCTTTGGACAGTGATTGTCAGTGTTTGACAGCACCTCAATGCTGTCAAACACTGTCAAATCATCTGTCAAAAATTTATGGTTCATGTGCCTTTAAGAAAACTGGCAGATGAAGCGTCATCCACTGATGTCATCTGACACCGGCTTTCCCTTAATTGGCCGGTAAGCCCGCAGGGCGGGCTTAACAAGGCCAATCAGGGGAAAATAGCGTCTGTTCGTCAGATGTCGCTGGGGGCGGGACTAGAACCCGGAAGGCAGCAGTCCTGCCCCCAACGCGTCTCAGTGAGTAAAATCCAGCCCTAGGGGTTAAAGGTAGTTACTCAGGCTGGCAAAAGGTGGGAAGTGGAGTTCCATAAGGATCAGTGCTGGGACCACTGTTGTTCACCATTTACATAAAAGATTTGGGGGTAAAAATTCAGTTGGTTGCGCCTCCCGTTAGCGCCTTAAGAGGGCGCTAATGGGGCGCAAAGCCGCTAACGCCCGGGCGCAGCGATGTTTGCGCCGCTTGGGAACTTAACTAGAGATTGTGCAGCGGCGCTAAAACTTACCGCTGCGACCACCTGCGCGCGCAGATTGTGACGTAATTCCATGGTGCAACGCCCTTGTGGCGCCCCGGAGCGGAAATTGAGTGGCGCCCCCTGCCTTACCGCCTGGCGCATCCAACGACCAGAAGACTGGAACGCTATCAATCGCTGTGGGGCTGGGGGGGGGGTGCTATTTAAAGGGGGCCTCTTCCTGTCTTTTTCTGTGGTCGACATTTTTGCACCACTCGTTCTGAGAGAGAGAGAGATTCGGAGAGAGAGAAAGAGAGACTTCTACATTGACTCAACGCTTTGTGAGGTAGTTTTGCCTATTGATCCTAACTTCGCTGGTACTTTAGTTGCTGTCCTTCATTACTTTGCTTGCAAAGAGAATATGGGGGCTGCACTGATTGGGGGCGTCGTCCTGCTCCAGCTGAATCGGAGGATACAGAGACGCAGAGGGAGAGTGGCAATGATGGCCAGACGGAGGAGGGCCAACAGGCGTATGTACAGGAGAGCTTACCCTCCCAGGGTATATCGTGAACAGCTCTCCTACATCCATATGTCTGAGGAGCTGTGTTTGCGAAGGCTGCGATTCAGCAAGGAGGTGGTCACTGAGCTCTGCCACCTGCTGCAGCCAGATCTGCAGCCTCAACTGAGGTCCAGGACGTCTCTGTCGGTGGCAGTGAAGGTCACAGTGGCTCTCAACTTCTATGCTACTGGCTCATTTCAAGCTGCTGCTGGGGACCTCGCCAATATCTCCCAGTTCGCGGTGCATTGCTGCATCCGGCAGGTCACAAATGCCCTCTTTAAAAGGAGACAAGAGTTCATCTCTTTCCCCATGACCCCAGACAAGCAGCGTGACCGCGCTCTGGGCTTTGCGAGGGTAGCGGGCTTCCCCATGGTGCAGGGCGCCATTGACTGCACGCATGTGGCTTTGCGTGCTCCGCATGAGAATGCCGAGGAATTCCGGAACAGAAAGGGGTTCCATTCCTTGAATGTTCAGTTGGTCTGTGACCACAGACAGCTGATACTCGCTGTCAATGCCCAGTATCCTGGCAGCTGCCACGATGCTTTTATCCTGCGCCAGACTACTGTGGCAGAACTTTTCGAGGCACCGCATCAGCCAGTTGGTTGGCTTCTCGGGGACAAGGGGTATGCATTGAGCACCTGGCTGATGACACCGCTCCGTACGCCCAACACCCCTGCTGAGCTGCGGTACAATGAGAGCCATCAAGCTACCAGGAACATAATTGAGCGCACAATCAGCGTGCTGAAGCAACGGTTCCGCTGTCTCGACCATTCTGGAGGAGCCCTGCAGTACTCGCCTGAGCGAGTATCGAACTTCGTAGTCGTGTGCTGCATGTTGCATAACATGGCAATCCTCAGGACCCAGCCAATGCCACCAGGCCTTGGAGCACCACCAGAGGAGGAGGAGGAAGAGGAGGAAGAGGACGAGGAGGATGATCATCAGCAGCACCAAGGCGGGAGGGCGGCCCACAATGGTCAAACTGCAAGGGCCGTCCGTCAACGGCTAATAGCAAGCCGCTTCTAGGGCCCATGCCATTGCTAACAACATTAATGAACCCAGCACGCAACCCCTAAGCCGGCCAAGGCACCAATAATTCCAACCACCAACCATATATATTTTGAATACAGAAACTTATTTATTTTACGAACTCTGTGTGTGTCAATTCCTCATGACAAACTCATAGAAATAAACACAAAAAAACAGTCAATAACATAACTGGTTCTCACAACCTGGAGATAATGTCCAAAACACTAAACAAAAGTTGGACCATGAACCTCGACCTTTAATAAAAAAATGACCAGCATTTTGTCACACCTCCTACTTTTTGCCCTTCGAGGGTGATCTCCTTCCCTTGCGCACTTCCCCCCTTCTAACCCTACTGCTCCTCCGTAATGGGACCTCAGTGGCTGCAGCAAGGCTGGTGGAAGGCTGCTGCTCGTCAGACCCTGACACTGCAGATGCCCCTGAAGGACGGCCTCGACCAGTTCTGGGCCTGGAGGGCCCGGCTGCAGACTGCACCAACTCTGCATGGGCGGCAGCAGTCTGTCCTACAGGCGGTGGCAAGTGCAGTGGAGAAGTGACAGTGTTGGCAGCAGGAATGCTGTCATCGTGAGAGAGGACAGCAACTCCCTGCTCGCCCGACACACTGGCACTCCCACGGGGCAGCACTTCAGCATCCGGAGCAATCTGCTGGAGAACAGATTGCTGGCCTGCTGCGGCGCGGTGACAGCCCCGGGGACATGTGCACGAACCATCGAGGTTGGCAGCAGTCTGTGCTTGCGTGGCCTCAATCTGAGTCTGTATGAGAGCAGTCAGAGATGGGATCACGGCAGCCAGTGGCTGAATTGCAGCACTAAGCGTTAGTGTGGCATCCGCCTGTGCTACAGCGAAGTGCTCCACACTCCTTGCCAGTGACTCAATGCATTCGGGCACCCTTCCCACTGCACCCATGAGCTCAGTGTGCATGCCCACCGCCTGGGTGTTCATTTCTGCGATCAGCCGCTCCTCCTCTGCGTCCATTGCAGTAGGAGTGTCTGGCATACTCTCCCTCTGGGGAGAAGGCCCCGTTCTTCCCTACTCCCCCCATGGCGTTGCTGCAGCCCGCTGGGTCCTGGAGCTTCACCCTCATCAGACCCTTCCCCCCTGCTCCCCTCCAGGGAAGGCGTGTTCCCAGTGTGGGCATGGGCTTCCTCGGGAGAGGGTGGCACTGATGCTCCGGCTTCCTCTTCCTCCTCGGCTGCAGCATCACTCCCAGTGGCAGCTTCAGGGCCCGTCTCCTCAGCTGGTGAATCACCATCTGAAAGCAGGGAGGTACAAGAGTGGCTTTAGCGTGAGGACAGGGTGGCAGTAAGGGAGGAATAAGTGCAGCGAGTTAGCAAGTTGGATTGAAAGTGTCAAAGGCTGGTGTTGTGAGGGACAAGTGGAAGGACAGAGGACAAAAAGGTGATGACCTTACCATTGCTGTCCAGAACGGGGTCGACGTCTCCAGTGGCGACGGGACCGATCACCCGGCTTGCCACAATCCTGTGGACGCGCTCCTCAAGATCGCTGAGGGGTTGCAGCTGAGGCCGCCCTCCACCTGTCCGTTGCTGCTGTCTCCGATTATGCGCCAGCTTGGCCTGTAAGAAAAAGGACAGCATCTGAGTAAATATACAGCCATGGTCTTGCCTGATGTGCCTCCCATAGGTGAATAGCCCTTACTGTGTACAGCCATGGTCTTGCCTGATGTGCCTCCCATAGGTGAATAGTCCTTACTGTATGCAGCCATGGTCTTGCCTGATGTGCCTCCCATAGGTGAATAGCCCTTACTGCATGCAAAGTGTGGAATGTGTGTGTGTGTTTCATGAAAGGGCCATAGGTGTTGGATGAGTGTTGTGCATTGGGGTTTTAAGACCCTCTGGCCATAGAGTGAGGTTGAGATGGAGGGATGGAGAGGTATTGAGAAAAAGCCACTCACCCTGACGACCCGAGTGAGGTCGTTGAACTTTTTGCGGCATTGAGTATGGGTCCTGGGCACCATGCTCCTGGAGGAGACGCTCTGAGCCACCTCCCTCCACACTCTTCTGAACTCGCGTGGCAAAGGCCTCCTGCCACTCTCAGGGAAGAGCATACATCTTCTGCGCTCCACCGCGCCAACCAGAGCATCCAAGGCCCGCTCGGTGAAGCGATGAGCGCGTTCTCTCACCCTCTCCATCCTTGGCAGCAAAATGGATTCACAGGTCTCTCCAGGCCGAGATTCAAGGCTGCAATGAGCAGGGTGTGGCTGGGGAGCAAGTTGGCCCCCCCCGCTTTAAGAAGTGGCCGGCGCCAGTGTGTCTGTGTTCCCTCGCTAACTGGCAGCAGCTGCGCTGCGCTCGCGCGCTGAGTTAGCGCCTCACTGCTCGGCCTTTGCGCCTTAAGACAGGTGTGCAGCGCCTGATTTAGCGCTCCACTCACCTCCCGGGGTGGTAAAAGTGAAGTTTCCAGTCAGTGCCGATAATTAGCGCCAGGCGCTAATATTTGCGTCCAGACGATATTTGCGCCCCAAATGGGGCGCGACCTAATTTTTCCCCCTTGGACTCTGGAATTGGAAGTACAATTTCAAAATTTGTTGATGATGCCAAATTGGGGGGTGTAGTTAATACAGAAGAGGACAGCGACAAGATACAGGAAGACATTAATAAACTTGCAGAATGGGCGTGTAATTGGCAAATGAACTTCAATATAGAAAAGTTTGAGGTGGTATATTTTGGTAGGAAGTTTAAGGAGGCTACAAACTCCTTGGAAAATAAGTGTTTAAATGGGGTAGAGGAGCAGAGGGATCTGGGGGTACAGATAAATAAATCACTAAAGGTAGTGATGCAGGTTAATAAGGACATAAAAAAAGTAAACAGTGCACTGGGATTCATTTCTAGAGGGATATAATTGAAAAGCAGAGAATTTATGTTAAACTTGTATAGAACTTTGGTTAGGCTACACTTGGAGTACTGTGAACAGTACTGGTTTCCATATTATAAAAAGGATATAGAGGCACTGGAGAAGGTGCAAAAAAGATTCACTCAGATGATACCAGAACTGAGTGGTTATAACTATCAGTAAAGATTGAACAGGCTGAGGCTCTTTTCTTTAGAAAAGATAAGATTGAGGGGTGATCTGATCGAGGTCGTTAAGATTATGAAAAGGTTTGATAGGGTAGATGTAGAGAAGATGTTTCCACTTGTGGGGGAGACCAGAACTAGGGGCCATAAATATAAGATAGTCACCAATAAATCCAATGAGAAACTTCTTTACCCAGAGGGTTGTTCGAATGTGGAACTCGCTACCACATGGAGTAGTTGAGACGAATAGCATAGAGGCATTTAAGGGGAAGCTAGTTAACACATGAAGGAGAAAGAAATAGAAGGATATGGTGATAGGGTGAGATGAAGAAGGGTGGGAGGAGACTTGTGTGGAGCATAAACACCGTCATGGACCAGTTGGGCTGAATGGCCAGTTTCTGTGCAGTAAATACGATGTAGTACTGTACCATGTAATCCACCTCTGTCTCTCTTCAAGTTTTCCTGTGAAACTTCACATCAAAAAACTGCTATAATTAATCTTGCAGCTCGTTTTAAAATCATTTGGAAAAACAAAACCCATAAGCAGTGTTATAGCTCATGGAAAGACGCATTGTGACTTTTGTCCTGAAAAAACCCCCAAATAAACCTCTGTCCGCCATCAAGGTTTATATATTCTCAGTATAAACAAGATAAAGTACTCTAATCATCTTCCTGCTCCGAATTAGAATCTCGCTCTCAAGTTAAAAATAAGTACTTGAAAATATTTTAGCTGTGAAACTTTACCTCAAATAATGTTAGAAAATGTATGTTTCAGCTTGTTTTTGAAATAATTTGGAGGAAAAGCCAAAGACAAATATTTATAGCCTGATGAAAAACACGCTTCCAATTTGGTGAATCTTAATACTGCACATGTTCAGACAGAATCCTCTTTCTCTGTCACTGTCTCTCTAGAATGGTAAAGAAACCCATGGCTGATTTAATAGAAAATTATTTTTATTATCACCTAGCAAAACTCAAGTCAGCGATTTTTTGCATCTCTGGGAAAGTGGGGAGAAAATGGCCCAATCATCAAACATGCCCAAAATAAACTGCACTGAATAATATTACGTGAATAGTAAAATGCACTTTAAAAAAGTGCAAGGTTACCAATAATCCTTGGCAATTCGCAGAGCCCCCCTGGTATCTGAACAGGCAAACAGCTCGGCCTGCTCTTCAGCAAGGCCACGTGGGAGAGGTGGTCGGACAACTGGAAGACTCTGGCTGCTGCTGCAGGATCACAAAAGCCAAGCAGGATGCCAAGGCCGAGTGGTTTTAGTGAGGCACTGTGGTGCAGCCAGTTGGAATCATCAAACTGTATGTGAGTTGGGTCCTGTTGGTCCTGGGAGAGGCTCAGCACTTCGAAAGCAAAATCGGCATGGCGATCCTCCATTACGGCATCAGACCGCAATTCGAGCTGAGGAAGAGAAAAAAATACAATCGCTTGAAATTCACCATATTTAAGGAGCTGCCTATGATAACAGCTCTGTCTAGCAGCAGAGGTCCTCTTCTAATTTTACTGGACACTTTCACATTGATGCAAAGTGATTTTGGGTGGGAATCAATGCACACACACACACTACAACCCTCCAAGGTCCCTGCGCTCCGCCAACACGGGCATCCCACACTTTCTTCGCCCCACCATTGCCGGTCATGCCTTCAGCTATCTACCCTGCAAGCTCCCTTTGTAACCCTCTCCGCCTCTCTCTCTCCTCCTTTAAGATGATCCTTAAAACCTGCCTTATTGATCAAGCTTTTGGTCACCTGTCCCATTGTCTCCTCTTTTGGCTCAGTGTCAATTTTTGGCTGATTACGCACAACATGCTCGGTCGGTCTCACGAACCCTGTTGCAGGCATCCAGGCAGAGTCCTCAATGTCACTCATACAGGACCTGAAAGCAGGGGTTATGGTTTTCCCAGCATCCCTCACACAAGGATTGCTCATTGCGCGAACGCAGCACCGCGTGAAGGCAGGAGATACGGGGAAATGGAACCATGAGATGGCATCGGGGCAGCGGGAGGTAAGTCATGTGATGGAACCTCCCGTCCAAACAGAGTTGGCAACCCTACCTGAGAAAGGCAAAAAATGGAGACCAATTCAGAAGTCCTCTGGCAAAAGTTCTTCTCTGATCAGGCAAGCTTTAGATCCACTATTATCCAGAAATGTTTTACTCTCCGCTGCACTGTCGGAGGTGCCGTCTTTCGGATGAGACATTAAACCGAGGCCCCGTCTGCTCTCTCAGGTGGACGTAAAAGATCCCATGGGCACTATTTCGAAGAAGAGCAGGGGAGTTCTCCCCGGTGTCCTGGCCAATATTTATCCCTCAACCAACATAACAAAAACAGATTATCTGGTCATTATCACATTGCTGTTTGTGGGAGCTTGCTGTGCGCAAATTGGCTGCCGTGTTTCCCACATTACAACAGTGACTCCACTTCAAATAGTACTTCATTGGCTGTAAAGCGCTTTGAGATGTCCGGTGGTCGTGAAAAGCGCTATATAAATGCAAGTCTTTCTTTCTTACCTTCCCTCAGCCATGGATCACATCATTTTACAATAATCCTTTTAATGCCTTCTTGTAGATCTGTAAAGAATTGCTACCTCCTGTGGAATCTTGTTCCACAGGACAGTCACCCTCTGGGTTAAATGAAAACTTCCTGACATCCAATCTCACCTCCTACTTCCTGTTTGTATGGGTGGCCACATTTCTATCCAACATTATCAATGCAAACGCACTATTTGCATGTAGTCCATGTCTTTAATAATCTAAAACACCTACACATTAGATCTCCTCTAAGCCTTCATCTCTCCAGTGAGTACACAACCTAGGTATCAAGTCTATGTTCACACTCTCAGTGATCGCAGGATAACTGTGCATTTCATTACATTGAAGGACATTTAAAAGCCTTTGATCCACTTTCCTAATCTATCCAAATCCAGTTGCAAGCGAGCAGATCTCCCATGGCATTGCTCATGGTGCATCAAATGGTGCACTGTTTTACACTGACAGGTGTGTTACACCATGTGACACACAATATATTATTCTGCCTCTAAGGTGGAAAAGCATTTGCCCATCCATTTAAAGCCATAAAATCTAACTGCTGCACATCCTGAGGTCAATTGGAAGCTAATTGTTGTCGGTGAGAGAAGTTTACAGATCGAGAGGTGCTCATAAATATTCAGCTCCAGGTTGAAGAAACCACATGAAATGACTGAACAGTCACAATAAAAGGTTTTAAAACTCACAGAGGTATATTTACATATCGGTGAAACTCAGGTACGAACATTCATACTACATTAATTTTCTTCATCATCTATACTTTCCTCACAAGAAACAAAAATGAGGTTTGTCGATAAACAACAATCCTTTGATGGTTTTGCATGGAACTGAAACGAAATTGTTTTTGCAACATTTCAATGAGTTTGATGCGAGCATTGTACGAATTTGCAGAATCACATCTCCTGCATCAAATATCAAAGCGTTGTGTAGGAAATGCAAGGTTATATTTGAAAATTAGAACCTTTGAAATAAACAATAATTATATTAGGGAACAAACTCTCAGCTGAAAGCTTCATGTACCTAAATCCACTGCAGAAGGGCAGAAGCACAAGGACTTTATTCAAATGTCTATCTGATAAGGGAAAAGAAAATTAAAAAACCACAACCCTTCAACTGGTATGTGTCATCCTTTCTGAGAAAGAAATATTTCTATCTGGAAGTTCCCATTCGTTACATTCTTGCTGATATTAAAAGCACATCATATATAGCCGGTGATATCCATTTGAGTTGTTGGTAAAATTAATGCTACTTAATAAAAAAATTTAAGTTTTAATTTTAAAAAAATCGGAGTCTGACAATTGCCGACTGTCAAAATGCTGTTCTAGGTGAGAATTGTGTGGTGGGGGGGAGCCTGGAAAGTTACAGGCTCTCCAGCTGACTTGCTGCGTGACTGCTCTGTACATCGCGCTTTTCCCTGTCTACCCCTCTGAGTTGGATACAAAAGATCCCATGGCCGCTATTCGAAGAAGAGCAGGGGAGTTCTCCCCGGTGTCCTGGCCAATATTTATCTCTCAAACAACATCACTAAAAGCGGATTATCTGGTCATTGATCTCATTGTGGGACCTTGCTGTGCACAAATTGGCTGCCGCATTTGCTTCATTACAACAGCAACTACACTTAAAAAATAATTTTACAAAAGTAAAATACTGCGGATGCTGGAAATCTGAAATAAAAACAGAAAATGCTGCAAATACTCAGCAGGTCAGGCAGCATCTGTGGAGAGAGAAACAGAGTTAAAGTTTCAGGTCGATGACCCTTCGTCAGAACTGGAAAAAGCTGGAGATTGAACAGGTTTTTAAGCAAGTGCAGGGGCAAGGAAAGGGGAGGAAAGAACAAAAGGGAAGGTCTGTGATAGAATGGAAGGCAGGAGAGATTAAGAGACGTTAAGAGATGGTGCAAGGCAAACGGAGATGGTAATGGGACAAGTTAAGAAACAAAAGATGGCTCTAGATGAAGTGTAAATGGCACTAGCAGAAGGAGAGACAGCTGCCATGTGGGAGAGAGAAAAAAATATATAATAAATAAAATAAATGGAAAAAAAAGGATAGGGGCAGAGGTTATGGTCTGAAATTGTTGAACTCTATGTTGAGTCCAGAAGGCTGTAAAGTGCCTAATCGAAAAATGAGGTGCTGTTCCTCGAGCTTCATTGGAACAGTGTAAGAGGCCGAGGACGGTGAGGTCTGAGTGGGAGTGGAGCGGAGAATTAAAGTGACAGGCGACCGGAAGCTCGGGGTCACCCTTACGGACTGAACGGAGGTGTTTGGTCTCCTCAATGTAGAGGAGACCGCATCGTGAGCAGCAAATACAGTACACTAAATTGCAAGAAGTACAAGTAAATCGCTGTTTCACCTGGAAGGAGTGTTTGGGGCCCTGGACAGTAGGAAGGGTGGAGGTAAAAGGGCATGTGTTGTATCTCCTGCGCTTGCACGGGAAGGTGCCGGGCGAAGGGGAAGGGCTGTTAGGGTGATTGAGGAGTGGACCAGGGTGTTGCGGAGGGAGCGGTCCCTTCGGAATGCTGATAGGGAAAATGAGGGGAAGATGTGTTTGGTGGTGGGATCACGCTGGAGGTGGCGGAAATGGCGGAGGATGATCCGTTGAATGTGGAGGCTGGTGGGGTGAAAGGTGAGGACAAGGGGAACTCTATCGTGGTTCCGGGAGGGAGGGGAAGTGGTGAGAGCAGAAGTGCAGGAAATAGAACGGACATGGTCAAGGGCCGTGTCAACCACAGTAGAGGGGAATCCTCGGTTGAGGAAAAAGGAAGACATGTCAGAAGCACTGGTATGGAAGGTGGCATCGTCAGAGCAGATGCGGTGGAGACGGAGAAACTGGGAGAATGGAATAGAGTCCTTACAGGAAGCAGGGTGGGAGGAAGTGTAGTCCAGGTAGTTGTGGGAGTCAGTGGGCTTGTAGTGAATGTTTGTCAATAGCCTATCCCCATAGATGGAGAAAGAGAAGTCGAGGAAGGGAAGGGAAGAGTCGGAGATGGACCATGTGAAGGTGAGGGAAGGGTGGAAATTTGAAGCAAAGTGAATGAAATTTTCTAGTTCAGGGCGAGAGCAGGAAACAGCACCGACATAGTCATCAATGTACCGGAAAAAGAGGTGAGGGAGGGGACCTGAGTAGGACTGGACCAAAGAATGTTCCACATATCCCATGAAAAGGCAGGCATAGCTGGGACCCATGCGGGTTCTCATAGCAACACCTTTAATTTGGAGGAAGTGAGTGGAGTCAAAGGAGAAGTTGTTCAATGTGAAAACAAGTTCAGTCAGGCGGAACTGCCACTTCTCTTCTAAAAATGCCCACCTTGAAGAAGTTCTGCTCTTCTCTCCGACGGGATTTCCGTTTGTCTCTTTTACCTTGTTTATCTTCATTGCTTTCTGTCTCCCTTCTCGTGTTCGATCAGGTATCTACCAAAACTCGCTTTCACAGCCACATATCTTTCCTCAGCAACTGTCTCCAGCTCCGACTTACTCCACGTGGATCCCAACTGAAATTCCACCCCTCATGTTTTGGATCCACCCAGGGCTACAGATATCTCCAAGATATTCAGCGTTCCTCGAACCACTGCTCTTGCCGTATCCTGAGATCCACGCTGATGAACACTCTCGACTTCTCTCTTCAGCAGCACTGACTCACTATCTCAAAGCTGTCCTGGTCCGTGGTTCTATTTCATCCTTCGCCTCATCCGGCGCTTTAACAAAAAACTTTTTTTCTTCCTTTCACGTGTCAAGGATCGCAAGCTTCAACAACTCTTGGACACCAACACCCCTCCGGAACCTTCTTCCCCTTCACTTTCCTTTGACCCCATCCCTTCTTCCAACCTCACCCCCTGCCGTGTTTTCACTATCCCCTCTGACCGTCCCCTCTCTGACCCCAAACCATCAGTCCTTCGCAAAGGCCTGAGCTTCATCCCCTTACGCCCCCATCTCAATGAATTTCGGGCTCGGCACAATGCTGAGCTCTTTTTCCGCTGCCTTCGTCTCTGTGCCCACTTCTTTGGCCAGGAGTCTTCTCCCCGCACAGCTGACCCTTTCTCCTGTTTTCAGAATTCTCGTTCCACCTGGACCCCTCCCTCTGGCCTCTTAACCTCTCTAGATCTTTTCATTGCAAACTGCCGGCGTGACATGGGCCGTCTCAATTTCTCTGCTCCCCTCACTCACTCCAACCTATCTCCCTCTGAACTTGCAGCACTCCATTCTCTCAGATCCAACCCCAACATTGTCATTAAACCTGCTGACAAGGGTGGTGCTGTTGTTGTTTGGCGAACTGACCTCTACCTAGCGGAGGCTGAACACCAACTCCCCGACACCTCCTCCTACCTCCGCCTGGACCATGATCCCTACTACCGAACATCAAGCCACCATTTCCGAGACCGTCACTGACCTCATCTCCTCTGGAGATCTTCCCTCCATGGCCACCAACCTCATAATTCCCCAACCCCGCACAACCTGCTTCTACCTCCTTCCCAAGATCCACAAACAGCACTGCCCCAGTAGAGCCATCGTTTCAGCCTGTTCTTGCCCCACGGAACTTATCTCTTCCTATCTCGACTCTTTTTTCTCCCCTTGTCCAGTCTCTTCCCACATACATCCGCGACTCTTCCGACGTCCTCCGCCACTTTAACAGTTTCCAGTTTCCTGGCCCCAACCGTCTCCTTTTCACTATGGACGTCCAATCCCTCTACACCTCCATCCCCCACCAGGATGGCCTGAGGGCACTCCGCTTCTTCCTTGAACAGAGGCCCAACCAGTCCCCATCCACCACCACCCTCCTCCACCTGGCTGAACTTGTTCTCACATTGAACTTCTCCTTTGACTCCACTCACTTCCTCCAAATTAAAGGTGTTGCTATGGGAACCCGCATGGGTCCCAGCTATGCCTGCCTTTTCGTGGGATATGTGGAACATTCTTTGTTCCAGTTCTACACAGGTCCCCTCCCTCACCTCTTTTTCTGGTACATTGATGACTGTATCGGTGCTGTTTCCTGCTCTGACCGTGAACTAGAAAATTTCATTCACTTTGCTTCCAATTTCCACCCTTCCCTCACCTTCACATGGTCCATCTCCGACTCTTCCCTTCCCTTCCCTTCCTCGACTTCTCTGTCTCCATCAGTGGGGATAGGTTATTGACAAACATTCACTGCAAGCCCACTGACTCCCACAGCTACCTGGACTACACTTCCTCCCACCCCGCTTCCTGGAAGGACTCTATTCCATTCTCCCAGTTTCTCCATCTCCGCTGCATCTGCTCTGACGATGCCACCTTCCATACCAGTGCTTCTGACATGTCTTCCTTTTTCCTCAACCGAGGATTCCCCTCTACTGTGGTTGACACGGCCCTTGACCATGTCCATTCTATTTCCCATACTTCTGCTCTCACCCCTTCCCCTCCCTCCCGGAACCACGATAGGGTTCCCCTTGTCCTCACCTATCACCCACCAGCCTCCACATTCAACGGATCATCCTCCGCCATTTCCGCCACCTCCAGCATGATCCTATCACCAAACACATCTTCCCCTCACCTCCCCTTTCAGCATTCCGAAGGGACCACTCCCTCTGCGACACCCTGGTCCAGTCCTCTATCACCCCCAACACCCCTTCCCCTTCACCCGGCACCTTCCCGTGCAAGCGCAGGAGATGCAACATCTGCCCTTTTACCTCCACCCTTCCCACTGTCCAGGGCCCCAAACACTCCTTCCAGGTGAAACAGCGACTTACTTGTACTTCTTGCAATTTAGTATACTGTATTCGCTGCTCACGATGCAGTCTCCTCTACATTGAGGAGACCAAACGCAGATTGGGTGACTGCTTTGCGGAACACCTCCGTTCAGTCCGTAAGGGTGACCCCGAGAGCTTCCGGTTGCCTTCACTTTAATTCTCCGCTCCACTCGCACTCAGAACTCACCATCCATGGCCTCTTACACTGTTCCAATGAAGCTCAACGTAAGCTCGAGGAGCAGCAGCTCATCTTTCGATTAGGCACTTTACAGCTTTCTGGACTCAACAATTTCAGACCATAACCTCTGCCCCTATCCTTTTTTTCCCCATTTATTATTTTTTTTCTCTCTCTCCCACATGGCAGCTGTCTCTCCTTCTGCTAGTGCCATTTACACTTCATCTAGAGCCATCTTTTGTTTCTTAACTTGTCCCTTTACCATCTCCTTTTGCCTTGCACCATCTCTTAATCTCTCCTGCCTTCCATCCTATCACAGACCTTCCCTTTTGTTCTTTCCTCCCCTCCCCACTTTCCCTGCCTCTGCACTTGGTTAAAAACCTGTTACATCTCCAGCTTTTTCCAGTTCTGACGAAGGGTCATCGACCTGAAACGTTAACGCTGTTTCTCTCTCCACAGATGCTGCCTGACCTGCTGAGTATTTCCAGCATTTTCTGTTTGTATTTGAAAAAATACTTTGTTGGTCGGCTAGTGCTTTGGGACGTCGCACGGTTGAGAAAGGTGCGATATAATGCAAGTTCTTTCTTTCACAGTAGCTAGTAGATAAAAAAAAAATAACTAAAGTGTTCTTTTTAAACCAAATAAAATTTGGTGGGGAATAGGCCCTGCTCTGATCTGGTGCTCTTGTCCTGGCAGATAAAATAAACACCTAACATATACCTTTAACTGGCGGCAGAGTACCGGCGTAGAGTAGGCCCGATGTCTGTCCCCCTCATCGTGGACTCATTTCTGAAAGGGGTCCTTCAACAGGCGTTAAGCCCCCTAATGTACCTATTCAAGGGGCCCAACGTGTGTTTTAAGCGTCCGCTCGGGATGCAGGCCATCCCATTGCTAAATTGTTATGCTTTGTGCCTGTTTTATGCCCCAAAAATATTTTAACATCTAAACGTATTTTGGGGGTACAAATTGTTAGGCGTTGCACCCAATTTCCGGATGTAAAATGGGCACATAAATCGCATACCAATTTCTATCTCAAAATGATTTTAGAAGACTTTTACTCGATTGCATTTGCTGTAAAGATTTTTCAAATGCACGTAGAACTGGATGGACTGTTTCATTATTCTGATAGAACGTTGGTGCTAACATCCGCCTTTAATTTGGTTAAAACGTGTCTCAGTTCAGTGCAGGATTAAGTTTTGTAAAAGAGCGGCTGAATGTAAGCATTTTATAGATTTTTGCTCTTTTTAAATTCTTGGGATTACAGCGCGCCCCTTCAACGAGAGAACAGATTGTTTTGAGCGTCGATGTTTTTCTCAGCACAACAGGTGGTCTTAAATGTCAGGCTCCTCTGTGTCACTGGGAAAATATATCTGAAACTGCATTTGAACGGAAGCAATAAACAATTCAGCGACTTACGTGTTCATTTCCTTGCTGCATTGTGCAGCTGGTGAAGTGAGCTGTCTTCAAACTGATTGGGGTTGGAAGGTTTTCATCCTGTGGCTTGGCGGGGTGGTGTGCATCGGTGAAGAAAAAGACTTTATCTGGGCAAGAGCTGGGCCAGGAGAGGATTCCTTGTTTATCCACACAGCAGAGCACCTAATGGGGCAAGTCAACCAAATTTAAGTGGCCTTACTTAAAATATCATACAATCATAGAATCATGCAGCACCGAAGGAGATCATTCGGCCCATCGTGCCTGTGTCGGCTCTTTGACAGAGCGATCCAATTAGTCCCACACCCCTTGCTCTTTCCCCATAGCCCTGCAAATTGTCAAGTATTTATCCAATTCCCTTTTTAAAGTTACTATGAAATCTGCTTCCACCACCCTTTCAGGCAGTGCATTCCAGATCATAACAACTCGCTGTGTAAAAAAATTCTCCTCATCTTCCCCTCCCTGGTTCTTTTGCCAATGACCTTAAATCCATGTCCTATGGTTACCGACCCTCCTTAGCTTGAGTAATATACTTAAAAATACATCGATAAATCTTTGTGCACCAGTTGCAGCAAAGGTCTTCAGACTGTAGGCCTCACCAAAATCTCATAAGGAAACATCTAAATTTGCTTTAGCAACTGTAGACCTTTTACTAAAGTTATTTTGTTTATAGTATGTTTGTAGTTCAGTAGAAATGGGATGTAACTATGTGCATGAAAGATGGTTGCCACCTCTGGTGGGGAGGGGGAAGGATCTGATGTTCAGACAGGGCCCGATTCTGGGAGCAGGAGGGGCCCGAGGATCAGACGGGTACCATTCAATATTAATTTTGAGAATTCCCTATACTTTTTCTCCCAGATTGCTCACAGCAGTGTCCGAGGGATTAACCTTTAATTCCAGGAGACTCCAGGACAATCAGGGAGAGTTGGCAACCCGATCATCAACTCATAACCCCTACGCACCTGAGCGACTTGTGCTGTGCATCATGTTTTGGCAGCCAATGTACTTTGCACTGCCCTTTGGAGTGCACCACATTCTAACACTGTGTGAGGAGGGGAATAAATCACTTCATACTACAGTGGAACTCCCCCATTATTCATCATAATTCACCATTATTTAAGGAGGGATATACTTGCATTGGAGGCAGTTCAGAGAAGGTTCACTAGGTTAATTCCTGAGATGAAGGAGTTGTCTTATGAAGAAACGTTGAGCAGGTTGGGCCTGTACTCATTGGAGTTTAGAAGAATGAGAGGTGATCTTATTGAAACATATAAGTTTCTGAGGAGGCTTGACAGGGTAGACGCAGAGAGGGTGTTTCCCCTCGTGGGGGAATCTAGAACTAGGGGGCATAGTTTCAGAATAAGGGGTCGCCCATTTAAAACGGAGATGAGGAGGAATTTCTTCTCTCAGAGGGTTGTGAATCTTTGGAATTCTCTACCCCAGGGAGCTGTGGAGGCTGGGTCATTGAATATATTTAAGGTGGAGTTAGACAGATTTTTGAACGAGAAGGGAGTCAAGGCTTATGGGGAGTGGGCAGGAAAGTGGAGTTGAGGCCAAGACCAGATCAGCCATGATCTTACCGAATGGCGGAGCAGGCTCGAGGGGCCAAATGACCTACTCCTGCTCCTATTCTTTCTTATGTTCTTATAATGGAGGGGCTACAGCCGGTGGTTCACAGAAGTTGGTGAATAGTCTAAAGACGCCGCAAATCTTTGTCTTTTATATTTTGGCACAGCAATACCTGAGAACTTGCAACTTTTATTACATAATTATACAAAATACGAATTGATGATTATTATCTGTGTGGGTGGTACCCGGACATACAGGGCATAAGTTGCATTTAACGATGTTGCATCTTTTGGGATGTAGTAGCAGTGACAGCAGGTTGTGCCCTTGATCTTCTGAAATGCAAGTTAAGAGCACAAAAGGAACTTTGCACAAAAGATAGCTGTGAACTGTAATTTTAAAAGTTCTATATTACATCGGTGCATATACTCTTTTAGGGGTGGGATTAGGCCGAGGATCAATGGCAGCAACATTTGTAACAACCTCTTGCACAAATACGCATTTAGGTTTGAAAAAACACTCCAGGCAGCATTAATCTATAATAACAACAGAAAATGCTGGAAACACTCAGCAGGTCAGGCAGCATCCGTGGAGAGAGAAACAGAGTTAACGGGTTCGATTTTGCCAGGCCTGAAAGGCGGGATTGGAGGCGTGTGAGTTGTTAAAATCGCCAAAAATGGTGGGTGGGCCCGATCCCGCCTCTATCCCGCCTCCGAGCAATTTTCTCGAAAGCGTATTTTCTGACCCCCTTTCCATCCCGCCTCAAAGAGGCGGGATAGGCCCTTAAGGCCCTTAACAACCACTTAATAGCCTCTATAATCCTATTTTGAGAGGCCTTTCCGATTTTTTGTCATTCCCCCCATCCCTCACGCCTCCTCTGGGAATACGCCAGGTAATGCTGGCGGCCTCACAAGTGGATTGCTTACGAACAGCTGCAGCTCCACCATTACAAAGGAGTTTTCACCAATGATCATTTGCAGGTGGCAGAACTTTGTTGTTTCAGGTCTGGGGGAACTTTTAGCAGGCATACTCAGTGTTGTGGAAGTTTGGAGCCTGACACCCATCTCCAGTGTGACCTCCTGGGAAACCCCTCTCCCCACCTTGACTAAGCACTTCCTCAACTGAGGCATATACCAGAAGCATGGCGACCATTTAATTCCTTTCCTCCTGGACATCAGATTCAGATGAAGACCAGCCGCAGCAGCAGCAGAACCATGAACAACAGCAGCACCAACAGCAGGAGCATCAACAGGAGCGCCAAGCTGCTAGTCACCCACCTGAAGATGCACAGGCCAGAAGTCGCCAGAGCGCGACCATATTGCTGCTCGGGATGCAAGGGACGCACTCATGTTGGTCACATTTGCTTAGCCTGTACAATCAAACACTTTTGCCTCGCACCTTCTTACCAGAGCATCGACAATGGACAAGAACGTGCGGATTCCTTTCACTCTGACCACCATACTGACAATTGCAAGTCGCTCTAAGCCCTCAATGTGGAAGTCCCATTTGCAAAATGACACAGGCCACAACTTCAACAGTTTGCCATCAGAATTTTTTATCACAACAAGCAACTGGTGGCATTTCAAAAATAAACACAACATAACCCCCAAGTGACTACTTGTGCATTATCTTCCTCTTACGCGTGCTCCTACGTGGTGCTTCCCCTGTGGCTTCAGCAGATGTGGAGGCCCCTTGCTCACTTTCTTGCTGCTCCTGTCTCGACACCTTTGGCGGCTGTCCTCTGGGGTTGCAAACCTGTGAGGGCTCAGCAACAGTCTGCTGCTCCTGCGGCTGTGCAGGGGATGAGACATCCATCCCAGTTGGGTGAGGACTCTGGTGGGGCTCTGGCCGAGAGCTTTGCAGTGGCATGGTCATTTGAGCGCTTGGAGAGGAGACCCCACTTCCTTGTTGTCTGCCACCAACATCCCTCTCATGGGTCAGGCCCACTTCAGAGCTAGCAAGTGGCTTGACAGCACCTTGCTGCACTTCAGGGGGGCCATGAGGACCCGTTTCTGCACTGGAAGTCCTACTCCAGAGGACTTCCATGAAGGTCTGGTTTCTATGCTCAGTAGCTGACCATCACTCCTCAAGAGATGCCAGTCTATTCTGAACAATGACCATGTTTTCTAAACTCTGGCGACTTAGCTCTTCCATGGCCGTAGCCATCCTCTCCTCTACTGTAGCCATCCTTTCCACGGAGGTTGCCATCCTTTCCGAGATGATGCATTCATGCGCCAATGCCTCTACAAAGGCTCTGCTCATGTTCGCGATGGACTCCTCCATTCGCTCGATACTCGCAGCGACCCTGGAGACAAAACCTGCCAGAGACTCCTGCACCTGTTCCTGGAGTTCCAGCACCGCTCTCGTTCTGGATGGACCCAGAGGCACAGGGTCGACATGCAGCTGAGCCGAGCTGGCAGAGTCCTGCGCCCTCCGACGAGGAGTCTCCACTGCTGTCCCTGTCTCCACCATCTGCTGATGCTCACTTGTGAGCTGTGATACACCAGGTGCCAACACTACTCTATCTTGCGAAGGTCCCACCGAGGTGTGAGTGTCTGTGCTGGTGCTGGGTGCGCTGAATTCTGCTGACGCTGCGCCCTCAGAGGTTGCAGCTTCCTCTGAGGAGTCTGGAAGCTCAGGCTCTTCCTCCTGGACAGTGTGGACGGGGGCTGTCGATGGTCCTGTGGGGGAGTAAAGGAAAGAGTTAGAGATGTGAGGTCAAGGTTACATGCACATTGAATAGTGCAGATGATCATAAGTCAATCTGTTAGAGCATCAGATTCATTATCAGTGACTCATGCAATGTCAATGAGAGAGATGCCAAACTATTCTGTCACCAGCTTGCTGTGATGCGCCCATCTGTCCGTCCCCCACTTGGGAATCCTCCTCGATCCTGGCGATTTCCAGGGGTGCCTCCTCCCAGGCGGTGTGCTGGGCTACTGAGGGTGGCCCTGCTCCTGTCATGGCTCTTTCCCTCTTATTGTGGGCTCTCTTTTCCTGCAATGAGGGACACAAGTGGAGTTTGAGTGAGAATGAAGGAGTGAGTGTAGATAATCCATAGCATAGATGCTTAGAAGGATACAAAGGACTATCCCTGTGTGTTGAAAGTTGTTGTTGTCATGGCATCACAGTGATAGGGAGTGTGAGGGCTGCATAGTCGAATAGTTAAGTGAATGTGACCTTCGAGAGAGAGGGAATGGGTAAGGGTGCAGGCATGTAAGTGTCAAGTGGCATGTGGAGGAAGAGGTTGGCAAAGCAGAGTGCTGGTGAGGAGAGGCGATGGGGATCAGATTGAGGGTGATGGGAAAGTCATACTCACTTTTCCTGTGCGGAGAAGATCATGAAACCTCTTCCTGCATTGCAGCCAGATTCTGCGGCTCAGCGAAATGGAGTTGACCTCCTGGACCACTTGCAGCCACACAGCTTTTGTCTGCTGGGGTGGCTTTTTTCTCCCTGAGGAAGGGAACAGCACCTCCTTATTACATCTGGCTCCGTGCACCAGAGCTTGGAGGGAGGGCTCATCAAACCGAGGTGCACACTTTTGCTTGATCGTGGACATTGTCGGGAAATCAACACCGTCATACAATTTGCAAAACGTTTGCAGTCTCCAGAAGAAGCAAGGCTGCTGGCAGGCCTTAAATCCAGCAGCATTGATGACATCATCGGAGGCGACTTTCTGTATGAAAAGACTCACTGGGCCAGGTGTTCCCACACGCAGGAAATCAATTGCCCAATTAGGGGAAAATCCCACTTTTTCAGCACTTCACTTAGGAGTCGGGGTCCTGACACGATTTCCACCTGACACGCCCCAGCCCGTCCACACTGACAAAATCCAGCCCAACGTTTCAGGTCTGTGGCCCTTCGTCAGAACTGGAAAAAGTTAGAGATGTAACAGGTTTTAAGCAGGTGCAGAGGCAAGATAGGGGGGGGAGGAAAGAACTAAATGGACAGTCTGTGACAGGGTGGAAGGCAGGAGAGATTAAATGTTGCAAATGGGAATGGCAGAATCAGCAACAGCTGCTGCCTGAATAAATAGGGGCAGAGGTTATGGTCTGAAATTGTTGAACTCCATGTTGAGTCCAGAAGGCTGTAAAGTGCCTAATCGAAAGATGAGGTGCTGTTCCTCGAGCTTACGTTGAGCTTCATTGGAACAGTGTAAGAGGCCGAAGACAGAGACGTCAGAGTGGGAGTGGAGCGGAGAATTAAAGTGACAATCGACCGGAAACTCAGGATCACCCTTACGGACTGAACGGAGATGTTCTGCAAAGCGGTCACCCAATCTGCGTTTGGTCTCCCCAATGTAGAGGAGACCACATCGTGAGCAGCGAATACAGTATGCTAAATTGCAAGAAGTACAAGTAAGTCGCTGTTTCACCTGGAAGGGGTGTTTGGGGCCCTGGACAGTGCGAAGGGAGGAGGTAAAAGGGCAGATGTTGCATCTCCTGTGCTTGCACGGGAAGGTACTGTGGGGAGGGGAGGGGCTGTTGGGGGTGATTGAGGAGTGGACCAGGGTGTTGCGGAGGGAGCGGTCCCTTCGGAATGCTGAAAGGGGAGGGGAGGGAAGATGTGTTTGGTGGTGGGATCACGCTGGAGGTGGCGGAAATGGCGGAGGATGATCCGTTGAATGTGAAGGCTGGTGGGGTGAAAGGTGAGGACAAGGGGAACCCTATCGTGGTTCTGGGAGGGAGGGGATGGGGTGAGAGCAGAAGTGTGGGAAATAGAACGGACACGGTCAAGGGCCGTGTCAACCACGGTAGAGGGGAATCCTCAGTTGAGGAAAAAGGAAGACATATCAGAAGCACTATAAGCCCACTGACTCCCACAGCTACCTGGACTACACTTCCTCCCACCCTGCTTCCTGTAAGGACTCTATTCCATTCTCCCAGTTTCTCCGTTTCCGCCGCATCTGTTCTGATGATGCTACCTTCCATACTAGTGCTTCAGCATCTGTAGAACGAGAAACAGAGTTAACGTTTCAGTTCGGTGACCTTTCATCATGGACCTGAAACGCTACTCTGTTTCTCTCTCCACAGATGCTGCCTGACCTGCTGAGTGTTTCCAGCATTTTCTATTGTTATTTCAGATTTCCAGCATCCGCAGTATTTTGCTATTGTATTAGCATTAATCTATATTTATGTTTGCCCTTAGGTTGTCACCTATGTGTTTAAACAATATAATTTTGCAACTTAAATTAATGAAATGCACTGAAGAGTTCACTACCGTTACAAACTCATTTTCAGTTAATCTGAGCTCAGAACTGGGTCGTGCAAGTCTTCCTCTAGAACTAAGGGAAAATTGAGATGTGATATGGAAAGCTGTAGATTCTTACTGTGATAGAGCCAAGGTTGTGGAGAAGGCTGGCAGTGTGACAAAGGGCAGTAGCTCTCCCTCGTAAGGTAGCCCAGAACATTCTCCACGTCTCAAACCACTTGTCCTAATTATGTGGGACAGATTTGCAATGTTAATAGAAGTAGAAGCAGTATGTTACACTCTGATAATTAGATGACGTTTTGTTTTAATATCTTTATACATTGACCTACATTGGATTCGATTCTGGCACGCCTCGATTTTAAAATTCTCATCCATGTTTTCAAATCCCTCCATGGCTTCGCCCCTCATTTTCTCTAACCTCCTCCAGTCCTACAACCCTCCGAGATCTCTGCAGTCCTCCAATTCTGGCCTCTTGACCATCCCTGATTTTCTTTGCTCCACCATTGGTGGCTGTGCCTTCAGCTGCCTCAGTCCTAAGCTCTGGAATTATTTCCTTAAACCTCACTGCCTCACTACCTCTCTTTCCTCCTTTAAGACACTCCTTAAAACCTACCTCTTTGACTAAGCTTTTGGTCACCTGTCCTAATATCTCCTTATGTGGCTCGGTGACAAATTTTGTTTGTTAATCGGTTTTGTGATGCGCCTTGGGATGTTTTACTACATTAAAGACGTTAGATAAATGCAAGTTGTTGTTGTTAATCAGTAACAATTTAAAAGCAGGAGTCCCAAATTGTTATGAAGAAGCTGCAGCTGGCAATTTTAATATTGTGATTTATTTCAGAAAGCTCTTGTATATAAACAGATAGATTCAAAGATATTACTTATTCTATTTTCAGTTAAAAGAAGGGGCAGGAGATGCCTCTAATTATTTTAAACATAGATCTCCACATCATTGCTCATGGTGAGTTAGAGGGCAATTGTTTCATGACATGGGCCCACCAAGTCCCAACTGCAATTTTCCCTTCTATTTTAGCAGAGCTAGACACCACATTCCTGCAATGGGATTACTTCCCCATTCTCAGCTTACCAGGATAGCTCTCTCACACTCTCTCTCCCCTCTTCTTTCCCTAGCCTTCAAAAGGGTCTCTTTCCCCACCTCCTCCAATAGGTTACCTTCTCTCCACACCCTCCCCAACACACTGGGAAAGTCTCCCTCACTCCCCTTCACAATCAGGTTTTTTCTCTCTCCCTCTCTGCATCACCCGCTCAACCAGGCTACCAAAAGGGGCCTCTCATTCTCCCTTTAATCCCCTCCACAGTGACTCTGTCCAATCGCCTTCCCCTCCTTCCAGCACCGCATCTGTCTTCCCCTCTTTACATTCAATGTAATTGGGATGGAAATTTCTTTGGTAGAATGTATTTGTGAGTAAATTGAGATTGAACAGAAAAGCCTTGATTGGTGACTTCTAAAGTGGGAAATAGCCAAATTAGTAGCAGAAACGCACAGAAACCTAAACACTTAACCAACAAGCATGAGGAAAATTGACAAGCTTGGTCATTGACAGGCACAGATATTAGTGTTGATGTTACAAATGCTTTTTTTTATAAAACTGCATACCATACAATTTGATGTCGGCTTTATTAACTGGGTAAGCATTCGAGCTTCACCATAAGCATTGACTAGGAACCAAAGTATCGGAAATGTCAGAGGGAGCACCGGGAGGACACCATTCACCTACGGGCATAAACAATCCAATTTAGTGGCAGATCTGGTAAGAAATAACAGCTAATTAATTTGCTGCACAGACACATGGAAAGTCTACTTGCTTTGTAAGCCATGGAGCAAGCCATGAGGACAACAGTTTTGTTTCACAGTCAACATTATATTTTTGGCCTGATTTAATACATTTGAAAAAGTGTATCTCTAATAATAATATTAATAACAACAAGTGACTAAATTTCAGAAGTACTTCATTGGCTGTAAAGCACTTTGCGACATCCTGAACTCATGAAAGGTGCTATATAAATACAATGCCTTTCCTTTTAAAAACATTTGCATTTATATAGCACCTGATGGGAGAGATTCAAACAGGGACTTGAGGGAAAGATGGGCATGGATTTTAGGAGGTGACAACACGTTCAAGGACTTTGGAGAGATTTTTTGAGGAAGCGTGTGATGGTGGTGGTTTTGAAAGGAGGGAGAAGGCAGAACCTGAGGAGACAGAACCATTTACAATGCCAACCAGCATGGGGGACAGGAAGGGAAGTTGATGGTCAGCAATTTAGTGGAACTGGGGTCAAGGGAGCAGGAGATGGGTCTCATGAACAAGTGGTGCTCAGAAAGGATGTGAGGGGAGATAGGAGAGAAATTAGAGAAAGACGTGGGTTCAGGGCTAAGGCAGGGGAGCCTATGGGGGTGGTTCGGCTTGTTGGGCAAGTGGAATGGGGGGAAACAGCAGAGGCACCTGAATGGATGGTCTCAATCTTTGTGAGAAAGAAAAAATGTGTACTCAATGTTATGCGATCTCTGTGCTTTATATAGGCCTATAAATACAAAGATATTTGCTGCATTTCAAACAACCAGACAAGTAAAATAGCTATAATTTCAATGCTAACCCTTTCTAAATGTCGCCCATTATTCAAAATTTGATTCTCTGACAGGATCTTTATTTTTTCACGAAACATAATTTTGAAGATGTACATGAAACTGGGTCAAAGGATCAAGCCCTCTTGCAAACTAAGAGAAATCTATTGAACTCTGTAGGTGCTTAAATGATTGTTACCATCCAAAACGAGTAACCATAAATATAAGATAGTCACTAATAAATCCAATAAGGTGGGCAACACGGTGGCATAGTGGTTAGCACTGTTGCCTCACAGCGCCAGGGACCCGGGTTTGAATCCGGCCTCGGGTGACTGTCTGTGTGGAGTTTGCACATTCTCCCCGTGTCTGCGTGGGTTTCCTCCGGGTGCTCCGGTTTCCTCCCACAGTCCAAAGATGTGCGGGTTAGGTTGATTTGGCTATGATAAATTGACCCTTAGTGTTAGGGGGGATTAAATACGTGGGGTTACGGGGATAGGGTGGGATATGTGTCGGTGCAGGCTCGATGGGCTGAAATGGCCTCTATCTGCACTGTGGGGATTCTGTGATTCTGTGAATTCAGGAGAAACTTCTTTACCCAGAGAGAGGTTAGAAAATAGAACTTGTTACCACATGGAATAATTGAGGCGAATAGCATAGATGCATTTAAGGGGAAGCTAGATAAGTACATGAGGAATAAAGGAATAGAAGAATATACTGATAGGGTGAGGTGCAGTAGGGTGGGAGGAGGCTCGTGTGGAGCATAAACACCGGCACAGACCAGTTGGGCCGAATAGCCTGTTTCTGCTCTGTAAATTCTATGTATATCTATGTAATATTTGCCCTGCAACATAACAGAACTCAGTTGCACCTGTGGCACATTGTTATGTGTATTTGTCAAATCCGGTTGTACAGACAAGCAAACTGGGGCATTGTGGTGGTGCAACACTGTGCAATGTGTCAAGAGTGTGGCTTGGCGCCCGAATTGGGTCACAGAATAAGTTCTGGGCCTGCACTTTGACACCAGAGAGAGGGAGAGAGGCACTGTCTGAAGGGGAGGCACTTCCTGACTGGACAGCACAACTGAGGGGCCTGTCACCCAAGCTTCATCCACGCAATCCTCGACAGTCACCACTAAAGAAAGGAAGAAAGATTTTGCAATTATATCGCGCCTTTTACAACCTCAGGATATCCTAAAGCACATTACAGCTAATGAAGTACTTCTGAGGTGTAGTCACTGTTGTAAGGTAGGAAACAAGGCTGCCAATCTGCGCACAGCAAGCTCCCACGAACAGCAATATGATAATGACCAGATAATCTGTTTTAGTGATTTTGGTTAAGGGATAAATGTTGGCTAGGACACCGGGGAGAACTCCCCTGCTCTTCTTTGAAATAGTGCCCTGGGATCTTTTACGTCCACCTGAGAGGGCAGACGGGACATTGATTTAACGTCTCGTCCGAAAGATACAGCACCACTGGCAAAGGTTTGGGCGCTGATTGCTTGCCTGGCCTTGGGCTAGGGGTTGTAAATGGAACTGTAACAACCAGAAGAGGATAAGTGGAGCAAAAAATCCGAGAAAATAATGCGTTGAAACAAGAGAGCCACTTTCAATCCCACCGCCCGACAAGAATAGTGCGGAGGGAGGGGGTGATTCGAACCGCGTTTCTGCCCGCCGCCCCCCCCCCCACCCCACAAGGTTACTTTGGGCCTCCCCTACCCTGGGCTTCCACCACATCCACCCCCACCCTCCCCTGATCATGGACTTGCCCCCCCCCCCGCACCAAATCCACAATTACCAACCCCCCCTCCCATATCAACACTTACCCCACCCCCCCAATCCACACTTACCGACCCCCCCCCGCACCAAATCCACACTTACCGACCCCCCCTCCCAAATCCACACTTACCGACCCCCCCTCCCAAATCCACAATTACCAACCCCCCCTCCCATATCAACACTTACCCCACCCCCCCAATCCACACTTACCGACCCCCCCCGCACCAAATCCACACTTACCGACCCCCCCCGCACCAAATCCACACTTACCAACACCCTCCCAATTCCACACTTACCCCCCCTCCCAAATCCACACTTACCGACCCCCCCCTCCCAAATCCACACTTACCGACCCCCCCTCCCAAATCCACACTTACCAACCCCCCCCTCCCAAATCCACACTTACCGACCCCCCCTCCCAAATCCACACTTACCGACCCCCCCCTCCCAAATCCACACTTACCGACCCCCCCTCCCAAATCCACAATTACCAACCCCCCCTCCCATATCAACACTTACCCCACCCCCCCAATCCACACTTACCGACCCCCCCCCCGCACCAAATCCACACTTACCGACCCCCCCCGCACCAAATCCACACTTACCAACACCCTCCCAATTCCACACTTACCCCCCCTCCCAAATCCACACTTACCGACCCCCCCCTCCCAAATCCACACTTACGACCCCCCCTCCCAAACCCACACTTACCAACCCCCCCCTCCCAAATCCACACTTACCGACCCCCCCTCCCAAATCCACACTTACCCCCCCTCCCAAATCCACACTTACCGACCCCCCCCTCCCAAACCCACACTTACCGACCCCCCCCTCCCAAATCCACACTTACCCCCCCTCCCAAATCCACACTTACCCCCCCTCCCAAATCCACACTTACCCCACCCCAAATCCACACTTACCGACCCCCCCTCCCAAATCCACACTTACCGAACCCCCCTCCCAAATCCACACTTACCGACCCCCCCCTCCCAAATCCACACTTACCGACCCCCCCTCCCAAATCCACACTTACCGACCCCCCCTCCCAAATCCACACTTACCAACCCCCCCTCCCATATCAACACTTACCCCACCCCCCCAATCCACACTTACCGACCCCCCCCCTCCCAAATCCACACTTACCAACCCCCCCTCCCATATCAACACTTACCCCACCCCCCCAATCCACACTTACCGACCCCCCCCCGCACCAAATCCACACTTACCGACCCCCCCCTCCCAAATCCACACTTACCGACCCCCCCTCCCAAATCCATACTTACCGACCCCCCCTCCCAAATCCACACTTACCCCACCCCAAATCCACATTTACTCCCCCTCCCAAATCCACACTTACCAACCCCCCCCTCCCAAATCCACACTTACCGAACCCCCTCCCAAATCCACACTTACCCCACCCCAAATCCACATTTACTCCCCCTCCCAAATCCACACTTACCAACCCCCCCCTCCCAAATCCACACTTACCGAACCCCCTCCCAAATCCACACTTACCCCACCCCAAATCCACATTTACTCCCCCTCCCAAATCCACACTTACCGACCCCCCCCTCCCAAATCCACACTTACCGACCCCCCCTCCCAAATCCACACTTACCGACCCCCCCTCCCAAATCCACAATTACCAACCCCCCCTCCCATATCAACACTTACCCCACCCCCCCAATCCACACTTACCGACCCCCCCCCCGCACCAAATCCACACTTACCGACCCCCCCCTCCCAAATCCACACTTACCGACCCCCCCTCCCAAATCCACACTTACCGACCCCCCCCTCCCAAATCCACACTTACCGAACCCCCTCCCAAATCCACACTTACTCCCCCTCCCAAATCCACACTTACCGACCCCCCCCTCCCAAATCCACATTTACCCCCCCTCCCAAATCCACACTTACCGACCCCCCCTCCTAAATCCATATTTACCGAAACCACCCTCCACCCCAGTCAAATCCATACTTACTGACGCCTTCCCATCCCTCCCATCTAAATCTGCACTTATCTTGCTCGGGGCCATTTCCGTGGGTCTCCATCTGTTCTGCATTAACTGTGTGATGAACCTCAGCACCTGCACTCCGTTCGTGATGTGCGCCCCCACATTTACCAGGAACTGGGTTAACACTCTTGAAACTGATTCCCTGTCGAATCTTTACAGAGAACAAATTTGAGCGCTGAGATAAAAGGACAGTATTCGAATATACTACATCATCTGATCACTGTCAAGTTATATCATTCGTCAAATGTCAAGGATACTTAGAGAAGCTGCAAGGATGGCTGGTGTGGGAAATAGAAATGTCACACTGGTAGAATCGAGGCTTTTTGAGGTTAGAGCCTAATTACATTATTGGAACGGCGGAAGAAGATTTATTCTGTATCTAACCTGTACTATACCTCATTTGCGACTACTCGATGCTCACATTAGGTGCAAAAGTGAACATTTTTCACAACATCAAGAACAACTTGCATTTATATAGTGCCTTTAATGTAGTAAAACGTTCCAAAGCGCTTCACAGGAGCGTTATCAAACAAAATTTGACACCGAGCCACGTAAGGAGATATTAGGATGGGTAGGTAGGCTTTAAGAAGCGTCTTAAAAGGAGAGAGAGAGGTAGAGATGCAGAGAGATTTAGGAAGGCAATTCCAGAGCCTAATGCCCAGGCAGCTGAAGGCATGACCGCCAATGGCAGAGCGATTAAAATGTTTATGGTGGGTGGTGCATGGGAGACTGAGCATTGGAATAGTCAAGTCGAGAAGCAACAAAGGCATGAATGAGGGTTTCAGCAGCAGATGAGCTGAGGCAGGGGCGGAGACGGGCGACATTACCCAACACTCTTGCAATAAAAGTAATTAAAAAAAACGGTGATACATAACTATTATCTTACCTGAAGTTGTAGAAGGGTAACTTGCCATGAACCTATGCCTGGAGCACCAAGTAGAAACCGTAGACCATTGATGATCAGTAACACAGCCTAGCAAAGAAACGTACAGTGCAAATAAACACACCTCAGAACTTTAAGGGGGAAAAATTGAGTCGCGCCCCCTTTGGGGCGCTAACTTCGCCGGGGCGCTACTTTTAGCACCCCATAAAAATTAGCGCCCCCGCGGCAGAAATTGAGTGGTTGCGCCCCAAGAGGGAAGTGGGGCATTACTGGAAGCGCCCTGCATCCCTCTTGGGGTGCTGCGACTCAATATCGTGGCGCTACGTGCTGCAGCGCCAGGCGCTGCGGCACGTCGCACCGCGGTATTGCAGGCTTTCCTCTCCTTCTTAAAGGGGAGGGGCCTTGCGCAGCGCGAACCGGGGCCCAGCTGGGCCCCCGGGGATCAGGAGTGCCGGCAAAAGAGCCCGGCACTCAAGAGAAGTGCCGGGCTCTTGGAGCGCAGCCAGCACTTCGTGGGGGGGGGCTTCACGGGGGCAGGCGGCCAGCAACAAAAATGGCCGCCCGCCACCTCCCCTTTAACTAGCGCTGCCCCGGCCGCAGGTAGGCCCCCCTGACCCCGTCGGACATAGCGTCCGGCGGTAAGTCAAGGGGCGCTACCGAAGATCGTGGCCGGAGCGCGAGCAGGGCGCTGCGCACAGCGATGACGTCATCGGCGGCGCAGCGTCACAGGGCGCTACCGGTTAGCGCCGCCGCTAACCTCCCGCTGAATTTCGCGGGAGGCGTGGGCGGCGCCGCTCCTGGGCGCTAGTTGCTTTGCGCCCCATTAGCGCCCTCTTAAGGCGCTAACGGGAGGCGCAAACCAACTGAATTTTTCCCCCTAAATGTTAAGTTGTGCCTATTGGGACTGTAGAGTTGCCAATTAAACTGGTGGGTGTGCCGGTAACCAAAGGAGACAGATTTAAGATAATTGGCAAAAGAACCCTCAGTACTGCACTGAAGTGTCAGCCTGCATTATGTGCTCAAGTGTCTAGGTGGCAGGAACCTGGGAGAACGCAGCAGTGTTGTAAATTTACCCTTAAAATCCTGAACCTCATATCAATTGAAACAAAGATTTCCCCTAGGTCAATCGTTCCAACGACATACCAAAACCATTGGAGCAATGTACTTCTCCAGAAGCCTCTGAGCAGTGAAACGTTCATTATCCAGTACAGTCACAGGTCTTTGTTGTCCCAATTCGAGGCATTGCCTGTGAAACATAAAAGTGTAATGTCTTAAACTGAAATGATGCCAGATTACCTCTTGCTGATTACTACCTACCACCCTCCCTCAGCTGATGAATCAGTGCTCCTCCATGTTGAACACCACTTGGAAGAAGCACTGAGAGTAGCAAGGGCACAAAATTTACTTTGGGTGGGGGACTTCAATGTCCATCACCAAGAGTGGCTCGGTAGCACCACTACTGACCGAGCTGGCCGAGTCCTGAAGGACATAACTGTGAGTCTGGGCCTGCGACAGGTGGTGAGAGAACCAACACGAGGGAAAAACCTACTTGACCTCGTCTTCACCAATCTACCTGTCGCAGATGCATCTGTCCATGACAGTATTGGTAGCAGTGACCACTGTACAATCATTGTGGAGACAAAGTCCCATCTTCAGACTGAGGATACCCTCCATCGTGTTGTGTGGCACTACCACCGTGCTAAATGGGATAGATTCAGAACAGATCTAGCAGCTCAAAACTGGGCATCCATGAGGCGCTGTGGGCCATCAGCAGCAGCAGAATTGTATTCCACCACAATCTGTAACCTCATGGCCCGGCATATCCCTCACTCTACCATTACCACCAAGCCAGGGGACCAACCCTGGTTCAATAAGGAGTTTAGAAAAGCATGCCAGGAGCAGCACCAGGCGTACCTAAAAATGAGGTGCCAACCTGGGGAAGCTGCAACACAGGACTACATGCATGCCAAAAAGCGGAAGCAGCATGCTATAGACAGGGCTAAGTAATCCCACAATCAACGGATCAGATCAAAGCTCTGCAGTCCTGCCACATCCAGTCGTGAATGGTGGTGGACAATGAAACAACTACGGGAGGAGGAGGCTCCATCAATATCCCCATCCTCAATGATGGTGGAGCCCAGCATGAGAGTGCAAAAGACAAGGCTGAAGCGTTTGCAACCATCTTCAGCCAGAAGTGCCGAGTGGATAATCCATATCGACCTACTCCTGAGGTCCCTCCCATCACAGAAGCCAGTCTTCAGCCAATTCGATTCACTCCATGTGATATCAAGAAACAGCTGAGCACACTGGATACAGCAAAGGCTGTGGGCCCCGACAACATCCCGGATATCGTGCTGAAGACTTGTGCTCCAGAACTAGCCACGCCTCTAGCCAAGCTGTTCCAGTACAGCTACAACACTGGCATCTATCCGACAATGTGGAAAACTGCCCAGGTATGTCCTGTCCACAAAAAGCAGGACAAATCCAACCCGGCCAATTACCGCCCCATCAGTCTACTCTCAATCATCTACTCTCAATCATCAGTAAAGTGATGGAAGGTGTCATTGACAGTGCTATCAAGCGGCACTTACTCACCAAAAACCTGCTCACTGATGCCCACTCAGCTCTTGACCACATTACAGCCTTGGTCCAAACATGGACAAAGGAGCTGAATTCCAGAGGTGAGGTGAGAGTGACTGCCCTTGACATCAAGGCAGCATTTGACCGAGTGTGGCATCAAGGAGCCCTAGTAAAACTGAAGTCAATGGAAATCGGGGGGGGAAATGCTCCACTGGCTGGAGTCATACCTAGCACAAAGGAAGATGGTTGTGGTGGTTGAAGGTCAATCATCACAGCCCCAGGACATTGCTGCAGGAGTTCCTCAGGGCAGTGTCCTAGGCCCAACCATCTTCAGCTGCTTCATCAATGACCTTCCCTCCAACATAAGGTCAGAAATGGGGATGTTCGCTGATGACTGCACAGTGTTCAGCGCCATTCACAACTCCTCAGATAATGAAGCAGTCCATGCCCGCATGCAACAAGACCTGGATGATGTTCAGGCTTGGGCTGATAAGTGGCAGATAACATTCCCGCCACAGAAGTGCCAGGCAATGACTATCTCCAACAAGCGAGCGTCTAACCAACTCCCCTTGACATTCAATGGCATTACCATCGCCGAATCCCCCACCATCAACATCCTGGGGGTCACCATTGACCAGAAACTTAACTGGACCAGCCACATAAATACTGTGGCAACAAGAGCAGGTCAGAGGCTAGGTATTCTGCGGCGAGTGTCTCACCTCCTGACTCCCCAAAGCCTTTCCACCATCTACAAGGCACAAGCAAGAAGTGTGATGGAATACTCTCCACTTGCCTGGATGAGTGCAGCTCCAACAACACTCAAGAAGTTTGACAGCATCCAGGACAAAGCAGCCCGCTTGATTGGCACCCCATCCACCACCTTAAACATTCACTCCCTCCACCACCGGCGCACCGTGGCTGCAGTGTGTACCATCTACAAGATGCACTGCAGCAACTCGCCAAGGCTTCTTCGGCAGCACTCCCAAACCTGCGACCTCTTCCACCTAGAAGGACAAGGGCAGAAGGCGTATGGGAACATCACCACCTCCAAGTTCCCCTCCAAGTCACACACCATCCTGACTTAGAAGTATATCGCTGCTCCTTCATCGTCGCTGGGTCAAAATCCTGGAACTCCCTCCCTAACAGCACTGTGGGAGTACCTTCACTACACGGACTGCAGCGGTTTAAGAAGGCGGCTCACCACCACCTTCTCAAGGGCAGTTAGGATGGGCAATAAATGCTGGCCTTGCCAGCGACATCCACATACCATAAATGAATTTAAAAAAACGAATTTGTTGTTAAAGTTCAATTGTTACATTTGTATAACACATTTCCGTCAAGAAATTGATATTCCAAAACAAATGTAAAACTTGCAACAACCTTTTTTTGACTGCATTGGCACAAAGAGAACAATGAGAAGCTACATTTTTTCCAGGTTTATTCGTTTCCAATGAGTCTTTAATCTCACGGATACGCAAAAATAATATCCACTTCCTTCACAGCTATAACATAAAGTCCCAAGGGGCTTCACGGCAGAACATGGATAACACTGAGCCAAGAAAGGAAGGTGCTTTGAGGAGAGGTGGAGTAGGTATTCTAGAGACCCAGGTGGCGGAACAGCTCTGCTGCCAATGGATGGGAGATGCACAAAAGGCCAAGTTCAACAGAGTGTTTGGAGGGGGTGGGGGAGGAGATTATAGAGATAGGGTGGAGTGAGGCCATGGAGGGATTAAAGGATTTTAAACTTGAGGCAATGAGGGGTGGGAAGCTAATATAGGTCAGCAAGGACTGGGGTGATGGTGAGCGGGACTTGCGACAGGCTCAAGTTTATGGAGAGTGGAAGATGGGAGGCCAGCAAGGAGAGCAATAAGAACATAAGAACATAAGAAATAGGAGCAGGAGTAGGCCATTCGGCCCTTCGAGCCTGCTCCGCCATTCAATGAGATCATGGCTGATCTTCTACCTCAATTCCATTCACTGGCCTTATCCCATATCCCTTGATGCCCTTACTAGTCAGAAATCTATCGACTTCTGTTTTGAATATACCCAATGACTGAGCCTCTACAGCCCTCTGGAGTAGAGAATTCCAAATATTCACCACCCACTGAGTGAAGAAATTTCTCCTCATCTCAGTCCTAAATGGCCTACCCTTTATCCTGAGGCTGTGGCCCCTGGTTCTAGACTCCCCAGCCAGGGGAAACATCCTCCCTGCATCCACCCTATCAAGCCCTGTAATAATTTTGTATGCTTAAATGAGTAGTCAAGTCTGGATGTGAAGAAGGCAGGGATAGGGGTTTCAATAGCAGAGAGACTGAGTTAGAGACAGAGGTGGGTGATGCTGTCGCGGTGGAATTAAGTGGTCTTTGTGACCGAGAGGACATGGGGTCTGTGCTAGCTCAGGGCATACAGGCTGCTGAAGTTGCAAAAAGTTTGGTTCAGTCTGAGATAGAGCCCGGGGAGCAAGATGGAGTCAGTGGCTTTGGTCATCCCAACATTGAGCTGGAGTAAGTTGAGATTTATCCAAGAGTCGATGTCAAGGAAGCCATCTGCCAACACAGAGGCAGCCATGAGACATGGTCAAGAGAGAGAACTGTGTGTCATTAGCATCCATGTGGAAAGCAACCCCATGTCTGCAAATGAGGAAGAAAAAGGGGACCAAGGATGAATCCTTGGGAAATTCCAGAGGCAACAGTGCTGGGGTGAGAAGAGAAGCCATTGCTGAAGATGCTGTGGCTACATTCCGATAGGTAGGAGTGGAACCATGCAAGGGCACTTCCAATGAAGCTGGAATGAGGGAAGAGTGGTGTTGAAGAAGGATGGTGCGGTTGATCATTGCTGAGAAGTCGAGAAAGACAAGGAGGCATAAAGCACCACCGTCACAGAGAATCTCATTGATAACTTTGGTTAGGGCCATTTTGATGCCTGGGATGGGCAGAAGCTCAGTCAGGGGGATTCAAACAGGGACATGACAACACGTTCAAGGACCATAGAGAGGGAACAAAGGTCAGAGAAGGGGGTTGGGAGATAATAGCTTTGTGCTTGGTTTTGCACTGCACACAATTTTCCTTGTCTGAATTTTCCTTGAAATAAATCATCCCACCAATTTTACCTTCATTATTAATGACGCATACCAGCCAACATTTTTCTTTCTGCTTCCTGAGCTATTTGGAAGCAATATTACATTTTAAGTGTAAAGTGAGTAGAAAGGGTAAGCTTAGCAACAAACCATATACAAAATGGCTTTGCAAGAGAGGAAGCAGATTGTAAGAGTAAAAGGAGGAGGAGGCAGAAGAGTGGGAGGAGGCTTGACCTTGTGATTCAACAGTTGTAACTATAGTCTTGAGTCGATAATGAACAGAACTACACCCTTGTACTTACTGGATATTTTCAACCACAGGTGTTTTAGTTACTCTGAAAGGGTGAGGCTTCAGAAGGCTATGAGCGGTCGATTCTTGGTTATGAAGAGGTGATGGAGGGGAAGAGAAGTGGCAAAAGATGTCACCTCTATCTAAGATCACGTGTTCTTCATCCTACATGGAGGTAGAGAATCATAATTTACTGCTTTTTAAAAATACAGTGCATTTCAGGAAGTTTATAGCTTTACAGCACTATAGCCCTTAATTTGGTAAGGCTCTGCTGTAGCTCGGGAGAAGGGGACGATTCGCGACAGTTTGCACACTAATGGCCAATGCAAGGCTCCAAATGTTAAGGTCTCATGCCCCAACTCTGCTCCTCCTTTGGTGCAAGAAGAGCAGAACTCCCAGGCCAAGAAATTTGCATCAAGCTGAACTGGTGTAGGAGGATAATAACGAAAAAAAAAGGAATAACATAAACTTACACTGAAGATTTCTGACTGTATACCAACTAGCTGGTTCTTGGAGAACATGGACGTTGAAAACAAAATGTAATTATTTCAAGTTGCACCCTTCCCCTCACCCAACGTCACATAACTGTGTGCTCTTCCAGCAGTCATTGTTCTTTTATTTATTCTCAGGATGTGGGCAACACTGGCAAGGCCAGCATTTATTGCCCATCCCTAGTTGCTGCTGAGAAGGTGATGGTGGGCCAACTGAATGGTTTGCTAGGCCACTTTACAGGGCAGTTAAGAGTCAACCACGTTGATGTGGAACTGGAGTCACATGTCGGCCAGACTGGGTGAGGACGGCAGATTTCCTTCCATAAAGGACACTGGTGAACCGGTTGGGTTTTTACGACAATCCAATAGCTTCAAGGTCACTTTTACTGATACTAGCTTTTTTTTAATTTGAATTCAAATCCTCACTGTTATGGTGGGATTTGAACTCACATTCTCTGGACTATTACTCGAGGCCTGTGGATTACTAATCCAGTAACATAACTACAACACTACCGTTGCCAACTCTAGTTTGCCATATTCCTAGAGGTGTCCTGCCTCCAAATGCCCCGCCTCCACACTTCTGCCATTGGTCATCCAACGTGTCCATACTTGCGGTGCACCACCTTTCCAGCCAATTGGAAAGCTCATAGACTCTTCATTACCCGATTGGATGATTTTTGACCATCAGTCAAACAGCCTTTCCCCATGTCCAATATTTTTATAACTAATAAAACAAAAGTGTCCAAAGACATTTTTTTAAAAACACACAATTTTTTATTGCCTCTATGATTATTTTCTCCCGGGTTGCTGGCAGCAGTATCCTGGAGATTAGTCTTTAATCCTGGAGCCTCCAGGACAATCTTGGAGGGTTGGCAACAACTGTACCTAAATGCCAAACAGTTTAATAAAGCCTGTCTACTTTCAACTGTTAGATAGAATACTGCAAGAGACAGGTTATAACTCTATAAAATTTAAATAGGCAAACCATTCAACACTGTATAGAAGTTACCTGGATTCCTCTAAGGGATGTTGGCGCTTTGTGCCCTGGTCTTAGGGCTATAATATCTCCCTCAACCAGGATACTAGCAGGAAGATTTACTAACTGACCATCCCTGTAAGTCCACTGGAGTGATAGGGACTCCGAAGGAGGAGTGTGCAGTTCGTGACAGAAGTCCTTCCATCCAAATTCTGGGGTTCTAATTAAAACTTAAAAGCATAATCTCGTTAGGAAAGTACCAGAAGAATTATTAAAATATCTAATTGTCAAGCTGGCATTGAGCCACCATCACCTCATGAACTCTTTTACCATTTACCCTGTGCAGAATAGCCTGGACCCTCTGTGGGATCTCTCGAGATTTTAACCACTGCTGCAGTCCGATCGCACTCAGGTTTATCACAAGGAAGAAAAGCAGCGCAGATTCGTTAACGAGTCTTGTATCTTGACTGAGAAAAAGGGAGGAAGAGTGGGAAGTTACAGAGTGTTCAATGTTATCAGATGTAAGTGGGGAATAATTGTGGAAGCCCATTTGGTTAAAAAAATGACAGCTATTAAAGATTCCAACTTGTTTCAACATGATTGATAGATTAATCAATCAAACTTACTATGAAAAACTTATTTGACACCTTTGAAATTCAGTCATTCTTTTATCGCTACAAAATAATTAATTATTGAAAAAAGGACAGATGGAATTTTTCCTTAAAATTCTTGCACTTCGTCAGGATCAATGCCGTTCTCACCCCTCCCCAACCATAGTTCAGTGGGGGAATGTAGGAGGTGTGGGGTGGGGAACTGGAGATCAACAAGATCCCAAATTCAATCCCGGGCATGTGGCAAATTAGCAAGTCTCGGCCAGCAAAAGCACTGCTATGGCCTTAGCATTCTGGACGAGGAAAGGGGAAAAAAAAACACACCTGACAAAAAGAAAGAAAGGGCCTGCATTTTACAGCGCCTTTCACGACTTCAGGATGTCCCAAAGCGCTTTACAGCCAATTAAGTACTTTTGAAGTGTTGTAATGTAGGAAACGCGGCAGCCAATTTGAGCACAACCAGGTCCCACAAACAGCAATGTGATAATGACCAGATAATCTGTTTTTAGGTTTTGGTTGAGGAATTAATATTTGCCAGGATACCGGGGAGAACTCCCCTACTCTTCTCTCAAAATAGTGCCATGGGATCTTTTACAGCCACCAGAGAGGGCAGACAGCAGGGTTTAACGTCTCATCAGAAAGGCGGCCCCTCAGACAGTGCAGCACTGCACTGGGGAGTATTGGCCTAGATATTGGCCCGTAATTTCCGATAGGAGGCTTCCTGCGTGCGGATGCCTCCTATCGGAAAAAAATCTACAACCTTACCTGAGGGCTCCCGACGTCCGGACACTTCCGCTCCTGGGCCTCTCCACAGTCAAAATGCGCAGGGCCCACGTATCCCAGGGGCACGTGCGGTTCGCCAGCATCCCTGGGATCACGTGGGGCAGGCCAGCCAATAGGAGAAGGGAATCTCCCTTCATACTTTTGACAGATAGACCTGTCAAAAGTATGAATGGAGATCACCCCAAAAAGACACTAAAACATTAAATACATTTTAAAAAGATCACATTTTTAAAATGAGTTAAAATTACATTAAATTAAATATTTTAAACAAAAATGTAATTTTTGGGGCTAAAAATAAACTTACCTTTTTTAAAAGTATTTTTAAATTATAAATGAGTGAAAAAACTTTTTAAAAACTTTTTTAAACTCTTATGCTGGTAAAAGCAGACCTTACACCTGCTTTTACCAGGCGTAAGATTTCTAAGGGTTTTCAGCGGGCGGAGGTTCTGCAGAAAGCGGAACTCTCCACCCGCAGAGGCCCTTCTCCAGGGCAGGCGTCCGATCTGTCAAGAGCATTCCTGACAGATCGGAAATGCCGGTTTTCAGCGCATGTACACAGCACACACCCTTAGGGATCGGAAAATACGGGCCATTGTGCTCAAGTTCCTGGAGTGGAATGTGAACTCACAACCCTCTGACTCAGAGGCGAGAGTGCTACCACTAAGCCATGGCTGACACCAACAACCACCAACCCTTTCTAGAACTACACGTGTGTGACTGCTGGCTGAAGATAGGATCAGGTTCAGCTGTGGCACGTGTTATGGATGAAGAGTCTGCCAGCACTCAGTGTCCAGCCTCACAAGAAGAATAATCACTTCATGCCAGCTGCAGGTGAATCTAAATACTGAACTAATTTTCGCAAGAACAAGATTTCTGAATTTATATCCGGGAGATTATACACATCACGTATTTTAAACGGCTCCTTGGCTGCTGTTATATTTGAACAGCTCATGTTTATCAGAAAGTGCTGACAAAATAACACCTTCAACACTGCAATCTTTTTAATTTTATTCCCTTCTATATATAAACAGCAGATAATGCTGAAAACAGCCACAATATTAAAGATTCAGCTTTGAAAGGCTGATGGAGACATTCCAATCACCCACATGAATATTTGGAAAGTGATTCACTGGTTACTTATTCAGTGCTTATAACAGGGACTCACAATTATGACAAACCTGAATCACGTAGAGATCAGAACTAAATTATTCACTGTCGAATGAAGGAGAAATGTCTTCGTAATTTGCTACAGTTGCTCAAATGGGTAATTTTATTGCTGCATAGATTGCTCAGTTTTCCTTACCTTGTCGGTAACTGAGTGTGATGGGAACCAGCTAGGGCAATAGCCACCAGGAGCAACAATAATGCTCCTGGCCAATGGAAACTCGACCAACGAGTTGAATGGTGCAGAAAACTACTTCTCCAGGTCATCTAAAGGAGTACACAAAAATAAAAATGAATCGAGGAAAAAATGTCACGATTTCATTTCTAAATGGCCGAGCTCTAATTTTAAGAGTATGCTCTCTTGTTCTGGATTCCCCCACCAGAGGAAATGGTTTCTCTGTATCTACCCCATCGAATCCCTTAATCGTTTAAAAACCTCAGTGGATCACCCCTCAACCTTCCAAACTCAAAGGAATACAAGCTAAGTTTATGCAACCTGTCCTCATAATTTAACTCTTTAAGCCCTGGTATAATTCTGCTGAATCTGTGCTGCACCCCCTCCAAGGCCAATAAATCTTTCCTGAGGTTTGATGCCCAAAACTGAACGCAGTTCTCCAGATGGGGTCTGACTAAGGCTCTGTACACCTGAAACATCACTTCCTCACTATTGAATTCCAACCCCTTTGAGCTAAAGGCCAACATTCCATTAGCCTTTCAACTTACTGTTTATCCTGTACACTAGCTTTTAGTGATTTGTGTACATGGACACCTAAATCCCTTTGCTCCTCCACAGCTCCTAGTCTCTCACCATAAGAAAATATTCCCATTTGTCTTTCTCAGATCCAAAGTGGATGACCTCACACTTCCCCACATTGAACTCCATCTGCTTTCTGCCTGAACAGGCTATTAAATTCCCTAAGTAGCATGACTGAGTTTTAAAGCCACTTAATCAAAACTTAAGACAAAACTGGATTTCCCTTTCAAACTTGATATTTGTGAGCACAATGGAGATGGGACTCTGGTGGTTTGCTAATAAAATTTGGAAGTAAATTAAGTCCAGCAGATATATGGGTTCAGCGTTCTGTGGCCTCACCTCCCAGAATTGCTGTGGATATATGTTTATCTCTGCCAGTTTAAGAGCATGATATTGTTTCCAATACTCATTGGCGTCATTCTGTTACCATTTCTCCTTGTTGAATTGTTGTTGCTCTATCCATCTTCTTCCCATCTATGGAGCTTTTTTTTCCCTCAGCATCTCTACTTGAAACTTACTCTTTTGCTTTCTCTTCATCAGTATGCAAAGAAACTCATTATTTTTCTATCTCTTTCTGAAGATCTTGTTTGCACCATTTTTTTTCTACTGTGAACACTCAAATTTTACTCCAGGTCATTGTGAGCTCTATCAGATGGGCTGCCACCACTATTACGCTACAATATTTTTGGCACAGCTTAACAAACAAGCAATGCTTAAATACCTTCCATGTTCTTTCCTTTTGATGCTTTTTATGCTCGGATAGAAGTGTGAACACTTGATCATGTAATATAGTCAGCGCCTTAACACTGGAGAGCCCTTGGTGTTCACTTGTCATTTCCTGTGAATTGGATAGAAAATTAGCGATTTTGCCAAACAACAAAAAACATTGCAGATGGCCAGGTTGCATTTATTCCCAAACTGTAAACTGGTCAGAAAGCTCTATTATCGTTTAGGATTAATATTTTGTCACGAGGGAAAAGAGCATTCTTACCTTGAAAGAAAAAATGCTGCAAACACTCAGCAGGTCAGGCAGCATCTGTGGAACGAGAAACAGAGTTAACGTTTCAGGTCAGTGACCTTTCATCGTGGACCTGAAACGTTGGCTGCGATTTTATCGGCACTGAGAGGACGGGTTTGGAGGCGGGTCAAAGGTTAAAATCGTTTTGATTGGCGGCGGGTTGCGATCATGCCGTCAACCCACCTCCAAACAATTTTCCCAAGTGTCGAGTCCCCGATTTGCGCATGGACCCGAAACCTAGCGGTGGGAAGAGGATTAAAGCCAATTACCTGCCTGTTAACAAGTAGTTGATAGTAGTTGACAGGCTATTTTTAAATTTTGCCGCTTCTGCCTCGGGTTTCCTGATGTCTGGACACCACGCCAGGTAAGTTGGCGTGTTGTGAGTCTGCTGTAATGTTTCTGGATTGATGACAGCTGCAGAAGTGGTGTGAAGGATCCAATGGTGCACTGGTGAGTCTCAGAGGTAAGGAAATGTTGGGGAAATCATTTTTAATGCATTTACACATTTCTTTAGGTAACAAGTTTTGAAATCCATGTCCAGTGCCACCTCACTGGGAGAACTTCTCTCACTAGTGACAGATCGCTTCTGTCACCTCACCTGCAGCTGCCATCTATTCCAGCCTATGGAGGGAGTCATTGGAGAGTCTGGGCGCAAGAGCTCACCTTTGTACAGTGATTGTCAGTGTTTGCAGCACCTCAATGCTGTCAAACATTGAAAAATCAGCTGTCAAAAAAAAATTGTGCGTGGTCCCTTTAAGAAAACCGGCAGCTGACGCGTCATCAAATGATGTCATCTGACCGGCTTCCTCTTAATTGGCCGGCAAGCCCGCAGGGCGGGCTTAACAAGGTCAATCAACGTAAAATCACGTCTGTGGGCCGGATACAGTTAGGGACGGAACTGGAAGCCAGAAACCACCTGACCCGCACCCAACCCGCCTCCAATGAAAAAATCGCAGTCGTTAACTCTGTTTCTCTCTCCACAGATGCTGCCTGACCTGCTGAGTGTTTCCAGCATTTTTCTGTTTTTATTTCAGATTTCCAGCAGCCGCGGTATTTTGCTTTTATTATTACCTTGATGTTAAATTTTAATCAAACTTAATGGATGATCCCATTTTCAATGGGGAAAGTATCCTAAAGGAGTGCTGTCTTTCTAGTTTTTTTCTCACTCTAACTCTAATCCTGTCAGAGGAAAGTGCACCATAACAAAACTTACATTACGTACATTTTCATGAAGGGAAACATCCCAGAACCAAAAGATTGTGTTGATGTTAAACTTATTGTACTGTTTATTTTGATGGAGAACAATTCAGACACTTAAAAGAAAGGTAAGTTAACCACTCGTGGACTGATTCCAGTTATAACAATTATGCTGGGAAACGTTTATGAATTAGCACTCCCAGTGCAGAATTCCAGCGTTGGGAGTGTTTATCAGGACAGAGTAGCATCTTATATACTCAACTTCCCAACATGCATCTCAGTGTGCGAAGGCCTAAGCTGGGAGAACTAACTCATAAAATCCACTGTATTTCTTTGCTTCTGCTAATCAGCTGAGATAATGACCAAATAATCTGTTTCTTTAGTGATAACCTCCCTGCTCTTCTTCGAGTAGTGCCATGGAATCTTTTACTTCCACCCAAGAGGGCAGACGAGGCCTCAGTCTAACGTCTCATCCAAAAGATGGCACCTGTGACAGTGCAGCACTCTCTCAGTACTGCACTGGAGCATCAGCCTAGATTTTGTGCTCAAGTCTCATGATGTGGGACTTGAACCCACAACCTCTGACTCAGAGGTGAGAGTGCTACCTACTGAGCCATGGCTGACACCTTGTGTGATACAGAGCAGCAATTGAATCTTGGGGATCTTATGACGTTCCTAACTCACTCAAACGTTGTTCTTGTGGTTGATGATGCCATCTGAATCCTTTGATTCAATTACTACCATTTATCTCACTAACCTATTAGTCCAGTGCAGAGCTTCACCAGGTTTTTGTCTGTATGGGCTCCATAGGTAAGTATTATGGAACCTTGAGGGCCATGTATGAAGTTTAAATCCATTCCTCCATTAATTACCATACATCCCAGGCTGTCAATATGAACAGATTGTTGTGTTCTGTTTTAGGATTCATCCACCAAAGAAACCAGAACACTATGAACAACCCTTTCCAAACCGTAAGACCCACAAAGTTCAATGAGGACAAACCAGCGAGCACAAATATGACTGTTGTCTCATATACATATTTATGTATACGCAGGCATGTATATTATATATTACTCAAAGCTCCCTGCTAGCCAGAGTCACGATCCCATTCAGTGAGAGTAAGACTCTACATAGTTGTTTTGCTGCAAAATTTGCATTGCTGCTACTGTAACACAAAGGGTAGTGGAACTCTTGCAATTGAAAATTTCAAAACTGAGGTTGATAGATTTTTGTTAGGCGAGGGTATTAAGGGTTATGGAACCAAGGCGGCTAGGTGGAGTTAAGATACAGATCAGCCATGATCTAGTTGACTGGCGGACCAGGCTCAAGGGGCTGAATGGCCAATGTTCCTATAAATGTTACAGTCACGTTATCACCTATAAAGGAATCCATTGAGCTCAGATTGGGTTTTGAAGGTGCTTGTGTTAATGGGGCATCCAAAGCCAAGGCAAACTCAAGAACGATTCACTCCAAGTTCCATTGATGGACTATGAATGAGTTCTCAATATACTTCTGATAAGCAAATACTTGTTGGAACTATGTGCTGAATATAACAGAAAGCAATGAAAGATGTGTTACTATGTAGAAGCTGTCTCTAGTGTGGTCTGATAAAATGGAACACTTCAATTCTTGGTAAACATTTGAAATGTGCAAAAATCTTACTGTTGAAACTGTGATTTCATAATGTTTGGTCCAATTGTTGGGGCAAAGTGTTGATCTTCCATGCAAGTGCTCTCCACATCCTACCCAAGACAAAAATGTCCCTTTGTACATGCACAAGAATGTTCTAAATGTAGATCAGTAACAGTAGGGGCTACAATATCAATTACTGGGGCACTCCACATTTATCCAGCCTGGCATTCCCTAACCTGTATCTGCTACTTCATCTCTTTCACTCAATTCTTTATCCACTTCAAGATTTCCTTGGAATACCCACTGTATTAAGCTTGTGTAGCAGCCTTTCATGTGGCACTTTATCAAAAACTTTCTGGAAGTCTAGGCATACACCGTGGGGATTTCAATGTCTACGTAGGATGTCAATAAGTCAAGGCGGTTGATGAGAAAAGATCATTCCCTTCTAAAACCATGTCATTTGCCTCCTACTAGGTTACTTTCCAACAGGTAATCCTTAAGTTTGTTCCTAATGATCAATTCTATAATTTTGACAGTTACTAAAGGACCTGCAATTACCCAGGGCTTGTTTTATCGCCTTTCTTGTCCTACATTGGCTTTCTTCCAGTTGAGTGGGACCTCATCTGTATTCATTGTCTCTCTCACTTTATCCTAGTCTCACTTAACACTTTTGGATAGTTATCATTTGTCTCTAAGGATTTATTGGCTTTGAGCACTTTAAGCCTATCTAGGGTATCCATGCAAGTGATATTTTTTTTTTTCATTTATGGGATCAGGGCATTGCTGGCAATGCCAGCATTTATTGCCCATCCCTAGTTGCCCTTGAGAAGGTGGTGGTGAGCCACCTTCTTGAACCGCTGCAGTCCGTGTGGTGAAGGTACTCCCACAGTGCTGTTAGGTAGGGAGTTCCAGGATTTTGACCCAGTGATGATGAAGGATCGCCGATATACTTCTAAGTCAGGATGGTGTGTGACTTGGAGGGGAACTTGGAGGTGGTGGTGTTCCCATGCGCCTGCTGCCCTTGTCCTTCGAGGTGGAAGTGGTCGCGGGTTTGGGAGGTGCTGCCGAAGAAGCCTTGGCGAGTTGCTGCAGTGCATCTTGTAGATGGTATACACTGCAGCCACGGTCCACCGGTGGTGGAGGGAGTGAATGTTTAAGGTGCCTTTAATTGTAGAACGCCCTGTGATGGGTGGCGTGCTACTAGCGTTCTCTTCCCACGATGCCTATTGATCGTGGCTAAAGCCACAGCAATAAAGATAGGAGTATCTGTTGATCCAATAGGATTCTTGATGCAAGGTGTGCATCCAGCTTCCATGATGATATATTGGAAAGTGCTTGTTAAATTCCCAGAGGATCTGGACAGTGACTTGGTCCCTTGTGGTATTTTTTGAAAGAGGGAATGTTCCCAAGTGCCTTGGCAGTTTAGGAATTAGCTTACATTATTGGGTTTGAGAATATCTACATTGTGAAGCCTATGTAAAATCAAAATCGCCCCAAAAATCTTGAAGATCTTCCCTGGTATTTTGTACCAAATATTATCCACTATAACCCATTCTTTGATGTATTTAAGCAATTAAAAAGAAAGACTTGCATTTATATAGCGCCTTTCACGACCTCAGGATGTCACAAAGTACTTTACAGCCAATGAAGTACTTTTGAAGTGTAGTCACTGTTGTAATATAGGAAATGCGGCGGTCAATTTGTGCACAGCAAGGTTCGACAGCTAGGTGATACTAACCAGATAGTCTTTTTTTAACTGATGCTGGTTGAGGGATAAATTTTGGCCAGGACACTGGGGAGAACTTCCCTGCTGTTCTTCAAAATAGTGCCATGGGATCTTTTATGTCCAAACGACAGGGCAGATGGGGCCTCGGTTTAACGTCACATCCAAAAGACGGCACCTCCGACAGTGCAGCACTCCCTCAGCACAGCACTGGAGTGTCAGCCTGAATTTTGTGCTCAAGTCTCTGGAGTGGGACTTGAACCCACAACCTTCTGATCAGAGGCGAGAGTGCTACCAACTGAGCCACGGCTGACAAAAGTCAAATAAAAGCCTTTCAATGTGTAAAATAATTGATATTAATACATAGTCAGGTAGAAAAGATACCAAGTTTGATCAGTTATGAATACTGCTATGAAAACAATACACACCATCTAGTTTATTGTCTCTAGGGTTTATATCAAAGTATCTCGACCCGTAAACAAAGTAATTAATGTAGGAGTCCTGAGTTACGCTGTTCTTCTTTTCTAAGCAGTTGCATTTTCTGGTTGTAGGAGTGATAATCATTAGGATTGTTATTTAAGAAAAACAATTTTCACCACAATCTTTTCACCCACAATGGAAACTTCACATAGTGATGCAGAGAAGTATGTGTGGGATGTAGCTCTGTACGTTGTACAGTGTACAAGTAGAGTGTCAAATATCTTAAATGGATGAAAAAGTAGACCATCTCTTTTTTATTACAAACTACAAATTTTCCTGAATGTTATAGAGTAAGCAAAACAACTCACAACATGTTCCTAGCAACTAACAAGAGCTGAAGTGCAGCTGTTTGATTAGGTTATATGGTTTTATGTAGTTGGACCTAACAATAACCAATCCACCCACAACTTTATAACATGTCTCCAAAACTGAACACCAATGAAAGTCCTCAGAAGATACTTACCAAATCTCCTCCGTCCATGTTCCATGCTGCCGCCATTGGTAACAACGCACCTGTATAAAATCAGCTACTCTCAGTAACATATGGCTTGTGAACTGCTGCAGAAGGAAAACAACCAAATCCATTGCAAATCCAGCTTCCATGGAAACGACTGAACCTTTAATCAGCGGCTATTACACTTGGAGCGAGTCAGATCCATCTACACGTCATTTACAGGTGCTGCTTTTGTCTGCAGTGGCCACCGATTTGGATAGTCCATTAATAATACATTCCAACAATTATATATAGAACTAATAATCATTCCCATTCCTCAATTATATAGCTGGGAATGCAGAAGAGTAAATGATGGAGATGTTGGAATGATGACAAAGCAGTCATCTAAAAGCAAGAGCTTTGTGTTTCAAACCAGCAATGCCAGTAAGGTTTCAATTTTATTTTAATGTTAAAAGGAAACAATAACCATGCCAGCATTTATAATCTAAACCAATCAATTCAATGTTTAGCATATTCATTATGTCAATAAAGAAAAGCTGTTGATAAAAAGCAAGAGAAAATAATTACTTGATCGGAATCCAGTCTTTTATAATGACATTAGAAGCCGATAAGCTTTTATAAAGAGTGCAGCACCAGTTTAAACACCCACCAAATTCAGATTCAATAATAATATTTTCTATGATGCAGTTTTTACACAATGGAAACAAATCTCAAAAGAACATTTTTGAGCATTGAATAAGCAGAATTTATTCCTCGTGTAGTTGCCATAATTATTTTAAACAGATATTATTGAATCTGTTCTCAACCTCTGAAAATAAGCCAATTAAGCTTTCTATCAGCGACCGCTGTTATTCTGCACATCTTTATCCTGTTCCCATCACTATTGGATACAGGTTGAGCTGTTCCACAATGCACGCAAATGGCCATACAGTTGGAAAGACAACAGTGAACTTTGATAGAATCATAGAATAGTACAGCAAAGAAAGAGGCCATTCGGCCCATCAAGTCTGCGCCGGCAAAGCGCTTTACAACCAATGAAGTACTTTTGAAGTGTAGTCACTTTTATAATGTAGGAAATGCGGCAGCCAATCTGTGCACAGCAAGGTCCCACAACAGCAACGTGATAATGGCCAGATCATCTGTTTTAGTGACATTGGTTGAGGGATAAGTATTGGTCAGCACAGCAGGGAAGAACTCCCCTGCTCTTCTTCGGAATAGTGCCATGGGATCGTTCACGTCCACCTGAGAGGGCGGACGGGGTCTGGGTTTAACGCCTCATCCAAAAGACGGTACCTCCAACAGTATCAGCCTAAATTTCATGCTCAAATCTCTGGAGTGGGACTTGAAACCCATGATCTATCTGACTCAGAGGCGAGAGTGCTACCCACTGAGCCATGGCTGACAAGGAGAAAATATGCTGATCCAATCTTTCCACAGGAGAGCCCCCTGGGTGACTCAAAGATGCCAAGAACCAAAGCTTAGTAGGTCAAGTTCACAGGTTTAACAGCAGGTGGAGAAGTGGAATATGCATTGCATCCACAGAAGCAAACAACGCAAGCACCTTGGCTGAAGCATTGTGAATTAATGTTAAGGGTAGTAAAAAAAAGAAATAACATTGGCAGTTGTTATGGCGCCACCCCTTCCTCCAAGAGAAGGCAGGTAAATCTTTTTCAGATGAGGAATGCCTGTTATGTAAAGAAGGCCGGAATGTTAATCATGGAGGATTTCAATTACCCAAACACTGACAGAAAAAACAGCAGAGGAAAAACTATCAGGGAATGCATGCATCTGTTTCTCTCTCCACAGGTGCTGCCTGACCTGCTGAGTATTTCCAGCATCCGCAGTATTTTGCTTTTGTTTCTGGTGCAGGATTGCTTTGTTACTCAGTTTGTTTAACAGCCACCATAGCTTGTGGCCATCCTGCATCTAATCTTCGGTAATGACCCCGAGCGGTTACTTAAAGTAGAAGAAGAGGAGCATCAAGGATTTAGGGATCACAATATTGACATTTTAATGCTCATGTAAAAGGATTCTTAACATAAAAGCTATGTATGCAAAATTAGTTTCTTTCAAAATGCTTCGCTCGACCATTGGCCGTGCCTTCAGCTGTCTAGGCCCTAAGCCCTGGAATTCCCTGCCTAAACCTCTCCGCCTCTCTACCTCTCTCTCCTCCTTTAAGACGCTCCTTAAAACCTACCTCTTTGACCAAGCTTTTGGTCACCTGTCCCAATATCTCCTTATGTGGCTCGGTGTCAAATGTTGTCTGATAACGCTCCTGTGAAGTGCCTTGCAATGTTTTACTATGTTAAAGGTGCTATATAAATGCAAGTTGTTGTTGTTATGTGGAATGTAATAATGGTTGGGAGATCTACAGTAGGAATTAACTTTTCTACAATTTAAATTCATTCTGGTTAAAATAAAGGCAATGGAAACCAATAGGTATTTTTTTAAAAAAGCTGTTTTTGCACATCACCAACATGCATGCACTTTCCAACAGGGGTTGCTAGGCAGCAACAGGAACCTTGGTCATTATTCCCCTCCCCAAGCCGGTAGTGCTGAAGTAAATTACAGTGCCCATACCAACAACTACCAACCAGGCTGAGATCAGCAACTCATTTGATGATTGAACCTGGGATCTTCCTTGTCTTTATGCCTTAACTACTCATTGTGCAAAGCTGTTGATTCGAGCCAGTTCACAGAAAGGGAATCAGAAAGTTGTCACAATTTACTTGGACAAGAAAAAAATTCAAGACAATTGCCCAAAAGGTGAAAGAAAGGACTCGGGACTTTGGGGGACAAAGAAATTACAGTTATTAAATAGTTGGCTCATGTTCACCTTTACTGAGAGAGTGAGATCGCCCAAGCCAGAAGCTTGATTTCCAGAATGTTGGGAGGAGGACAGCATAAAAATAGATACACAATATTAAAAAAGGTTATAAATACAGAAAATGCCGGAAATACTCAGCAGGTCAGGCAGCATCCGTGGAGAGAGAAACAGAGTTAACGTTTCAGGTCGATGACCTTTCAATAGAACTGGCGAAGGTTAGAGATGTAACGGGTTTTAAGCAAGTGCAGAGGCAGGGAAAGTGGGGAGGGAAGGAAAGAACAAAAGGGAAAGGTCTGTGATAGGGTGGAAGGCAGGAGTGATTAAATGACAAAAGGGATGATGGTGCAAGGCAAAAGGGGGTGGTAATCAATGTTTCCCCTAATTTTTTTTTGGGTGCGAGATCCCTTTAATGGGCTGCGCGGTCCATTCAAAATTTCGCGCATAAGTGGTCTGCTCCGGACTGCCAGACAGCTGCGCGGATGCGCAGTTTAGCAGGTGCGTTGGTGGTAGAGGGACAAGTGAAAAAACAAAAGATGGGTCTGGAGGAGCAGTAAACCGCAACAGCAGAATCATTAACAACAGCTGCTGCCCAGAAAAATGGGAGCAGTGGTTATGATCTGAAAATGTTGAACTCAATGTTGAGTCCGGAAGGCTGTAAAGTGATTAAAGAAGGTTAAACTTTTTTTTACAATAGTCTGATTTAGACCTGTGGGTCTTAAAGGAGAAATTGTTGAATCCAACTGAAATTTGCATACCACATGACCATGTGACACAAGACAATTTGCATAAAAATATTTCCCTTCAGGTTTTTGAAATCTGCTTTCCTCCCCCTCAAAAAAATGTCAGTACAGAAAGAAAGACTTGCATTTATATAGCGCCTTTCACGACCACCGGATGTCTGAAAGTGCTTTACAGCCAATGAAGTACTATTTGAAGTAGAGTCACTGTTACAATGTGGGAAACGCGGCAGCCAATTTCCACACAGCAAGGTCCCACAAACAGCAATGTGATAATGACCAGATAATCTGTTTTTGTTATATGTTGGTTGAGGGATAAATATTGGCCAGGACACTGGGGATAACTCCCCTGCTCTTCTTCGAAATAGTGCCATCGGATCATTTACATCCACCTGAGAGAGCAGACAGGGCCTTGGTTTAACGTCTCATCCGAAAGGCGGCACCTCTGACAGTGCAGCACTCCCTCAGTACTGCATTGGGAGTGTCAGCCTAGATTTATGTGCTCAAGTCCCTGGAGTGGGAACTTGAACCCACAACCTTCTGACTCAGAGGCAAGTGTGCTACCAACTGAGCCACGGCTGACAGTGAGTATAGAAAATAATAGCTACATATATAGTTCCTGATATGGATATATACAAAACACGGCAGGAATACTATGTAACTTTGTAAATATTGATGATATACATTAAAATGCAAGTCAAATAATTTCAACAAACTACTAAAGCCAGGTTGCAAATGCAACATTACAAGCTGATTTTAATACTGCAGTCACGAAAATAAATGTAAAGCAGTTTTTGTAATATGTATTTTGTAACAGAAGGTTATGTTTACATAAATAAAAACAGAAAATGCTGGAAATACTCAGCAGGTCAGGTCATTTACATATGCAGCTTATTAAATGTGATTACTTCTGCAAATGAGCTTCTAAGGAGCTGGGCAAGTAATCTTCTTCTGGTCCAGGTGTTGGTAAGCAGGGAGATTTCCCAGCATCAGTTGTGCCTCATTGACCACCTCGAGCTAATGTAAGTCAGTGCAGAATGCTCGAACTGTATGCACTGAAAATGTAAACCACACCACGCGACTTCCAAACATAATTTAATTTGAATATGGACTAACTTCTCGTTTACTAATGCTGACCGCAATTATATTCACGAGGAACCTCTGCAACACAATCATTATTGTAATTAGTGACAGATTTCTCACTGGTTTCGGAGAATCTCCACCTCTCTGACTTGTAAATGTTTGACTTGACCTGGTAGAAACATGTGCTTACCAGGGTGGAGTTACTAGTGAGGGATGGCCGGGGTGGGTGCGGTAGTGGGGTGGGGGGGGTGGTGGGGGGGGGGTGGCTTAAGGACAGGGGCAAGCTAACCCTCTTAAAAAAACTGCTTCTATAATGAAAGCCGAATATCTCTAAAGAGCAAATAATTAACATTCTGGCAATTAATCACCATTTTTGGCAGCTAAAAGTACTTGCATTTCATTGCAACACGGGAAGAATGTGAAAATTACTTTTCAACAGCAAGCAACATGTTATTCAAAGCGCTAAATCAAGGACACAACAGAAGTTAGCGTTTTCAGGTTTGCTGGCCTGTTATATTCAGTGCCTGTAGCTATCAGCCTCGTACAAATTGAACAGTTAAGTCTTCAACATTAAAAGCAATTTTTGCTTCCCCCCTTGCTTTGATTGCAGCCCCTGAAGTCTGAAGGTGAAGCTTGCTGATCCGCTAATGAACAGCAACAGTTAAAACCTGAGTTATGTGATACTACCTGTGCAACATTCAACTGTTGGGTCCATGGTTTTGGACCCAAAGCGACCAAGATCAGTGCTGGGGGGGCGGGGGGGGGGGGGGGGAAAGCTGAGGGGCAATGTGCAAGGGGCAGACCTGAGAAGAATTTTTAAAAAATCAAGCTCAGAAGTTTACTTGGCCATTCAGAAAAACAAAAGCAGTGCTCAGAGATGTCCATAGGGCCTGACTCCACAGCAACATCTCAGTAGTCTATACAGTTAACTTACATATCCCAGAGTTTGAAAACCCCACTTCAGGGGGACATGTTACCATCAGTAACGCACCACAGGGATGATGATACAATCCCATCACAGTATCGACAGGAGTACAATGTATTGTGTGCACGTAGCAGGAAGTGGCGATAGGGGCACAATACTTATCTTCAGCATTCCTGGGATAGCGAGAGGGGCAATAAATAGGTCAGGTGGCCGTCTGCTCCTGATCACTATATACACATACAAACACACACATACATATGCACACATATATACATATATATATTTTTAATTACATGCACATATACACACATATATGCATATATATATTTTTTTAATTACATGCACATATACACACATATATGCATATATATATATATAATTACACACACACATGTATATATACACATATATACATGCACACATACACATCTATATATTTTATATTCACATGCACATGCATGGGATGACCGGAGACAATATTGGATTTAAGTGTGATATCACCCCTGTTGAATAATCTGCCAGCACTCACTGTCTGAGCTCACACAGGAAGACTAGGGACTAGAAATTCGTCCCGGGCGGTGACGCAAAACGGGCGGTATCGGATCGGCCGCCCGTTATACACAGCGCCTGATATTCAGTTCCATTGACCACAACCCTGGGTATCTGGGTAAAGTGGCAGAAGGCACCTGCGTCTGTGGATTGTATACGAGTGTTAGCACCTTCAGGAGGGGAGGTACAAATAGATCAACATTTTGAGCACTAAAAAAAAATGGTGCATCAGGGTAGCTTGCAACGAGAAGTGAGGAGAGAAACAAAAAAACAAAAATCCACTGCTGTTAAACGTTTGAGCAATAATGTGACATGAACTTCCTGTCTGGGTATTGTATTTGAAGATAGGAGAGAGAGAAAAAAAAACCTTCCCTTTGAGACGCACCAGACGGAAATGCTTTTCACACTCGAGTGATGTTCAGACACTGTGAGAAGCCGGGGCAGAACTGCATCTCTCCTCCTCCATACAAAACACACAGCCTCATTAAAACTTAAAAGGCTTGGCCTCGGAAGGCAAGAAAGAACGAACGAAGGAAAGACAGAAATTAGAGCAAAGAGGATCTGCAGTTTCTCACCGTTACCTGGATTAACTCCTTAACCTCCCGGGGCAGGGCAGGAGGACACAGGTGCGCTTCCCGTCGCCCGGCAGCATGGAAGCAGTCGCCTTGTACAATTTTGCGGCGTCAGCCACAGATGAGCTGAGTTTCAACAAGGGAGAAACTCTCAAGGTGAGTCTTAAACAACAGTTCCGTCCTGAACACGTTAAGCAATTAAAACTGGCCCTTGTATTCATTCATTCCCTCCTCTGATTATTTTAAGCGCGATCTACTTTACATAGGAACAAGAGTAGGCCATTTAGCCCCCTCGAGCCTGTTCCACCATTCAATTAGACCATGGCGGATCTGTACTGTAACTCCATCTACCCGCCTTGGTTCCGTAACCCTTAATACCCTTGCCTCACAAAAATCTATCAATATCAGCTTTTTACATTTTTTATTGACTCCCAGCCTCAACAGCTTTTTTGGGGAGAGAGTTCCAGATTTCCACTACCCTTTGTGTGAAGAAGTGCTCCCTGACAGCACCCCTGAACAGCCTAGCTCTAATTTTAAGGTTATGCCCCCTTGTTCTGGACTCCCCCACCAGCTCTGTACAACTGTAATATAACTTCCACCCCTTTGTATCCCAACCCCCGACACGCCATTGAAAATGACACGATGATTTTTGTATCTAACAAGTTGATCTGTGAACTCATGAATTAACCTTCACATTTATCCGATTCTACACAATGATTGCACTGGAATCTTCCTCAAATGTATTTATTTTCCAAAGGTTTGTTAAAGAAAGCCAGCATGTTCATGATATCCAGATCAAACAGTTCACAGTTAACATCTGCTGAGTGTTTCGCTTTTAAATCTTTGTTGTTAAGATAACGACAATCTCACTTCACGGAATTCTACTGTAGGAGGGGATGTTAAAACTGACAGGCTGTAATAGTATAAATGTCAGTAGGCGCATATATATTAAACAGAAACATTTAATTTTATTTTTTGTTAAATTCGAAATAGGCACCGAGAGTTGTGCCTACTAGTTTTAGCAAAATAAAAATTAGCCCACACAAAATAATGCCATTCAATGTATAGAACTGATTACCTCCTATTGAGCTTATCATACCTAGGAGTTCAGCATTGTTAGTTTCTTAAAATGAGAAGACGCATGTGCTCCTAACAAATTAATCAATCACAAGTTCTAACAGGAGATTTGCATTCATATCGAATCATTTAATTCATCAGTAATCTTCTCACGAAGACAGACGATAGTGACATCAGTCCTGTTCAGAATGTACCTATTCACTAGGTTGTTCTTGTGCGGGTCCATCACAGTCACTGCCCCTACACATTATTTTAAAAGCTGAAAATGTTATTTTTAATATTGTTGCCCATGAGGGTCCTGACGTTCCAGGTCCCGAACTTCATTTTAAAGGGTGGAAGATGCCTGTGCGTGAATTATTTTAACGTGGGGTGGCCGTTGCACACCAGTTACCACACGGGCTTGACAGAGCAAGGTCTTGGTCCAATGGCAAGGGGATCCAAGGCGATTGGAGACCAGGCTCTGCTACAACGGCCTAGCACACACACACACAAAAATACTCCTACTGTCCTCCTCCCTCCTTCCCGCAGGTCCTCTCTGCCTGGGTTTCGTAGGATATTGTATTGTATTTTAATATTGTATAGTTTAAAGAATAGCAGGAGCTGTCTTTCAGACTACAAATCATGGCATCTGGGACCCAACGATACGATAGCCTCGATTTTACTCCCGCACCCCCAGTGAGGGCAGGACAGGCGGTTGGGGGGGCGGGGGGGGAGAAAGGGTTAAAATCGGGACAGTGTCCTTTAACTCTCAGGGTTTTGGAAGGTATCAGAGGCACACAGTCGAGGGCCTCATAAATATTTAAAGTTTGGGCTGCGATTACATTCCAAATTACAAAAAAACACGAACACCAAGATAAGGAAAAATAAATACAACAGCAAAAGAAACCTCCCTGGAATGTGCGATGAGGTGACCTCTCACCCAAGACTTTGCCTCCCCATACAATCCTGCTGGATCATCAACCACAACAACTTGTATTTATATAGCGCCTTTAACGTAGTAAATCGTCCAATGGCGCTTCGCAAGAGCGCTATCAAACAGGATTTGACACCGAGCCACAAAAGGAGCTATTAGGACAGGCTTGGTCAATGAGGTAGGTTTTAAGGAGCGTCTTAAAGGAGAAGAGAGGGTTAGAGAGGCAGAGAGGTTTAGGGAGGAAATTTCAGAGCTTAAGGCCTAGGCAGCTGAAAGCACGGCCGCCAACAGTGGTGTGATTCATATCAGAGACGCACAAGAGGCCAGAATTGGAAGTGTGCAGAGATCTTGGAGGGTTGTAGGGCTGGTGGAGGCTACAGAGATAGGGAGGCACGAGGCCATGGAGGGATTTGGAAACAAGGATGAGAATTTTAAAATCAAGGCGTTGCCAGACAGCTCGCACAGGATGATTCATGCATACCCGTAGTAAAGATTGTAGATAAGTTTAGCCCTGTAGAAAAGAAAGACTTGCATTTATATTGTGCTTTTCATGACCTCAAGACGTCCCAAAGCATTTTACAGTCAATGAAGTACTTTTGAAGCGTAGTCACTGTTGTAATGTTGGAAACGCAGCAGCAAATTCGCAGACAGCAAGGTCCCACAAACAGCAATGAGATATATGGCCAGATAATCTGTTTTAGTGATGTTGGTTGAGGAATAAATGTTGGCCAGGACACTGGGGATAAGTCTGCTGCTCTTCTTCGAAATAGTGCCATGGGATATTTTATGTCCACCTGAGAGGGTAAACAGCACCTCGGTTAAACGTTTCATCTGAAAGACTGCACCTCTGACAGTGCAGCACTCCCTCAGTACTGCACTGGGAGTGTCAGCCTGGATTTTGTGCTCAAGTCTCTGTAGTGGGTCTTGAACCCATGACCTTCTGACTCAGAGGTGAGTGTACTACCCGCTGAGCCACGGTTGAATGAAGGCAACGGCATTTAATACTTTGAATTGTAAAAATAGCATTTCAGACACAAAAATAAAAAATACAGATTTTATCCAGAGAATACTTTGCAGTAGACGAGCTCCATATTTCTGATAATCCCAACATACAATATTCGGCATTCTCCTTTACATCGCTGTTACATGCTACAAACCACTGCAGTTGATTGCTTTGGCTGCTGAAGACGTAAAATTCAGATAGTTGCAAAAAATAACAGGCTTGATTTCAGTCATGCTGTTGCCAAACACCGAGATTGCTACTTCACCACAGGGATACTTATCTATAACCAGATCTCAAGGGACTTCTGTACTCGGTTAGAATTTGGATCGGGCCTTGGGCCTACCTGTCTCTGGGCCCAGGCCCAGGCCGGCTCGCTCCAATTTTTACCCCATTTGGACTCCTAACCAGAGGGTCAGAGTTCAAGTCGAAGCTTCTTGAAACCGTGTCACTTTCTGTGAGCAATTCCCACCAGCTCTCAGTCAAATTTTCAGATGGATTACTTTTCACAGCAACTGCCTTGGAATAACAGGCCCTCCTGTCCTGCCAGTTGAAGGAGAAAGTGTGGCAGTGGTTGGTGGGTAGGAGGATGAGCAATATAAAGGGAAACATGGGGTAAAATAGTGACGATCTGCAGGCTTGCCATTTAGAATAGGGGAAAGAGAATGCCTTCTTATTTTTCCTGAGAAGTTACTGAGCCTCAGTACCATGCTACGTGCTCACTTTACTTACAGGGGAACCCCGGACAATGGGAATTTTTGTATCAAAAAAGTACAATTTTTTTTTAACCCAAACAGCAACTTGCATTTCTATAGTGCCCTTAGTGTAGTAAAACGTCTCCCAAGGCGCAAAAAAACAAAATTTGACACTGAGCCATATAAAGAGATATTAGGATAGGTGACCAAAAGCATGGTCAATAAGCAAGAGCCATCCCCAGACTATTGCGTAGGATTAAGCTCTGTCTATTTGAAATCTTACTTCCTCTAATCTGCTGTGATTCCAGCCATGAATAGCACTATCAGACTGAACGTCTGCTATAATGGGAACGGAAAGCAAAGCTTACAACAGAAAAACATTGGCACGAGTATGACTGACGTGGACTTTGTCCAGTACATCTGCCACACATTTTAAAGGAGAACTTTCTCAAAGGGAATGGGGGAAAAATTCAGTCGCGCCCCGTTTGGGGCGCAAATATCGTCCGGGCGCAAAAATTAGCGCCTGGCGCTAATTATCGCCACTGACTGGAAACTTCACTTTTAACGCCCCGGGAGGTGATTGGAGCGCTAAATCAGGCGCTGCACACCTGTCTTAAGGCGCAAAGGCCGAGGAGTGAGGCGTTAACTCAGAGCGCGTTCTTGCTGCTTGTCTGGGGTCATGGGGAAAGAGATGAACTCTCGTCTCCTTTTAAAGAGGGCATTTGTGACCTTCCTGATGCAGCAATGCACCGCGAACTGGGAGATATTGGCGATGTCCCCAACAGCAGATTGAAATGAGCCAGTAGCATAAAAGTTCAGAGCCACTGTGACCTTCACTGCCACCGACAGAGACGTCCTGGACCTCAGTTGAGGCTGCAGATCTGGCTGCAGCAGGTGGCAGAGCTCAGTGACCACCTCCTTGCTGAAGCGCAGCCTTCGCAGACACTGCTCATCAGACATATGAATGTAGGAGAGCTGTTCACGATATACCCTGGGAGGGTAAGCTCTCCTGTACAGACGCCTGTTGGCCCTCCTCCGTCTGGCCATCATTGCCACTCTCTCTCTGCGTCTCTGTCTCCTCCGATTCAGCTGGCGCAGGACGACGCCCCCCATCAGTGCAGCCCCCATATCTCTTAGCAAGCAAAGTTATGAAGGCCAGAAACCAAAGTACCAGCGAAGTTAGGATGAGTAGCCAAAACTACCTCACACAGCGTTGACTCAATGCAGAAGTCTCTCTTTCTCTCTCTCCGAATCTCTCTCTCTCTCTCAGAACGAGTGGTGCAAAAATGTCAACCACAGAAAAAGACAGGAAGAGGCCCCCTTTAAATAGCGCCCCCCCCAGCCCCACAGCGATTGTTAGCGTTCCACTCTTCCGGTCGTTGGATGCGCCAGGCGGTAAGGATGGGGGCGCCACTGAAATTCTGCTCCGGGGCGCCACAAGGGCGTTGCACTCTCGTATGACGTCACAATCTGCGCGCGCAGGAGATCGCGGCGATAAAGTTTAGCGCCGCCGCAAAATGTCTAGTTAAGTTCGCGAGCGGCGCAAACATCGCTGCGCCCGGGCGCTAGCTGCTTTGCGCCCCATTAGCGCCCTCTTAAGGCGCTAACGGGAGGCGCAACCAACTGAATTTTTCCCCCAATATGTTTGGCAAACCTTTGTTTAGCCATGGGAATGGGGATGAAAAATAGGGAGAGTGAGAGAGAGAAACATACATATGAACATACATAATCGATGGACAAGAAAAGACCAGCTGGTCTATCAAGCCTGCCCCACACTCATGATTGCCAGAGCATCATGACTAAACATTTCCTCCACCCTCATCTCTTTCCAACCTCCCCCTCCCCCTTCCACCCTCCCACTGCTTCCTTCCACCCTCCCACTGCTTCCACCCTCTCCCCTCCTTCCATCCTCTCCCCTCCTTCCACCCTCTCCCCTCCTTCCACCCTCTCCCCTCCTTCCACCCTCTCCCCTCCGTCCACGCTCTCCCCTCCTTCCACCCTCTCCCCTCCTTCCACCCTCCCCTCCTTCCACCCTCCCCTCCTTCCACCCTCTCCCCTCCTTCCACCCTCTCCCCTCCTTCCACCCTCTCCCCTCCTTCCACCCTCCCCTCCTTCCACCCTCCCCTCCTTCCACCCTCTCCCCTCCTTCCACGCTCTCCCCTCCTTCCACCCTCTCCCCTCCTTCCACCCTCTCCCCTCCTTCCACCCTCCCCTCCTTCCACGCTCTCCCCTCCTTCCACCCTCCCCTCCTTCCACCCTCTCCCCTCCTTCCACCCTCTCCCCTCCTTCCACCCTCCCCTCCTTCCACGCTCTCCCCTCCTTCCACCCTCCCCTCCTTCCACCCTCTCCCCTCCTTCCACCCTCCCCTCCTTCCATCCTCTCCCCTCCTTCCACCCTCCCCTCCTTCCACCCTCCCCTCCTTCCATCCTCTCCCCTCCTTCCACCCTCTCCCCTCCTTCCACGCTCTCCCCTCCTTCCACCCTCCCCTCCTTCCACCCTCTCCCCTCCTTCCACCCTCCCCTCCTTCCACGCTCTCCCCTCCTTCCACCCTCTCTCCTCCTTCCACCCTCTCCCCTCCTTCCACCCTCTCCCCTCCTTCCACCCTCTCCCCTCTTCCATGCTCTCCCCTCCTTCCACCCTCTCCCCTCCTTCCACCCTCTCCCTCCTTCCACCCTCTCCCCTCCTTCCACCCTCTCCCTTCTTCCATCCTCTCCCCTCCTTCCACCCTCTCCCCTCCTTCCACCCTCTTCCCTCCTTCCATGCTCCCACCCCTCCTTCCACCCTCCCCGCTTCCACCCCCTTTTAACCTCCCCCCTTCCACCCTCCTTCCACCCTCCTCCTGCCTCCTTCCCTAAATGTGTGCTAATCACTCGCCAAAGTCTGGAGGCAACAATGGAGGTGTGCCACTAGCCTCATCTTCGCAGTGATATTTGAATGCCTAATAGAACTGCAGAGCATCATGGAGGGACTAGCCACACCAAGACCATTTGCAACAGAGTCCCCCACTAAGAGGTCCTGAGCCCAGGTGCAGTTACTCTGGATGGGCTCATAGACACCTTGGACTCCAAATGCATTAGTTCAGTTTAATTCTGCCTAGGTTTAACAGGAGAAACGTCTTTACCGAGAGACTGGTTAGAATGTGGACCTCGCTACCACATGGAGTAGTTGAGACGAATAGCATCGATGCATTTAAGGGGAAGCTAGATAAGTACATGAGGGAGAAAGGAATTGATGTATATGTTGATAGGCTGAGATGAAGAGGGGTGGGAGGAGGTCTCTGTGGAGCAGAAACACCAGCACGGAGCAGTTGGGCCGAATGGCCTGTTTCTGGACTGTAAATTCTTCTATGTAATTCTCTGTAACATGCTGGGGATCAGAGCGAGAGAGCCATAAAAAGTTATTTCAGTTTTTCAGTTACCTCATTACTTCCCAACGTCTGCTCCCAAAAAAGATCACCGGAAATGCTGAGGGAAAGCACAGTAGGGGGAATGGCAAGAATTGGCACAGATGGTGAGGAGTCTCAGACACCACATCTATCCTACCCAGCCATCCCACTCAAGTAATTTGCCAGATAGCATGCAGCACCAGGCAGCCGCCATAGCATCAGATGCAGTGCCAGAGAGCTGCAGGGTTTTTCTCAGGACCGGATACAAGGAGATACTGGCCACCTGCGTCTTGAGAACGATGCATCAATAGCCAGCAACCAACCACTGCGCTCCCTGCTCTCACTGAGGAAGCGATAAGATGAAATGTCAGAGTTGGATAATAGAAGACGTACACCATACACTCCCTTAAAGGAAATCACTGAGGCAAGATGTTTTCTTTTCGGCACTGAGATTTCCTGATACAAACTGAGCACACAAGCAACTCACAATACTAGTGATTTTCAACTTTGCTGCCTGGGAAATAATCTGGCAGAAGGGGTCACCCACGCATTATAGAATCTGGCGGGTTCTACAGTGGGTGGGTGGGTGATCCATTCTGCCAGATTACTGCCTTGGCAGTAATATAAACATTAGACACATCATTTAAGATAGACATAGGTGATACTGTAATTGAAATTAATGAAATGGCAGACTTGTTAAATGAATACTTTGTATCTGTCTTCACAGTAGAGGGAGAGGATAAAATACCAACTGTACAAGGGAAACTAAAAGTAATGGGAGGAACTTATTGAATTTAATACGTTTTTTTGAAATGGTAATGGAGAAAATAATGGGACTTAAGTGGGACAAATCTCCAAGACTTGCTCGTTTTCACCGATGTTCCCTTTAATTTTTGGGGGCCACGCAGCTTAAAGAAACATTGGTTTTCACCCTAGAGTATTGAAAGAAATAGGTGAGGAAATTGTAGATGCATTAATCATAATTTTTCAAAGCTGTCTTGTTTGTGGATTGTGCTGTTGGATTCGAAAATTGCAAAATGTCACGCCATTGTTTAGACCTGTCAGTCTAACATCAGTTGTGGGGAAGTTACTGGAATCTGCCACAGAGTGACTGAGCACTTGGACAAGTATGAGCAAATCTAAAAAAAATTCCAACAGGAAAACAGGAGGTTTGGCAAAACTGTGATGAGAAATGCAAAGCATTTCCAGAATATAAATAGGTTAGTGGAATGCCTCAACAGGTGGCAGAGATCATTAATGCATTGCCTCACACTTACCCACATCTTGGGAGGAAAAACCAGGAAAGAATCTGAAGGGAGTGGATGAAAAGAGAAACCTTGGGGCTCAAATGTATAGTTCCCTGAAAATGCCATTGTAGATAGACAAAGCCATAAAAAGTGCCAACAAAAATTGTGGGTTTTAGAAATATGGGTAGAGTACAAGAATGAAGAGTAATCAGAGATGTGAACAAAGCATTGATTAGGCCACAGTTAGAGAACAGTGCACAGTTTCAGATGCCACATATAGAAAGGACATTAAAGCCAGTGAGAGTGTTCAGTGTAGATTCACCAGTGATAGGAAACTATAGATAGGAGAAGAGACTTAGCAGAGAAGGGTTTAATAGAGGTTTTAATAAAGTTAATAGGGAAAGACTATGGGGGAAAAATTGAGTTGCGCCCCCTTTGGGGCGCTAACTTCGCCGGGGCACTACTTTTAGCGCCCCAAAAAATTTAGCATCCCTACAGCAAAAATTCATCAGTAGCGCAAGCAGGGTGCTACTGGAATCGCCCCGCCTCCCTCTTGGGGCTGTGACACGTCGCACCGCAGTACTGCAGGCCTTCATCCCCTTCTTAAAGGGGAGGGGCCTGGTGCAGCGCGACCTGGGGCCCAGCTGGGCCACCAGGGATTGGAGTGCCGGCAAAATAGCCCGGCACACAAGAGAAGTGCCGGGCTCATGGAGCGCAGCCGGCACTCCGTGGGAGGGCTTCAGAGGAGGCCGGGGACGGCAGAGGGGGAAGGTGCTGGCAGGCGATCAGCAACAAAAATGGCTGCCCGGCACCTTCCCTTTAATTAGCGCCGCCCTGGCCGCAGGTAGGCCTCCCTGACCCCGTCGGACATAGTGTCCAGCGATAAGTCAGGGGGCGCTACCGAAGATCGCGGTCGGGGCACGAGCCGGGCGCTGCACACGGTGATGATGTAATCGCCGGCGGCGCAGCGCCACGGGGCACTAACGGTTACCACCGCCGCTAACCTCCCGCTGATTTTTCGCGGGAGGCGTTGGCAGCGCCGCGCCTGGGCGCTAGTTGCTTTGCGCCCAGTTAGAGCCCTCTTAGGGCGCTAACGGGAGGCACAAAGCAACCGAATTTTTAGGCCATTAGGCTGGTGAGTCACTAACAAAGGGTCATCAGTCTAAAACCGTCACTAAGAGACTGACGGTTGGGATGAGCTGTTGGGACATGGAATGCCTAGCCACAGAGAGTGGTTGAGGTAGAGATCATTCCATCCTTTAGTGGAAGATTGAATGACTATTTGAAGCAGAGGTAGATACAAGGTTACGAGGAGAGAGCAGGGCAGTGGGATTAGTCTTGCATTGCACTAGCAAAAGAACCGACGCAGGTATGATTGGCCAAAGAGTCTCCTTCGGTACTATAAAGTTCTGTGGTGGGCGGGGGGTGGGGTGGGGGAATATTTTCACACATTTTGCACACACATTCTGTGCTTTGTGAAATCAAATGTTTTCATTAGCCTTTGACATGTTGCCTGTTAATGTCATTCATTGGAGTCTATTGTCCAACAACATCTTGCATTTATATAGCATCTTTAAAGTGGCAAAATGTCCCAAGGCGCTTCACAAAAGCCTCATCAATAATAAAAACAATTTGACATTGAGCCACAGAAGGAGATATTAGGACAGATGACCAAAAGCTTGGTCAAAGAAGCAGGTTTTAAGGAGCGTTTTAAAGGAGGAGAGAGAGGTAGAGAGGCGGAGAGGTATAGGGAGGGAATTTCAGAGCTTAGGGCCTAGGCAGCTGAAAGTACAGCCACCAATGGTGGAGCAATTAAAATCAGGGATTCGCAAGATGCCAGAATTGAGGAGTGCAGAGATCTCGAAGGCTTGTAGGGATGGAGGAGGTTCCAGAGTTAGGGAGGGGTGAGACCATGGAGGAATTTGAAAACAAGGATGCCAATAAAAAACTATGGGGGAAAAATTGAGTCGCACCCCCTTTGGGGCGCTAACTACGCCGGGGCGCTACATTTAGCGCCCCGAAAAAATTAGCGCCCCTGCGGCCAAAATTCATCAGTAGCGCCCCAAGAGGGAAGCGGGGTGCTACTAGAAGCGCCCTGCCTCCCTCTTGGGGCACTGCGAGGGAATATTGCGGCACATCGTGCCGCGGTACTGCAGGCCTTCCTCCCCTTCTTAAAGAGGAGAGGCTTTGCGCAGCGCGACCCGGGGCCCAGCTGGGCCACCAGGGATCGGACTGCTGGTAAAAGAACCCGGCACTCAAGAGAAGTGCCGGGCTCATGGAGCGCAGCCGGCACTCCACAGGGGTGCTGCTGAGGAGGCCGGGGACGGCAATGGGGGCAGGTGCTGGCAGGCAGCCAGCAACAAAAATGGCCGCCCGGCACCTCGTCTTTAATTAGCGCTGCCCCGTCAGACATAGCGTCCGGCGGTAAGTCAGGGGGCGCTACCGAAGATCGCGGCCAGGGCGCGAGCGGGGCGCTGCGCACGGCGATGACGTCATCGCCGGCAGCGCAGCGCCGCAGGGCGCTAACAGTTACCACTGCCGCTAATCTCCCGCTGAATTTCGTGGGAGGCGTTGGCGGTGCCGCGCCCGGGTGCTTGTTGCTTTGCGCCCCGTTAGCACCGTCTTAGGGCGCTAACGGGCGGCGCAAAGCAACCAAATTTTTCCCCCTATTGCCTTACATGTGACTGCCCTTGAGCCAATCCTGTCTTGAATTTTGGTCCAAGAGTTAAAGTTTAGAAAGTGACCAGTCCACGACAAGTTTGTTGTGTGCACCATGTGTTCTACATTTCTGCACATGTTGTTCCTTGTGAGCCTCTAGTCTTTGCAAACTGGACTGAACTTAAGAAGCGAATGAAATAGGGTGCAGATTTAGAATACTTGCACGAGAGCATGAGGAAAATCTTTTTTACGCAACAAGTGGTTAGAGTCTGGAATGCATTGCCTGAAAGGGTGGTGGAGGCAGACTCAATTGTGGCTTTCAAAAGGGAATTGGATAAGTACCTGAAGGAAAAAAAATTGCAGGGCTACGGGGAAAGGGTGGGGGAGTGGGACTAGCTGAAGTGCTCTTGCAGAGAGCCGGCACGGGCTTGACAGGTCGAATGGCCTCCTTCTGTGCTGGAACCATTCTATGATTATAAAAGGAGGACTTCTGCAATCGTTTCAATTTCTTTCTTTCAGGTGCTTAACATGGAGGATGACCCTAACTGGTATAAAGCTGAATTGCACGGGAGAGAAGGCTTTGTTCCCAAGAATTACATTAAAGTGAAACCACATGAGTGAGTATCCTCCGGTAATTGAACATCTACATATTGAGCCTTACAATCCCGTAACAATGTGTTCTGCAGAACCATGCGCGTGGTAAGGCAGGGTTCAATTCCTAGCTGGAGCCACAGTAGAGGTTTTACACTCGGCCACACAGTACTAGAGAGGGAATAGTTCAATAAGATTGTTTGCTGCTGTGATAGTTTCCCCGGTCGGATAACCTGCTCAAGCTCACACATGGAGAAGGATCATGCGCACAAGGTACCAGAGGTTTGCTAACAGCCGTGAAGGGCAAAATCTGATTGATGGATAAATAAAAGGGTAACTTGGTGGCAAGAAGAAATACCTTGCATTGTTACCTGCATTGGTGTTGTTTGAGGGATGTATATTAGACAGGGTGCTCGGAGATCTCCCTGGTCTTCTTTCATGGGACTGTGTGCATCCATCTGAACAGGTAGACAGGCCCTTGGTTTAACGTTTCACCTGAGGCCTAGGTTTAAAGTCTCATCTGAAAGTCGGTACCTCCGACAATGTAGCACTCTCTCAGTACTGCACTGAAGTGCCCACCTATATTATACGATCAAGTAGGGGTTGAGCCCACAGCCCTTGTGATTTTAAACATCAAATTAAAAAAACATAGGAGTGGAAAATATCCTCTGTTCACTATTTGCAGCCAAATCATAAAGGTGTTTTCACTTCACAATTGCACTTTATTTCACTTCAAGTTGCACAGAGAGGAAATCTTCCCCCAATAATTTCTTGGAGTAGAAAAAGGCAATTTCAGCCCAACACACCTGTCCCCTTTTCAAAGATCGACTCCACCTACTAACGTTCTCATCATATTCCCCCTCACCGTAATCCCTCAACCCCATTTATTTCCAGAACCACCTAAGTGTCTTCTTAACTCATTTACACTGCCTGCTTCGATGGCCTTTCCCAGAAACTTACTCCACAATTCTATGTTATCCTTTGAGTAAAAATGTTTCACTTGACCAGTCAAAACTGCAACCGAGGAGAAGTCAAGTAGAACTTCTATTGCTGATATTTGTTTGTTCTACCTATTTAAAAAAAAAAATGTATTTCAACAGAAACAGAGGCTGTGAAAACATTACAGGCTTTAATCTGTGATTATGAGTTTGAGCACTTCTGTGAACCCCGGAAGGTACATGGCTTTTTCTTAGCCCATCTGGATAAGCGACACTTCATAGTCAGGTTTTGAACCACCATCACAATCACTTTGAAGCTGGATGGAGCTTGAAGCATCAGATCTCATCTCAGAAAACATTCCCCTTCCTGTGTTAGCAAACTCGTGTTCTACTCAAATGAACCTCGCTACTGGTAACACTTAAGAAAAATATTTTAAGCAGAAGAGTGGAGATTCACACATGATGGAACATGTCATTCAAACTAATTAGTGTATTTTGCTCATTCGGAAATATTTTTCCACCAGTATCTACACGAATCTGTTCATAATCAACTCTAATTGCACAGCATGAAAAAATTTGTTTTGCGAGCTTTGTGCTTTAAATTGTAGGAAATAAAAGTTCCTAACTACATTTTACAAAGTGTTAAGAGCATCCTTGTAGGTTTAAAGATATTACTTAGGACGTCCCAAAGCGCTTTACAGCCAATGAAGTACATTTGACGTGTAGTTATTGTTGTAATGTAGGAAACGCGGCAGTTAATTTATGCACAGTGAGATCCCACAAACAGCAATAAGATAATGACTAGATTTGGTGTTTTAATGGTGTTGATTGTGGGATGCATATCAGCCAGGACACCGGGGAGAACTTCCCTGCTCTTCTTCAAAACTGTGGTGCTTTATTGACCGCCCGAGAGGACAGCCGGGACCTCGGTTTAATGTCTGATCCAAAAGACAGCACCTCCAGAGACATTGGGGGAAAAATTCAGTTGGTTGCGCCTCCCGTTAGCGCCTTAAGAGGGCGCTAATGGGGCGCAAAGCAACTAGCGCCCGTGCGCGGCGATGTTTGCGCCGCTTGCAAAATTAACTAGACATTTTGCGGCAGTGCTAAACACTACTGCCACGATCTCCTGCGCCGGCAGATCGTGGCGTCAGTCAAGTGCGCAACGCCCCGGTAGCGCCCCAGAGCAGATATTGAGTGGCGCCCCCTGCCTTACCGCCTGCCACTAGCAACGACAGGTTGAGGGGTGCGTTTTGCAGTCAGGAAGGGACTGGGGGAGCGCTATTTAAAGGTGACCGCTTCCTGCCTTTTTTTGTTGGTGACATTTTTGAACCACGCATTCTGAGAGAGAGAGAGAGAGAGAGAGAGACTTCCAGAGAGATTCAACGCTGTGTGAAGGAGTTTTGGGTACTGAGCAGCACTTTGCAGGTTCATTTTGATTTGCCCTTCCTTGTATCGATTTAGAAGAGACTGTGGGGGCTGCACTCTGAGCTCTTTCTTTGGGCCTCTCCATTGTTCTTTCCAGCAGATTTGATGTACAGGTCTCTCCAGGCCGAGATTCAAGGCTGCAATGAGCAGGATGTGGATGGAAAGCAAGATCAACCCTCCCCTTTAAGAACTGGCCGGCGCCAGTGTGACTGTGTTCCATTGCTGACTGACATCACATGAGCTTCGCCAGCACTCTGAGTTAGCGCCTCGCTCGTCGGCCTTTGCGCCTTAAGATAGATGTGTAGTGCCTGATTTAGCGCTCCAATCACCTCCAGGGGCGATAAAAGTCAAGTTTGCAGTCGGAGGCGATAATTTGCGCCAGGCGCTAATCTTTGCGCCCGGCCGATAATTGCACCCCAAATGGGGCGATACTGAATTTCTCCCCCATTATCCTATAATCACAGGAAGGGGAATGCTTTCTGAGATGAGGCTGACACTTCATATCCTAGATTATGAGATAAAGGGCTAAAAATTGAGTAGCGCTCCCATTGTGGCGCTAACTTTGCCGGGGCACTATTTTTAGCACCCCAGAAAAATTAGCACCCCCGCAACGGAAATTGAGTGGTAGTGCCCCAAGAGGGAAGCAGGGCGCTACTGGAAGCACCCCGCCTCCCTCTTGAGGCGCTGTGAGGGAATATCGCGGCGCTACGTGCCGCAGCATTGCAGGCCTTCCTCCCCTTCTTAAAGGGGAGGGGCCTTGCGCAGCGCGACCCGGGGCCCAGCTGGGCCCCCGGGGATCGGGAGTGCCGGCAAAAGAGCCCGGCACTCAAGAGAAGTGCCGGGCTCATGGAGCGCAGCCGGCACTCCGCGGGGGGGGGCGGGTAAGGAGGCCGGGGACGGGAGCGGAGGCAGGTGCTTGCAGGCGGCCAGCAACAAAAATGGCCGCCCCGCACCTCGCCTTTAAATTGCGCCTCCCCGGCCGCAGGTAAGCCCCCCTGACCCTGTCGGACATAGCAGCCGGGGCGCGAGCGGAGCACTGCGCACGGTGATGATGTCATCGCTGGCGGCGCAGCGCTGCGGGGCGCTAACGGGAGGCGCAAAGCAACAGAATTTTTACCCCAAAGTCTCTGGAGTGTGACTTGAACCCATAAAAATTCTGACTCAGAGGCGAGAGTGCTACCCACTGAGCCATGGTGGACACCTTTATTCTGATGTATAAACAGGTACATTATACAGGAGTATATAACATTGCCTTTTGATACTGATATTCCTGTGTCTTTTGTTAATTGAACAGCTGGTATATAGGCAGAATCTCCAGGACGTCAGCTGAAGAATTACTCCTGAAACAAGGCTATATCGGGGCTTTTCTATTACGAGAAAGTGAGAGTTCACCTGGGGAATTCTCCATATCAGTAAAGTAAGTAATGCATAATGTGTTATGTAAATTATTACCAGAGCTCACTAAAAATTGCAAACCAACAGGTTTTCCTTCTCTGTAGCTCCTCTGATGTGTGTGAGCGGTGTTCTCGGTTTGATTCTGCGTTTTCGATTTGTTAAGAAAGGTGGAGAAAGGGGTGAAGGTCCGTCATGCAGGACACCAAGCTTGAAAGGAATAGGAAAATCACAAAGTAGCGGTTAGCAGACGACAAGCTTGAGTTTTTTTTAATATAAAAGCCTGTAAATTATCGGAGGAAGGGAAAGCTAAGGGGAGGTAAGGGGTTTAGAGCCCTTTAAGAATGAGTTCGAGCAAGAGATGGAGTTTTGATTTTAACAGTGAGGATTAAAAAAGAATCATACAACCCAGCAGGAGCCTGTTTGGCCCATCATGCCTTTTCCGGTTCTTTGAAAGAGCTATCCAATTAGTCCAACCATCCTTTCCTCATAGCCATTCAAAGTTTTCCTTTTCAATTAATCCAATTCAAACAAAAGGTACCCAAAAAATATTAAAAACAAAATACTGTATCATTGACAAACACTTTAAAATCAACCCGATCAAACTGTAAATATTTCTGCATTTGTTTCGATAAATCCTTTGCGTGGCACCATCTTGGACTGAAGTAAAATTTTCCACTGAGCATGATAAGGTTGGTAAGTCAATAGTGTGTAAGGGAGAGTACCTCGCTCGAGATTTAATATGAAAACAGAATTTGCTCTCAAATTTATTTAAAATTACTTGTAATTTAAAACACATTTGTATCTTAGCTCATCCTCAGTTCAGCTGAAGGGTCTTATGCAATACCAGGTTGTGGTAATCAGACTATTGTCTTCTCACACTATCAAAGAAAGATAGAAAGACTTGGGGGGAAAAATTCGGTGGCGCCCCCTTTGGAGCGCTAACTTCACCGGGGCGCTACTTTTAGTGCCCCGAAAAGTTAACGCCCCAGCGCCGTAAATTCAGTGGTAGTGCCCCAAGCAGGAGGCAGGGCGCTACTGGAAGCGCTCCCCCTCCTTCCTGGGGCGCTACAAGTGAATATCGCGGCACTACATGCAACAGCGCCACACGCGTTGGCACTTAGCCCTGCAGTATTGCAGGCCTCCCTCCCCTGATTAAAGGGGAAGGGCCTAGCACTGTGCGCACTGGGGCCCTGCTGGACCACCGGGGAGCGGGGTGCCGCGAAAGCAGCCCAGCACTCAAGAGCAGCGCCGGGCTGAGCGATCGCAGCTGGCACCCCGAATAAAAAAGGGGAAGGGGGCAGGTGCTGGCAGGTGGCCCAAAAAAATGGCCGCCTGACACCTGCCCTTTAACTTGCGCCGTCGCCGCCGCTGCTGCACAAACACCACCCTGACCCTGTCAGACATATCGTCCGGCGATAGGTCAGGGGGCACAACTGAAGTTTGCGGTCGGGGTGTGAGCGGGGTGCTGCGCACGGCGATGACGTCATCGCCAGAGGCGCAGCGCCGCGGGGCGCTACCGGCTACCGTTGCCACTAACCTCCCGCTGAATTTCGGGGACGCTAACGGGAGGTGCAAAGAAACCCAATTTTTCCCCCTTGCATTTCTATCATGCCTTTCGTGACCTCAGGAAAGCGCTTTAAGCCAATTAATTATTTTTGAAGTGCAATCACTATTGTAATGTTGGAAACACAGCAGTCAATTTGCGCACAGCAAGCTCCCACAAACAGCAATGTGATCATGAGCAGATAATTCTTTAGTAGTGTTGGTTGAGCGTTAAGTATTGGCCAGGACACCCCTGCTCTTCCTCGAAATAGTGCCATGGGATCTTTTACATCCACCTGAAGGGGCAGATGGGGCCTCGGTTTAACATCGCATCTGAAAGACGGCACCTCTGACCGTGCAGCACTCCCTCAGTACTGCACCGGAGTGTTGGTCTAGATTTTATGCTCAAGTTTGACTTGAACCCACAAGCTTCTCGTCCAAGGGTGAGAGCGCTGCTGACTGAGCCACAGCTGACACCACAAAACTGCCACGCCCTTGACGTTCAGAAATACCTTTTAAAAAGGACTATCCAACTAAAAAAATTAAAACAGCTATTGATCTTTTAAACTGCTTGCAGTTTCTCCACTACCTTCCAGTATTAAGCTAGGAGAGTCCTGTTGTGCAGGGTTAGTGGTGAGGAGTTTTATCGAGAACCACTGAGGGGTGCTATTGACTATACCAGCTGCCACACTAACACAGTATTAGGTAACATGCTGTGTTATTTTGTTGTAAGCTGTAAAGGAAGTTGCTCAAACTCTTGTTTATCTCCATAACCATCTCGGCTTGGAGGTTCACAATTTGCTGAATTTTCAAACATTTTGGCCGACTCTAAAGGTTTCGCTTTGAATCTCTAGAGATCTGCTGATAGTTTATGCAAAGTTACACCCATCTTCATTGCAAGATCTCTAGTGCAGCTGCTGTTGGGCTGAGTGTTTATTTCAAACGCTTGAAGCCCCTTTTGCATCAATGGTGCACTGCTGCTAGCAGGCGTGGGGCAGTCTACCTGCAAGAAAGAAAGAACAAACTTGCATTTATATAGCACCTTTCATGACCACAGGATGCCCCAAAGCGCTTTACAGCCAATGAAGTATGTTTGAAGTGTAGTCACTGTTGTAATGTTGGAAACGTGGCAATTTGCACACAGCAAGATCCCACAAACAGCAATGTGATAATGACCAGATTATCTGTTTTTTTAGCGGTGTTGGTTGAGGGATAAATATTGGCCAGGACACCGGGGAGAACTCCCCTGCTCTTCTTCAAAATAGTGCCGTGGGATCCTTTACGTCCACCTGAGAGGGTTTAATGTCTCATCCGAAAGACAGCACCTCCAAAAGTGCAGCACTCCCTCAGTACTGCTCTGAAATATCAGCCTAGATTTTGTTCTGAAGTCTCTGGAGTGGGAATCGAACCCACAACCTGAAACTATACCTTAAAGGAGGCAACTGGGGAGCACCCACGGCTTGACGTTCCATGAAAACTATGGGCCTCTCTCTATTGTCCCTCGGAGAGAGACCCAGCAGTATGAAGGGAAAGCGGAGTTCATATCACAGCCTTCACTTGATTGGGCTCAGAGTCCTAGCACCAAGTGCCATGAGAGATCATGGTTCTCTCACACCTTCGTCATTGCTACATCAACAGCATTCATGCAAGTTAATTGTAGGGGAGCAGAGATACAGGACTGTCTCACTGTCAGTACCAGCAAACCTGTATTTTGTTTAATATAATTGTAGTGCTGTGCGATGAGTAGGTTTTGCATGGCTGCTTGGAGGTAGTTTAGAGACATACAAATGGGAAAATAAATTCTTGAAAGGTTCACATTTGAGACCCAAAGCATCTCCTACGTACTGTTCAGTAAAGCCAATGTTTGGTTTAATTCCTGGTCTTTGTTTAGTTGGCTGTAGGATAGCACATGGCGTACTACAATTGGACTCAGTGCCCATGGTTGGGGGTGGTAGGTAGAACATCAGCCAGGGTGCCCTCTTGCTCGCTCTCCAATGACTATTGTTGAAAGTAGGTACCAGGTGAATGATTTCTGACTGATCTGTGATGCTCCATCCCCAGTTGAACAGCTGCCGACACTCACTGTTTAGGCTCACGCATCAGCTGTCCACTTTTTATATGAGCGTTTGGACCTAGTGTCTGTTTTGTCCCCACTTGCACTTTAGGATTGGTGCAGTGCAATCCCATTCAGACCTCCGGGTTCCCCGGTCAGTTGGGTCGCCCCATCTCTCACTGTGGCTCAGAATTGGAATCGAATCATTGACTGAAGCGCAAGTTAGAACTCGGTTAAAATGTAGAACAAGGCAAAATAAAAGAGCGATGAGTTAAGAGCTTCAGTGCCTCAGACTCAGAGCCATTGCCTGAGCATTGACAACAAGCGCCCAACACCATGAGAGATGACACTCCACCAAACCAGGTCGCACAGTGAATATATTAATTCAGAAGAAGGCAGATGTGGGTGAATTAATTATTGATAAGAGTTTGAAATCGCTGTTAAAGTGTAGGCCAGGCATGGATATTTGGTTATTAAAAGACTATGGGGAAAAAATTAGGTTGCTTTGCTTCTCCTGTTAACGACCTAAGAGGGCGTTAAAGGGTTGCAAAGCAACTAGCGCCCGGGCGCGGCGATGTTTGCGCCGCTCGTGAAATTGACCAGACATTTTGCGGTGGTGCTAAACACTACCGCCTCGATCTCCTGCGCCCGCAGATCATGACGTCAGTCGAGTGTGCAACGCCCCGGTAGCGCCCCGGACCAGATATTGAGTGGCACCCCCTGCCTTTCTGCCTGCCACTAGCAACGACAGGTTGAGGGGAATGATTTGCAGTCAGGAAGGGACTGGGGGAGCGCTATTTAAAGGCGATCACTTCCTGCCTTTTTTTGTCAGCGACATTTTTGCACCACGCATTCTGAGAGAGAGAGAGAGAGAGACTTCTGGAGAGATTCAACGCTGTGTGAAGGAGTTTTGGGTACTGAACAGCACTTTGCAGGTTCATTTTGATTTGACCTTTCTTGCATCGATTTAGAAGAGACTATGGGGGCTGCACTCGGAGCTCTTTCCCTGGGCCTCTCCATTGTTCTTTCCAGCAAATTTGATGTACAGGTCTCTCCAGGCCGAGATTCAAGGCTGCAATGAGCAGGGTGTGGATGGAGAGCAAGATCGACCCTTCCCTTTAAGAACTGGCTGGTGCCAGTGTGTCTGTGTTCCATTGCTGACTGACATCACATGAGCTTCGCCATCGCTCTGAGGTAGCGCCTCGCTCCTCGGCGTTAGCGCCTTAAGAGAGGTGTATAGTGCCTGATTTAGCGCTCCAATCACCTCCAGGGGCGATAGAAGCCAAGTTTGCAGTCGGAGGCGATAATTAGCGCCAGGCGCTAAACTTTGCGCCCGGTCGATAATTGCGCCCCAAACGGGGCGATACCGAATTTCTCCCCCTACATCTTTTTTAAAGGAAGTGTGTACATGCCTTTTAACTCTCTATTTCCATCTCTCATGTAGTCTTAATCTGAAATATTCAATGAGAGAGATTGCTGACATTTTGAGTTTAAATTATCCAGTCTTGATTAGATTTTGAATTGCATACTGCCGGATATTGCAGCCCTAGGTAATGGTGGTTGGATTTAAAGAACACTTGAGTCAGCTACAATTATGTGCAATTTGCTATTATGACAGACATTGTTCTTTATTCTAGCTAGGCTGTGCTTAAACTCTTATTAAAATACCAGACTTTAATTAAAATGCTTATTACTAATGACAATGTAACTGAATAGCATTCAGGTTATGGATACACTTATATTGACTGGTGCAGAGAAATTAAACTGATTACCAGAAGGTGGTTTGCATTGATAGTCTTTATATTGCACAAACTAGTTCTTATACAGCTAGTGAAAAAAAAACGACTGAACCATTTTTTTCCTGGTTTGAAGGATGAATGGACTATCAAAATCAGTTCCTTGGTCCCCCTGTGCCATAATGTACTGATTAACATATTACTTGTGTTACTTGTATATGCCTGTTTCAATAATTTTATGGTGTTGTTATGAAGCCTACAACCCAATACCCCATTACTATTTACAATGGCCTGGATTTTGCATTAATAATAATGGAGAGGCTAACAGTGCTCACTGTTATAATGGAGTAAATAGAACAGCAACTTCTGGCGTCTGCACATGCGTATTTAAATGCAGAAATCCGGAGTTTCTGTCAGAGATACCCCGTTCCTCCACAGGGTGCACTGTAGCAGTCCTCGCAATGGCGTGAAGTTGCTGTACTTACCCACTAGTTCCCCACTAAAGATGCCATAAAAAGGTAGGTTGGTGCATTCAGGAGTAAGTGAATTTTTAATGGCGTGATAAGTGATAATTACTGCCAAACAACCTCTCTGGCCCTGAAAAATTTAATTTTACTAGTGTGGAGTCTCATTCCCTCAGAAGTTAATTAGTGTTGGAGATTTTTAAACAATTAAAAATTTAAAGATATATTTTTTTACTTTTTCTGTCTGTCTCTTTTATCTCTCTCTCTTAATTCCATCTGTTTTTCCCAATCTTTATTTCGATCTCTGTGCATGAGCTAAATCTAATTTAATACTTCTTGCTTTATAATTCCTGGTTTAGACTCTGTGGGGGCGAAATTCTCCTCATTAGCTTTGCGCCCCCCCCCCCGAGTCGACAAGCGCGCCTCCTGCGAAATTCGGCGGGAGGTTAGCGGTGGCCCTACTGGTTTTCGCCCCGATCTTCTACGCCCAGAGATCATGATGTCATCTCCGGGCGTATCGCCCCATTAGCGCTCCCGATGCAAAACTCCCCCTTTTCGCCTGCCTGTGCGCCTCTGTTTTTTAGCGACAGGTTCGGCAGGCGTTTTCCAGTCGGAAGGCCGGTGGAGGAGCGCTATTTAAAGGCGTCCACTTCCGGTTGTTGTTTGTGTTGGCCAGTACATCGAACTTTTTGCTGCTCAGAAGCAAAGAGCTCTTTTGATTATTGGAAGTGTTTGTGAGATTTCAGAGTTTGCTGCTGAATAAGGAATCTTCATTTGCATGAGGGTGTGATCTGTTGGTTATTAGGCAGTTCTTCTCAGAGCAATGCAAAGGGTCGGCAGTGTGTGTCTGTTCTCCTCGAAGCAAGCAAAGCAAATGAGCATCTGGTGAATGATCGGACCTCCCCTTTAAGAGCTGCAAAGAAGCAGGGCGAGTGATCAAATCTGTTTGGAACTCACCTGAAATTCGGCAGCTCTCTGGTGTTAGCACCCCTGTAGCTCCCCACTGAGGACATTAGCGCCTGATTTAGTGCCCCTCTCCCTTCCTGGGGCGATGTCAGGGGATTTAGGGGAGTCTCAGAATCATTAGCGCCGGGCGCTATCTTTCCAAACTTTTTTCAGTTAGCGCCCCAAATGGCCCTCTAGGGGAATTCCCCCCCCCCCCCCCCCACTGTGTGTCTCAGTGAAGAAACTTCAATCTGATTGGTTGAAGAGCCACGCTGTTTCTGTCCCTGCTCGCACACGCTACAGATGCCCTGTAGAGGGTGCCGCGCTGAAACAGACGCCAGATTAGAGCAAGTCTGCGCTGTAAAGCCCGCAAAAAGTTTGTGGGCAGCTGTCAGCGAGTTGAATGGCGGGCACTGTTCCTTCGCCGCTGACCGCAAAATCCGGGACATTATTACATCATTTAGCTAGGGTACATTATATGTGTGGGCTGATTGTGTTATGCACACTATGATATTTGATATATTTATGATAGTTAAACACATCTAATATTGATACAAAGCTCAAGATTCATTTGTTCCTGGTTTTTGCATACCATAGGCCAATATTTACAGTTGCTTTGAAGTTGTCGGTTTCTTACTAGTTTTTCTAGGTTATCAGATACCGATCGTGGCTGTTCACTTGAGCAAGGTTCCAGAGGGTTGACAGCAGCCATGGGACTATATCTCAGCATGAGTCAGTGCCTTTGGGTGAGGAGAGGAACAAGCAGAGTTGGAAAAAGACATATAATATTGACTAGAAAAACTGTACTGTTTAAATGGATATCACAAATCCTTCTTTCTGGGCAAGGTTAGAACAGTATTTAATGAACTCGCATGTACTAGATTTTAAAAAGGTACATGTCAGATGTATATAAGAACTCTCCAACCATCCACAAAATGTTTAGAACTTACCCAAGATAGTTTTACTGGAAAAGGTGACTGGTCCTTGAATTGCAATTTAAGAAATAAACTTAAAGTGTTATTGCAGTGCTGTACTAGATCATAAAATAACCTGTTCATTAGGGAATTATGAGTTTGGGCCTAAACTCTAATTATTGTGTATCTGATTGATTATATGTAAGATGCCTACACCTATGTAGCATTTTTCAGAGGCAATCTTTTGCTGGCGACTTAATTTTTTCAGTGATTGGAACAGCCCACTCCAATTGCCTAGCAAAAATGTGTTGTCACTCTGTTACCACCAGCACTACAAGGGTGAATGTTTTCAGTCTCCACCCTAAAATAAACAGGTTTGTTGCAAGTATCACCGCATTTCTACTGGTTGTTGGGCATTTTTTTGTTAAACTATTTGGCAAAAAAGTCAGGTGTTTTTCCAATATTTAAATGCGCAGCACAAGAAAAGATACAAAGTGCAACTACCAATTTTGTTTGCATGTTTTTGCTGCAAATTAACAATAGTCAGGGCATCTCCGAGGGCCTTGATTCACCACAACATTTCAGAATGATCGATTATTAATGCATGAATAATGTAAATGTAAGTGGCAGGCTTATACAGCACGTACGCCATTCCCCCACAATACCAACTTGAATTTTGCTTCGACCTTTAACATACAAAATGCCCTAAGATGCTTTACAACAATTTGCATTTATACAGCATCTTTAACATAGTTAAACGTCCCAAGGCGCTTCACATGAGCGTAGTCAGATAAAAATTGGCGAGAAGCCAAAATTTACAGAGAAATAAATCCAGTCCTCAAGTGTAGAGACCAACAGAAAGCTCTTTTGTTTACAAAACATTCTCCGTCAACATAGGACCCAGAAGGACAGGTAAAATATTCCTGTAATAAAAGTGTAGGAAATCTGTAAATCTATAGGGAAAATGTACACCGCCATTAAAATATAATCTCTATTTTTTCCTGCAAGGATTTAAACACACACAATGGTCGAGCTGGGTGAAATGGAAATGCAAAGTTATCAATAGCAACCATCTGATGCTTGATTGAATGCAAGGATGCTGAGAGGCTCTTTAAACAGCACAGTATACAAAACTCACCTGAGGCACAGTGCGATGCTAGTCAGTATTTACGATATTAGTAGCCATCAAGTTTGGAAGTAAGCAGAACTATGGACAGCTGAACTGTGGAAACCGGTTCTGAATTAATCCAGGGTACATATTATAAATGAGCAAAGAACTAATAGCGTTGGTATAGTTCCCCAGAAGGTCTTCTTCTTCTTCTTCTTCTTCTTCGGCAGTCTCTCGGAACCGAGGATGACTTGCTTCCACACTAAAAATGAGTTCTCAGGTGACTGATGAGTCCAATGCGGGACCTACAGTCTCTGTCACAGGTGGGGCAGACGGTGGTTGAAGGGGTGGGTGGGTGGGGTGCTTGGGTTGACGTGCGCTCCTTCCGCTGTTTGCGCTTGGCTTCCGCTTGCTCCCGGCGAAGAGACTCGAGGTGTTCGGCAACTTCCCAGATGCTTCTCCTCCACTTTGTGCGGTCTTGGGCCAGGGATTCCCAGGTGTCGGTGGGGATGTTGCACTTTTTCAAGGAGGCTTTGAGGGTGTCCTTGAAGCGTTTCCTCTACCCACCTGGGGCTTTCTTGCCGTGTCGGAGCTCCGAGAAGAGCGCTTGTTTTGGGAGTCTCGTATCGGGCATGCGGACGATGTGGCCCGTCCATCGGAGCTGATTGACCGTGGTCAAAGCTTCGTTGCTGGGGATGTTGGCCTGAGCAAGAACACTGACGTTGGTGCGCCTATCCTGCCAATGCATTTGCAGGATCTTGCGGTCCAACGCTGCCCAGAAGGTGCTGACTTGAGAACAGCTCCAACTCTGGGCTAGTTCTGTCTTGCATGTAAAGTTAACCCTGTATAATTCTGGCTTACTTTGCACTATTCTCAATGGTGCTTGCAATTTCACATTAGATCCTGAAAACTATTGTGAGCGAATTTCTTGCACAGCCGCTTAAGATGCTCACGCCAGATTCCTGTCTATGTGATCTTAAGAGGCAGTGTCGCCATTAACATATAGTACCGAGAAACATGGTAATCGTTTGTACAATAATGAGTAATTTCCTGCCTCTGATTTGAAATGCTGTAAACAGAACATGGTGCAATAAAGTAAGGGGTCACAGCAATACAAAATGTGTTGTTCTCGTTGACAAAGCTCCCCCATTCCATTACATCATGGCTGATCTGCACCTCAAATCCATTTACCTGCCTTTGATCCATATCCCTTGATACCCTTACCTAACAAAAATCTATGGATCTCAGTCTTGAAAATTTCAGTTGACCCTGTAAGTGCCCAAAGAGTGGGGTGGGGGGGGGGGGGCGGGGGGGAGGAAGAAAAGTATTTCATTCTCCCAGCACAGACATTCCTCATCTGAAGTACATTCAAAAAGTATAGCTATCTAAATTTTAAAGATTGCGAAGTTCAGGGAGCAGGTGAAGTACCCTCATATTTCACCAAAGTCTTGAACAATCATTCATCAATGGTATTTGACTAAAAATGTTGCCTTTTCACCTTGAGAGGCCAAAAGCATTTGTGCAATGCATAGATTAGATCAAAATGTAGACTCTGCACTGGTGCAACACACAAAAAAACATTGTCTTGGATATTGCGGTAGACATAACAGTGATGCTATCAGCGCTCACCATTATTAAAGTGTAAATCAGGCAGCAACTTCCGGCAACCGCACATGTGCAGTTAAGCGCAGCAATCAGGAAGTTGCTGTCCGAATTGCCCTGCTGTTCCAGGAGCTGCGCTATACCGGTATCTCGTCGAGCCACTCGGCATTCACATGCATGGAAGGGCATGGATTTGGGGTACCTACGTGATAGATACCCACTAAACACACCAGAAAAAGTTAGGGCTTGTCCATTCAGTGTAAGTCAATTTTTTAATGGTATAATGGGCCGAAAATTGATCCCGGGACGCGAGAGTACGCACTGCGTACTCTCGCGTAGTCCCACTCCAATTGCCGGTTTTCTGCATGCCCTGCGCATGCGCTGAAAACCGGCAATTGCTCTTCTGAAAAGGGGGCGGGTCCTGGGTGCATCGCGTGCGCGCTACAGGCTGCGCACACGCTGTGCACTTCATGCTTTGGACGCGCAGGTAAGTAGGGAAGATTTTGGAAATGTAAAAAGGAGGAGTAAGACCCGCTTTTAAGAAGGTAAGTAGTGAATTAAGTATTTTTTTGAATTTTTTTTTACAGGTATATCTTTTTTAGAGACTTTAAAGACAGGTAAGTTTATTTTTATAACTTTTTAAAAGATTTTAAATTTTTTCAAAAATTTAATTTTTTATTTAAAATGGTTAATTTAATTAACTATACTTATTTTATTAATGTGATGGGTTTTTTTTAAAATTTAATTGAGGTTTAGCTGTTATTTTGGGGGGGTGTAAGATTCATAGATTTCACAGCAGGTCTGTGAAACTTATGAATGGAAGATGGTGTGCTGCCATTGGCTCTAACTGAGTCACGTGATCCCACAGCTCGCACGAATTCACTACGCCGCTGGGATACGCAAGCCCAGCACAGCTGATGTCTGGAACATCAAGTTCGTGCGAGCTGGATCTGAAAAAGCACAAGCGAGGTGAGACATCGCGGGGAAGGCTTACCCCCGCGGGAACAGAGGGAGATCAATTTCTGGGCCAATAAGTCTTAATTACTGCCAAACAAATCTCTGGCACTAAAAATTAACTTTAACAAGTGTGGATTCTTTCAGATTTTAATTATTGTTGGAGACTTAAAAAAATAAAATAATTTAAATGAAACTTTTTAAAAACGTTTTCTGTCTGTCTCTTTTATCTCTCTCTCTTAATTTCAATATTCTTTCCCTCTCTTTATTTTGCTTTCTGTACATGATTTGGCATTGAATTAACTATTCTAACTGACACTTCCTGATTCAGACTCTGCGTGCCTCAGTAAGGATTCTTCAATCTGATTGGTTAAGGAGATACACAGTTGCTTGCCCTGGTCACACAGGTCCCAGATCCCCTGTAGAGGGCGCCACGCTGAAATGGCTTTCAAATCACAGCAAGTTCCAGCGCAAAATCCCATAGAAAGTCTATGGGTAAGTGTAAGTGCAATGAACGGCTGACGCCATTCTTTCACCACTGACCGCAAAATATACGTCCACAGATTCATATACAGGGTGATGTTAGGAACCCTTTTAAAATTGGCCCCTCTGTTTAGTTCTAATCGAATTGTGTAGAGGGGAGGGATGGAGGGAAGACTTGCTTTTGAAAAGCTGCAAAAGATGCCCACTGGCACAAAAAGTATACGGCTAATTTTACAGAGAGTTTCATGAAGCTAAAGGTGGGTATTTCTCCACACTGAGGCAGAATTCCAGCAGGGCAGGACTTCCGTGCGCCCCTTTGTAGCTGCCCCAACCCTGATCCATTTTCCTGGGTCCAGCAAGGAACCTTAACAGGGTCAGAAGTGTCCCAAAGACTGAAAACAAAGACCCACTGAAGGCCATGGCAGGAGCCTTAAACGGGCAAGTCATTGGGGGCAGAATGGAGGGAGGAGACCACTGCAAGCTCCTCTCCCTCCATAGGGGGCACCTCAGGGTAGTTACTGCTGCTTCCCAGGGCCCACTGCCACCTTTCCCATGGCGGGTGGAAAGAAGGAAAATTTGCCGGGACCCAGGACCCACACCACCCACCCACCAACACAATTAGTGCACGGCGGGTTGGAGAGAAGCAGGTGGGGGCGACTTTGGGCAGGACCACAGAGGAACAGCTCGCTCCAAGTGTAAGCTTCATGTTTATATGTTTATTCAGGCAGATGGACTCCGTGTGAAGTAACAAAAGTGATCAGTGCTGCCTGGACTAAGCAGTGGCCAAGATTGCCTACAGTGGTGCTTTGTGCAGGGCTATTTTCTTTTCTTTATCAAAGTGTTTTTTTTTTATAAACCAACTATCCTCCTCAAATGGATCTAGTTTTGCTGTTCCTTTTGCAGCAACAAGGTGTTTTCATAAAGCTTCAAGTGTCTCTTGAATTAATTATGTAACTTGAGAACTTATTTGCTTATAACTATGTCAGAACACTGGAGAATTGGCCGGTCCATTATTCAGAGTTTCAAACTACCCGACACACAAGATGAAAATTCCCCCTCCCCCTGCACCAACTGAAAAACATCTAAAAGCAAAGCAAGTTCTACAGCACTAAGGGGGCGAAATTGGATGTATGCGCCTCTCATTAGCACCCCCGGTGGACGCTAATGGGGCGCAAATGGCTTTGCTGCCGGGCACGGCGCTGACATCGACTCCCGCCATATTCGGCGGGAGTTTTGTGGCGGCGCTACAGCGTTGCGCCCACTCTCCTTCGCCCAGAGATCATGACGTCATCGCCGTGCGCATCGTCCTGGCAGCGCCCCTGACCCGAAATTGACTTCCGTCCCCTGCAGCAGCGCCGGTCAAAAACACCGACAGCTGCAGAAGGCGTGCATTGGGCGGCCGGCCACTTCGGGGGCGATGATTAAAGGCGAGGTGGCCGAGGTAAGTAAAAAAAAAACGTACCTTTCTTGTTGCGCTTTTTTTCGCGGGTTCCTGCCCGCGATCGATCAGTCTGGCTCTCTGCTTGCGTGCCAGGCTGATTGCGTGGGATCGCGGCTGCCTTGGTGGTCCAGGTAGGTACTTCTTATATTGCAGAGCCAGTAGCAATGGCCCTTCCCTTTAAGGGGGGGAAGGAGCCTTTGAACGCGGCAGCGCTGCACAGCCCAGTGTGCAGCGCTGCTGAAGTCTCCGCCCCGCCTGCTGCCGATTGTGCTCCAAGAAGGAAGTGGGGCACTTGATTTAGCGCTCCACTTCCTTCTTGGAGCACAAAACCAAATTTTTTTAAAGTTTGGAAACATTAGCGCCTGGCACTAATTTTCCAAACTTTTAAAATTTAGTGCCCCAAACAGGGCTATAATGAATTTCTCCCCCTAAAACTCTCCAGAATTTAGCGGTCTCAATTAAAGGCCACCGGGACCGCTGTCATTTTACACTGCTACAGTAATGGGCGGTATTTTTAAGGTTAGGGTTCGGAATATTGTTGGAGAGATATGCTCTGCATTTGGGCTGGTTATATTTAGCCAGGGAGCACTTGATGTTGACAATGGTTGCCCAAAATGCAAGAGTTCCAATAATGCAGAGATACCTTTCAAATTGATGAGTCTAAAAAATAAACATTGTTACATTAAAATTTCTCGATTTGTAGCCACTAGGTGTTGGGTTATGAAGATTGTCCAAGAGAGATCGAAGAGGAAATGTTCATCCCATTTGTCAGGGTTGGAGTTGAATCCTGGCCTAAGGATAAAGTGGCAGAATTGTAGCCCCACTTTGCCACCCAATCCTGCAAATAATTTACTCAACACAGACACCGAGAATCAACTCATTAAATGATGATGTTACAACATACAAGACAGAGCCATAATATGGCCCTGATTTTAACTCCCTCCGCCCGGTGGAAACCGGTCACTTACCATTCCTTTAGCACCATTTTAATGACGCGGTTTCTTTGGGCTTTTGAGACACTCGCCCAATTCAGGCGGGAGCCTCATGAATACACCAGAATCATGTCCTATGACCTACATAGGATCCTAAAGGATCCTATCGGCCTATTGCGTGGAGCACCTGCTGCAGAAACACCTAGCAGGCAAGAAGCAGAGGCCTTTACAGGCAAAAATTAATATTGTGGGGCCAGGAATGCTCCTCTGGGCCCTACAAAGAAAGGTTAGGGCGCTGCCACCCAGGGCTCACACCTTCCGCGTTCGAGAAACCCCCTCCCTCCCCCTGCCATCCCCCCATCCCTCCCCCCCCCCCCCCGACGACTTGGGGAACCCAGCGAGCTTCCTTTGGATGCCCATTTTGGGTGGGCTGCTTGTTGTATCTATATTAGTGAGGCCCAACTGCTAAAATGGACCGGGGCCTCTCGTAGCACCTCCCGGGCAACAGGCCCTGGAGTTAAAATTCCCCCATATTATTATGAAAGATCACAATTACTCCACTACCTGTGCAACACTTTTAATCTCAACTAAAAAACAATGTACACCTAAATATAAATTCTAATGTTGCATCAACATGAATTGTCAAGGGTGCACTTTACCCAGTCAAGATCAAACCTGTTGCTGCGTGGTTCCAGACTAATGACATCCAGCAATTGATAGGCTGTCAAACACTGACTCACATAGTTCTGTTGTTTATCTAAGAAATATCCAGCTTAACTCTGTGGTTTGGTTTGTCCATACTTTATATCATGATTTATTTTTAATTATCCTCTTAAAATTTACATAACGGTACTTCCCGTACTTTTTAATGCAACGTTGTATGGAAACTTTATTCTCACACGAACTGGCATTTAGTGTCTCTTTGGTGTAGTTTGTCTCTTCGTTACACAGTACTTGTACATTTAGACAAGCACTAAAGATTACAAAAGCTCTTCTTTATTGTTATAGAGTCACATTTGCAAAGAAAAAGGCTAGTTATTTGAGATCAGTTGAAGGAGTACTACTTTGCATAAAACAATGGCAAGCAAACTAAGCCAGGTTTTATGAAACGCAAGATAGTTCCAATTACATGCAAACACATTAATGTATAGCAAAAATGTCATGGTGACAGAATGTCTCTGTGAAGCTGTCAAACACTGATATTCTCTTTAGTTTGATGAGTCTTTGTGGTGAGGACTCAACAAACATTGAAAATAAGTAAATTTCAGATGTCTGATGGATCAGAGGGTCCATCAGCCATTACCTGAAATTGACAAGCAGGATGTCGGCTCTCCCGATCCAGCGCGGCTAAAGGCTATAGAAGAAAAAAAAAGGTAAGTGAACACTTTTTTAAACTAATCGCTCACCTTGCATACTTACCACTCCACACTTGCACCCATCACTCACCTCTACACCTTAATTCCAGGTGCCTCCAACCGCCGCAGACCTCCTCCATGTCTCCTCCAACCTGGCGGGGTTCTCCGAGGTCGGGTAGCCTTCACCTGTGAAGGTAAAATGGCACTAATCCTTTTTTCTGCCTGTTAACTACCTGTTAACAGGCAGTTAAAAGAATTAAAAGCCTTTCCCGCCTCCAGGAGATGGGACCCGAAGCTGCACATCTTCCCGCCTCCTGGCAAGTGGGTACGGAGGCGGGATGGGGGCGGGTTTGCCATCTGCCCCCACTTTCTCCGATTTTACGGGCTGTCCTGCCTCCATGCCCGCCTCCTTGGGGCTTGGAAAATCCAGCCCATATTGTCTCAGTTCAAAGTGGTCTGTCAACAGCACCATTCCACAAACTGGTCCATCTAGCTTTAATACACAAATACAATGCCTGTCTTACTAATAAGTAACTTCTTCCTTGTCTCGGCAGCTGCAGTACTTGGCTGTAAAGAGGATTTGAAGCCCTTGTGAACCAATCTGATTTAAAACACATCGCTTAAATGTGTCTCATTTCCAAATCCGTTTTGTGGAAATGTGACATAATCCATCCTAAATGAAGAGGAGGTACCAAGCAGGCCATATGTACTTCTATAGGGTTCATTGAGAAGAGATATAAACAGGGCACATGATCACAAGCCATAAATTGTTGCAATTCTTGTAATTCAACATTTCTCTGATAGGCATGCGAAAGTGATATCAGGCCCCACATTTGACAGTCACAGTTCTGGGCCTAGCACTGAAGAATGTGACTGCAATTAAACATCTTGGCAGAGTTCGTCCCTGTCATTGGATGCCAAGTTGGCGTTATATTTCCAGCTTAATAATTAAACCTCTTCGCTGCGCAAGAAACAAAAGCAACGAGATAATCACGCTTGGCGCTTTTACAGCCAGTCTAGAGGAGTAACTACATTCCCCGAATGTCAACTGGCAATCATGCACTGGACTTTGCACAGTAAAGATAACTTAGTATTCATGAGCTGTTGAGCTACTTGCTTTAACTTCTGAGGTTTATTTTGAATCAAAGGTTGCACAGAGATATACATTTTCTGATTTGGGTTATTTTTCCATTCAGTCAGCACACAGAGGAGACTGTTATGACACCCATCTGAACAGAGGTGATAGGTCAGTTTCTAGCCGACTGCACCATCCTTATTTTAAAGTAATTAGCTGGAGTACGGGGCGAGTTACAGTTCAGGCTTTCTCCCCCAGTAGTTATTCACGCTCCAAGTATCTTGTGAATCAAAATTGGCCACTTTAATAAAAAAGGATTAGCGTACGTTTAGCCAAGTTTACAATTAGCCTTGAATTGTGGTAAATTGCTTACATGGGATCAATGTTCCCTTTAATTATTTTTGGGTGCGTGGCCCCTTTAAGGGGCTGTGTGTCCCATTCAAATTCCCGTGCATGTGCAGTTTTTCTTATTTTAAAGCCGGCAAACAGCCTCTGCAGGAGCTCCAGACAGCAGCGTGGGAGCTCCAGACAGCCGGCGCGGGAGCTCCAGACAGCCGGCGCGGGAGCTCCAGACAGCAGCGTGGGAGCTCCAGACAGCAGCGCGGCCACGTGGCCGTGCAACTTAAAGGGAACGTTGCATGGGATGCACATCACGTTCTCCCAGTATTTCAGAAGATAGAGGGAAAAAATGCTCAGACTACTGCATTCAGGCTAAGCTACTTATTCAGATTTACGAACAGATAAAAGTACTTCGAAGCAAAAAGCTGGCAAGATATTAAAACAGCACAATATTTAATAGGGTGCATTAACCCCACAAAGGGTTAATGCACCCTTTTTCAGGAAGCCACCTCTTACAATTTATTAGCAATCAACAGCTCCTTTAGATGAAACAGTCAAGTACGGTCATTTCTGTTGCTCCAAATTCCCCTGGAGTTCACTGATCTTACGTCAAGACTAAAGAATGCAGGGGAAGCCCCTGCTTTATACAGTTCAAGTGTCTTTGAAGACAATACTGTCATTCAGTTGTTAGCAAGAGCACAAGATAAACACAGATGAGGAAGATCATTCAGTCCAATTTAGCTCATCTATCCAAAACCACCCTATAATCTCACCCCCTTATCACAGTGTCTAATTGTTTCTGAAATAATTTCAGGATTTTTGTCTCCATTACTCTACCTAGAATCCATTCCATGTGTTGATCACTTTCTATGATGAGCTTTCATAATTCAAACCTAAATTTGCCTTTCACTATTTTGACTCTCCTATAAAAGGCACAATACACAAGGACATTACAATTGAATGCTAATGAACAATTAGACACATCTGCTGGATCGCAAGCATCTGCTAAGGTTCTGGTCCTGACCAATTTGCACCTCAAACAAAGTCTCTTTATCTTCATTTTATCTTCAAGTTCTAATCAATGAACCTTGCCTGGTTTGCAGATGGACAGTCTCCTGTCTTCCCTTTTAACTTTAATTTTGTCATCCTGGTTCAATTGGTAGCACTTTCTCCTCTGAGTCAGAAGGTCATGGGTTCAAACTCAATTCGAGACTTGAGCACATTATCTAGGCTGACATACCAGTGCAGCACTGAAGGGCCGCTGCATTGTCAGAGGTGCTGTCTTTTGGATGAGCTGTTAAACCATCAGACATGAAGGATTACATGGGGCTATGCATGGTTCCTGGTGTCAACATTCCTCCCTCAAACTTCAAAAATAATTGGTTGTAAACCACTCTGGGAATCCCAAAGTAAAAAAGAGTAAAATAAAGATGGAAATTTGCTTTTTGGCTGTATGGAGCAGTAACATTGCAACTAACCTCACAGACTGAGACTCAATCTCAAAGGACAATTATATTTTGTTCGTTTAAAACAAGTGGTATCATGTTAAACTGCGTTAATCTGTTCCTTTCTAAGCACATCATTAAAGATGAGTCTCAAAATTGCGTGATAATGTTCCAGATTTGCATTTTAATGAATCTGGGTGGGATTGTGGTTTGGCTTCAGCTCTGACCTGAAAACAACTGCCACGTGAAGCAAAGGGGTTACATATTCTAAACTCAGCTGGTTAATTATCCCCGCAAGAGATGGTGCTGTGTTCTCACGAACATCGGTTGAAATGTCAAACTGTAACAGTTTGAGAAAACAATGTTAGTCAACAAATTACTGTCAGGCTCTAAAAATTGTATAGCAAAATACTGCGGATGCTGGAAATCAATGATTTTGCCACCCCCTTTGCAACATTTTATCTTTCCTGCCTCTTACCTCAGCACAGTATATTCCTTCAATTCCTTCCTCCCCTCCCTGTCTCTGCACCTGCTTAATATCTGTTACATCTCCAGCTTTTTCCAGTTCTGATGAAGGGTCCCAGACCTGAAACGTTAACTCTGTTTCTCTCTCCACGGATGCTGCCTGGCCTGCTGAGTGTTTCCAGCATTTTCTGTTGTTATTTCTAAAAATTGTATTTCGAGATAACCAGAATATTCCTACTTTGCAAATGGAACAACTTCCGCTGGTAAAGAAAATTGGGCAGAGCGCAAAACGGGCTGCCGATACGCTGTCGCCCGTTTAGTGCAACTGCCGAAGACGAATTAATAACGCAGTGTGCGCTTCCCCATTCTCTTGCGTGAAACGCATTCATCGTGAATAGTTGTCGTCCACAATCCCCAACAGTAACAAATTCCAGGTGAGTGCGCCATCATCTTGTATTAAGTTTCTGCAAAGGCCACGCAGGTAAAACTGGATAGCTCAGGGAGGCGCTTGCTGGAGTTAGCAGTGCCATTTGGTGTGGTATCAAATGTGGTTGCCCTGGAAATCAGTCAGTACAACGTTTAAGTGGAAGAGAAGAGGAATAGATCCTCCGTGCTTATACTTAATGAACAGCTGAACATGTTTCGACTATAAGTTTGCTATTAATTCAGGTTAGACCTTCGTTCAAAAAAGGAACTCTTTCTGTATTTTTATAAATTTCTTTATGAGCTACCAAGACTGCAGGAGAAAAAAAAATCTTTCGATGATGAAATACCCTAAAGGTCTTAAATCATTCAAAAGGCAAAGCTCTCAATGTGTTTCAACAAGCTGCAACAGACTCAAAGCGAGTCATCAAAAACTCCCCAAATTTTCAAATGTTTATCCAATTAGTTCTACATTTGGTTTTTACTAGTTTAAGCTTGTGGACTCTTATTCTACTCTCACAGATTGAAACTGGGGGGTGGGGGGAGAGAGTGGTGGATGGCGGAGAGCAGGAGAGGCAGCTGAATGGATTAGTCATAGCAAAGTCCATGAGCTTTGTTGGAGGTGAAATCACTCTATTCATTATTGTACAATATTATATAATGGCCTGGCCTACATCAGATGTCAGCTTGGTTCTGTTGGTAGTCCTTTTGCCTCGGAGTTACTACATTCAAGCTTCAGCCCGAGGACATAATCTAGGCTGACACTTATTGACATGAATTTTGTATGAAGTAATACTGGGCGGCCTGCTGGTGGCGCTGTCCAGGGAGAGTATAAATACTCGGGCATGGGCCCAGCATGCTTAGGACATTCCTCAACAGGAACTAGTGAAGGACACAACTAGATCTCCATGTTGGAAACAGTTGATTAAAGCTTTGTTTAACGCTTAGACCAAGTGGTTAGTAGTTTTCTTACGTCACTTATTTTATTGACACACAGACAAACTATATTCTGTCTATGGTTGGTGATTTGAATGTTGCCCAATAATGTGGTCTCGTTGTTAAATTAGCAGTGTTATGAAACAGCGTATATGAAAATTAAGGCTAACGAATGATGCAATGTGTCAAATTATATCTGGCACCTTTCCCCATTCTGACATCATCCTCCTTTACTTTGATCTGGGTCCAAAAATAACAATTCAGGTTTTGTAAAGAAGCTCTGCTTCACCTGCAATCCCAACACACAGATGGGCCACACCCATTCCTTACAGATTCACTCTCAGGAAGTCAGTAAAGTGAGACATTGGTGGCTGTGGATTCCTTTTCCTGGATAGAACGCATTCCACCTGGCCCATCTTTCTGTACACTAAGGTAATGTGGAATCCAGAGCTAGCTTTTGTACGTTCAATAGGACTTTTCATCAGCCTTCATATTGAGCTTGGAGCACCATACTTTGTTTTGAAATTAACCCAGCATTGACGAAGGGTCATTGACCTGAAACGTTGGGCCTGAATTTGCGATCGGAGGCTTCCCGCGGGCGGATGCCTCCGATCATCACATTTTCTACGCATTTACCTGGTGGTCCGGGAGATAAGGAGGCTCGCGATCCTGGGCCTCTCCTGGTAGAAATGCGTAGAGGCCCACGTATCCCAGGGGTGCACGCGGTTCACAAGCGCCCCTGGGATCACATGGGCTGGCCCAACCAATGAAAGAAGGGAATCCCCATTCATACTTTTGACAGTTCCGTACATATGGCACTTCTGGCTGAAGTTGGTTGCAAACGCTTCAGCCTTGTCTTTTGCACTCATGTGCTGGGCTCCACCATCATTGAGGATGGGGATATTGATGGAGCCTCCTCCTCCCGTTAGTTGTGTAATGGTCCACCACCATTCACGACTGGATGTGGCAGGACTGCAGAGCTTTGATCTGAGCTGCTTTTTAGCATGTATGTAGTCCTGTGTTGCAGCTTCCCCAGGTTGGCACCTCATTTTTAGGTACGCCTGGTGCTGCTCCTGCCATGCTCTTCTACATTTGTTGTTGAACCAGGGTTGGTTTGAATGCCTAATAAAACTGCAGAGCATCATGGAGAGACTAGCCACACCAGGATCTTTTGCAACAGAGTCCCCCACTGTGAGATCCTGAGTCCAGGTGCAGTTACTCTAATTAACATCCTGGATGGGTTCATAGACACCTTGGACTCCTTGGGTTCTGACGAAAGGTCATCGACCTGAAACATTAACTCTGTTTCTCTCTCCACAGATACTGCCTGACCGGCTGAGTATTTCCAGCATTTTCTGTTTTTATTTTGGACTCCAAATGCATAAGTTTAGTTTAATTTTGTCCAGTTTTAACAGGAGAAACTTCTTTACCCAGAGAGTGGTTCGAATGTGGAACTCGCTACCACATGGAGTAGTTGATGTGAATAGCATTGATGCATTTAAGGGGCAGCTAGTTAAATACATGAGGGAGAAAGGGATAGAAGGATATGTTACATAAGAACATAAGAATTAGGAGCAGGAGTAGGCGGAGAGTGAAGTAGGACGGGAGGAGGCTCGTGTGGAGCATAAACACCGGCATAGACCAGTTGGGCCAAATGGCTTGTTTCTGTGTTGTAAATTCTATGTAATTCTATGTAAAGTGCGTACTTTGGCTGAGGGCTCCGCCAGAATGAGCTGTAGTTCAGAGATGTATGCAGCAGCCCAGGTGCTCGATAATCCAGCACTGCAGTCAGCAAGTGGGACTGAGACCTCTTCATAAACACACGCATTTCAAATTAGTCTGTTCGCTATGAATTTATTCAACGGTTTTTTATATATGAACTGAAAACCTAGGAATGTGAAGTTTTTTAAAAATATTTTAAATCGCACAGCCAATGCCATCTGCAAGACTTTTCTAAAACATTCTCACCTATTGTAGAACACAGTATGTTAGAATGCCATTCTTATCTCTGAGAAAGAAAAACTTGCATTTATATAGCACCTTTCCGACCACCGGACGTCTCAAAGTACTTTACAGCCAATGAAGTACTTTTGGAGTGTAGTCACTGTTGTAATGTGGGAACCGCTGCACAGCAAGCTCCCACAAACAGCAATGTGATACTGACCAGATAATCTGTTTTTAGTGATGTTGATTGAGGGATAAATATTGGCTAGGACACGGGGATAACTCCCCTGCTCTTCTTCAAAATAGTGCCATGGGATCTTTTACGTCCACCTGAGAGGGCAGACAGGGCCTCGGTTTAACATCTCATCCGAAAGATGGCCCCTCCGACAGTGCAGCACTCCCTCAGCACTGCACTGGAATGTCAGCCTAGATTTTATGTGCTCAAGTCCCTGGAGGGGACTTGAACCCACAACCTTCTGACTCAGAGGTGAGTGTGCTACCAACTGAATACTGGAAACCATCCAATTTTCCTGCTGACATTGCACTCAGGCAATGCTTAATGACTAGACACTGAAGATAAAAATCTACCTCAGTTATACTTAAAAATATTGTTGAATATGAGCTTCTTATAACTTAAGCTGCAGATTTAACCAACGATCCATCATTATTATTGCAGAAATAACAAGCATAAAGGTGCAGTAGTAGAGGATTTAAGGGCCTAGAAATTGGGCTGCTTGGCACCCCAATTTATCAGGCTCTACGAGGCCAAGGGAGCCTTGTACCTCACCATTCTGCCACAGGGTCTTTACCCTTCGCCCACCCCCATGAAATTTCGAGACGGGGAATGTGAACACTGAAGATATATTTTCTAGGATGGTCTGGGTGTATGGCTCCCTCCCCCAAGCAAATATTAATATTTGACATTTTGGGGTCCAATGACCTTTCAAGTCAAAACAGTGATCCTGAAAGGGTTATATATTTTAAATATGAAAATGAAGGAGTTGTACAGGTTTATTTTATTTTGCATCTGTGGAGAGAGAAACAGAGTTAACGTTTCAGGTTGATGACCTTTTGTCAGAACTGTCAAAAGTTAGAGATATAACAGGTTTTAAGCAAGTGCAGGGTCAGGGAAAGGGGGGAGAGGGAGAACAAAAGGGAAGACCCTCTCTCTCCTCCTTTAAGACGCTCCTTAAAACCTACCTCTTTGATCAAGCTTTTTGGTCACCTGTCCTAATATCTCCTTCTTTGGCTTGGTGTCAATTTATTTTGTCTGATTACGCTCATGTGAAGCGCCTTGGGATGTTTTACTGTGTTAAAGGTGCTATATAAATGCAAGTTGTTGCTTTGTCTCAGATGTTCAGTGCCCGAATAGTGTGCTATGCTGGCATTATATAAAGTGCATTTACAGTGTGGTCATGTTCATTCTTGAATACGCATTTTGCGGAATTTTCTAGGTTATCAGTGTAAATCTGTGTCACAATGTGAAACTCTACAATCCTGTCTTGCTGTCTTTTATTTTCACAGGAACAAAGGTCAAGTAGTCATAATTGGTTTTAAACAAATCCCATCGTTATGCATATATGACAAACAAACGGTTGCTTTTTAAATAAGGAAACTATAACACAAGTTGATCTTTAATGAAACAAAATGGTTTTATCTTGAAAGACCATAGTAACAGTTGTTATTGGTCATTCTGTTTGAGTAGCACTGTGGTGTACAGTATTAATTACAGTGCTGGAGTCATTCCTTCAAGGTTTTTGTAATCTCCTCTGATCTTCTACTTCAGCCTGCTATAAATTTAACCCTTTCCCGTGCCCTAAAAGCCTCAACACGGAATGAGAAAATGTCCCCTTGGCCCATCAAATCTGTCCCTATTCTTCAGTCAAGGAAGGGCAGGCAGCTGTTTGCTCTATCATTGTTCTGTGGGCTTACTAGTAAGAAAAGAAAGAGCAAGGGAATGAAAAAGAAATAGTAAAGGAAAAGGAAAAGAAAAATGAAAGAGAAAAGAAGAAAGTAAAAGAAGAAGGAAAAGAAAGGAAAAAGAAAAGAGGAAAAGAAAGGAAAAGATAAGAACGAGAACTTGCATTTATATAGCAGCTTTTGGAAGGACGTCTGAAAGGAGAGAATAAAAATAACAAAAATGCAAACATTTTAAACAATTATTAAGCACGTGGAATTGCTTAAAAGTTAACCTGTAAAAATGGTCTTTGAACAGATTTCTACTGAGAATTGGGGCACATAATCTAATACCAAGTAGCCCTATGTTAAGCAATAAAATAAACAGTATGATCGTGAATGCCACCTACCTGTTTGGTATTGAAGAGTTGCTGCCAGAATTTGAACAGGTAGTTCAAAGCTTGCTGCTGCTTCCAACATGACCTAACCCTAGGGAGGAAATATTCTTTGTTGAAGCTTTCATTCTCATGCTACCATCAACAATATCACTTCCTTCAAATAAGCCAACTTAACACAACCTTGAATCCCTTTACCTTAGGGCTCAAAATGTCTTCGGAACCTGGAATATCCACAACTTCATGTTTCCTACTAGGAACGGGCACTTGCACCTGAATACCAGTTCTCCGGTTGCATATCTATTTAGTATTCCCGCAAGAGTTCTTGGTTGTCTGTGATCTATTGCAGTTATCACCAGATGCAGGTTTTTGTTTTGGAAGAATCCCAAGCAGGACCCCTGCCAAATGAACAAAAATGCTTTACTACCAAGAGTAATTAAATCAGCACCAAGCATTCCCAACCCAACCCAACCCAACTCTTGTGTAAAGCACAATAACAACAGACCACTCCCCCACAAGCTCACCTTGTGTGGGCCAGTACTCCATTGGTACCTTACTAATAGTGCAACTGTACTACATTTCCTCTAATTGAGTATCTCATACAACACTGGTCCTTATTATCATAGAATCATAGAATGATACAGCACAGAAGGAGGCCATTCGTCCCACTTTGCCTGTGCGGGCTCTCTGAAAGAGCTGGCCAATTAGTGCCCCATAGCCTACATAAAAACAGTCACTGCACAAGTTTGTACAGAGTTAAAGTTGTATTACTGTAAATATTGTGCTCTGACCTTTAAATAATTCCAAATCTGCCCCATTAAAAGCAGCCATAGTACTTCTGCTAATAAAATATCCTGTCAAGGCAATTATTTGGAACACTGTTTTATTGCACTTAATTAAACCAGAATTTTTTCTCTTTTACATTTCAAAGTTACCTCTAGTTTTTATTTACTAAATGCTAGTATAATAATGGTAATTTCTGCATGCTTGGAGTGTTCTGTGATACGAGCAGCTGTTATTGATCAAATCTCAGCAGCAGACAGACCTCTGTGATCAGTGTGGGACTTGTCTATTGTCCTGTCAACAAAGCTCACCATGTATTTAATGGGTTTCACATTCTCCTGCCTCTAGTCATACCTGATTGTACCACAAGCCCTGAATCAGATCCAATCTGGTTACAATTTGACCCTGTTTCATGGTTGGTTAAGTCTTCGTAAAAGTTTTGTCTTTGGAATCTAATGTTGAACACCAACATGTCACGGAGACACTCTTCCCCCTCCAATATGAACCCGGTTTATACAGACAATATACCCCTCTAACCCCACCAGTTCATGCCAGCACTCTTATCCCTCTCTTCCCCAAATCATATTACCACTCACTTACACCCTTCCCCACACAGTTCATGCTGGAACACTTCTCCTCTCCTCGTTTCTCAACACCTATCTGAGGCTCCAAGCTTCCCAGTACTGGTCTTGCTCCAGTCTCCCCTTTTCTCTTCCCCTTCCTCTCCTCTACCCCTTCCATCTGCACTGCTCTTCAACTTTCCTCTTTCCTGCCCCTCCCAACATCGCTCTTGGGCTTTCCTCCTCCACACCCCAACAAGTGCTCATTACATAGTATTCACAGCACAGAAGCAGGTTATTCAGCCCAACAGGTCCATGTCGGCATTTATGCTCCACACGAACCGCCTCCCACCCTTCTTCATCTAACCCCATCAACTTATCCTTCTATTCCTTTCTCCCTCATGTGATTATCTAGCTCCCCCTTAAATGGATCAATGCTATTCACCTCAACCACTCCTCGTGGTAGCGAGTTCCACATTCTAACCATTCTCTGGGTAAATTATTCCTCCAAGTGCTATGCATGGTTTATCCTCTTTTCCCTTGTTGTGTAGTGCCCGTTGTTTGGGCACTGCGGGTGCCGAATTGGCGTCCGAGCAGCACGCGCACACTTCTGGTGCGGGCTGTGCTGGACGCCATTTTGGTGAGGGTGTTAGCGTCGGCGCTGTGAGCGTGTGCCGTAAGTATGCAGATTAGGCAGATCGTGATGTCAATCAGCGTGTAATGCTGATTTGATGCCAGCGCTGCCATTTTCGACCTTAACGCTGGAGCTAACGCCTTCCCTTAACCTCATCAGCTGAACATGTGTTCAGCTGCAGGAAGTACCCTGCACCAGTTCTATTTAAAGGGATCATCATCTACTTACAAGTTAGTTGCTGATTGATTTCTACTAGCTGTTGCTGAGTTTGTAGAAGTTTTTGGTTCTTTCTAGAATTCTTTAAAGTTGCCTAAAGTCTACAAGGAGTGGTGTGGCACGCGCTCAAGGACTTGGTACTGACTTGCAAGGCGTCTGCTCAGACCAGTTGCTCCCAGACATGGGTGCAGTAGTTTGTATCCCCCTTGGCCTGCAGCATGATAGGGAGAATGAGCAGAGACGACACACAGCAAGACAAGCTGCTCGAAGAGGCAGGAGGAGAAGAGGGAGAAGGGCTCTCGGCAGGAGGCCATATCCACCCAGGGTCTTCATGGAGCAATTCTCCTACCTCAAGCTTAGTGAGGAACAGTGCATGTGATGTCTCCATTTTAATAAGGAGCTGCTCATTGAAATCTGCCACCAGTCTTAGTCCAGGGCGAGGACAGCATTGCCAGTGGCTGTAAAGGTGACCGTGACCTTGAACGTCTTTGAGTCGGGCTCCTTCCAGGCTGGAGCAGGCGACATCTGTAACATCTCCCAGTTTGCCTTCCACTCCTGTATAAGAGAGAAGCAGGTGGAGTGAGCACGCGGCTGCCAGGATAGCAGGCCTCCCCATGGTGCAGGGTGCCATTGACTGCACACGCATCGCTTTGCAGGGCACTGCATCTCAATTCAGAGATGTACCGCAACCGGAAGGGATTCCACTCCCTCAGTGTCCCGCAGGTGTGCGACCATACTCAGTGCATCATGCAGTCAATGCTCGGTATCCTGGCAGTAGCCATGATGCCTTCATTCTGCGGCAGTCCGCTGTACCATCAGCATTTGAGCCACCACGACAAACCAGAGGGTGGCTACTGGGCGACGAGGGCTATCCGCTGACCACCTGGCTGATGACTCCGCTGCTCAACACACGCACACATGGGCAGCATGCATATAACGAAAGCCATGCTGCACACAGAATCTGATAGAGCAGACCATTGGCGTCCTTAAACAATGCTTCTGCTGCCTGGACCCCTCTGGAGGAGTCCTACAGTACTCACCAGAGCGCGTCTCAAGATTTGTTGTGGTCTGCTGCATGCTCCACAACCTCGCCATCATGAGGGCACAGCCCTTACCACCAAGCATACGACGACCAGCTGAGGAGGAGGAGGAGGAAGAGGTAGAGGAGGAGGAGGAAGCGGAAGGGAGGAGGCAACCCAAACAGCTCCTTTCTACCCAGGCTGTCTGTGATTGAATCATCCGATTGTGGTACCAGTGAACGCAACCCCAATTCCCCATTCAATAATAGTTCCACACCTTACCGTCCCTCTGTTACTGACCATCACAGCATCCTCTTGGCCACAATGCGACAATAAAAGCCACCACAAAACAAATATTCCAAACAAAATTAATAAATTTTTAAGTATTCAATTAACATTACAATATCAATGAATCACCCTTGTGCATTCCCTTAGTGCCTGTCGTTCATGAGCCCTTTCCTACTCTGGTGCTCCTCTGCAGTGCTCCTCCAGTGGTTGCAGCATGGCTGGTGGAAGGCTGCTGACTTTCAGTGGGTGAAGCTGCAGATAGCCTTGCAGGATGACCTCGAGCAGCTTTGGGCCTAGTAGGCCCTGCTGTAGACTGCACCACCTCGGCACGAGTGGCAGCAGTCTGGGCTGGCTGGCTGACAGGCAACAGCAAGGGCACTGACGGAGTGGCAGTGGTGAGAGAATGAATTTTGTCATCCTGAGAGAGGACAGCAGGTTCGTGCTCCACGGTGACACTGCCACTCCCCCGGGGCGGAGCCTCAGCAATCCTAGTAATCTGTTGGAGGACAGACTGCTGGACTGCTGTGACACCCTGCAAGCCCTTTTCAACACTGATAAACCCAGCCATGATGGCAGCAGTCTGTGCTTGAGCTGGCAGCAAGCTGAGCTTGCATGACTTCAGTCTGAGCTTCCATTGCAGCACTCAGACATTGGGTGGCTTCTGCTTGTGCTGCAATGGAAGCTCAGACATCGGCCATCAGACGCTGCATGATGGTTGGGTCCACAAGTGCGCGAATGTATCTGCCCAACCCTTCCACACTGGAAAGGATGGGCTCCAAGCTCTGAGCAAAGGGGGCGTGAAAGCAAGAGGAGCTTGCTTACACCATCTGCAGCTGGTAAGTCAGAAGAGATTGTGGGATGAGGGGGAAGTGGGATGTGAGAAGGAGGATTAGGTATGAGCATGCCATCATCTTCAATGCTTTCAGCCCTGCCGCTGGCCACGGCCTCAGTCACAGCCACTCCAATTATGGCGAGCACTATCTCCTCGAGTGGGGTCAACATATGGAGGCGTGCCTGCCCCCTGCAGTTAGCTGCAGCTGCCTACGATTGTGCGCCATCTTGTCCTGCAAGAGAGAGGGAATTGTGTCAGTGAGTGTGGTTCACTATGTTTGGCTGAGGTGGCTATCATGATTGAATAGCTGGCAGTGTGGGCAAGCTATGAGATGTGGGTGTGAGGCTTGCAGCAGTGGTACGTGTGTGAGGGTGAAATGGAGCATATGAATGTGGGATATGAGTCGTGATTGATAGACCATGTTGTTAGGTGAGTAATGGGGGTGTGGTGAATTGAGCAGTGTGTGAGGCTAGTGGTGCAGTTGATGGAATATGGCATTTGAAGATGAATTCACTAACCATGACCACTTGTGTGAAGTCATTAAATTTCTTCCTGCATCCAAGTCCTCGGGGCTACACTGCTTGAATTGACAGTGATGGCTATCTGCTCCCATTCCCTTCACAGTGCCTGTCTGGAGGGCCTCCTGGCCCTCTGTGGATAGAGGACCTCTCTCCTCCTGTCCACCTCCTGCACCAGGGCCTCAAAGTGCTGCATGCGAAAATCTGCGAGCCCTCTCTCTGCCATTTTGCGCCATCTTCACTCTTCCTGTAGGTCACACACCCCTCTACAACAACTTCCAGTACCTGCTCCAGCCAGAATACACCTCCCCTTTAAGAGGTGCAGGCTAGCTTTAATTGGTGCTAGCTTCACATGAACTTGGGTCTCCTGCTGAGTGTGCAACCACTCAGCAGCGCGTTTAGCTGCACACCACGATCATTATAATTAGCGGGCAGCACCAATTTTGCGTGCTGCCTGCATTACATTGAACGGGTGCGGGTTAATCGCACACCACAATCCCCGTGCCCGGTTTCGGAGCTATCCAAGTGCTTGCCTTAGCTTTTTATCTGAGACTTGGGTTCATATCCCGCCCTGTCCATCCTATATGAATTGAATTTGGCCAAACCAATAGATAGTGGTCACAAGCCCGTCTGAAAATACTGCTGATAATTTTTCAATATATTGACACTGGAACAGGAAACTCATTCAAAGAGGTAAATTCAAAGGCAACTGTGCACAGATAGTATGTAAAACAATTCCTATTGTAGTACGTTGAAAAAGTTCAAACGTGGGTGGCACTTCACATGTTACTGGTGGCTGCAGTCCAAGTAACTTGCCTTTCTGTTTATCTCATGAAGTCAGTTTTCTTTCAGCAAGACTAGCAATTTTGTTTCTTGATAGGCTCCACTGAAAGAAAATGAGAAATAAATGATTTCTTTTCATCAGGAATACTCTGGAATAAAACCATTGTAGAATCTGATCATTGTGTATCATCTGATGCCACAAGAATGTTCTCATGATTACATCTTTGAAGGTATTGGGGTTGAAAGAAATTTTTGTCGGTGATATCAGCAGATAAATGTTTCTGTGATAGTCCTTTGTCTATGATTTTAGTCAGGGTAGTAAACAACAACAGCTTGCATTTATATATCGCCTTTACGTAGTAAAATGTCCCAAGGCGCTTCACAGGCATGTAATCAGACAAAAAAATTGACACCGTCAGGTGACCGAAAGTCAGGTGATCAAAAGCTTGGTCAAAGAGGTAGGTTTTAAGGAATGTCTTAAAAGGAGAGAGGGGTGGAGAGGTTTAGGGAGGGAATTCCAGAGCTTAGGGCCTAGGCAGCTGAAGCCATGGCCACCAGTGATGGGCGATGGAAGTCGGGGAAGCACAAGAGGCCAGAATTGGAGGAACGCAGAGTTTTCGGAGGGTTGTAGGATTGGAGGAGGTTACAGAGATAGGGAGAGGTCAGGCCGTGGATGGATTTGAACACTAGGATGAGAATTTTAAAATGGAGGCGTTCGGGGACTGGGAGCCAATATAGTTCAGCGAGCACAGGGCTGATGGATGAATGGGACTTGGTGCGGGTTAGGATACCCATTTAAAATAATGCCAGTGTCAAAATAGCGAACAAATGAATATCATATGTACGTGTTAGGGAATGGATCTGCTTGTATCAGTACCAGTGATTTTCAGGCTGCTGTTTGTATCTGTATCAATAATTGGAACATTGATTGTGAATGTGAAACCTGCCATCCTCACAGAGCTTGACATTTTTCCACAGCTATGGAAAACACGTGCAGCACTTTAAGGTTCTTCGCGATAAAGAAGGCAAATATTACTTGTGGGAAGAGAAGTTTCACTCCCTGAATGAGCTGGTAGACTTTTATAGGACCACAACAATTGCAAAGAAGCAACAGATTTTCCTGAGAGATACGAAACCTGATGAAGAGGTATGTTGATTGCAGAATGTGTTGCGTGGGATTTGGGGGGTGGGGGGAGGGGCTATATTTTTCCTGAAACCAACTTTATATATTTAATTCTATATGTATTCTTACAGGTTCTATCCTAGGACCTTAAAACTATGGAACACCTTACCTGCTTATGTCTCTGCTTGCCCCCTGCAATCTTTAGACTTTTAAAGCACAACCTTGGCATCGCCTAATCAATAGATCCTGCATTGACCTCATTTTCTCCTCTATTTATTTCAACCTTGATGGTTGACAGCACTAAATAATACCAGTCCCTGGTAACCTCTTTTGCCACGAGTGTGTGCAAGTATCTCCAGTGCAGCGCAAGTCTCTCTGCCTGGTGTTCTTGCTTGTAGTGCAGGGCGCGTGCTTTCTTCTTTCTGCTTCTTTGAGGGATGCAATGGCTGCCTGTCTGGTCATAGCATTTTGTTCAGGCAAGTCTTATTGCTGTAATATTCTGAGAGAGAGATAAAGAGAGAGAGAGAGACCAGCACAGATTCTGGGTATGAAGTGTGCGAGGGTATGTCAGTTTTTTCCCCTAGCTGTCAATCAGACTCCATCAGGCTTAATTTCTTCAGATTCTGTCTTTCCTTAGTCAACTTTTCCAATAAATTCCATTATTCCAGACAACTCATTGAAGCCAATATTTTCCAAAGTCTTTGTTGAAACCCTATTTAAGTCAGCAAACTAAATCTTATGAGTGTTTATTTTTTCAGTCCTGTGTGCTACAATGGTTCTGTTCTGATGTACAATACACTTTGCTCTTAGTTTATGTATTTATTTGGCAATGGTATTACACTACAGGATTTCCATCCAGACCAATGTATGGTACAATAGACTAGCTCCTACAATTGTCTAATGGATAGAGGCATTATCTTGTGTATAATCATAGAGCACAGAAGGAGACTATTCAACCCATCATGCCTGTGCTGGCTCTTTGAAAGAGCGATCCAATTAGTCTCACTCCTGGGCTCTTTCCCCATAGCCCTGCAAATGTTTCCTTTTCAAGTATTTATCCAATTCCCTTTTGTAAGTCACTATTGAATCTGCTTTCACCACCCTTTCAGGCAGTGCCTTCCAGATCATAACAACTCGCTGTGTAAAAAAAAATCTCCTCATCTCCCCTCTGGATCTTTAGCACTAACCTATCTGCAATTCTAACCTCTACAACCCAGTACCCCATTTGGCAATTACAGTGGGATGTCCTACACCACTCCAGTGTTGAATTATTTAGAAGACTAAATCTTGCACTTTTAATCTCAGGGTGTTTTAACCCAATCACTCTTGCGCTTTAGTTACAGAAGCCCGGACATGTCCAGGCGTGCTTCGACTTTACTCCCCAAGATTCTACGGAGCTGTGCTTTTACCGAGGCGACATCATTGAAGTTATGGAGAGCGTGGACCCGAACTGGTGGAAAGGAAGGTGCAGAGGTCGCATTGGCTTTTTCCCACGAAACTATGTTCAACCGATGGTCCAGTAACTCTCGACAGCAGCTGAGTCTGAACGTGGCTGGAGAGACCAGGCTTTTCATACTTGCCTCTTCTGTTTTAACGTCAAACCTGATTCTTGCAACAGCGGCCACACTTCAAATGTACTTCATTGGCTGTAAAGCGCTTTGGGACGTCCTGAGTTCGCGAAAGGCGCTGTTTTAACGTCAAACCTGTGTATAGATGCACATTCTTTCTTTCTTGACTTAAGCACAAAACTACAAATAGTTGGACCATGTGTTTCTTTTTCTGACTATTATTGTGAAACTTTGTGCGTGACTTTATTTGCTTTGCCCTTGGATCATTGCAACCTCATTTTAATACAGAATCTAACATAAATCCTGAGAAATTAGCTAGTGGTCCGAGGAAATACAAAACCTCAGTGGTTGTCAACTTTGCAATGCATGTTTCATATTATTGACAGCATTTCTCCTATTTTGTATGTATAATTAGAGGTCTGTTGTCAAAAAGAGACAATTAAAAAAAAATCTAATTTTGTTCATATTAAACAAGAGGACGTCTTAGTTTTGAATGAAACAAATAAAATGTACAGTGCCCCAATTTTTTGTCTTTTCTCTTGCTTGTCTGGGATGTTAATTCAGGGTGTTTTGTCTCTTAAAATCACCCTGTAAAAAGGATTAAACTGCGAAGAGTTGCTTGTGTGGCCTGTTAAACTGCTGTCGTACACACCCAGGCACAGTCTCTGAGAAAGTAGCAAGTCTGCTTGCAATGCAGTAAATTTTAGCTTTGACTGATGCGGGGAAACCGGTGGAGCCAAAAGCAGCTTTAGAACTGACAGAATAAGATAAATCCCATGCATTTTTGAACTCAAAAATATCAATTATCCTCTGCAGAAGGCAGAAGATGTCACTTTGAGTGATAAGTGCAATTAGATGTGTTATGCATTCATTTCAATTTCAAACTGGAGATATCCAGTTCCTTCACTAAAAATGAATGTAGTTTTTTTTTCACCTTTTTTGTTCAGCCAGCAAGTACCCATCACGTGATTGTCTACGCCAAGTAACAATCACAAAACTCAGTGGCCTGGAAATTGGTTCACTGGGGGAACGATCCCTGCACCGGAGTGTGTAGGCCCGATGCCCATTCGAGATTGGGTCTCGGGCCTAATATAAATGACACTGGCGAGCTGCGGCCGTATGTGGAGGGGAGGGGGTGATCGGGAGGTAGGGTTGCCAACTCTCCAGGATTGGCCTGGAGTCTCCAGGAATTGAAGATTATTCTCCAGGACACCGTGCAAGCAACCCAGGAGAAAAATCATAGGGGCATTTAAAAAAATTGCCTGTTTTTTCATTTTCTTTGAACACATTTGTGTATTAGTTATAAAAAATATTGGAGATGGGAAAAAACGGCTGTTTGACAGACAACCATGAATCATCCAATCGGGTAATGAAGAGGGTGTTTTCTTTTCAATTGGCTGGGAAGGCGGGCGCCAATGAGGATGGATGTTTCGGATGGCCAATGGCTGGGAGTGTGGGGGTGGGCAGTTGGAGGCAGGAGGTCATGTGATGAAATCTCCTGGAATACGTTCCACCATTGGGGAGGGGAAGCAATCTAGAGGGGTAGGGCAATCGAGAGAGTGGGGACGGGGGTGATCGGAAGTGGAGGAGGTGATCAGGGGGGGAGCGGGGAGATCAAGAAGGAGGGAAACGGGAGCTAGCAACGGTCTTCAGTAAGTGTTGGCTGCTCGAGGAACTCCGGCTCCATGTTGATGAGCTGGAGTCCGAGCTTCAAACACTGCGACACATCAGGGAGGGGGAGAGTTACCTGGACGCTGTGTTCCAGGAGGTAGTCACACCAATTAGATTAACTAATTCAGATGTAGCCCGTGATCAGGGACAGGAGGGTGTGACTACGAGTGAGGCAGGTACGGGGATCCAGGAGGTAGTGTTGGAGGAGCCGCAGCCCTTGCTCTTGTCCAACAGGTTCGAGGCTCTTACTCCCTGTGAGGACGGGAGCAGGGACTGCAGGGAGGATGAGCAACCTGGCCACAGCACTGTGGTAAGGGGAGCCATTCAAGTGGGGGGAGTAAAAGAAATGTTGTAGTGGTAGGGGATAGTATCATTAAGGGGATAGATAGGGTTCTTTGCAGCCGAGAGCGAGAGTCCTGAAGGCTATGTTGCCTGCCCGGTGCCAGGGTTAAGGACATCTCCTCTGGGCTAGAGAGAAACTTGGAGTGGGAGGGGGAAGATCCAGTTGTCGTGGTCCATGTTGGTACCAATGACATAGATAGGACAAGGAATGAGGTTCTGCTGAGGGAGTATGAGCAGCTAGGGGCCAAATTAAAAAACAGAACCTCTAGGGTAGTAATCTCTGGATTACTATCTGAGCCACGAGCAAATTTGGCTAGGGTAAATAAAATCAGAGAGTTAAATGCGTGGCTCAAAGACTGGTGTGGGAGAAATGGGTTTTGCTTCCTGGGACACTGGCACCAGTACTGGGACAGGAGAGAGCTGTTCCGTTGGGACGGACTTCACTTGGCCAGTGCTGGGACTAGAGTCCTGGCGAATCGAATAACTAGGGCTGTAGAGAGGGCTTTAAACTAATTAGTGGGGGGGAGGTTTCAAGAGAGCAAAAAATAAAAATGTCAGCGGAGAAGGCAATAGAGCAAAGTAGCAGTGGGGTAATTAAAAACCAGAGCGTGTCAGGAAGGGACAGAATATATAAAGATAAAGGTAAAGTAGTAAAGGGGGTAAAAGCAGGAATAAATTGTCACAAAACATATTTAAAAGTTCTTTATCTGAATGCACGCAGCATTCGTAACAAAATAGACGAGTTGACGGTACAAATAACTACGTATGGGTATGATCTTGTGGCCATTACAGAAACATGGCTGCAGGGTGACAACGACTGGGAATTAAATATGCCAAGGTATTTAACAATCAGGAAGGACAGGCAGGAAGGAAGAGGAGGTGGGGTAGCTATGTTAATAAAGGAAGGAATCACTGTATTACAGAGAAATGATATTGGGTCAAAGGATCAGGATAATGAAACAGTTTGGGTGGAGATAAGGAATAATAAAGGGAAAAAAACACTAGTGGGAGTAGTATATAGGCCTCCTAATAGTTGCAACTCTGCTGGAAGAAGTATTAATCAGGAAATAGTTGGGGCATGTAATAAGGGAACAGCTATAATTATGGGGGATTTTAACTATCATATTAACTGGACAAATCAAATTGGGCAGGGCAGCCTTGAGGAAGAGTTTATTGAGTGTATTAGGGATGGATTTCTTGAGCAGTATGTAACTGATCCTACAAGGGGGCAAGCAACCTTGGACCTGGTCCTGTGTAATGAGTCAGGATTAATTAATAATGTCCTAGTTAAGGATCCCCTTCGAATGAGTGACCATAACATGGTTGAATTCCATGTCCAATTAGAGGGTGAGAAGGTTGGTTCTCAGACAAGCGTACTGAGCTTGAATAAAGGAGACTATGATGGTATGAGAGCGGAATTGATTAAAGTGGACTGGGAAAATAGATTTAAGGGTAAGACGGTACATGAGCAGTGGTGTTCATTTAAGGAGTTATTTTACAACTTTCAAAAAATATATATTCCACTGAGGAAAAAAGGGTGTAAAAGAAATGACAGCCATCCGTGGCTAAGTAAAGAAATTAAGGATAGTATCCAACTAAAAACAAGGACATATAAGGTAGCCAAACTTAGTGGGAGGATAGAAGATTGGGAAGTCTTCAAAAGACAGCAAAAAGTAACTAAAGGATTGATTAAGAAAGGGAAGATAGATTATGAAAATAAATTAGCAAAAAATATAAAAACAGATAGCAAGAGTTTCTATAGTTATATAAAAAGAAAAAGGGTGGCTAAGGCAAACGTAGGTCCCTTAGAGGATGAGACCGGGAAATTAATGGTGGGAAACATGGAGATGGCAAAAATGCTGAACAAATATTTTGTTTCAGTCTTTACGGTAGAGGACACTAAGAATATCCCAACACTGGACAAACAGGGGGCTCTAGGGGGGGAGGAGCTAAATACGATTAAAATCACTAAGGAATTGGTACTCAGTAAAATAATGGGACTCAAGGCGGATAAATCCCCTGGACCTGATGGCTTACATCCTAGGGTCTTGAGGGAAGTGGCAGTAGGGATTGTGGATGCTTTGGTAATAATTTTCCAAAATTCCCTGGACTCAGCAAAGGTCCCGGCAGATTGGAAAACTGCTAATGTAACACCCTTATTTAAAAAGGGTAGTAGGCAGAAGGCTGGAAATTATAGACCAGTTAGTCTAACATCTGTGGTGGGTAAAATTTTGGAGTCTATTATTAAGGAGACAGTAACGGAACATTTAGATAAACATAATTTAATAGGACATAGTCAGCATGGCTTTATGAAGGGGAAGTCATGTCTGACAAATTTGCTTGAGTTCTTTGAGGACATAACGTACAGGGTGGATAAAGGGGAACCAATGGACGTAGTGTATTTAGACTTCCAGAAAGCATTCGACAAGGTGCCACATAAAAGATTATTGCTCAAGATAAAAAATCACTGGATTGGGGGGAATATTCTGGCATGGGTGGAGGATTGGTTATCTAACAGGAAGCAGAGAGTTGGGATAAATGGTTCATTCTCGGACTGGCAACCAGTAGCCAGTGGTGTTCCGCAGGGGTCGGTGCTGGGTCCCCAACTCTTTACAATCTATATTAACGATTTGGAGGAGGGGACCGAGTGTAACATATCAAAGTTTGCAGATGATACAAAGATGGGAGGGAAAGTAGAGAGTGAGGAGGACATAAAAAACCTACAAGGGGATATAGACAAGCTGGGTGAGTGGGCGGAGATTTGGCAGATGCAATACAATATTGGAAAATGTGAGGTTATGCACTTTGGCAGGAAAAATCAGAGAGCAAGTTATTATCTTAATGGCGAGAAACTGGAAAGTACTGCAGTACAAAGGGATCTGGGGGTCCTAGTGCAAGAAAATCAAAAAGTTAGTATGCAGGTGCAGCAGGTGATCAAGAAGGCCAACGGAATGTTGGCTTTTATTGCTAAGGGGATAGATTATAAAAACAGGGAGGTATTGCTGCAGTTATATAAGGTATTGGTGAGACCACATCTGGAATACTGCATACAGTTTTGGTGTCCATACTTAAGAAAAGACATACTTGCTCTCGAGGCAGTGCAAAGAAGGTTCACTCGGTTGGTCCCCGGAATGAGGGGGTTGACATATGAGGAGAGGTTGAGTAGATTGGGACTCTACTCATTGTAGTTCAGAAGAGTGAGAGGCGATCTTATTGAAACATATAAGATTGTGAAAGGGCTTGATCGGGTGGATGCGGTAAGGATGTTCCCAAGGATGGGTGAAACTAGAACTAGGGGGCATAATCTTAGAATAAAGGGCTGCTCTTTCAAAACTGAGATGAGGAGAAACTTCTTCACTCAGAGGGTAATAGGTCTGTGGAATTTGCTGCCCCAGGAAGCTGTGGAAGCTACATCATTAAATAAATTTAAAACAGAAATAGACAGTTTCCTAGAAGTAAAGGGAATTAGGGGTTACGGGGAGCGGGCAGGAAATTGGACATGAGGCTGAGTTCGGATCGGTCGAGGCCCTGTAGGTGGCGTTGCGGGCCCAGGGGCTGAGTGGCCGGGTCCTGCTCCTACTTCTTGTGTTCCTTAGATTTGAGGTGAGGATCAGATCAGCCATGATCTCATTGAATGGCGGAGCAGGCTCGAAGGGCCGATTGGCCTACTCCTGCTCCTATTTCTTATGTTCTTATGTTCTTATGTTCAGCACTGCAGTGGAGCCGGGAGCATACATTCAGGCAAGTATTTTTTTTAACTTTTTGGTAGTGGCTGCCAACGATCCGGTACCTGTTCTGCCGATTAGGCCGCAGGTAGACCTGGTTTTCTTTTGGCAGCCCAATTTCGAGGAGGGGGCCTCAACCAGGCGTTAGGCCCCTTATCTGCATATGCAAAGGGCCGAGTGCCTGTTTCAAGCGCGGGCCCTGGACACACCTTTTTCTGCCTTTACCAATATGGCGGGCGGTGCAGGATGTGCTATATTGGACACTCTGGAGCCTGTTTCACGCCTGTAAAATGGGCACAGCATCAACCAACTCTAGTCCGCTGAATTAATATTTGCTCATCACCCTGCAAAATGGCTAATGACAAAAGGATGCTTTATAAACCAATTTCAATAGTGAAAGGTTCTACTAGTTTTAATAGTTAGCTAAGCAAGCGGTTAGTTAATCCTGACATTAATGTACTCATGGACCTGGATTTCTTGAACAAAAGCTGATTTTAATAATTGCACATAGGTCACCCGCGTCACACCATAACAGTAAGACCAAAACTACAAAAGCTGGAAATCTGAAATAAAAACAGTAAATAGGACACACACCTGAAATGTCAGTACTCTGTCTTCTGCTGTGTATTTCCAGAATTTTCCATCTGTATTTCACACCCTGACAGGTTTTCTTGTTAGTGTTTTCCAATTAAAACTATTTATCAATTGCCAGTGTGTGAGAATAACCAACTCAGGGACTCAAAGTTGTATGTAGAGTACAACAACAACAACTTGCATTTATATAGCACCTTTAACGTAGTAAAACGTCCCAAGGTGCTGCACAGGAGCGATGATCAAACAAAATTTGATACCGAGCCAAGGACAGGTGGCCAAAAGCTTGGTCAAAGACGGAGATTTTAAAGGAGGAGGGAGAGCTGGAGAGGTTTAGGGAGGGAATTCCAGAGCTCAGGGCCGAGGCAGCTGAAGGCACGGCCGCCAATAGTGGAGCGATGAAAATCAGAGATACGCAAGAGGGCAGAATTGGAGGAGCGCAGAGATCTTGAAGGGTTGCAGGGCTGGAGGAGGTTACAGAGATGGGGAGTAAAGCAAAAGTAACACACTGCTCACACAATTTGGGGGATTTTCCTCAGGAGAGGGGACCTAGCAAAAATCAATTGTTCTGCATATTCCATTGAACATGCCATTGTATACATCACACATCACAACATCTATCGTTCGGGCTTGTTTCAGATGTACAGTAATCTCCTTTTTCAAGCAAAGTACGCATACAGGAAAATGTTCACACACATGAGAATGATTGCATTTATACAACACACTCGGGACCAGAATGGGTTCTCATAGATATCAGCAACGTTGCATTGTACGGGCTTGTTGTCTCTGTTTATCTTCGTACTACAGAACAAGTTAGTCCACGACCATTTCTGTTGTATCATCTCCTCAGCACCTAATGCACAAAGAAAAGGATAATTTAATTAGTAAATAATGTGGGAAAGACAAAGATTACAGACAGGAGAGATAGTAAATAAGTAATAAAATTGAAGGAGTTTATATAATCTGATATTATTTGGAAACAGGATCTAACTCTTGTCTCTTCCTACCTCACCGAGGTATTAGGTGAATGTAAAAGTTCCCATAGCACTATTTTGAAGACGAGCAGGGGAGTTCTCCCTGGTGTCCTGGCCAATATTTATCCCTCAACCAACATAACTGAAACAGATGATCTGGTTAATATCTCATTGCTGTTTGTGGGAACTTGCTGTGTGCAAATTGGCTGCCACATTTCCTACAGTACAACAGTGACTACACTTCCAAAGTAATTCATTTGCTGTAAAGTGTTTTAAGATGTCTTCGGTCGTGGGGAAAATGCTAGAGTCCATTATAAAAGATGTAATAGCTGAGCACTTGGAAAACAGTGACAGGATCGGACAAAGTCAACATGGATTTACAAAAGGTAAATCATGCTTGACTAATCTACTGGAATTTTTTGAGGATGTAACTGGTAGAATAGATAAGGGAGAACCAGTGGATGTGGTGTATTTGGACTTTCAGAAGGCTTTCGATAAGGTCCCGCATAAGAGATTAGCGTGCAAAGTTAAAGCACATGGGATTGGGGGTAAGGTACTGACTTGGATAGAGAACTGGTTGGCAGACAAGAAGCAAAGAGTTGGAATAAACGGGTCCTTTTCTGAGTGGCAGGCAGTGACTAGTGGGGTACCGCAGGGATCGGTGCTAGGACACCAGCTATTCACAATATATATTAATGATCTAGACGAGGGAACTAGATGTAATATCTCCAAGTTTGCAGACGACACAAAGCTGGGTGGGCGTGTGTGCTGTGAGGAGGATGCAGAGAAACTCCAGTATGATTTGGACAGGTTGGGTGATTGGGCAGATGCATGGCAGATGCAGTATAATGTGGATAAATGCGAGGTTATCCACTTTGGTGGCAAAAACAGGAAGACAGATTATTATCTGAACGGCAATAGATTGGGAAAAGGGGAAGTGCAACGAGACCTTGGTGTCCTTGTGCACCAGTCACTGAAGGTAAGCATGCAGGTGCAGCAGGCGGTTAAGAAGGCAAATGGTATGTTGGCCTTCATAGCGAGAGGATTTGAGTACAGGAGCAAGGATGTCTTGCTGCAGTTGTACAGGGCCTTGGTGAGACCACACCTTGAGTATTGTGTGCAGTTTTGGTCGCCTTATCTGAGAAAGGATGTTCTTGCCATGGAGGGAGTGCAGCGAAGATTCACCAGACTGATACCTGGGATGGCAGGAATGACGTAAGAAGAGAGATTGGGTCGATTAGGCTTATATTCGCTAGAGTTTAGAAGAATGAGAGGGAATCTCATTGAAACTTATAAAATTCTAACAGGACTAGACAGACTAGATGCAGGAAGGATGTTCCCGATGGCGGGGGAGTCCAGAACCAGGGGTCACAGTCTAAGGATAAGGGGTAAGCCATTTAGGACTGAGATGAGGAGGAATTTCTTCACCCAGAGAGTGGTGAACCTGTGGAATTCTCTACCACAGAAGGCAGTTGAGGCCAATTCATTAAATATATTCAAGAAGGAGTTAGATATATTTCTTAAGGCTAAAGGGATCAAGGGATATGGGGAGAAAGCAGGGACAGGGTACTGAATTTGGATGATCAGCCATGATCACATTAAATGGTGGACAGGCTCAAGGGGCTGAATGGCCTACTCCTGCTCCTATCTTCTATGTTTCTATGTTTCTATGGGCCAAAAATTGATCCCGCTGCGCGAGAGTACGCACTGCGTACTCTCGCGTATTCTCTCTCCAATTGCCGGTTTTCTGCATGCACTGCGCATGCGCTGAAAACCGGCACTTGGTCTTTGGAAAAGGGGGCGGTTCCTCGGTGCACCGCGTGCGCGCTACAGGCTGCGCGCACGCTGTGCACTTAGTGCTTTGGACACGCAGGTAAGGACGGAAGATTTTAGAAACGAAAAAAGGAGGAGTAAGACCCACTTTTAACAAGGTAAGTAGTGAATTAAGTATTATTTTGAATTTTTTTAAACAGGTATATCTTTTTTAGAGACTTTAAAGACAGCAAAGTTTATTTTTATAACTTTTTAAAAGATTTTAAATTTTTTCAAAAATTTAATTTTTTATTTAAAATGGTTAATTTATTTAACTATACTTATTTTATTAATGTGATGGTTTTTAAAAAAAATTTAATTGTGGTTTAGCTGTTATTTTGGGTGTGTGTAAGATTCATAGCTTTCACAGCACGTATGTGAAACTTATGAATGGAAGATGGTGTGCTGCCATTGGCTCTAACTGAGTCACATGATCCCACAGCTCGCACGAATTCACTACGCCGGTGGGATACGCAAGCACTGCCCAGCTGATGTCTAGAACATCAAGTTCGTGCGAGCTGGATCTGAAAAAGCCAACGCGGAGTGAGAGATCGCGCCTGCTCCTTACCCCCGCGGGAACAGAGCGAGATCAATTTCTGGGCCTATGTCTTGAGGTCCTGAAAGGCACTATATAAATACAAGACTTTCTTTCTTAACATGAGCAGTTGAGGAGCACAGTTCCCACAATGTCCATCCTATATGAAATGAATTTGGCTAACCCAATGCATAGTGGTCACAAGTCTATATGAAAATACTGCTGATAATTTTTTCAATATATTGGTACTAGAACAGGAAACTCATTCAATGAGGTTCAGTACAAGGAATAACATAAGGGTTTCATTATGTATTTCAATGTCAGATTACGTGTGGTGTAGTAGCATAAAAGGGGAGAGAAGATAAATGTCATGAACAAGCTGCAGCTGGCACCTGCTCTCCTATCCCGTCTCTCACTTCTTCTTTAGCTTGCCTGCCTACGGATCTCCAGAGCTTCCTCTTTATATGGGGCCAAAGATCAGAGGTGGGGTGGGGGCGTCCCGCCGGGTGGGGGACGTCCCACTGCAACTGGTGTTTTTCTACCAATGCTTATGGGCTGTTTTCTCCATTAAGATGTCGTGAGAATGCCCTCTGGTTGCCGTGAGACGTAATCCCACCCAGCTGTCAGCAGGCAAATCATTAGGGGTGACAGCAGATACATTTTTTTTAATTCATTCCTGGGATGTGGGCGTCGCTGGCAAGGCCAGCATTTATTGCCCATCCCTAATTGCCCTTGAGAAGGTGGTGGTGAGCCACATGAAACAAGTAAGTACATTTCGTGTAAGGCTTTTAATGGTTCCATTCATGTAAGGCAGTGAATGAAAGGACAACTGCAGCTGAAACAAGTGGTGTGAAGAGTCCTGGAGGACCTCCTGTGCATGGATGATAAACTGATGAAGTATCTCAATACAGTTGGGGAAAAAGTGGTTGTAACTGTTAAACCTGCTTATTACAGTGCATTTGTAGAAGGTGCAACTGTCTCCACTTACCTTGGCTGCCCTGGTGAGGTAATTGAACTGCTTGTGGTGAAGAGAAATCTATTTCAAACATCCCTGGCAACAAGAAGAACTTTAATACAATAGAGAACTTTTAATGATGGCTATACTGCTTTGGAATATAAGTTGAGGACAGAGAGTGTGGAGGAGCATTTGTAACAGACATTACTCAGATAAAAGAAGCATTGTGGCCCAGGGACAGGTCTGGAGTTGCTATGTAACAGTGGAACTGACCAGCACTGTCTTGAGATAAGACCCTCATTAATCTGCAACAAGTGACATGCATGATGAAGTAACACAACTAAACTTTGAACCAATCACGAACAAAAAGGAAGGAAGCTATGCTTGCATGAGCCAATGATTGAGATATACACGTGAATGCCACATGAAGAATCGGAGCAGAAAGAAGTATAAGAACTGACACAAGATGTCGTTTTTTACTGCAGTCGGCGACGACAAAGGTGTCCTGGTCTAAAGAAGAGAAGACGTCTAAAGAATTCAACGGACTTCAGGTGAGCATTGGTTTGGTCAATCAGGCACTTGAAGACCCCGGGGCAGGTCTAGTTATGATTCTTATTTAATCAGTGTGCTAGTGGTTAAATAAAAGATCTCTGTGAGAGAGATAGTGTATGCGTGTATTTCTGTTAAAGTGATTCAGGTTTCAGGTCTATGAACCCTACTTTAACACCTAACGTGGGAGGTGTGAAAGTTGTAAACAATTACCAGGTGGGGGTGATAGAGGTGGCACTTACTGCCATGGCCACCTCCTTCTGCTGTACCTGTGCAGTTCTATTCGATGGGCACCTCATGTCCAAACAGGTGCTCCTTCCTCTGTCTTACTGGGGGCCAGCATTCCTCCAACGAAGACACTGTGAAGCTTTGGGGCTCTGTGCCCTGTAGACCTGCTCTCAGCAACACTCCTCCAACTGCAGTTGGAACTTGGAGCAAAGTTTTAATTCTCTGTCCCGGCCCCTTCGCTACAGCTGGTTAAATGCTCTTTATCAAGATTTATTTTGTTTGCTGTTGTGGCTTTCAAACCTATTTGTTGCATTACTGGTTCCACTGGCACTGCCCTCTGTTGAATTCCACCCAGATACGTCACTTGTTGTTTTCCCTTACTTTGAACCGTACATTGAATGATTTACACATTGAGCAACATTGTCAATGTTTGTTTGGGTTTAGCCACTGAGGGAAGCAGACTGAAAGGGAGGGCAGACAGCACAGAATCCCTCACAGCCTCGTGGGAACATAGCTACCAGCTCAGCAACAGTAAGGTGGGGAGATGTTTACTGAGGGTGTGATATTTTGGTACATACACCGCAATGTGCACTTTGGCAAGCAAGCAACTGAGGTCCAACTGCACGGGTGCAGGTTGTCATTGGTTGCACTTGAATACACGAACGAGGCTGATCCCAGCATCATCAGCAGAGCACCACGACATCACTCAACTGAGCCCCAACAATGTATCTGAGGAAAGTTCATGAGCACCAATGGCGACTGTCCCTTCCACTTGTTCCTCAAAATGCCGATGTTGCCCAAGGAACCTATTAGGAACAGGAGTAGGCCATTCAGCCCCTCGAGCCCGCCCCACCATTCAATTAGATCATGGCTGATTTGTATCTCAACTCCATTTACCTGCTTTTGTCCATATCCTTTGACACCCTTACCTAAAAAATCCATCGATCTCAGTCTTGAAAGCTCCAATTGTCCCCCAGCATTCACAGCCTTTTGGGGGAGAGAATTCCAGATTTCTACTATCCTTTGTGTGAAAAGGTGCTTCCTGATTTCACTCCTGAATGACCTAGCTCAACAAGAGGCAGATTTTCCTGTGCAGTTACGTTGGCTCCCCAGTGTATCTCCAGTAGGCCAGGAAATTGGCTGGGAGTCTCCATTATCTTGTGATTTCCACAACTGTTTCAGCAGATACAGTCATTATCAAAATTATTAAGGCACTTAACAATTGCCTAACAGGCCCCACACTGATTGGCGGTTATTGTGACAGTAACACGAGTGACACAGGGAATTAAATGGTCTCCCAGTGGAGAGCCAGGGCTGTATCGGGTTTTACCAGCTGATTATTTCCCTTATTAACGCCATTACCGGCAACAACTCTGGCAGCAGTGTGATTAGCCATTGATAACCATATAGTGATTTACACCACACAACTCATTCCAGGATACAGTTAAAATCCAATCTATTGAATCAGTAGAAGATTGCACCATATTGGTGAACTTTTCCATTATATCAATGGTCCCTCGTGATTTTCAGAACTCCCATTGATGCTGTATATGCCCGCGAGACAATAACAACAACTTGCATTTATATAGCATCGTTAATGTAGTAAAACATCCCAAGGCGCTTCACAGGCGTGTTATCAAACAAAATTTGATACCGAGCCATATAAGGTGATATTAGGGCAGGTGACAAAAAGCTTGGTCAGAGAGGTAGGTTTTAAGGAGCGTCTTAAAGGAGGAGAGAGAGGTGGAGAGGCGGAGAGGTGTAGGGAGGGAATTCCAGAGCTTAGGGCCTAGGCGACTGAAATAAATGTAACAGTAATGCACATAGATGTAAATCCTGCTTCCCTCCCCTTCAGAATACGCTTCAATTTCCTTCCCTCCTCTCCTGAAGGCAACAATGATTTCTATCAAGGTACAGTTGCACGGGTGGCGGCAGTCCTCACGTTCATCATGTCGATTAGTCGTGGCAGTGAGCCATTCAACCTTGAGAAGCATCGCAACTGAAACAGTTCTCACCCGACATGCAGATTTTCCAGCAGAGGCCATTGAACAGTAATCAGGAGTAGAAACCCTGGTTGATTTATCCCAACCCTCCCTCTCCCCCAGACACTAATACAGCACAGACTGGGACTTGAACCGGGAGGTTTTCTGGACTTTATGGCTCAGGATCGTATCGAGTGGTTCAGCTGCCCACCGAGCCATTGGGTGGATGGGGGAGTGGGGGGGGGGGTTCTTTCCATATCTCACAGAACGAGTGATGTCCCCTCAGACCTGTAAAACACTGAAAGGCTGAAATGATCATACCCTCTTTTCTGCTCTCCCAGGAGCGTCTCTCAGGAGATGTCTTTTGCAGGCATATGTCAGGTTGCCTTCTCTCTCGCGAAATTGTCCACCAGGTAACATTTTTCATCTGTGGAGCAAGTGTGAATATTTAGTGATGGTGGTTTACTTCAGATCTGACACGATTCTGCCTTCAAACATGACAGAGTTATTAAAACAAATAAAACGATACCCACCCATTATATTTAGTTAAACTCCATTGGAACATTTTGGTCCAAACAATATTGTTTTCTAGTCTGTAATAGGTTTATAGCAAGTACTTTAATTGGCGGAATAAGGGTATGAAGCACACTGAAAAACTTCTTTCTGTAAAACATACCCAAAGGTATATTCACACCCAAGGGTACAAAGGGTTTTTATTTGCCATGTGATTTTCTTGCTATTACACTAGCTTTACATACATAACACACTTTCATGTGTTACTGTGGGTGGTTCACAATCTTAGTTTGGTCAGGTGTGCTCATTTAAAGCATGGGCAACTCTGGCTAAAACCAAACCGAAATATCTGGAAGGCTGCATCAATCTCTCGATTCCTGAGCTTCAAACACGATATACTTTGTTGCTGTTGAAAGTAATTTAACTTTCAGTGAGAATTTAATGAATCATGCTCGATTTCTTTGTCCAGAGTAAACAGTGGGCCTGACCTATCCTACCTTCCTTTATAATGCCGCTCTTATTGTAGTTGGTTCAAGTCCGGCTCCCCGGAGAATCAACCCAATCTTCATTACTTCTCTTGGCAGGCTGAATCCCCCGTGTAAAGTCATTAGCCACAGTACATCGGGCTGGGTCATAGGGTTACCAACTCTGATTGGCCGTATTCCTGGAGTTTTCATCACATGACCTCCTGTTTCCAACCGCCCTGCCCAATCAAACAGCCTCTCTTCCCCCATCCCCAATATTTTTATAACTAATAAACAGAAGTGTTTAATGGAAAAAAAACGCATTTTTTAAAGCACCTATGATTTGTTTTCTTTTGGTTTGCTCACAGCAGTGTCAGGGATATTAATCTTTAATTCCTGGAGGCTCCAGGGCAATCCTGGAGGGTTGGCAACCCTACTGGGGTGCTCTCACCTCAGGGATATTTACATCACCTTTCACACATTCAACATTGTAGTTCTAATCACAGTCGCAATCCACTGTAGAAAGTTATAGGTTCGTGAATCTTGTTAGCTACATCATGCTCTGTGTAAGGAATATGCTTATGTAAGTATAGGTATATTATGTGGAATAGGCATAGTAAGCTTTTAAAATATATACCACATATTAAAGACTGATTTTGCAGTAGTTGTAATGGTTATACAAGGTCAGGCCTGGAATATAGGAGACATTATCTCATTAACTGCCCAGGAGAAGAGATAAACAGTAAATCAGTCGAAAGGCTGTAGGGAATAATTTGGTTTGAATAGAGGTTGTGTTATGAATGTGCTGGGAAGAGATAAGACTTCAATGCTACAGAGAACTAATGGGCACTCACATGCGGAATGTCCAGAGTCTAATGACCAATCTAAGACATCAAAAGCATGCACAACAAATGATAGCAGCTCACCTTAACACTAAACAAGCTTACGTGTCAACAGCATGTACACAGAACGTGATGACATATCATACCCGTATAACAATATTCTATAGTACCTCCAAATAAGCACAATAGGGATATATGACAAGATCCTATATAAACCCATATTATACCTTATTTCAACTTGATGGTGGCATAAAGATAGAACTGTTGATAAAGGGGTAGATTTTTAAGTTGGCACATCGGCGTAAAACTGGCATTATGGATCAGCTCGTTCTAGAAACCGTCCGCTTCTCAGTTCCTTGAAAAATCACTGGGTTTCTTTAACAGCAGTTTTAAACCCAGGTGGCAAGTTGAAAATCTACCCCGACATGTCTTTAGCAGAAGTTGGGGTGGCGGGCCGGTGGGGGTGGCGGGGGGGGGGTGGGGAACCCAGGTAACAACCATCTTTTCTGAACTAATGAAATGTGAAAAAAAAATTGCTCCAGCCTCCCGCAGCCAAAAAAAGGGGGAGAGTTACACTGGCGTAAACCATTCGAAAAGCAGAAGCTGTAACATACCTGACTTTCATTCAGAGGCTCTGTCAGCAGGCTGATTGTCACGACGATGAGAGCTGTCAGGGCGCACAGTATGACTGCAAAGTGGAGGTAGTGAACTTTCTTCAGTATTGACGGTCTTGGATCGTACACCCCACATCGCGGTGAGGGGTACACAAATTCCATGATCATTCTTGCCAGACCCACCGCTAGTCCGACCATTAGCCCCCAGAAGGCACCCTGGAAATGAGCAACTATTACTTACTGAGTCACATTGCCACTCATAGATCAAAAACTGAACACGCATAATTTGAGTTAATGGTGGACACTGCCCTGGTTTCCATTCTGATATCGCATTTGGACCATGGCTGGATCCGATCATTAGTACACAAGCCATTGAATCAGATGTCAGTCTTGGCTCAGTGGTAGCACTCTTGCCTCTGAGTCAGATGATTGGGGGTTCAAGTTCCACTCCAGAGACTTGAGCACATAATACAGATACTTCAGAGCAATATTGAGGGAGCAATGAGATAATGACCAGATAATCTGTTATTTTTAGTGATGTTAGTTGAGGAATAAATATTGTCCAGGGCACCAGAGAGAACTCCCCTGATCTTCTTCAAAATAGTGCCATGGAATCTTTTACGTCCACCTGAGAGAGCATACAGGGCCTTGGTTTAATATCTCATCGTAAAGATGGCACCTCCGATAGTGCTGCACTGGAGTGTCAGCCTGGATTATGTGCTCAAGTCTCTAGAGTGGAACTTGAACCTATGATTCTGACTCAGAGCTGGCAGAGGTACGATGGGCCGAATGGCCTCCTCCTGTGCTGTCTGAATCTATGATTGTAGAGTTGATGAGCAATGATAGAGAGGGAGATAAAATAAATAAAAGTACTGCTGAAGGATTTTTCTTCCAGTGTAAGATCACAAAGCAATAAGTGACATCTAAACGTTTTGCTTTACATTAAAAAAATAACTTGCATTTATATAGCGCCTTTAACATAGTAAAATGTTCCAAGGTGCTTCACAGGAACGTTATCAAACAAAATTTGACACCGAACCACATGAGGAGATATTAGGACAGGTGATCAAAAGCTTGGTCAAAGAGGTAGGTTTTAAGGAGCGTCTTAAAGGAGGAAAGAGAGGCGGAGAGGTTTAGAAAGACTTACATTTATATAGCACCTTTCACGACCACCGGACGTCTCAAAGTGCTTTACAGCCAATGAAGTACTTTTGGAGTGTAGTCACTGTTGTAATGTGGGAAACGCTGCAGCCAATTTGCACACAGCAAGCTCCCACAAACAGCAATGTGATAATGACCAGATAATCTGGGGTTTTTTGTTATATTGATGGAGGGATAAATATTGGCCAGGACACCGGGGATAACTCCCATGCTCTTCTTCGAAATAGTGCCACTTTTACGTCCACCTGAGAGAGCAGACGAGGCCTCGGTTTAACGTGTCATCCGAAAGACAGCACCTCTGACAGTGCAGCACTCCCTCAGCACTGCACTGGAGTGTCAGCCTAGATTTATGTGCTCAAGTCCCTGGAATGGGACTTGAACCCACAACCTTCTGACTCCAGAGGCAAATGTGCTATCCACTGAGCCACAGCTGACACTGGGAGGGAACTCAAGAGCTTAGGGCCTGGACAACTGAAGGCGATGTCTCAAATTACTTACAGGTTCATTAGCTCTTTTCCAAAAAACAGCAAGAACAAACACGGCAGTCACAGGAGGAGCTAAATAGCTGGTCACTGACTGAATGTAAACAAACAGTTGCCCACTGTTAGCGCTCTGTAATATTGGGATCCAGACCAAACTCACTGCGACCAGTATCACTGTCACAATCCTAAACAGAAAGAACAGGAAATGTGTGAGAAATTATCTGAACAGTTCAAGGCTGTTTTTACATCATCATCATTTTTTTTTTAAGGTGGAGGATATTGTAAATGCAAATTGGATCCAAAAGAATGTTACACTGACACAGTTTTATTAAGTTTCCGATTCACGCAGTGTGGTGCTGACTAGCCAGGACCAGTGCTCACTCTCTACTGAATTAGCTCATCTCAAAGGCATCTCAAAGGCAGGAAGTGAGCACTAAGAGCAATTGAGAGATTGAGGAGCACAGCAGAATCCAATTACCAGAGAACATCTTTATTTTATCAGCGGAACTACAAGAGGCCAACTTAGTGAGACTCTGATAGAGTGAGCTTGTGCTGAGATAGTAAGAGGGAGTTTGGCCTGAGTGAGAGTCCAGCACTGAGACAGTGCGTGCCTGAATCTACGAGAACAAGGCAGGGAAATGAGAAAATGAATGCTGTTAGTTCTTACAAATACGAACATACGAAAATGATGGGCAGGAAAAGACCAGCTGGTCCGTGAAGCCTGCCCCACATTCAGAATGTCTGCAGTATCAGGACTATTCACTTCCTAACCTCCCTCCCCCTTAGGCCCACCCCCTCTCTTAGGCAGCCATGTACTCTCCTGGACGAGGCCGGAAAAAAACAGGTCCAATAAGGGGGACAAAAATCTGGAAAACTCCTCTCCGGCCTCCTCAGGTGATTGAAACCTGTCCAGGAGATCACATGGACCATGCATACATTAACTGTTAATTCGCTTTCCTCCTATATGATGCAATCTCTGCCCTAGCCAAGAACCGGTCCAACTCCCTCTTGAAGGCAGAGAGTCAGCACACACCGCACCAACCGGCAATGCATTCCATAGGCTCACTAATCTCTGGGAAAAGAAAAACCGCCTCACATCTAGCCTATTCCTACCCTTGCGAATAGTATGGCCGTTATCATGATCTGGGCTAGTGATGGATGCAGCATGCATGACACGAGATATCCTGGATTTGCAAAGTATCCAGAAGGCGTACACATGCGTGAAATGTTGGAGGATTGTGTTGCTCAATAAGAGGTTACTTACTAAGCATAAGTAATTGGCTGCACTTCACAATTGACATGGGGAGGAAAGGTTTCTGAAAGACATATTCCAGCAGGTGGTCATCCTACATATAGGGAGAAATAGTGGAGCAGAGGGGAGGAAGTATGTAACCATTCAAGAGTAGAGGGGGGAGGCGGAGAAAGGAGGAGCCAGTATAGAAAAACCCTGTGGGTTTGGACTTGACCAATAGCGATATTCTCAATCCCTATGACATGGACAAAGCTGTAGGCAAAGAACAACACCATGGAGCAATGGGTTACTAGCAGGTAAAGAAGAGGGACTATTCAAGTTATAGAAGGATACAAGCTACAATACAGAAGGAGGCTCAGGATATCTATGGCAATCAGAACTGATCTGACTGCCTGCTCTCTCCCCAGGATGCTTGATCTTCCTCTGCTTCAAATATTTAGCCACTTAAGAGACACAATGGTCTCTGCCTCAACTACCCCCTACAGCAAAGCATTTCACGCTCCAACAACGCAGTGTAAATTAGTGGTATGGGCAGCCTGTGAGACCCACTGACTCCTGAGCCTGAATTCCCAGCACACGATCCCGACGGGAGAAACTCCACACGAGGAGCACATATTCATGCAATGTACCTTTGTAATACTGGAGGCTTACAGAAATGATATAATACTGAGTTATGTTACCACCAACTTGGTTAGCATTTGCTTTGTATTATTGAGAAAAATGCTGCCCTAGGCCAGAATTTATTTTATACTAACGCCACCTGAGGCTCATACAGTTCAACCCGACCTTCCAACCAGCAGTAATTCCCGTTCATTGGCATCCTTCCTGATCTTTCTCCAGATATCCATGGTGAACAGTGTGCTGCTGCTGTTGAATATTGACGTCAGGGATGACATGAGAGCAGCCATTATAACTGCAATCATTAGCCCCCGTAAACCTGGAATCAATTCGAAGAGCAACAACAGTTAAGACCAATGCACTAAGTAGCGCTGGTTTGTTATTACAAAATGGCAGGCCTGTATTTATACTTGCAAGTATAGCAACAACAACAACTTGCATTTATATAGTGCCTTTAACATAGTAAAACGTCCAAGGCACTTCACAGGAGTGATTATCAAACAAAATTTGACACCGAGCCATGTAATGAGATATTAGGTCAGGTGACCAAAGCGGTAGGTTTTAAGGAGCGTCTTAAAGGAGGAAAAAGAGGTAGTGAGGTGGAAAGGTTTAGGGAGGGAGTTCCAGAGCTTAGGGCCTTGGCAGTTGAAGGCACGGTCGCCAACGGCGGAGCGATGAAAATCGGGGAAGCACAAGAGGCCAAAATTGGAGAAGCGCAGAGATCTCGGAGGGTTGTCGGGCTGGAGGAGGTTACAGAGATAGGGAGGTGGGAGGCCATGGAGGGATTTGAAAACACAAATGAGATTTTAAAAATCGAGGTGTTGCCAGACCGGGAGCCAATGTAGCTCAGCGAGCACAGGGGTGATGGGTGAACGGGACTTGGTGCGAGTTAGGATACGAGCAGCAAAGTTTTGGATGAGCTCAAGTTTACGGAGGGTGTTAGGTGGGAGGCCGGCCAGGAGAGCGTTGGAATAGTCGAGTCTAGAGGAAATAAAGGCATGGATGAGGGTTTCAGCAGCAGATGAACTGAGGCAGGGAATAAAGAGAACAGATTGAGCGAAAGAATCATTTTGCTAAAGCGAGGTTTAAAAATGGTTAAGTATTTTAATAGAGTAGAGATGTCGACTTATTTTGCATTGCCTTTATAGTAACCATGCAACTCAACTTATTCTAGAACTAAGCAGGAAACTAGTTAATTTAATTACTTGTTTTACCCATGCAGAAGGGCTAACATTCTTCTGTGAGAAGAGAATTCAAGCAATGTATACAATGAAAGTTGCCAATAGTATAAATAATTTAAATATTTCTCCTTATTGAATTCAGCAAAATTCAAATTGTGCATTTGATCCCAGTTTATACTGGATGTTTGCCCACATTTTCCCAAACAGGCATCTCCACCAACCCTGTAGGTGTACAAAAGCAAAATACTGCGGATGCTGGAAATCTGAAATAAAAACAGAAAATGCTGGAAATACTCAGCAGGTCAGGCAGCATCTGTGGAGAGAGAAACAGAGTTAACGTTTCAGGTCGATGACCCTTCGTCAGAACTGGGAAAAGCTGGAGATGGAACAGGTTTTTTTTAAGCAAGTGCAGGGGCAGGGAAAGGGGGAGGGGAGGAAAGAACAAAAGGGAACGTCTGTGATAGGATGGAAGGCAGAAGAGATTAAGAGACATTAAGAGATGGTGCAAGGCAAAAGGAGATGGTAATGGGTCAAGTTAAGAAACAAAAGATGGCTCTAGATGAAGTGTAAATGGCACTGGCAGAATGAAAGACAGCTGCCATGTGGGAGAGAGAAAAAAACATTGAAATAAATGGGAAAAAAAGGGATGGGGCAGAGGTTATGGTCTGAAATTGTTGAAATCTATGTTGAGTCCAGAAGGCTGTAAAGTGCCTAATCGAAAGATGAGGTGCTGTTCCTCGAGCTTATGTTGAGCTTCATTGGAACAGTGTAAGAGGCCGAGGACAGAGAGGTCTGAGTGGGAGTGAGCAGAGAATTAAAGTGACAGGCGACCGGAAGCTCGGGGTCACCCTTACGGACTGAACGGAGGTGTTCCGCAAAGCGGTCACCCAACCTGCGTTTGGTCTCCCCAATGTAGAGGAGACCGCATCGTGAGCAGCGAATACAGTATACTAAATTGCAAGAAGTACAAGTAAATCGCTGTTTCACCTGGAAAGAGTGTTTGGGGCCCTGGACAGTGGGAAGGGTGGAGGTAAAAGGGCAGGCGTTGCATCTCCTGCGCTTGCACCCTGTAGGTGTGTTTGGTGTAAGCTGGTAGCAATTTCAAACCTGTAATCATACAATCATACAGCACAAAAGGAGGCCATTTGGGCCACTGTGTCTGTGCTGGCCTTTTGAAAGATATGAATCCCTGCTCTTTCCCCATAACCCTGCAAATTTTAATTTGGGCAATGTACATACTGCGACCATCAACAGGTTTATTACCAGGCACTTCAAAGGATGAGATTGTTCTCCTTGAGCCGCTCAAAAGGCTGACAATTCTGCCCTTTATTTACCCTACTGTGGCCTTGGGAATATTGCCACTGGGGGATGGGAGGGGTTTTCATCTCCGTCTGTACAGACTTTGTGGAAACCAATTTAGCAATCTTCTCATTCCCTCTGATCCCCTTGCTATATACAGCTGGTCAGCTTCTACTGGCGACTTCATTTATCCAATGTGTGCAGTTCTGGTGCATCATGTGACTCCATCTTTGTGTCACTCCCTTATGGTGACTGTCACTATAACAACTGATTGTATTGTCATTATTCATATGATTCTGTTCTTTCTTAAAGGGGGTAAAAAATAAACTTATTTTCCTCTTCCGATGGAGTGTTAAAATCTGACTAAACAGGACTTACTAGTAATGTTTAATGGATCCAGCCAGACTTCTACAGGCGTAGCTCCCCCTTTGTTGCTATAGTCTTTGTACAGGTGAGAATGTTTGACTGTTAGGCGTGTATAACTAATTATGCTTTCACCTGTAGTAAATCTGGCACCAAGCAAATCAAACTATTCAGTCGTCTTCACCTCACCCGTGAGGTGACTGTGGAGTGCCTACGCAAACATTTTGAACACTGCCTGGTGCAGTGACCCCCTGACAACATCTTGGACTAATACAACACCTTGGACTAATAAATGACAACACCACATCCTGGCTGTGATTTTGGAGCGACAAGCTATGGTGATGACCTCACCTCTCACCTTCAAAATAGACATCAGCTGGTTTGCTTTTGGCTTTTGATTAGTATTTAAGAGAATCACACAGCACAGAAAGAGGCAATTCGGCTCTTTGAAAGAGCTATCCAAGTAGTCGCACTCCTCTCCTGCTGTTTCCCCATAGCCCTGCAAATTTTTCCTTTTTAAGTAGAGATCCAATTCTCTTTTGAAAGTTACTATTGAATCTGCTTCCCCCACCCTTTCAGGCAGCGCATTCCAGATCATAACAACTCCCTGAGTAAAAAAAAATTCTCCTCATCTCCTCCCTGGCAGTGTTGAAAGTGTTTGCGTAGGCTCTCCACAGTCACATCACGGGTGAGGTGAAGACGACTGGATAGGCTGATTTGCTTGGTGCCAGATTTACTACAGGTGAAGGCATAATTAGTTATACCCACACCTAACAGCCAAACATTCTCACCTGTACGAATAATATAGCAACAAAGGGGAAGCTACAGATGTAGTAATAATTTTTTGCCAATTATTTTAAATTTGTCCTCTGGTTACCTCCTGCCAGTGTAAACAGTTTCTCCCTATCTACTCTATCAAAACCCCTCATAATTTTGAACCCTTCTATTAAATCTCCTTCTTGTACGTTAAGCATAGAATCTTACAGCGCACAAGGAGGCCATTCGGCCCATCGTGCCTCTGCCAGCTCTTTGAAAGAGTTATCCAATTAATCCCACTCCCTTGCCCTTTTCCCAAAGCCCTGCAAATTTTTCCCGTTGAAGTATACATCCAATTCCCTTTTGAAAGTTATTATCGAATCTGCTTCCACCACCCTGTCAAACAGTGCGTTCAAGATCATTTTGAGTAAATTAACATTAACTTTGCTTCCATATGAAGTCTTGGGTGTTTTCTGTTTTTCATCACTTTTGAGTTGCAGTCCCCACCACGTACAGCAGGCGCATTGGTGTTAACGCGATTAACCTGGTATAAGTGTTGGGACAGTGTGTCGTCTTTTAGAGGCACTGAGAGAGAATGGGAACACTTGAAGAGCACAAATTCTTTGCTTGATTAAATCTGTGCTAAGAAATTAGATTGCGCCACACCCGTTTTTGGCCTACGGGTCCAATATGGCGGGCAACATGCGCGTGCTCGTTCCGCGCTGGAAGTGTGCAGCCCACCATTTTGATAAAGGCTCCTGCGTAGACATCCAGGGCCCTGCCTGCAACAGGGGTTAGTCCCTTTGCATACGCAAATAGGCTGCCTAACACCTATCTGAGTCACCCTTTGCAAAATTCTTTGCAATATGCACTGTGCATGCCGAGGTCAGTTTCCTCAGGCGCTTGGCTGACAAACCAGCCGTCCTTAAAGGGACCGCAGGAGGCTGGGTAAGAAAGGCAAGGTTTATTGTTTTTTAAAGTTACCTTCTTGTGGAGCCGGGAGGAGCCTCCTGGCACCAGTTTAAATTTGTGTGCCGCTGCCAGCCATTGCTCGCCCTACCCTGCCAATTACCTCCTCCCCCCACCACCACCCCCGGACACTCATTGGCACTGGTGAGCTGCCTCTGGGGCCTTGACTGGCATCCACTAATAAACAAATGGGAACTTCAGACCAATTTCCCAGGGGGTCTCTTTAGGCGCGTACACAGCACCGGGATTGCGCCCCGATTTGGGCAAGCTCCAATTTCTAGGCCCAAGTTTCTTGTCTAGCGTTCAACTGAGACAATAGAGTAAGGAAAGTGTTACTGTTTTTCTGAGCAGGAAGTCCCAAAGTAAATATTATCCTAAAGACTGTTAGTACAAGCCTGGAGCAGCATTATAGCACGTTGAGATCAGTTGACTCTGTTTTGTGATTATCCAAATTTGTATCTGGCAATTCTCGTAAGCTGCTTTAACTGTTACAGAAGCATCCTTGGTTGCTCCTTTCTAAAAAAGAAAGACTTTGTCGACCTGAAACGTTAACTCCGTTTTTCTCTCTCATCGGATGCTGCCTGACCTGCTGAGTGCTTCCAGCATTTTCTATTGTTATTTCTTGCATTTATACAGCACCTTTCACAACCTCAGGACGCCCCAAAGCGCTTTACATCCAATGAAGTACTTTTTGAAGTGTAGTCACTGTTGTAATGTAGGAAACGTGGCAGCCAATTCACGCACAGCAAGCTCCCACAAACAGCAATGTGATAATGACCAGGTCATAGAAACATAGAAACATAGAAACATAGAAAATAGGTACAGGAGTAGACCATTCGGTCCTTCGAGCCTGCACCGCCATTCAATGCGTTCATGGATGAACATGCTACCTCAGTACCCCATTCCTGCTTTCTCGCCATACCTTTTGATCCCCCTAGTTGTGAGTGTTATATCTAACTCCCTTTTGAATATATTTAGCGAACTGGCCTCAACAACCTTCTGTGGAAGAGAATTCCATAGATTCACCACTCTCTGGGTGAAGAAGTTCCTCCTCAGCTCAGTCTTAAATGGCTTCCCCTTAATCCTTAGACTGTGACCCCTGGTTCTAGTTTTCCCTAACATTGGGAACATTCTGCCCGCATCTAATTTGTCTAAACCAGTCAGGATTTTAAATGTCTCTATAAGATCCCCCCTCATCTGTTAACGTAAGACTTTGCAATGTGAAACGGCTGTCCCCGAGTGCTCAAGTGGAGACTGAAGCAAGCAGTAGGAACTTGAAGTGGAGATGCTCGGTGGTGAATCAGGCAAGGCCAGCAGCGACAGATTGTTGTGAAGATGCCACCATTACAGGTAGGCCCAACAAAACGACTCTGCAGTGTACCGGACTGAGCATTTGCAGGAACTTCATGGAAGTTGTTTTTTTTAAATGGCCACTTTTAAATGTTAAACCGAGGCCCCATCTGTCCTCTCAGGTGGATGGAGAAGATCCCATGGCCACTATATGAAGTCATGATGCGGAGATGCCGGTGTTGGACTGGGGTGGACAAAATTGAGAGGTCGCACAACACCAGGTTATAGTCCAACAGTTTTATTTGAAATCACAAGCTTTCGGAACTATCGCTCCTTCCTCAGGTGAAGGAAGGAGCGATAGTTCCGAAAGCTTGTGATTTCAAATAAAACTGTTGGACTATAACCTGGTGTTGTGCGACCTCTCAATTTTGTCCACTATATGAAGCACAGCTGGGGAGTTGTCCTCGATGTCCTGGTCAACATTTATCACTCAACCAACATCACTAAAACAGATAATCTGGTAATTTATCTCATTGCTGTTTGTGGGACCTTGCTTTGTGCAAATTGGCTGCTGAGAAACCCTATGTTACAACAGTGACTACGGCTGGAATTTTCTGTACCTGGGCGGGTCCGGTGCGGGCGGTCGCCGTGGCGGTTTGCAACATCCCGCTGCAGAAATCGACTTTACGCTAATGGGGCCTATTAAGCCCGTCCTGCGCGTTACCCAGGCCCCATTAAATGGCGCAGATCTGATGACGTCATCCATGACACGTTTTCAGCCAGGATATTTAAAGGAGCCATGGCCACATTGCATTTGAAGTTTCATCTAGGAGTGTGCAGTCACTGCACTGGAGGCTTTGATTGCTCCAAACACTTGGAAACATGACTGCACAGAGGCAGAGGGCTGCACCCAGGTTGTCCGATTACTTCCTCCATATGCTTGTGGAGGGAGTCAGAGCACGCAGGGAGGTCCTCTTCCCTTCGAATGGGCGGAAGAGACCTCCCCAGGAGACAAAAAGAGCCTGGCTCCAAATTGCCGAGGAGGTGAACAGCAGAGATGTGTTCAGGAGGACCTGGGGGCAGTGCCGGAAACATTTCAATGATCTCATTAGATCAGGAAAGGTGAGTAGAAAGCCACACTCAACTTCATCCTGCTGTGCCTCTCATCACATCGCCATCACTCTGCCTTCCCAAATCTACTCCTGCACATCCTTGCACATCCACCCATCCCTCCCTCTCTATCTACATTATCACATCCCCATCTTACTAGCCACCCCTCACACTCAACCTCATCCTAGTGTAATCATACCAACTAACAGCACACAAAGAGCTCACTTGGCATTGCCACCCCACTCCATCATAGTCACCCTCTAAAGATGTAACTCATCCATTCCTTATACTCATTCCATCACTCTCACTTAACCTTCTCCTCTTTCCCTCCTTGCAGGAAAAGAGAGCCCACAATAAGAGGGAGAGGGAGAGAACTGGAGGTGACCCTCCATCATTTGCCACCCTCACAACAGCAGAGGAGGCTGTGTTAGAAGTATCAGGAGTCGCCAAGCAGCTGGAGGTGGGTGACGGAGAGAGGGGGACATCTCAGCAACCTGGTGACAGAATTACATATACAGCTACATGGCAAACATCAGTCACTCATATGGGAACTGATGTCATCAGCCACTGAATGGTCATCATGTGCAGAATGGTATGTGTACCCATTCTTCATATGACATATGTAACTCATCTCTTTACTCTCCCACAGGTCCACCAAGAGCCCCCCCCCCCCCCCACTGTTCAGGAGGAAGAGGAAGACGGCTCCTCAGAGGAGCCTCCAGCCTCTGAGGGCACAGCATCACCAGACATGAGCGCACCCAGCACCAGCGCAGAGACGCACACCTCAGTGGGTCCCACGCGAGATAGAGTAGTGTTGTCACCTGGTGAGTCACAACTCACAAGTGAGCAAGAGCAGATGGTGGCGTCAGGGACGGCAGTGGAGACTCCTCGCCAGAGGGCACAGGATGCGCCCAGCTCTGCTCAGCTGCTAGCAGGCACTGAGCCTCGGGGGCCATCCAGAAAGAGGGCGATCCTGGAGGTACAGGAAGAAGTGCAGGAGGCTCTGACAGGTTTTGCGACCGCGATGTTTGCAAATGTGCAGAGAATGGAGGAGTCCATCTCCAACACGAGCACCACCGTGTCGCAGGCGATGGTGACTGTAGACTCTTCCATGGAAAGGATGGCCACCTGCATGAAGCAGCTGATGCACCACTCACAGGAGCACATGCTATCTATGGAGAATAGATGGCAGAGACTCATAGACCTCTTCTCTAGGAGGGATGACAGCATAGATGTGGGTCCTCATGGCCCCACTGATGTGCAGCAAGGTGCTCTCCAGCTCCTTGCTACCAGGGAAGTGCAGGTGGCCCATGAGGGGGATGATGCTGAGAGGGGTCATTGGAAGTGTAGGTTCCTCTCAAAGCGCTTACACTTCTCCCCCATTACCACCCCTCAGTCAGAGCCCCAGATGCCTCCTCGGACAGCGATGGCCGAGTCTGCCCCTGCACAGTCGCAGGAGGATCAGATTTTGGCGAGGCCATCACAGGCTCCAAAACCCAGAGGACGTCCACCAAGAGTGTTTAAGCAGTCGCAGCAGGGAAATGAGCAAGCTGCTGCTACCTCTGCTGAAGCCACAGGGGTAGCACCTCATAGAAGCAGTTGTAAGAGAAAGATGACACACAAGTAGATTCACAAGGGTAGCCACTTGGATGTTTTATTCAATGTTAATGTCAAGTTTCCCTTAATGTGATCTCAACCATCAAAATCTTTATTTTCACCACATTCCGGTCTTGGACAAATTTGTGTGCACCTTTGGAAGTGGTGTCGTGAGTTGTAGTGAATGGTGAGACATAACGGTACCTCCAGCAATGGTAGTCAGTGTGAAAGGAATGGTTTGGTCATTGTAGGGGTCCTTTATAGTGTTGCTGTGGGGTGGTGCCAACCTGGCGCAGCATGTGGCAGCCATATGGGTGTACAGCGTAAAGTTAAGTAAATCTGGCCATGATGAGGCCATCCCTCGCCTCCCAGGCAGCAATGTGCTCGGGTGCTGGTAGGATCTGGCCCGCAGGTTCCTCCTGCTCCTGCCCCTCCTCGTCTTCCAGCTGATGCTCCTCTTCCTCCTCCTGCTCCTCTTCCTCTGAAGAGGCTGTGCGCTCAGTGCCTTGCTCCTCATGCAGCGCTAATCCTCATTGCTGCGCTATGTTGTGCAGGGCACAGCAGACCACGACGATTCTGGAGACCCTGGCTGGTGTGTACTGAAGGGCTCCTCCAGATCTGTCAAGGCATCTGAAGTGCATTTTCAGCATGCCTATTGTTTGCTCTATGACACATCTGGTGGAGATGTGGCTTTCATTGTATCTCTCCGCGACCTCAATACTTGCCCTCCTCAAGGTTGTCATGAGCCGCGTCTTCAGTGGATAGCCCTTATATCCAAGCAGCCAGCAAGAAAGTCTGTTTGGAGGAGCGAAGAGCTGAGGGAGGGTGGACTGGTGAAGGACGAAAGAGTCATGGCAGTTGCCAGGGAATTTGGCACGCACATGCATGATGATCTTCCTATGGTTGCAGACCAGCTGCGCATTGAGGGAGTGGAAGCCCTGTATGAATACATCATCGCTGTAAAGTAACTTGACTAAACTCAAAGTTGACCAAATTTAATGGACCTGCATACCTTGAGAGACTGAGGGCCGTGTTACTGGGCAAATTCCGTAAAAATCACAGATAAGGAAGTGGGCCTTGAGAGTCTGTAAAACCTTCAAGCCATTGTTAACAGGAACGTCTTCAGACAATGGCATAACCGGCCTTGAGGCCTACTGACTAACAGATAAGGAGAGGAGAAAGAAAAACAACTACTGGCCATTGTTAACGTGGTCTGGGACACGTGCACATTGGGCGGTCTGCTAAGTTTTGGGGTATACAAAGTGCAGTCGACAGACACTCGGGGCTGCTGCAGTGAGTCGGGTGTCTTGATCGGTCGCACAGAGAAGAGAACCTACGAGTCACCGCCGAGCTGATCACTCGCTGGTGTTGGTACGTATGTATGCTTGTAATCGCTGTTGATTTTAAGTAAAGAATAGTTACCCTGAAATCTTTGTCTTGAGTTGTCTGTTCCAATACGGGTCCGAACCCTAAGTACTGTTAGACTGGAGTAAAAATTTACACATCTTACAGCCCTTGCATTTGAGAGAGACTCCTGGGTGATGATTGGGTGCCCTGATGGCCACATGTGTGCAGTCGATGACGCCCTGCACCCGTGGGAAGCCAGCCAGAGCCACAAAGGCCAGCGCCCGCTCAGTAACACTGGCTTCACCAGTGGCAAAGTTGATATAATTGGCTGACTTGTCAAACAGGGCATCGGTGACCTGTGTGATGCATCTGTGGGGGGCCGACTGCGAGATGCCGTAAATGTCTGCTGCAGATCCCTGGAAGGAGCCCGATGCGAAGTTGAGGGCGCTGGTGACTTTGACAGCCACTGGTAAGGCGTGTCCACCCGCTCCTCTGGGCTGCAGGTCTTGCTCCAGCAATGGGCAAATGTCTGCGATGACCTGGCGCGATAGCCTGAGCCTCCTTTGGCACTGCTGCTCAGTCATGTTGAGGAAGCTCATCCTCTGCCTGTATACCCTGTGTTGTGGATACCGCCACTGGCGCGGTGCAGCCCTGCGCAGGTGCCCTCTGTCCTGTGTAGCATCAGGGCATTGAGGAGAAGGTTGGTGGTGATGTTGTTGGTGCTGCTGGTGTGCCTGGTGCTGCTGGTGTTGGGGCTCATCGTGGTCCGATTCCGAGGACCAAGGTGAGACAGAATAAACGGCACCTATGCTGATGCAATAGATGGCAGGTCAACTAGAGATGACAGAAGCAATCTGTCAATGGTGTGATAGGTTCTACCAATGAGGTGAGACTGGATGGCGACTTTGCTGGAAACACTTGCAGCCTGCAGAAAACTCAGTCTGTGCTGGGAATGCAGTCAGCAACAGCTTCTGCCTGAGGAAAGTGATCAGCTGTGAGGTGGGAGCTTTTATATTACATTTCATCCTGTCATCTAATCAGCTGGAGCAATGGCCACTCAACTACTCCCGCCTCAGATTCACAGACGTGGTTCCCGAGCTGCGTGAATCCCGTGGGCAGCCAGGGAAATTTGAAAGGTAGGCTAAAAAATCCGCTTCAGGGTCTGACAACAAGCTGATAATCATATCAATTAGGTCGCCCGCCTCTGCCGTTCGGGTCGCTGCCGCACCATCAAACGCGCCCAAGGGTAAGGCGCGTGGGGCCGGGATGACAGCAGGTTCCCGATCTGCACCAACTTATTTCAAATTTCCCACCCGACCTGCCTCCAATCGCGCCCGCACGGACCCCAGAAAATTCCGGCCGTAACTTCAGAAGTATTTAATTGGCTGTAAAGTGCTTTGGAGTCGTGAAAGGTGCTCTGTATAAATGTAAGCTTTGTTGTCGAAAACATAATTTCTTTTTAGTTGAATAAAGGATACCCGCTGCATGCTTCATAACTGATATTTTTTTTCTCGTGTACTGCCTGGCAAATGATCTCAATTTCACATACTTCATTTTATCAAACAGAATTATAGAAATGCAAAGCATTCTTTAATTTCCTCGTGTATTTTTTGTTTGCAATCTTCAGAGGATCAAGGTAGGAAAAAGGGGCAAAATCTCGCCAGGAACTTTCTGCATGTTTACACTTTGACTGTTAAATGTTTAGCCGTTTTCCTGTGTCAGTTTGTTTATTTGTAATCATTGACTTCTTGAGGAAAAAAAATCATTACATAAAAGAAATTATATAATAAAGTTACCGTCAGGCATTAGTTCCATCACGAGTTTTGGGAAAGCGATGTTAGAACATCCCACTTCAGTCCCACACACTCTTATACATTCTTCAGGATCGACGCACGCGACTGAATCTGAGCGTGAACAAAAGAAAATAATATTATTGTTTGTGTCCTGGTCATGCGCTTTATTTTGCATTCATTTGAAATGATGAACCACTAAAGTTTATATAAGAGAGGGTGTTTCTTTGGTGAAACTGTTTACATTGTAACTCCAGTGGTGATATTTCCTTAGTAAAATATAATCTGATATTGCACGACTCACAGTTAACCCAGCCATCTTAACCTTAGAATTTAGATCCTGATCCAGTCCCCTCCCACATCAGCCCCAACTCATCAATCTGCTTATATTGAATCAGAAATGACAGCGTCAATCGAGTCCACATTTTGTCAACAGTCAGCCGTAAGTGCCAAGAAGTTGTACCTCAAGCTCGAGGCTGCCTTACTTATGCATCTTGCCTCTTTTCTCTTTATTCTGGATAAATAACTTCTCATTCATATTAGGTGTCAGGTGTCAGCCGTGGCTCAGTGGGTAGCACTCTCGCATCTGAGTCAGAAGGTTGTGGGTTCAGAGACTCACTCCAGAGACTTAAGCACAAAATCTAGGCTGACACGTCAGTGCAGTACTGAGGGAGCTTCCGCTGCACTGCCGGAGGTGCTGTCTTTCAAATGAGAAGTTAAACCGAGGCCCTGTCTGCTCTCGCAGGTGGACGTAAAAGATCCCACGGTACTATTTCGAAGAAGAGCAGGGGAATTCAGCCTGGTGTCCTGGCCAATATTTATCCCTCAGCCAACACCTAAAACAGATTATCTGTTGATAATAGATTCCAGTAACTTCCTCACAACTGATGTTAAACTGATGGATCTGTAATCACCTGGTATTCTCCGCCATCCCTCACCCCACTTCCCTTCTTAAATAATGGATTGACATTCACTATTTTCCAACCCAAAGGGCAAAGTTTTTTAATCTAGGGAGCTTTGGCAAATTATGACGAACACATCTGCAATTTCCTCAACTATTTCGAAGATCAATGGTTTTGCATTTATCATTACAGGAGCAGTCCATCACCTTATACATCCTCTTCAACGGAAGTTATCATTTAGTAATTTAAGGATGGGTGGCTGAAGCAGTCCTTCAAAGCGAATTATGTAACAGTTTACCATTTACAAAAAGACATTGACCGGAAATATTTTGAGAGAGTTATGTATTCTAGGAAATTGTCAGAAAGCTAAACGATCCTATTAGCACACGTAAGTGACAAGTTCAGGCAGCTCCAACCTCGATCGGAAATGCTTGATGTTCTGCTCATATCCAGCATGAGTGCAGCGTCAGGCTTTAATTTATTACTGACTTCAGCACTGGATGACTCAGAATTAATTACAACTAAAACTAGATGCAAATATCTGATACACAACAGCTTCCAACAAGTATTTCTGGCTTTCGGATGAGACGTTAACCTGAGGCCCCGGTGATGAAAGCTGGCAATAATGGTTCTAAAGTGTTCCCAATGGAGGTAGAGTGCCGTGAAGTGGCCTCCTCTCCCTCTATTCTGCCCCCAACGTTTTCCGGTTGAAATCAATGGAAAGGAGTTACATTGAGTCTTAAGGGTACGGTAGCATAGTGGTTAGTGGTACTAGACTAGTAATCCAAAGGTTTGTACTAATGATCTGGAGACATGAGTTCATAATCCCACCACAGACAGCTGGGGAATTTAAATTCAGTTAATTAAATAAATCTGGAATAAAAAGCTAATATCAGTAAACTATTGGATTGTTGTAAAAACCCATCTGGTTCACTAATGTCCTTTTGGGATGGAAATCTGCCGTCCTTACCCGGTTTGGTCTATATGTGACTCCAGACCCACAGCAATGGCCTAGTGAGCCCCTCAGCTGTATAAGGCGGATCACCACCTTCTGATGGGCAATAAATGCTGGCCTTGGCTGCGACGCCCACATCGACCCCGTGAATGAATTTTTTAAAAAGCACATAAACAGGCCATTCGGTCCAACAGATCTATGCCAGTGTTTATGCTCCACATGAGCCTCCTCCCACCCCACTTCATCATATCCTTCTATTCCTTTCTCCCTCATGTGCTTATCTAGCTTCTCCTTAAATGCCTCTATGCTATTCACCTCAACGACTCCCTGTGGTAGCAAGTTCCACATTCTAACCACTCTCTGGGTAAAGATGTTTCTCCTGAGTTCCCTATTGGATTTATTAGTGACTATCTTATATTTATGGCCCCTAATTTTGGATTCCCCCACAAGTGCAAATATCTTCTCTATGTCTACCCTATCAAAACCTTTCATTATCTTAAAGACCTGTATCAGGTCATCCCTCAGCCTTCTCTTTTCTAGAGAAAAGAGCTCCAGCCTGTTCAGTCTTTCCTGATAGTTATAACCCTTCAGTTCTGATATCCTCCTTGCTAATCTTTTATGCACCATCTCCAATGCCTCTATAGCCTTTTTATAATATGGAGACCAGAACTGTGCACAGTACTATGTGTGGTGGTACAACCAAGGTTCTATACAAGTTTAACATGACTTCCCTGCTTTTCAATTCTAACCCTCTGGAATGAACCCCAGTTCTTGGATTGGTAGGAGAATTGGGCGGTTTCTATAATGGGCAGCTGATCCGCAATGCCAGTTTAATGCTGGGGCGGCAAGGTGAAACACTACCTCGCAATTTACATTATACTCCCTATATAGTAAATGAACTGCTTAATAAACCATGGAACCCTTTGTATATTAATGGCGAATTTGTTACACAAAAGTCAATTTTATGCTCAAGTTGAGGGGATGCGAGTGTTGGGAAATAACACGCTTATTTTTACTATTGCAGCTAGTTTCAACGTCAATCATTCCTTGCCCAGGTATGGCATGAGTTAGATGCAAAGTAAAGCTACCTCTACACTGTCCAGTGATGTGTCTCAATCCCAACTTCAAAGGAACATTTGCTACTGAACCATTCTGTTAGTGCTATTTCCCACAACAACATCATGTAGCCACTCTAAGTCCTGGCTGGATTCAAACTACTGCAAGGATAGTGTGTTAACCCACTGCACCATTCCTTTGGGGGGTGGGGTGGGGGGGGGGGAATTGGTAAAATATAGCTGTGGGTTTCAAATGCCCAGCCGGACACATTCCCTTCCTGGATCAAAGCTAACATATTTGGTGCTGGGAATGATAGTCGAAGCTGTGGTGTCCCTAATATTAGATGTAGTTCTGCTACCAAAGCAACTTGTTTAGACATGTATCATTCCATTTGCTGCAGCTCAGTGTGACAACATTATTTCAGCGATTTGCTTGGTCAGTTTTATAGTACTTGCTGGATAGTTAATCATAGCTTTGAAAAACGAAGGATTTGATTGCTCAGGTTTCTGCTGGTCATTTATCATTGGTGTGGTTTTGCTACTCTTTACTTTGCTCAGGATTGGTCAGATAAATATTTGATTGCTGACTCAGATAACTGCTTAAAACAGGCAATCAATAAATTTCGCTGTAACGTTTTGAGGTGTGACACTTTCTCTAGAAAAGAGAAGATGGTTGACCGATAGAGGTCTTTAAAATTCTGAAAGGGTTTGATAAGGTAGACATGGAGTAAATGTTTCCACTTGTGGGGAGTTTCTGGGGGTCTTGTTCACAATAACACTTGTCATGCCATAATGAATCATCAAGGACAGTGTGCATACTGGAGGCCTATAAAGATCTTGAGCTTTCCTTCACAATTTGTAGACACAGTCAGGATCAAAAGGATCAACGAAGGTTACATCTCTACCCAGAGGGGAAACGGGGTAATATTATTTATTTCTCTGTATGCCTACCCGCTTAGATATTGGCCGCAATTTTAATCTGGAGACGGGTCGGGAGCGGGGGGTGGAGGGAGTTGGCTGGAAAGCGGTTGGGAAACCCGGGAGAACGGATTTCCTGCAGGCCCTGACAAATTTAACGGCAGGGCCTTATTAACACTTCAAAGCTCTGTTTCAGATGGAGAGACTGGCTGGCTACGGGTGGGTAGGCCTGTGGCACTAGGTTGCAGAGAGGATTGGGAGGGAAGGATCGGGGGACGATGGGAGGTGGGGGAGGGGGGGGGGGTTGAATCGGAGCCGGAGGAGGAACGGGGGGTGAATCAGGGCTGGAGGAGGATCGAGGGGTGAATTGGGGCCGGAGGAGGATCGAAGGGTGAATCAGGGCGGGAGAAGGATCGAAGGATGTAGCCAGGGCTGGAGGGTGAATTGGGGCTGAAGGATGATCGGGGAAGTGGTCAGAGGCCAGATGAGCGTCAGGGTTGTTTAAATGGGCGACCCGCCTCCTGGCAGCATTTGGCCACCTGTCCCGCCACATCCCACCTCCGTTAAAACCAGAAGTGGGTGGGTTGGAGTCAGTTTGGGGTCGGGATACAGTTTTTTAACTCTTTGAACTCCCACTCGACCCCAACCCACTCATTTTTCGGGTTAAAATTCCCCCTTTGCATGTGTCAAGGCTTGGTCGAACACAATAAAAGGATTAAGTTGCAAACCATATCTGGTGTCAGATTTGAATTCTCCTACAGCACATAAACTGCCATTGAAAAACTACTCAGGATGTATGACGGCAACCAATCAAAGATAAGCAATGGGGGATGTTAGTATATACAAAATGAGATGATGATTGGCAGTGGGAAATATTCCAGCCCTCTCTTCCGTGATGCAGTTTTGAAAAATCAAAAGTTGGAGAATCATTTTTTTTAAGTTATCTGCTCTGTGTACGCATGCAAAGCAATAGGCACCATTTGAAACACAGTTTGCTCCATCCTCCTGAGCGGGATTCACATGCAGACACTATTCTGAGCATTTCACTTGCATTCGGCTGAAATATGATCGCCAGGTTGCACCAGCTGTACCGCTGGCATGGCGATTTTCACCTCCACTGCATGGGCATAAACCAGCGGAGTGGAACGCCCACCCATTATAGGACCCACCCGATTTCCAATTCCATCGATTTAATCACAGGCGGCCATTCATCAACGCCAGTTTTAAGCCCTGGCGGCAAAGTTGAAAATCTACTTCAATCTTGCACGACCAAAAATGATGCCTTACAGGTTATAATCACAAGTGTGCAGTGTTGGAATGCCAACCGGGTCACTCCTCTACAAGTTATTTCTGTGAGGCGGGGGAACCTCAGACAAAGGATAAACCTTTATGTGCCTGTTTCTCCTGTTTTAATAATACATGATGTTCACTTAAAGCTAATTTGAGATAAGACAAAAAGGAATACAATATTTATGACACTCCTATTTATCATGCAGACTTATGCTTTGTGAAGAATGAGATAGTTAAGAGCAATGCAAAAATTCCAGCTTGGTCTTCCACAAGGCATAGTTTTGAAGAGTCGTAAGTTGTAGAATTAGTTTTTTAAAAACCTGCTCTATGTAGATATGCAGCACAATAGGTGCCATTTAAATATATTTGGCTCCATTAGGCCGGCAGGATTCACGTGCAGACATTGTTCATATAGTTTTCAGTTGCAGGAACAATTGAGCTGCACACCACATGTCGTAAGAATGAGCCTTACGCGTGGTGAACTTAAAGTAAGCTTTAATCAACTAAAAAGGTGCTACATACAAAAGAGGTCTTACTCTATGCCTCTCCAGGATCCAACTGATCAGCCCAGTATTTATCCTGGACTAATCACAGGAAGTGATGCAATAAAGTTCGAGTCACAGGAAGCTGTACTGTGTTACCACATTCTCCCTCCATTTCGTAGCCGCTGGACGAGGGAGAGCCGCACCCGTTTGGGTTCTCGTAGCGGTAGAGGGCCCCTAGCCCGTTTACCCGCCGCGGGCCGTGGACCAGAGTCCGAGTGATCCAGCCCGCTCTGAGGGGTCAGGACGATCCTGACTGTGTACTGGTGCCCGAACGGGTGTCGGGCAGGGCTGTGGCAGATCCGTTTCCGAGCGTATGGTACGGGGTGGATCGTGGCTGCGTGTGCGAGCCCCGACGGGCTCATAGTCAGTCTGCCCCAGGTCGGCACGCTGGAGTGAGGTACCAGCCGGCGTCAGATCCAGATCGTGATGAGAGGCACCTGGCGAGCCCAGAGATGTGCCTGGTACAATATCATCCCCTGGTGTCCCGCTATGTTTCGGCGGGCAGGGAGCCAGATCCCGCAATGACACGGTAGATTCCCGACCGTCAGGATACCGAATATAGGCGTAGGTAGGGTTGACGTCAGTGAGCTCAACCTCATCTACCAGGGGGTCATTCTTAGACGCCCGAACATATCTTCAGAGTAGCACTGGTCCCGGTGCAGTCAGCCACGACGGGAGAGATATCCCATAGGATGAGCGACGCTGAAATCGGAAGAACAGTTCATGAGGCGTCGTATTTGTGGCGGTCGAAAGGAGGGACCGTGTGGAGTGTAATGCGTCTGGAAGTACTGCTTCCCATTGCTGGTTGGGTAGGCCCCGAGATCTCAAAGCCAGACGTACCGCATTCCAGATGATAGCGTTAAAACGCTCGACTTGCCCATTCCCGACCGGATGATAAGGCGTCGTTCTGCTGGCAGCAATACCCCGTTCCGAGAGATAGGCCTTGAGTTCTCCTGACATAAAAGAAGGGCCCCGATCCGAATGAACATAGGATGCCATGCCACAGAAAGCAAATACCTGCTCAAGGCAGCTGATAACCGTGGTCGTCAGCATATTGGGGCAGGGAAAGGCAAACGGAAAACGGGAATACTCATCGACCATGGTCAATAGATAAGTGTTGCGAGTTGAAGAGGGCAACGGCCCCTTAAAATCGATGCTAAGCCGTTGCATTGGCTGGGTCGCATGTATGAGTATACCACCCGAGGGGCGGAAAAACTGAGGTTTCAATTCCGCACAGACTCTGCAGTCCGAGCACATCTTCTTTACATCCCCGGTAGAGAATGGGAGATTTCGGGACCGCACGAAGTGTAGCATGCGAGTAACGCCCGGATGACACAACCCATCATGGATGTCTACGAGCGTAGAGGGTGCCATGGCGGAGCAGAATGCTCGTGTGAGGGTGTCCGGAGCCACATTCTCCTTGCCAGGTCGATAGTGGATGGTGTAACCAAAAGAGGCCAATTCCAGCCGCCAAAGCTGGATTTTATTATTTTTAATTTTGGTCCGTTTTCGATTATCGAGCATGAAGGCAACCGATCGCTGGTCCGTGATTAAGGTAAAGTGCTGGCGAGCTAGGAGATGAGTCCACTTCCGTACTGCCTCTATGATGGCTGTAGCTTCTTTCTCGACTGGAGGATAATGTAGCTCAGCCCCTTGAAAAGTCCTGGACAAAAATGCCACCGGACGACCTTCCTGATTCAGAGTGGCCGAGATCGCCACCTCCGAGGCATCACACTCAACAACAAAAGGAAGACTCTCATCGATGGAGTGAAGAGCCGCTTTCTCCAACTGTTTTTTCAGGAGGTTAAAGGCTGCAACAGCCGCTGTGTCTAGTGGGAATGTGCTGGCCTTCAGTAGAGGTTGGATTCGGTCCGAGAAGTTAGGAATCCATTTAGCATAGTATGCAAACAGGCCGAGGGCCCGGCGCAAGGAGGCCGGATTCTTAGGTGGCGGGAGTTCTTGGAGTGGGCGAAGCCTTTCAGGGTCAGGTTTAATGATGCCATTGCCCACACAATAGCCAAGGATGTTGATGGTTGGTTGTGACTCAATGGATTTAGCCGCATTTAATGTCAAATTACGGTGCTGGAGTGCATCCCAAAATCGTTGGAGATTGGCGTCATGTTCCCGCTGATTGCGACCTGCGACAGTAATATTGTCCAGATAAGGAAACGTATCCTTTAAGTCTTCCTGTTTGACCAGGTCATCCATTGCTCGCTGGAAGACAGCCACTCCATTAGTGACCCCAAAGGGGAGGCGACGAAATTGATACAGCCGTCCATTGGCTTCAAAGGCCGTATACTGCTTGTCTGAGACCTTCAAGGGTACCTGATGATAGGCACTTTTCAGATCATATGTTGAGAACACCGTGTACTCAGCCAGTTTATTAACCATATCATCGATGCGCGGCAATGGGTATGCGTCCAAGTCCGTATATTGATTGATGGTCTGTGAATAGTCAATGCACAGCCGTTTCTTGTGAGGTTGTAGAGGGTTCTTAACAATAACGACCTGGGCGCGCCATGGCGACGAACAAGGCTCGATGATATCCTCTGCTAAAAGCCGAGAAATCTCAGCCGCAATAAAAGACTGGTCTTCCTGACTGAAACGTCGTGACTTTGTTATAATCGGTTTGCATCGAGGAGGGATACTGGTAAACAGTGAGGGTTCATCCAGTGAAGCTGCTGACAATGCAAAGAACGGTAATCGAGGTCGTATATTAGAAATAGTGAGTTCAGGTTTGGATCCGCCGAACTCAATGGTGAGCTTCTTATGCTGCTTTTGAAAATCTAGCCCTAAGATAAGATCACTACATAAGTCCTTGAGCACCGAAAGTCGGGTGGAGGGATACCTGTGACCATTAAGTGTTATTTCAACCATACAAAAGCCAGAAATTCTGGTATTAAGTGATGACTGAGCCATCGCAATTGCCTGGTCCGATGGGAAAACATGTAGCTTTAACTCTGCAACAATCTGTTCCCTAATGAAACTATCAGTGCTACCTGAGTCAATTAAGGCATCTAAAGTATGTCCATTAATTGATGCTTTTGTAGCTGCATGGAATAGGTTCTGAGGACAAGCAGCTGTAATTGGTGTCGTTGCACAAAGAGTGGCTGAAACTCTAGGTGTGTTTCTTCGAGAGAAAACCCGAGAGGAAGCACGATAGATTTTAGCCGGAACATCTTGATAGGCCGTTACCGGGGCAGTTCGGTAGGACTTAGCTTGATAAGCCCTCGTAGAGGCTCTTGATAGGCAAACCTTTGCAAAATGACCCTTTTTGTTGCAATGACTGCAAAACGCATTGCGAGCAGGGCAGAATTTCCGAGGGTGAAACTCATCACCACAAAAGAAGCATTTCTTAGATTGCCAAGAGGCTGCCACAGTGGGGTCATCATCCTCTTCATCAGTGAAGTCATCAGATTGATCGTCAGGGATAAAGTCCTCCCTAATAGAGTTCACCTGTGGCCTCTTAAATTGCCTGACTGTAGTTAAGGCAGCAGACCGAGGTCTGGGCACTGTATAAAGGTCTGCATTTCTTTTTGCCAGATCTAGAGAGCAAGCCATGTCATAAGCTCTCTGAAGCTCAAGTGTCTTACTTTCCAGTAGACGCTGGCGTATAAATGGGGAGGCAAGCCCGCAGATGAAAGCATCACGGATCATTTCTTCACGGTACAGCTCAGCTGAGGCCGCCTGAAAGTTACAGTCCATACTAAGTCTGCGAAGCTCTTGGAGGAATTTATCAATGGATTCCTCCGGCCCTTGTTGGGCTGTAGCTAGTAGATGTCTGGCATAGACCTCATTCGGTGTCTTAGTATATAGTCTTTTAAGCGTCCGAATTGCCTCCTCGTAACTGCCCCATTCCTCGACATACTGAAATACATTCGGGGTGACACAGTTGATGAGTATCCGCAATTTTGAGTCATCATCAGCCTTGCAATATTCGAGAAAATTGTCAAACGTGCGATACCAGTGTTTCCACACCTTACCGGCTGCTGGGGTGTTTGGGTCCAAGTCAAGACGCGATGGTTTAAGGATGTTTTCCATGATGGGTGATTCCCTGGATCCTTAGTTCCGAGTTCGTCCAAAAAGTTTGAGTGCGAAGTTTTTCAAAGTTGATTAAATTGTCGTAAGAATGAGCCTTACGCGTGGTGAACTTAAAGTAAGCTTTAATCAACTAAAAAGGTGCTACATACAAAAGAGGTCTTACTCTATGCCTCTCCAGGATCCAACTGATCAGCCCAGTATTTATCCTGGACTAATCACAGGAAGTGATGCAATAAAGTTCGAGTCACAGGAAGCTGTATTGTGTTACCACACCACACTAATGGATATTTGATACATTATCAAAAGAACAGACATTTTTCTTCCTTTTTTTGTTGTATGTTACACACCCAAATTCCACACTTGCATTTTATAGATTATTATTTGTTGGTACTTGCATCTAAAAGGATCTGCAAATGGCAATAACATTTTAATTAACAAACTTTGGTCGACAGGGACAGGGGGGCGTACGTGCGGCCGGGGCGGCGATATTTAAAGGGGAGGTGCCGGGTGGCAATTTTCTTTGCTGGCCGCCTGCCAGCACCTGCCCCCTCTGACGTACCCCCGTGGGGTGCGGGCCGCGATCGGGCAGTCCGGCACTTCTCTTGAGTGCCGGGCTCTTTTGCTGGGACCCCAATCCCTGGTGGCCCAGCTGGGAATATCGCGGCGCTGCGTGGGTGGCACATAGTGCCGCGATATTCCCTGGGAGCGCCCCAAGAGGGAGGGGGAGCGCTTCCAGTAACGCCCCGCCTCCTTCTTGGGGCGCTACCACTGAATTTCGGGCGCGACGGCGCTAATTTTTTCAGGGCGCTAAAAGTAGCGCCCGAAAGGGGGCGCGACTGAATTTTTGCCCCATAATGTTTTACAATAAAATGCTACCTTAATGTTGTAGCACATTATTCTGATTTATAAGGAAGGACGTTGGTGAAACTTTAGACCTTCAAATAATTTGGTTGATTAAGGGGTTCAGTATTTGTTTGTGTAATTCTTTGCTTTCCAAACACATACTAATGTAATGCTTTCATTTTATTTATACTCTGAGTCTAAACTTTTCAATGTTTCAAATTTGCAATACAGCATTTATGCAATAAATGCAGTCTGATCAGTGGAACCTCAGTTATCTGCCAGTTTCCATTAGGTGTCAATGGTGGTCCTTCCATTATGGAGGAACATTGAAGTTCCCCTTGAGTCTCTATTTATGCTGTTTCAACTAACAGAAAGCAAATGTCACTATTTTCTATAGTGAAAATTGTGGGGAAAAAATCATTTTAAATTTCTGCTGTATGATGTTCTCCTAATATCGCCCCTCTCATATTCAAGGAGCCCCACTTTAACACGTTTTCTGTCGTAAACATATCCGAAAGATTTTCTTTTGTCTCCCAATTTACCATGCATTTTCTTTTCCCAGTTATTTTTCTTTTCATACCAAATGATCTTCCTAACAGCTCTTAGTTTGGTTTCATACATGTTCCAACTTCCTATCTTCTCAGTTTCTTTAAATATGTTTTTATATAATTTTAACTTTGCTATTTTATCATGCGGTGTCCCCTTATGAGTGTGAGGACATTTTGCAATGATAGGGTAATGAGGGCACGCTGGGCCAGTTTGGGGATGATGGGTCAGTTTGTACTTTTTAGCCATTTTACACAGAATTACAGCACAGAAACAGGCCATTCAGCCCAACTGGTTTATGCTCCACCGGAACCTCCTTCCACCCTACTACATCTCACCCGATTAGCATACTGTTCTATTCCTTTCTCCCTCGTGTACTGATCTGGCTTCCCCTTAAATGCAGGGGTGCTGGGTCAGTTTGAGTAAAGCAGATAAAAAGAAAAGAGCAGGAGCGAGCCTTTGGCTTAGCGGTAGCATTCCCGCCTCTGAGTTAGAGAGATGCTGGGTTCAAACCCCTCTCCAGACATTCTCAATGCCGGAGCTCCGGCTCTGAATTCTGGGTTGACATCCAGCGGGATACTCGTGTCCGGTGGGTGCGTTTAGGCCCCCTACTCCCCTCATCAATGCCAAAACTGCTCACTATTCCAGGATCATTCTGGAATGCAAAGATAACCCCCAACTTCTTTTCTCTACTGCAATCCGTCTACTTAAACCCGTCACCTCCAACAAGAAGTGCGAGGAGCTCGTGGACTTCTTTGTCTCTAAGATTGAGACCATCCGATCAGCTGCCTCTGCCACTTCCCTTCCCTCCCCTAGTCCACCGGACCAAACTTCCGCCAATGTTCCCCCCTGCCCTAGCCCTGAACTCTCATCTCTCCAGTTTCTCTCCGATCTCCCCTCATGACCACTCTGCGCTCATCTTGCCCATGAGACTTACTTCCTGCTCCCTCAAACCTATTCCCACTAAACTGCTGACCACCCAACTTCCTTTTCTGGCCCCCATGTTAGCTGACATTGTTAACGGTTCTCTCTCCTCAGGTACTGTCCACCTCGCCGTCATCACCCTTCTCCTCAAAAAAACAACTCTTGACCCCTCTGTCCTTGCAAACTACCGCCCCATCTCCGACCTCCCTTTCCTCTCCTTGAACGTGTTGTCGCCTCCCAAATCGTGCCACTCTTTCCCGGAAGTCCATGTTTGAAATCCTCCAATCAGGTTTCTGCCCCTGCCACAGTACAGAAACGGCTCTCATCAAAGTCACAAATGACATCCTTTGTGACTGTGACAAAGGTAAACTATCCCTCCTCATCCTTCTTAACTTGTCTGCAGCCTTTGACACGGTTGATCACTCCATCCTTCTCCACGCATCTCCACTGTCGTCCAGCTGGGTGGGACTGCACTCGCCTGGTTCCATTCTTATCTATCTAACCGTAGCCAGAGAATCTCCTGCAATGGCTTCTGTTCCCGCTCCTGCATCGTTACCTCTGGTGTCCCCCAAGGATCTATCCTTGGCCCCCTCCTATGCTACGTGCTGCCCCTTGACGACATCATCCGAAAACACAGTGTCAGTTTCCACATGTACGCTGACGACACCCAGCTCTACTTCACCACCACTTCTCTTGACCCCTCCATGGTCTCTAAATTGTCAGACTGTTGCCATCCCTCTCCCTAGCATCCATCTGAGGCTGAACCAGACTGTTCACAACCTTGGTGTCATATTTGACCCTGGAATGAGCTTTCAACCACATATCCACAGCATAACTAAGACCGCCTATTTCCAACTCTGTAACAGCGCCCGTCTCCACCCCTGCCTCAGTTCATCTGCTGCTGAAACCCTCATCCATGCCTTTGTTACCTCTGGACTTCACTAGTCCAACGCACTCCTGGCTGGCCTCCCACGTTCTACCCTACATAAACTTGAGGTCATCCAAAACTCTGCTGCCCGTGTCCTAACTCGCACCAAGTCCTATTCACCCATCATCCCTGTGCTCGCTGACCTACATTGGCTCCCAGTTAAGCAATGCCTTGATTTTAAAATTCTCATCCTTGTTTTTAAATCCCTCCATGACCTCGCCCCTTCCTATCTTTGTAATCTCCTCCAGCCCTACAACCCCTGAGATATCTGCGCTCCTCCAATTCTGCCCTCTTGAGCATCCCTGATTATAATCGCTCAACCATTGGTGGCCGTGCCTTCAGCTGCCTAGGCCCTAAGCTCTGGAGTTCCCTCCCTAAACCTCTCTGCCTCTCTCTTTCCTCCTTTAAGATGCTCCTTAAAACCTACCTCTTTGACCAAGCTTTTGGTCACCTGACCTAATTTATCCTTACATGGCTCGGTGCCAATTTTTTGTCTTATAGTACTCCTGTGAAGCGCCTTGGGACGTTTTACTATGGTAAAGGCACTTTATATAAATACAAGTTGTTGTTGTTGTTGTTTGTTGTTGGTCACGGGAGCCCTAAAGAACTTAGCATAGGGCTAACCGCCCAATCGGCTGGTATAATTTGGTTAGAAAAACTACCAGTGTGAACACAATACATCCTCTAACTGGGATATGACCCCCCCTCAAAAAGTAATGAATACAAACAAAACACCTCACCATTGTGTGGCACAAGCAGGGCTAACTTGGCTGGTACTCTTTTTGCGTGCCTCGTTGTGAAACAACTATTAATAACCTCAGAATAAACTGCCTAAGGAAATAAAATCCCTTTTGGGAAGTTATTGCTTCACTTGAAAACAACAAACCTGAAACTCTCCCAGTGAATGTATGAATTCCAATATATTTATGAGAAATATATTAGCGATCTAAAAAAAAAATTAGATCAGGGTATTTTTTGACACAGTGTTTCAATGACTATAATTCCCTCAGCGAATATATTCTTACCACATTTGCACAACTACTTCCTTTTGTAACCAAGGCTGTCCTGTCTAGAAGGCCATGAAGACCCTCTGCTCACCAAAATATTTAAATAACTAAAATCCTTGCCAACCCCAAAATTGCGGAAATACCCAGGACAAGAGTCAGTATTTGAAAAGAGTTAGTACAGGTTAACATTTAAGGTAGAGATCTTTTCTCAGAACAGTCTCTATCCCTAACATTACATAGAATATGCGGCACAGAAATAGGCCATTCAGTCCACGCCAGCGTTTATGTTCCACTCGAGCCTCCTCCCATCCTTCCTCATCTAACTCTATCAGCATAACTCTCTATTCCCTTCTCCCTCATGTGCTTATCTAGCTTCCCCTTAAATGCCTCTATACTATTCGCCTCAACTAACCCGACATTAATTTGTCATTTCTCTTTTCAGATGCGAAGGGAACTGTTGTGTAATTCCAGCATTTTCTGTTTTTATTTCATTTTCTAACGTAGATTGTGTTGTTTTTTGGGAGATCTTTTCTACCCTTCTTATCCTAGATACTTCGGCATCTGAATTTTACATAATTCTCATCGCTGGGTTCTTACTTCCTCGTGGCTCCGAGAGGGACTTTCTGGCCCTGACAGCTAAATAGGTTTTAATAATGTGCCCCAGGATAACAAACAGGAAATTCTCCTTGGTTACTCCATCTGTCCTGTGCCTCCATAGAATCTTTCTCATGTCTTCGACAAGCAGCAAAGCATCACCGTATCAGATCTTGTCTCAGACTTTAACTATCAAGTAAATTTATAGGGGGAAAAATTCAGTTGGTTGCGCCTCCCGTTAGCGCCTTAAGAGGGCGCTAATGGGGCGGAAAGCATCTAGCACCCGGGCGCGGCGATGTTTGCGGCACTCGCGAAATTAACTAGACATTTTGCGGCGGCGCTAAACACTACCGCCACGATCTCCTGCGCCGGCAGATCGTGACGACAGTCGAGTGCGCAACGCCCCGGTATCGTCCCGGAGCAGATATTGAGTGGCGCCCCCTGCCTTACCGCCTGACGCTAGCAATGACAAGTTGAGGGGAGCGTTTTGCAGTCAGGAAGGGACTGGGGGAGCGCTAAAGGCGACCGCTTCCTGCCTTTTATTGTTGGTGCCATTTTTGAACCATTCATTCTGAGAGAGAGAGAGAGAGACTTCTGGAGAGATTCAACGCAAGGAGTTTTGGGTACTGAGCAGCACTTTGCAGGTTCATTTTGATTTGCCATTCCTTGTATCGATTTAGAAGAGAGTGTGGGGGCTGCACTCTAAGCTCTTTCCCTGGTACTCTCCATTGTTCTTTCCAGCACATTTGATGTGCAGGTCTCTCCAGGCCGGGATTCAAGGCTGCAATGAGCAGGATGTGGATGGAAAGCAAGATCAACCATCCCCTTTAAGAACTGGCCGGTGCCATTGTGTGTGTGTTCCATTGCTGACTGACATCACATGAGCTTCGCCAGCGCTCTGAGGTAGCGCCTCGCTCCTCGGCCTTTGCGCCTTAAGACAGGTGTGAAGCGCCTGATTTAGCGCTCCAATCACCTCCAGGGGCGATAAAAGTCAAGTTTGCAGTTGGTGGCGATAATTAGCGTCAGGCGCTAATCTTTGCGCCCGGCCGATAATTGCACCCCAAATGGGGCGATACTGAATTTCTCCCCCATAGAATCTTACTGCACAAAACGGGGCCATTTGGCCCTTCGTGCCTGTGCTGGCTCTTTAAACGAGCTATCCAATTAGTCCTACTCCCCCGCTCTTTCCCCAGAGCTCTGGAAATTTTCCTTTTTAAATATATATATTTATTGAACAGATGAATAAATAAGTCCAATTAGGGACCCAAAAGGAGACCTATGGATGGAGGCAGAGGGTATGACTGAGGTGCTAAATGAGTACTTTGCATCTGTCTTCACCAAGGAAGAAGATGCTGCCATAGATATAGTGAAGGAGGAGGTAGAGGAGATACTGGATGGGATAAAAATTGATAAAGAGAAGGTACTAGAAAGGCTGGCTGTACTTAAAGTAGATAAGTCACCTGGACCAGATGGGATGCATCCTAGGACACTGAGGGAAATGAAGGAAGAAATCAGGGAGGTACTGGCCATAATCTTCCAATCCTCCTTAGAAACAGGGGTGGTGCCAGAGGACTGGAGAATTGCAAATGTTACACCCTTGTTCAAAAAAGGGTGTAAGGATAAACCCAGGAACTACAGGCCAGTCAGTTTAACTTCGGTAGTGGGGAAGCTTTTAGAAACAATAAACAGAGACAAAATTAACTGTCACTTGGACAAGTGTGGATTAATTAAGGAAAGCCAGCACGGATTTGTTAAAGGCAAATCGTGTTTAACCAACTTGATCGAGTTTTTTAATGAGGTAACAGAGAGGGTTGATGAGAGCAATGCGGTTGACGTGGTGTACATGGACTTCCAAAAGGCGTTCGACAAAGTGCCACATAATAGGCTCGCCAGCAAAGTTGAAGCCCATAGAATAAAAGGGACAGTGGCAGCATGGATACGAAATTGGCTAAGAGACAGGAAACAGAGTAGTGGTGAACGGTTGTTTTTTGGACTGGAGGAAGGTATACAGTGGTGTTCCCCAGGGGTTGGTACTAGAACCACTGCTTTTCTTGATATATATTAATGACTTAGATGTGGGTGTACAGGGCACAATTTCAAAATTTGCAGATGACACAAAACTTGGAAGTATAGTGAACAGTGAGGAGGATAGTGATAGACTTTAAGTGGACATAGACAGGCTGGTGAAATGGGCGGACACATGGCAGATGAAATTTAACGCAGAAAAGTGCGGTGATATATTTTAATAGAAAGAATGAAGAGAGGAAATATAAACTAAATGGTACACTCCTAAAGGGGGTGCATGAACAGAGAGACCTGGGGGTATATGTGCACAAATCGTTGAAGGTGGCAGGTTGAGAAAGCAGTTAAAAAGCTTACGGGATCCTGGGCTTCATGAATAGAGGTATAGAGTATAAAAGCAAGGAAGTTATGATGAACCTGTATAAAACACTGGTTCGGCCTCAACTGGAGTTGTGTCCAATTCTGGGCACCGCACTTTAGGAAGAACGTGAAGGCCTTAGAAAGAGTGCAGAAAAGATTTACGAGAATGATTCCAGGGATGAGAGACTTCAGTTACGTGGATAGACTGGAGAAGCTGGGGTTGTTCTCCTTAGAGCATAGAAGATTGAGAGGAGATTTGATGGAGGTGTTCAAAATCATGAGGGGTCTGGACGGAGTAGATAGAGAGAAACTGTTCCCATTGGCGGAGGGGTCAAGAACCAGAGGACACAGATTTAAGGTGATTGGCAGAAGCACCAAAGGCGACATGAGGAAAAACTTATTTACTCAGCGAGTGGTTAGGATCTGGAATGCAATGCCTAAAAGGGTGGTGGAGGCAGACTCAATCACGGCTTTCAAAAGGGAATTGGATAAGTACCTGAAGGAAAAAAAAAATTTGCAGGGCTACGGGGAAAGGGCGGGGGAGTGGGACTAGCTAAAGTGCTCTTGCAGAGAGCCGGCACGGGCTCGACAGGCCAAATGGCCTTCTTCCCTGCTGTAACCATTCTATGGTTCTATTTACAGTAGCTACTATACTAACCCCTCAATCTCTATGCAAAATGATAAGTTAACCTTTATCTATGCGGTTATTTTCATATTGCCTTAATAATTGTGGCAGCTAACTGGTTTGACCCATCTCTCTGCAAGTTCCAAGCCAACTCAACCATTGAACAATCCACACTCAAAATACTCTCCCAATAGTTATGGATTTGAATAACATTTCCTACATTACAACAGTGACTACCTTCAAAAGTACTTTATTGTCTTTGACATCCTGAGGTTGTGAAAGGCGCTATATAAATACAAGTTCTTTCTTTCTAACTGTCAGCTAAATGTTAAACTAATGTCAATCATACATAACTGAGCGAATCTCACAGTGTATTTCTGTTAGAATGTGGACTGACTCTTCCCTCTAATCTGTAACCTCCTGGACAACCTACTAAATCTTCACTTTTGTACAGTTACGACTGGAAGTATGAATGTAGTTGCCTTTTAAATTCCCTTGTGCATTGCGATTGAATTAAATGAATCCCTAAAAAACTAAACTAGACAAAAATGCTTATATTTTGTTGTAACTTTTTGTTATCTCCAAGGATTTTTCATACGACTCCAAAACTATCCCTTGCACCTTCCTTGCGAGTAGTGGGCATACTCTAGGGCAACCAATTACTCTGTCGAAACTGGCATGCTTGTCACTTTCACCGGTTGAAAGAGACTTTCGTTACTGATCGCTAAATAAAAACTGCTGGTCGGCGGTGATCTAGTTACATAACCGCTTGGGGAATATTAGCTAAAGCCTAGCGTCTGTTGCCAGGCAGCGTTACGTTGCAGGTTGTATGTTCATTGTCGATAAACAGAGACGTCTTGTGGCTTGAGGGAGCCCATCCCATGCTTGAGAAAAGGTTGTCGCCTGAGTCAGCTTCCTGTTTTTTTTAAAAAGTAACCACGTATCTGGGAGCCTGAGGAAATGGGATTCCTGAGGGGTGGTGAGATCAAGGCGTGGTGCGGGGCGCTGCCCAATACCTGGAATGGAAGGGAAGGGAGGGGCGGGGAGGGAGCTGGGAGGAGCATCAGCCGACGTATCAACCTGTGAAGGTTGGTTCCTCTTTGCATTGCCTCGGTCCCTGCCTTGCTGACGGTGCACTCCGGCAGAGCTGGTCTCGTGGGGGGGGGCTTCGGATTTATGAGTAATGGCTCTCTCGCAGTTACAGTGTTTGGACGAGGGGAATATCAACTATAGGACCAATGAATCCAAGCCCGAGTTCTACTACAGCGAGGCGCAGAGAGTGGCAGTGGAGACACTCTTGGCTCACGGGGCGCAAGCCTTTAACGAAACGGTCACCAAGGAAAACCTGAGGGAGTTCCTGTCGGAGGTGGACATCGAGCAGATCCTGCGCTCGGTCCGGGATTTCTTGCCAAAGCAGCCGGGCACCGAATGGCGGGATGAGGAGGGTCAAGATGAGGAGGGTCAAGCTGAGGGAGAAGGAGAGAGCGAAGGAGAAGGAGAGAGTGAAGCAGAAGGAGAGAGTGAAGGAGAGAGCGAAGGAGAGAGCGAAGGAAAGAAAGCAAGCGAGGACCCGGAGAAGAAGCCCCTTTCTCTGCATTATTGGCCCGACACCTCGGACATATCTCGGCCCAGCTTGGACTTGGGTTGGCCGGATTCCGCCGCCTATCGCGGGGTGACCCGAGCCAACGTGTACACACAGCCACCTGTGGAGGGCTCACTCCACATCAAGGAGATGGTCCGCAGAATGATCAGCCAAGCGCAGAAGGTGAGGACATGCAAATAGAAATTAAATACGTGGTAAATAGGTATCTGGGTAAAGGTTTGAATTGATTTGGCAGGTAACTAAAAGCAGAAAAGGATTTTAAAAATCTAGTTCAGTAAGTTAGAGACTCTAATATACAACAACTTGCATTTATATAGCTCCTTTAAAAACGAAGACTTGTATTTATATAGAGCCTTTAACGTAGTGCTTCACAGGAGTGTTATCAAACAAAATTTAACACCAAGCCACATAACGTAGTAAAACGTCTTGGTTGGAACAATGATCAGCCAAATATTAATATTGAACCACTTTTTTTTATTCGGTCGCTGGCAGGGCCAGCATTTATTGCCCATCCCTAATTGCCCTGAGAAGGTGGCGGTGAGCTGCCTTCTTGAACGTACTCCCACAGTGCTGTTAGGGAGGAAGTTCCAGAATTTTGACCCAGCGACGATATATTTCCAAATAACAACAGAAAACGCTGGAAAAACTCATCCGTGGAGAGATGCTGCCTGGCCTGCTGAGTTTTTCCAGCGTTTTCTGTTGTTATTTCAGATTTCCAGCATCCGCAGTATTTTGCTACGATATATTTCCAATTCAGAATGGTGTGTGAACTTGGAGGTGGTGGTGTTCCCATGCGCCTGCTGCCCTTATCCTTCTAGGTAGTAGAGGTCACTGGTTTGAGAGGTGCTGTCAAAGAAGCCTTGGTGAGTTGCTGCAGAGCATCTTGTAAATGGTAGGCACTGCAGCCATGGTGCGCAGTTGGTAGACTAGTCCGGTTTTATTCTTACTGTTTTTTGTAGCGGTTTGGCTTGCTAGGCCATTTCAGAGGGAGTCACATTTAGGCCAGACCAGGTAAAGACAGCAGATTTCCTTCCCTGAAGGGCTTTAGTGAACCAGATGGGTTTTTACGACAATCTGGTAGTTTCCTTGTCACCATTACTGATACTAGCTCTTTATTCCAGATGTATTTAATTAACTGAATTTAAATTCCCCAGCTGCCGTGGTGGGATTTGAACTCTCGTCTCCGGATCATTAGTCCAGGCCTCTGCATTACTAGTCCAGCAACATAACCACTATGCTACCATACCCCTATAAGGACATATTAGATCAGGTGACCAAAAGCTTGTTCAGAGGTAGGTTTTCTGGAGGGTCTTGAAGGAGGAGAGAGCGGTGGATAGGTTTAGGGAGGGAATTCCAGCAGAGTGCCATTTGGACCACTGACTGTAGCCTTATTAAACAGTCCTTGTCCAATACATGGTGTAATCATTCCCATTCCATCATTACAACCCACATACTACCTTAGGATTGTGTAACTTTAATGTTGCTTTGTTAGCCGATCATTTCTTAAATTAAACTCCTCTATTCATATGGTGCATGTGAACTTTAAATATTCCCCACTTTAGCAGATTCAGGTCGAGCGAAGGGGTTGGATTAAACCTTTAGGATTTTCAGCTGAAGTTTGCGAGTTGGGGTCACCACATCCGTGTTGAACCCGCCCCGGTTGTGACGATACAAAATGTGGTCATGCAATGTAAACTGGAATGATGTCGCACTCACTGCAACAAAAGCTTGAAGCAGTGAGGAAGGGGGGTCGTTGGAACTGAAGAGATTGCGAGTGGGAGCTGAAGGGGATGGGGGCGGGGTAATCCCTGGCCTGTAGGTTCCACGCTCTACATTCCATTGTCAATATGGCATGTTAAAACGGGCTTTGAGTGATGGGAACGATAAGGTGTAACTTTTCCTTGACATCATCTAGGTCCTTCCCTCATTCCTAACCCACTACCCTCTGCCAAACAAGGTAAGAAAAAAAAACATTTGACTTCCCTACAGAGATGATAAGGTACAAAAGAAAGTTATAGCAGATATCAGGCTATGATGATCGGATAGTTTAGTGCATTTGCTTAACAGTGCAGATAGTAGTTCGTAATAACCTACTCCCGGCCCGATCAGTTTAAGAGAGTTTCAGCAGCTGGAGTTTAGTTTAGATTGCAGGGTGATTCAGTTCCAGTCGGGATGTCATTTAATCATTAATGTTCAACATTTGCTGAATATTGCCCAACAGACTGTTTTGGGCACTGAACCTAGGAAAGATACATTGGCTTTGGAGGGGGTACAGCACAGATTCACCAGAATGATACCAGGGCTTAAAGGGCAGAATGATACCAGGGCTTAAAGAATTACATAGAATATACAGCACAGAAACCGGCCATTTGGCCCAACTAGTCTGTGCTGGTGTTTATACTTCACACGAGTCTCCTCCCATTCCATCTACCTCATCTCAGCCTGTCAGCATATCTTTCTATTCCCTTTTCTCTCATGTACTCGTCTAGTTTCCTTTTGAAAGAATCTAAGCTATTTGCCTCAACCACTTCCTGTGGTACGGAGTTCCGCATTCTAACCACTCCCTGAGTAAAGAAATTTCTCCTTATTTCCCTATTGGATTTATTAGTAACTATTTTGTATTTATGGCCAGTAGTTTTGGATTCTCCCAAAAGTGAAAACATTCTCTCCACATCTACTCTGCCCAACCCATTCATAATTTTAAAGACCTCTATCAGGTGTCCTCTATGTCTTCTCATAGGTTGGGGCTTTTTTCTTTAGAAAAGAGGACAGGTTGCATACACTTGCTTTGCATTCCCTTGAGTTTAGAAGTTGAGGGGTGACCTAATCAAGGTCTTTAAAATGATAAAGGGATAAAGGGTTTAGGGTAGATACAGAGAAACTATTATGGCTGATCTGTACCTCATTTACTTGGCTCCATGCTCCATATATACCCTTACCTCACAAACTATTGATCTCGGTCTTGAAAATGTCAATTGACCCCAGCATCCACAGCCTTTTGGGGAAAAGTGTTTTGCACTACCCTTTGTGTGAAAAAAGTGCTTCCTGATTTCACTCCTAAATGGTCTAGCTCTATGCTGGTGTTTATGCTCTACACGAGCCTCCTCCCACCCTATTTCATCTTACCCTATCAGCACATCCTTTTATTCCTTTCTCCCTCGTGTACTTATCTAGCTTTCTGTTAAATGCATCAATGCTATTCGCTTCAACTACTCCTTGTGGTAGCAAGTTCTATATTCTAACCACTCCTTGGGTACAGAAGTTTCTCCTGAATTCCTTATTGGATTTATAAGTGACTAACCTATATTTACGACGCCTAGTTTGAGCAGAAACATCTTCTCTACAATTACCCTATGTAAATGGAACTCGATTACAGACAGTGAAATGAGGTTCAACCACAGACAGCAGATAATGTCTGCAATAGAATTTGATCCGTTGATTAAACGACTGTAATGTGGGATTTGAGTGCATAACTATAACTGTTTATTACTATTCGCAGGTAATCGCTGTCGTAATGGACTTATTTACAGACATCGATATCTTCAAAGACATACTGGATGCCAGCGTCAAGAGGAAAATTCCCGTCTACATCATCCATGATGAGGCTAACATCAAGTATTTCTTGAAGATGTGCGAGAGTTCAGGAATGCACATGGGGATGCTGAAAGTAAGTGAGGAAAAAGTGGACCGACAGACAGTTCTGATGTCATGTGTGACTTGCAGTTACCAGTTTAAAGATAAAGCCGCTCTATTCTCTAGCATGCTTTGTTCAGGAATTAGCTCATGATAAACTCATAAAAAGCTGCATGAAGGTATGCCTTTGCACTGGATTTTGTATAAGATATTATTCTGATATGACCAAATATTAAAAACTGCGTAAAGGTCTTTAATAATGGCATTTTGCAGAAGTGAAATCATTTTAGTATTGCAGCCTCACTGTGATTTTCGACTTATTTTTTTAGGTCAATTGCCTTTAAATTTCTTGCAGAATCTGTTATAAGGATTAGGGTAATAAGTGACTATTCACTGCCCTCTTTCACCATATACCTGTACAGGGACCTGAGAATTAGCATTCATGGGAGTGCACCAGATGCTGGAAGTAAACTGGTTGTTACAAACCATTTCAAATATAGAAATCCCTTGCTTAAAATCCTTTTCTTGTCACTGCTGCTGACCTTTATGGGAGCCTACAGCACTGTGAATGACACATCCATGTCTGAATTATTAAGTAGATGCTTTCATCTGACATCCTGAACAGCACGATCACATTACGTTCACCTCTGAACTTCAAGCTTGGATTAATACCTTACCATTCACTAACCAGTTTCTATTTTAATTCATATTACATACCAAATTTCCATTTGATCGCAGTTTGTTTTGCCACTACATGTCCCATTTCTTGGATGTGGAAGCGTTTTGATATTTCAGTTTGAAAGGAGTATAGACTGAAACAGCACAAAGCAATTTAACAAGTTTTATGATGGAAGACAGAATTCACAGTATTTTTTTTTACTTGTTACTAACTGCATCATTCCCTGTGTGAATTTCAATTATTTCCTGTCCATCACATTATTTTGATGGTATAAAAGCATTGATTTAAAAAACTTACCTCTTTGACCAAGCTTTTGGTCAAAAATGAGAAGTCGCACAACACCAGGTTATAGTCCAACAGATTTATTTAAAATTACAAGCTTTCAGAGCTGTCGCCCCTTCCTCAGGTAGAGTTACTGTGAGACAATCTACCAGAATTCACAGAATATAAACAGAGAAAATGCAGAGATTCAATCTATCCCTACATCAAAGACATACTAAGAGCACAGCCAAGACAATGAGATGTGTCCCAGGGGGTCCAACGTGTCAAAACACCTGCTGGCTGCATATCCTCTCCATTTGGGTTTGTTTCTTGTGTTTGTTTTTTTAAAAAGCTGGAAAGACCGGCAACGATGTCAAGTCACGTTCTGTAACGTGACATGAACCCGATATCCCGATTGAGGCCGTCCTCATGAGTGCGGAACTTGGCTATCAGTTTCTGCTCGATGATTTTGCGTTGTCGTGTATCCCGAAGGCCGCCTTGGAGAACGCTAACCCGCAGATCTGAGGCTGAATGCCCTTGACTGCTGAAGTGTTCCCCGACTGGGAGGCAACCCTCCTGCCTGGCGATTGTTGCGCGGTGTCCGTTCATACGTTGTCTCAGTGTCTGCATGGTCTCGCCGATGTACCATGCTCTGGGGCATCCTTTACTGCAACGTATCAGGTAGACAACGTTGGCCGAGTCACATGAGTATGTACCATGTACCTGGTGGGTAGTGTCCTTACGTGTGATGACGGTATCTGTGTCCATGATCTGGCATGTCTTGCAGAGGTTGCCGTGGCAGGGTTGTGTGGTGTCGTGGTCGCTGTTCTCCTGAAAGCTGGGTAATTTGCTGCGAACGATGGTACTTTTGAGGTTAGGCGGCTGCTTGAAGGCGAGTAGTGGAGGCGTGGGGATGGCCTTAGCAAGGTGTTCATCGTCATCGATGACATGTTGAAGGCTGCGAAGAACATGGCGTAGTTTCTCCACTCCGGGGAAGTACTGGACGACGTAGGGTACTCTGTTGGTTGTGTCCCGTGTTCGTCTTCTGAGGAGGTCTATGCGGTTTTTTCGCTGTGGCCCGTCGGAACTGTCGATCGACGAGTCGAGTGTCCTATCCCGTTCTTACGAGGGCGTCTTTGGACAAGCCCTGCAAATACACAGGATCTGCTCAGACGAGGAGGAACGCGATGGACACCTACGGACACTGAAAGACGCCCTCGTAAGATCGACAGTTCCAACGGGCCACAGCGAAAAACCGCATAGACCTCCTCAGAAGACGAACACAGGACACAACCAACAGAGTACCCTACGTCGTCCAGTACTTCCCCGGAGCGGAGAAACTACGCCATGTTCTTCGCAGCCTTCAACATGTCATCGATGACGACGAACACCTTGCTAAGGCCATCCCCACGCCTCCACTACTCGCCTTCAAGCAGCCGCCTAACCTCAAAAGTACCATCGTTCGCAGCAAATTACCCAGCTTTCAGGAGAACAGCGACCACGACACCACACAACCCTACCACGGCAACCTCTGCAAGACATGCCAGATCATGGACACAGATACCGTCCTCACACGTGAGGACACTACCCACCAGGTACATGGTACATACTCATGTGACTCGGCCAACGTTGTCTACCCGATACGTTGCAGTAAAGGATGCCCCAGAGCATGGTACATCGGCGACCATGCAGACACTGAGACAACGTATGAACGGACACCGCGCAACAATCGCCAGGCAGGAGGGTTGCCTCCCAGTCGGGGAACACTTCAGCAGTCAAGGGCATTCAGCCTCGGATCTGCGGGTTAGCGTTCTCCAAGGCGGCCTTCGGGATACACGACAACGCAAAATCATCGAGCAGAAACTGATAGCCAAGTTCCGCACTCATGAGGACGGCCTCAATCGGGATATCGGGTTCATGTCACATTACAGAACGTGACTTGACATCGTTGCCGGTCTTTCCAGCTTTTTAAAAAAACAAACACAAGAAACAAACCCAAATGGAGAGGATATGCAGCCAGCAGGTGTTTTGACACGTTGGACCCCCTGGGACACATCTCATTGTCTTGGCTGTGCTCTTAGTATGTCTTTGATGTAGGGATAGATTGAATCTCTGCATTTTCTCTGTTTATATTCTGTGAATTCTGGTAGATTGTCTCACAGTAACTCTACCTGAGGAAGGGGCGACAGCTCCGAAAGCTTGTAATTTTAAATAAATCTGTTGGAATATAACCTGGTGTTGTGTGACTTCTCATTTTTGTCCACCCCAGTCCAACGCCGGCATCTCCACATCAAGCTTTTGGTCACCAGTCCTAATATCTCTTTATATGGCTTGGTGTCAAGTTTTATCTGATAATGCTCGTGAAGCGCTGTGGGACTGTTTACTACGTTGAAGGCACTATATACATGCAAGTTGTCGTTGTTGTTGATATTTAATCTGTTCTGCAATAGTCTGGTTTCTACATTAAGTTGACAAGCATATGGTTAAAGAAATAGATACTACGGTTCCATAACTAGAAATAACCAGAACTCTTGTACAACTCCTGGGTCACCTGGAAGTGTGAGAGCTAAAACATTAAACAAAGGGCTGGTTCAAAGAGTATAGAATTCCTTGCAGCTACGACCAGTCTAAGGTTTAAGGTGTGGTCACCACACAAAAGTAATGAGGGGAAAAGGTTTAATGTTAAGAGGTGTAACATGAAGCAAGAATATGGATTAGTAAATAAAGTGTGTGGAAACTCTAGCTTAATACTGTTAATACCCCTTGAATACTATTAACGGTAGATCTCTTATCTAAGATGTGGATCAGTTGACAACATTAATTCTGGCTGAGGATATTTAGATTTAAAACAAAGTCTAACATTTTGAAAGATTTTATTAAAAAAATGAAGTTTATAAAGAACAGATTCAAAAATCATGAACTGCCAACAATGAAAGGAAAATTAACACAAAGGGGCTTAGTATAACAGCAAGGTGAATGACTGAGATACGTTTTTGTTCAGGAATAGGAGACCCTCAGGTAATTAAAGTATTCTCTTACCTTGTGATTCCATCATACCATCTCTTGGTTTCCTATTGGGGCTGTTTTCATTAGAACAGAGGAGATGACAGGGTGATTTGATAGGTGTTTACAATTATGAAGTGATGGGACAAGGGTAGATAGAAATGGGTATTTCTGGTGATTTTAGAATGAGGGGACATAATTATAAGATTAAATGTAAGAGATTTAGGACAGAGAGCCGGAGAAACTTTTTTATATATACAAGGTTGTGAGGCTATGGAATGCACGACCGAAGTTGATGATTGCAACAGAGAGCATGTCAACATTTAAGGATAGGTTAGATAGCTGGTTGAATAAAAGGGGAATAAAGGGATATGGGAACAGGGCAGGCACACGGGATTGGGATACTGCTCATGTTGAGGACAAACACCGACACGGACTGGTGAGGCTGAACAACCTGTTTCCAGTTGCAATTTGCATATAATTATATATTATTCAAATATTGTCAATAGCCTTGGTACCCTCTTGCCTGCTGACCAATGTTCCCTCTTAAGCCGCACAGCAATGGGAAAGGTCCCGTGCAGGCCGCTCACCGGCTTCGCTGTTGTAAATACTGTGCGTGCGCGGAAATTTAAAGAGATCGCGCACTAAAAGAAACAGGCCGCGCAGAACAAACCGCAGCTTGCAGGGAACATTGCTGCTGAGGCCTATTCAGATACACAAATACAACAGCCGCGTGTGTGTGTGCGGTTACGCCTGTGCGTGCCATTTGAACGTATCACAGCCAGAAGATCAGATCTTTGGTTGTTTCTGTGTTAAATCAGCAGAATTAATTCTGAATTTCAGAAAAATTACAAAAAATAGTTCACACTATATAGTGTGTTTTGACAGAATACAAGTTTAGATTACGTTTGTGAAAAATTTAACACAGTCTGTACATGTTCTCCTGACATTGTTGGTGATGGTACTTGTAATTGATCAGAGACCCGTCAGATTTCTGTGTTGAGGATCGTGTGAATGCTTTCATGTTTCCAAGAGTGGAATTTGGCCTTCTCCTAGTGTTGCTTAGAATACCAGCTTTCAATAACTATCTCGTGTCTTAGCTGCAATGCAATTTATTTAAAATAGGGTTATGTAGTAACACTTACTCCTCTCCCATTAGTTCACAATGAACAGATGATGCAGCATGAAGAAAGCCATAATATAACTCCTCAAGGCAACTATAATCTGTCAGTAGTGCGGTAACAAATATAAAGACTTAATTACAAAGTTAAATTGCAAGCAGCAATCATGGACTTTTTAAATTTACACTCCGTTTGCCATGTGGTTTTGGAAACTGAATGCAAACTTGAATCACTTTTTTTTTATATTTAGTATTGATTCGAGAGCGCTTCATCAGCAGAAATAACCAAACCTTTACATATAATCAAGGATGTTAACAGAAATCTTGCTAATGCTGTATTATGCACAGCATACAACAATAACTTGCATTTGTATAGCGCCTTTCATGTAGTAAAACGTCCCAAGGCGCTTCACAGGAGCAATTATCAGACAAAATTTGACACTGAGTGACATAAGGAGCTATTAGGACAGGAGGTAGGTTTTAAGAAGTGTCTTAAAGGAGGGGAGAGAGGTAGAAAAGCAGAGAGGTTTAGGGAGGGAATTCAGAGCTTGGGGCCCCTAGACAGCTCAAGGCATAGCCGCCAATGGAGGGGCAAAGGAAATAGAGGATGCACAAGAGGCCAGAATAGGAGGAAAGCAGAGTTCTCGGAGTATTCTACTTCTCTGATCATTCGAATTGTTGCAGTATGAATCTCTGCTACAATAGAGAGAATTAGACATCCATTTGACATGAAACTGAAAAGTAAGTACTTGCATCCCAGTTGTGAATACAGGTAATTGGATGGAGAGGAGCACAAGTCAGTAAGGGAGTCTGCCTGATTTGCAATCCGTGAATTTAAATAGGCAGAAAATTGGCAGGCTCCCTACTGAGCATGCACCCCTCTCCACCCATTTTTCCTGTATATGCTGTGTTCAGGTGATTCCATATGCCCAGGAGCAGGTAAATCGACCCCAACCCTGAGAACTGGGTTCAGTTCACCATGGAAGAAGGCAGTTTCTGCTAAAAGTAGGATTATTTCAATATTAAAGAGCACCCACTATAAGCATTAACCAGCTGGTAAAGATTCCACGTACATTAATAACTTTCAAAAGGGAATTGGATAAATACTTGAAAAGGAGAAATTTGCAGGGCCTACAGGGAAAGAGCAGGGGAGTGGGACTAATTGGATAGCTCTTTCAAAGAGCTGGCACAGGCACAATGGGTCGAATGGCCTCCTTCTGTGCAGTACGATTCTATGATAGGTAGAAAACTATAGGTAGAAATGTGCTTCAGGGCAGTTTCGCACTGTCACAGTTTGACACAATTTTTGTCCCCTTGCGTGTTATGAGCTGGTGACACATTGCAACCTTTCTGTTGTTAACTTACGGGTAACTATAACAATCAGCTTTAAACTACTCCATTACATAACATTAGTACACAGTTCAATTGGATCCAGTTTTCTGAGGGTACACAATTTCTTTATGAATGTCTCATGACAACAATACTGCACTTTGATCTTGAACACAACTTGTAATCAGCTCTAAAAGAAACAGAACTCAAAAGTCTCTGTTCTTTGGTTCTCAACTTTAACTAACACTCGATTTCTGAAAAGCACAACACATTCAGCATTGACTATGGGAACCACCCTTTGTACAGATATGTGAGCAGATGGCATCTGCTGCCCCACCCTGGCCTCCAGCAACACCGGCTGCGACTTCTCACGCTTTGGACTTTCCCCGACTGCTTTTAACTCGCTATTTGTTTCACTTCAGTAACTGGGGAAAAAATGAATTTCACCCACCCTCCACCCCTCCCTCTTCCAAACAATGAACTGTGTTTTGACTATTCTTTCACTGCTAACAGCTGATACATGGGGCAACTGGATTTGAACAGAATGCAGATTATCTCCACAATTATTTTAAAGGACATTAAGATCATTATTCAAGTGGGCACTGTCTTCAAGAAGCAAATACACCCCCTCCTTTCAATAACACGAACTCTTGACAAGTTGAGTCAAAAAATTATCCTAGTGTCACTTGTCTATGATTTAGTTGAGAGGAACATTGGACTAGAGGAACAGGAGTAGGCCATTCAGCCCCTCAAGCCTATCATGCCATTCAGTTAGATCAGGGCTGACCTGTATCTCAACTCCATTTACCAACTGTTGCTCCATGTCCCTTGTTTCCCCAATCAAACAAAAAATCTATCAATCTCACTCTTGAAAATTTCAATTGACCACAGCCTTTTAGGGAGAGATTCAGATTTTCACTACCCTTTGTGTGGAAAAAATGCTTCCTGATTTCACTTCTAAATGGCCTAGCCCCCTTTTCTGGATTCCCCCACCAGAGGAAATAGTTTCTCTGTACCTTATTGAATCCCTTTATCATTTTAACGACCTCAATTAAATCTTCTAAACTCGGGGAAATACAAACCTAGTTCATGCAGTCTGTCCTCATAATTTAATGCTAAATATTCTTTTGGCACAAGATCCAAACTGTCCTTCACTTTCTCTCTTCTCTCTCCCCCCCCCCCCCCCACAAATCCTTTCTCTTCCTCCAGCTGATTCTTGGCTTTTCTTCCCTCATTTTCTGCCAATGATTCTCAAAACCTTTCTTCGCTCACAGTATCCACGGTAACTAACAGAGGTCAAGGATTGTCCGACTCACGCTCTCTGTCCATAACATCTCAAGATCTCTGAGTAGCACCAAACGGCTTCAAGTCTCGACTTGCTTGCATAGTTTGTAGCAACTGTTCATCCTTCAGACTTACCAAACACAGATAAAATCTTGTTTTCATTTCAGTGTTGGCCAAATAACTTAAGTGGCATCTCAAATCATGGCAGTAATGCATTCCAAAAATCTTACGTTGACATCCAAACAGGAGAAAACAGCACCCGGATGATCATATTTTTTATGCTGCACTATGATAAACTGGACGGGCTTATTTTCTTTATTCAGTACTCAATTTAAAAAAAGACAAAATAAGTTGATTTGAATGGGTTCAAAGTACATTCTTCACAATGCAATTTGATCATGTCTCTAATGGATTGGATTGAATTCTGGTCACTTTAAATTAATATATGCTGTCTAAAGTCACAGGTTTGGCATAGCAGCTTACGTTTGATGAACAAGTATCAGGTGCTATCAACTTGCCATTTGATGTGGGTTCTGAGAAAAGGTTTGAACAGCCACCTGTGATTTAAACCAGTTTGTTTTCTTTCTTTGCTGATTTCCTCCCTCCTCTCTTAATAACTGAATCGTGCTGGGAATCAGGTGTGCCACCCAATATCTCACCCAGGTAGTCATTGTTCACCTGCAAGTCTGCGCAGTGAGTGCTGACGCCTGCACAGAGCAGTAGAACCAGAGGATACGGCTTGCGCTTGCGCTTGAAGGGGAATAAATTCAAAACTAATCTGCGGAAATAATATTACAGTGAGCGAGTGGTCAATCTAGGAAGACGGTGGAAGCAGGTAGTATTGAATCATTCAAATGCAAATTAGATAGATTTCTTTCAGAAAATGACATTTTGGGAAATGAGTAATTTCAGACATGCAATGTGTGACATGCTTAGGAGGAACAGGTGACTTTGGACCAATGGTTTAAGAGCTCTCCACCACTGGGGTTTTCCTTGTTTCATGTCAGAGTCTGTTGTAGACGAATTGATAGAAATTGATGGCCATGATTAGCCAACAAGAAGTTATTGTTGTATCGTACGACTACCAGGATGGTACAATGCAAAGTAGATGGGCCTTGGTCTATTTTTGTCTAGCAATTCCTATGTTCCTGACAGTATATTGAGAACATCACAATGGAGCTAAATCCTGTTCCACATGCATACACTTTCCAGTAGGAGCCACTGATTGCAATTAGGAGCTGGAAACCAGGTTGTTTTTTTCCTCCTCCTGCCCAGCCAAATGCCACCAAGCCCATTGTGACAACCCCTCCTTGGCTAAGATCAGCTAACCGAGCAGAGACAGTGAATTGAACTTTGCACCCCTTCCACCACCTTGGCTAAGGTTAGCTCACTGAGCAGAAGCCGTGAATTCCACTTTGTCCTTTTACACAAGCTTCATTATATCTTTTCTGCTCTAAACAGTTCTTGGGGCTGAGAACTGTGAAGATTATCATTGCTTATGCTGCTCACTGTATTACTATATTGCTATGTACTTAATAAACCTGAGTGCACATTTAAACCATTCAGATCGCAAACATAATTCAGTACAATAAATGTGAAATGTGATTAATAAGAATAAGGGGCACCCAGCCATCTTTACTTCCTGTACAATGGGCCCATTAGCTCATTTAATTGAGAACTATCTATGTATTTTGCAAGTCACTGAAAATTTGTGGATTTACATCGTATAGAGCGTAAACATCGATGTAGACCAGTTGGACAGAATGGCCTGTTTCTGTGCTGTAGACTCTATGGAACATGGATACAACTATATCCATTTTTTAAATCTCCAGAATTTATCTTTACGTAAGTTGAGTTAGAAACAACTTCAACAATTCAAGCAACAAGAAATTTGACCCCATGGTGGGAGGCAAAAGATCTATCCGACTCCCTGATGTTAGACCCAATGCAGTCACTGTAGGTGTATTTCATTGATTTCCCGAGGCAGATGTTTAAGAGTATTGTCGTCAGTCATCTAGAATGTTGCAGATTACAAACAGCCGCTAAACTGGCCTTCAGGAGCTCGAATCTTGAAAACGTTTTGACTTAAAAATCAGTCATTAATTGTGTGCTGACTCGAGAGAATTTAGCAGGTGGCTGGCTTTCCATCTGTGGCTGCAAGAGGGGATTTTAACCCTTTAGGAACTGTGGTGACATACCAAAATAAAGATTAATAAAGAATCCACGATGAGAAACAGTGAAATGCCCATCTTGTCTCAAATGAAGAAGGGGAGGGTTGGCCAGGGGACCTGATCCCATAAGCCAACCAATTCTCCCTACTCAAAACCACTATTAGGAGGTGTGGGGAAATGCTCAGTTTGACTCGCCAGCCGTCTGTGCCACTTTCCTCGTAGTAAAGCACTCTCCTTCCGCTCATCACCTTCTCCTAACAGCTGGGCTAAGACGGGGTTTAAAAAAAAATCACTTGGAATTGCTATCCCACATCCACATGAGGCAGCATGTTAGAGATCACTGTGGTGGTGCAATAATTGCTGAATAACTAATGGTTCACCAATCTGCTGCTTCTCTTTTGTTTTTAAGTGTAAATAGTCTACGGCTTCATTAATGAAGAAACATAGTTTGGTGCACAAAAATAGTCTCATGGACTTTATTAAACATCTGACACACTATTCCAGTTATGAAAAGTTCCTCATGAGTAGAAAAATTGGGAAATGTGGTTTTCCCATTTTATATTCTATTTATATAACAAATATGGTTGTTTAAATATAATTAGGTAAGATTTTTAACTATTATTAGCATGCAGGGTGTCCTTTTGTATCGTGTGAACTTGCTGCCAGTTTTGGAACAAGTTTGACCCCTAATATTTTGACCAGAGTGAGTTATGACACTGGCTTGAATACTTAGCATCAGAACTCCATACACAACAATGAAAATCTGAATGGGTTGCCAAAATTTTCGGTCAGCCACTTAATAGCAGCAGGCTCCGAGTGTTGCTGTAGTGCCATAAAGAAAGAACAAACCGATTTCATCTAGTCTCTGTCAGGTCTCGCAGGAACATCCTAAATGCACTTTGTGGACGATAAGTTAGTGAGAAGTGTCGTCGCTGTTATTATGTAAATAAACATGGCGACAAGTTCCCACAAACAGCAGCAAAATGAGCCAAGCATTGACCTATTTTTGGTGGTGTTGGTTGAAGGAAGGATATTGACATCTAGAGAACTCCTTGCTCTTTGAAAAGTGCTGTGGGATCTCCAGCATCAGCTTAAAGCAGCATGCCCTCAGTACTGCATGGATGCACTTGAATTCACCAGTATTTCCAGCCCCAAGGTGATTAAGTTTCATATCACATTAAAAGCGTAACTTTTTTTTTGGACTGAGCAGATTATTAAATGTATAATGTATAGCTGTCCCTCATTAAAATGCAATTCCTGGCCGCCAAGGGAAAACCATTATTATACCTGCACTGTATATAGAAACACTTCAACAACCAGCAAATTTAAATGGTGACCTATGGTTCTGTGCGGCAGTGTGGTGCTCTTTTGCGCCGTGCCAAGGTATTGGAATTCTCTCTTGTAGCACTACTGGGAACAGCTTTTGAGGGGTTATGTGGATTAATAAGCATTTGGGATGAGTGTAAATGGCTTGCGATCCTGGAGCAGAAGAGCTCGGGGGACGTTTAAAGTACTAAGAAATGCCCAGGAAACATGGGTCAAGAGTGGGCGGAATAGAAACCATACAAGGCATAACTGACCTGGAGGTGGAGGTAAGATATCGGTGGCTATCAAGCAGGAGAGACAGCAGTGTCATTGATTCATATAAAGCCCTCATGGGCGGTAACAAATTAAGTTCTCTTGGTTTAATGATTATGGGCTGCATTCCTGATTGGTGGTAGGCATGGGTACCGACCAGTTTTGCAACTTGACAACCTCTGGCAGACTCCCCTCTCTGGTGATGGACTACATCAGCTCTGGCAAAGCATTGCAAAGCTGGCTGGGTTCAATGAATAATTTGCATATAAAATCTAATTACAATCTTTAGGTTAATGGCCAGTGCAATTAAATGTGCAAAGATCTTTAAATTAATATACCATGCTTGCACATCAGTGGCAATACATGAATAAAGCTCATAAATCCAATAGGGAATTCAGGAGAAACTTCTTTACCCAGAGTGGTGAGAATGTGGAACTCGCTACCACAGGGAGTGGTTGAGGCGACTAGCATAGATGCATTTAAAGGGAAGCTAGATAAACGCATCAGGGAGAAAGGAATAGAAGGATATGCTGATAGTTAGATGAAGTAGGGTGGGAGGAGGCTCATGTGGGGCACAAACACCAGCATAGACCAATTGGGCCAAATGGCCTGTTTCTGTCCTGTAATTTCTATGTAATTCTTATGAGTTTTCTCACAAGCTACAATGTCGTGTCATTTCCCACAACCTGACAACCAAATGCCTCCTTCCTTTTACTTTCTTTTCCAACTATGTAGCTAAGGAGTCTCAATCATAGCCTGTATACTTCAACTATTGGACCCCAGTATTTTACACAGGTGTAAATCCAAGGAGTGGATATTAAATCCATACAGTAAACCATCCTGGACTGGGTGTTGTGTAATGAGGAGGGACTAATCAGCAATCTTGTGGTACGAGGCCCCCTGGGGAAGAGTGACCATAGTATGGTGGAGTTCTACATTAGGATGGAGAAGGAAACAGTTAAGTCAGAGACCATGGTCCAGAACTTAAATAAGGGCAACTTTGAGGGTATGAGGCGTGAATTGGCGAGGTTAAATTGGCAAGCGATATTTAAGGGGCTATCAGTGGAAGGGCAATGGCAGACATTTAGAGATCGCATGGATGAACTACAACAATTGTACATCCCGGTCTGGCGTAAAAAATAAAAAAGGGAAGGTGGCTCAACCATGGCTAACAAGGGAAATCAGGGATAGTATTAAAACCAAGGAAGTTGCATACAAATTGGCCAGAAGTAGCAGCAAACCCGGGGACTGGGAGAACTTCAAAACTCAGCAGAGGAGGACGAAGGGTTTGATTAGGGCAGGGAAAATAAAATATGAAAGGAAGCTTGCAGAGAACATTAAAATAGACTGCAAAAGCTTCTATAAATATGTAAAAAGAAAGAGGTTAGTAAAAACAAACGTAGGTCCCCTGCAGTTGGAAACAGGGGAAGTCGTAATGGGGAACAAGGAAATGGCAGATCAATTGAACAAGTACTTTGGTTCGGTGTTTACTGTGGAGGTCACACACAACCTGCCAGAAATAAAAGGGGTCAGAGGATCTGGTAAGAGGGAGGAGCTGAGGGAAATCCTTATTAGTCGGGAAAAGGTATTGGGGAAATTGATGGGACTGAAGGCTGAAAAATCCCCGGGGCCTGATGGACTGCATCCCAGAGTACTTAAGGAGGTGGCCTTGGAAATAGTGGATGCATTGACGATCATTTTCCAACATTCCTTAGACTCTGGATCAGTTCCGATGGAGTGGAGGGTGGCCAATGTAACCCCTCTTTTTAAAAAAGGAGGGAGGGAGAAAGCAGGGAATTATAGACCGGTCAGCCTGACATCGGTCGTGGGTAAAATGATGGAAGCAATTATTAAAGATGTCATAACAGACCATTTGGAAAGTGGCGACATGATAGGTCCAAGTCAGCATGGATTTGTGAAAGGGAAATCATGCTTGACAAATCTTCTGGAATTTTTTGAGGATGTTTCCAATAGGGTGGACAGGGGGGAACCAGTAGATGTGGTGTATTTGGACTTTCAGAAGGCCTTCGACAAGGTCCCACACAAGAGATTGGTGAGCAAAGTTAAAGCACATGGGATTGGGGGTAATGTGTTGACGTGGATTGAGAACTGGTTGGCACACAGGAAACAAAGAGTAGGAGTAAATGGGTACTTTTCAGAATGGCAGGCAGTGACCAGCGGGGTACCGCAGGGTTCGGTGCTGGGACCCCAGCTGTTTACATTATATATTAATGATTTGGACGAAGGGATTAAATGTAATATCTCCAAATTTGCGGATGACACTAAATTGGGAGGCAGTGTGAACAATGAGGAGGATGCTAGGAGGCTACAGAGTGACTTGGACAGGTTGGGTGAATGGGCAAATGTATGGCAGATGAAGTACAATGTGGATAAATGTGAGGTTATCCACTTTGGTGGTAAAAATACAGAGGCGGACTATTACCTGAATGGTGGCAGATTAGGGAAAGGGGACGTGCAACGAGACCTGGGCGTCATGGTACATCAGTCACTGAAGGTGGGAATGCAAGTGCAGCAGGCAGTCAAGAAAGCAAACGGAATGATGGCCTTCATAGCAAGGGGATTTGAGTACAGGAGTAGGGAGGTGATGCTACAGTTGTACAGGGCCTTGGTGAGGCCACACCTGGAGTATTGTGCGCAGTTTTGGTCTCCTAACTTAAGGAAGGACATTCTTGCTATTGAGGGAGTGCAGCGAAGGTTCACTAGATTGATTCCTGGGATGGCCGGACTGACATATCAAGAAAGATTGGGTCAACTGAACTTGTATCCTCTGGAGTTCAGAAGAATGAGGGGGGATCTTATAGAGACATTTAAAATCCTGACTGGTTTAGACAAATTAGATGCGGGCAGAATGTTCCCAATGGTAGGGAAAACTAGAACCAGGGGTCACAGTCTAAGGATTAAGGGGAAGCCATTTAGGACTGAGCTGAGGAGGAACTTCTTCACCCAGAGAGTGGTGAATCTATGGAATTCTCTTCCACAGAAGGTTGTTGAGGCCAGTTCGCTAAATATATTCAAAAGGGAGTTAGATGTAACACTCACAACTAAGGGGATCAAGGGGTATGGCGAGAAAGCAGGAATGGGGTACTGAGGTAGCATGTTCAGCCATGAACGCATTGAATGGCGGTGCAGGCTCGAAGGACCGAATGGTCTACTCCTGTACCTATTTTCTATGTTTCTATGTTTCTAAACCATCAGATGATTGTTCTGCCTATAGTTTGGCTTGTTGGTACAAAGCATCGTGTACTGATTAACCCATCTGATCTGGCACTCTTCTCCAACTTCCTATTTATTTTTATTTTTATATTGCTAAGAAAATCATAATGCTGAGTCAACATTTCTAGCCAAAGGTGGCATCTTTAATAATGGCCCTGAAATTGCGGTCAGCGGCGTAACTAAGGAGTACACTGCCGACCTCCAAAAGAAATCCGCACTTATCTGGTGCGAGGCCTCCTTCGAAAATGTGCGTTGTTTCGCTGCGGAGTTGAGCGCAGCGTAGTGGCCCACGGATTCCTGGGGCGTACCTGGGATCACGTGGGGCAGTGCTCCAATCAGGAAACAGAAATCTTCATGATTTTTTAGTCTCACTCATCCTGGTAAATTACTAAATAAATCAGTCTCTCATTCTTGGTAGAGTTGTGTTGGGATCAGGAGATAATTAGTTGAATATAGATATTTATTTTGAAGATTTTTTTTTTAACCAATAACTGGTGTATATTTCAAGCTGCTGCATATCCCCCCTCCCCTTACGCTGTGTAAACAAGCTCCTGCGCCGGTTTGCACCAGCCGTAAAATTTTAGTGCGTAATTGCTGGTCAGTTGGTGGGCAATTAGCCCAACTCTGCGCCAGCAATAAGGATTTCACAGTCGGAGTGGATGATCTGTCGAGTCGGAACTTGACAGATCACAAGTTAGGGATTTAGTGCGTGTGGAAATCTCGAACTTGCTGTCCATTTCAAAGGTGGTATGACAGCGTACTCTGAGTACACCGTCATACCGACTGCAAATTCTGCCCCATGTGAATTTATGAACTCCACTTCAGCTTATGCAAACAAGAAAGAAAGGTTGAAACACTAACTAGATGATTCCATAGAAGTTGATAAATTCTGAGTTTTACTGCTCTGGTGCAAGTCTCATGAAACATGTGTGTCTTTGACCAAGCTTTTGGACATCTGCCCTAGTATCTTATGTGGCTTGGTGTCAAATTTTGTTTGATAACGCTCCTGTGAAGTGCCTTGGGACGCTTTACTACGTTAAAGGAGCTATATAAAAATAAGTTGTTGTTGTGCATTGAAACGTGTGTCTGTGCGTTCAGCTATATTCCTGGGCCACTGGATCCTTCCCTTTCTACCAATACCACTTTAGCTATTCACACGCTCTGTGTCTCGTGTATCACCTTTCATTGTCTCATTATGCCTCTTCTTGTCTCCTGCCAATATCACTGCTGTCATTGAAACATCTCATGCTCTGCACCCAAGCATTTCACAGGTCATTCGATTTATTTTCCTGCGGGTGTGGAATTTCCCCACCCCCCCCCCTTCCCTTGTCCTGTTCCATTTTAAATGCTGTTCATCTGTAATAGCTTCCTGTCCTGAGGCAGGGTCTAAAACCTAGAGTTGCCAACCCTCCAGGATTGACCTGGAGACTCGGGGAATTGAAGATTAATCCCCAGGACACTGCTGCGAGCAAACACAGGAGAAAAATCAGAGGGGCATTAAAAAAAATTGTTTGTTTTTCATCGAACACTTTAATTTATTAGTTATAAAGATATTGCATATGTGGGTGGTGGTGGGAGAAAGGTTGTTTGGGTGATTCTTGACTGTCAGTCAATCAGGTAACGAAGAGTCCATTCTCTTTCCGATTGGCGCGGGTAGGCAGGGCGCCCAGTGGTGGGGGCGGGCCGGTTGGAGGTCATGTGATAACCTCCCGGAATATGTCCAATCGGAGTTGGCAACCCTACTAAGACCTGAAAAGTTGATTTCAGTTTCTCTGCACCAGTATTTGTAGCTTTTTCCAGTCAATGAACACATACTGTGCCATACACAAATGCTGGCACTGTGCTTCTTTTAAAATCTAATTGCTTACACTGAGATCATCTCATGGCTGTACACAGCTAAACCGAACCGAATACATGTGAGATGGATTAAAGTGAGCACCACATCAAAGTCGGTTATTCCCCACACCTTGTACAAAACCCACCTCTGTCTAGGTATTGCAGTTCACACTGAAGTTCCTTCAGTGCCACATTCCTTTAAGAGCATGTCATGTTTCAAACTGTGCCAAGTCAGCACTTTAGAAGTTGCACAACTCTTGGGTTGATCAATGCGCTGTATTTATTTTATTGTTTAATGCAGCTGCTCAAATGGTTAGTCCAATACAAATATAACATTTACCCTGCAGTAGAATGGGATTCAGCCAATGGGGCTCGTACTTACAGACTATCCCAATATTATTTATTGCACTACACCGTCACAACCAGAGCTGCGTTCCGTCAGCCCAAATTTGGTCCTGAAAGTTTAGTATAACAAATCCAGATTCACTAAGTTTAGTCAGCACAAACCACTAGTCTTGTCTGGAATAACAACAGCAAATGCTGGAAACACTCAGCAGGCCAGGCAGCATCCGTGGAGAGAGAAACAGAGTTAACGTTTTAGGTCTGTGACCCTTCGTCAGATCTCATTGTGCAGTTACACTGTAACCGTAAACCAGCTGAGAAGATTACGGAGAGCTGATTCCTTATAGGCATTCTACAGATCTTGTAGAAGTGTCTACAGATGGGTTAACAATGCAAACTTATCCATCTGTAAAGAGTATAGGGCCCATAACCACAATGATGTTCAATCACAGCATGTAGATCCTGATCGTGACTTGATGCCAAAAATTACAGCATGATTACCAGCAAATAATATTACTTCTAATGTTACGTGGGTGTTGCATTTTGAACTGCCAGCAAATAAGCGAATATACCTTTGATATTAGGGTGATTCCAGCACTTTCAGCAGGGACCCACACTCAATGGGATGGAGATGGGGCTACAACACTGAAGAGCCAATTCTCCAATCTGTGCTCCCGTCAAGCAAGGCTACTTGTTGGGAATTTGGGATCGCTGAATTTATCTGATTGTTCCCAGAATCAAGCCCAAACATAAACAACCATCAATAGTTTTAACATCTTGTAATGTTACATTCTCACCGTGGTCAGTTTTATATTATGATTACAACGTTATATTCTAAAGCTGGGTTTTTATGTGTAGTTAAATACAAATGTCTTGTACAGAATGTTATTTTGTTCCTAATAACTTGTAGTTGGAAGGGGGAGAAAGAGGAGAATTTTGTAATGAGGGCACAATATCTGAGAAGAATTATGTGTTGAATACAGGTGCACAGCATGGGTTGTAAGTCTCTGGGTACTGCGGTGGGGGAATGGCATTATTGCTGTGATCACCCTAGTTCAGCAGCAGGAGCAAGGACTGTACAGGTGAATGCAATGCAATAGATAAAGAAAAAGAAAGACTTGCATTATATTATAGCACCTTTCACAACCTCAGGATGATCCAAAGCATTTTACAGCCAATGAATTACTTTTGAAGTGTAGTCACTGTTGTAATGTAGGAAATGTGGCAGCAAAATTGCACACAGCAAGATCCCACAAACGGATAATGAGCAGATAATCTGTTTTTTAGTGATGTTGATTGAGGGATAAATATTGGCCAGGACACCAGGGATAACTCCCCTGCTCTTCTTCGAAATAGTGCCATGGGATCTTTTACGTCCACCTGAGCGCTGACCGGGCCTCGGTTCAACATCTCATCCGAAAGACAGCAGCTTCGACAGTGTAGCACTCCCTCAGTACTGCAGTGTCAGCTGTGGCTCAGTTGGTAGCACCCTCGCCTCTGAGTCAGAAGGTTGTGGGTTCAAGTCTCACTCCAGAGACTGAAGCACAAAAATCTAGGTTGACACTCCAGTGCAGCCCTGCGGGAGTGCTACACCGTCAGAGGTGCCATCTTTCGGATGAGACCTTAAACCATCCCATGGCACTATTTCGAAGAAGAGCAGGGGAGTTATCCCCGGTGTCCTGGCGAATATTTATCCCTCAATCAATATCACTAAAGCAGATTATCTGGTCATTATCACATTGCTGTTTTTGGGAGCTTGCTGTGTGCAAATTTGTTGCTGCGTTTCCTACATTACAACAGTGACTACACTTCAAAAAGTACTTCATTGGCTGTAAAGCGCTTTAGGACGTCCGGTTGTCGTGAAAGGAGCTGTATAAATGCAAGTCTTTTTTTTCTTTCTTTGTCTCAGCCTAGATTTTGTGCTCAAGTCTCTGGAGTGGGACTTGAACCCACAATCTTCTGGCGCAGAGGCAAGAGTGCTACCCACTGAGCCATGGCTGACACCTAATATGTATAAGTAACATTACAATTAAAGACTTGTATTTACTTCAATGATCTATTCATGCTTACGTGCATGAATATAAATTGCTCCACCCCTGACAACTTCAGATTCTATACTCCTGTAGATTGTTGGAATTGTATGACTCTAAGGGCTGGATTTTGATACTGGGGCGGGTTGGGGTTGTGTCATCCGCATTTCGTGTTATCCACCCGACTGCAATTGGATGTGGGAGATTGATGCAATTTACCTAATTGGGCAATTGAGGTCCAGCATGTGGGAACCCATGAACCAATTAGTGGTTTCAGTCTGAAAGTCTCCTCTGATGATGTCATCATTGAAGGTCAGAGACTGCCTGGAGAGGACCTGGATGCAAAATGAGCAGCAGCTCTATCTGGAGAGAGAGAATTTTTTTTTGCTCCACCACTCCCAGATGCCAGCCAGCCACTCACTGATACTCAGCGCAGCCACTGATAGTCAGCTATCCACAATGTGCTCTCGCCAGGTTTCACAATCGTGTTTCAGAACAGGCGTGCTTCACGTAGAACAAGGGTTAAAATCACAAAGGCCTTTCAAAATGGCATTATAGAGCCAATTTAGTGCTTGTTAAAGGCCTTGGCAGCCTATCCCGCCTCTTAAAGGTGGGACCAGCAGACACGATTTCATCAAAATTGCGTGGAGGCGGAGGAGGCGGACTTGTGCCCGCCCGCCACTTTTCGCAATTTTAACCCCCCACACGCCTCCAAACCCGCCTCCACGGGTCAATGAAAATCCAGCCCTAAGAGGCCAACTTCTCGCCAAACTGTACACTGTAATTACTGAAAGTATAATGATCATCTTAACTAATTAAAAATGCTGCTCTATATAACATTCTATGCATGGTTTTCAATAATTCATTCTCGGGATGTGGGCTTCGCTAGCAAGGCTGCAATTTATTGCCTATCCCTAGTTGCCCTGACAAGGTGGTGGTAACTGAGTGGCTTGCGAGATCGCTTCAGGGGACAGTTAAAATGCAACCATGTTGGTGTGGGACTAGAGTCACATATAGGCCAGACAGGGTAAGGATGGCAGGTTTCCTTCCCTAAAGGGCATTAGTGAACCAGTTGGGTTTTTACAACAGCTTCACGGTCACTTGATACCAGCTTTTTATTTTAAACCAGATTTTTTTTTTTTATAAATCGAATTCAAATTTTTTAACTGCCATGGTAGAATTTGAACTTGCATTCTCTGGATTATTAGTCCAGCCCTCTGGATTAATAATCCAGTAACATAACCACTACACTGCTGTACCCTGGTTTACATGTATACTGACTGAATTTAAATTGCAGTGGCAAATTATTGACCAGTGAAGTAATGAACATCATTCATCTGAATTCATTTTTGCATGTTCAAGATTGCTGTGTAAATGTGGCCCAACACATTACCAATTACAGTTTAATAACTGCAGTCTTAATTGTTTTATTACACCCTTGAACTATATTAGCACTTTTAAATAGGAAATATTTACAACCATTTGTCTGTAGTCGTTGCTTTATATCTTTCTGCTCATGCATCACTCACCAAAGATTGCTATCAAAACCAATCCAGGCCATTAGTGAAATTATTTTTTCGCACATGGTAGTTATTCATGCGATAGCATTGCAGTCAGTTTTGAAAAAGAATGTCATCTCGAACCATTACATCGGCTGACAGAAATTACTGAAAGGAAACGGGCTGGATCAGTCTATGTTGGTGTTTAGCTTCTATAAGAGCAGTAGTCCTAGTCCCACGTGCCCACTCTCAACCTATTACCTTTTCATTCAGATTAAAGCTATCCTCAAACGTTGACATGAGGGATAATTTTCAGTTTGGGCGTGGGCAGTTGCTGATAGGCTGCCCGTTCTACACCCTGCTCGATTTGCCATTCGTATGACTTCAATCGCCGATCCGCTCCCCCAGTTTTTCCGTCCACGGACAAACTGAAGATAACTCCCATAGTCTCTACTCCAATCACTAACTCCAATCCTGCAATCAACAGCTGTACAAGCCCCTGTGTAGAAAAGTTTCTCCTGCTCCCTGTCCTCATCTTTCTCTAGTTTCTCTCCTATCTCCCCTCATGCCCTCTCCACGCTCATCTTGTCCATGAGACCCACTTGCTGCTCCCTCGATCCTATTCCCACTAAACTGCTGACCACCCAACTTCCCTTCCTGGCTCCCATGTTAGCTGATATTGTTAACTATTCTCTCTCCTCGGGTACTGGCCCTCTCTTCAAATCTGCCATTATCACGCCTCTCCTCAAAAAGACCGCCTATTTTCACCTCCGGAACATCGCCCGACTCCGACCCTGCCCCAGCTCATCCGCTGCTGAAACCCTCATCCATGCCTTTGTTACCTCTAGACTTGACTATTCCAACGCACTCCTAGTCAGCCTCCCACGTTCTACCCTCCGTAAACGTGAGGTAATTCAAAACTCGGCTGCCCGTGTCCTAACTCGCACCAAGTCCCATTCAACCATCACCCCTGTGCTCGCTGACCTACATTGGCTCCCGGTTAAGCAACATCTCGATTTTTAAAATTCTCATCCTTGTTTTCAAATCCCTCCATGGCCTCACCCCTCCCTATCTCTGTAACCTCCTCCAGCCCCACAACCCTCAGATATCTGCACTCCTCTAATTCTGGCCTCTTCAGCGTCCCCAATTTCAACTCGTTCCACCATTGGTGGCCATGCCTTCAGCTGCCATGGCCCCAAGCTCTAGAATTCCTTCCTAAGCCTCTCAGCCTCTCTAGCTCTCTTTCCTCCTTTGAGACGCTCCTTAAAACCTACCTTTTTGACCAAGCTTTTGATCATCTGCCCTAGTATCTTGTTATGTGTCAAATTTTGTTTTATACTACTCCTGTGAAGCGCCTTGGGACATTTTACTAGGTTAAAGGCGCTATATAAATACAAGTTGTTGTTCTTGTTGTGAATCTCTTGCATTTAATCTCGTATCAATGTCCTTGTGTTCTAGACCCTTCAATCACTGCAAATGGTCTGTTTTTACCTACTTTGTCTTATCCACCGCTATCAAGTCACCATATAATCTCCTCAGTTGTAACGAAACAGCACCAACTCATGCTGAATCTGGCTTCTTGCGCATCCACGATTTTAAACGCTTCACCATTGGTGGCCGTGTCTTCAGATGCCTGGGCCGTAAGCTCTGGAATTCCATTCCTAAACCTCCCTGCCTCTCTCTGCTCCTTTTAATACGCCCCTTAAAAGCTACCTCTTTGACTAAGCTTTTGGTCACCTGTCCTAATATCTCCTGTGAAGGAAGCGTCTTGGGACGTTTTGCTACGTTAAAGGCATTATATACATGCACGTTGTTGTGTTGACTAGCTCCATTAATGGGGATGGTTTATGTGTAACTGCATCAGCTATACACTGCTGATAATATAAGGAACAATTTGAAACTTGGAAATAGTTTGGTCAATCTGGCATTAATCCTTTTGTTATAACTAAAATCAAACACAAGACCATTTGTCCCATTCCCGGACTATGTACAATTTGCCCTGTCATGGATTGCACCAGACCTATCTACTTTCCTGAGAGAAACAACCGACCACAGGTCAAAGAGACTTCTGCAAATTCTCTCTCCAATTCCCAATGGTAATCAGGTAAAATGTGCCAACTCTATACAGGAAACTCTTTGGTATCCGGCACCGACAGGACCGGGATGGTGCCGGTTGATTAAAAATTCCGGATAACGGAGAGGTATATCTAACAAGGCTATTTTTAACAAACAAAAATAAAAAAATCAAGAAATGTGCAGTATAATTGGGTACCCCCCTACAGAATGTTGTGTTAAATGGATGGTGGAAGATGCTTGATTAAATACAGTAATGCCAGTTGAGGGTAATCCATAACTCTTTAATTACTTAACAGTAAAACAAAACTTATAAATGACTGTATACTGTAGTTTTCGGAGTATGAATTCTGCCGGTTATTAGAGAGTTCCGGATATTTAGGTGCCGTTTAAACGAGAGTTTCCTGTATTACATTATGACCAAATTAAGGTTTAGGGCAGAGCATCCATGAAGCCATATACAATAAACCAGATCTTTCCTGATTATAAATACCACATTCCCTTTGATGCCAGAATGATACATAGTTAAAGCAATGCCAAATTGCAACAGAGAGCATACTTTGACTGTTGAAACCATGAAAATAGGTCAGTAAATAATGCCAGTAAACATGTACAATCAACCTTTGGAGCATTCATCGGACACATTGCCAAGTCACACACTTGCATGCCATTGAACTGCTACAGGTAGAAAATGAAATCATTCTCAAAATATTATACGACAGAATCAAATCTTCCTGTTCATCTCTTCATTAAAAGGACAACAATCTTTATAAAATATATAAAAATGGATATTTTGTTGCTTCTGCAGAATCTGCGAGTTTTTTCTATCAATGGGACTGAATTCAATACACGTTCAGCCAAAACGATTGTGGGAAGACAAATGCAAAAGTTTCTACTGGTCGATGGAGACAGAGCAGCATCTGGATCGTACAGGTAAGCCGATTAAAATCGTGAGAGATTTCAGAGTAGATTTTCAAATTGCCCACTCCCCCCCCCACCCCACCGGGCGTGAAACTAGCATTACTGATCGACCGTCCCTGAGAGAAGGCTACGATTCTCATTCCCTTGACTTCAGCGGAAATGAGAATTGGGCGATTTCTATAATGGACATCTGATCCACAACACTCAGGTCAATTTTATCAAAGGCATTAACCCATTTAGATGAAACGCTTGTGTTAAAAGTAGTGGGGAGAAAGGCTGTATGAACACATAGAATTTTACGGCACAGAAACAGGCCATTCGACCCAAGAGGTCTATGCCAGTGTTTATGCTCCACATGATCCTTTTCCCACCTTACTTCATCTCACCCTATCACCATGACCTATTATTCCTTGCTCCATAGCTTCCCCTTAAATGCATCTGTGCTATTCGCCTCAAGCGAGTTCCACATTCTAACCAACTTCTGAGTAAAAAAGTTTCTCCTAATTCTTTATTGGATTTATTAGTGACTATCATATTTACGGCCCCTAGTTTTGGATTCCCCCACAAGTGGAAACATCTCTCCGAATACTCCATGTGGCAGCGAGTTCCATTAAGCAGTTGTCCGCCAATAATAACTTTGAGGCTTAATATTCTTGGCAAACATCATGCCCAAAAGATGAAAACAAAAGACTAATACCTGGAATGGGCGGGTTGTTTTCTGAGGAAAGGTTGGACAGGCTAGGCTTGTATCCGCTGGAGTTTAGAAGAGTAAGAGGTGACTTGATTGAAACATATAAGATCCTGAGGGGTCTTGACAGGGTGGATGTGGAGAGGATATTTCCTCTTGTGGGAGAATCTAGAACTAGGGGTCACTGTCTTAAATGGGTGACCCCTAATTTTTAAACAGAGATGAGGAGAAATTTTTTCTCAGAGCGTCGTGAGTCTTTGGAACACTCTTCCTCAGAGGGCGGTGGAAGCAGTGTCTTTGAATATTTTTAAGGCAGAGGTAGATAGATTCTTGATAAGCAAGGGGGTGAAAGGTTATCGGGGGTAGGCGGGAATGTGGAGTAATCAGATCAGCCATGATCTTGTTGAATGGCGGAGCAGGCTCGAGGGGCCAAGTGGCCTACTCCTGCTCCTAATTCGTATGTTCGTAAAAGCGGCAGAAATTAGTCTTGGGCAATAGCGAATCGGCCGCTTTTTTTTTTTTACACTGCCCGATTTTCTTTTCAATTGACTTTGACGGAGTGGAATGGGTTGCCGATTCGCTGTCGCCCATTTTGCACCACACCCAAGAGGAATTTCTACCTCAAACAGTTTGCATGGAGTAGCCACGCCTGAGCGTGTGTATAATGGCAAATGTGACCTTGTAGTAGGTATGGTGAAGTGTGGTATCTGACTGGATGATTTTATTTTGTAAAGAAGTAGCAAGAACCAAAAATGAAACTTTTGCAGGATGTATGACCAAGAGTTATTGCTTTCCTGTGTATACACACACACACAAATATACACACTTTTTTTGTTTCTTTCCTTTCAGTTTTACCTGGACTGCATCTAGACTTGACCGTAACATCATCACCGTGCTTTCCGGTCAGGCTGTAGAAACATTTGATAAAGAATTCAGAGAACTCTTGCACTTTTCTAAAGCAGTTAATCTGCGCAAACTGAACTTGGCTCCAGAAAAGGTAGAACCTGAACTCGTTCAGCAGACGTCCGTCCTTACGGCAGAACAAAGTGCTAACATAGCCAGGAAGCTCATAAACCCCAAATATGCTCTCGTACGGATAAATAACACAAACACTGCTTCTCTGTCCTCTGAGAAGAAACTTGGCTCAAACAGTGATGGCAAGAAACAGCCAAATGGTCCAAATAAAGCACAGAAAGCTGCAATGGCAGCCTTTGACAAAGGGCTTACAATTCACCCGGCTCTATTGAACATGCCCAAAGTAGACATGTTTCTTTACCTGCCTACTCACATGGAGATTCCTCAAAGTGAAAGTCAACAGCAGAATGGTTTCTTGAACATAAAGGAGAGAAACCTCGGGCCTTGTCAAAGCGATACAGCAGAAATGCACGCCAAAGTAGGACCAGATTCCTCCAATCGAGCAATGGCTCAACAAAAGGAGGCAACTTGTGAAAAAACAAACGTGATTCGGACAGAAGCTTTAACTGTGAAAGAAGATCCATTTCAAAATCACCCACAAAGGGATGGAAATAACAGGGGCACAGAAAATGAACCAAGAGTGGATTTATCAACCACAAATAGAATTAAAACTCTAGAGGCTGAGCAGAAGCCAAATACAACTGTGAGAAAACGGAACACAGAACTGACAGAAGATACTACAGTAATCTCCACACAGCATAAAGACAAATGGGTGAATCAAACATTGCACAATAGCACTGAGGCTGTAGAAAGACTACAGATGGATTCAGATGCACTATCCTATAGAGTACATGGTGACAAGCAAGTAGCTGATAACTTGAAGAGAGATGAAAGTGAAGGGAAGGAAGTATTTACTCTTGCTATGGATGAAACAGAGGTAGCTACAGAAAGCAATGAAGCAGAACCCGATCAGGATACACCTCCAGAGGAGGTTGACTTAATATGTCTAGAAGACGATTGTCTATCAAATCCTTCAACACATTACATTCCAGACTGGAATACAGACAGCAGCTCTCTCCATGAACCATCTATTGCCTCTTCCGACTCTGATGACTTCTATGATTGCGACTATGTTGACAGCACACTCAAAAGAACAGCATCTGAGCTTATGTTTAATGACGCTGATGATGAATTGACAATCAGAGAAGTGAACAACTTTGTCAGCCGGGGCACTTTTGAGAGTCCGTTGACTAATAATAAGAAACTATTCCATTCAATGAACGACGTAAAGGATGGCAACAGAACAGAATCTAAAGACGTGAACACTTTCTTCCAAGAGAGAGCGGCCTTGAGGAGGAACGCTCTTGACAAATTAAAGCTTACGTTAGAGATAAATTATCATGATAAATTCCAGGTAACATTTTGATTTGATTTTTTTTTTTTTACAATACTTTTAGCTTATATTGCCAAGCAAATAAACACCTCATCAACCCTAATGCTGTATGTAAGTAAGTATTAACTAGTGGCACCTAGATAGTACTGTGATTTCCAAATCATTGGGTGTGAAAAGCTAGAGATAATTCACCCTATTTTTAACACTATATATTTCAACAAATGCCAAGCATCCAAACAAAACTGCTGCTGGATTATGGAGAAATCAGTCTCGTAACATTGAATTTGTTCATTAGAAGAAGTGTGAATTAGCTTCTTGTCTATAATGTATTCTGTGTAAGGAGACTAAAGAGTAAAAATGACTGTTGGACGATGTTATAGTCTGAGCACTTAACTCTTAAATTGGTACTAACGTTGGCTCGACTGTACTCGCCTAGATTTCCACAGAACACCTTTGAAAATAATTTTATGAGCCAGAATGTTGGACAGGTTATGTAGCACTACTGTAGAGCTCAAGAAGGTCATAGTACATTACCCAGAAAGCACCATGGGGGGGGGGGGGGGGGGGGCAGAAACGATGAGAAAAATGTGACCAGATTTCTACATCCCACAGCAGTATATTGTTCACATGGATGTTTGGCTGAGGTTTTTGTTTGTCGGCAAACTATTAAAATTTATATTCAAAAGGATACCTCTTGGAATGAGGGCAGAAGGGAAAATCAAATAGAAAGAAAATTGACCAGTTTGTCATCAGGCCGGCCTCTTGCTGTGATACAGTATTGTATACACATTTGCTTCCAGCATTCAGTTCCTGTTCTATAAAGAACTGCTGATGTTATCGTGATAAAGCAAACACAGAAATGTATTTAACTCTTTAGCTTGTTTGCTAATTAGCAGCCAAGAAGAACTCAGTACTAATGAGCTGGGTCCCATTGTGAGGTGTGTCAATACTTGCTGGTTTGATCATTCTTTGAGCCAGGTAGCTACATCATTTCCATAAAAAAATTAAGGTCGCAATATTCAACAGTCAACTGTATGACCACATGCAGTAACTGGTTGGCAGAATCCTGGAGATAGGTATGAATATTAATGTTATAAGCTTCATACTTTAATCAAAACAACAGGGAGAACAGACTTTAAAGGTAATTAGGAAAAAAAGACAGAAAACTGGTCCATCCCTGGCTTGCTTCGATATTACACAATGATCCAATATGTCAGCACATAGGATGTGCTTCACTTCAAGTGAGGATTGCAGGTCATAGGGTCAAGATTTTCAGAATGAGAAAGAGATCCCTGTCATTTGAGATATAGGAGGTAATTTTAATCTAACTCGCCAGGTGAGAAACCCACGGGATCGGGTGGAACGCCGGTTTTACACCCCGCCCAATATTGACTTCAATGGAGAGTAAAATCAGGAATCCTGTATGTGTGGACATAGCAGAGAGCATCAACCCTCTCTAAGGAACTGTCTACTTGGGGTGGAATCAGAACATGTCACAGATCCATGGTTGCAAAGGCAAAAATAAACACTAAAATCACTTTAATGTGCTTCTCTAATAAATATAGGTGAATGAACGAGCTGGTTCTCAATTCTCCAATTCTATTGTTTCAGCACCTATTCCCTTTGCACTGTCCTTATCCACCTGGAATTAAATATTTGAATGGACCAACAAAACAGTAAGGGGGAGAAATTCGGTTTTGCCCCGTTTGGGGCGCAATTATCGGCCGGGCGCAAAGTTTAGCGCCTGGCACTAATTATTGCCTCCGACTGCAAACTTGGCTTCTATCGCCCCTGGAGGTGATTGGAGCTCTATCAGGCGCTACACACCTCTCTAAGGCGCTAACGCCGAGGAGCGAGGCACTACCTCAGAGCGCTGACGAAGCTCATGTGATGTCAGTCAGCAATGGAACACAGACACACTGGCGCCGGCCAGTTCTTAAAGGGGAGGGTCGATCTTGCTCTCCATCCACACCCTGCTCATTGCAGCCTTGAATCTCGGCCTGGAGAGACCTGTACATCAAATCTGCTGGAAAGAACAATGGAGAGGCCCAGGGAAAGAGCTCAGAGTGCAGCCCCCTTAGTCTTTTCTAAATCGATGCAAGGAAGGTCAAATCAAAATGAACCTGCAAAGTGCTGCTCAGTAACCAAAACTCCTTCACACAGTGTTAAATCTCTCCAGAAGTCTCTCTCTCTCTCTCAGAATGCGTGGTGCAAAAATGTCGGTGACAAAAAAAGGCAGGAAGCGGTCGCCTTTAAATAGCGCTCCCCCAGTCCCTTCCCGACTGCAAAACGCTCCCCTCAAGCTGTCGTTGCTAGCAGCAGGCGGATAGGCAGAGGGCGCCACTCAATATGTGGTCCGGGGCGTTGCACGCTCGACTGACGTCACGATCTGCGGGCACAGGAGATTGTGGCGGTAGTGTTTAGTGCCGCCACAAAATGTCTGGTCAATTTTGCGAGCGGCGCAAACAGCGCCGCACCCGGGCGCTAGTTGCTTTGCGCCCCATTAGCACCCTCTTAGGGCGCTAACAGGAGGCGCAAAGCAACCAAATTTTTCCCCCTATATATATTAAGCCAGGCCAGTTCAAGGACACCTAATTTGGATTGCCTCCAGACTATCCTTTTGCTAACAGCAAAGATTCCAGTAGCAAGACCAGTCATTAAAAAAATTCCTATGTACATTTTTAGTCCAGAGTTGAGAAGAGAAAATTTAGGACAAGTGTGAGGAGGAGGTACTTCATTACGCAGAAGATTAACAGGTGAAACAAGTGGTAGAGTTCAAGACACTGGGCTCTGTTGTGAAAAGGGTGGAATGGGAAGATGTCGAGTTAGTATTCTGGCAGGACAAGATGAAAATGGGTCGTCTTCCTCCCAAAGCTGCCATGTGATCATACCTATACTATACTTGAATTTTTTTGTATGTAAACGCTGACCAACACTAAAACAAATAAAATATAATTCCAGCTTCTTAGATCCTCTCCCTTTTGATTAAAATGCCCATTTGTTGAATGTTTTTTCCACGTAGGAACATCACTAACAATAAAGTAATGGATAGAATAGTGAGACTGAGTGGATGGTGTGAAATCATTTTTTTAACCCTGTAGTTGAGTAATTCTTATTAAAATGGTAAGGTAAAGAAAAGTCAGCAGATAAAGCTAAAACTAATGAACCATTACTCTGATGACTAGTATGATGTGTCAGCTTGGCTCAGTTGGTAGCACTCTTGCCTTTAAGTCAGAAGACTAGATTCAGGCCCCACTCTAGGCCTTGAGCACATAATCTAGTTTGACACTTCAGTGAAGTACTGAGGGCGTTCTGCATTGTCGGAGGTGCCGTCTTTCAGAGAAAACATTAAGCCAAAACGCTGTCTGCCTGTTTAGGTGGATGTAAAAGATCTCGTGGTACTATTTGCAGAAGAGCAGGGAGTTCTCCTGATATCCGGGCCTATATTCATCCATCAACCAAAAAACAGATTAACTGGTCATTCATCTTATTTGCTGTTTGTGGGACTTGCTGTGTGCAAAATTGGCTGCTGCATTTGATCACCTAACAGTCAGCAAGCCACTACAGTTGGTGCTTTCCAATTTTTATTTAATGTAGGCACATTTCCTTTTATTAAAAAATCCAGGTGAAGGGACTCCCAGGCCCAAAGTGTAGGAGAGAAGGTGAGGTAAATCAATGATTGTGAGAACAAGGTTGGGGTTTTAAAAGCTTGTAGTTTATAGGAGAAAGGGAAGACTGAGGGAAGTACAGGAGTTCCATAGTTTTGAGGAAGGAATAAGCTAGAGATGGAATCCTGTTTAAACTCTGTTGGCACAATATCAGTTTTATTTCTGTTCTGCATCCCCTCTTTTTCCACACTATCCATAAACACTATGGAGGGGGATAAGTTATGCAGCTAGATGACAAAATACAAGGTGGGCTTGGTGAACCAAGATGCCTTTTCTGGTTGCGTGCCCTCTTTTATGCTTGTGTGTTCACTATAGTTCCTCACTTTTAAGTTACCCAGTGGAAACAGAAGGTACTTGTTGCTATCTGCCATAATGATCACAAGCCACCTGTTGTCGAACTCAAACTCCAGCAGCTGGCTTATGCAAAATGAACACATTTCCTGGGCGGTGATTAACAATAAATAAAGAATTTATCTCTGTCAGCCATTGAATGTAATATTTATTTAGTGAGCCACCTGATCAAATTACACATAAGTAATACTGTCACTGTATAAATATCAGATCCACTGGATGCCCAATGGGTTTTTGGTTGATAGTATGGCTTCAATTAGAAAATACAGTCCTGTACTACTGCAGCCCTGCCTAAAAGCTGGTCAGTAAAGTGAGTGCCAAATGTCACCTTATCATTTTAAGGTTGTTGTCCTTTTATAGGGTGGTGCATTCTCAATATACCTTTATCTTGGGACATTTGTAACCAGAAAATCCTGTCCAATCATTGGTAGACAAAAAAAAATAATTCTTTCATCTAACGTCCAAATGCAAGCTTTATTTATGGAATTAAAAATGCCGCACCTTTAATTGGACATGTCGGCAAAATACTTAAAATGACCTTTAATGGTTATTCTGATTTTAGGAAGAGCAAGCAAAAATAGGCTGCCAATTCCTTTGGTTATTTTTTCCGTAAGTGGCGATTATTCCAAATCGAAGACAAAATCCTTACCTAAAAAATGCTCCAACTGCAGCTGTATAATCACCACTGTGGCAGCCAGGAGGCTGCCCTAGTCTTTAGCCCGCAGTGTATTTTAGCAAGTTACGAAGTTGAAAATATTAAGCAGATTTTTGAGCATTAGCATTCATGGCTTGCAGAATTATTTTAAAGACCGACCCAAACTAATTCCCTGATGTAGTGTAAATTGTTTTCACCCTCATTGTCCATTTATAGATCCTTACCTACATTGCAAAACAAACAAACATTCACACTAACTATTGTGATAATATGGAAAGAAAACCCTATGGAACAAAGCAATTAATTAATAGCTCACCTAATTATTAACAGCACCTTGCATTTATATAGTGCTTTTGAAGTAGTAAAACGTCCCAAAGCGTGACACAGGAACGTTAGAAGACAAAATTAGACGTCGATTCATACAAACATGTTTACAACTTTTTTTTTAATTCATTTTATGGGATGTGGGCGTCGCTGGCAAGGCCAGCATTTATTGTCCATCTCTAACTACCCTTGAGAAGGTGGTGGTGAGCCGCCTTCTTGAACCGCTGCAGTCCGTGTGGTGAAGGTACTCCCACAGTGCTGTTAGGTAGGGAGTTCCAGGATTTTGACCCAGCGACGATGAAGGAACGGCGATATACTTCTAAGTCAGGATGGTGTGTGACTTGAAGGGGAACTTGGAGTTGGTGGTGTTCCCATGCGCCTGCTGCCCTTGTCCTTCTAGGTGGAAGAGGTCACGGGTTTGGGAGGTGCTGTCGAAGAAGCCTTGGCAAGTTGCTGCAGTGCATCTTGTAGATGGTACACACTGCAGCCACGGTACGCCGGTGGAGGGAATGAATGTTTAAGGTGGTGGATGGGGTGCCAATCAAGCGGACTGCTTTGTCCTGGATGGTGTCAAGCTTCTTGAGTGTTGTTGGAGCTGCACTCATCCAGGCAAGTGCAGAGTATTCCATCACACTCCTTACTTGTGCCTTGTAGATGGTGGAAAGGCTTTAGGGAGTCAGGAGGTGAGACACTCGCCGCAGAATACCTAGCCTCTGACCTGCTCTTGTTGTCACAGTATTTATGTGGCTGGTCCAGTTAAGTTTCTGGTCAATGGTGACTCCCAGGATGTTTTTGGTGGGGGATTCGGCGATAGTAATGTTGTTGAATGTCAAGGGGCAGTGGTTAGACTCTCGCTTGTTGGAGATAGTCATTGCCTGGCACTTCTGTGGCGCGAATGTTACCTGCCACTTATCAGCCCAAGCCTGAACGTCGTCCAGGTCTTGTTGCATGCGAGCATGGACTGCTTCATTATCTGAGGAGTTGTGAATGGCACTGAACACTGTGCAGTCATCAGTGAACATCCCCATTTCTGACCTTCTGTTGGAGGGAAGGTCATTGATGAAGTAGCTGAAGATGGTTGGGCCTAGGACACTGCCCTGAGGAACTCCTGCAGCGATGTCCTGGGGCAGTGATGATTGACCTTCAACCACCACAACCATCTTCCTTTGTGCTAGGTATGACTCCAGCCAGTGGAGCGTTTTCCCCCCCCCCCCCCGATTCCCATTGACTTCAGTTTTACTAGGGCTCCCTGATGCCACACTCAGTCAAATACTGCCTTGATGTCGAGGGCAGTCACTCTCACCTTACCTCTGGAATTCAGCTCCTTTGTCCATGTTTGGACCAAAGCTGCAATGAGGTCAGGAGCTGAGTGGTCTTGGCGGAACCCAAACTGGGCATCAGTGAGCAGGCTATTGGTGAGTAAGTGCTGCTCGATAGCACTGTCGATGACACCTTCCATCACTTTGCTGGTGATTGAGAGTAGTCTGATGGGGCGGTAATTGGCCGGATTGAATTTCTCCTGCTTTTTGTGGATACGACAGACCTGGGCAGCTTTCCACATTGTCGGATAGATGCCAGTGTTGTAGCTGTACTGGAACAGCTTGGCTAGAGGCGCGGCTAGTTCCGGAGCACAACTGATGCAACATCTATGTCATTAATGAAATGTTCCAGTTAACTAGGGCTGGCTATTAATAAATACCTTACAGATGTAACCACAGTAAAAATGGTGAAAAGGTGGCATTTATGACTCTTGCATAGAGTGACTAAGATTGAAAATGTTGCAGGCAGACGTACTGATATATGGCTGACATCACCAGATTCACGGGTTACAACAATCCTGTGTAAATCTGACAGGCCACATTGTACTGTGTATATCTTCCGAACAATGACAGACAGGAAGAGACCCTCTGGTCCATCTAGCCTGTCCCACACAACTGCAATGCCTTGTGCATCACAATATATACACTCCCCACCCCACCCGAACATGTGATATCCTGGGAGAGGCGAAAAACCAGATAAAAATCCAGGCCAATTTGGGAAGACAAATCTGGACAATTTCTCTCCGACCCCCTTAGGTGATTGAAACTAGTCGAGGAGATCACTCTGGCCCTGATTAATGTTATGCAGTAGCTACCTTTTGTCTGAGGTGATCCCTGCACCAGCCAGAAACAAGTCCAGCTCTCGCTTGAAGGAAAATTCAGCGAATTGGCGTCCACTGCACGAGACGGCAGCCTATTCTCTGGGCAAAGAACCACCTCCTGACATCCTACCTCGATCTGGCTTTATACAACTTAAAAACTGTGATCCTTGGGCTTCGCTAATCTATTTAGTTGCGACAAGCTGTCTACATGAACACAATTTATTCCCTTCATCATCTTATAAACCTCAATCAAATCACCCCTAAGTCTACGCTTCTCTAAAGGGTCGAGTCCGAGCTCTTTGAGCCTATCTTGATAACTAAGGTGGTTCAAACTGGGAATTAATCTAGTGGTCCTCCTCTGCACCCTTTCTGACACATAATTCAACTGCTTAGGCAATAATATATTCAAGTTCAATGGTTTTAAAAAATGATTAAGCTTGCTGTTCAATAAGATGTGACTTGAGATGAAATGTAATTTCTATCTATACGCAAATGCAAAAATTATGAAGCCATAATTATATCTTCGTATGGAAAAGGTTCAAGCAAACTAGTCTCACAAAAGATTATAGCTAGAACTTCATTACCTGGATAGAGGGCACGGCTGATCATCCCAGGCATTATAATGAAAATCATGGGCAGCATTTTGAGGTAACTCGCCAGTATAGAGCCACCCTTCGCATGGCTCAGATTCTTCGCAGATAGCGACCGTTGCACAATAACCTGAGAAATCAAAAGTATTTTCTATCGATTAATTTACAGATAGGAACATAGGAACAGGAGTGGGCCATTCAGCCCCTTGAGCCTGTTCCGCCATTCAATTAGATCATGGGTGAGCTGTATCTGAACTCCATCTACCTGCCATGGTTCCGTAACCCTCAATACCCTTACCTAACAAAAATCTATCAATCGCAGTCTTGAAATTTTCAATTGACCACCCCCCCCCACCCCGCCGCCACAACTTTTTTTTGGGGGGGGGAGGGGGGAGGAAGAGTTCCAGATTTCCACTACCCTTTGTGAAGAAGCGCTTCCTGACATCACCCCTGAATGGCCTAGCTCTAATTTTAATGTTGGGCCCCCTTGTTCTGGACCCCCCCCCCCACCAAGGAAATAGTTGCTCTCTATCGACCCCATTAACTCCTTTAATCATTTTAAACACTTCAATTAGATCATCCCTTAAAGCTCCATACTCAAGGGAATGCAAGCCTCAATATGCAACCTTTTAGCCCCAGTATCATTCTGGTGAATCTGCGCTGCACCCCCTCCAAGCAGATGGTTCAACAGTACAGGTTCTGCACCATCTAACAACTGGTGTGCTTTCAGAAAATTCTACTTGTATTTTGGTGTTCAAAATTATGAAGGGTTTTGATAGAGTAGATGGGGAGAAACTGTTTCCACACCAGGAGGGTCAGGAACCAGCAGACACAGATTTAAGGTAATTTGCAGAAAAGCCAAGGGGGAAGATAAGGAGAAATATTTTTACGCAGCGAGTTGCTATGATCTGGAATGCACTGTCTGAAAGGGTGGTGGAAGCAGATTCAGTAGTAACTTTCAAAAGGGAATTGGATCTCTACGTGAAAAGGAAAATTTTACAGAGCTATGGGGAAAGAGCAGGGGGAGTGGGACTAATTGGTTAGTTCTTAGAGAGAGCCAGGACAGACACGATGGTCCGAATGGCCTCCTTCTGTGTTGTATTATTCGATGCTTTTAGGATACTTAAGAATAAATATTTTTCCATGAAGGGACTTTCCATTAAGGTCAAATTATTTTTAAATCCTTTGCTCCACCGGTGATATAAGGTGATTTCTCCCTTTTATCCTGTGGGCTAGTATAAATGTTTAATTATGAAATTAATGACAGAGAGCCGATTAATTTGTGAAAAGGCTCTAATCTACTTACGGTTCCCAGTTTCAACATACACAAAAATTGTGGCAACATTACTTATGACCATTACAGATCTATAAAAATTAAATCACGTTCTTTAGAAAAGCAGAATGGTTTCCTAGGTTTCAAACTCGGTATTAAAAATCCTTGTTGGCAGCAACGTGATTGGGCCGCAACTGCACATGATGAGTCGTGACCTTATGTTTCTTTGATAATGAATGTATCATTAAAATAACATCCTGAAATTTATTAGAAATCTTAACTTGCTGCCCAGTTGTCCCGTGACTGCGCCACAGAGTCTAACTTGTGGTTCTCTCAATATCTGTTCAACTCATCTCTTCAATGAAAACATTCATATAAAGAGAGGACAGCAACATGGTTTGGGCAATAACATTTTAGTAACTATAAAGGCGCATTATTTGGAAAAACAATGTAGTTACATTTGAGAGCTCACTATTGACAGGTTATTAAATCAAATAACTAAGGCCTTCTTTATTAACATAAAACATAAATGTAGCCCAAAGGGCTGTGGATGCTGGGACAATTGGAGCTTTCAAGACTGAGATCGATAGATTTTTGTTAAGTAAGGGTATCAAGGGACATGGAGCAAAGGTGCGAAAATAGAGTTGAGATGCAGATCAGCCATGATCTGATTGAATGGCCACCTCCTGTTCCTAATGTTACTATGTTGGCATGAGTAATAACTCTCTGAAACTGCACAAAAGTATACTCGGGTTTGAACAAAAAGCACTCTGGATAGATAGAAGGAAAGAAAACACGACAAAAAGAACTAGCATTTATATAGTGTCTTCAATGCAGAAAATGTCTCGGGGAGAGAAAATAGATAAAGAAATGGACACTGAGTTATTGTGGGAGACTGAGGCGAGGTGTCCGAAAGGTTGGTAGAAAAGATGGGTTTTGAGAAGGTTTCTAAAAGGTGGGCGGGCAGAAGGGTTTAGGGAGGGAGTTCCAGAGAGTAGGGTCGAGGTGGTGGATGGATGTGCCACCAATGGTGGGACAAAGGGAAGGTAGATGAACAAAAGGACAAAGCCGGAAGTGTACGGGAGGGGACGTAAAGACATTTTTATAGTTATAAAACAAAACTTATGAACACAAAATTTCAGTCACAGAATAGGCTGGTGGAATGGTTTTATTGAGTGAGCTGTCATTTTCAGAAGAGATGATGATATGACACGTTTTGGTTGACAGAAATAAAAGTTAAAATAAAATGCAGAGAATCCATACATATGATTAACACTGGAACGTTGCTACTCCCTATATCTACCAGGTTTGTTTGTAGAATAGGCGTACTTGAGAAAACAAGCTCAAGTATACAGACATCAAACCACCTTATTTCACATCAGTACAGCAGCACATACGCCAGATAAAAAGTAATCCCAGCGACTTTACCTTCCAAGTCTTCCGACTAATCTATTCAAATGCTTCTTCTTTGTTACAGAGAGACAGATATGCACTTCCCTCAAAGTCTAGGCCAACGACAAACACTCGGAGTTTTCGGCCCCTCCACAGTGTTTCAAGGAGCCCCGATTTGAACAAAAGTAGAAGACTGATGTCCAAACCCATGGGCCTCCCGTGCTCAAAGTTGTCGCACAAAAATTACCGAAAGGTCACGCCACGCTTGTTGGTGCCGAAATTCCACGAACAGCAGGGACTTGGCAGCATAGATTCGGCAGCAGAGCTGGGCATAGCAGAGTCCAAACCATACAGTAACTGTGCCCCTCAAGGAGGAATCTCCTCAGATCCAAACATGTCTTCAAGTAACACAACTACTCCTTTGGGACTCTCAATCTCCAAACTAGCAATATACAAGAACTTAAAAATGAAGTTGCCAGCTAACAGAGTTGCACAAAGTTTAGAGTCCACCCAGAAAGCATTGACCAATCTGAGCGATCAACCTGAGAACTAAACAATTAAGCTGTGGAGTTCGGGACAGATCAGAGTATTTAAAGTAATGCTGCTTCTGGGTCTATATATATATATATATATATCGAGGGAAAATGAATGTGAGGTGAAGTATGTTTACATTACCTGATCTGTGCACCAATACCATGTTGCCAGTATGGTCAATCCAAAAGTCATGCCGGTCCATGGAAGATCTCCTGTCACCGGATCTCTGAAGAGATGCATGGCATCAGCTCTGGGGAGATGGCACGTTGTATTAGGAATAATCTTTGTTGGAACTGCCTTTAGGTATACACTTTCCAGGTTGTGGTACCCTCCGATCTTATTAAAAGCTACAGGAGTAATGTAAATAAGTTTTTTTTTATAAATTAAAAAATATCACTACAATACAGCTGCTAAAATTATTATTTTTTAGCCTATTTTATCTAGAGAACCTGTGGATTTATTTCAGGGTTTTGCACAGTAGCCAGTCATGCTCTATATTGTCTCTCAATGTCTCTTAATCTCTCCTTTTGTTCTTTCATCCTTCCCCCTTTTCCCAGCTTTATCCTTGCTTTAAATCTATTTCATTTCCTGCCTTTATCCAGTTCTGACGAAGGGTCTTCGACCTGAAACGTTAACTCTGTTTCTCTCTCCACGGATGCTGCCTGGCCTGCTGAGTTTTTCCCAACGTTTTCTGTTGTTACTCTGTATATTGTATTTGGTGATGCTTACGTGCAATAAATCTCTTCTTTCAAAATGACGTTAACGTGCTGAATGTACGATCTATCTCCAAAACACTTGTCTCCAAATTTTTATCCACAAATAAATTGGCTCAAGAGTCTTCACATTTTTTTCTCTAATCTCTCATTTCTTGTCTGTTTAACCCTTGATCGACTGGGGAACTTTCATATTGTTAAAAAATAAGTTTGAGAAAAATGTTTTCAGACTTCGCCTTCCCTCCCAGCTTCTTTAGGAACAGGAGGAGGCCATTCAGCCCCTCGAGCCTGTTCTGCCACTCAATTAGATCCTGACTTATCTGTACCTCAATTCCATTTACCCCACCATATCCCTTAATACCCTTGCCTAACAAAAATCTACCTAAGCCAAACTGCTTTAAACTGACACTCTGGTTGTAATATAAACACAGCCTAAGATTGCTTAATGGTGGGTTTGGGCCACTAATACAACAGAATCATTTTCTACAGATTCTAGCCTTCAGAGAAACTCCAGGCTACTATTTGCATAGATAATTGAACTCGACAAACACATTTTCGTTACTGGCACACAGGGCGTCAGTGTGGGTGGATATCAATTACTATTTTTCTCTATACTGGTGATGCACTTTCATAATCAGCTAAATTTCCTCCCAATACTGAATTTCCAGATGTTGCGTGTGTCATACAAGGAGTGGAAAAATCTGAACTATTCACTTTACTTGGACAAGGAAACTTGAACAATTTGCTCCCTTTGAGTGAGCCACGAAAGGGATCAGATACTTTGCAAACTCGATTGTCATTAAGTTAACCAGTTTTTAAAAGACAAACTAGATGTGGTCAGTCCAGAATTATTAAAAGCCTCTCTTTAGTGTAAAATAAATCTCTTTTAAGAGATGTGTCCCCGTGGATGTAGAAAAAGTAACCGAGCCGAGTGTCTGTGGAACACAAAGCATTCTGATTCACTGAAAATTCCCAGGAACCAATCAAAAAATACTTTGCCATACACCTCACTGTCTATGAACACATCTCTGACAGAACTGTTCCTACGTCCTTTCAATAGCCTTGTTGCTTGGTTACCAGATGTCCCGTTCACCCATCACCCCTGTGCTCGCTGACCTACATTGATCATCATTTTAAAGATCTGAATTAATCACCCTGAAACCTAGAAACTCAGGGGAATACAAACCGATGACCCCGTTATCTGCACTGCCTCCTGCGCAATCTGCCTCCCCCAATGCGCGGTCCATTCAAATTTTTACGCGTGCGCGGATTCTACAATGGAAAAGCCGGTGAGTGGCCTGCGCGGGACATTGCAGATAACTACGCGGCCGCGCAATTAGCAGGAACATTGATACAAACCAAATTATGCAGTCTGGTCTCATAAGGGTCTGGATCGGTTGGGGGGGGGGGGGGGGGGTGTCGGAGGCCCTGTGAGGGGTTGGGGTGGCCGATCACGGGGGGGTTGACGAGGGTGGCCAATCACAGGGGGTTGGTGTGGTAGGAACGCTGGATCCAGCAGGTAAATGGAAAGGCACTTAACTCCTGGATTCAGCAGTCCTCGCCTTCCTTTAGCAGGCGAGTTCCCCGAGGCCTGGGAAACCCGCCCGCCCACAGTTAAATTTAAAATGGTGGATCACCATGAGGCACGCAGCTTCATTATAATATTTAAAGTGCCAACCCGTCTCCTGCGAGCGGGTTGGCTGCCTGTCCCGCGTCGGTTAAAACCGGAGGTGCGGCGGCCGGGATTAAAATTTTTAACTGTTTAATCTCCCAACCGACCTCAACCCACCCGTTTTTTGGGGTTAAAATCCGCCTCCCAGGGCTCAGCCTCATGGCTCTTCTCTGCACTGCCTCCAGTGCTTGAATATTTCTCTTGCTTCTTGGCGACCAGAACTGGATGTAGTATTCAAGCTGAGGTCTAACCAGAGCACTGTACAATTTTATTACTACCTCCTGACTTGTATTCTACTGTTTTAGCTAAACATTCTATAGGCTTTGTTGATCAATGCTCCTGGGTTTCGCTCAGTTTCATCTTTAGTTATTTCAACACCTTCCTTGGGGATAATTTTCTAACTTTAAAAAAAACTTCTTTCAACACTTTTGTTTATTAGTTCTAAAAATATCGACCACGGGGGAAAAACTGCTGTTTGGCTGACAAGTCAAGAATCGTCCATTCGGGTAATGGAGTCTGTTCACTTTCCAATTGGCCGTGGGAAGGCAGTGCGCTGCGAGGATGGACATGTTGGGCGACCAATGGCGGGAGTGTAGGGGTGGGGTGATTGGAGGCGAGAGGTCATGTGATGACACCTCCAGGAATATGTCCAACCAGAGTTGGCAACATTTAACCGGATCAGGAATGGGAAGGAGGCAGTAAGTTTTCCTCACTGTTTTCGGGGGAACTATCTACACCCTCCCCCCCCCCCCCCCCCCACCGCCCCTGGCCACCCACCCACTCATTCTACTCGGTGAAGCCAGTGAAATGTCCCCTCCGCACCCCTGCCCCCATGTGTCATGGAAACAGTTTGCCAGCTATACCTGCAATGGTTAGTATCACAGTTCCGATAATCATGACAACTGTCTGAAGAGTGTCTGTGTAGATAACTGCTGCCAGGCCACCTGAAACCAGATCAGAACGGAATGAAAATAAGGCATTCCAGTCATACACTTCCATCAACCCATACCATGATCATGATGGCATTTTAATATATAGATAGAGTGTTCCAGCCAACGCGGTTTCAGCTTTTTTCACATTGCACGCAAACGAGGGATCATGAAGTTAACGCGATATTTAGATTTATAAATATAACCTATACAAGGGGGGGGGGGAAACAAAAAGCAGTAATGATATTAACATGACCTCACTTGTAAAATTAAAACAGAATGCACAGCAAGTCAATCGTATCAAATTACATTCCAACAGTGACTACACTTCAAAAGTACTTCATTGGCTGTAAAGCGCTTTGGGACAGCCCGAGGTTGTGAAAGGCGCTATAGAAATGCAACTCTTTCTTTTTGAAGGAGGAAAATATGATAATGTTTTAGGTTTGATGGAAAATCTACTTTTCCCCTCTGATGTTGATAACACAAGTGGTAAACTGCAACACGTAAAATGGTAATGGGAGCTTAAAAGAGCATCCATCTGCTGTTTCCTACTGGTCAACCCTTGCAATGACAGCCTCCTGCTGTAATACACAAGCATCTGTGCAGCCCCAAAACACATTGGCCCAGAAATTGGAGTTCGATGGTTGCCGCGGGGGTAAGGATCCCCCGCGATATCGCACTCCGCGCCTACCTTTATGGTTTTGGCCCACACGAACTTCAGTTCCTGGGCCTCTCCCTGGTGCCGGCGCGCAGTGTGTGCGTGTCCCAGAGGCGCAGTTAATTCGATGCGACCTCTGGGATCACGTGGGCCAGTTAGAGCCAATGGCAGCACACCATCTTTCATTCATAGTTTTGACAGCAAGAGCTGTCAAAACTATGAATACAACAAGCCCCCAAAAGAACAGCTAAACCTCAATTAAATTTAAAAAAAAGCCATCACATTAATAAAATAACTATAGTTAAATAAATTAGCCACTTTAAACAAAAATTTAAATTTGAAAAAATTTAAATTCTTTTTAAAAGTTATAAAAATAAACTTACCTTTCTTTAAAGTCTCTAAAAAAGATAAACCTGTTGAAAAAATTTTAAAATACTTAATTAACTACTTACCTTGTTAAAAGGGGGTCTTACGCCTGCTTTCTTTGTGTAAAATCTTCAACACTTACCTGCGCGTTCAAACCTGAAAAAAAAACTAAATGCGCTGCGTGGGCACAACCTGTAGCACGCACGCGGTTCACTTAGGAACCGCCCCCTTCGCAATATCGGAAGTGCCGGTTTCCCGCGCATGTGCAGTGCATGCAGGAAACCGGCACTTCGGGACCTAATACGCGAGAGTACACAGTGCGTACTCTCCCGCATTAGGTCTAATTTTCGGGCCAATAGTTCAATGCCAGAAGTGCAGAGCACTGAAACATCAACCTGTTCAAAGGATACGTTCCCCCTTGAAGTTAAAGGCAGTTTCTTTGAAGTTAATCTTAGAATCACACAGCACAGAAGGAGGCCATTCGGCCCAACGTGCCTGTGCTGGCTCTTTGAAAGAGCGATCCAATTAGTCCCACTCCCCTACTCTTTCCCCATTGCCCTTGTACATTTTTCCATCTCAAGTATATATTCAAATATCTTTGGCAAACAGAATAAACAATTCCTGAGCAACAGGAAGGTAGCAATAAACTGATTTTAGTGTTGGCTGAATGGAAACATGCATTTTTGAAAGAGAAAATCAGAACTGGAACCTGTTTCTGCACGTTTGTACGAAAGATCAGGTTAAACAAGCATAGAATGCTACATTGGGTAGCTACAACGTAGTGGTAAATGTTTGCGTTTACCTATGCAAAGAATGTTAGGGAATAGAACACCTCCCTGCTTAAGTCACCCAATGTTAGCACCAAGCACTTCCAAATCTGTGATAGCACAGGCAGCCGCAAAATGAAGTCCCATCAACTGTGTCATGACAAAGTGCCTTATCCCCAACTTCAGAAAAGCATTGCACCAATGTGGCATTTTCTATTTCCTGCATCAGATGTCCTTGTGTTCTGAGTGAGATTATCAGTTGAGCTACAGTTTTGTGTTGCAAGATCATAATAATTAGGTTGAGATTACCCAATTTAATTTACCGTTCAGTCAAGTGAGTGGAGATTTTCAGAGTCAGTCTGGGCTGGAGTTGTTAACAGATCATAGAGGGGAATGGACTATATGCTAACCCACCAAACCAGCAGATCCCCTTGTAACATATTTCCTAACTCTTTATTAACCACATACATACCAACCATCAGGTGCTGTGAGGTGCTGTGAGTATTTGAACTCACTTTCGCGGGCTTTTCTTCACAGGCTGTTGTCGGGACCGACGAGACCGGAGGTGCTGTGAGGTGCTGTGAGTATTTGAACTCACTTTCGCGGGCTTTTCTTCACAGGCTGTTGTCGGGACCGACGAGACCGGAGGTGCTGTGAGGTGCTGTGAGTATTTGAACTCACTTTCGCGGGCTTTTCTTCACAGGCTGTTGTCGGGACCGACGAGACCGGAAGCGGACCAGGTGGGAAGCACCCAGGTGAACGGCATTTAAGGAGGGTGGTGGCTTAAACCCGAGTTCCTACAGAGTAGAAACCCCCACCCGCCCTCCTCCTCTAACCTACTAGTCTTTTAGCAGTCTAAAAACAGAGGTCACAAATTTTTTGGTCTCAGTTTCTTTTCAGCAGGGCAGGAACCGGGAGGAGCGGGAAGTCGGCGTAGGACCAATGGGACACAAGACCGGGAAGTCAGCGAAAGACCAGGGAGGTAAGACTAACTGGTAAGTACTTTCCTCAAACCTTCCTAGAAAGTAAAACTAAAACTAGTGGGATTTGGTTAGTTTAAAAAGGAATAAGAGGAGTACAGTATACATTGGTCTAAGTAAGCTTCGGGAAAACAAAAGTCAATAAATAAACTAAAACTAGAAAATTAAAAAGTAATATAAGGGTTAAGTCATGGCAGTAGAGCTCGGACCTGTGTCATGCTCCTCCTGTAACATGTGGGAAATCAGGGACGCTTCCTGTGTCCCTGACAACCATGTGTGCGGGAAGTGTGTCCAGCTGCAGCTCATGTGGGACCGCATGACGGCCCTTGAGCTGCGGATGGACTCACTTTGGAGCATCCACGATTCTGAGAGGGTTGTGGATAACACATTTAGTGAGTTGGTCACACCGCAGGTTAAGGCCAGCGTAGATAGTACATGGGTGACCAAAAGGCAGAGCAAGGGCAGGAAGGTAGTGCAGAAATCCCCTGGGGTTGTCTCCCTTAGCAACAGGTTCACCGCCTTAGGTGCTGTTGTCGGGGGGGATGACTCATCGGGGGAAGGCACCAGCAGCCAGGCTCATGGCACCATGACTGGCTCTGTTGCAAAGAAGGGAGGGAAAAAGAGTGGCAGGGCTATAGTAATAGGGGATTCGATTGTAAGGGGAATAGATAGGGGTTTCTGTGGTCGCGACCGAGACTCCAGGATGGTATGTTGCCTCCCTGGTGCAAGGGTCAAGGATGTCTCGGCGCGGGTGCAGAACATTCTGGAAGGGGAGGGGGAACAGCCAGTTGTCGTGATACATGTTGGTACCAACGACGTAGCTAAAAAAAGGGAAGAGGTCCTACAAGTAGAATTTAGGGAGTTAGGAGCCAAGCTAAAAAGTAGGACCTCGAAGGTAGTAATCTCTGGATTACTACCAGTGCCACGTGCTAGTAAGAGTACAGAGAACAGGATAGTTAGGCTAAATACGTGGCTTGAGCAGTGGTGTAAGAGGGAGGGTTTTAAATTTTTGAGGCATTGGAACCAGTTTTGTGGTAGGTGTGACCTATACAAAAGGGACGGTCTACACCTGTGCAAAGATGGAACTGATGTTCTCGGGGTAATTTTTGATAAAGCAGTTCGGGAGCATTTAAACTAGTATGGCAGGGGGCTAGAAACCTATGTAGTGAAATAGAGGAAAGTGAAAGGCAGACAGAAATAAATGGTAAACGGGTGAGGAACAAAAAACAAAGGGCCAAACTAATTCATAAAAAATGTGAGCATAAAAAAAAGCCTGAGGGTTTTATACCTTAATGCGAGAAGCATCAGGAACAAGGTAGATGAATTAGCTGTGGAAATAGAGGTTAATAATTATGATCTAATTGGGATTACGGAAACATGGTTGCAGGGTGAGCAGGGCTGGGAGCTTAACATACAGGGGTATTCAGTATTTAGGAAGGATCGACAAAAAAGAAAGGGAGGAGGGGTAGCATTGCTGGTAAAAGAGGGGATAAATGCAATTGAAAGGAAGGATATTAACTCAGTTAATACAGAATCTATATGGGTGGAGCTAAGAAATAGCGAGGGGCGAAAAACATTAATAGGAGTGGTATATAGGCCTCCAAATAGTAAAATAGAGGTTGGGGAGGGCATCACGAGGAAATTAGAGAAGCGTGCAATAAGAGCACAGCTGTCATCATAGGTGACTTTAACTTACATATAGATTGGACTAGCCTAATCAGTAAAAATAATGAGGAGGAGGAATTCCTTGAGTGTTTAAGGGATGGTTATCTGGATCAATATGTCGAGGAACCAACTCGGGAACAGGCTATATTGGACTGGGTACTGTGCAATGAGAAGGGACTAATTAGTAATCTTGTTGTACGGGGACCCTTGGGTCAGAGCGATCATAACATGATCGATTTCTCACTCGAAATGGAGAGCGAAGAAATTGACTCAGAGACTAAGGTCCTGAATTTAAACAAGGGGAATTATGATGCCATTAGACGGGAACTGAGTAGGTCTGATTGGACAACGTTCCTGGGAGGACTGGAGGTAGATAAACAATGGCAAGCATTTAAAGATAGAATGACAAAATTGCAAAAATTGTTTATACCAATCTGGCATAAAAGGAAATCTAAAAAGGTGACTCAACCGTGGATAACAGGGGAAATTAGAGACAGCATAAAATCCAAAGATAGGGCGTATAAAATAGCCAAAAAAAGCACCAGAGCGGAAGATTGGGAACAGTTTAAGATAGAGCAAAGGAGGACAAAGGGCTTAATCAAGAGGGGCAAAATAGCTTACGAAAGCAAGCTGGCGGAAAATATAAAAACTAACTCCAAAAGCTTTTATAAGTATATCAAGAGGAAAAGACTGGTGAAAACCAAAGTTGGTCCATTGCAGTCAGATACGGGGGAATATATAACGGGAAATAAGGAAATGGCAGACCAACTAAATGCATACTTTGGGTCAGTCTTTACGAAGGAAGACACAAAAAACCTCCCTGGGATATCGGGAAAAATAGGGACATTGGCAAAGGAGGAACTGACGCAAATCAATATCTCTAAGGATATGGTGTTAAGGAAGCTAAAGGGATTGAAGGCGGACAAATCCCCAGGGCCTGATAACATGCATCCTAGGGTACTGAAGGAGGTGGCCCTAGAGATAGCGGATGCACTAAGTATGATTTTTCAAAATTCATTAGACTCGGGAACAGTGCCCATGGATTGGAGGGTAGCTAACGTTACCCCACTATTCAAAAAGGGGGGTAGGGAAAAAGCAGGTAATTACAGACCTGTAAGCCTTACATCAGTTGTGGGCAAAATGCTGGAGTCCATCATTAAGGATGAAATAGCGGAGCACTTAGCAAATGGGGACAGGATAGGACAGAGTCAACATGGATTTACAAAGGGTAAATCGTGCTTGACTAATCTATTGGAATTTTTTGAGGGAGTAACTGGTAAAATAGATGGGGGAGAGCCAGTAGGTGTGGTGTACCTGGACTTCCAAAAGGCCTTCGACAAGGTCCCACATAAAAGATTAGCATGGAAAATTGAAGCTCATGGGATAAAGGGGAAAGTATTGACGTGGATAGAGAACTGGCTGTCAGATAGAAACAGAGAGTTGGAATAAACGGCTCATTTTCTGAATGGCAGGCAGTAACAAGTGGGGTACCGCAGGGATCTGTCCTGGGTCCCCAGCTGTTCACAATTTACATTAATGACCTGGATCAGGGAGTCGGATGCAGCATTTCCAAATTTGCAGACGACACTAAACTAGGAGGGGGGGTGGGCTCAGAGGAGGAGACCAGGAAGCTCCAGAGCGATTTGGACAGACTGGGTGATTGGGCGGTTAAATGGCAGATGCACTATAATGTGGACAAGTGCGAAGTTATCCACCTTGGGTGCAGGAACGGGAGGGCAAATTATTATTTAAATGGCAATAAATTGGGAGAGGGGGAAGTACAGAGAGACCTGGGTGTTCTTGTACACCAGTCACTGAAGGCGAGCATGCAGGTGCAACAGGCGGTCAAGAAGGCAAACGGTATGCTGGCCTTCATAGCAAAAGGGTTGGAATACAGGAACAGGGATACCTTGCTGCAGCTGTACAGGGCACTGGTGAGACCACACCTCGAGTACTGTGTACAGTTTTGGTCGCCTCATCTGAGGAAAGATGTTCTTGCCATGGAGGGGGTACAGCGGCGATTCACCAGGCTGATACCAGGAATGGCGGGATTGACCTATGAGGAGAGACTATGTAGTTTAGGGATGTACACACTGGAGTTTAGAAGATTGAGAGGGGACCTCATAGAAGTGTATAAAATTCTGACAGGTCTAGACAGACTAGATGCAGAAGGAATGCTTCCCTTGGCGGGTGAGAACAGAACTAGAGGACATAATTTAAGGATAAGGGCTAAACCATTTAGGACAGAAATGAGGGGGAATTTCTTCACTCAGAGGGTGGTGAACCTGTGGAACTCATTGCCACAGAGGGCAGTGTACGCCAGCTCATTAAATATATTTAAGAGGGAATTAGATATATTTCTACAGGCAAAAGGGGTTAAGGGTTACGGAGAGAAGGCGGGGACGGGATACTGAATTGGAGGATCAGCCATGATCTCATTAAATGGCGGAGCAGGCTCGAAGGGCCGGATGGCCTACTCCTGCTCCTATCTTCTATGTATCTATGTATCTATGTATCAGCATTTCTCAAATTCCAATCAGCGTGCCAGCTTTTGCTGACAAAAATTGGCACAGATTGGGCCCCTCTCCCCTTTCCTACACGGGCCTGACTGCTAATAGATCAAAGCGGGCTCCTCTTAAGTCTTTCTTAGCGCTAATGTCAGTGATTCCAGTCTTTGTATATTGTAGGCGGGAAGTAGTTACATCCAACCCATGTAACTATTTGCTCCACATGTCAGTCTTGAGGCATCAATTTTTGGGGGCTCGCGTCAAATTTTTCAAAGCTGTTGGCTAGTTTTCTAGGGTGGCGTGTGTGCAAGGCAGCTATTTTCTTGTATTGTTACAAAACAGGACAAACCCTGGTGAGTTCTAGTCTTTCTATTCAGAATGACACAGCCAATTACTTGAAGGCATTTCTAATCCTTTAATTATAACAAACAACACAGGCAGATATATTGTCAGCTGTCATCAAGGCCATCTAGAATTGCAAGCCCTGACTGGTTTGGTCAGTGTAACAGATTACCTCATCTGGTATGTCTGGCCTTAACTGTGCCTTAAACCTAAAAGGAGTTGAATAGTTTTGTCTTTTGCTGTTCTGGATAGGTTTTTTTTTCTTTTACAACCTAGGAACAGGAGTAGCCCATTCAGCCCCTCGAGCCTGGATCATGGCTGATTTGCACCTCAACTCCATTTACCTGCCTTTGCTCTATGTCCCTTGATAGCCTTATCCAACAAAAGTCTATCTATCTCAGTCTTGAAAGCTCCAATTGTCCCAGCATCCACATCTCTTTGCAGAAGAGTTCCAGATTTCAATAATTTAACATTTCTCATACCTGTGATGGTAGAGAATTTTTATAAATTAATTAAACAATTAATGCTGTGTCAGCCTAGATTTTGTGCTCAAGTCTCTGGAGTGAGCCTTGAACACACAACCTTCTGACTCAGTGACAAGACTGCTACCACAGCTACGTAGAGGTAACAGAAGTAGTTGTTGAGGGTTTGCATTATTCATCGATGCATTGTCTTGGGAAAAAGAGTCAGCCTGCAGACCTGAATATAATATCACGATGGAACAATGATGTGCAACTTTGCCCGGTTCTTGATTACAACAGTCAGATTGCTTATACATTTTGGCATGGAGATTATCTTAGATTTCGGTGTATTTACAATATATACATCTGGCCTTTTAAAAAAAAACACAATTGCCCTCCCCTTTTCCTTTATTCAAGTTTTCCCAGCCCACACACCAACCCAGCTGAGTTACAGACTTACAGCTCATTCCCAGCTCTCTGCTTATGCTGCTTTAAATCATTTTGCTGTATGGTGGAGCGACACTCTCTCTCTCTCTCTCTGATCCTTCCCTCCCTCTCTCTGTATCAAGAAGCACCCCTCCCAACAGGATTGCGTTGCAAGACTTTGATTGCCATGTGAGATCGGTTTGCCAAATAACAATCGTGGCTACACGCGAAAATAACCCAATTGGTTGTGATATGTTTTAGGATATCCTGAGGATGTGATGAGTTGCTAAATAAATACAAGTTCTTTCTTCCTAATTGCTAAAAATTTTAAGATTACAGAAAAGCCATTGCCACAGTGAAGGAAGGAAGGAAGGAAGGAACTTTCATTTATAAAACTCCTTTCACAACCTCAAGACGTCCCAAAGCGCTTTACAGCCAATGAGTTACTTTTTGAAGTGTAGGCCGCGAATTTGCTGGCGCTCAGAGGGCGGGTTTGGAGGCGGGTCCGCTGTCAAAATAGCAAAGATTGACAGCAGGTAGGAGACCCGCTGTCAACCCGCCTCCACGCGAGTCTCCCAGGTGTCGGGTCTGTCAGCGGAGAACTGACCCGACACCAAGCGGCGGGGGATACAATTCAGCTTGTTAAATGGTTTGTTAAGAGCCAATTTAAGACTATTTTGAGGCTTACTTCTAATTTTACGTTCTCCTCCACGGGTTACCCGCTGCTTTGGGAACACGCCAGTTCACCCTGGCGTGAGTTGAGTCTGCTCTGATGTTTCTGATAAGCTGACAGCTGCAGAAGTGGTGCAAAGAATGCCATATTGCAGATGGTGAGTTTCAGAGCTCAGTAACTGTTGGTTACTGCATTTTAATACATATAGAGATTTCTTTAGCTTACAAGTTTTTAGATCCAGTGCCACTTCATTGGGAGAACCTCTCTCACCATTGACAGATCACTTCTGTCATCTCACCTGTAGTTGCCATCTATTCCAGCAACATCGGTGCCCTTGAAACAATCGGACCTTGGTCCTCCGAATCCTTCCACAATCAGCCCCAACACCAACATCACCAGGCACACCAACATCACCAACCTTCTCTGCCATCACCTGATGCTGCCCTGGACACAGGGCATCAGCCCCTGACCACATTGCTGCCCGGGAGGCCAGCGATGGCATCACCATGGCCAGATTTGCTTCACTTGACGCTGTAAACACTGGCTGCCACATGATGCGCCAGGTTGGCACCATCCCACACCAGCATCGTGAAGCATCCCTTTAATGTCCAAGCCATTCCATGCACACTCATCACTATAGCCAGGGGAGGGGGGAGTTGTCTCAACATTCACTGGAACTCAGTAAGAAACTTTTCAAGGTACGCACAGATCTGTCCAATAAGGGGCAGTGTTGGAAAAATAGATTTCAATGTATGACAACACATTAACAGAAACTTCATGGACATTGGCTAAACCTCTCAAGTGCCTACCCTTGTGTGTTGTTAGTTGGTATGCTTGCAGTAGGATGAGGGTGAGTGTGAGGGGTGGCTAGTGAGATGGGGAAGTGATAAAGTAGATAGAGAGGGATGGGTGGAGTTGCAACGTAAGTTGGTGTGAGTAAAGATGTGCAGGAGAAGGGTATGGAAGGCAGAGTGATGGGGATGTGTTGAGTGGCACAGCAAGGTGAGTTTGAGTGTGGCTTTGCAGTAACGTTTCGTGATCCACTGAGATCATTGAAAGGTTGGTGCCACTGCAGCCAGGTACTCCTGACGACATCCCTGCTTTTGCCCTCCTGTGCAATGTGCAACCAGGCTGCGTTGGTGTCCTGGGGAGGTCTCTTCCGTCCTTGGAAGGGAAGAGAACCTCCCTGCTTGTTGTGATTCCCTCCATAAGCATATGGAGGGAGTCATTGGATAGCCTGGGTGCAAGCGTTCATCTTTGTGCAGTGCTTGTCAGTGTTTGCAGCACCTCAATGCTGTCAAACACTGATAGATCAACTGTCAAACTCCATGTGGACGTGGTCCCTTTAAGGAAACCAGCTGATGACACGTCATCAAATGATGACATCAGACCCGCTTCCTGTTAATTGGCCGGGAAGCCCGCAGGGCGGGCCTAACAAGGCCAATCGAGGGAAAATCACGTTTACAGAGCAGCTGCAGCTGGGAGCGGGACCGGAACCACCTCTCACGCCACCATCCCGCCTCCTCTATTAAATTCGCGGCCGTCGTCGCCATTGAAATGTAGGAAATGTGGCAGTCAATTTGCATGCGGCATGGTCCCACAAACAGTTATGTGATAACGACCAGATAATCTGTTTTTTTAGTGATGTTGGTTGAGGGATAAATTTTGACCAGGACACCAGGGAGAATTCCCCGCTTTTCTTCAAATAGTAAAAGAAAAGAAAGAAAAACTTGCATTTATATAGCGCCTTTCACGACCACCGGACATCTCAAAGCGCTTTACAGTTAATGAAGTACTTCTGAAGTGCAGTCACTGTTGTAATATGGGAAACTGAGTACTGTGGGATCTTTTACGTCCAGCTGAGAGGGCAAACGGGGCCTCGGTTTAATGTCTCATCTGAAAGACGGCAGTGCAGCACTCCCTCAGTATTGCACTGGGAGTGCCAGCCTAGATTTTGTGCTCTAGACACGGGAGTGGGACTTGAACCCACAACCTTCTGACTCAGAGGTGAGAGTGCTACTGACTGAGCCACGGCTGAAAGTCACTACCAATGTCACTGTGAAAAGTGAAAAAAAAGTTAGCAAATTATAAAAGCTTGTTTATAACTTTACTACTGCTTAGTCATTGGTGTCAACTATTATTTTAATTGTAAACAGTTCACTTGGCCGACAACAACCATTGCCACACCTAAAATGATCAAAGCCTCAATCAAACTGGGTGTTACACTATAGTTAACCCATCCCTTCTTATATAGATAATATGAAGACATGCTATGCTGTCTTTATTAGCAGGCTAAATGGTACATTCTGGTTAATCATGCCTCTGCATCTGACTGGCTCTAAGCTCGAAATGAGAGAGGTTTCTCCCACTAGGTCAGTTTTCTTCCCATATCGTGCTAACCGATTGACCAGGTGTGTTTCTTTGTTCTTGCTCCTAGCTGGAAAGGAAGCCGGCAATTAACCGTGTCTGTTAGCCATGTTTTACGCTATCTGAATGTGCTATTAAAAATGTTATCGCTACTTGAGCTGAATGTTGGTTTTTTGGGTGGACAATAATGTGTGTGTATAACACGGTCCCATTGCGGAATTCCTTTCCATTTTACCCAGAGGGGATTCTTGCTTTAAGCTACAATTGATATGAAATTGAACTAGAGATTCTAAGATTTATGGCACAAAGTTCCTGCTCCTTTTCTATCTCTTAACAGAGGTAAAAAATGAAGCTCATTTCAACAATAAGGGACCAAGTGTTTCAATGGGTTCCCTTGAATAGAAATTGGCCAGCCACCAACATCTTTATCAGATGGAGGCAAATAGCTGAGTCATTAATACATTCAGGCAATTCTGGCATGCATCCAGACATGGTAATTTGAAATGGCTGCTCTCCTTGCAAGTCCAGCAGAAGTCACCTGGCAGAAGTCCTCCAAATTAAAGGTGTTGCTATGGGAACCCGCATGGGCCCTAGCTATGCCTGCCTGTTCATGGGATATGTGGAACATTCTTTGTTCCAGTCCTACTCAGGTTCCCTCCCTCACCTCTTTTTCCGGTACATCGATGACTGTATTGGTGCCGTTTCCTGCTCTCAACCTGAACTAGATAAGTTCATTCACTTTACTTCCAATTTCCACCCTTCCCTCACCTTCACATGGTCCATCTCCGACTCTTCCCTTCCCTTCCTTGACTTCTCAGTCTCCATTTCTGGCGATCGGCTTTCGACAAACATCCACTACAAGCCCACTGACTCCCACAGCTACCTGGACTACACTTCCTTCAACCCCGCTTCCTGTAAGGACTCTATTCCATTCTCCCAGTTTCTCCGTCTCCGCCGCGTCTGTTCTGACGATGCCACCTTCCATACCAGTACTTCTGACATGTCTTCCTTTTTCCTCAACCGAGGATTCCCCTCTACTGTGGTTGACACGGCCCTTGACCGTGTCCGTTCCATTTCCCACACTTCTGCTCTCACCCCTTCCCCTCCCTCCCAGAACCACGATAGGGTTACCCTTGTCCTCACCTTTCATCCCACCAGCCTCCACATTCAACAGATAATCTTCCGCCATTTCCGCCACCTCCAACGTGATCCCACCACCAAACACATCTTCCCCTCACCTCCCCTTTCAGCATTCCGAAGGGACCGCTCCCTCCGCGACACCCTGGTCCACTCCTCAATCACCCCTAACAGCCCTTCTCCTTTGCCTGGCACCTTCCCGTGCAAGCGCAGGAGATGCAACACATGCCCTTTTACCTCTTCCCTTCCAACTGTCCAGGGCCCCAAACACCCCTTCCAGGTGAAACAGCGATTTACTTGTACTTCTTGCAATTTAATATACTGTATTCGCTGCTCACGATGCGGTCTCCTCTACATTGGGGAGACCAAACGCAGATTGGGTGACCGCTTTGCGGAACACCTCCGTTCAGTCCGTAAGGGTGACCCTGAGCTTCCGGTCGCCTGTCACTTTAATTCTCCGCTTCACTCCCACTCTGATCTCTCTGTCCTCAGCCTCTTACACTGTTCCGATGAAGCTCAACGTAAGCTCGAGGAACAGCACCTCATCTTTCGATTAGGCACTTTACAGCCTTCCGGACTCAACAATTTCAGACTATAACCCTTGCCCCCATTTTTCATGCTGTATGATTTTGCCATTCCCATTTGCAACATTTTATCTTTCCTGCCTCTTACATAAGTACAGTATGTTCTTTCAACTCCTTCCTCCCCTCCTAAACCCCCCCCCCCTGTATCTGCACCTGCTTAATATCTGTTAGATCTCCAGCTTTTTCCAGTTCTGATGAAGGGTCCCAGACCTGAAACGTTAACTCTGTTTCTCTCTCCACGGATGCTGCCTGGCCTGCTGAGTATTTCCAGCATTTTCTGTTGTTATTTCAGATTTCCAGCATCCGCAGTATTTTGCTATTGTAGAAGTCCCAAAGGCTTGCTCCATTGAAGCACATTTAAGGGGAGGCTTCATGCATACATGAGGGAGAAGGGAATGGAAGAATATGGGAGCAGAGTGCCAAGAGGTAATTAGAATAGGAGGAGCCTCGTGTGGAGTATAAACACCAGCATATACCATTTGGGCCATTAAAGGCGCTATATAAATGCAACTTATTTTTGTTGAATGGCCTCATTCATACATCACAGAAGGAGTCCATTCGGCCCATCGTGCCTACTCTTTGAAAGAGCTATCCAATTAGTCCCGCTCCCCGGCTCTTTCCCCGCAATCATTTCCTTTTCAAGCATATATCTAATTTCCTTTTAAAAGTTACTATTGAATCTGCTTCCACCACCCTTTCAAGCAGTGCATTCCAGGTCCTAATGACTACAGGTGTCAATGTATGAAACTATCCCCTTGGGTCTTTCAATATTTGCCTTCAACCAGACCTCAGTTGTAAAAAACAATTTTGTACTGAATGGCAGCTCTGCTGTTGCCTGCAGTCAGACAGCAAAACAAAGCCAGTCCTTGCTACTTTTACATTGTAAATAACGGTTCATAATTTGCAAGTATCAATGAAAATGATCTCCATGTACTCGCTGCTCAGTGAACAAGGTCAGCTGGACATTGTGGATTCCAAATTGTCTATGGAATACTGCACATTTAACTTATCCATAGATTCTGTTGAATTACTGATGAGAATAGAATATTTCCTCATACTTGCCCATCCACCCCCCCTCACCCCTCACCCCCCACAACAACTTGCGCCTCTAACGTAGTAAAATGTCCCAAGATGCTTCACAGGAGTGTTATCAGACAAAATTTGACACCCAGCCACATAAGGAGATATTAGGACAGGTGACCAAAAGCTTGATTAAAGAGGTAGGTTTTAAGGAGTGTCTTAAAAGGAGGAGAGAGAGGTCGAGAGGTTTAGGGAGGGAATTCCAGAGCTCAGGCCGCCAACGGTGGAGCGATTAAAATCAGAGATGCGCAAGAGGCCAGAATTGGAGGAGCGCAGAGATCTCGGATGGCTGTCGGACTGGAGGAGGTTACAGAGATAGGGAGAGTCGAGGCCATGGAGGGATTTGAAAACAAGGATGAGAATTTTAAAATTGAGGTGTTGTCGGACTGGGAGCCAAGCTAAGGAAGCAGCATGGCCATTGAAAGGACTTAGGAACAGTTTCTGTCAGAGATGCACTCAGAGACAGGTAGGTGTATGACAAAGTATTTTTTGATTGGTCCCTGGGAATTTTTCAGTGAATCAGAATGCTTTGTGTTCCACAGAGACGTGGCTCGGTTACTTTTACTACATCCATGGGGACACATCTCTTAAAAAGAGATTTATTTTACACTAAAAAGAGAGGCCTTTAATAATTCTGGACTGACCACACCTAGTTTGTCTTTTAAAAACTGGTTAAATTAACGACAATCGAGTTTGCAAAGTATCTGATCCCTTTCGTGGCTCACTCAAAGGGAGCAAATTGTTCAAGTTTCCTTGTCCAAATAAAGTGAATAGTTCAGATTTTTCCACTCCTTGTATGACACACGCAACATCTGGAAATTCAGTATTGGGAGGAAATTTAGCTGATTATGAAAGTGCATCACCAGTATAGAGAAAAATAGTAATTGATATCCACCCACACTGACGCCCTGTGTGCCAGTAACGAAAATGTGTGTGTCAGGAGTTCAATTATCTATGCAAATAGTAGCCTGGAGTTTCTCTGAAGGCTAGAATCTGTAGAAAATAATTCTGTTGTATTAGTGGCCCAAACTCACAATTAAGCAATCTTAGGCTGTGTTTATATTACAACCAGAACGTCGATTTAAAGGCAGTTTGGCTTAGATAGATTTTTTGTTAGGCAAGGGTATTAAGGGATATGGTGGAGCAAAGGAGGGTAAATGGAATTGAGGTACAGATCAGTCAGGATCTAATTGAGTGGCAGAACAGGCTCGAGGGGCTGAATGGCCTACTCCTGTTCCTATGCACTGAATCATAGTGTAAACAGCATCTGAATCTGGAATCAGGGCCTGATCTTACACCGGAACAAAGTGGAACGGGTCCCCTGTTGCAGGGAGTCTCGCTCTGCTTCATTCTGCAGTCAAATTGGGTCTCAACACGAAGGCCGTGATTTTGCCGGCACTCAGAGGGCAGGTTTGGAGGTGGGTCAAAGGTTAAAATCATTTTGATTGATGGTGGGTAGCGATCCCGCCGTCAACCCGCCTCCAAACAACTTTCCCAAGTGTCGGGTCCCCGATTTGCGAATGGACCCGACACCTAGCGCCAGGAAGAGGATTAAAGGCAATTACCTGCCTATTAACAGGTAGTTGCCAGTAGTTGTCAGCCTATTTTTGAATTTTGCCGCTTCTGGCTCGGGTTTCCTGATGTCCAGACACCACGCCAGGCAAGTGTGGCGTATTGTGAGTCTGCTGTAATGTTTCTGGATTGATGACAGCTGCAGAAGTGGTGTGAAGGATCCAGTGTTGCACATGGTGAGTCTCAGAGGAAAGAAAATGTTGGGTACTGCATTTTTAATACATTTACACTTTTCTTTAGGTTCCAAGTTTTTAAATCCATGTCCAGTGACACCTCATTGGGAGAACCTCTCTCACCAGTGACAGATCGCTTCTGCCACCTCACCTGCAGCTGCCAGCCTATGGAGGGAGTCATTGGAGAGCCTGGGTGCAAGAGGTCACCTTTGTGCAGTGATTGTCAGTGTATTCAGCACCTCAATGCTGTCAAACACTGAGAAATCAACTGTCAAAATAAAATTGTGCGTGGTCCCTTTAAGGAAACCGGAAGATGGCACGTCATCAAATTACGTCATCTGACCCGCTTCCTCTAAATTGGCGGGCTCAACAAGGTCAATCAAGGCAAAATCATGTCTGTGGGCTGGATGCAGCTGGGGGCGGGACTGGAAGCCGGAAGCCACCTGACCCACACCCAACCCACCTCCATTAATAAAATTGTGGCCTAAGTTTCTAATGCACAGGCTTAGTGTCGCTGCAAAGCCAAAACCACTCCATACTGACACTAAATTTGTTGTGTAAATGCACTCCTAAAACATTAATTAAAAATATTTCGTCAACTTAAATGTCAGCTGTAGATCAGTGGGTAGTGCTCTCACCTCGGTCAGAAGGTTGTGGGTTCAAGACCCACTCCAGAGGCTCGAGCACATAATCTAGGCTGACACTCCCAGTGTAGTACTGAGGGAGCGCTGCACTGTCAGAGATGCTGTCTTTTGGATGAGACGTTAAACTGAGGCTCCGTCTGCCCTCTCAGGTGAATGTAAAAGATCCCACGGCACTATTTTGAGAAAAGCAGGTGAGTTCTCCCAACTGTGTCCTGGCCACTATTTATCCCTCAAGCAACATCACTAAAACAGATTATCTGGCCATCGTCATATTGCTGTTTGTTGGAACCTTGCTGTGCGCAAATCGGCTGCCACGTTTCCTACATTACAACAGTGACTACACTTCAAAAGTGAAGCCTTGGCTGTAAAGCACTTTGAGATGCCCTGAGGTTGTGAAAGGCGCTACATAAATGCCAAGTCTTTCTTTTCACAAGGAAAACAAATATGAAGGACCGAAGTGCCCAGTTAAACGCTTGATCACCAGGAAGAGCACATGGACCACTGTTCAAATTCTGACACTTGGTGAGATATATTGACCAGCCAGTTGGTCAGGCTTGTATTTTCAAACTTGTCATTCTCCTCGGTCTGTGTACTTAGTTAATTAAATACAAACTGATTCGTCACTGAATCCTAACCCATTAGGCAGTGATACATATGGGTATTCTTAGCACCTGTATAGGGACACCTTGGGGGCGATTGTGACTGGGGGCACGTTGGAGGCGGGACTGCTGCCTGTCGGGTCGATGTCCCGCCTCCATCGATTTGTGGCCAACCCACGCTATTTTCCCTTGATTGACCTTGTTAAGCCCGCCCAGCTGTCAAACACTGACAATCTCTGCAGTTTGATGAGGTCATGCATACAAGACATCATCAACCTTCTTTGTTTTACAGAAATGAGATGTTTGTTGCATCTGAGAATGCAACGGCCATCTCTCATCTGCAACACAGAGGTGCGAGACTCTCCGCATAGAAACCGACTGAAGCCTGCAGGAAGAAACAAAGGTAAGTACACTTTTAAAAACACTTAGCACTTACCTCAGATACTCACCTCTACACTCTTGCACCCATCACTTACCTTCACACCACACTTTTGCACCCCCCCGACCCCCGCAGACCCAGTACTCGCCTCGCTGAGCTGGCGGGTTTTGGGGTCTTCGGGAAGCCCGCACTTGAGGGCAAAAAGGGGATAATCCTACAGGCAGTTAATAGGTTTTAATCCCTTCCCGCCTCCAAGGAGATGGGACCCGGTGCGGGATGGCTACCCGCCTCCTGGGAAGATGGCATGGAGGCGGGTTTGCCACCCGCCCCCAAATTCTGCCATTTTCCCGGCAGTCCCGCCTCCATACCTGCCTCCCCAGGGCTGGCAAAATCGTCCCCCATGTTTCTCACACCAGGGTACTTACTACCTGTCACTGCATTGTGTTGTTGGTTGTAATGCAGTCCACCTCCCCACTGGCACAAAAAAAAGACATTAAAGGAGCCAGAAACTTTACCTTTAACCAACTAGCCCACTCCAGTCACTGGTTCAAATGAGTTTGTTTTTTTTAAATTTAAAAAAATTCTGAATCAGCAATTGCCTGTACAGCAAAAACATCTGTAATGGGGTTGGAGGTTCTCAGGAGATAGCCGAGTGTCTGAGTTCAACAAACTTCTCCTGATCCAGATGAATCAGCCTCTGCAAAATCCCCACAAGACAAGAAGTCGATGAGGATTCTAAAAATCCCAATTTTATAATGACTGTATAAAGGCAGATGGTTGGAGGTCGTTACAAAGTCAAATTGACAGATCGGTTTTCATATACTGAAAAAATTATGGCAGATACATTTTATTTAAGGGCTAGGTCAGACAGCAGGGAATTTGTGACATTTATCAAGGTCACGGATCTACATTGCTTCAGGTGTTACCTTCTACTCAGCACATCTTCTTCAGAGACTTAATAAATCTTAAATCTTGAAAGCACTCAAGGTTGCTGTCAGGTACTTATAAGTACTTTCATTAGGTAATCCTAAGCATCAATTTTAACAAGTCTTTTTGACATCTGCTAACCATAGAGCTGCTGACATCAGGGAAATGGTGCGAGTGAGATCTACCGTCACAAAAAATGAGATAGACTGCAACCCATTTTTAAAGATGTGTCTCCCCTCCCCACCCCACCCCCACCCATGCCAAATAAAAATAAATGAGGCTTGATGGGTCCTGACTCCTGACACAGGCCTGATTAAAAGGCTTCTTGGGCCTTGTCGTGAAAGTGGGGGGGGGGGGGGGGGCGCGGTGGTGGTGGAGAAAATTTCCAAATGGGCAATAATTTTACGGTCTTGCCTGCAGAATGGGAACTGTTAACACGGGGTTATATTACTAGCACACATTTAATGACAGTGCGATAATTGGTAACCGCCCACAAACTAAAAACAGCAATTAAAACCAATTATTGGTTGGAAGATCTAATTTTATTTAGTCAAAGTGATAATTTTTCAGCTGCTTGAAATCACGTTCTCCACAGAAGTTAAACTAAATCTAGCCAGGTTTTGTTACAGCTGTAACGTAACCTTACAATTTATTTCTCAAATGCTTTTCTTGATGGTAAAGAAGGAACAGGACAAATGCAGATGTATTCTAGGGGTGGGGGGGGGGGGGTGGCGGGGAAGATATTCATAGATCCGATCCAGAGTATAGGCCAAGGGTTTTTTTAATTCATTCTCAGGATGCAGACGTCACTGGCAAGGGCAGCATTTATTGCCCATCCCTAGTAGACCTGAGAAGGTGGTGGCAGTGGTAGGCCGCCTTCTTGAACTGCTGGCAGCAGTTTTTGATACAACTGAGTGGCTTGCTAGGCCACTTCAGAGGGCAGTTAAGAGTCAACCACGTTGGTGTGGGACTAGAGTCACATATAGTGTATAAAAATAGAACTAAAAACGAAAAATACTTACTCTTTATAGTCAGCTCTTAGTCCCAATTTAAGCGCGGGGGCCACTGAAGAATCCTGAGAACTAATTTCTCAAGGGTTCCTTCAACAGGCGTTAGGCCCCTTGAATTTGTTAATTCGGGGCCTAACGCCTGCCTTAGACATCTGCTTGAGATGCCAAAAATTTTGTCCCCAGTAATTTAGCTGTGGGGCTAAGGCATGTGCAGATTGGACGCAGGCCATCCCACTGCTAAATTGTTACGCTATGTGCCCATTTTACACCTAAAAAACAGGCGCAACGCATACTAATTTCTACCCCAATGTATTATCCTCCCGCCAAGTTGGAGCTGGCCTATTTATTTAAGACCACCAAATCTCATTGTTGTCTTAGACCTCAGCATGAAATGGAGGGCAAATTTCAAGCAAAGCACCCATCGATTGCCAGCAAGTTCTCCGCGAGCCCCACCAGTGACTCAGAGCTTGTGAAAATTCTGCCCCTAAGGTTCAGCAGTCACCTTCCTCGGACATCTTCAGTGAGGAAAATATTTACTGCTTCTGTTACCTTCATTGAGTCTAAACAGTCTGGAGTGTTTAGTCTATGTTCTTAAGGAATGCAAGGAAACGGTCTGCATCTAGGCTGATAAGGGGCATGTTTAGAAATGTGGTCATTTCTAAAATCAGTGGATCATAATATATGCCTCCAGTGAGTCATCCTGTAGTCTGATGATTAGTTCTTGATAATCACAGGATTTGTAGTCAGCTTTTAGTCCCAATTTAAGCACCAACTTTTAGGGGGAGTGGGGTAAGATGGGAGAGGACAGAATTAGTGCATTTCAAATTTACCGTTTTGTAATTGGTTAAAATGTTAAATACAAAAAGAGAAAATACCGATGAAATCTTAACAAAAATGTCACCAAACAACTGATTATGCGTCAGCCGTGACTCAGTGGGTAGCACTCTCGCCTCGGAGTCAGAAGGTTGTGGGTTCAAGCCCCACTTTAAAGACTTGAGCACATAGTCTAGGCTGACATTTCAGAGCGGAGCGGAGTGAGGGCTGCACTGTCGGAGGTGCTGTTTTTTCAGATGAGAGATTAAATTGAGGACCTGTCTGCCCTCTCGGGTGGACCTAAAAGATCTAGAAGAGCAGGGGGGATTCCCAATATTTTGGCCAACATTTATCCCTCAACCAACACCTAAGAAAACAGATTATCTGGTCTTTTATATCATTGCTGTTTGTGGGACCTTGCTGTGTGGAAAACTGGTCATAGCATTTCCTACAGTACAACAGTGACCACATTTCAAAAATATTTCATTGGCTGTAAAGTGCTTGGAGACTGAGGTCATGAACGGTGCTACATAAATGCAAGTTCTTGCTTTTCTTTATTTACCTAGTACTATTGTGATGCAAAGATGTCCTAGTGCACATCCAAAATAACATAGGTGTGCCAATTTGCCACATGGCACATGATTAATCATTATTTGCACATACACTCACACAACCATGCCAAACCAGAATATATCTTGCATGTAAAGGCCGGTCGTATTAAGAAATGAGGACAAATTTCTTCAGTGCATAGCTTTATGGTTTATAGCTATATTCTAATCATTGTCCATTCTAAAATATTAATTGTTCATTTATACAGTCAAGTCTAAACCATGGAAATATACTCGAGCTTTTTTTTTTAAAAAAATAGATTCGAATTTCTTTTCTCAATAATTTAGCTTTCTGCCGCATTAAGATTTATCCATTTTCGCTAACAAGTAAATACAAATACTGAAAAACCAGTTGGACAGGAGTGAACCTAACACCAATTGTATTTAATTCCTGAATGTATAATGGTTGGGGATTTGGATAATGGGCACAGATCATAAAGTGCTGTCAACAGTATGGATTCAGAATTCAATTCCATCATTTACTGGTGTTTGGAAAATTTTTGTTGCTCAAATTACTGGGTATTTGTGTCAAGTTTTTATCATAAGTCAAGAACAAATCATTAGACAATCCTGCTAACTGTACATTAAAAATGCAAAATTACTCAGTGCTCATGTTTACAGTTCTCCCATTTTTAAGGAAATTCCTGTATTCCACAGGAATCCTGACTCCTAAAATATGAACACAGCAAGGACTTGATAGGGTAGATAGAGGGAAACTATTTCATAGAATTACATAGGATATACAGCACAGAAACAGGCCATTCGGTCCAACCAGTCCATGCCGGCGTTTATGCTCCGCACGAGCCTCCTCCAGTCTTTCCTCATCTAAATCTATCAGCATAACCCTCCTCCCTCATATGCTTGTCCAACCTCCTCTTAAATGCATCTATACTATTTGCTCCAACCACTCCCTGTGGTAGCGAGTTCCACATTCTCACCACTCTTTGGGTAAAGAAGTTTCTTCTGAATTCCCTATTGGATTTCTTGGTGACTATCTTATATTGATGGCTTCGAATTATGCTCTTCCCCACAAGTGGAAGCATTCTCTCGGTATCCACTCTATCAAAATTGTTCATAATTTTAAAAACTTTTATTAGGTCACCCCTCAGCCTTTTTTTTTTAAAGAGTAAAGAGACCCAGCCTGTTCATCTTTTCCAGATATGTATACCCTCACATTTCTGGTATCATCCTTGTAAATCTTCTCTGCACCCTCTCCAGTGCCTCTATATCCTTTTTATAATATGGCGACCAGAACTGTACGCAGTACTCTAAGTGTGGTCTAACCAATGTTTGATACAGGTTTAGCACAACTTCCCTACTTTTCAATTCTATCCCTCTAGAAATAAACCCTAGTGCTTGGTTTGATTTTTTTAATGGCCTTGCTAACCTGTGGCGCAACTTTCAGTGATTTATGTATTTGTACTCCGAGATCCCTTTGTTCCTCTACCCCACCTAGACTCGCATCCTCCAAGTGATAAGTAACCTCCCTATTCTTCCTACCAAAATGTAATACCTCACATTTATCTGTGTTGAACTTTATTTGCCAATTATATGCCTATTCTGCAAGTTTATTAATGTCCTCCTGTAATTTGTTGCAGTCCTCCTCAGTATTGACTATCCCCCCCAGTTTGGGGTCATCCGCAAATTTAGAAATTGTGTTTTTGATTCCTAAGTCTAAATCGTTAATGTAAATTGTGAACAGCAGTGGTCCCAGCACTGATCCTTGTGGAACACCACTACCCACCTTCTGCCACTGTGAATAGCTACCCTTTACTCCTACTCTCTGCTTTCTGTCCTGAAGCTAGCTACCTATCCATTCTGCTACTTGTCCCCTGACTCTGCATTCACTGACCTTGTTCATCAGTCTATTATGGGGTACCTTATCGAAGGCCTTCTGAAAATCCAGATAAATTACATCTGCATTACTCTTGTCTATTCTCTCTGTTACCTCTGCAAAAAATTCAATAAGGTTTGTCAAGCAAGACTTTCCCTTTTGAAATCCATGCTGACTATTCATTATTATATTTTTGGTTTCTAGATGTTCTTCTATTGTCTCCTTTAGTAGGGATTCCATTATTTTTCCTACCACCGATGTTAAGCTGACTGGTTATAATTCCCTGGACATGTTCCATCCCCCTTCTTAAATATCGGTATTAAGTTAGCTATCTGCTAGTCCTCTGGCACTATACCTTTTTCTAACAAATTATTAAATATGTGTAGTGATGCCTCTGCTATCTCTTTCCTAGATTCTTTTAAAATGCGTGGATGCAATCCATCCGGACCAGGGTTTTTATCCTCTTTGAGTTTGATTAATTTATTTAATATATCCCCTTTTTTTATTTTAAATGCACTTGTCTCCTTACTAATCTCATCATCCAATGTCATGTCCACCTGTTCTATCTCCCTGGTAAATACTGAAGCAATATAATTATTTAATATTTCTGCCATCTCTCTATCGTTACCAGTGGTATTATCCTGACTATCCCTTAATGGCCCTATTCCCATCCTAACCTTCCTTTTTTATTGATGTGCCGATAAAATATTTTACTATTTTATTTTATGTTCCTTGATAATTTAATTTCATAGTTCCTCTTTGTCTCCCTAATTGTTTTTTTGACTTCTCTCCTAATCTTTTCGTATTCTCTCTTATCATGCACTCCCCTGCTGTCTATGTTCTTAATGTATACCTCTTTCCTTACCCTCATCCATGGAGTCTCATTATTGTTTAGTTTGTTCTTTCCTTTAAGCAGAATATATTTTTCCTGCACTCTGTTGAACATGGTTTTAAATGTTTCTCACTGCTGTTCAACATAGTTGTTTGCCAATATTGTTGCCCATTTCTTTTTCCCCCAAGTTCTATTCTCAGCCCCTCAAAATCAGCTTTTCTCCAATCTATTAACCTGGTTTTCATCTTCTCAATTATCATCTTAAAACGTATTATGTTGTGGTCACTACTGCCTATATGTTCCCCTACTTTTACTTCTCTTATCTGCTCTAGTTCATTCCCCATTACTAGATCCAATAGCGAATCCTCCCTTGTTGGGCTTTTTACATATTGGGTTTGAAAGGAGTCCTGTACGCATTGTAGGAACTCCATTCCCTTATCCCCTTTACCTACCTCTTCTGTCCAATTAATATCAGGGTAGTTGAAATCCCCCATGATTATTTTTTATGTTTTTTACTCATTTCCCTAATTTGTCTGCACATTTCTTCCTTCACCTCCCTTCCACTATTAGGTGGTCTGTAGACTACACCTATTAGTATGATTGATCCTTTATTATCTTTTATCTCTATCTATATGGATTCTATTTTTGTCTCACTGATATCTACGTCACTTTTTTCTACTGCCATTATATTATCCCAAATAAGTACAGCTACTCCACCTCCCCTTTTTCCCCTCCCTATCTTTTCTAAATATGTTATGCCCTGCAGTGTTTAATTCCCAGTCATGATTTTTCTGTAGCCATGTCTCAGTAATCCCGACTATGTCTGGTTCCTCGCAACGTATGATTGCCTCCAGCTCCCCTGTTTTATTACAGACACTGTGTGCATTGCTCTACAGACAGTTTAACTCATTTTTAATAGGATTTCCTCTCACCTCATGCTTAACCATCTTTTTAGGCTTCTGTTCTATAACTCTAATTATTCCCTTGCCATGAATGTCCTCCCTTACTTTATTCTTTCCTATGCTCTCTTTTCCTGTTTTGTTTATATTTAGGCTGGTTACGTTTCTTGTAGATCTCTCCCCCCCATCTTACTAGTTTAAAGCCTTTCCTTTGGTGGGGGAGTCCAGAACAAGGAGGCATAACCTTAAACTTAGAGCTAGGCCGTTCAGGGGTGATGTCAGGAAACACTTCTTCATCCAAAGGGTAGTGGAAATCTTGAATTCTCTCCCCTAAAAAGCTGTTGACACTGGGGGTCAACCGAAATTAAAAAAACAGAACTTGATGGATTTTTGTTAGGCAAGGGCATTAAGGGTTACAGAATTAAGGTGGATAGATAGATCTAAGATACAGATAAGCCATGATCTAATTGAATGGCGGAACAAGCTCAACGAGCTGTATGGCCTACTCCTGTTCCTATGTTCCAACATCATCCACAACAACAACTTGCATTTATATGGCGTTTTTTTTAAAAGAAAAAAAGACTTGCATTTATATAGTGCCTTTCACGACCACCGGACAACTCAAAGGGCTTCACAACCAATGAAGTACTTTTTGGAGTGTAATGTGGGAAACACGATAGACAATTTGCGCACAGCAAGCTCCCACAAACAGCAATGTGATAATGATCAGATAATCTGTTTTTGTTATGTTGATTGAGGGATAAATATTGGCCAGGACACCGGGGATAACTCCCCTGTTCTTCTTCGAAATAGTGCCATGGGATCTTTTACATCCACCTGAGAGAGCAGACGGGGCCTCGGTTAAGGTCTCATCCGAAAGACGGCACCTCCGACAGTGCAGCACTCCCTCAGCAACGCACTGGAGTGTCAGCCTAGCTCTATGTGCTCAAGTCCCTGGAGTGGAACTGTGAACCCACAACCTTCTGACTCAGAGGCGAGTGTGCTACCCACTGAGCCACAGCTGACACACAAATTGTAACATCGTAAAATATCCCAAGTCGCTTCACAGGAGCATAAATCGGACAAAAACTGACACCGAGCCAAAGAAGGAGATATTAGGGCAGGCGGCTAAAGGTGGCATCACCTGGAATTTATCAGTATCCAATATCCAGTATCCCCTGACAGCCCTACCTGACTAGGAGTTCAGCTCCACCCATTCACTCCACATTCCCATGAAGTACTTTCCTATCTTGGTGCTGCCAAAATGCCTGTAACAGATCTTATGGGACAATAGAACAGTCATGTGTACTTTACCACCTACCGAAATATACAATAGCTATTAACACAAAAAAATCAAACACTTCTCCACTAATTCCAAACGAATTAAAATAGAGGACAATCACACCAGGGCTCTTAAACACACACACACACACACAATGGATTTGGCAAAGAATACAGTTTCAACAATAGACTCAGGTGAAAGATTGGAGTCAGTTATTTAGTTCAACATTTTAAACTAAAGGAGTAAGTATCCTTTTCTATTCATCATAACACGGATTGTAAGATTGCTTTGGAAATCTACCTCTGTAATTAGACAACAAATGGACAAGTAATTACTGTTGCAATGAAATAACCCACTTTGGAGACTTGTATATATCTTGTAAAGCTATAACTGGGTTATAACAGAATGCAACATTTGTGAGCAGGAGATATTAATATGGATGAAATCAGCAACAGCTTTAGAATGGACTTGTAAAGCGTAAAGATGGGTTCATGTTTTGGTTGCAAGAGCAACTTCCCCACACCTGCCATGGGGTTGTCAACTCTGGTTGGACATATTCCTGGAGGTGTCATCACATGATCTCCTGCCTCCAGCCACCCCGCCCCCACACTCCCGCCATTGGTCGCCCGACACGTTATCCTCGCGGTGCATCGCCTTCCCACAGCCAATTGGAAAGCAAAAAGACTCTTCATTACCCGATTGGATGATTCTTGACCATCAGTCAAACAACCGTTTTTTTCCACCCCATGTCCAATATTTTTATTACTAATAGACAAATGCGTTCAAAGAATTTCTTTAAGGCCCCTATGATTTTACTCCCTGGGCTGCTGGCAGCAGTGTCCTGGAGATTAGTCTTCAATTCCTGGAGACTCCAGTGCAAACCTGGAGGGTTGGAAACCCTAATTTGTAAAGAGTAAAGACAGGTTAATGTTTCAGGTGCAAGACCAACTTCCTCGCTCCTGCTCCTGCTTGGCGATCACATTTTCGCCGGAAGTATGGAGGAAACCCAGGGATTTCTGGCAAAGTTACGGCAGCGGAACGGGAACAGCTCCGACGAAATTCTGGGCCCTCCCATCTCTGTATTACACTCGAAACATCATCATCACAATTGCAGACTGACCTGCTGTGCATTTCCAGCAATTTAAAAAAAATTACAGATTCGTAGCAGATCTACATTGACAGTCCAACGGCTTATTACCTGCTATGGTGTAGAGAGCTGTGACGACCAGCATCAGAACCGTCGAGAGGTAGAGGTTCCATCCAAGGCACACTTGCACAAACAAGGCTCCCGAGTACAGGTCTGTCTAGCGAGATAAAAGTGATATATTATTGTTTAGTTCTCCGCACAGTCTGCTACAATGAAAAGATAAGGGATTGGACAAGGGGACTGAAGGCCAGATGGAGGAAGGAACCAAAAAGGAAGATTGGAAAGGTTAAGAGAGGGTATGGGCCGCTATCTATCTTTGTAGCCTCCTCCAGCCCTACAGCACCTCCAAACTCTCCACTCCTCTCACTTTGGCCTATTGTGCATCACTCCCCTCCCTTCCCTTCTCCCCGCCATTGGCGTCCATGCCTTCAGCCACGGTGCCAACACTCTTGGAATTCCCTCCCTCTCCTCCTTTAAGACCCTTCTCTTTGACCAAGCTTCTGGCCACACTTCCCAACATCTCCATCTTTGGTTCAGCATCCTTTTTTTTGATTACGTCTCTAAGTCAATGGATGAGGGACTTCAGTCATGTGGAGAGACTGGTTGTTCTCCTTCGAGCAGAGAAGGTTAAGAGGAGATGTGATAGAGGTGTTCAAAATCATGAACGGTTTTGATAGAGTAAATAAGGAGAAAATGTTTCCAGAGGACCCAGATTTAAGGTGATTGGCAAAAGAACCAGAGGCGACATGAGGAAACTTTTTTTTTTTTTTTAAACAGTACGTTGTTGTGATCTGGAATGCACAGCCCGAAAGGGTGGCGGAAACAGATTCAATAATAACATTCAAAAGGGAATTGGATAAATACTTGAAGGGGAAAAAATTTGCAGGGCTATGGGGAAAGAATGGGGCGAGTGGGACTAGTTGGATAGCTCTACGAAAGAGCCAGCACAAGCACGATGGGCCAAATGGCCTCCTTCTGTGTTGTATGATTCTTATGACGTTGTTGTCATTGTGTTGTCCTCCTACTCACTCATTCATTCTGTCTTTGACTTCTACTCTTTTCCTTCTCTGTCTGTTATGGAACAGAATCTCCGTATGTTCTGCAGAAAGAGCTAATGAAACCTCTTCTTGAACCCTGAACCAACATCTTTTACTAACTTCTATGATATAATGGCTCCTTTTGTCTATAGAACCTGGATTTATTTTCCTTGATCAGTCAGACAGGCTTTTGAGAAAGAAAATCCCTATAATCTCCAGTGCTAAAGGTAGACTTTAGATAAACTAACCAGAGGGCATCCATGGTTAACAGTAATGGAATGAAAGTCTGCTGAAAACAGGTTTCAAATGACATGTTTGGGCATCAATACTGGTACAAAAAGTTTTTAATCATAAATGTTAGATATATAAAACTCTTTGCAATAAGAGGAAGAATAACAGAAGTGTGCTTTGGGAGACCACATATCTATTAATGTGACAATTGAGTAGTTAATTTAAGCAGTCATAAAAAGGGGTAAAAGTTTTCTTTCCATTTAGGACAAATGGAAACAAGGTCTATGACTTACAATGGGAAGATTGTAGTCAATACAATTTCATCCAGCTGGTTACATAAAATAAATGCAGTACTTTTTTCCAAGAGACTGAAGGCTGGAGCTAAATCTAAGCTGGTATTCGTGATATCACAGTAAACTTTTACTCTCATGATTATCATTGGAAACTATTGGGAGATCACCAGATGGCAAGACAGAGAGATACTGAGGGAGAAATCGGTCCCCGTCACTCCCGCTTTTTGGGCACAACATGAGAAAAGAACCAGGGTGGAGATGAGGAGAATTTTTTTTACACAGCGAGTTGTTGTGATCTGGAATGCACTGCTTGAATGGGCAGTGGAAGCAGATCCAATAATAACTTTCAAAAGGGAATTGGATAAATACTTGAAGGGGAACAATTTGCAGGGCTATGGGGAAAGAGCAGGGGAGTGGGACTAATTGGATAGCTCTTTGAAATAAGAACATAAGAAATAGGAGCAGGAGTAGGCCAATCGGCCCCTCGAGCCTGCTCCGCCATTCAATAAGATCATGGCTGATCTGATCCTGACCTCAAATCTAAAGAACACAAGAAGTAGGAGCAGGACCCGGCTACTCAGCCCCAGGGCCCGCTCCGCCACCCACAGGGCCTTGACTGATCCGAACTCAGCCTCATGTCCAATTTCCTGCCCGCTCCCCGTAACCCCTAAAAATAGTTGGCACAGGCACGATGGGCTGAATGGTCCCCTTCTGTGTTGTATGATTTTATATTCGGGAGACCAATTTTCCTCCGGAAGTGTGCCGGCTACCAATTTCTGAGCGCCCAGGGTTTCCGCCTAAAATTGTTAGGCCCATTAAATATACTAATCAGGGGCCTAATACCAGTTTTAGCATCCCTGCTGCCAAATTCGGCACAAACTGGGCAGAGAGTGCGCTGAGTGTGATCTGTCAGTATTTCCAGGTCTACCACGACCTAACCAGCAGTCCTTAAAGGGTCCTCTGTCAGCCTGTGCTCGCCCCCAACCCATTCGCCTCCATCCTTCCCTGGAGTTACCTGCGGGCAGCTGACTTTGCGAAGGCCCCGACCGGCCAGCTACATCGGGACACCCGATTGGCGTCCGCAGCTTGCGGTTTTATGGATATGAGGCCCGGCCCGCGGCCTAATTCATAGTGAGGCTGGGCCTTTGTCTTCAGGCAATCTGGGGGGGGGGGGGGGGGGAGCAAAGGGGGTGCAAGATCCTCCTCCTCCTCTGGCTCCAGAAGGAAATTTAAAAAATGAAAACTTATCTTTTTGCCTCTTCTGGCCTCCATCCACTTCCATGCTGGGTAGGCCCAACGGGAAACTCCCTGCCCCTTTCCGCTCAAGCCTCCTCGTAAAAATTGTGGTCGGGCCCTGAAGACGTCATTGGGACCTGACATGCAAATGCCAAAAAGGCCCCTGCCGACTTTGGGCAGGTATCCTCTCCGCCTGCTTAGTAGAGCAGACTAAAATGCAAATCTGTCAGCCCCCGGCTGTTCCAGGGCGGGCAAGTAACTAATACTTTTTAATCTTGCAGAAGTTCTTACAAAGCAATTTCCTTAATGTCACAAAAGGAAATTGAAGAAATTGTTAGTGAACTAAGAGATTCAACCTTGGGGCAGAACAACAGGTGCAGATTATCAAAGTACCAATGGACTGTCCAGAGTGACAGGACACAGGTCTTCATTGACTGTACTTTAAATGGAGCTCACTCAATTTTATAAAGAACGAATTTCATTTTTATAGCACCCTTCACGGCCTCAGGACGTCTCAAAGCGCTTCACAGCCAATTAAGTACTTTTGAAGTGTAGTCACTATTGTAATGTAGGAAATGCTGCAGCCAATTTGAGTACAGCAAGCTCCCATGAACCACAATGAAATAAATGACCAGATCATCTTTTTTTTTTATGTGATGTTGGTTGTGCAATAAATATTGTCCAGGACACCGTGAGAACTCCCCTGCTCTTCTTCGAATAGTGCCGTAGGATCTTTTACATCAACCAGAGAGGGCAGACAGGGCCTCGGTTTCATGTCTCATCTGTAGGACGGCACCTCCGACAGTGTGGCACTCCCTTGGCACTGCACTGGAATGTCAGCCTCGATAATGTGATACCAGTCACTGGAGTGGGACTTGAACCCACGACCTTCTGACTCAGAGGCGAGAGTGCTACCAACTGAGCCATGGCTGATGCCTTATCCGTGCTATTAACAGAATCTAATGAGGGAGGTCAGCATTTCCACATCAGGTGGTAGGGAAATCATACGGTAAGCTACCCTGACTGAGCTGCTCTCAACACATTTCCCATTGACAAGGTACACAGTGACACTGGCAATGTCATTGGCACTGATCACATGCCTGCCCTCTGCAGAAGACACTGGCGTGTGTCGCTGGGGTAGGAAGGAAGGAAGAGAAGTTTGTTTCCAAACGTTTAATATAATCTGGTTAAAGTTTCGATGTCTAACTGTTCAACAAGTCAAGAGGTATTACCATTGAAATTAGTTGTTAAAAATTGACAACTAACAGTGCAGATATGTACAGCCTGAATAAATAGTGATAATAGTTAATTTGGAGAGATTTATCCTGAGTTGAGACTGGTCTTAATATGTCTGGGTGTGCCATGCTAAACAAGATCGACAGAAAGTGATTTAAGTGTAGTATAATTTGCAGGTGTGTATGTCTACTCACCTTTCCACTCCCACAACAATCTCTCAACAGGGTGCGGCAATTTTTTGATGAACTCAAAGATGAGTGTACAGGTCAAAACGGCTGACTCAAAGGATTGTCTTGACAGTGTAAATCCAAATATATTAAAAACGGGGTAAAATGCTTTTGAGCTACACATTGCTAGATCGACACAAAATGACTTTGATATTCACTGCTACTGCCATGAAGTTTATTGCACAACAGTTGTTCTCAAGAAAAAGAAAATGTCTGACTGATGTAGATTAATGGCACAGAGACACAGAGTGCCCACAGCGCCTGGTCTGCACTCAAGGCCTCCATAATCAGCACCTGTGAAGAGACGCTCAGTCACTCGACCAGGAAACACCAAGACTGGTTCGACGAAAACGACCAGGAGACCCAGGAGCTAATAAGCCGCAAGCACAAGGCATTCCTGATCTGGAAACAGCAACAGAACTCGAGAGCAAGAAAGCAGCTCTACAGACGCCTGAAGGCCGAGGTCCAACAAAAAACTCGCGACCTAAAGAACAGATGGTGGGTGGAGAAAGCGCAGGAGATCCAGCAGCTAGCCGACAACCACGACGTGCGTGGATTCTTTAGCGCAGTCAAGACCATCTACGGCCCAAGCACCCAAGTCCCTACCCCACTGCGGGCCAAGAACGGAGAGGTACTCATCAAGGACAGAGAGGCAGTCAGTGCCCACTGGAAGGAGCACTTCGAAAATCTCCTTAACTGAGACTCTGTCTTCGACGCGAGTGTCCTCAACTCCATCCCGCAGCATGCTACCCACCACCATCTCAGCACAACCCCAGCCCGGCATGAGGTTGAAAAGGCCATCTGACAACTGAAGAACAAGGAGGCCTCAGGAGCAGATGGAATCCCCGCCGAGGCACTAAAGCTTGGCGGAATTCATGAACTCATTTCTCTTATCTGGAAGGAGGAGAGCATGCCAGGGGATCTCAGAGACGCCGTAAATGTGACCATCTTCAAGAAAGGTGACAAGTCCGATTGCGGTAATTACAGAGGAGTTTCCCTGCTGTCTGCCACAGGGAAAGTCATCGCAAGAATCCTCCTCAATCGCCTTCTCCCAGTGGCCGAAGAGCTCCTCCCAGAGTCGCAATGCAGATTCCGCCCACTAAGGAGCACAATGGACATGATCTTCACCGCACGTGAATTACAAGAGAAATGCAGGGAACAGCACCAACCACTGTACATGGCCTTCTTTGATCTCACAAAGGCCTTCGACACTGTCAACCGTGGGGGATTATGGAGTGTCCTCCTCAAATTCGGCTGCCCTCAAAAGTTTGTCAACATCCTCCGCCTGCTTCATGACGACATGCAAGCCGTGATCCTGACCAACGGTTCCACCACAGACCCAATTCACGTACGAACCAGGGTCAAGCAAGGCTGTGTCATCGCACCAACGCTCTTCTCGATCTTCCTTGCTGCAATGCTCCATCTCACCCTCAGTAAGCTCACCACTGGAGTGGAGCTAATTTACAGAACAAACGGGAAACTGTTCAACCTCCATCGCCTGCAGTCCAGATCCAAGGTCGTCCCATCCTCGGTCATCGAATTACAGTATGCAGACGATGCTTGCGTCTGCGCTCACACGGAGGTCGAACTCCAAACCATCGTCAACACCTTCACCGAAGCGTACGAGAGCATGGGCCTTACACTAAACATCCGTAAGACAAAGGTCCTCTACCAACCTGCCCCCGCCACACAGTACTGCCCCCCCCGATTATCAAAATCCATGACAAGGCCTTGGACAACGTGGACCACTTTCCATACCTCGGGAGCCTACTGTCAACAAGGGCAGACGTCGATGACGAAGTTCAACACCGCCTTCAGTGTGCCAGTGCAGCCTTCGGTCGCCTGAGGAAGAGAGTATTTGAAGACCAGGACCTCAAACCCAGCACTAAGCTCATGGTCTACAGAGCAGTAGTGGTACCCGCCCTGCTGTATGCCTCAGAGCCATGGACCATGTACAGTAGGCACCTCAAAGCACTGGAGAGGTACCACCAACGCTGCCTCCGCAAGATCCTGCAAATCCATTGGCAGGATAGGCGCACCAACGTCAGTGTTCTCGCTCAGGCCAACATCCCCAGCATCGAAGCTTTGACCACGCTCGATCAACTCCGATGGGTGGGTCACATTATCCGCATGCCCGATACGAGACTCCCAAAACAAGCGCTCTACTCGGAGCTCCGGCACGGCAAGAGAGCCCCAGGTGGGCAGAGGAAATGCTTCAAGGACACCCTCAAAGCCTCCTTGAAAAAGTGCAACATCCCCACTGACATCTGGGAATCCCTTGCCCAAGACCGCACAAAGTGGAGGAGAAGCATCCAGGAAGGCGCCAAACACCAAGTCTCTTCGCCGGGAGCAAGCGGAAGCCAAGCACAGGCAGCGCAAGGAGCGCATGTCAACCCAAGCACCCCACCCACCCGCCCCTTCAAACAACGTCTGCCCCACCTGTGACAGAGACTGTAGGTTCCGCATTGGACTCATCAGTCACCTGTGAACTCATTTTTAATGTGGAAGCAAGTCATCCTCGGCTCAGAGGGACTGCCTAAGAAGAAGAAGATGATGATGGTGGGGGTGAATTTTCTCTTGGGTGGCAGCGTAAAACGGGCGATCGCGAATCGGCAGCCCATTTTACTACCCCGTTGAAGTCGATGGAAAAGACAGTCGAGCGGGGTGTAAAACGGGCTGCCGATTTGCGATCGCCCACAAGGCAAGTCTGATTTGCCAGCCAATTCTTAGAATGCAGGATTGTAATTATACTGAAGAGGTGTTGTGTATGTTCTTAAATGGCTATGGTGCAGGAACGCCAAAGTTCCTTTCAGTAGCACAGCATCTGAGTTTTCAATTACTTCGGATGGGCATCAGTCATGCACTTTCAGTCCTCCAGAACATACTGGACTGTGCTGAACAGAATTCTTAATAAAAACATGTATGTAGTTACTTATGCAGGGGATCATATTTCCCCCGTAACGTGCAGTGAAGTAACACGGCCACTGCTGTTCAAGTTGTATGGTACAGTACCAGTACTGTTGCTGTTCAAATTACATAGTGAGATATGAGCCTGTAAACACTTAATGCCTTCATCTGAAATTCCTTGCTCTGCTATTTCAGCAGAGGTACTCCCTGGTTAAAATAAATGAGTTAACATGGGTTAATGCCTCCAGTAAATAACAGAGAGGGGAATTTCAGACAAACTCGTTAAGCGTTGCTATGGCCATGTCCTATAGTGTTATTTCAGAGTTGATGGTTTAGTAGCGGAAACCATCCCTTGCCGTCAGCTGTGGAACCCCAAATTAGTAAAGAAAAGAACATTTTAAAAAGACCAGCAATTTGAAGTCTGTGTATGTTGTGCAGAATTTCATGGTGGATCTGGTGTATTGGATAAAGAACATCCTATGCAGGACAAACATCAGGGCATGGATAAAGCATGCCTTTGTCTTATCACAACACTTTACAGGAGTCTCTCAGGGAAGTATGCCTGCTCCGACTGTTCTTCAAACTCGTGAACGTTATTGAAATAGATGTTTAGTATTCTCATGGCTCCAGTCTCTACAGAATGCTGTGGCTCAGTGGGTAGCACTCTCGCCTGAGTCAGGTGGTCGTGGGTTCAGGTCCCATTCCAGAGACTTGAGCACATAATCTAGGCCGATAATCCCAGTGCAGTACTGAGGGAGTGCTGCACTGTCGGTGGTGCGAGCTTTCGAATAAGACGTTAAACCAAGGTCCAGTCTGCCCTCTCAGATGGATGTAAAAGATCCCATGGCCTCTTCTTAACCAAAATGAGAAGTCGCACAACACCAGGTTATAGTCCAACAGATTTATTTAAAATTACAAGCTTTCGGAGCTATCCTGCCCCTTCTTCAGGTAAAGTTACACTGAGTGAATCTACAAAAGTTCACAGAATATAAACACAGATACTACAGAGATGGTGTGTCTTTGATGTAAGGAAAGATTGTATCTCTGTAGTATCTGTGTTTATATTCTGTGAACTTTTGTAGATTCACTCAGTGTAACTTTACCTGAAGAAGGGGCAGGATAGCTCCGAAAGGTTGTAATTTTAAATAAATCTGTTGGACTATAACCTGGTGTTGTGCGACTTCTCATTTTTGTCCACCCCAGTCCAACGCCGGCATCTCCGCATCTTCTTAACCACACACAAACAAAAATGGAAACAGAAACTTTACTTACAGATATCTTTGTAAATACAGACAACAGCAGTGACAGGGCAGATAAATACATCCGAATCCTTTCCCCTCCAAATCTTTTTTGAAGGTATTCAGGCATGGTCACTATCTGTGACAAATATTTTGAAACAAACAGGTTAGCATAAACATAGCTAAGCAGAATCCACCCATTCACCAATTATCTGTCACGAAGTTGTTTGTGAGATGCACCAGATGTACTTACCCCAGATGATATGTAGACAGGTACAAATACCCAAGCCAGCACCAAAAGCACATAGGTGGCCTGTTAAGACAATAACAGAGTAAGTCCCTCACTAGCATAGATTACTATTCAGTTGCAGAAGCTGAATACTTGCTTATTGTACATGTAGGGTTTCCGCTTTGGGCGCAATTGCCGATTCCAGTGCAAAATGCGCCCAAAATTGCGACCATTTTGAAAAGTGTTTCCCTTCCCCCCACCCGCCAAGTTTCCGCTCAAACACATTTGCATATTGTCAAACACAAAATCTGCCGTGATTCAGCGTAATTGGGCAGCGTTTTAAAACCTAATTATTTTTTTAATTTTGCTTTAAAAATATTCCTTGATATATTTGAAAGTGGTAACTTGGTGAAGTTTGATTAATACAGCTGAAAATGGGTTTATCACATAAAATAAGCATTTTAAATCACAGTGTCAATCCACCACCTGCGAGTAACCCGATTTTAAATTACTGAAAATGATTTTTTTTTTTAATATACAAAACTATTTTCTAGTTATATTCTAGTGTCAGCTGTGGCTCAATTGGTAGCACACTCGCCTCTGAGCCAGAAGGTTGTGGGTTATCATAAATCTAAGCTGACACTCCAGTGCAGCGCTGAGGGAGCGCTGCACTGTCGGAGGTGCCGTCTTTCGGATGAGACGTTAAACCGAGGCCCCGTCTGCTCCCTCAGGTGGATGTAAAAGATCCCATGACACTATTTAGAAGAAGAGCAGGAGAGTTATCCCCGGTGTCCTGGCCAATATTTATCTCTCAACCAACATAATAAAAACAGATTATCACATTGCTGTTTGTGGGACCTTGCTGTTTGCAAATTGGCTTCCGCGTTTCCCACATTACAACAGTGACTCCACTTCAAAAGTACTTCATTGGCTGTAAAGCGCTTTGAGACGTCCGGTGGTCGTGAAAGACGCTATAGAAATGTAAGTCTTTCTTTTCTTTCTTTTTCTTTTATATTGGGGTAGTGTTGTCAGTTTCTACATTCAAAACCTTTTACATTCCTATTAGTGTCTTTGCGCCCAAAAGATCCAGCTTAATTTTTGGAGCCTCCTCGAAGGCCTGCAAACGAGTGCAATTAGCGGAAACTCTCAGTGGTAATTAATTTCCCCGGTGGGCGCGGCCAGTACAAGTGACTTTAGTTTAATAACATTTGAGTCAGTTGTACATCAGAATTTGTAATATTGTTAGAAATTGTAATATTGTTACAAATACTTAAACTAAGGGAATTGAGTTCCACAGTAAGTTAGAACACAATTCTTCCCCTCTGGTACCTTGGTTCAACTCAGTGGGATGAAGATGTCCTCTCTCTGCTTCCTGCAGAGATTGAAATGAAACTGGGCAGGTCAAACCAATATCAGGTGAGCAGGGCTTTGCACCTTTAAAGTGTCCAGAATTTGGCACTAATTAGCCTTTTCCCTTAGACACCTGTGTGGTAAGTGGGAAAGGTCACACTGGTGTAGTAGGAGGTACACTTTAGAGGACTGGCACATTGCTGGGCATGGGCAGGTGGAGCTCAACTCTGCATCAGGTCAGGCACTCGCTGAGCCCAATAGGGAAAGAATGGTGCAACTGGAGTACATACAGTGGAGTCCTGTTAAATACATATTAACTCAAGAGGGTCTCTGCAACCTCCTCCAACCCTACAATCCTCCCAGATCTCTGCGCTCCTCCAATTCTGGCCTCTTGCGCATCCCCGATTTTCATCGTTCCACCAATGGCGGCCATGTCTTCAGCTGCCTAGGCCCTAAGCCCTGGAATTCCTTCCTTAAACCTCTCCGCCTTTCTACCTCTCTATCCTCCTTCAAGACGCTCCTTGAAACCTACCTCTTTGACCAAGAAAGAAAGAAGAAAGAAAGACTTGCATTTATATAGCACCTTTCATGACCACTGGACGTCTCAAAGTGTTTTACAGCCAATTAAGTACTTTTGAAGTGGAGTCACTGTTGTAATGTGGGAAACGCGGCAGCCAATTTGCGCACAGCAAGCTTCCACAAACAGCAATGTGATAATGACCAGATAATCTGTTTTTGTTATGTGGGTGGAGGGGTAAATATTGGCCAGGACACCGGGGATAACGCCCATGCGCTTCTTCGAAATAGTGCCTTGGGATCTTTTACGTCCACCTGAGAGAGCAGATGGGGCCTTGGTTTAACGTCTCATCCAAAAGACGGCACCTCCGACCGTGCAGCGATCCCTCAGCACTGCACTGGAGCGTCAGCCTAGCTTTTGGTCCTTATGTGGCCCGGTGTCAAATTTTATTTGATAACGCTCCTGTTTAGCGCCTTGGGACTATGTTAAAGGCGCTATATAAATGCAAGTTGTTGTTGGGGGTAATTTTGACTTTGGATGAAAGTGTAAAATGGGCGATATTGGATCAGCCGCCGTTATACATCTCTCCTGATTTTCATTTCCAGTCCCTGACATGAATCTTGTCATTCATGTGGAAATGACTTATGAAATAATACTGGGCGGCCTGCTGGTGGCGCTGTCCAGGGAGAGTATAAATACTCAGGCATGGGCCCAGCTTGCTCAGGACATTCTTTAACAGGAACTAGTGAAGGACACAACTAGACCTCCATGTTGAAAAACAGTTGATTAAAGCTTTGTTTAACGCTTAGACCAAGTGCCTAGTAGTTTTCTTACGTCAGTCCCCATATCGGGAGAGCTGTAAAACGGGGGCGCTGATCCGCTATCGCCCGTTTTACACTATTTCCCAAAGTCTAAATTACCCACAATGAGTGGAACCAGATATACAAATGATTCCTGTTAGGATGGCAAGTACATGGCTTGGAGAAATATTATGTCCACTTAAAGTCTGGTTTCCACCTACACCTTAGTATTGGTTGGGTGATTTTGGTAACACCCAGTAAGTAAGCGTATTGCTCAAGATGTATTGAGCGATTTATGGGTGCAGCAATGGGAATGAATACTGATGTCATATGGCCTTGGGTGATACACATCAGCTGCTGTTCTAAAGACAAATTACTGAAATCACATAAAATATATCCTATGAACAGAATCGCCAAGTAAGTGAAAAATTAAAATTAGTGGGACTTACCAGGTGAATAGATCGAGTGGCCTTGCACAAAGTAATTCACTCGTGGTGGTGAGCTTAAATGAAGGACAGTGCATTGAGTGTGGTGAAGAAGTCCTACTTTGAAGAAGCTACTTTAGCAAGGGAAGCAAGCAAAGTTTTGGCGTTCTGGGAAGTTAGGAATTTGTGGAAAGGGAGGGAAGGTTTTGGAGGTGGTTGGGAATGATAACTCCAAGCAGAGCTTGGGAACACGGAAGTGAAAAACTGTGGGAAACCTGAGCGTTAGCAAGCACTGATCTGATTTTGCAGGAGATTTTATAGAATGTTCCCACAATGTTTCATAAGAATATTGGAAATAGGAGCAGGAGTTGGCTATTCGGCCCCTCGAGCCTGCTCCGCCATTCAATAAGATCATGGCTGATCTTTTACTTCAACTCCATTTGCCCGCCCTATCCACATATCCCTCGATTCCCTTAGTGTCCAAAATCAATCGATCTCAGTCTTGAATATACTCATCAACTTGGCATCCACAGCCCTCTGGGGTAGAGAATTCCAAAGATTCACAACCAAGTGAAGAAATTTGTCCTCATCAGTCCGAAGTGGCAGACCCCTTATTGTGAGACTATGACCCCTAGTTCTAGACTCTCTAGCCGGGGGTCGGGGTGGGGGGGGGGGGGAAACAGCCTCTCAGCACCTACCCTGTCAAGCCCTCGAGTTTCAATTTCAGTTAGTACCAGACTGTGGTAGACAATCTGTACAAAGGATACAGCAAGCTGCTGAATGTAAAATTGTTTCCCATTATGATAAACCTAGTTGCTGTCCTGTTATCATTCGATGCTGGATTATTAAGGCCCTAAAATATAAGAATATCACGACTATTGTTTGAGCTACGACTTTATAAGCTTAGGAACAACAAATATAGGGCAAAGCTTTGCTCTGTATTTTAAGTGCAGCAAAATCATAAACTGTTCCTTTTAAATGCTTCTACAGTTTTGATACACCTAGTCCACTGAGGAAATCAACCCCATATTGCCCAAAGGCCATTATCCATTAAAGGCAGAAACCACTTACTACCTCTGTATACCAATCAGTCTGCCAGCTTTGCATATTTTTGTGATTGGGCTCAGTTATAAACTGGCTCCAAATTAAATTAAGCTAACTTAGTTGTGGCATTCTTGTTATTCGCTCCTTTTTGGTCATGGGTTTGACGTCAGCCCCAACTTAAAGAAACTCTCTCCCTCCATCAACAAGAAGAGTTCAAACAAAATAACCTGCACCAGTGTCAAACTGGTTCCTGGTGGGTACAAGCCTGCAGCACAAGACAACCCACAATTGGGAAATTTCACTCAAAGAATCATAGAAATTTACAGCACAGAAGGAGGCCATTTGGCCCATCTTGTCCGTGCCGGACGACAAAGAGCTATCCACCCTAATCCCACTTTCCAGCACTTGGTCCGTAGTCCTGTAGGTTACGGCACTTCAAATGCACATCCAAGTACTTTTTAAATGTGATGAGGGTTTCTGCCTCTACCACCCTTTCAGTCAGTGCGTTCAAGACCCACACCACCCTCTGAGTGAAAAAAATTCTCCTCAAATCCGCTCTAAACCTCCGACCAATTACTTTAAATCTATTCCCCCTGGTTATCGACCCCTCTGCTAAGGGAAATAGATCCTTCCTATCCACTCTATCTCGGCCCCATATAATTTTATACACCTGAATTAGGTCTCCCCTCAGCCTCCTCTGTTCCAAAGAAAACAACCCCAGCCTATCCAATCTTTCCTCATAGCTAAAATTCTCTAATCCTGGCAACATTCTCGTCAATCTCCTCTGTACCCTCTCTTGTGCAATCACATCCTTCCTGTAATGTGGTGACCAGAACTGCACGCAATATTCTAGCTGTGGTCTAGAAAAGAGGTTCCAAGGATAGCTGCTGTGGTAGATGCTATTCCTCAGAAGTTGGGACAATGTAGCGAGCTTTACTTTACATCTAACCCGTGCTATAATTGACCAAGGATTACTTGATGCTGACTCTGGATGCAACAAGAAAGAGAAACAAAATAAAGTGTTCTATTGCTCAGCAGCGACTTCTCATCTTGACGTGTCCAAACTGTTAAATGCAACTAAATAGACTGCATCGAGTTTTAATGATAGACGATGGAAAAACTGCAAATTTAAATAGATTTCCTCCTCATCCCACCCAAAAAAAACAATGGCTAACTCGTGTGTTTTGCAGATCCAGGTTAATCTTACATTCCACTCAAATCCAGCAACAGCAACCCCTCCAGCTGCCCCAGTGCCAGCCAGTCCAATGAACAGTCCCGAACCTTCGCTGCTGGAAAATAGCGATGCCCCAATCTGTAATGGATAGAAAGAAAAGGGTGAACCCATGATAAGGATTGCTATGTTGGGACTGCTAGAAAGTGATTAATGGATGCCCTCTAAAGACCCAAACCATGCATTGCATTCAGACTGATGAGATTCAGTTCAGAGTTTCTTTACAGTCAAAGCAGGTCACCATTTAGCAGTCATGCCTGTTAAGTCATTATCGTATATTGGGCGATAACTGCCCGAGGGCATTTACATAAAAAGAAATGATGCTGACAATAAAAGGAGGACCCATTTAACAATCACAAATTATAACAAATTGCAACAATATAAAGGCCTTTAACATAGAAAAATGTTCCAGGCGCGTGCTAAATTAACACTTCACAAGTACTGGAGTCATTAATCGACATTTTACTTTGTAAACTTCTAAACTTTATTTTCACTCCTCCCACAGTCTCCTCACACCATGCATGCATCACCAGCGGAGATGGCCTTAACCGTCGCCAATCCTACTTTGCGGATGTCCGCTGGAAGATGCACAAGAGGTGAACGGCCGGCGTTTGGTTTTCCCTTAGCCTCCCAGATGAATGCTGGCCTTTCCACCTTGTCGTGGTTGAGATTGGGGACGCACGTGAGAAGAGTTGGCCCTCATTTAACACACTGAGACATTGCACACTAAGAGTGTCAGCTGTGGCTCAGTGGTAGCACTCTCGCCTCTGAGTCAGAAGGTTGAAAGTTCAAGGCCCACTCCAGAGACTTGAGCACAAAATCTAGGCTGCCATCTCAGTGCAGTACTGAGGGAGTGTTGCACTGTCGGAGGTGCCGTCTTTCAGATGAGATGCCCTCTCAGTTGGATGTAAAAAATCCCGTGGCACTATTTCCACGAAGAGCAGGGGAGTTCTCTCTAGTGTCCTGGTCAACATTTAGTCCTCAACGATCATCACTAAAACAGATTATCTGGTCATTATCTCATTGCTGTTTGTGGGACCTTGCTTTGTGCAAGTTTCCTACAATAGAACAGTGACTACACTTCAAAAGTATTTAATTGGCTGTAAAGTGCTTTGGAACATCCTAAGGTCATGAAAGGTGCTATATCAATGCAAGTTCCTTCCTGTACACTTAACCACCGAAAATCATTGAGGTTTGTACTTTGTGCACGGTTTATACATAAATTTGGGGTTATTTCCAATGCATTGGCCTTTGGCTCACTGTCTCTAATCCAAATTAAACAGCCCTACATGAAGCTTTACCCTATAAATGGCATCAGCTTTCATTCTACTAAGAACAGTATCGACATTTCAAAAATTGTTGCTTCGTGGTAATAGCAATACCTAATATTCATTAGATTACAGGAAGATCTAAAAAAAAGTCATCCGATACACTGAACAGGAGAATGACATTATGCCATTGATAAATTAACTGGGATCCATCAGAGTAGAGCAGGTTCCCATTGAGGTCAGTTAGAGAGAAGGGCTGAACCTATGGTTTGGTTCGCCTTTCAAACTAAGTGACCTGTCATCAATTATCAGCTGGCCAAGCAGATCTTCAGTTGACATTGTGCAAGTTTTTGTGCAAGTTTTTGTGTGGGGGGGGGGGGGGGTTCAAGTCATTCTCTCAAGATGCCTCATCCAGCAGACCAGACAATAATGGTCAAAACACCACCGCTAAGAGGAGACTAAGTTGAGGTTACCTGGCAACCCAACACTCTACTGCCAGAGCTATCATGGCTGCCATCTTGCCCCTAAAGCTGGCAGCTGGTTGAATCAACCGTATTTCCAATCCACTGTATTAACGCTTTAAAGGGAAATGGTTAAGTCCATACTTACGGGCCACCAGGCCATATCTCTGCCTGCCAGAAAGTATCCACTGAGTGTGTTCCTGCTCACTCTGCAAGAGGACTGTAAAGAAAGAAAATAAGTGGACATTAAGCGGGATGGAAATTTTGGAAGATAAGACGAAGAACATTTTGCAACTGTAGCAGCTAATTCGCACTGTCCACAAGAACATCCCAGATTTCAGTAAGAACAGAAGAACCCATTTAAAGCTGCAGTACCATGGTCCTGCACAACATGCACGTTGTATTTTAATGCCATGTCACACAACAATTTACATTCATTTCACAAGTACCCAGAATAGACTCCGGGGAAAAAAATATCTTTTGAAACACAGAAAAATGTCAATTAGGGAGGGAGGGATATTTTATTAGCATCTTACTAAATACCTTACTAAAAAGCTGCAAACGGTACAAACACTCCCTCAGTAAATAATGGGTGTATGTGCTTCAGATGAGACTTTAAACCCAGGCCCTGCCTGCCCTCTCAGTAAAAGATCCCATGGCACTATTTCGAAGAAGAGCAGGGGAGTTCTTCCCGGTGTCCTGGCCAATATTTATCCCTCAACCACCATCACTAGAACAGATGATCTGGTCATTTTCACATTGCTGTTTGTGGGACCTTGCTGTGCGCAAATTGGCTGCTGCATTTCCTACATTACATGTGACTACACTTCAAAAGTACTTCATTGGCTGTAAAGCGCTTTGGGAAGTTCTTGGGTTGTGAAAGGCACTATGCAAATCTTTCTTCTTTCTTTCTTTAACCCAGTCCACAAAGAACAGGCGTTGATTGAGAACAAATGAGGGAATAGAGGAAGAATGGAAGGCACACCAGCTCTGAGCTTCTCAACAGACTCAGGCAGGAACCCTCCCCTGTGCCACTCTTATTCTCTTGCACTGAAAGGATGAACTAGTCACATCTTCCAAACTTAATGGGAATACCACACACTGAAGGAACAGAGGCCTGGAACAAGAGAGCGAGATAAGAAGGGAGAAAATAAGATAGATGAGGAGAGAGGGAAGGAAAGAATGAATGAGAAAGAGAAAAGGAGCATAGGAATTAAACTGGGGTAATGAGAGATAGAGGAAGGAGAGCGGGGAAAGAATGCATTGCATTGGGAGAAAGAGGGTGAACTATGAGAGAGAAATGAAAGGGTATAAACTGGATATCAAGTAAATAGTTGATATCAAGGAATGTTAAAAGGTACATTGATGGGATAGGTTTCAAAATGACTTCCATGTGTACTGTAGTTAGTGAGAAGGAGTCAGTGTACCAGTATACAGTGCATTTCAAGTGGATGTCAGTATATAATTACTTTTTCCTGCTCGAGCATCAAAAGATTGACCACTCTTGAAACAGCGAGTGTTTCATGTGTTGATAGACAACCTTTCAACAAATAAAATTCCACAATCTACTCAACTGTTTCCCAGTATGTCCAAATGTAAGGTTAGGCAAATGGCATTTGGTCAGACATAATCAACAGAAATACTCTGCATTTATTGTTGGTGCTTTATCATTTTTATTAGCTTGAATTATAGAAGTAAATGGTAATAACATCTTTAGAAGTACCGTACAGATTTACTGTCTACCTTTCACTCTGTAAGTGGTCTGTTGGAAGAGCTCCCTCTGTGGGCTGTACCACTTACTACACCAGAGCATAACTACATAGAATTAACAGCACAGAAACAGGCCATTCAGCCCAATTGGTCTATGCCGGTGTTTATGCTCCTCATGAGCCTCCTGCCACCCTACTTCATCTCACCCTATCAACATACCTGTGATAAGTTAACTGATCTCCGCAATATAGCTACAATTGGCCTCAGCATCTTTGGGGTATGGAAAAGTCACCCAGGATTTATGCTCAAGATCATTCCATTGACACCTGTTGGAAAGTGTACGTGGGTGCTAGGCAAGGGCAGCATCAGGCTTAACTGTGAGGCTCCATACAGTTGATTAGTTTGCTGACGCTCACTGTTTAGGTTCACATTAGGCCATTTGCTCAAGGTGCATTAGGATGACTAGTATCGGTGGAACCATACTCTGGCATGAGGTGGTCAACACCATCAAGGGATGTGGATGGGAGGGGAAAGATAGTTAGTTACATTCCCTGTATGGTCATTCTCCTGTAGATTTCTCAATTGAAAATTCCAATTTCTCTGGGAACCTGTTAAGGCAATACTCTGGAGATAAAGATGTACAATGCCCTGAAGCTGAGGTTTTTGTTAAAAGCAACAAAATCACAATCAGAGCTAGGCCATTCAGGAGTGAAATTAGGAAGCGCTGTTTCACACAAATGGCAGTAGAAATATGGAATTCTCGCTCCTGAAAGGCAGTGGACGCTGAAATTTTCACTGCTGAGATTGACAGATCTTTATTAGCTACGGGTATCAAGGGGATATGGATCAAAGGCGGGTAAGTGGAGTTGAGGTACAGATGTGACACAGTGTGTTTGGACACTGGTTCAAGCCAACAGCTCCTCCCACGCTGAGTGCCGATGTCTACCAGGAAGCCATTGCGGCGAGGAGCCAATGAGTGTCAAGATCACAGGCTGGGACTCGTTAGGCTGCTTTCACCCAATTCCTAGTGGCTGCTTGCAGAGCAGCAGTCTGAGACGAGGTCACCCTGTCTGATCTCTTGTATGGCTAGGCGTCCTGAAGGAGGAGAGAAGTTGGTCATCAGCAGCACTCAGTGTCAGCTGTGGCTCAGTGGGTAGCACTCTCGCCTCTGTGTCAGAAGGTTGTAGGTTCAAGTCACACTCCAGAGACTTAAGCATATAATCCAGACTGACACTTTAGTGCTGTACTGAGGGAGTGCTGCACTGTCGGAGGTGCCATCTTTCAGATGAGATGTTAAACCAAGGTCCGTCTGCCCTGTCAGGTGGACATAAAAGATCCCATGACACTATTTTGAAGAAGAGCAGGGGTGTTATCCCCAGTGTCCTGGCCAATATTTATCCCTCAACCAACATAACTAAAACTAGATTATCTGGTCATTACCTCATTGCTGTTTGTGGGAGCTTGCTGTGCCCAAATTAGCTGCCGCTTTTCCCACATTACAAGAGTGACTACACTTTCAAAAGTACTTTATTGGCTGTAAAGAGCTTTGGGACGTCCCGAGGACATGAAAGGCGCTATAGAAATGCAAGTCTTTCTATTACTCAGAATAACTTTTGAAAAAATAAATACAAAATAGAGCTGGTATCCAAAAATGTTTAGTATTCTTCAAAACCTATGATTATTTTTGTAAACAGTGCTCCAGAATGTGTTTTTTTAAATAAAAACAGGAACTTTCACAGTCTGTAACCTCATAGCTCACTAAGATCCAATTACTCTTTCATTCACATTGGAGAGACATGCCATTGCGTGAATACACGGAAATAATGGCAAGGTGCAGCAGATCTGTCAGCATCTACAGAGACAGAAGACAGGTTAACTTTTCAGATGTAGGCACCCTTCTTTGGACATCGGCAAAGTAGGATTTACAGCTTTTTTTTGCTTTTATTCCATATTTCCTAGTGTTTGCAGTTATGTTTTCTTTTTATGTGAACACAGAAAGTATTGAATACATTAGTCATTCATTGGTGTCACACAATTTATAAATACATTTGAAAGAGTCAAGTGGGGAGGAAGGAGAACTGTATGGAACTCATGAAAAATGCTGATTGTAAACATTTAAATTTACTTTCTTCTACTGTTCAGGCTGTCCTAATATCTGTCGGTATCACATTTTGGTTGATAACACCCCAATGAAATTCCTCGAGGCATTTTACGTTAAAGGTGCTATATAAAAGCAAGTACTTGTTGATGTTGCTCATGAGTTATAGAGCCAACATTTTAGACTAGTTCCACAGCAGGTTACTAAATGCACGGTTTCTCTTCACGAGTTGATTCCCACTCAGGAGTTTTCAAGAGGGTATTGAAGTCTGGAGAGAGGTGGGAATTGCTTTGGCGTGTAGCAAGACTCTAACAGACTATGAGTGGGTGAAGTTCTTGGGTGGTAGCACAAAACGAGCGACAGCACATTAGGAATGGGGGAGGCCATTCAGCCCCTCGAGCCTGCTCCCCCATTCAATTAGGTCATGGCTGATCTGTACCTCAATTCCATTTACCCACCTTTGATCTGTATCCCTTGATACCCTTACCTGTCAATCTCAGTCTTGAAAATGTCAATTGACCCCCAGCATCCATCGCCTTTTGGGGGAGCAAGTTCTAGATTTCCATTAACCTGCGTGTGAAAAAGTGCTTCCTGATTTCCCTCCTAAATCTGCTAGCTCTAATTTTAAGATTATGTCCCCTTGTTCTTGATTCCCCCATCAGAGGAAATAGTTTCTCTGTATCTACCCCATCGAATCTTTTAACATTTTAAAACACTTTGATCAGATCACCCATCAATCTTTTATATTCGAGGGAATACAAGCCAAGTTTATGCAACCTGTCCTCATATTTACAACAACCTGTATTTATATAAAGCACCTTTAATGTAGTAAAATGTCCCAAGGCGCTTCACAGGAGCATTATAAAACAAAATCTGACACCAAGCCACATAAGGAGATATTAGGGCAGGTGACCAAAAGCTCAGTCAAAGAGGTAGATTTTAAGGAGCGTCTTAAAGGAGGAGAGGTTTAGGGAGGGAATTCCAGAGCTTAAGACCTAGGCAGCTGAAGGCACAGCCCAATGGTGGAGCAATGAAAATTGGGGATGCGCAAGAGGCCAGCATTAGAGGAGCACAGATATCTCGGAGGGTTGTGGGGCTGGAGGAGATTACAGAGATAGGGATAACCATCTAAGCCCTATCATTCTGACATTACTGCTGACAGCCCCGAAACTGTACCTTGGCATGAGTCAGCACCCATTAAGTTCGGGAAACAAAATGGGAAAGAGAAAACCCAAGTTAAAAAACAGATTTTGCTTCTACAAAAGGCAGACACTTGACTATTGAGTGCTGGGGATCCTGCAGGCAGCCTCCCAGTCATTACATTTGTAATTTGGTCAGGCATGTCATTGAAACTAAAGGAGTAAAGCTGCTGAATGGAATACTGTTGGGTACATCTGTTCTATCAGTCAGCAAAACTAATGAGCAGAGATTAACAGGCAAAAATAAACTGATTTGCTCTCCGTTAATGCATCACCTGTTATAAAGGAAATGTATTACTTTTATTTTTGCTTCTTAAAGTCCCATTACTCTCCAGTAAACGGGAACAAATCCAATTTGCTGTTTGATGTCAAAAAAGGACTTAATTGACTGTAAAGCACTTTGGGACATCCTGAGGTCATGAGAGGCACTGTATAAATGCAAGATAGAGAAAAACGATCCCCTCTGGTGAGTTGATCAATAACCAGAGGTCATAGATTTAAAATTATTGGCAAACGATCTAGAGGGGAGATGAGGGGATTTTTTTTCACTCAGAGTTGTCGGGATCTGGAACGCTGTACTTGGGGAAAAAAAGTGGTGGAAGTGGATTCCATAAATAATTTTAAAAGGGAGTTGGACAGGTACTTGAGAATGAGGAACTTACAGGGTTACGGACAAAAAGCGGGGATGTGGGAGTAAGCACGACTGCTCTTTCAAGGAGCCAGTACAGGTACAACGGGCCAAATGGCCTCCTTCTGTCCTGTAAGTTTCTATGATTCTAAGTCTTTCTTTCATCACGGTGCAGGACAAATTTCTATCAGTGTCACAGTGAACTCTTGAGAGAGGCCCTTGGCCTGAATTGTATACAAGTGTTGTAGCTACTGATGCTATTTTCAAACAATTCGGAAATCGGAAGACTAGAAGCTCGCTTCTTTCCATAGGTTCCAAATAGAAATATTTCAACAGAAAAAAGTTGTGCAACAGTCTGGCACTAATACCTTGTGGATGGATGGATAGAACAATTAAAAAATTTCAAGTATCTAATCCCGAACAGTAATAATGCCTACCATAATTCTGATGGTTTTAAAGATTAAATGCTGTAGTGTCAAAACTTTCCATATATTGGAGATGTAGAAAGACAATTTAAACACATCTAGTATAACAACGAGAAATTAAATGTTGGTTCACTGAATTCCGAATGACTCTGAAGTTTACTCAACTACTTCCCCTTCTAGTAAAATGCACGTCTGATGTCCAGATGGATGGGTTTTAACTAATCTCAGAATAAATCTACAGCCATGATTTACTCTGCCAGTTCCCTATTCGGTGAATAGCTTTTACAGGACAAAATCGAGTCAGACTGCAGAGATTAGTAAGCAATTGCCGACGAGCCCATAGTTAATAGCAACAGGAAAATAAAGGCGAATACTTACCCATATTCCAACAAAGACATTCAGCACAAAATAAACCACAATCACTATAATATCAGAGATGCTGAAGGACTGCGCAGAGATGTAATAGCCGCTAGTTCCGTTCGCCTCCATTGTTTCCCTTGAGTTCGAGTATGACAAAGCAAACTGATATTGTACGAACTTTGATTGCCAATGAGGTAACTGATTAACACAGGAAATCGAACATTAATCAAATGTATCGCATCAACCCAATGAGCCATTGGAGTAGAGGTAGGTACTATCCATGTGGTAATTGCATGTTTGTTCCCCCAATTAAAAAAGCAAACCTTTTAATCAGCATGACAGGAATCCCTGTAAACACACGGAAAAGTACATCACACCATTACCAACCGGTCAGTGTAAGAGTTTGCTTTCCAAAATTGATGCGTCAGCTTCCACAGGGCTGGCATTAACTATTAACTAGACAAGACTTTCTAAATATTTTGCCGTTGTTCTTATCCTTGCAACTTTTAAAAAAAAGTTTGCCAGTCAGTAACAGAAGGAAGCTTTCTTTTCCCAGTTGCGATGAAGGTTCTGTACACAAAAGTAGTAACATCTTTTCAGGTGGTGACCCACCTGTTGTGTGTTGCCAATACTTTCAGTCTTTAGTTCAGATTTCCAGCATTAGTAATTTCTTCATCGCTTGCAAAATAATTAGTACAACACTTACTACACTATTCAATAGAAACCCAACACCATCACATTGTAACCTGTCATCACGAGTCAATTATATAAATCCTTCATGTCATTCAACAGTATGTCTTTGTAAATTAAAAAATGGCTCTATTAAGACCTAAAAATCAGCTTTGGTTTGCTAACTTCATTGAACAAGGTTCCCTTTGGTAAACGATCTGCCTGATTTGCTGCTAAGCCATACAGACCAAGAGGATCCCAGGTTTGACCTCTGGTCTATGCGAAGTTGACAGATCTGATCCCATACAGGGGTGTAGGCATTTACTTGGCCTCACTATCGTCTGTCTAGGAATAGGGAATGTAACAGGGGCTCACGCTGGAAAATGGATGTTAGATGAAATTGAAAATCACGCTTGGCTATAGTGTGATATACCTCATCAATGCTCACTGTTTAGGCTCACACTGAAGCAAAGTCACTCGGGGAAGTAACAGCTTAAAGGGGCATGACATCCATTTTGTGTCAAAAATGATTTTGGAACATTGTAATGTCTGAGGCTGTTGGTTTTTCAGGGCGTTCTGCCCCCATATTTACAGACTCTTCAGTTGCCCCGTTATTGACTGAATTATGCATAGGAAGACCCAGCTTTCTGGCCTGGAAGGAGGGAAGCCCATAAAGGGCATGATACGGGCCCAGTGGAGGAAGGAGGTGACCTTGCTATCGAGCACCACCTCCTGCAACTGTCACACTGCTACTTAATGCAGGAAGAAATTCACTGACCTTACCAGAGCAATCAAGATATCAGGAGCCAATCACACCTTGTAACAACATGCTGTAGCAAGCACGTTTCCCATTCTCCAGCCACTTTACCATCACTGAACACCATTTACAACTTGTGCAGGATGTACCAAAATGCCCTTCACACCCTCCTCCTTCCCTCATAAATGTTCCTCCACTGACAGTCAAACATATAGGGAAGCCTCACATGATCTGTAGTTGTTTGTTTCCTGCACCTGTTAGCATCCCTATTAAGGAATGCTTTCTGGCACCTGGGTTGCATCCCATATAATGGCAAATATTTATTGCTTTAAAGTAGGGCAGGTAATTAAGACCAAAGAACAATAATGAAAAGTAGTGAAAATAAATTTTGAAGCAGCTATCAGGAAGAACTTCTTTACTCAGTGATAAATATTTAAAATAATGTGCTAGGCAGGGAATTAGAAACAAAAACTGGGGGTCATTCAAAATACAGTTGTATGCTATGAAGATGAATTAGAGTACTAGAGGGATCAGTTTCAATTAAACTTATTGCTTATCCTTGACTTTTCTTATTATCTAAACACAGAATTTAGACTTTGAAATGATAAACATATATAATGGACAATAGTCTATTAAAGCCAACCCTTTCAGTGGTCTCAGTTTTAATGTATAGCAAATGGGAGGTAACCAAGTATGTGAGTCAGTATGCAAACAACATAACAATCTGCCAGCTGGTCACTTTACAGCAAGAGGCAAGATTAATGGAAAACGTGTTGTGCTTACCAAAGCTTGAATTATGCTCAGCTAAGCTAAAAGGCACTTTGTTATGTTACATTTTTAGCTGTAAACAGCACTTTAAGAAGATCAAGCACCAATAAAATACATTTGTCAAGTGAGCCAAATGGAAAAAAACAAGGACTTCTCAACTATTATAATAAGCACTTGGACAAATGGTTCGGTGAAGTGGTTAGTCATTAATACTTGGACTTCCTCACAATTTTTCTATTCCATTTAGTAAGGTACGATTTGGCCTAAGATTGCTGTATGAACTATGAAAGGAAATAACTTTCCACTGTTTGGTGCTCAGTTACCTACCTAGAGCATGGTCTTCTTCATTCTTTGAACGTGGTTCAAGTTCCATGTAAATAAGTACTGCATCTTCGGAACGGGAGATTCCACGTGGACATTGTCCATTTAGAAGTTTGGTGCCAAACAGGAGTCAGATTATTCATCTGACAGTTCTCCTTAGATCTACCATAGAGGATGATAAAGCTCATTAAACAATAAGATAATACTTAATATATATTTTTTTAATTCCCTCATACTGGGGTATAGTTCCATGGGTACCAGCTGCACCCAAATGAACATTCTGCCCGTGTGAGCCTAGACTGTAGCAACAGGATAGTGAAGCACAGTGTGGGTGGAAAGAAAGGAGCCACCATCGCTGAACCCAATCCTGTGCTCACCCAATGTCCGTACGCACACCCAGATACCCCTTCAAGCGGGAAGCACTGAGTGCTGGCCGATTTTTATTCCCCCTCTCCCTAGATGGGGAAATTAATGCAAATTCCAGAACAAAATTAGAGCTAGGCTGTCCAGGAGTGATGTCAAAAGTACTTCTTCACACAAAGGGGTAATAGAAATCTGGAACCCTCTCCCCCAAAAAGCTGTTGAGGTTTTGGGGCGGGGGGTCAATTTAAATTTCAAAACTGAGATTGATAGACTTTTGATAGGCAAGGATATTAAGGGTTACAGTACCAAGGCAGGTAGATAGAGTGGAGATACAGATCAGCCATGATCTAATTAAATGGCAGAACAGGCTTAAGAGGCTGAATGGTCCATTCTTGCTTCTATGTTCCTGAATTGGAACATTCCCATCACCCCTCCAGCTGAGCTCATTATAATAGACCTGGGATCAAACCTGGGGCCTTTATGATCTGTATGGCTCAGTACTGCAGTTTAAGTTGCTAAGCACCTTCCAGGAACCTGGATATCATCAGATAATTGCAAATTGAATCTTACAAAAACATCTCCCATTAAAACATTTGAAGAGCTAGGTTATGTGCGCAGAGTCAATAAGTAATGCAGCTAAGCGAGGGCAGCTAGAATGTAACGTCCCAGAGGGTTATTTATCCTGCCAACAAAAATCAAACTGTTTATGTTTGTTGGAAAACTTTAGTGCAGTGTCAACAATGTATCCACAACTGAAGAGACAAAAATTTGTTAGCCGACACTCCGAGCCGCTGACCCTGTACCATATCTGGCCCTCTACCTGCATCAGGTCTTATCTGTATGTAGTCTATATGAGTCAATTGATGATAAGCCCCATTCAGTCTGAGAACCAAGCTTTCCTCTGCCATTATGCAATTGTCAGAATTATTGTTGCTATCTCTCTCTAATCTTGTGAATGATCTGAGTATTGGAAGAAATGATGGGAAAGAACAAAGTAATGTCCCTATTCAAACAATTGGCCACAACGGTCAGTTCCTGCAGTAAAATCTCACGTGCTTTGTTTGCTGGGAGATCAACTTGCCACTGGACAACCAACACTACATTCACTTGGTACCGAGACAGAGATGATGTAAATGTATTCCTCCATTTAGAGTCTGTCAAGATTGTTATAATTCTGAAGGGGGGGTGACAGGGTAGATGCTGAGAGGTTGTTTCCCCTGGCTGGAGTGTCTAGAACTAGGGGGCATAGTCTCAGGCCATTTAAGACTGAGATGAGGAGGAATTTCTTCACTCAAAGGGTTGTGAATCTTTGAAATTCTCTGCCCCAGAGGGCTGTGCATGCTGAGTCTGAGTATATTCAAGGCTAAGATAGATAGATTTTTGGACTCTAGGGGAATCAAGGGATATGGAGATCGGGTGGGAAAGTGGAGTTGAGGTCGATGATCAGCCATGATCTTATTGAATGGCGGAGCAGGCTCGAGGGGCCGAATGGCCTACTCCTGCTCTTATTTCTTATGTTCTTATATTCAGGCTTTCTCCCAGATGTTGGAAGACTAATTACCCTTTTTATACTTTGTTAAATACCAAGACCCATGCCAGTTACCCATGTGCTGTTCAATCCAAAGGCCAGAAATCACCATAGGGTCAAGACCCTATCCTTTAGGTTAAACTAGCAGTTAATATTTATTTACAAGAATTTATAATTACAGATGCAATACAGCAAATAATCAGCAATACAATGGTTGACTTGCACAATACTTAAAACTTCCCCAAAATAATTAAAAGTCCAAACTCTTGGTGTCCTTTTTAAAACTAGAATCTTTTAAGAGTCTTTAATATAGTTTGGGTGGCGTCACACCATGGGGCCCCTGCCACAGAAGCAGTGTAGAGAAAAAGCAAGCAAACAGGGAACCAGGGAAATAGGAATAGTATAAAGTGTTGCTGATTTTCCCTATCAATTTTACCATTCAGGTAATTAACAGACCTCTGATTATTGTGGTGCATTTGATTGCTTTTGATGCCTGGTTTGCATTTCAATTATTTGGTTCTGCAACTTTTCCACATATTTAACATTGGAAAAGGCATGATGACATTTCTGATACACTTGTACAGAGGAAACCAGTTGGCCCAGATTGTTTCTCAAAGAAATGTAGATATCCTTAGATAGGATTGGCAGAAATTTCAAGCTGCACCCTGCCACCAGCCAGTGCATCGCCCACAATTTTCCAATTAAGTCACCACAGAATGCTCGGCCCCAGCAGCGGTGTGGGGCCCAGGAAAGTTCTGCCCCAAGTTTGTATCAAAGCTTATTGAAAAAAAAGTACAACTACCTAAAATCAATTTTTATCTGAAAGGTTTTATAAAAACAAATTTATGACAGAGATCTGCTTGTCACAATTACTTACACCAATTTGTTGTGGAATTGTTCCTTGAAAAAAATAGCAAGTTAACCGCACTGCTCAAAGCTCAAGGGCTAAAAATTGAGTCGCGCCCCATTTGGTGCGCTAACCTCGCCGGGGCGCTACTTTTAGCGCCCCGAAAAAATTAGCGGCCCCGCGCCGGAACTTCAGTGGTTGCGCCCCAAGAGGGAAGCGGGGCGCCACTGGAAGCACCCCGCATCCCTCTTGGGGCGCTGCGAGGGAATATCCTGGCGCTACGTGCCGCAGCGCCAGGCGTTGTGGCACGTCGCGCCGCGGTATTGCAGGCCTTCCTCCCCTTCTTAAAGGGGAGGGACCCTGCGCAGCGCGAACCGGGGCCCAGCTGGGCCCCCAGGGATCGGGAGTGCCGGCAAAAGAGCCCGGCACTCAAGAGAAGTGCCGGGCTCTTGGAGTGCAGCCGGCACTTCACGGTGGGGGGGCTTCACGGGGGCCGGGGACAGCAACGGGGGCAGGTGCTGGCAGGCGGCCAGCAACAAAAATGGCCGCCTGCCACCTCCCCTTTAAATATCGCCGCCCCGGCCGCCTCCCTGAACCCGTCGGACATAGCGTCTGGCGGTAAATCAGGGGGCGCGACTGAAGATCGCGGCTGGAGCGCGAGCGGGGTGCTGCGCACGGCGATGACGTCATCGCCGGCGGCGCAGCGCCACAGGGCGCTACCGGCTGGCGCCGCCGCTAACCTCCCGCTGAATTTTACGGGAGGCGTGGGCGGCGCTGCGCCCGGGCGTTAGCTGCTTTACGCCCCATTAGCGCCCTCTTAAGGCGCTAACGGGAGGCGCAAGCAGCTGAATTTTTCCCCCCAAGTCTTTTGTGTCAAGACATGTGCCCGAGCTCTAACTTTGACTTCATGCTCCCTAAAGATAGGAAGGTTGGGTTTGTCCTGCTTTTTGTGGACAGGACCTACCCGGGCAATTTTCCACATTGTCGGGTAGTTGCCAGTATCGTATCTGTATGGAGCACAGGTCTTCAGCACTACAACCAGGATATTGTCAGAGCTCCTAGGCTTTGCTGTGTCCAGTGCACTCAGCTGTTTTTGACCTCAAGTGAGTGAATTGAATTGGCTGGATTCTGTGATGGTGGGGGCCCGCAGGGGCAGTGACACTGAAAGTTAATTGACTGGTGCTGTTATTTTGGATCATTACTATGTACAACCCTCACTTGTACACAAATGTGCTATCGGAGCTGGATCTCAAGGTGTCTTTGTACCAAGCACTCTGTAAAGCCAATCTGTACAGTTTCTTCTGACGAAGGGTCACAGACCTGAAACGTTGGCCCAAAAATTAGTGCCGCTACGCGAGAGTACGCACTGTGTACTCTCGCGTATTCTGTCTCCAATTGCCGGTTTTCTGCATGCACTGCGCATGCGCTGAAAACCGGCACTTGGTGAATTCAAAAGGGGGCGGTTCCTAGGTGAACCGCGTGCGCGCTACAGGCTGCGCGCACGCAGTGCACTTAGTGCTTTGAACGCGCAGGTAAGCATGGAACATTTTAGACATAAAGAAAGGAGGCGTAAGACCCTCTTTTAACAAGGTAAGTAGTTAAAAAAAATTCAAAATAATACTTAATTAACAGGTATATCTTTTTTAGAGACTTTAAAGACAGGTAAGTTTATTTTTATAACTTTTAAAAGATTTTAAATTTTTTCAAAAATTTAATTTTTTGTTTAAAATGGTTAATTTATTTAACTATACTTATTTTATTAATGTGATGGTTTTTTTAAAAATTTAATTGAGGTTTAGCTGTTCTTTTGGGGGGGGGGTATAGATTCATAGCTTTCACAGCACTTATGTGAAAGCTATGAATGAAAGATGGTGTGCTGCCATTGGCTCTAACTGAGTCACGTGATCCCACAGCTCGCACGAATTAACTACGCCTGTGGGATACGGAAGCCCTGCACAGCTGCTGTCCAGAACATCAAGTTCGTGCGAGCTCGGACTGAAAAAGCCAGCGCGCAGTGAGAGATCGCGGGGAGGCCTTACCCTCGCACGAAGGCTCCCTCACGAATTTTTGGGCCGTTAACTCAGTTTCTCTCTCTCCAGGGATGCTGCCTGACCTGCTGAGTGTTTCCAGCATTTTCTGTTATTTCTGTAGTTTCTTTCTAGCTAATTCAGCCCAACACTAATGGACAGTGCCCATTTGTGTGCATCAGGCACTGGGAAGGATCCAATCTAGCAAGTATCAACTGAAGGTGAGGAAGAGTTGATGAGAACAAATCAACCAGTGTTTCTGGTCTTAACTGACAAAATAACAGAACAAAAGCTCTTTCCAGGGAAAAATCCCAAATGGGCAAACTTAAAAATCTAAGGGTCTTACGTGAAACAGATCTGCTGCTCTCAACCTAGTTACAAATGAGTTTGGACCTATGGGAAAAAACTGCTCCTAATTTGGCAATCTCAAAAAGGTCTGTGAAAAGAGGTCATGAGCGAGTATAAAACATTTAATACTAGTTTGCCTTTATCTTTGTTGATGGAGGTAAATAGAGTCAAGAAAGGTCACACGAGTAAGAGTTCATGTATTGTTCCAAATTTTTTTTTTAAAAAGGGGCAAAAAGAATTGGATAGCAGCCTACTCACTTGTATATGATGGATCAACAAAACAGGATTTAAAAAAAAAATGAAATGCAACCAGAATGATTGTAAATGTAACACCCCTATTCAAGAAAGGAGACAGAAAGCAGGAAACTATAGGCCAGTTAGCCTAACATCTGTCATTAGGAAAATGCTGGAATCCATTATTAAGAAAGTAATAGCAGGACATTTGGGAAATCATAATACAATCAAGCAGTCAGCACGGTTTTATGAAAGGGAAATCGTGGTTGACAAATTTACTAGAGTTCTTTGAGGATGTAACGAGCAGGGTGGATAAAGGGCAACCAGTAGATGTAGTGTATTTGGATTTCCAGAAGGCATTCGATAAGATGCCACATAAAAGGTTATTGCACAAGAGCTCACGGGGTTGGGGATAATATATTAGCATGGATAGAGGGGATTGGCTAATTAACAGAAAACACAGTTGGGATAAATGGGTAATTTTCAGGTTGGCAAACTGTAACTAGTGGGGTGCCACAGGGATCAGTGCTGGGGTCTCAACTATTTACAATCTACATTAATGACTTGGATGAAGGGGCTGAGTGTACTGTAGCCAAATTTGCTGATGATACAAAGATAGGTGGGAAAGTAAGTTGTGAGGACACAAAGGCTGCGAATTTAATCGCGCTGAGGGAGCGGGTTTGGAGGCGGGACCCTGTCAAAAATCGCAGATTGACAGCGGTTCGGAAACAATGAGTCTCCCAGGTGTCGGGTCTGTCAGCGCAGAACTGACTCGACACCAAGCTGCGGGGGAGACAATTCTGGTACTTAAATGGCTTAAGAGCCAATTTAAGAGGATTTTGAGGCTTACCTGTAATTTTAGCTTCTCCCCTACTGGTTACCCGCTGGTCAGGGAACACGCCAAGCTCAACCTAGCGTGTTGCGAGTCTGCTCTGACGTTTGTATAATGATGACATCTGCAGAAGTGGTGTCAAGGATGCCATGTTGCAGATGGTAAGTTACAGAGCAAAGAAAATGTTGGTTACTGCATTTTTAATATAGAGATTGCTTTAGCTTACAAGTTTTTAAATCCATCTGTATGTCCAGTGCCACCTCATTGGGAGAACCTCTCACCAGTGACAGATCGCTTCTGTCATCTCACCTGCAGCCTGCCATCTATTCCAGCAACATCGGAGCCAATGAAACAATCAGACCTTGGTCCTCCGAATCCTTCCATGATCAGCCCCAACACCAACATCACCAACCTTCTCCACCATCACCTGATGCTGCACTGGACACAGGGCATCAGCCCGACAAAATTGCTGGCTGGGAGGCCAGCAATGGCATCACCATGACCAGATTTTCTTCACTTGATGCTGTAAACCCTGGTTGCCACATGATTCACCAGGTTGACACCATTCCACACCAGCACCGTGAAGCATCCCTTTAATGTCCAAGCCATTCCATGCACACACATCCCTATAGTTTGGGGGGGGGGGGGGGGAAGAGAGTTATGACTGAGCAATCACTGGAACTCAGTAAGACGCTTCTCAATGCGCGTTCAGATCTGTCCAATAAGGGTCACGTTTGGAAAAAGATATTACACTGTATGACAACACATTACCAGAAACTTTACATAGGCATTGGCTAAACCTCTCAAATGTTATTAGTTGGTATGCTTGCAGTAGGATGAGGGCGAGTGTCAGGGGTGGCTGGTAAGATTGTGGGGGGGGGGGCGGGCGGGAAGTGATAAAGTAGAGGGGGTTGGTGGAGGTGCAAGGTAAGTTGGTGTCCTGGGGAGGTCTCTTCTGCCCTTGGAAAGGGAAGAGAACCTCCCTGCGTGCTGTGACTCCCTCCATAAGCATATGATGGAGTTATAGCTGAAATCCAATTTTTAGATATGCATTTCTACTGCAGAGTAAATATCACTAAAGTGAATTTTTACAGGTGAACATTCAGTCGTGAAGTCACACTTTTCCAACTTTTTTTAAAGGCCAAAACAGTTTGCACTGTTAAGCATAAAATTGATTCAAAGGTTTGAAAAATCTAGGGAGCTGAAAACGATCTAGCCCAGCACATTTTTTTATTATTCCAATGTTTAAATAAACCTCTGGCACTAAAATCCTAGTTACCATATTCCAAAATTTCCATCACAATATAAAATCAAATATATACACACACACACACACACACACATTTAACAAAACACACCCTTAGACATTGCAATTTACTGCCTTTTTCAATTTTTAATCAATTTTGTTATGCTTCAGCTAAAATGCAATACTTACAAACTGTTACCAACATTCTATAAAAACATGGCCCAGTGACCTTTGTAAAGCAACAGATGGGTAAGTGCACAGGATTCTTTTGCAATTGTTTCAAGTGTTTTGCAGACCTTTACACATTGGAAATACAATTACGTATAATGCTGAGTTTTTCTATTATAAATATACAAACAGTCTATGAAAGACATCAAAATCTAAAAAAATAAATTAAAAGCATACATCTTTCCTATTAAAGCTTTATTTTTAGATTTTATCATACAGGAGTGCTGGCGAGAGACGGCATATTATGTAGGTTAGACCACCGTCCTTTTACTTCTGGGACCAAGGCGTTGATTTTGCCCAGGCACAAAGGCAAAATCTCTCTTCAGGCAGATGTTATCAGTCCTATATAAAAAGAATATGAACAACCTCAATTTGTTTTCCAGCAGAGTCCCATTGCTTTTGCATTGAAAAACACTCAGTAGCAGTAATTTCCCCTTTCTGTCCATTTGTATTTTTTATCTTGAATCTTTACTTTAGACAGTGAGCAGTAATCGTATCAGTGAAACTGGATGGCTGAGTATGATAGAACTCAAAGAATATATACAGCTGAAATGAAGCTTCAAAGCCCTTGGATTAATAACCATCACTACTGATGCTAACACAGTAATGGTTCAGCAAGTCCTTCCAGCCAGTCGCCCTGATGAACAGAATGCAAGAAATGCATGAAAGACACAAAAAGCCCAATTTAAAGAAAAAAAAAATGGGGTAGCGATGGTAAAACTCCCTTTTTAAATTCTGACACATTTTGCTTAGATCGAATAATAAATACAAGGATCAAGTAAGATGTCAAGTAATGGCAGTACTGCATTTCTCCCTCTGCCGATTACTAAATAACAATTTAAAAAATTTAATTTACTAAAAACATCGTGCCAGTCCAATATATACGTTTCACCACGGAATACATTTGCCAGCCAATTAGTATATTGGGCGTAAAATTCTAAAAGGCGAAAAATTGTGAGACATTCAAGCTTCCTCACACACAAAAACCACCCCACTTTCTCATGATATTCTTCGCTCTTATTCAGTATTTGACTACACATTCCTAAGATCACAGCAATACAATGACTAGATTTTTTTTTCTCCAAAGGAGAATGCTTGCTAAAATATACGATATTCTGTAGACAATGCAAGTTAACACACAATCAAACAGGATATTTATAAAGTTGGTTCAGGGCACAGCTGGTGAGGCATTCATTCTATTAAAAAGCCAGGAGACGTCCTGGTTTTGGATTCTCTTCTGAGGTGGAGGCATTACTATGCTGTGCGTGACAGGAGAAGGGGTGTCTTTGGTGCGGTCCCTGCGGTCCACTCTTCAGCACTGTTACCCCACATACATTAAAAAGTCTACCTGCCTCAATGGTCACCTGACCATTAATCAGGAAGCCTTCCTGAGGTTTAAAGAAAAAAAACAAAAAAAAACACACAATAAAACGTTACTTTCAAAAGCTAGCTAATTTCATCTGCACATATTGTGCAGACATCCCACAAGTATGTATCCTTCATTTACATTCTCTACCGCATTTACATTTAAAAGATATTTGACTATTAATTTGCATCTCAATTCTGAACATTCGTGTATTTGATTTACATTTCATGCAGCACAAACAGCCCACTTCTTCACGATCTCTAAATGAGCAAGATTTCCTATATAAAAAAGAATATTGCTGAGGAGTTTGGGTTTCATCCAGTGATATCCAAATGTTTAAATCGTGAATAGAAAACCCAAAAAGAAACATGCAACTAGTAGCCAAAAAAAATGTTTGTCTTCAGAAACGGAAAGAAAATTGAGGATTTCACTCAAGGTACAGACAAGCAGATTGGGATACTTCAAGAGGAAACTAAAAAAAGTCATTCCAAAAAAACTTTCCTAGGTTTAATAACAACAACTGATAGTCAGGTAACCTCCTCCAAGCACAAGACAAGCGGTGGAAAATATTATTTCCAGATATGGAGTTGAAAAACATTGCAAAGGTAATGAGCATTGGATTTAACATTTGTCCCTTTCAGCAAAGTTATTGGGAACTGTATGTTATGGGAAGTTCCCCAGTGTGCCCATTTTAAAATGAACCCACAGTCTGATAAGAGGAAGTCACTTACAAATTGTGAACTTTACAGAAAGTGTATGAACATACTGATTAATGCGCACAATTTTCAGCGAGTTATTTTTCAAAACACATTTCAGAAACCAGACAAGAGTCACATGACATCTGGTGAAAAGCAAACTTGAGAGCAATTGATAAGATGAAATACATTAAGGTGCCCAGATACACGTCAGCATTCCCAGTTTTAGTAGACAACCCAATGGCGTGAGCTGCTTAAACCTGATGAAAAGCTCGATTAACAGCTAGATAAACTTTCTGCATGTATTAATATAATAGAGGAACTCTTGTGGTGTTGCTCATGGTGAGTTGGAGGATACACAGTGTTAAGGACAGGAGTATTATACCACAATGCACAATTTATCATTCTGCTACCTAGTGGAACCAGTTTCCCTTTAAGGGCAAAAGGTCTTAAGAGTTGAAAACAGATTGAGGTCAATTAAATGCCAATCCCTCTTGAGATTTCCTGAAGTCAATTAGAGGGTGATCCCTGAATTATTTTTGCTAAAGATGCAGCTAGTTATAAATCCCTCGTTCCTCCCATGGTCAGAAATATCCACACGGAGATGGCTGCCTTTTCTATTTTGCTTTTTGATTTGTTTCATACCTGGAACAAAGTGGGACATTTTCAGTCTGACAGACAACACTAAAAGCAAGACTATTAAAATATATATCCCTGCGTTGGTAACAATAACGCCCCCTTGCCCATTATGTAATGGCAACAACTGCTAGTCTTAAATCCTCCAGAGGGTGGTGCTGTTAACTCAAGAATAATGAGACGAGAATGCCTGTTAGTCTTACTTGCTCCAAAGATGGTGCTGTAACCTCAGCCTGTTATAACAAACTCAGGTAAAAGACATACCAATCCCTCCAACTAACAAAGAGCAAGGCCACAGGAGATTTATCAATAGAGGTGTCATTGGCTACCAAAGCACCTATTTATAGAACACAAGAAGTCTATGACTTACAAGATGATTTGGGGGGGGGCAAATTAAGTGTTTGTGGAAAGACATACTATCCCAGAACTCCTCAGCTTTAAGTGGCAGAAGGAGACACACTCATTAAATGGGACAGATTTGAAGAGAGTCCTCTGTTTTTTCTTTCCAATACCTCCACCAATGGGAATAAAAAGATACTTGGAAGGAACATTTTTTTTAGTAACTGAATGTGTATAATGTGCATCAGCTATATACACAGTGATTTCTAACAAAGGTTCTCTATAATGGAATAGGATCAATCTAATCTTTATCAGGTGGTACAGACCATTGCCATCTTTTCACCAAAACAGTGAATTTGTATTTTCCCAACTAAAGGCAGGTAACAGCTGAATCCTGATAAATGGATAAGTAGTTTACCAATGAGCATCATGTCATTCAAAATTATGGTTGGATTATATAAACATGGCACTGTGTGTGACTGGTATCTAAACAGGATTGTTCCAATTTAACAGAAAGCTGCTTTTAATTTAACTTAGGCATTTATACAGGGTGTATGACTTTACGCCAAGCCAATGCTAGACTCACCAAAAATCTTCACATGTTGAAGGTGGGGACTTGTGTGTTTCACATGTGATAATTAAGATTCAAATTATATCTCATTAATGTACCACTGCAAATAGCACACTCAAGTTTCATAACAAAAATCAGATTTTTTTAAAATGTCAGCATCTACATGTATAATGAGATGGCTTGTTGCAGCAGTATCGTGATACTAAAGTGTTCTACCAGGTGCAAGATTTAGGTTTATACTGGCAATTTCATAGTTACAGATCTTAGCTGTCCAGCAGTGAAGGTACAACCTGAAGCATGGAGGGATCTCCACAAGAAAAAGGAAAAAATAAAATCCTCATAGGACGAAAAGGCAAGCCAGCCTCTGAGCAACCAAGAAGTGAGGTTCCCGGTCTGTCCTGGTCAGGGAATGGTGCACGTGGCAGCACAGGATCCAGAGATCAAATTATCCTGTTTCTGCTTGCTGAGGTGAATTTGGCCACTCAACTCAGTTGCCCAGTGTGCCCTGGATCAACAGTGCAAACTGACCACAATCTGCAAAATTTGTAATTTCATTCTAGGATGGTTTGTGTCGGAAATGGAAAAAAATGATCCTTATGCAGTACTGGGCAGTCTTCCGAGGTTGAGGTCAAGGTTATTCCTGGCTTGGCAATGGCTACTTAAGTAAATTGAATACTAGAGTCTACATTATGTGTTACAAATATGTCATCAAGCAATTGCATCACATTGTAGAAAAACAACACCAATATCCATTTCTGTTTAGTTACAGCTTCACAAATTGTTTACTGAAGTAAAGCTGCATGGCCCTGCAATTTAAAAAAAAAATCTACTTTTCATCCTATACTTAAAAGTTATTTGTTACATATTAAAAAGGTGTCACTGCACTCTTGCTCATGTTTACATCTGTATGTAAGTTAATCCCTTCCACCTGGTCTGAGTCTTTGCAGACCATGGAATGAGAAAACAGTTACAGCACCAATCACAACACACCAAAGAATTATTCCCTTCAGAACATTTAATCTTCAAAAACTGGAACTATATTAATTGGTTACCACCATGCCAACATAAACGTTAATCTCTTCTTTAGATGCTGACTGATGTGTTGTGCATTTTCTGCTGTAACTGATTACCACTAATGGATCAGGGACTTCTTGACTACGTTACATGTTCACCGAAGCAGTCCAGCATAAATATAAACTGTACTAAACCATTAGATTTTTCTTATTTTGCTAATCTTAATAGGTCCAGGGCAGACATCACAAAATGTTACTTACTGTATATTCTCACAGGGGAGGATGCCTCAATGTGACAAATGAAGCTGTAAGTTATATGGCCACCTCACATTTATAGAAAGAAGTACAATCCAAAGCTATCACACTAATATCATGAGGGAGCACATCAAAGTACAAACAGCAACCCAATGACAAAAGTAACCAAGCACATATTAGACTATGTGCACTCTGTTCTCGTGTTGATCTGTGAATTGGTGTCTACATCATTTATTTGAGCTCAAAACTACTGAAGTGTTTTTCCAACTCAAATCCACAAAGTCAATACTTTCTTCTAGACAAAATCTATACCCAGGGCACGATTTAAATGGCTATTCTTATTTTTATGGCCCTACAGATCTTACACAGTCTTTGAAAAGCCCTGATACATGGCTGCTTTTATATGAATGATCAGGACTATAAGCTTGGAAACAAAAATCTTTTGGAAAAAGCATTAAAAGCTTCCAACATAGCTTAGTGGGTTAATACACCATGTGCTGTGGAATTTAGCAATACAGATCAATAAGCTCGCAGATTTTATCCCTGGTCTGTGCAGAGTTTGCTGATCTTAACAGGCAGTACAACATTACAACTGTTCAGTGTCCTTGGGCTACAGAGTGAAGAAAGGAAATATAACAAGCCAGTTTCCCACTCTTGGTTACTATCCAGTGTACAGCAACTAAATGAGCACAGGATCTGACTCTGTGATGCTCCCCAGGCCCAAATAACCAGGCCACACTCTAGCCACATAAGTAGTACTGGAGGACCATGCTAGTTGTCAGAAAAAGCAGCACAAAATGGGAGTTTCATCAGGATAATCTTAGGGGAAAAGTTTTATTAAAATAGATTTTTTTTTAAATGTAAAAGATTTTTTTTTTTTAATGGGTTAAAAGCCACATGGAACATTCCAGTTTTATTCCTTATCCAGAAAATAAATACCAAGTGATTCAATTTAATTATTCAACTAATTCACCATATGCAATATTGAAACATTTACTTTAAAAAAGAAATCAGTTTATACACATTAGCACGAACTTGCATTTATATAGTACCTTTCACGACCTCAGGACCTCCCAAAGCACTGTTGCAATGTAGGAAATTAGCACAATCCAGGTTGGCTATTTCAGGAGCTTATGTTTATTACTCTTTATTGTGCTGCCATCTCTTAGCTTGGAGCAGATTATCTTCAAGAGCAAAGATAGAGCTGCAATACGCAAAACATAGTACAATACTCCTAAATACAAAAGCAACTAAAACAAAGAGGTATTTTGGTCATACTTCTTCGCTTTTACAAAACAGCAAAGAAATCTGAAGTATCTTATAGGTAGTCTCTATATTCAGCATCTTTTCCTAAAAATTCACTTTACAAAGTTGGCCTCGTTTTATAGAAACTTAAGGTTTTGCACCAGTGAATCACGATACTTTCTTGCCAAGTTAAGTAAAGGTACACTTCGAGTTGGCCTTAGGGAACACCATTTCAATCATCCATACCAATATTTCGGAATAGATAAGACATTGATTCACCATTGTGGATTCTTCGAATGGCCTCAGACAAGATCATGCTGATGTCAACGGTCTTTATTTTATGGCACTGGAGTTTCTGAATTTCGTGCGGGATGGTATTGGTTACTACCACCTGCGGAAGATGAATGTCTATGATTAACAGGAAAATGCTAATTCAATATCAGGACTCTGCCAATAATTTACAACGGGTCTGCACTGTTGAATAATTTACAACTGGGAATGGCTATTTTTTCTAAAAGTGCAACATGGGACATTTTTGCATTTTACAACTGGACGGATTGGATTATAAACTTCCTTATAAATACTACAGAAAAAAAATCTACAAATATTTAACTTGATACTGTGAACTACTAATCAGCAGGCTTCGGTTACCTCATCAATTGCTGATTCTTCTATCAATCTGGGTGCATCCGAGGACAAAAGACCATGGGTTGCCATTACATAGATTTTGTAAGCTCCTCTCTCCTTCAGAGTATCTGCAGCTGCTAAAAAGCTATCAACGTCATCAATTATGTCATCCTGTCAAAAATTCAGATAAAAAAAGGTCCATTAGCAAATCCTACTTGAACAAAAAAAAGCTAGCTTAATTCTTTAACTGCAGAAGTGATGGGAAGAAAGTAGTTTTGTTTATGGTGCACAACAATGACATCGATCAATGGCTCTGGGTATGATGGGGAAGCAATGCAACAAGTATCTGTAAACCATCTCACTAGGGGTTTACATTTATATTTCCAGGGCTACTGTATACCTAATGCAGATCCAATTTACTGTACAGTAATACAGACTATTCCAATACTAACTTGTCAATACAAAGCCCTTTCACTTCTGACACAAAAGAAGCTACCTTAATCAAAGGTTTGCAATGTGGCAATAGACGATACATATCCAAAAAGCGAACAAACCAGATGCATTACATTGTTGGCATTCAGGCTGCAGTCTCTGATTTTCCTGACAGCTAGTCTCCATCATTAGCAGGGTGTGAGTTTATTATGTTAAATGTAGGCTGTGGGAAAGTGTTTTTCCAGCTAAAGTCAAATGAAGTACTGGAGTCTCTTCTTACAGAAGCTTCTTAGAGGGAGGATGATTCAGCACACTGTTCTTTCAACTCAATTTTGAATCTAGGTTTAAATCTAATCACAAACTGATGACACAAGACCAGCATATTCAAACTGGGGCCCACAGATCACTAGATTTCTGTACCTATTGACTCACTATCATATTATTTCTGTTGCTATACAGCAAACATGTTCTGCAAGCAACAGCAGTGTCTTCTTTTAGGTCCTGGCACTACCTTTCAGACAGTGGGACAGGGGTCTCCAGATCCCGTAACAGAAAAGTTTGAAAATAACTGACACAAAAGCACCCTCCCTCTGTTGACTGAAAGAGTCTTAAGTGAAAGAAGTTTGGAGCAACGTTAACTCACTTTTTTTGCAGGCAAGAGTCTAAGGCATAAAACCACTTGCCATTTGGTGCCACCACTAACAATAGCTGGTACAGGAAAATGCAAAATGTCACTCTGGAGCAGTAGAGATACGTGAGATTACGGTTAATGCAAATGGCTGGAGTACATAAGAACGTAAGAAATAGGAGCAGGAGTAGGCCAATCGGCCCTTCGAGCCTGCTCCGCCATTCAATAAGATCATGGCTGATCTGATCCTCACCTCAAATCTAAAGAACACAAGAAGTAGGAGCAGGACCCGGCCACTCAGCCCCTGGGCCCGCTACGCCACCCACAGGGCCTCGACCGATCCGAACTCAGCCTCATGTCCAATTTCCTGCCCGCTCCCCGTAACCCCTAATTCCCTTTACTTCTAGGAAACTGTCTATTTCTGTTTTAAATTTATTTAATGATGTAGCTTCCACAGCTTCCTGGGGCAGCAAATTCCACAGACCTACTACCCTCTGAGTGAAGAAGTTTCTCCTCATCTCAGTTTTGAAAGAGCAGCCCCTTATTCTAAGATTATGCCCCCTAGTTCTAGTTTCACCCATCTTTGGGAACATCCTTACCGCATCCACCAGATCAAGCCCCTTCACAATCTTATATGTTTCAATAAGATCGCCTCTCACTCTTCTGAACTCCAAATGAGTAGAGTCCCAATCTACTCAACCTCTCCTCATATGTCCACCCCCTCATCCCCGGGATTAACCGAGTGAACCTTCTTTGTACTGCCTCGAGAGCAAGTATGTCTTTTCTTAAGTATGGCCACCAAAACTGTATGCAGTATTCCAGGTGCGATCTCACCAATACCTTATATAACTGCAGCAATACCTCCCTGTTTTTATAATCTATCCCCCTAGCAATAAAAGCCAACATTCCGTTGGCCTTCTTGATCACCTGCTGCACCTGCATACTAACTTTTTGATTTTCTTGCACTAGGACCCCCAGATCCCTTTGTACTGCAGTACTTTCCAGTTTCTCACCATTAAGATAATAACTTGCTCTCTGATTTTTCCTGCCAAAGTGCATAACCTCACATTTTCCAATATTGTATTGCATCTGCCAAATCTCCGCCCACTCACCCAGCCTGTCTATATCCCCTTGTAGGTTTATGATGTCCTCACTTTCTACTTTCCCTCCCATCTTTGTATCATCTGCAAACTTTGATATGTTACACTCGGTCCCCTCCTCCAAATCATTAATATAGATTGTAAAGAGTTGGGGACCCAGCACCGACCCCTGCGGAACACCACTGGCTACTGGTTGCCAGTCCAAGAATGAACCATTTATCCCAACTCTCTGCTTCCTGTTAGATAACCAATCCTCCACCCATGCCAGAATATTACCCCCAATCCAGTGATTTTTTATCTTGAGCAATAATCTTTTATGTGGCACCTTGTCGAATGCCTTCTGGAAGTCTAAATACACTACGTCCACTGGTTCCCCTTTATCCACCCTGTACATTATGTCCTCAAAGAACTCAAGCAAATTTGTCAGACATGACTTCCCCTTCATAAAGCCATGCTGACTTTGTCCTATTAAATTATGTTTATCTAAATGTTCCGTTACTGTCTCCTTAATAATAGACTCCAAAACTTTACCCACCACAGATGTTAGGCTAACTGGTCTATAATTTCCAGCCTTCTGCCTACTACCCTTTTAAAATAAGGGTGTTACATTAGCAGTTTTCCAAGCTGCCAGGACCTTTGCTGAGTCCAGGGAATTTTGGAAAATTATTAGCAAAGCATCCACAATCCCTACTGCCACTTCCCTCAAGACCCTAGGATGTAAGCCATCAGGTCCAGGGGATTTATCCGCCTCGAGTCCCATTATTTTACTGAGTACCAATTCCTTAGTGATTTTAATCGTATTTAGCTCCTCCCCCCCTAGAGCCCCCCGTTTGTCCAGTGTTGGGATATTCTTAGTGTCCTCTACCGTAAAGACTGAAACAAAATATTTGTTCAGCATTTTTGCCATCTCCATGTTTCCCACCATTAATTTCCCGGTCTCATCCTCTAAGGGACCTACGTTTGCCTTAGCCACCCTTTTTCTTTTTATATAACTATAGAAACTCTTGCTATCTGTTTTTATATTTTTTGCTAATTTATTTTCATAATCTATCTTCCCTTTCTTAATCAATCCTTTAGTTACTTTTTGCTGTCTTTTGAAGACTTCCCAATCTTCTATCCTCCCACTAAGTTTGGCTACCTTATATGTCCTTGTTTTTAGTTGGATACTATCCTTAATTTCTTTACTTAGCCACGGATGGCTGTCATTTCTTTTACACCCTTTTTTCCTCAGTGGAATATATATTTTTTGAAAGTTGTAAAATAACTCCTTAAATGAACACCACTGCTCATGTACCGTCTTACCCTTTAATCTATTTTCCCAGTCCGCTTTAATCAATTCCGCTCTCATACCATCATAGTCTCCTTTATTCAAGCTCAGTACGCTTGTTTGAGAACCAACCTTCTCACCCTCTAATTGGATATGGAATTCAACCATGTTATGGTCTCTCATTCCAAGGGGATCCTTAACTAGGACATTATTTATTAATCCTGACTCATTACACAGGACCAGGTCCAAGGTTGCTTGCCCCCTTGTAGGATCAGTTACATACTGCTCAAGAAATCCATCCCTAATACACTCAATAAACTCTTCCTCAAGGCTGCCCTGCCCAATTTGATTTGTCCAGTTAATATGATAGTTAAAATCCCCCATAATTATAGCTGTTCCCTTATTACATGCCCCAACTATTTCCTGATTAATACTTCTTCCAGCAGAGTTGCAACTATTAGGAAGCCTATATACTACTCCCACTAGTGTTTTTTTCCCCTTATTATTCCTTATCTTCACCCAAACTGTTTCATTATCCTGATCCTTTGACCCAATATCATTTCTCTGTATTAGTGATTCCTTCCTTTATTAACATAGCCACCCCACCTCCCCTTCCTTCCTGCCTGTCCTTCCTGATTGTTAAATACCCTGGCATATTTAATTCCCAGTCGTTGTCACCCTGCAGCCATGTTTCTGTAATGGCCACAAGATCATACCCATACGTAGTTATTTGTACCGTCAACTTGTCTATTTTGTTACGAATGCTGCGTGCATTCAGATAAAGAACTTTTAAATGTTTTGTGACAATTTATTCCTGCTTTTACCCCCTTTACTACTTTACCTTTATCTTTATATATTCTGTCCCTTCCTGACACGCTCTGGTTTTTAATTACCCCACTGCTACTTTGCTCTATTGCCTTCTCCGCTGACATCTTTATTTTTTGCTCTCTTGAAACCTCCCCCCCACTAATTAGTTTAAAGACCTCTCTACAGCCCTAGTTATTCGATTCGCCAGGACTCTAGTCCCAGCACTGGCCAAGTGAAGTCCGTCCCAACGGAACAGCTCTCTCCTGTCCCAGTACTGGTGCCAGTGTCCCAGGAAGCAAAACCCAGTACAGTAGGAACTTCACTTGACAAGATTTATTGGTTGAAGACCCATAGTATCTCTGCAGAAATGAATACTGAATAGTGGGTTCAAAGTTAGTTTACAAAGCCAGCTTGTTATTTATACAGAAGCAAAATAAATTAAAGGCTCTGCCACCAATCTTCAAGTGTTAAATCAATTCGATAACAGACAACAATCCCAGTATTACAATCCAATCTCAAGATGCCAATGAGTTAATTAAAAAAAACCACCAGGCTATCCTTCCCTTTCACATTTCCCCTCCCCTCCCAGCACTGGGTTATTTATGAGTGGTTACAAGTACTACTGATCATTTCCTTATACAAATAAAGCCAGTGAACTTGCAGAAAATTCAAATTTCAAGAATGGTCAGCATTAAAAACTGTACATTAAGTTCCCCTCTGCTTTATCAGTGAAGTCAAACAAATGAGGAAGATACTGACAATTAGTTTAGTAGGATGAACAGCCAATTATAGGTTTATTGGTTTGGCAACACAGAACAACTTATTACTGTTACCAACTTAGAATAACGAACAACACAAAGATCTCATTTATAGTTTATAGTGAAGTCTGAAGGTTGACAAAGCCAACTTGTTATTTACACAGAATCTCAATGAATTAGAGACTCAGACACTAGTCTTCAAGCTTTAAATCAATTTGTTGTCAATGAAGTGCATGTTTCTAGTAAAAAGGTGATAAAATGTGACTGAATGGCTAGCCCTTTTACAATTCTAAAAATTCTTTCAGAGTATAGTTGTACATTTTACTATCAGGCTGACTTTCGAACCTAGGCCAATACTGGCATGAATCCAGATGTTCTACAAAGCTGAAATTCTGCATTTGACCTTATTCAATGTATAATTATTATAGTATTAAATTTTTTTAAAGTTTCTTAATAAATCAGGGGTGGCAAACGTAATTAATTTGACTCATCAAATACATGAACAAGGTTCAAGTAACCTTGAGGGATTCCAAATTTATTCTAGAAGTGCTGGTTTATATTAAGGTTTGAGAATATAAATATATTTATGTGCAATTATTAACATACAAGACCAGTTTGAATTAACTTTCCATCACAAAGTTTAAAAACTAGTTTATTCTGGAAGTCACATGTTCCACACAATCTGTGCTCTTCCAGCCCTGCAAGCCTTTGAGATCCTCCAATTCTGGCCTCTTGCGCATCTGGATTTTAATCGCTCAACCAATGGCGGCTGTGCTTTCAGCTGCCTTGGCCCTAAGCTCTGGAATTCCCTCCCTAAACCTCTTCGCTTCTCTATCCTCCTTTAAGATGCTCCTTAAAACCTACCTCTTTGACCAAGCTTTTGGTCATCTGTCCTGATATCTCCTTCTGTGGCTCGGTGTCAAAAATGTTTTTATTGATATTGCTCGTTAAGCACCTTGAGACATTTTGCTATGTTAAATGCGCTATATAAATGTAAGTTGTTGTAATAATCAAGAAACACGCTATATGTTAAGTTTAACAGCTTTTAATTTGATACGATAGAAAGGTTAGAAAAAAATGACAAAGCATGTATTAAATACTGTTTTTAAAATACAAACAGGTATTTGTTATACTATTTGCACGTTCAGCAACACTCTGAATACTTCTTGAAAAGCAGAAAATATTTTTCCCCACTAGTACTTTTAAAGTAAAGTATTTCCCATAGTAATGTACAAATGTAATATGCAATTTTAATGTTTTGCGAAGACTTTCAAGAACCAACTCACCACAATAATAGCTATTCTTCCTCCTACATCTCCAACGACAGTGATTGGAGGTTTTTCCTTTGGAATTGACACTGATGAGAGGAAAAGGAAAGTCAAAATAATTACGTGTGTTGCATTGCATAAGCTTGTTTCAACAGACATTAGCACCGAACAAACTCACACTACCAATTACTGGGCAGCTGCTGCAGGCACGGCCTTGGTAGCTAAAACTAAGGTGACTTCTTCTAAAGTAGAATTAGAAAGTACGAGCACAATACAGCATGTGTTAATGCCTTTAATTCTTCAGATCCAATCAGCTCCACTGTACAGTTACCAATAGACACTGTACAGCATGGCGATATCAGCATCCAAATCAATTCTTTAAAAAAAAAAATCAATACTTTTAGTAGACATTAAAAACCTGGCTCAGAATATACCGTTAATTTACTTTTAAAAATAGAATGATGGAGCATTATTTCATTGACATTAGATACTGGTCCAAGTTTGACTTGTATTAGCACTCAATTTGCCTAACAAAAACAAGGCGAGTGACGCTGTACACCTACTAGGGATCTCCATACTGGGATGTATGGCTGCTGCATTTTTCACCGTAGGTGGCGAATGTCGGCCATCTACCAAATCTGACTCTGCATCTTGCACTTCACCATGAATCACTGCGATTCCTAGACGTAACCGCTCAGCGAAAGACTGTGCTCTGAAACAGAACAGAAAAGGCCTTCATGGAACAGAACCCCAACAGAAACTTTCTGTCTCTTGCTTGCAACATTACACTGTTGAGGAGTGTCCACTTTAAATGCAATATATCCAATTTAAAATTACAGTGGATTAGAAAACATTTAAAGACCAAAGAAAATATTGTCCTCTTTGCTAGGATCTCAGTGAAAACTCAACTGCTGTAACCTTTTACACATCCCTAAACCTGGCACACACCTTTTGGCAGATGCTGGTGACTTTGCAACAATCACTGCATTTCTGTAGTCAGGGATCTGCACCATAAAAGGAGAGAGAGAGAGAGAGAGAGAGTGTCAAGCATGTATTCCTTAACAAACCCTTACATACTGTAATGCATATCAGCATTATTTGGTACTCCACTCATATCACATTATAGTTATTGTTTAATATTTTAAAACCAACACAGATCTTTTAAACAGAAGTAAATGCTCTAAACCGGGTTTCATTTTCTTGGGAGTGCAATTTTAAAAAAAGGAAACACATCTGTTAATGTCCTGACTAAGCACACCAGTTCCTTGCATTTCTATTGTGCTATGCAAATCTGATAGTGGTGCTACAGCAGAAATAAAGCGTTAGCACTGGAATTTTTGCTTAACATGACAGATTTCAAAATTATTAGAATCCAACAACCCTGTAACTTGCTTTTTATACCAAAGAGGATTTCAAAAACCACACAATATAGAAAAACAACTGCCATTTTTGTAGTTAGATCACTTTCCCAAGCAGTTCTCTCTCATCCCCATTTCCACTACCTTGGTCGCAGAGTTGAAATGCCTGAAGAACAGTCTGGGTTTAATATACAGCTTAAAATAAACGGTGTTTGGATATGCGAATATACAATACACTCCCCGCACCCCCGATTCCATTTTCTAATTTTCTTCCGTCAGTACTTAGAAACCACTACTGGTGGGTCTTGGAACTGGGCTCTGCAAGTGAAAAGGTGCTGTGCAATAAATTATACTGAGGAATGCTACACAGCAATGCATTCGGTAATTAACTAATTGCTGTCCTCTATGTTGCCAAGCTACACTGAAACCGAATTTTAAAAACAGCACAGGCCCTATATTAAACTATGTTAATATCATACTAATGTTATTTGACATATTACAATGGCCCGGATTTTGCGGTGGGTATGACGGCATACTCAGAGTACACTGTCATACTGCATTTGAAATCCACCACCAGTTCAGGATTTAAGTGCATGCGCGAAATCCCGAACTTGTGGTCTGTCAACGTATGCGTTAACAGGCCATCCACTCCATCTCCGAAAACCTAATTGCTGGCGCAGAGTTGGGCTATTTGCCCACCAACTGCCCAGCAATTACGTACGGAAATTTTACGGCTGGTGGAAACAGGTGCGGGGCGGGGCCTGTTTCCACAATGCAAGGGGATACCCGAAATGAAAAAAATACTTTAAAAATTAAATCACTTAAAAGTTTTAATGAGAAGCAATCCTAGTGTATGTTAAAGCTGCAGGTTTTTTTAAAAATTCATACTTTCTGCACAATATTTGTTTAGAAGTGGGAATTATGAGTAATAAATTGGATTCCCACAATAAAAGCTAAATCTGATAGTATTTTAAAGGTTGCAGTAATTTAAATGAATGAAAAACAATCTGTTTTCTGATTGGAGAACCAGGCCCACGTGATCCCAGGTACACTTCTGCACAGGCTGCGTCCCTGGGATCCGTGGGCCATTACGATGCCCTCCTACTTGCAGCGTCAGAGCGCAAGCTTTCGCAGAGGGCTGCCATCAGGTAGGTGCATATTCTTTTCGCAGGTCAGTGCGTACTCCGGAGGTATGCCGTCGACAGCAATTTTTGCCCCAATATATGCAAAGTAGATCTCAGTATTCAAACCAGTATGTGCCACTGGTGAGTTTAAGCTCTTTCATCAATATACAGTACTGAACATTGGCCCTGAAATTACAGTGTCTTCGATGGTGTACGAATCCTTCTGAAAAGCTTTGCAACTTCCGGGTTTCCCCGCGCGAAAACTCGAAACTTGTGATCGGTCAAGGTACGCCTTGACAGATCATACGAACCGAAAGTAAAATCGGTTTAGCTGGCGCAGAGTTTGGGCTATTTGCCCAACAACTGCCCATGAAACTCTTATGGCTGGTAAAAGCAGGTGTAGGGCCTGCTTTCATCAGCGTAAGGGTTATTATAAATACTAAATTATACATTTAAAAATAAAAAATGCACAAACACTTAAAATTAGTTTATGCAAATATTGGCACAGATTAAAATGTTTAAAATTATTTTTCAAAAAATTTAATTTTTATTGTATTTGGTGTAATGAAGGGAGTTGTGAATAAAATACAAATTCAGAACATTTATATTTATTAGAATTGTCTAAATTGTTTAATTATTTGAGGATTCCGTTCCTAAATGACTGCAATGGAATCCTCCTTTCTCATTGGAGAACCGGGCCCACGTGATCCCAGGGACGCTTCCGAACCGTCTGCGTCCCTGGGATCATTGGGCCTTTACGCTGCCTTACGCATCGAGGCCCGAGAAGGGAACTCTCCGCAGCTTGGACGACAGCAGGTAGGTGCGGAAATGTTTCGCGGGTCAGAGGCGTACTCCGGAGGTACGCCTCCGACAGCAATTTAAGGGCCAATAAGAAGTAAATTTTAAAAATTGGGATGCCTCCACATCTTTATTTTAGTGACTCAAATAATGAGGCAAGTAACTGTAATTCAGTACTGCAATATATATATTGCACACACAGCTACCAGTGCTTATTTCTCATCTCTGAAAATAGTGCATTATCAGTCAGTAACTCCATTAACCTCACCTCTTCCTGAATGTATTGCAACAGGAATGGGGACGCTCGCAGATTATCAACTGGAATATTGAAAAATCCCTGGATTTCTTTCTGATGCAAATCCATTGTAATCAGGTGAGTCAAGCCTGGAGAGTGTGGAAATAAATACAAATCTGCAACAGCACCTCAAGTTCTTATGCACTTAGTGTCCTAGCAGCAGCAATCAAACCACACAAGGAAAAATAAGTTACTTAAGCAGGATAGTAACACAAAGACTTTTTCATTTGCCTTAAAAACTACATGCTTTAATTATTCTTGTTTTCTGAATGTGTTTCAGTTACCCCATACTTTAAAGTGAGTCGGCCTCCTTCACCAGGAAAAGAAAGTGACTGGGCACTTTCCAATAATTGCCTTTCCAATAATTTTATAGTTTCTGATGTGTAACTTCCCCCACCTCAGACCAGTCTGCGTGTTCAAAATACTCTTTAAAAGAGAGTTAGGAACAAGATACATCTGGGGGAAAAATCTCAAGGAAATCATACAACGCATACTTTTGTTCTATTTATTCTCTACAAACTAAAGACCACAATGGTGCCAAAAAACCTCAAGAGAATAGTGAAGGTTTGAAGACTGCTCTACGTGGCCAATTTGTATATGGAGTCCATAATGATTCAATGAGGTGACTGACGAGTGCTCATGTGGAATAAACTTCCATTTTACCCGTTTGTTGACCAACCAGTTTACAATACACTATCTCAATACATTGTCACTTGGTGATGGAGTTAACTACTAAGGTTTTATTGCCCAGTAAACTAAATTACACAAACACTTAACCTTACTGGCGTATCATCCCAGAACTCCAAAGAGTCCACACTGTCTCAGGAACTTTCACCAACACTTGAGATTTGTAAGAAATATTAGATCAGTCACTTAGTATTAAAGTCTAAAACATTCCCAAAGTACCTCAGCACAATGCCCAAAATTCTAACAATGACTAAATCCTTCAAAATTGCTAAGATGCAACAAACTACCAATTCCTCAATAGAGTTTTTTTTTAATTACATTAGGTCACCAAGTGAAGAATAAAACAGACAAACCTACTCACTTGTAAACTGGGGAGAAAAGACTGGGTCTGGTTTTCAAAAAAAGACAGCATCATTCAACATGTGCAAAACTAACTGCAGCCAGTTTCCTGGCTATTGTAACCTGACTACACACAGCACATTTCCATTAGTTCAGAGACTCCAAATACAAATAATTAGGAGCAATTAGGTGCAACTTACTTCTTAAAGCGTTTTTTTGGGCATCCATGGCAACTACATCACCAAAAATCTCACCTTAAATTTCCAGGTCTTTCGTGATGGATATAGTAGCATTAGCAACTAAATAAGACTGCTGACAGTACTCACTGAGTAGCGTCTCAGCACATCCAATGCTTGTCCAGGTGGGTAAACAAGGAGAGATTCAAAAGAGTGGGTTCATATTTTATAGAATCAAAATGTTACAGCACAGAAACCGCCATTCAGCCCATCGAGTCTGCACCAGTGTTTTTCTCCACCAGTCACCTGGTCTAATCACACTATCTTACTCACTTTTCATACCCTTTAACATTCTTTTTCAAGCAACAATCAAATTATTTTTTTTAAAGAATTTAAGGACCCTCTGCTTTAATGAAGGTTTGTGGCACCAAATTCTAATCACCCTTGGTGTAAACCTCCCCTGCAATGCATTAAAATTTGAATTAGGGCAAGGTTTAAAAACATCAAACCTCCACTTTTTACTTGTAAAATAACTAATCAGAAATCTTTTATGGATGAGGAAAGATGGCATCTATAAATATATACTTCAATGATTTGTGACCACCATTTCTCCCCAGTTAACAGCTCTCGCGGTTGGGTGGAAGTGCCATTAAAATTCCCCACGTAGGGAACTTCAGATTTGAATGAGAACACCTCTCCTATTCTCAAACACCCATCCCACAGGATGCAGGAAGGTGTGGCATGGATAGAGTTGTCCATTCACCCAAATGGCATGTGGCTCAAAGGGAAGCTTGACTGTAAAGTTTAGAACATGCAACCTATCTCAATGCCCTAGCATATACCTTATGCTGGCTCTCTAAAACATATCTAATAGCATCAGCCTTGGCTCAGTGGTAGCTCTCTCACCTGAGCCAGAAGATTGGGCATTGAAGCCCCACTCTAGGACTTAAGCACACAATCTAGGCTAACACATCAGTGCAGCACTGAGGGAGTACTACAGGAAACTTTTGTTTATCCGGCATCGACGGGACCGGCGTGGTGCCGGTTTATCGAAAGTACCGGATAACAGAGAGTTATATCTACCGAGGCTATTTTTAACAAAGAGACTCCAAGCAGCACAGGAGAATCTACTCCTGCTACTGCAATGTTTCGGACTTGCGACAGCGCCAGGAGGCCGAGTAGTGGCACTTTTGAAAAGTACCCCTACTGACTAAATCGGCGTTCTCGGACTCGGACTCGGGATCGGCAACATTGCCGGTTATTTGAGAGGATTTTTCGGAGCACTCGGCGTTCGCGGAGACTCGACTGCGACTCGGCAACATTGCCGGTTATTTGAGAGGAGTTTTCGGAGGATGATTTTTGCCGGGTAAGCGAGAATTCCGGATATTTGGGTGCCGGATAAACGAAAGTTTCCTGTACATTGTCGGAGGTGCTGTCTTTCAAATCAGAATTCAAATTGAGGCCATCAGCCCCCTCAGCTGGATGCAAGTCGTCCCTTGGCATTATTCGAAGAACAGGGACGTTCTCCTGGTGTTCTGGCCAATATTTATCTCTTGACCACCAAAAATAGATTAACTGGTCATTCATCTCAGTGCTGTTTGTGGGGCCTTGCTGTGCACAGATTTGCTGTTACGTTTGCCTAACTGTGATTACACTTCAGAAGTAATTAATCGCCTGTAAAGTTACTGTGGGATGTCTCGAGGGTGTGAAAAGTGCTACATAAATTAAAGTTCTTTCCTTTCTAAATAAAAATATCTTCTCTACAAACACTTCATACACAGTTCCCATAAACTGAGTTGCAGAACGAAAGGCCCAAGCACAACTCACCAGCTTTACACATCATGGATGCCAGAAGCTTGGACACAATGGAACCTCGTTTCCTCATCTTACATTGCTTGCTGTATGGAAAGTAAGGGACTACACCAATTATATTCTTGGCACATGAGGTCTTAGAGGCATAGATCATGATAAGGAGTTCCATAATGGTGGTATTGACATCCCTGTTGTACAAGAAAAAGCAAGATTTAATTTTAATTTTTTTTAATATCTGCTCAACATCTGTTCACTAATATCAGGCAATGAATTTTTAATTATGTTTTTAACTCCCTTATTTCCCCCATTTTTTCTTAAAAATAAGCCGTCCTCAATCAAGAGCAATAGAAGGTCTACCTGCAGGATATCACTGCCACGCCTTGTGTAACTTGAAGAATGCAAGAGAAGATCCCCTGCTATCAGTACCAAGTAAAAACAAATTAAATCTTATTCCTCCCCAAGGGATCCCAAACATGCAAGTGACTTAAGACTAGGATTCAAACTCTGATCTGGTTGAGTCCCAAAGATTCAGTACTGTAGCTACCAGGCCATTCATGATAACATTACATTCTCCAAGTGGCCATTGTAAAACTGAAATTTAAAAAAAGTAGACATCCCTAATTTAACCCTGCTCAGGTTAGTCTCATTTAAAAAAGACTTGTCATCCAGCATTATGCAGCACCAGTGCACAGACATTGTTGCTTTGTTCAGTCAGTTGGCTTGAACCAGATCATTGAAAGAGACACACTTGTAGGTGTTTTTTTAATAAAAAGGCTAGGGAAACAAAGTAATACTTCTGAGAAACGATCATGGGTTTCAACTCATACCAGAACTGTGGTTGAGACTGGTTTCCTGAACAGAGTCAGAACAGATGTACTAGCATGACCAATACTCATTGAAAAAAATCCATCAATACAGACAAAATGATCACAAGCTAGAGTAAATGCTTTATATACTGATTTTTCCTAGTGTTTCTATTCTAAATTTGGTATTTTGATGCAGCTGAAAAAAAAGAGTTCCAACTTTTAAATGCATGTGCACCACCTGCAAAATAAATGAAGGTCACTTTAGTGGTCATTCTTCTATAATCAAAGAAACAGGAGTGACATTCCTTCTTCGATCACAGTTGTACACTGCAGTTACAAACCAGCTTCAACTTGAAATCAAAGATAGCAAAGATTGGAGTTAAAGCTTTACTTTCAAAATACACCTCTCAAAACCCAAATGCAAAATTGTAGAAGTTTATTTTTCCTGTTTGACCAGTAAAATGCACAGCTGAGATTAAGTTATGTTTTACCACAGTACTTACTTTGAAACAGTCTGAATAATAAACACATCTTTTCCTCTGACAGATTCTTGAATCTGTACTCTTGTTTCTATCAAAAAGAAAAGAAAATCACCATCAAAAAATTAAGTAACTTCAAATGGAGTTCAAACTAATTTCACATTGCTAATCCCAATTCTTCTTCAGCTCGATCTAAACAGCTACCTCAGTACAAAAAATATGAAATAAGATATGCAAAAGTAACTGCTGATACACAGTACTGAAAAAGATGCACTGAAAACGCTTTCTCCACAATTTAGGTGTAAAATCTTATTGTAGGTGAAAAGGTTTCCAGCAGCAAAAAAGTATTGCCCATTAGAAACAAATGTAGAAAGACAGGGAAACTCTGCTTTGGGTAAAATATTCCGTTATTAGGTACAGTATTCTGCATTTCTATCAAACAAAGACAAAAGGAGTTGGGACCACACCACTGCCGATGTTTACAGGATCGGTTAGTGCACCAATAAGGGAAGGAGACAAGTCATTTACCAGTGTCACAAAGTGGTGCAACCTTTTTTTCCTACTTCCATTGGAATTTTTGCTCCTGCAATATTTACATGAGAAAATCAGGTTTAGAACAGGCAAGCTAAACAATGATTCAAATACAGCACAGGAAACTATTTTTAACTGCCTTGCCGTAGAATATTTGAATACTTTGAGATTGAAGCTGTTGCCATAGGCAAATTGTATAAATTCCTTAGGCTGATGCTTGTATTTCAAGTTTCCAAGGTAGAAAGGTCACTTACGTACAAGCCATTCTTACAAAAAGATCTTAACAAGCAAAAAGATAAATGGCCATTTCATTAAGAGATTTTGTGAGGAAGTAGAGATGAAGGAGAGAGGGTTGGTTGCATAATCAAACTGTTCTTTCACTTCTGTGATCTGGATTTGAATGTAGACCCAAAAGACAAGTATTTCATCTCTGCTTCTCCCATTTCAGTTATGTGAAGTGAGCTTAGAAAGTTGCATCCCATCAGGCCCTATTGGTCAATCGTCCATAGTACAACACTGCTCATAATTTGGCACTACAGCTTACTCATCACAACTGGAATGGGGAAGGGAAAACATTATACTGCTACAGGACAAGCACTGTTCTGAGGCTGAATTGTTAAGGCACCATAGAATGCACTTTATTCTGCAACTGACCAAGGTTTGCTTGATCTAGAAGTATCGTTTCTCCAGCACTACACATTGTCAATATAACATTCCATGTCGCCAGGAGGCGTGTTGCTTTGTTCACCCATTACATGGTGTGTTTCGCAGCCAACTCCACCCACATAACCAGAGTTCATTAGCACAACACACTCATGCTGGCAATAGTCAACTGATCAAAGTGAATTTCTTAATGCATGAAGATATATTGCTGACTGCCGATTCAGTCGCCACTGTTTATCCCAATTCAGAACAATGCAAAGCCTAAAAGAGCCAAATCAAGTGAAACTCTCAACTAATTCTTTCCAACAAAAATATAATGGAGCAGAACCAAGTGATCTTTTCTTTTAAGGCAGCTGTACAAGAGTGACTTTCCCACAGAAATATTTACTTTTAAAATGTTCAGAAGCAGTAGTATTGATTAGGAGCATGGATTAGCGAATAACTGACAAGCAAGGTTACTTGTTCAGTTTTCACAGAAAATATCAGAACACCACTGCTTAGCACAGTAAGAATCCCAAAATGCCATTTAATAACAGAATTTGACCTATTCAATCACTAAATCAGTAGCCTTGCTGTTGAGAAACCTTAAACCTTTGCAACCGAGAACTTTAGTGCACTTGAAAAGAACAGCTCACCCTAAATTAATCAAGACTACAATTCCTCCTGGTCTCAAATTTCCTCCTCACATTGAGCGATACTAGTATTTGCCTTGTTGCAGTACCATGAAACTCATCTCAGAAAGCAATCATAAAAAAATTTGAACAATTAAAATTTAAACTGGCAACAGGTTTTTCAAACCTCACATTCAGTCCCGGGGCTGATAGTCCACTGAACTATTTCTACTATTGAAACCGGAGAAAGCTACACACTAGATAGCACCAACCGCTGTACATGGCCTTCTTTGACCTCACAAAGGCCTTCGACACTGTCAACCGTGAGGGATTATGGAATGTCCTCCTCAAATTCGGCTGCCCTCAAAAGTTTGTCACCATCCTCCGCCTGCTTCACGACGACATGCAAGCCGTGATCCTGACCAACGGATCCACCACAGACACAATTCACGTATGGACCGGGGTCAAGCAAGGCTGTGTCATCGCACCAACGCTCTTCTCGATCTTCCTGGCTGCAATGCTCCATCTCATCCTCAGTAACCTCCCCGCTGGAGTGGAGCTAATCTGCAGAACAAACGGGAAACTGTCCCGCCTCCGGTCCAGATCCAAGGTCGTCCCATCCTCGGTCATCGAATTACAGTATGCAGACGACGCTTGCGTCTGCGCACACTCGGAGGTCGAACTCCAAACCATCGTCAACACCTTCATCGAAGCGTACGAGAGCATGGGCCTTACACTAAACATCCGTAAGACAAAGGTCCTCTACCAACCTGCCCCCGCCACACAGTACTGCTCCCCGATTATCAAAATCCATGACGAGGCCTTGGACAACGTGGACCACTTGCCATACCTCGGGAGCCTACTGTCAACAAGGGCAGACGTCGATGACGAAGTCCAACACCGCCTTCAGTGTGCCAGTGCAGCCTTTGGTTGCCTGAGGAAGAGTGTGTTTGAAGACCAGGACCTCAAACCCAGCACCAAGCTCATGGTCTACAGAGCAATAGTGATACCTGCCCTCCTGTATGCTTCAGAGACATGGACCATGTACAGCAGGCACCTCAAATCACTGGAGAGGTACCACCAAAGCTGTCGCGGCAAGATCCTGCAAATCCATTGGCAGGATAGGCGTACCAACGTCAGTGTTCTCGCTCAGGCCAACATCCCCAGCATCGAAGCTTTGACCACGCTCGATCAGCTCTGATGGATGGGCCACATCGTCCGCATGCCCGATACGAGACTTTTAAAAAAAAAATTCGTTTATGGGATCTGGGCGTCGCTGGCAACGCCAGCATTTATTGCCCATCCCTAGTTGCCCTCGAGAAGATGGTGGTGAGCCGCCTTCTTGATCCGCTGCAGTCCGTGTGGTGATGGTACGCCCACAGTGCTGTTAGGTAGGGAGTTCCAGGATTTTGACCCAGCGACGATGAAGGCGACATACACTTCTAAGTCAGGATGGTGTGTGACTTGGAGGGGAACTTGGAGGTGGTGGTGTTCCCATGCGCCTGCTGCCCTTGTCCTTCTAGGCCTCCCACATTCTACCCTACATAAACTTGGAGGTCATCCAAAACTTGGCTGCCTGTATCCTAACTTGCACCAAGTCCCGTTCACCCATCACCACTGTGCTTGTTGACCTATATTGGCTCCCGGTTAAGCAGCACCTCGATTTCAAAATTCTCATCCTTGTTTTCAAACCCTCCATAGCCTCGCCTTCCCTATCTCTGTAATCTCCTTCAGCCCCACAAACTCCCCCCCTCCCCGAGATAGCTGCGCTCCTCTAATTCTGGCCTCTTGAGCATCCCTGATTATAAATCGCTCAACCATTGGTGGCCGTGCCTTCAGCTGCCTAGGCCCTAAGCTCTGGAACTCCCTCCCTAAAACTCTCTTCCCTCCTTTAAGACGCTCCTTAAAATCTACCTCTTTGACCAAGCTTTTGGTCACCTGCCCTAATTTCTTATATGGCTCGGTGTCAATTTTTTTTTGTCTTACAACACTCCTGTGAAGCACCTTGGGACAGTTTTACTACGTTAAAGGTGCTATATAAATACAAGTTGTTGTTGTAAACAAATATTCTAGTTTGCATCTGCTACAGGAAGAGGCATATACACCAGTGCCTATACACACACCTTGGGTGTTCCTGAACAAAACTGTAAAGGATTGTATTACTTCTCACAAGTTAGCAACCCTAATTTTCTATAACGTAACTCCTAATGCTGCATTTCTATCAACAATCTGCCAGATAAAAGTATCCAATTAAAATCGGGAGAGGAACTCACCCAATGGATCATTGGGAACATGCACTACGTGATATAGTGCTACGGTATGCAGACTACAAAACACAAAGGTTCAATTCCTGATCTATGCTGTGTTATTTAAGGTATAATAATTGTACTCTCAGTCCTTGGGAGGGCAAAAAACAAATTAACCTGGATTTCTGCACCTAATCAATGACCCTCAGTGACTTCTACTGCAAAGAGCATGTGCGAGGTCACTGGGCCTGGCCAATGGGCTGTCAACACATAGTTTAAAGTTATACAAAGCAAGGTGAGCAAGGTTCCAGAGGGCTGTCCGTGCCCTGACAAAAGTCACCATCTTCAAGGAAAGAGGTGAAAGATTATTTTAAATTCAGGAGGTCGGGAAAAATTAATTGTCTGATAGAAGCATAGAAGATAGGAGCAGGAGTAGGCTAGTCAGCCCCTCGAGCCTGCTCCACCATTTAATGAGATCATGGCTGATCATCCAAATTCAGTACCCTGTCCCTGCTTTCTCCCCATATCCCTTGATCCCTTTAGCCTTAAGAAATATATCTATCTCCTTCTTGCATATATTTAATGAATTGGCTTCAACTGCCTTCTGTGGTAGAGAATTCCACAGGTTCACCACTCTCTGGGTGAAGAAATTCCTCCTCATCGCAGTCCTAAATGGCTTACCCCTTATCCTTAGACTGTGACCTCTGGTTCTGGACTCCCTGCCATCGGGAACATCCTTCCTGCATCTAGTCTGTCTAGTCCTGTTAGAATTTTATAAGTTTCAGTGAGATCCCCTCTCATTCTTCGAAACTCTAGCGAATATAAGCCTAATCGACCCAATCTCTCTTCTTAAGTCATTCCTGCCATCCCAGGTATCAGTCTGGTAAATCTTCGCTGCACTCCTTCCATGGCAAGAACATCCTTCCTCAGATAAGGCGACCAAAACTGCACACAATACTCAAGGTGTGGTCTCACCAAGGCCTTGTACAACTGCAGCAAGACATCCTTGCTCCTGTACTCGAATCCTCTCGCTATGAAGGCCAACATACCATTTGCCTTCTTAACCGCCTGCTGCACCTGCATGCTTACTTTCAGCGACTGGTGCACAAGGACTCCCAGATCTCGTTGCACTTCCCCTTTTCCCAATCTATTGCCGTTCAGATAATAATCTGTCTTCCTGTTTTTGCCACCAAAGTGGATAACCTCGCATTTATCCACATTATACTGCATCTGCCATGCATCTGCCCAATCACCCAACCTATCCAAATCATACTGGAGTTTCTCTGCATCCTCCTCACAGCACACACGCCCACCCAGCTTTGTGTCGTCTGCAAACTTGGAGATATTACATCTAGTTCCCTCGTCTAGATCATGAATATATATTGTGAATAGCTGGGGTCCTAGCACCGATCCCTGCGGTACCCCACTAGTCACTGCCTGCCACTCGGAAAAAGACCCGTTTATTCCAACTCTTTGCTTCCTGTCTACCAACCAGTTCTCTATCCAAATCAGTACCTTAGCCCCAATCCCATGTGCTTTAACTTTGCACACTAATCTCTTATGCGGGATCTCATCGAAAGCCTTCTGAAAGTCCAAAGACACCACATCCTCTGTTTCTCCTTTATCTATTCTACCAGTTACATCCTCAAAAAATTCCAGTAGATTAGTCAGGCATGATTTCCCTTTTGTAAATCCATGTTGACTTTGTCCAATCCCGTCACTGTTTTCCAAGTGCTCTGCTATTACATCTTTTAGAATGGACTCTAGCATTTTACCCATGTCAGTCTATAATTCCCCGTTTTTTCTCTACCAACTTTTTTTAAATAGTGGGGTTACATTAGCTACCGTCCAATCCATGGGAACTGTTCCAGAGTCTATAGAATTTTGAAAGATGACCAGCAATGCATCTACTATTTCTAGGGCCACTTCCTTAAGTACCCTAGGATGTAGATTATCAGGCCCTGGGGATTTATCAGCCTTCAATCCCGTCAATTTCCCTAACACCATTTCCCTACAAATAAATAGTGATTTCATTCAATTCCTCCCTCTCATTAGACCCTATGTTCCCCAACATCTCTGGGAGTTTATTTGTGTCCTCCTTTGTGAAGACAGAACCAAAATATGTATTTCATTCGTCAGCCATTTCTTTGTTCCCCATTATAAATTCCCCTGATTCTGACTGCAAGGGACCTACGCTTGACTTCACCAATCTTTTTCTCTTCACATATCTATAGAAGCTTTTACAGTCAGTTTTTATGTTCCCTGCAAGCTTACTCTCATATTCTATTTTCCCCCTCTTAATTAATCCCTTTGTCCTCCTTTGCTGAATCCTAAACTTCTCCCAATCCTCAGGTTTGCTGCTTTTTCTGGCCAATTTATATGTCCTCTCCTTGGATCTTATGCTATCCCTAATTTCCCTCGTTAGCCACGGTTGAGTCACCTTTTTTGTTTTATTTTTATGCCAAACAGGGATGAACAAATTCTGTAGTTCATCCATGCGATCTTTAAATGTTTGCCATTGCCTATCCACCGTCAACCCTTTAAGTAACACTCCCCAATCCACCCTAGCCAACTCGCGCCTCATACCATCTGACACTGGCTGAATTGATAAGTGAGTCTTGTTAGATTAGGATATAGAAAGCTCAAGGTTAAAAAAACCAAGACACTATTCTGCCTCAGAATTGGACCCCTCTAAAAACCTACATCAAAGCTGGGTTGACTTGAAACCAGAACCAACTCCCTAGAATTCATTTGGTAAATGCAGTGTACAACAGCATGGGTTCAATCGTTGGTTTGTACTGAGTTAGTTGATCTCAGCCATGGCAGTGATTGGATACAACTGGCTTTAGCTGGTGGAGGTGGAGGGAAAAGACAACCAGAGTTTCTGCTCCAGAATGTTATGTAATATGTGCATGTACGATGAGTATAAATAGTATCAATCGGGGCTGTGACAACATAAGAACATAAGAAATAGGAGCAGGAGTAGGCCATTCGGCCCCTCAAGCCTGCCCAGCCATTCAATAAGATCATGGCTGATCTGATCTTGGCCTCAACTTCACTTTCCCGCCCGCTCCCCATAACCCTCGACTCCCCTGTAGCTCAAATATCTGTCTATCTCTGCCTTGAATATATTCAATGACTCCGCCTCCACAGCTCTCTGGGGTAGAGAATTCCAAAGATTCACGACCCTCAGAGAAGAAATTCCTCATCTCCGTTTTAAATGGGCGACCCCTTATTCTGAAACTATGCCCCCTAGTTCTAGATTCCCCCACGAGGGGAAACATCTTCCTGCATCTACCCTGTCAAGCCCCCTCAGAATCTTATATGTTTCAATAAGATCACCTCTCATTCTCCTAAACTCCAATGAATATAGTCCAACCTGCTCAACCTTTCTTCATAAGAAAACCCCTTCAGCTCAGGAATTAACCTAGTGAACCTTCTCTGAACTGCCTCCAATGCAAGTATATCCCTCCTTAAATAAAGGAGACCAAAACTGCACGCAGTACTCCAGGTGTGGTCTCACCAGCGCCCTGTACAGTTGTAGCAAGACTTCCCTACTTTTATACTCCATCCCCCTTGCAATAAAGGCCAACATTCCATTTGCCTTCCTAATTACTTGCTGTACCTGCATGCTAACTTTTTGTGTTTCATGTATGAGGATCCCCAGATCCCTCTGTACCGCAGCATTTTGTAGTCTTTCAACCCTCAGTTGAACATTCTCACTGTCTTGGCACCAAAGAGCCCGGGAACTGAACCCCAATCAGTTCCTCAGGAACAAAATGAAGACAAATAGGAAGGGGAATCAATTCAGAGCACAGAACAATCCACATGTATACTGGTAGTCAGAGGCTGAGTTTCAAGCTCTAGGTTCAATCAGACCTCCTACTGCAAATATAAACCAGATTTAACTGATCTAATCAAAATCCATGCAAGAGGAAAAGGGCTCTAGCACTTTTAACTATAAAGACACCATCGTTATTGAGAAGTATATGACAATAACTATTTGCCAAACACCAGTCATCACACAATTCACATCACTGCTCACAAAAGCAGTTGTTCGCTCCTTGTGAATGACAATAATATTTCCTTAAGAAAAGTTGCTGTACCCAACTCTCCAGGACAATATAACTACTATACTGCCAACAAATTACACATCCCAAGTAAAAACGACTTGCATTTATATAGCACCTTTCACAACTGGACACTTTAGTCAATGAAGTACTTTTGAAGTGGAGTCACTGTTGTAATGTGGGAAACGCACAATTTGTGCACAGCAAGCTCCCACAAACAGCAATGTGAAAATGACCAGACAATCTGTTTTTGTTATGTTGGTCGAGAGAAATATTGGCCAGTGCACCAGGGATAACTCCCCTACTCTTCTTCGAAATAGTGCCATGGGATCTTTTACGTCCACCTGAGAGCACAGATGGGGCCTCGGTTTAACGTCTCATCCGAAAGACGGCACCTCCGACAGTGCAGCACTCCCTCAGCACTGCACTGGAGTGTCAGCCTGGCTTTATGTGCGCAAGTCCCTGGAGTGGGACTTGAACCCACAACCTTCTGACTCAGAGGCGAGTGTGCTACCAACTGAGCCACAGCTAAACATCTGACACAGGAAAACATCTGCCTGAAATATTGTTTACACAGAATCCCCACAGTACAGATAGAGGCCATCTCGGCCCATCGAGCCTGCACCGACACATATCCCACCCTACCCCCGTAACCCCTCGTATTTAATTCCCCCTAACATATCCCATCCTATCCCCGTAACCCCACATAATTAACCCCCCCCTAACACTAAGGGTCAATTTATCATAGCCAAATCAACCTAACCCGCACATTTTTGGACTTACAGGAAGTTACAATTCAAAACAAACAGCGTAATATCATTCCACAATCTACATTAGTTTAGTTCCCATCTAAATTTTTCAAAGATCCATAACAGAATACGTGAGGAGGAGCCATAGGAAACTATCTGTATCCTATTTACTCCACTGACTATAGTTTACTCGTGAATCATCAGGTTAGCCCACCCCACATGCAAATCATATCCCATAGCTCAACTTTAAAACAGCTAAGCTACTGCACTGATCAGCTAAGGCATGGTAGAAAAACCTTTTGTTTGAATAATTACTTGATAATTGAAAATCATGGAAGTTAAACCTCTCTACCAAACATAACCCAAAAGGCTCTAGCAGTGTAATCAATACTGTACTTTCAATTTCACACTCCAAAACAAAGAGCCAAAATGACTTCAGCTAAGTGGTCTGGGACATCTACCTCAATATACTTGTGCATTACTAACACTTTAGAGTGCTCCTCTTTAGGTTAGCTTAGTACCATAGACAATTAATTTTATTTTGCAAAGTAACAAAATAAGTTTTTATAGGTACTGATTGTTTCAAAGAAAAATTTCACAACCTCAGTAAATTGTGCAAAAGCACTTCAAAACAAAATTCATATTACACATTAAATCCATTAAAGAAAAGAAAAGCACTATTTGTTCAAATCTAAAATTTCATTTACAGAAAACAAATTATATTCAGTCAATTCTTTACTGAAAATAGCAAAAACAATTTAAAAACAACCCTGAAACTTCTCTTTCTTCATACACTTTCATTCTGATACAACTCATCACTGTTGAATTTACTGGGACTAACAATGGGGGCACATGTTGGCCAGGTTCTCAACAGTCCAGAATATTTGACTGGGTTTAGACGAGTCACCCACTGAGCAACAGAGGGTTCACAGTGCAAGTTCAGACATCGTTCAGAACAGCAGTTTTTGAGGCATCCACAACCACATCAGTCATTCTATAATTATACTGACAAATTAGGTCAAATTGTTTACACAAGAATCAGTTATAAAGTAAGTGAATTAAACCAGTAACATTTTATCCATCAGAATAGTCATTAATGTGGGGAAGTGGAAAGAGTCTGGTAAATATACAGTATGTTATAGAATGAGTACCCAAATCAATAAATGCTGCCAATTCAGCTTTAAAAATGACTTACAAACCCTGCAGTTGACAGGGAGATATGGTACTCTTATGCACTTAAATTGTGCATTCCCAAGTGGTAGAATGTAGGCTTGTCGTTTCAAATCCCCACTTTGTCAGAGAAAGCACCAAGTGGAAGTCAAGCACTTCCACAAAAGGAGAGAAGAAGAAAAAAAACCCTGGAGGGCAAGTCACACCCAGCTTGCTCTTGTATTCCTTCTAGCAAGTAGTTGCACAGCGGGCACTGCAAGTATCCTTAGGCCGATTACTCCTCCATCCTGGCATCCAGATAGTGGCACATGATACAGCAAGATGAAGTTTTCACATATAATTTCCCACCACAATTTTAGAACAAAAAATTATTTTGAGTAAATACGCTGAACAGAAGAAATGCAATAAAATAATTCAAACATTTTTTGATGTACAGTGATTTCCAAATAAAGGTTTTAAGAAAAAAACATTAATGTCCTTCCTTTAAATGTTAGTAACTTTAACAGATTTGTGAAGAGATTACCGAAATTAAGCAAGACTCCTATGCACTGGAACGGCAATAAAATTAGATGTTATGAGAATCAGCCATTTCAATTTACAGTTTGAGTTAAGTTAATGCAAGTGGATCATGCAATCATTAATTAACAACAAATGTCAGCGAAGATTCTGTACAGACACAAGCTGTTCAAGGGATTTTCATTCAGTCCCCCACCACGCTGATCACAGGCAGCCGCCTATATCGGGCAAACAGCACTAACCGTTTACTATTTCCACTGAAGTCAATTACAAAAGGCGCCGCCTTATAACACATTATAACAGCGCCGGCTATTTCGGGCAGCAGCGGATCACACTTGCCATATTACATACATACGCATCCCACATAACTCAATCATTGTTATGCATCCCACATAACTCAATCATTGTTACATTTAGAGATTCTACTGCAGTTGAATAATGTTGTCAAGAAAGTTATTTCTAATTGTGAGCAGCAGATGCTCCCAGAAGCATTGGGTTTCTCTACTGGCTACAGCTGTCCAATTAGATTTAGCACCATAAATCCTTTGCTCCTTATTTCCAAGCGGACAATTTCACTTAAAGTGACAGCCGTTTCCAAATCTAGATTAGTCCAAATGTCTTTTTTTTTTTTATTTGTTTATGGGATGTGGGTGTCGCTGGCAAGGCCAGCATTTATTGTCCATCCCTAATTGCCCTTTAGAAGGTGGTGGTGAGCCGCCGCCTTGAACCGCTGCAGTCTGTGTGGTGATGGTACTCCCACAGTGCTGTTAGGTAGGGAGTTCCAGGATTTTGACCCAGCGACGATGAAGGCGATATACTTCTAAGTCAGGATGGTGTGTGATTTGGAGGGGAACTTGGAGGTGGTGGTGTTCCCATGCGCCTGCTGCCCTTGTCCTTCTAGGTGGAAGAGATCGCGGGTTTGGGAGGTGCTGCCGAAGAAGCCTTGGCGAGTTGCTGCAGTGCATCCTTTACATGGTATACACTGCAGCCACGGTACGCCGGCGGTGGAGGGTGTCAATGTTTAAGGTGGTGAATAGGGTGCCAATCAAGCGCTGCTTTGTCCTGGATGGTGTCGAGCTTCTTGAGTGTTGTTGGAGCTGCACTCATCCAGGCAAGTGGAGAGTATTCCATCACACTCCTTACTTGTGCCTTGTAGATGGTGGAAAGGCTTTGGGGAGTCGAGAGGCGAGACACTCGCCGCAGAATACCTAGCCTCTGACCTGCTCTTGTTGCCACAGTATTTATGTGGCTGGTCCAGTTAAGTTTCTGGTCAATTGTGACCCCCAGGATGTTGATGGTGGGGGATTCGGTGATGGTAATGCCGTTGAATGTCAAGGGGCGGTGGTTAGACGCTCGCTTGTTGAAGATAGTCATTGCCTGCCACTTGTGTGGCGTGAATGTTACCTGCCACTTATCAGCCCAAGCCCTACCCTTATTCATTTCTTGAAAATTGAGCCAGCAGAATGATCCAAGAATACAAAGTCTGTTATAAAAGTTTTGGTCTCTCACTCAAACACTCACACACAAGAATGCTAGGTGCAGTTTTCCTGTCCTATTCTTATAGCGGGCAAATCACATTTAACACCAATACGCCCGCTATAAGTGGTGGGGAGTGTATATGAATGTCAGGGTTATGAAATAACAATTTAAGAGGCTGTCTAGTCAACCCTGAGAAAAGAAAATCCTTACCATCTATCTTTTTTTACCTGGGAAGGGACTATGATCCAGCCACAGAAATTTCCATTAGGGGTTTTGATGCCAAGCCATGGTTAGCCTGCCAGTAGCGGTGATTGAACGGCACATTGAAGAGACTCCCAACACAACCTAGCAAAGCTCAATTTTGAGAATGCAAATGCTCATTCACCCACTTACAGACAATCGAAACAAGACCTTAGTGTGGAATCACTTGACTCAACAGTAATATATTGCGTTCACACACTGTAGCTTCGTTTCAGCAACGGGATTTAAATCCAGCCCGGTTGATGGGATAACGCCCATCTTTGCTTCTTTTTCTAATTACAGGAAACTTTCGTTTATCCGGCATCGACGGGACCGGCGTGGTGCCGGTTTATCGAAAGTACCGGATAACGGAGAGTTATATCTACCGAGGCTATTTTTAACAAAGAGACTCCAGGCAGCGCGGGACTGCAGTGTTTCGGACTTCCGACAGCGCCAGGAGGCCGAGTAGTGGCACTTTTGAAAAGTACCCCTACTGACTAAATCGGCGTTCGCGGACTCGGACTCGGGATCAGCAACATTGCCGGTTATTTGAGAGGAGTTTTCGGAGCACTCGGCGTTCGCGGAGACTCGACTGCGACTCGGCAACATTGCCGGTTATTTGAGAGGAGTTTTCGGAGGATGATTTTTGCCGGTTAAGCGAGAATTCCGGATATTTGGGTGCCGGATAAACGAAAGTTTCCTGTACAAGTCCAATGTAAAATTATTTTCAGAAATCTCAACCCAGTTCCTAACAAGTGAGTCCTGACCAAAAACTGACATTCTGCACAAATTAGCATGAAATTGGCAGTCTCACTCTTGTGGCCTGAAGCTGTATGTGAACTGGGCAGAGGAACTCTTTTGAGGTTATATTTAAGGCAAATTATTGGGATGCAGTAGGAAGAGTTTGTTTCTGTAAAGCCCACATTATAAATTGCCCATTATAAATTGCTGGATGTTGGCAAAAAGTTAGAAATGGTCCAGTCCCTCAGTACAAACATGCTTCACTTTAATACAAGCACATATTTATCAAATAAAAATTTATATAGCAATTTAGTGCTGTGGCCTGATGCCAACTAGAATCTGGATTAAGGGTGCCCAAAGATTTCAATCAGGACTCTTACATCAATCAGTCAGAACATCAGGCAAATTGTGCAGCTCCTGATTATAGCATTGGCAGAAACTTTCAGCAGGAAAATGGAGTGTTTTGCAGGTCATGAGGAACTTGGCGAGGAAAATAAATTTAAAAAAAGGAAAATATATAAAACAAAGGAGGAAAGGATATGGAAGGAAGAACTCGCATATTGTGCCTCAAATCATCCTCAGGCTGTCTAAAAGTGCTTCACATATTAATTACTTCTACAGTAGTCAATGTTGCTACATAGGCAAATGCAAAGCTAACGTGGGCTATTAGATCCCACAAACAGTAAATGAAAGTGAATACTAATTTTTTTTGTGACTAATTATCGATTAAAAAAAAGCATTTTTTATTACAAATTGTTGCTATTGCTCCACCATGGGTCTCTGGTTTAAATTTACCTTTGAGCTATTGCATGGGAATGGTAGCGTAGTGGTAATGTCACTGGGCTAGTAATCCAGAGGCCTGGACTAATGATCCAGAGACGTGAGTTCAAATCCCACCACGGCAGCTGGGGAATTTAAATTCAGTTAATTAAATAAATCTGGAATTAAAAAGCTAGTATCAGTAATGGTAACCATGAAACTACCGGATTGTTGTAAAAACCCATCTGGTTCACTAATGTCCTTTAGGGAAGGAAATCTGCCGTCCTTATCTGGTCCAGACCCACAGCAATGTGGCTGACTCTTAACTGCCCTCTGAAATGGCCTAGCAAGTCACTCAGTTGTAACGAACACCACGTGGACTGCAGCGGTTCAAGGCGGCGGCTCACCACCACCTTCTCAAGGGCAACTAGGGATAGGCAATAAATGCTGGCCTTGCCAGCGACGCCCAGATCCCATGAGCGAATAATTCAAAAAAAGTGGCATCCTGCTGCTCCAGAGATCCAGCTGCATTTATATTAACCGACTCTGCAAAATGTGTGCTTGCGATGAGTAACCTCAACCCTAATTTTGGTTGAAGATTTTTTTTTTTAAGTTTCCCTTCCCTAATGCCTGTATAGTTTTATCCAGTTTCCCAGGCAGTACACTGCAGTGTGACAGATAAGCTAGGCTCATCACTGTATATTCTGCTTATATCCAAGTAACAGATCAGCAAGACCATTGTAACGAAAATGCATTACTGTTTCTTGCCAATTTTCTCTCCCATTCCTTCTGAAGTACTGGTATTTGCAGTTCCACAGGCATTGGAAGCCTTCTAATATTTCACCTGTGGCCAGTTTCGCAATCAAAAATGTCTTAACTGGAATGCATGGTTATAAAACATCTGCTCCTTTCGATCAGATGCTTCAAGCACTGCCAATGTATTGCAATATGTCTGGTTTGAAAAGTTCTTTCATTATTTCACCAGTGTTGACCTTACAGAATTCAATTAATCCATCAAAGTATGCATCTGTCTCAATGACTAAGCAATTTCATCTCTTGCATAACCCCCTTGTCAGATTTTATTTTCAGAAATAAACTTTACATGTGCAAGAGCCATTCCATGTGAAGCAATGCTCACACTACATCTAAGCCCTCAACAGAGGCTTTTTGCAACTAAAATATTTTACATTATTCACTTACCTCTGTTAGCTTCTTGGTAGACTTGAACTTTACCCGGTTCTACGCCAAGTCGCCTAAAATTGAAGATGAGGAATAGCCCTCAAAAAAATCGTTCCTCAAAAACCATATTGCTGACTTTTATACAAAATTAGGGCATAGACACAAGAAACGTCTGCAATAGGATAACTGAAGATATTGAGACAAAAAAAATAAAACAAAAGTTTGGGGTTGGGGCAGGAATACTAAAATCTTCCAAACAAATCTGCATCAAAACATTGAACTGATTGCTGTAAAATCAATAGCTGTTATAGAATTACAAGCCGTTATAGAAGCAATCACATTTTTCACTATAACATTGGCCAAATTAAAGAACATATTTCATCAGTAGCTCAGTGGGTAAGTTGCCCAGCATAATGAACCACTTGAGCCCAGGTTTGATTGTTGGTCTGTAGTAGAATGCCTGATCTTAGTGGTGGTAGCATGAGTGGGCACTACAAATAGGCTTGGTGTTCCAAGACTTGGGGAAAAGGAGGCAAAGGATGGAAAAAAAACATTGACGGGTTGCCACTCCTGATCATTAGCCATTGACTTCCTTTGCTGGAAACTGTGCGTTGTGCACAGTGGGTAAAGGGCATGTCTGACTTAGATATAATGGCACACTATGGTTGAATAGTCTGCTGACACTCACCATCTATGCTCACATTTGAAAAACAGCCACTTGGCTGAGGTAATGGAGAGTTTCCGGCACTTGTGGAATCACACCTCAATAGGCGTTACCATGTTCAGTACAGGAGAAAAGAAAGCAGGAAGTGGGGAGAGCCTGAGGTAAAGGTGCATTTCTATAATACTTCCAACGCAATAAAGTTACTGATTAAAAAAGATGTACCATATTAAAAAAAGACTGCAAGAGGGTGCTGGAGAAAGATGAGCAACCTTGCCTTGGGTTCAGTTAGGCCCACAATTGCACAATCTGAATCATTACGGCAAAAATCAACAGTGAAAATCCACTATGCAGCAAGCTTATTCGAGACCTGTTTGACTGGGCATGGTTTTAAGATTCATTCTATAAACAGAAGCCACTGATTCATATCTAACATAACAGTTTGGTCACCAGAAAAAGATTTTAACGAGCTGCACAAACCTGGGGGTTAATATCACTGATGCCCCTCTCAAAAGACAAAATTAAAGAAATTGGACTATGTACAATCCAGATCTTAAGAAAAACTGGCAAAAACAGAATTTGGAAAAAAAAATGCTAAACAATCTCCAAAATTGCTGTGTAATTTGCTTCAAGCACTTTAGCAGTGAGAGCTTGGTGACGCACATATACTGTGTCATGCAAATCAAGGAGATGGCAGCAGCTGGATAAAAATCTTTTGAGAACCCACTTCAAAACTAAAGGTACATTCAAAATCAAAAAATAGTCTGGGGTTATCTTTTGGCCCAGGACCATGTTAAAAACCTCTACTAAAGGAAAGTTTTATTTACTATTGTATTTAATATGAGGGGAGTGGCGATAAAAGCCCCATAAAAATGAATGGCCCTTATCAATACAAACAGAATGTAAATTTGACATTATAAGCTATGGTGACATTTTGACACCGTATTCATCAACTGCAAAGTTACTTTTAGTGGTATTACTCAGCATAGTGAAAAGACCCAAAACCCTCCAGGCAAAACCAACATTTTTTTTATTTTACTTGAGTTTCAACTGTTAGGCTCAAACCTTTATGATCATTTATGTAGGCCCCTGCCCTCGCTGCTCTAAATATTTTCTCCCCTTCTTTCCTGAAAACGCTGTCTCGTGTCGTTTGTGGCTGCAGTCACTGACCACCCTCTAGTATCTCAGCCAAACTGTAGCTTATATAATCATGGGAGGGGAGGAGTTAGCCAACCAACATCCCCCATGGAGCGCGGTAGCAGACTCTTCCCAAGCGTGGGGACCATTACACATGACATCTACACAAGCCCACTTTCCAGCCAGGATCACTGGATAGTGAACAGGGCCAGAAATTCTGCCTACTTTATTAACTCTGCCAAGATCAAGGGCATGGAGGCCAATTATAACACTCTTGCTGCTGGAGGTCAACTAACAGCAGAAATCTGATCTTTACGATTCTGTACCACAGTGGGTGGCACATTTGTCCACCGTGATATCAGGGTTGGCAACAGTGCTACAGAGAAAAGTAGTGGGCAAATGTTAAAATCTACGCAAAGAGCTCCTGTAAATTACTCTCAACAATCTACTAAAACAAAGAAAAGATAGCATTACACAAAACTGAAATACTGGGGCAGTATGAAAAAGTAACAAAAAAAACCGAGCTCCTTCTCTCCCTTAAATACCTGAATATTAAATTAAAAACTAGTTGTACTTCTGCCCTATTGCTATGCAAGATCTACCAACTGTAAAGGTTTGACTTTAATAAGGAATCGAAGGGTAAAACACCAACCTTGCAACACCTCTAAAAGGCACATAAAAAAAAAACATATTGAAATAATTTAGTTAATTGTTCTTTTAGCAGAATACATGAAAATCCACACTCAAGTTTGGATCTTAAATCTATTTACTGTAAAATCTGGTGCCCAAGTTGCACCTAAATGTATTTTTTTACATGAAACATTGCAGGGCAATTTAAGTTTACAGAATTTTTTACTAAAGATCCCTAAAAATACTGGAAATGTACATAATAAATTTTACAATACTTAAAAAAAAATCTATGCCAATAGGTTAACACATTCTATGATTATAGGAGGTAATCATAGTTAAATGCAGTTTTAGTACTTCTATCAAAACAAGGAATGTCTCTTAAATGTAATTCAAAGTGTTGTACAGACAATCAATGGTTTCAGAAAACTATTTTTAATCCAGGAACAAACTGTATTAAACCAGCACTGCCCCAAGGTGACACCACGCATATGAATAATTTACACTGTGACTGTGTGTGGGTGTGAGGGTGGGGGTGTGTCTGTCCCTCTGTGCCAAAACAAGTACAAAAAAAATTGTACCACTTTGATAGTTATGGAAGCAAAACCCAACTTTGGCAAACAGTGATGTCGGCCCATGTCACTATGCTTTAAGAAGTAGGCAAAAGTCAAATTTAAAGTGTACTACTTCCTGCTGATTGTATGTATGCACATCATGATACATCCTCTTTTCAATGGATCTCTCCCCCCAAAAAATCATGCAGATTAAAAATTCTGCAAAAAAAAAATTATAGGGGAAAGTAGCTTGAAATTCGTGTCTCTCAATTTTGTGTAATAAATAATATGTTGCAATGGTTTAAAAATGTGTATATTTACTTACTCTGTAATCTTCCTGGCTAATTCTGCATAGGCTGCACTCGAGTTGGCAGAGAACAGCGCCAGGCCACCTTTGGTTATGTTCATGGTTGATGGATCCTGAAAACCTCCTCTCAGAATATTTTTTTTACCCACTCAACCTCAAATCACCTGCAATATCACCAAAAAGAGGAAAACAAACTGGTTTTATATATTACTGCAAAGTAGGCACCATTTTAAAATAAAACTACTGCAGGTTTCGATAGCATTAACTGTACCTGTGAGATGATCGTTAAAAAAAAAATGCAGTCTTTATATAAATATAAAAACAAATGAAATCCTTTGTAACGCAAAAAAATATATAAAATGCAGCTCGTAAAAGAAAGTTTTTAATCATACAAGCTGCATCCTCCCTCTCCCAGTTCAGCAGCGTGCTTTAAATACACTTGCAAAGCCACAGTGGCTCTGCTTCACTGTCTGCAGTTCCTGTCACATGTGACCTGTTGTCGAGAGCCCCTTCACTACAGAATTAGATTAGCGCCCATTTTCGGCCCCCCGAATATTAGTCGAGACCCAAAGGCCATAAAACGTCTACAATCCTTACCCCGCGAAAAAAAATAGAGCCACCTGGCAGGACACTCACTGCTCACGGGAGCCTCGGGCTTTACTGATGATCAATAAAATTCGCGCCCACACTACACACACTCGGTCTTTTTACCCTCCCCCCCCCCAGTGAGAGATGGTCAATATGACCTTGACGCGGGGGAGGGGAGAGACACTGTCCGAGACCCCGAGGCCGCTCCTCACCTGTCCCGTTGACTCTCTTCCCCCCCGCCGCCGTTACCAGCTGCCTCGAGGCTGGTCTCGCGCGCTCCCTAACCACTCGGCTCAGGGCGGGCGCGCGCGCCCCCACACAAAGGAACAACAAGAGCAACGACAAGGGTGCGCCGGCGGGCGGGCGCGCTCTCGCTCTCTCACACTTTCTGTCGCGCGCGCGCCGCCCGGGCCGGCGTTGCTAAGCAGTGACGCTCCGAGAGGAAGAGCGTGACCCTGGGCGCCCAGGCGGGCGCTGGTAGCGCGAGGCGGGGTTAAACTGGTCAAGTGAGGTTTGCCACTTTTGGATCCTGCAGGGTTAGTTTGCAAAGGGTTTGGCTGAAGATTGTGTGTGTGTGTGTTTTTTTTGGGTGGCAGTATTTCTTTTGCAAATAGATACAGATACTGACTTTTAATGGCAGTGCAATCAGAATTATCTCTTCAGTCGTGTTTTCCCTGGTATCAATAAGTCGGTCCTGTGATTTTGTAAATGGGCGAAATTAATGCAGTCAGCCAAGGGCAATGTTTCCTTAAATACGATTGCTGATTACAAGATGCGTAGGTATGAAGAAGCTCATCATAATTTATCCATCCAGAACAACCCTACAACAACTTGCATTTATGTAGCGCCTTTAGCAGAGAAAAAAGTCGCAAGGTGCTTCACAGAGGTGTCATCAAAAAAATGGATGCCAAGCCAAAGAAGGAGATTCTTCACTCCCCAATTGCTACATCTAATTGGCCTGGATTTTGCTGGTTAGCGGCGAACACTTACACTTGCCCACAGACTCTGAAGAATCCTTACTGAGTGAGGCATGCAGAGTCTGAACCAGGAAGTGTAAGTGCCACAGAGGTTGTTTGGCAGTAATTAAGACTTACCACACCGTTAAAATTTAACTTGCACTTGAATGAACAAGGCCTTACTTTTTCTGGCGTGTTTAGTGGGTATCACGTAAATGCCGCAACTTCACTCCCTTGTATTTGAATGCTGAGTCTAGGCGACATCTTCTGGAGGAGCAGGGCATCTCAGACAGCAACTTCCTGATTTCCACGATTAACTGGGCATGGGTGGATGCTGGAAGTTGCTGTCCGATTTATACATAGAAACATAGAAACATAGAATCTAGGAGCAGGAGTAGGCCATTCGGCCCGTCGAGCCTGCTCCGCCATTCAATACAATCATGGCTGATCATCCAAATCCAGTACCCTGTCCCTGCTTTAATCCCCACAGTACACATATCCCACCCTACCCCCGTAACCCCACGTATTTAATTCCCCCTAACATATCCCATCCTATCCCCATAACCCCACATATTTAATCCCCCCTAACACTAAGGGTCAATTTATCATAGCCAAATCAACCTAACCCACACATTTTTGGACTGTGGGAGGAAACCGGAGCACCCGGAGGAAACCCACGCAGACACGGGGAGAATGTGCAAACTCCACACAGACAGTCACCCGAGGTCAGATTCGAACCCGGGTCTCTGGCGCTGTGAGGCACCAGTGCTAACCACTATGCCACCGTGTTGCCCCTTAATAACGGTGAGCCTCGCCGTTATTTCTACCGCAATATCCGGGCCTATGTTTTTTAAATGATTCCAGGGTTTACACCTGTACCGTTCTGCCCGGAAATCCATCCTGAGTGTTCATCACCATCTGTGTGTGAAGGACATCCTGAGGTCAGTACTACAGCTGTCTTTTGCGAGTTTCAATCTGTCGTACTCCTACAGTTTAATTTAAAATATTATTCTGGATTAACCTTTTCCATGCCATTAGCCATCATAAAACTACCTCTCAGATGTGTCTTTTCCAGGCTGAAACCCAAGTCTCTCCAATCTTTCCTCATAACTGAAATCCTTGATACTAGAGATCAGCCTTGTGGTTCTACTCTGCACTGCTCTGAGTGCTTGAATGTGATCAGAACTGGGTCAAGACCGATACTCAAGATGTGGTCTGACCAGAGCACTGTACCATTTGATGTATCCATTAATGCTATTGTACTTCTTATTATAGAATCATAGAACCATAGAATGATACAGCACAGAAGGAGGCCATTCGGCCCATCGTGCCTGTACCGGCTCTTGGAAAGAGCTATCCAATTAATCCCACTCCTCTGCTCTTTCTGCATAGCTCTGTAAATTTTTTCCCTTCAAGTATTTATCCAATTCCCTTTTGAATGTTACTATCTTAAGTGCTTCCACCACCCTTTCAGGCTGTATATTCCAGATCACAACAACTCGCTGTGTAAAAAAAAAAAATGTTTCCTCATGTCGGCTCTGGTTCTTTTGCCAATCACCTTAAATCTGTGTCCTCTGGTTACCGACCCTTCTGCCACTGGAAACAGTTTCTCTTTATTTTCTCTATCAAAACTATTCATGATTTTTAACATCCCTATCAAATCTCTGCTCCAAGGAGAACAACCCTAGCTTCTCCAGTCTCTCCACGTAACTGAAGTCCCTCCTCCCTGGTACCATTCCAGTAAATCTCTTCTAAACCCTCTCCAAGGTATTGACATCCTTCCTAAAGTGTTCTTCCTAGAATTGAACACAATACTCCTGCTGAGGACTAATCAGTGTTTTATAAAGCTTTTGCATAACTTCCTTCCTTTCGTACTCTATTCTCATTATTCATATATCTACTAACACAATGTTGTAGAGGTGTCAGTGCAATCTGATGGACTTTTCTTGTTACCAGATGCTTTGCAAGGTTGATTTGTGTAAAAGCACCAATTCTGTTTCAATGAAGATGCAGCTTGATAATATTGCACAGCATTTATTGCTCCAACAACACTCAAGAAGCTCAACACCATCCAAGACAAAGCAACCCGCTTGATTGGTACCCCATCCACCGCCTTAAACATTCACTCCCTCCACCACCGGCGTACCGTGGCTACAGTGTGTACCATCTACAAGATGCATTGCAGCAACTCGCCAAGGCTTCTTCGGCAGCACCTCCCAAACCCGCGACCTCTACCACCTAGAAGGACAAGGGCAGCAGGCGCATGGGAACACCACCAACTCCAAGTTCCCCTCCAAATCACACACCATCCTGACTTGGAAGTATATCACCATTCCTTCATCGTCGCTGGGTCAAAATCCTGGAACTCCCTCCCTAACAGCACTGTGGGAGTACCTTCGCCACACGGACTGCAGCTGTTCAAGAAGGCAGCTCACCACCACCTTCTCAAGGGCAATTAGGGATGGGCAATAAATGCTGGCCTTGCCAGCGACGCCCACATCCCATGAACGAATATTAAAAAAAAAGTGCATTCTTTTACTCATTCTAATATAGTGCTGCAATTGATTTCCGGGGCACTTAACGGTGAAGCTTTTAAATCGGGTGAGGTTCCTATAATCAATTATAATTTAGCTAGCTGAAGGCTTGACAACAGGAAGTAGAAGCTGAAGATAAATGAAAAAACTGTGGCTCCGTGGTCATGGCTGGTGAAATTCAGCAGATGTATTTTCTCCGTATCCTGCTCCTCATACTATTTGTAATTAACACCTAGAACTGTCCGTATTGGGAAAACCTAGGTGTGAGATCTTCATTTATGAGCCAACCACATACCCGAGGTACTAAAAACAAAAATGTTGCTAAAGCACCAAGCTGCCAAGGTGGCTGCAGGGAAGAGCTTGGTCCTATTTTCATCCACATTTGCTGTCATAATACCGATGATATGGCTGCGCTGAATCACCAATTTTCTTTAATTATCCTTGGAGTTGCATCTCTTAGTGACTACAGGAAGAAGTATTTTCAGCTAATTGCCTCTTGGAAGTGACCTGGACATTGATTGTAGTATAAAAAACAGCTAATGTAAAGTTCACTCACAGAAAAAACAAACAAAACAAATTCTGATGGCCTTCTGTACCACCAGTCACACAATAACTTCGACCATTTCAAAATCACACAAGGTAAGTAGAGATCAGTGAGTTATTGCTCCATCTTGGCTCATCCATCCATCTAAAAACAAACTTGTCATCATTTTATCTAACTTGATCTCAAATGAATTTTTAAAAATTCATTCACAGGATGTGGATGTCGCCGGCAAGGCCAGCATTTATTGCCCATCCCGAATTACCCTCGAGAAGGTGGTGGTGAGCCGCCTTCCTGAATACAACTGAGTGGTTTGCTGGGCCATTTCAGAGGGCATTCAAGAGTCAACCACATTGCTGTGGGTCTGAAGTCACATATAGGCCAGACCGGGTAAGGACGGCAGATTTCCTTCCCTAAAGGACATTAGTGAACCAGATGGGTTTTTACGACAATCCGGTAGTTTCATGGTCACCATTGCTAATAATTATTACCATAATCTAAGGTTTTCACCTCCACCATCCTATCCCAAAGACTGTTTCAAGTGTTGATCGTCGAATCATACAGCGCAGAAGGAGGCCATTCGGCCCATCGTGCCTGTGCCGGCTCTTTGAGCTAACGAATTAGGCCCACTTCCCTGCTCTTTCCCCATAGCCCTTCAAATTTTCTCTTGATCACTCCTAGTGAAGAAATTCTTCCAAACATCTGTTCTACATTGTTCTTTCACCAGGCTTAGCCTATTCCTTTATTATAGTGTCTTGAAATACCTTGATCTAGTGTTGCTGATTTACCAATTAATATCTTGTTTACATCTCTAAGGGGAAGAAGGGGAAGAAATCAGACCCTGGTAATTATGGCTGCATGAGTTTGATATCAGTTGTAGGGAAATTGTTGGAGCGCATTATACAAGATTTGATTTATGATCACTTGGTGAGTTCAGCAGTTATTAGGGATTCTTAGCATAGCTTCTGGAGCTGTAGGTCCTGCCTCAGTAATTGAGGAAGTGATCAGCATGGTTGTGATGTCACATACTGGTACCTGTACCGAGGCACATACTAGAGATAATGTGAATACAGGTATAACTTTGTGCAGACCAGTAAACAGTGTGGTCTAGTTGGCCATATGACTTGGGTCTCAACCTCTTCTGCAACATGTGGCGGATTATTAGTTACCCTCTTGTGCCAGAATGAAACAAATTAACATTAGAATAGTATTCATTGAACCCTGTTAAAAATACTCAGGATGAGATGATGGTGAATAAAAACCTTAAAAGTTATAAGTTTTTTACTGTCCATTGTTATTACTGTCCTTTGAAATACAGTGTCTCCCACTTAATTACCTGGCATCCCAGTGCAATACCAAGGGAGTGTTGCACTGTTGGAGGTGCCATCTTTCAGATGAGATGTTAAACCGAGGCCCCTCTCAGGTGGACGTAAAAGATCCCAAAGCACTATTTCGAAGAAGAGCAAAGGAGTTCTCCCCGATGTCCTTACCAATATTTATCTCACAATCAACATCACTAAAACAGATTATCTGGTCATTATCACATTGCTGTTTGTGGCATCTTGCTGTGCACAAATTGGCTGCCATGTTACCTATATTACAACAGTGATTACACTTCAAAAAGTACTTCATTGGCTGTACAGCGCTTTGGGACAGGCTGAGGTTATGAAAGCCACTATATAAATGCAAGTTCTTTTATTTTATAATAGTTAATTGTATAACTCTTAGTTGCTCATCACAATTTTTTCTTGTTATCTCATTTATATCCTATTTGCTTAATTAAAAAATTGTCTACATACAAAGAATGCTTTGTATAAATATTTGACCTTCAAATTGATTCCTATATGCCTATTTTACCAGTCTGGTCTGATGGTCTCACCGGCAATCAAAATATCAGTTTGCAACACAAAAGGCCTGCGCTCAAAAGAGCTATTTCAATGAAACTGTGCTTGTCAAAACTAAACACGATATGAAGCATTTAAAAAAAAAAATCCTCACAGCACGTAGAGCTATTATCGTTCTAAAATGTTATCTTTAAAATGTAATTGGAAAAAAAGATTTGATGCTTAATATTAAGAATTGTGCCACATCTCAGTTCTGTAATGAAACAGACTGAAGTAGACTCAGCTCAGAATAGAAAGGGGGAGGAGAAGGCTATGTGTCATTACCATGTCCATGTGCGTCATAAGAGTACACTAAAATTAAGTAAATGGCAGCGCATTGAAGCCAACAGTGTCTGCAATGAAAATTCTGATCAGCATCAGAGGGAAGACAAAAATAAGCCTAGAAATTGGGCTACTTACCACCACCAGTTTGCGTCGCTGTCCTGGCAAAAATGGCGGCCGCCACTCTAGCCCTTCTCTGGTGCGGGACTTGGCAGCCTCCATTTTGGAGATGTAAATGAAGCGAGCATGATGTCAGTCGGCGTGCAATGCTGACTTGACACCACATCTGCGAACTTCGACCTTAGCGCTGAGTCCTAAGCTCATTCTTAAAAAGCGAGCGTTCAGCAGACTGACAGATGCTGTCAGCACTTCTTAAAGGGACACACACATTTTTCAGGTAAGTTTACATTTAAGATTTTGGACTGGATTTTTAAAATTTTATTGAAATGGTTTGGCGCAAATTCATGTGAAAAGTTTTTTTTATGTGTGCAGGGAGTGCTGCTGGATGCTTGCAAGGCCTTGGATGGTTAAGGAAGGCATCTGAGAAGACAAAAACATGCTGGAAACATTCAGCAGGTCCGGCAGCATCTGTGGAGAGACAGAGTTCACGTCACAGATCGAGATGCTGGCTGACCTGCTGAGTATTTCTAGCATTTTCTGCTTTTATTTCAGATTTTCAGCATCTGCTCGCAGAGAGAAGAGGAAGACGCAGAAGAGGAGGAAGCAGAAGCAGAAGAGGAGGAAGTAGAAGGAAGGATGCAACCGTGACAGCCTCTTTCTGGCCGGGATATCCGGGATGGAATCATTCGCCTGCGGTACCAGTGACCACAACCCCAATTCCCATTTCAACATTTGTCCCACACATTACCTTCCCTCTGTTACTGACCATTACAGTGTCCTCTTGGCCACAATGCTGAAATAAAAGCCACCACAAAGCAAACTTTTCAATCCAACTTTATACATCTATCCATCCAATATGACATCAAGAAATCAACTAATCACCCTTAGTGACTGTCTTGTGTGTGCCTTTGCCTATCCTACTGATGTCACACAGTTTACCCCAGTGGCTGCAGCATTGCTGGTGGAAGACTGCTGACTTTCAGTGGGGACCCTGCAAATGGCCCTGCAGGTCGACCTTGAGGAGCTGGTGGCTGGGAGTCTGAAATTGAGTGACGGTGTTTCTTCTTCTTCTTCTTCACTCTCCTCTCCCTCTTCTTGGTCACCCACTGGCTGAGCAGGCTGCATTTCTTGGGTGTGTGAAATGAGGAAGGCACAAGTGTGGAGTTGCGCTGAGAGGAGGGCAGGAAAACAAGAGGTGCATGCGAGAAGGAGGATAACGTATGAGGATATCAGCATCTTGTATCCTTTCAGCCCTGCCGTTTGCCAAGGGCTTAGCCATGCCCCTGCCAAGAATGGCCAGAACTGTCTCCTCCAAGGGGGTGAGGTGAAGCTAGGAATGGGAGATGTGCCTTGTGTTTGGTACAGATTGTTGGTAGGTGAGTGATTGTGGGGGGTCAGGAGTCATGCATTGAGCAGTGTGTGAGGGTAGTGGTGCAGTTGGTAGGAGACGGCTCTTGAAGATGCATACACTGACCTTGGCCACTGGTCTGAGGTCATAGAAACATAGAAAAATAGGAGCAGGAGTAGGCCATTCGGCCCTTCGAGCCTGCTCTGCCATTCAATATGATCATGGCCGCTCTCTCCCCATACCCCTTGATGCCTTTTGTGTCTAAAAATCTATCTATCTCCTTCTGAAATATATTCAGTGACTTGGCCTCCACAGCCTTCTGTGGCAGACAATTCCACAAGTTCACCACCCTCTCAGTGAAGAAATTTCTCCTCATCTCAGTCCTAAATGTCCTACCCCGAATCCTGAGAATGTGATCCTTCATTCTAAACCCCCCAGCCAGGGGAAACATCCTCCCTGCATCCAGTCTGTCTAGCCCTGTCAGAATTTTATACGTTTCAATGAGATCCCCTCTCATTCTTCTAAACTCAAGTGAATTCAGGCCTAGTCGATCCAATCTCTCCTCATACGACAGTCCTGCCATCCCAGGAATCAGTCTGGTGAACCTTCGCTGCACTCCCTCTATGGCAAGTATATCCTTTCTTAGGTAAGGAGATCAAAACTGCACACAGTACTCCAGGTGTGGTCTCACCAAGGCCCTGTACAACTGTAGTAAGACATCCTTGCTCCTGTACTCAAATCCTCTTGCAATGAAGGCCAACATACCATTTGCCTTCCTAACTGCTTGCTGCACCTGCATGTTTGCTTTCAGTGACTGGTGTGCAAGAACACCCAGGTCCCTTTGTACATCAGCATTTCCCAATCTAGCACCATTTAAATAATACTCTACCTTTCTGTTTTTCCTACTGAAGTGGATAACTTCACATTTATCCATGTTATACTGCATCTGCCATGTATTTGCCCACTCACTCAACTTGTCTAAATCACCTTGAAGCCTTTTTGCATCCTCCTCGCAACTCACAATCCCACCTAGTTTCGTGTCGTCAGCAAACTTGGAAATATTACATTTGGTTTCCTCATCCAAATCATTGATATATATTGTGAATAGCTGGGGCCCAAGCACTGATCCCTGCGGTACCCCACTAGTCACCGCCTGCTATCCCGAAAAAACACCCATTTATTCCTACTCTCTGTTTCCTATCTGTTAACCAATTTTCAATCCATGCCAGTAGATTACCCCCAATCCCATGTGCTTTAATTTTGCACACTAACCTCTTATGTGGGACTATATCGAAGGCCTTCTGAAAATCCAAATACACCACATCCACTGGTTCTCCCTTATCTATTCTACCAGTTACATCCTCAAAAAACTCCAATAGGTTTGTCAAACACGATTTCCCTTTCATAAATCCATGTTGACTTTGTCTAATCCCGTTGATATTTTCTAAGTGTCCTGTTATCACATCCTTTACAATAGACTCTAGCATTTTCCCTACTACTGGGGAAGCTTCTTTGGGCACTGGAGCCTGGTCATGGCGGGGGGGTGGGGGGCGATACTGCTGGCAGTGACTACCTCGGTGCTCTGGTCCCACATCCTTCTTTCTGGAGGGCCTCCTGGCCCCTGTGTGTAGAGGACCTCTCTTGCAGTGTTGACCCCCTGCACAAAGCTGGAGTGCTGCGTGCGAGACCCTGGGTTCTCCTTCCCTGACTTGCTGAGTCATTTGTGTTCGTGCTAAAGCACTTTTCCCATTTTTGTAGGTGTAGATGGGAATTCAGTTTTAAGAGCTGAAGACTCCCATTTGGGAATTCTTTTTCATTTTTTTTTTCAGAATGCAGTTGAGCTGTAAGGGCTAAAAACGACCTATTTTTACATGATTTTTATTTTTTAATTTCAGAAGGCAGTCCCCCTTTAAGAGACCAACACTGCTTTCTGAAATGACAGCCTCATTTTCCGAGCAGGCTATTCTTGCTACAATGACGCTACGGCATGCTACATTGGGGACTCCTGCCAGGACGAACGTCACCAGGATGGCATTGCACAGTGTGTTTAGCGCTGGGCTAATGTTAATTAGCCCCCAGCGCCAATTTTTCGGTCCTGCCAGTACCACCATTTTCGGCGGCCGTTAACACTGGCTTCGCGGTAGTACCGGCAGCTTTTATGGCGTTCACGAATTTCTAGGCAGTTCAGTATACTATAAAGGTTGATTAGAATCTGTATCATGGCTACATAGACTTTTTAGTCTCCTACTTCTTTAGCCTTTTGAACTCCAGCTTAATTTGGGGCTTGCATTTGTCCAATGTGTACTCTTTTCATGTAATTAATTGTACATTTGGTACTGCTGTCATTTTTCAGGACCATCAGCACAATTTGACTGTTCATCAGCTCCAAATGGTACAAGGTCGTGGAACAAAATTACGAAACATGCAACCTCAAAAGCGATCAGATACACGTTAGTATCACAGTCAATTCAATGTGATATAGTAAATATTTATTGCCCTGTTCATCTGTGAATGGCTATATTAAGCTTTCATGAATACAGAATAATGGGTTAATGAACAGCAGAATCGTACGATTTTAGACTCATTAAGATTTCTCACTATTGTAGCTTGTTCCAAAGTGTCGTCCTGCATGGAATTTGACACAACATTGGCCCCATGATTCACTTTGGCCGAACTGTTCGAGGGAGGCATCGAACAAAACATAGTAACAAATAGTATTGAACAAGAAAAGGCCTTTTGGCTCATGACACCTGCACTTTCCAAAGCATCATACATAATTTGCTCAATAATAGATTCTTTTTAACTTATTCCGGTTCCTAAGGAAGTTAAATAAACCCTGGTAAAACTTTCATGAAAAGAAAACTGAAATTCTTCCCCAACTTGAGCAAAAGGCTTCTGGACACTGTTTGATCCTCACCTAGTGCAATCTTCAACAGCATTTCTATGTTCAGAAAAGGAGCAGGTTCATTCTTGTGCTGTCCAGAGTGGGAGACTATGGGCTGGATTTTGTCTTGGGGTCGGGTTGGGGTCGTGTAATCCGCATTTCGTGTTTCCCCCCCCCTGACTCCAGATTAATGTGGATGCCTGATGCAATTTTCACTTAATTGGGCAATTGAGTTGCAGCATGTGGGAACCCATGACCTAATTAGTGGTTTCAGTCTGAAACCCACCTCTGATGATGTCATCATTACTGACTGCCTGCTCTCAGAGATTGTGTGGCTGCTGGTGAGAGAGGACCTTTCTGCATTGCTTCTGATGTGAGTGGACCTGGATGAATATGAGAGAGAGAGAGAGAGAGAATTTTTTTTGCATCCAGGTCCTCTCACAGCAAAGGCCAGGCAGTCTCTGAAGACATCCAATGCAGCAGCATCAGAGGCAACTTTCAGACCTAATACTACTACTACCTTCATCACATCTCCGTTGTAATAGTGCACCTGCAGCTGATAGTCAGCTATCCACTTGTGCTCCTGCCAGGTTTCACTGGAGTGTTTCACACCAGGCGTGCTTCACATCAGAAAAGGGTTAAACTAGCTACAACGTTTCAAAATAGCATTACAGACCCAATTTAGGGCTTGTTAAGGACTTTAATGGCCTCTCCCGCCTCTTGCAGGCGGGAGAGAGTCGGGAACCCCGCGACTGATTTTGTCAAAATTGCGTGGAGGCGGGATGGAGTCGGGATGGGGTCGGAAACCCCGACCCCGCAAATTTAACCCCCCGCACGCCTCCAAACCCAACTCCATGGGTCATTCAAAATCCAGCCCTAAGTCATGGACATAGTTGGTAGGGGGCGGATCAGGAGCATGGTGACTGGTGAGGCTGGAGGACACGCCCCTCAGGGTTTTTTTGACCATCTTACTCTCGTTCCCTTCTCACTGAAATCTAACCCTTGCACACCATACCTGGTGCTTTAAGCAGTCACTCATCTGTTTCTGCTTGCCCTTGCCACTAAATGCTAACCCTTGTCCCTCTCTCTCATATCAGGCACACTAGCTCAGCTGGGCCCTGCGGGGGCGGGGGGAGTCGGCAGCACACTAGAAGATGGAAGCATCACTCGGCTTTACCCTTGCGGGCACCGGGGTATTACTGTAAAAGTGCTAGAGAGGTCTGCACTGGGAGATGCCCCCAGCACTGGTGCGCAGGAACAAGAGGAGGGGGCCAGGACGGTCCAGGAAGAAGCTCGCCGGAGGGGGGGTTCGCATCCTCGCTGTTAGGTTTTCAGAATACTCACTATCCTTTACCTCCACACAGATTCATGGACCAGGAAGTATCGAGACGTCGGATGAATAACTTTTATTAATAAACATGTTAATACAACCCATTGGGCTGGATTTTCATTGACCCGTGGAGGCGGGTTTGGAGGCGTGGGGGGGGGTGTTAAAATTGCGAAAACTGGCGGGCGGGCACAAGTCCGCCTCCATGCAATTTTGATGAAATCGTGTCTGCTGGTCCCGCCTGTGTCCCACCTTTAAGAGACGGGATAGGCTGTTAAGGTCCTTAACAAGCACTAAATTGGCTCTATAATGCCATTTTGAAAGGTCTTTGTGATTTTAACCCTTGTTTTATGTGAAGCACGCCTGTTCTGAAACACGATTGTGAAACCTGGCGGGAGCACATTTGGATAGCTGACTATCAGTGGCTAGCTGGCTGGCAAATGGGAGCGGTGGAGCAATCTCTCTCTCTCTCTCTGCAGACTTAGAGCTGCTGCTCATTTTGCATCCAGGTCCTCTCACAGCAAAGGCCAGGCAGTCTCTGACCTTCAATGCAGCAGCAATGATGACATCATCAGAGGCGACTTTCAGACTGAAACCACTAATTGGTTCATGGGTTCCCACATGCTGGAACTCAATTGCCCAATTAGATGAAAATTGCATCAATCTCCCACATCCAATTGCAGTCAGGTGGATAACACGAAATGCGGATGACACGACCCCAACCCGCCCCAGTATCAAAATCCAGCCCATTATGTTCAGTGTCTATGAGATCGACGTCAGATATACTCTCAGGCATAGAACTCATCAAGACTGGTGAGCTGGCTTCTCTCCACGTCTCACAGTAGTCCCAGGTCAGACTATACAGAGTTCCTAAAGTAAAACATTGTAGCTTGTGGTTAACTACTAGCTCCAATACATCTGTACCTCCTGTGTACATGCTGTTGATACGTCAGTTTGTTTAGGGGTTGAATCAGCTGCTATCATTCAGTCCACATGCCAATTAATGTCTTTTTGGTTCAGTACACTCTGGATGTTCCCAATGCCTCATTCCGATTCTCTGTAGCCTTTAATCCCTTATCTCTTCCAATCCTTATTGCAAATGACACATTCTCTATCTACACTGGAGTCCATTCAGCAACTGACGTTCCATTCTCACACTCAACCCTGACTTGGCTGCATCTGTGTGTGTCTGTCTGTCTCAAAAGTAACAACCCTACAGTTATTCTAGCTTAATGTCTATATAATTCTACATAATGCCAACTAGCTTATTCTATGTAATAATTTATACGTGCCTATCCTTATATGAGTCCTTCTGCAGAGGACACAGATGAAGATCCTGAGGGCCTAGCCTACATTAGACGACAGATGGCAATACACAAGGACCTTCTAAGTGCACTGGCCTGCCTGCCAGCGAGCTTGAGCACAATGTCGGAGAGCATGGAGGAGTCCAGCTCCAACTTGTGTCGTGCCTTAGCGCATAGTATCGAGACCATGCAGTCAACCATGGAGAAAGTGGTGAGCTCAATGAACACTACAGGGGCCCCCATTGCAATGGAGCCTCTGGTGACACCTATGAAAGCTTCAGTGGGAGCTCAGACTGCTGCCATGATGGCTGTGGGGCCCATCATCTCCTTGGGCTTGCAAAGCCTGAAGGAACGCATGGATATGGGCTTCGAGAGCCTCCCATCACGTGTGAACTCTGTTCTTGCGCAGAGCAGTGGGAGTGCTGAGCCGCAGCCCCATGAGAGTGGCAATGACTCCATGGGAAAGGCATAAGCTGTTCTTCTCTCAGAATGATAGGCTGGTGGGAGAGCAGGCATTCTATCAACCAGTGCCCTTGTTGGTGTCAGACAGCCAGTTGGGCCAGACTGCTCCAGCCAACAGCAAGTTCCAGCAGTCCACAACGAGGCCTTCGACGACCAACTCAAGTGTCCCCCTAGCAGCCTTCCACCTCCCAAGCTGTAGCCATTGGGGAACCATTTCATAAGGGCACTGGAATAGGTGAACAAGCGCAGAAGACAGGCACTAGGGCTTTGCGTAAGGATGATTTTTAGTTCTCTATGTTCAGAATAAGCATTTGTCAAATGAAAAGTGATGAAGTATGGTGGAGTAGTAAACTATTGTTGGTCTTGATATTCTTTGTGATGTAACAGCAACATCCATGAAGTTGTACCGATTGAGGGCATTCAAATGGTGAGTGTAAGGATTGGGTGAGATGGTAGGAGGGACTGTGGTGCATTGGGAAGAGGAGGGGTTCTTCACGAGAATCTCTCTTCAATAACGTGCTGCCTGAGAGCTCTGGCACATGGCAGCACTGTTGAGTCTTCCTCTTGCACTGAAGTCTCTGTCTCCTCGTCTCCTTCTCGATGTTCCTGCTCCAGATTTTTCTCTTTTGGAAGCTCCAAGACTTCCCCCGCCCCCCAACTGTATTGCAAAATTATGCAGCATGTAACAGACGATCACGAATCGCAAGACTTGCTCTGGCCAATATTGAAGGATGCCTCCAGAGCAGCAGAACCATTGTTTTAAGAGCCCTACGGCCTTTTCTATCAGAACTCTGGTTACTGCGTGTTTCTTGTAGCAAAGCTCAAGGTCTGTGCCCGGGTTCCTGACAGGAGTCACGAGCCAGATGGTCAGGGGATGCCCCTTGTCCCTAAGCAGCCAGCCTCTGCCCCGATAGCCTGGGTGGAAGGGAAGTGGTATTGAGGATTGGTGCAGGATGAAAACATCATGACTACTGCCAGGAAACCGCGTACAGACCTGCATTATTCTCTGTCTGTGGTCACAGATGAGTTGAGCATTCAACTGCCCTTCCTGATTAATAAGAACATAAGAAATAGGAGCAGGAATAGGCACCTTGAGCCTGCTCTGCCATTCACTATCATGGCTGATCTTCTACTTCAACTCCACTTTCCCACCCTATCCCCATATCTCTTGATTCCCTTAGTGTCTAAAAATCTATCGATCTCAGTCTTGAATATACCCAACGACTAAGCATTCACAGCCCTCTGGGGTAGAAAATTCCAAAGGTTCACAACCCTCTGAGTGAAAAAATTTCTCCTCATCTCAGTCCTAAATGGCCGACCACTTATCCTGAGACAATGAACCCCTAGTTCTAGACTCACCAGCCAGAGGGAAACAGCTTTGCAGGATCTACCCTGTCAAACCCTCTAAGGTGACAGGGAGTACACAGCAGGTGCAGTCTATGACTCCTTGCTCCTGTGGAAATTCAGCAATTCTGGCAAATCCCAAAGCTCTTTCCTGTTGTTGCCAACCTCCATGAGAAAGGTGATGAATTCTTGCCGCTTCGCAAATAGTGCATCTGTGACCTGCCTAATGGAAGTGTGCACAGCAAACTGACCAATATTGCTAATGTCTCCTACGGTGTAATGTTCCTGTTTCTAAAAATTAAAAAAAATCATCCAACTTATTGCAAGCAAAGCTTTACCAGAATGGTACCAGGGATGAGGAAATTCAGTTATGTGGAGAGACTAGAGAAGCTGGTATTGTTCTCCTTAGAGGTGCAAAGAAGGTTAAGGGGAGATTTAGTGGAGGTGTTCAAAATTCTAAGGGGTTTTAATAGAGTAGATAGGAAGAAACAGCTTCCAGTGGCAGGAGGGTCGGTAACAAGAGGACACAGATTGAAGATAATTGCCAAAAAAGCCAGGGGTGAGATGAAGAGATTTTTTTTTACTCAGCAAGATCTGGAATGCACTGCCTGAAAGGGTGGTGGAAGCAGATTCAACAGTAACTTTCAAATGGGAACTGGATATATACTTAAAAAGGAAAACATTGCAGGTCTATGGGGAAAAGACCAGGGGAATGGGGCTAATTGGAAGCTCTTTCAGAGAGCCAGCACAGGCACGATGGGCCGAATGACCTCCTTCTGTGCTGTATTATTCTATGATTCTATTCTATGATTCAATGCTATGAGAGATCTGCTAGTGCAGATAAAAAAAGATGAAATTGTGACATAATGGCCACTTATTTTTAGTAACACTTAAAAATAGCAAGAAGATTTATTGGATTGGGCAGGTCACGTTGCTGCCATGCCTCACTTAGTCCTTCCAAAAAGCACAGCTGATTGTGTGCAATTAATTCTTGCATTCTGATATAACCAACCAACCAACCCTGGACTCTTGTCTAAAGCCATGTTCCTGAACATTTTATATGCTGTCTTTTAAGTGTAAATGGTATAGCTGATACATCTTTCTGTTTATCATTGACCTACAAGAGGACCCATCTTTGTGACAATAAAAAATTACCAGTTCCTTACCAGTTGCTGTATACTCAGAGCTTTATGGATTTTTGTAAAAACTTCAGACTTCATCATGAATTATTAAGGTATCAGTGGCTCGGTTGTCTCCAGCAGTTGTAACTGTTGCTATCATTGTGTGCTAATGGTTGCTGGGATTTCCCTCAATAGGAACTCAACAAGATTAGTAAATTTGTTGCCGAATTATTCATGTACAAAAACTCAAGAGTTACTTGTTCATTATGGGGTAATTCACACCAAAAGCCTTTTCTGGTTGAAGAAAATATTATTGCTGCTTATATGTAGGTTGTGCATTTTGGTGTTTTTTGTTGCAAAGTTGTAATTGCACATGTTAAAATATACAGACGCTGCTAGAAGCCAGATGTTCATAACTGCCAACAATTATTATCTCTGCTTCTTTATGGTTACACGCTACTGAAGAACAGTTTTCCCCTCAGGGTTTCTACAGTGCTTTTGATTTGCTCAAAATAAAACATTTTGAGAAGGTAGATGAAGCCATAAAAAAAACGCCAACAGCATTTTGGATTTTATAAATAGGGGCATAGAGTACAAGAGTAAAATAGCAAATGATAAGTTTGTGCAAAGCATTGGTTAAGCTACGCTTAGAATACTATGTGCGTTTTTTGATGCCCCATTATACAAAGGCCATTTTTAAAAGAAAGGAAGAACATAAGAAATAGGAGCAGGAGTAGGCCATTTGACCCTTCGAGCCTGCTCCGCCATTCAATAAGATCATGGCTGATCTTCTACCTCATCTCCACTTTCCTGAACTATCCCCATATCCCTTGATTCCCTTAATATTCAAAAATCTATCGATCTCTGTCTTGAATATACTCAATGACTGAGCCTCCACAGCCCTTCGGGATAGAGAATTCCAAAGATTCACCACCCTCTGAGTGAAGAAATTTCTCCTCATCTCAGTCCTAAATGGCCGACCCCTTATTCTGAGACTATGACCCCTGGTTCTAGACTCCCCAGCCAGGGGAAACATCCTCCCTGCAACTACCCTGTCAAGCCCTGTAAGAATTTTGTATGTTTCAATGAGATCACCTCTCATTCTTCTCAACTCTAGAGAATATAGGCCTAGTCTACTCAATCTCTCCTCATAGGACAATCCCCCCATCCCAGGAACCAGTCTGGTGAACCTTCGTTGCACTTCCTGTATGGCAAGTATATCCTTCCTTAGGTAAGGAGACCAAAACTGTACACAATACTCCAGTTGTGGTCTCACCAGGGCCCTATATAATTGCAGGAAGATGTCTTTACTCTTATACTCAAATCCTCTTGTAATAAAGGCCAAAATACCATTTGCTTTCTAATTGCTTGCTGTACCTGCATGTTAACTTTCAGTGATTCGTGTACAAGGACACCCAGGTCCCTCTGAACACCAACATTTCCCAATCTCTCACCATTTAAAAAATACTCTGCTTTTCTATTTTTCCTACCAAAGTGGATAATTTCACATTTCTCCACATTATATTCCATTTGTCATGTTCTTGCCCACTCACTTAGCCTGTCTATATCCCCTTGAAGTCTCCTTGCATCCTCCTCACAACTTACATTCCCACCCAGCTTTGTATCATCAGCAAACTTGGATATATTACATTTGGTCCCCTCATCCAAATCATTGATGTAGATTGTGAATAGCTGAGGCCTAAGCACTGATCCTTGCGGTACCCTACTAGTTACAGCCTGCCAACTCGAAAATGACTCGTTTATTCCTACTCTCTGTTTTTTGTCCATTAACCAATCCTCAATCCATGCTAGTATATTACCCCCAATCCCATGAGCCCTAATTTCGTTTAATAACCTCTTGTGTGGCACCTTATCGAATGCCTTCCGAAAATCCAAATACACCACATTCAATGGTTCCCCCTTATCTATTCTGCTAGGTTCAACCTCAAAAAACAGATTTGTCAAACACGATTTCCCTTTCATAAATCCGTGTTGACTCTGTCCAATCCTATTATTATTTTCCAAGTTCCCTCTTACCACATCCTTAATAATAGATTCTAGCATTTCCCTACTACTGATGTCAGGCTAACTGGTCTGTAGTTCCCTGTTTTCTCTCTCCCTCCTTTCTTAAATAGTGGGATTACATTTGCTACATTCCAATCCGCGAGAACCGTTCTAGAATCTATGGAATTTTGGAAAATGACAACCAATGCATCCACTATCTCTATAGCCAACTCTTTCAAAAGCCTAGGATGTAGGCCACCAGGTCCAGGGGATTTATCGGCTTTCAGTCCCATTAATTTCTCCAGTACTACTTTTTTACTAATACTAATATCTTTCAGTTCCTCATTCTCGCTGGACCCTTGGTTGTCCACTAATTCCGGAAAGTTTTTTGCATCTTCTTCCGTGAAGACAGACACAAAGGGCTGGATTTTGTCAGCCCCATGGAGGCGGGACTGCCGGTAAAGTTGCAGAATTTGGGGGCCGGTGGCAATATAAAATTCTATCATATTATGGTCACTCATCCCTAAAGGCCCCTTTACTACATTATTAATTAACCCTTTCTCCTTGCACAATACTAGGTCTAAAATAGCCTGTTCCCTAGTTGGTTCCTCAACATACTGATCTAGAAAACTACCTTACATGCATTCCATGAATTCATCCTCCACACTATTACTGCAAATTTGGTTTGCCCAGTCTATATGTAGATTAAAGTCCCCCATGATTACTATATTACCCTTGTTACTTGCGCCTCTAATTTCCTGATTTGTACTCTGCCCTACATTACAACCACTGAAGAAGAAAGACTGGCATTTATATAGCGCCTTTCACGACCACCGGACGCCCCAGAGTGTTTTACAGCCAATTAAGTAAATTTTTTGAAGTGTGGTCACTGTTGTAATGTGAGAAATGCAGCAGCCAATTTGCTCACAGCAAGCTCCCACAAACAACAATGTGATAATGACTATATAATCTGATGTTGATTGAGGGATAAATATTGGCTAGGACACCAGGGATAACTCCCCTGCTCTTCTTCGAAATAGTGCCATTGGATCTCTTACGCCCACCTGAGAGAGCAGATGGGCCTTGGTTTAACGTCTCATCTGAAAGACGGCACCTCCGACAGTGCAGCACTCTCTCAGCACTGTACTCGAGTGTCAGCCTAGATTTTTTGCTCAAGTCCCTGGAGTGGGACTTGAATTTACAACCTTCTGACTCAGAGGTGAGGGTGCTACCAACTGAGGCACAGCTAACACACACTAACAGGTTTATTCTCAGGATGTGGGCGATGTTATCAAGGCTACAACTATTGTCCATCACTAGTTGACCTGAGATGCTGGTAGTGGGCCTTCCTTGTTATTTATATGCAAGTGGATCACCCATGGCATTGTTCGTGGCAAGTCAGATATAATACTGTTCTGTAGCAACGGGAGCATTATATGATATAAAGCACCATGTGTTATTCTGCTTAGGTGTTGTTATGTTCATGGTGGCTTGCCCTTTTAAGGCCACAAAGTTTAACTGCTCTAAATGAACACAAGCATGGGGTCAATTAGAGTGTAATTGCCGCAAATGAACGCACACTGGGGGTCAATTAGAGTTTAATTGCTGCTGGCGAGAAAATTTCCAAATCTCCAGATGCTTGTACATTTCCAGTCCAGGTCAATCTGCAAACTTTCCTCGCCGATAGCAATAACTTCGTCGTTGACCTCAACATAAAGTGTCTCTTTTTTAGATTTACTTTTGATACTTTGAAGTGTTGCATCTGAAGTTTACCGGACATGCTCATAATTTTTATATGCAATAGATATATTTGAAGGTATTTTATTTTATTCACTTTCTCTTTTATTGGCCTACCACACACCATCCTCGGCTGCGGGAGCTGGCTGGCGTACATGCTTGGAGGCTTCTCCCAGTGTTTCTCTATAAAGTGGTGCCAGTAAACATGCAATAACACCCAGTGTGGCTCACTAATCTCCCCTCGTGGGGAGTGTCTGACTACTGATTAGCACTTCTCTGAAATGGTCCAGCTGAGATTGGGAATATTTGGTGCAAATCCAAGACCTACTTTGAATACAAAACTATTTCAAACAACAAGTGGTATCAAAAGTGCAAATTAATATTTGGAGATTATAAATTATTATAAGTCTATAACATTATGATGAGTAATATGCAAACTTTTAATTGTTTTAGAAAGTTTCTCTAAAGTTAAATGTTTGTCAAAGTTGATTTCATTTTTATCATTGACAAATTTGATTCATAGGAACTTTCAGTATAATTTTAAAATCCTTTCTTGTCATAACATTTCACAGACCTGAACTGTGATTGTGATTTAGCAGTAAAATGATTAAAAAATAACCTAAGTGCTCACTTGCAAAAATTATGTTTTCTTTCTATCATCCATATTGGTTTTCAACAGATTTACCACCCCACTCATCAGCTAAATTTTTAGGTGCTTCTATAAACACACCACAACAACAAATATTGGAACAAAGCTTTATATAAAGCAGGTAGCAAATTACTTTTTAGATGGTAGGTCATTATCTGTCTGTTACATATTTGTGATCTGATTCAGTACGTAAATGGAATAAGTTGTATTTTATAATATGAATCATTCAGTATTTTTACCATTCAGAAATACAGGCTACAAATGTGTCTTTAATAAAGTGGGTAATATGTATGCAATTTTTTCTGTCTATGTATCTGTGGAACAGTTAATGTTAATGTAATGAAATTTTAATGCATTGTGATATTGTCAGTGAGATAATAGGACTATATTTTGGTTGATTTCATATTATATATTTTTACTTTTTTCATTATTTACTAGCCGATCTCCCGTGGCATTGTACATGGGCAGTGAAGATCAAGTGTAGTCTTCAGGTGAAAGGAGGTTAGAGGGTGGGGAATAATTGGTCCAGTGCATGCAAATGTAATTCAGTCCCCATTTTAAAGTCACAGATTTGATCCTTATTTATTTTTATATTATACTTTGATAAAATTAACAGCAATTTGTGAAGCAGAGAGGTAAAGTTGGTTGCAGGATAGGAGCTTCTCAGTAGAACAGGCTGAGGAACTGGGAGACATTAAACTGAGGCACTGCTTCACCACCACTGGTGGGAAGCTTTAATTGCAGCATGACTCGTTTACATTGGCAGTTTTGTTCTAAATGGGAATTAGGGGAATTTATAACGGAAAACATTGGTACAGGAAGTATGGGCAGATTTAAGATTTTTATTATATTACAGATTTATATAGCTGACTAGCAAACAGTTTAAGAAGCAGAAAAGTAGAGTTGGTTGCAGCAGTGCAGTTTCTTTGCAGTACTGGTTGAGGAGCTGGGATACACCAAATTTACCGCTGCAGTACCACCAATGGTTGGAGGGTGTAATTGCAATGCAACAACTTTACATAGGCAATTCCCCCTATAAATGTAGACCTAGGAATTTATAAAGGAAAAAGTTGACACAGCTGTGACAAAAATGTGACGGCAGGAAGTTTTTGGAGATAGAAATTGTGCACAGACGCGAGATTTTTAATTTATTCCAGCCATTATTGCATCGCAGTATGCATAAAGAAAGCAGATGGCATTGATCTACTTAGAAGTGGGGCTGAGTGCAAGAACTGTATGAAGGAAAGTGAGGGAAGAGAATCCAAGACCAGCGACACTTCTGTTTGTTAACCATTGCAGAGATGGAGTCGGAGTCAGAAGGTTCATTAGTGGACTGGCTCGCCGTGTTTCTTGAATATTAAACAGTGCGCATCTCATTTATACACATTGCAATTCTCCCATCAGATGTAACCTTTGCCTTGAGTAGTATCCGTGGGTTTTCCAGAAAACTCTTTATGTTAATCATCATTGCGAAAGTGAAAATGACAAAGTCACAATTTCATTGTAATCGCATTGATCGAAAATAAATAATATTTATTGGTACAATATAAAATTCAGGAGTTCTAATTAAATGTATTTTTGTTCCTTACAGGTATTAGTATAAATAGGACAGGGAATAGAATTATAAGATGCTTTTACTTATTGTCTGCCATTATAATTTGGGAGCAGGTTAGACAACACGTTGTCTGTTTCAGTATCTGAACTGGAATCTATTATTTGGAAAAATGCGATTTATTGTGTTCTGTAATCTTAAGGAAAGCTGTCCCCCATTTTGAAGTGTTATCTTTGTCGGTGGTATTTTTAAAAAAAGCAGCTGGAGATTGTTTGAAAGTGCTTCCAAGCTATTTAAATTTGTTTCTATTCTGCCAAATCGAAATAATCAAAAGTAATTTCCATAGAAATCTGCGACAGATCACGTTGCCCTAATGTGGCTTGAAAGAGTCATGTTAATCACTGTGCATGAGCAGAAGGAACTTACACTTTTGCCATCACTGAAACATGAAATGAGATTCTGCTATTGCCAATATGTCTAACAGCAGGAAGATATTAATCTATCTGAAGGTCAGGGAATATAAGCAAAATGATTTTATATTCTGAAAATTATAGTCAAAGAGCTGTTGACTATCCATGGAGGATATTCATGACCCAGAGAGGATGACAATATGACAACAATCCTTAATTTCTTCAGATTTACTTGAGGTTGATATTTTACATAATGATAGTGCCAGCCATGGCTCAGTGGGTAGCACTCTCGCCTCTGAGTCAGAAGGTTGATGGTTTGAGTCTCACTCCAGGGCTTTGAACATGTAATCTGGTCTCCTTACCTAAGGAAGGATATACTTACCTTTGAGGGGGTGCAACAAAGGTTCACTAGATTGATTCCTGCGATGAGAGGGTTGTCCTGTGAGGAGAGATTGAGTAGACTAGGCCTATATTCTCTGGAGTTTAGAAGAATGAAAGGTGATCTCATTGAAACATATAAAATTCTTACAGGGCTTGACAGGGTAGATGCTGAGAGGCTGTTTCCCCTGGCTGGAGAGCCTAGAACTAGGAGTCAAAGTCTCAGGATAAGGGGTCAGTCATTGAGGAGTGAGATGAGGAGAAATTTCTTCACTCAGAATCTTTGGAATTCCCTACCCCAGAGGGCTGTGGATGCTCAGTCGTTGAGTATATTCAAGATTGAGATCGATAGATTTTTGGATACTAAGGGAATCAAAGGATATGGGGATAGGGCGGGAAAGTGGAGCTGAGGTAGAAGATCAACCATGATCGTATTGAATGGCAGAGCAGGCTCGAGGGGCTGTATGGCCTACTCCTGCTCTTATTTCTTATGTTCTTATGACACTTCAGTGCAGTACTGAGGGAATGCTGCACTATCGGAGCTGCCGTAGTTCGAATGAGACATTAAACCGAGGCCCTATCTGTCCTCTCAGGTGGAAGTAAATGGTCTCATGACATTATTCAAAGAAGAGCAAGGGAGTTCTCCCAGGTGTCCTAGCCAATATTTATCCATCAACCAACATCACCAGAACTGATTAGTAACAGAGATTATCCAGTCATTATCAGATTACTGTTTGTGGGACCTTACTGTGTGCAAATTGGCTGCCACATTTCCTACATTACAACAGTGACTATACTACAAAAGTACTTAATTGATGTCCCAGACTCCTCCATCACTCTCCGTGGGTATGTCCTGTCCCATGGGCAGGACAGACCCACCAGAGGTGGTGGCACAGTGGTATACAGTTGGGAGGGAGTGGCCCTGGGAGTCCTCAATATTGACTCCGGACCACATGAAGTCTCATGGCATCAGGTCAAACATGGGCAACGAAACCTCCTGCTGATTACCACCTACCGCCCTCCCTCAGCTGATGAATCAGTACTCCTCCATGTTGAACACTACTTGGAAGAAGCACTGAGGGTAGCAAGAGCAAAGAATGTAATCATGTGGGGACTTCAATGTCCATCTCCAAGAGTGGCTCGGTAGCACCACTACTGACCGAGCTGGCCGCGCCTTGAAGGACATAGCTGCCAGACTGGGCATTTGGTGAGAGAATCAACACGAGGGAAAAACCTACTTGACCTCGTCCTTACCAATCTGCCTGTCGCAGATGTATATGTCCAGGACAGTATTGGTGGGAGTGACCTTGCCCAGTCCTTGTGGAGATGACGTCCCATCTTCACACTGAGGACAACCTCCATTGTGTTGTGTGGCACTACCACCGTGCTAAATGGCATAGATTCAGAACAGATCTAGCAGCTCAAAACTGGGCATTCATGAGGCACTGTGGACCATCAGCAGCAGCAGAATTGTATACCACCACAATCTGTAACCTCGTGGCCCAGCATATCCCTCACTCTACCATTACCATCAAGCCAGGGGACCAACCCTGGATCAGTGAGGAGTGTAGAAGAGTATGCCCAGGTATGTCCTTTTCACAAAAAGCAGGACAAATCCAATCCGGCCAATTACCACCCCATCAGCCTACACGCAATCATCAGCAATGTGATGGAAGGGGTCATCGACACTGCTATCAAGCAGCACTTACTCACCAATAACCTGCTCACCAATGCTCAGTTTGGGTTACGCCAGGGCCACTTGGCTCCAGACCTCATTACAGCCTTGGTACAAACATGGCCAAAAGAGCTGAATTCTAGAGGTGAGGTGAGGGTGACTGACTTTGACATCATGACAACATTTGACTGAGTGTGGTATCAAGGAGCCCTAGTAAAATTGAAGTCAATGGGAATCAGGGGGGAAATTCTCCACTGCCTGGAGTCATATCCTAGCACAAAGAAAGATGGATGTGGTTGTTGGAGGCCAATCATCTCAGCCCCAGGACATTGCTGCAGGAGTACCTCAGGGCAGTGTCCTAGGCCCAAACATCTTCAGCTGCTTCATCAATTACCTTCCCTCCATCATAAGGTCAGAAGTGGGGATACTCGCTGATGAATTCACAGTGTTCAGTTCCATTCACAACTCCTCAGATAATGAAGCAGTCTGTGCCCGCATGCAGCAAGACCTGGACAACATTCAGGTTTGGGCTGATAAGTGGCATAGAATATTCGTGCCATACAAGTGCCAGGCAATGACCATCTCCAACAAGAGAGAGTTTAGCCACCTCCCCTTGACATTCAATGGGATTATCATCGCTGAATCCCCATCATCAACATCCTGGTGGTCACCATTGACCAGAAACTTAACTGAACCAGCCACATTAATACTGTGGCTACAAGAGCAGATCAGAGGCTGGGTATTCGGCGGCGAGTGACTCACCTCCTGACTTCCAAAGCTTTTCCACCATCCACAAGGCACAAGTCAGGAGTGTGATGGAATACTCTCCACTTGCCTGGATGAGTGTAGCTCCAACAACACTGAAGAAGCTCGACACCATCCAGGACAAAGCAGCCTGCTTGATTGGCACCCCATCCACCACCTTAAACATTCACTCCCTCCATCACTGGCGCACCGTGGCTGCAGTGTGTACCATCTACAAAATGCACTGCAGCAACTCGCCAAGGCTTCTTCGACAGCACCTCCCAAACCCGTGACCTCTACCACCTAGAATGACAAGGGCAGCAGGCACTTGGGAACACCACCACCTTCACGTTCCCCTCCAAGTCACACACCATCCTGTTCCTTCATCGTCGCTAGGTCAAAATCCTGGAACTCCCTCCCTAACAGCATTGTGGGAGTACCTTCACCACACGGACTGCAGCGGTTCAAGAAGGCAGCTCACCATCACCTTCTGAAGGGCATTAGGGATGGGCAATAAATGATGGCCTTGCCAGCGACGCCCACATCCCATGAATGAATTTAAAAAAAAGTGCTTTGGGCTGTCCTGAGGTCGGGAAAGGCACTATATAAATGCAAATACTTTTGTTTTACATTCACCGAACAATAAAACATAATTTTCTATTACATTCAGGCCAGTGTAGTGCATGTTCTCATTTACATTTACATTTCTCTCCTCATTAATTATTTTAACGTTCATATCATTTCATTATCAGAAATTATTTTATTTTTATTGTTAATTACACTAACTATTAATTGTTGAAAGCTTATAAATTAAAAAAATGAATGACTGGAATCTTATAGTTACAATATATTCATCAAAAGAAATGTGGTATGGGTTGGTACAATTCAAACTTTAAAATGTTTAGGCCTAGAAATCCGTAGACACCACACCCGTTTTATAGGTGGCCTCTGTGCAGGAGGTGCTAGCCGTATTGGAAAAGGCTGACGTATAGGCGTCCAGGGCCCGTGCCTGAAACAGACGTTAGGTCCTTTGCAGATGCAAATCAGAGGCCTAACACCTGTTTCAGGACCCCTTCCCAAAATTGGGCTGCCCTGAATGCTGCCGGCATCGGGCCTGCTGCGTTCAGGATAATCAAGTCCCTTTAAGGACCGTTGGTTAGGCTGCCACCAAACAGGCAAGTGCTCCTCCCGACTCCACTGCAGTCCCAAAGGGCATTGCCGGTCCTCGCTTGGCCCCCTCCCGATCGCCTACCCCCAGGACCTACCCGAGGGCTGCTGTCGGCGAGGCAGCAGCCAGAAATTTAAACATGGTTCGCCAGCAAGCTGCCCGGGGACGCGCAGCAGGCTTCCACAGCTCGCTGTTCTAATGCACTGGAGGCCTTGAGCCTACCCGTTTCCAGCGCAGGAATCATTCCCTGTGCCCAGTTCAGGCCAGCATTATGCTGCGTATTTCTTTGTCTGGCTGTTAAGCTTTGAGAGTTTGGCCACCCCTAAATTGGAGCCGCCAAATGCTGAACATTGTTGCCTATGACCATCTGATCTGTTCTAATATTCTAGATGTTCTGCCTGTGGAGTTGTGCTTTAGCACAAATCTTCTTCTGACTGTACAAAACCATAATCCAGTACCACACATCACCGTATTCATATATTGCCAGCTGTACTCAACCAGAGACTGATTGTTGAGTATGCTATATTTGAGGAATGTTACAAAGAGCTTTGTTTGTTTAGTTTTGCATGAAGTGAACAGCATCAGTACTTCCCTGTAACTAGTCTGATTCATATCCTTGTTAATCTTACATATTGAATTAGCTTTGGAATCCTTCTGTACAGTACGCACGCTGCCTCCTAATTTGTAATTTTCCAGAGTGAACTTCTGATGTACATCCTACTCTTTTAAGAACCATGGGATTTATACGTATTACCTCCGCACTCTTCCCTGAAGGTATCTCAGCTGTGTTTGCTGTTGTTGGCAGTGAGTCTGTTGTTTTTATTCTTCACTATATTTTACTCTGTACTGTGATATCAAATCTAATAAATCCCAGGGAGTTAGAACATCTTTAACCAGCTGATTATATTTTCTGCCTCTACATTTTTATGCTCCTTCCAACTTTCTACTCTCCTACCCCAAAGTTCTGTGGTTCTGCGATTTGGTTGGTCAAATGTAAAGCTATGTTGAATATAGCACTACATGCACAAAGACAAATAATCTCAATTGCTAGTAGATATAAGGAGGGGCATTTTAACCCCCAAAAATCTGTGGGTTCGGGTTGGGTGGGATTTAAAAATGTTTTAAATCTCAAACCCAAACCCAACCCGCCCACTTCCGGTTTTAACAGAGGCAGGATGGGGGGGCGGGCAACCAACCCGCTCCCAGGAGGCGGGCCGCTCATTTAAATATTTTAGTGGGGCTGTGTGCCTACAATTTTATCTCTCTTCCAGGTTTAACCCTGGCCGGCTGGGTTTCCTGGGTGGGAAACCCGGCAGCTAAAGTGAAGCGATGACTACTGCGTGGAAGAGGTAAGTGCCCTTCCAGCACCACTTGTGGGCTAGGAGGAACAGGAGTGCTTCCACCTGGCCCTCCAAGCTAACCTGCTTCCCTCCCCGCGATCAGACCAACCCCCCGCGATCACCGACCCCCCCCACCCGCCTCCATGCCATCTTGCCAGGAGGCAGGTAGCCGTCCCGTGCCGGGTCATGTCTCCTTGGAGGCGGGAAGGGATTAAAGCCAATTAACTGCCTGTTAACAGGTAATTAACAGGCAGAAAATAGGCTTATTACCATTTTGCCCACACAAGTGCGGGCTTCCCAAAGGCTCCGAACCCCGCCAGGGTCACCGAGGTGAGTAGTGGGTCTACTGGAGTCAGGGGGGGTGCAAAAGTGTGCTGTGAAGGTAAGTGATGGGTGCAAGTGTGGAGATGTGAGTATCTGAGGTAAGTGGAAAGTGTTAGAAAAAGTGTACTTACCTTTGTTTCTTCCTGCAGGCTTCAGTCGGTGGGTATGCGGAGAGTCTCACACCTCCGCGGTAGAGATGACAGATGGCCGTTACATTTTTCAATGCAACAACCATCTCATTTCTGCAAAAGAAAGAGGTTTGATGAGGTCTTGAATTCAAGACCTCATCAAACTACAGAAAATGTCATTGTTTGACAGCTTCACAGAGCTGAAAAACGATGACAATTCATCTGTCAAAAATGTTTGACAGATGAAACGTCATACGTTGACATTCTCTGCAACCGGCTTTCCCTTAATTGGCCTGCTAAGCCCGCTGGGCAGGCTTAACAAGGTCAATCAAGGGAAAATAGCGTGGGTTGGCCAGAAGTTGATGGAGGCGGGACTGAAACCCGACAAGTGGGAGTCCCGCCTCCAAAAGCTCCCCATTGGCAAAATCACCCCCATAGAGCCAGGTCTGTCAGGAGTGAAGTTAGGAAACACTTCTACACGCAAAGAGTAGTAGAACTTTGGAACACTCTTCCGCAAACGGCAGTTGATGCGCGATCAGTTGTTAATTTTAAATCTGAGATTGATAGATATTTTTTAACCAAAGATATTAAGGGATATGGGGATATATGAAGTTAGGTCAAAGATCAGCCATGATCTCATTGAATGCCGGAACAGGCTCGAGGGGCTCAATGGCCTACTCCTGTTCTTATGTTCCTATATCAGGCTGGCTTCCGGGCAGGGATTCTGTTGAAAAAAAACCACGGACTTCTGGGTTCCCGGCCAGATCTCCTCCCCTCACTTGGAAATCTCGTCCCTGTAAAGATCAGGGCCAAGGTCACAGCACAAACTAGCAATTCCACTCAGAGAGGCAGAAAGATTGGTTGTGGTAGAAGATGCAAAGATGTAAACTTTATCCTTTGAGGTTGGATTTAAGGCATGTTGCTGGGTAGATTAGAGGGAGCTTTACATTAGATCCTGCTATACCTGACCTGGCTGTTCTTGATGCTGACACTGAGTGAAAACATGGAAAACTGTCACGTTCCCCAGCACTGACATTCCTCACTTTGGTGAACATGACAATTTTTCCTGTCATATGATCTCACCAGGAAAATGTTGGACAACACCACCACCATGTTGTTTAGAGGGACATCGGGAAATACTTGGCAACCAGCGTGAAAAATCCTGGCGCAACCAATGTGAAAGTTGATAATCGATAAATAACTCAATTCAATATGAAAATGAAACAACATTTGAGAGTGTGTTCTGAATAGTAATATGCACTTGGGGTTCAAAAAAACTACTAAAAATTTAAATGTTTCCAATATCCAAATGCCTTTTTGTGTATTACAGTCTTGTAAAGTACTCTTAGTCCTCATGCATTCTAGGAACATAGGAACAGGAGCAGGCCGGTCAGTCCCTCAAGCCTGTTCCTCCATTCAAGTAAATCATAGATGATCTGTATCTTAACTCCATGTACCTGCCTTCGTTCTGTAGCCCTTAATACGCTTGCTGAACAAAAATCTATCAATCTCAGTTTTGAAATGTTCAATTGACCCCCAGCCTCAACAGCTTTTTGGGGGAGGGAGTTCAGATTTCCACTACATTTTGTGTGAAGAAGTGTTTCCTGACATCACCTCTGAACGGCCTGGCTCTAATTTTAAAGTTATGCTCCCCTTGTTCTGGACTCACCCACCAAAGTAGTTTCTATCTGTTTACCCTATCAACTCTTTTAATCATCTTAAACACTGATGTAACTATAGAGAAACATCAAATAAATAATGCTGAGTCACAATCCCTCGACCCAGGCTACTACTGTGGACAACAGGACTTCATATTTAAATGTTCTAGATGGAAATTTTTTTGGGAAATAAAAAGGTCAACTTTGAAAGACAATTCAAATCTAATTGATTAGATCTAAAGGAGACACCAGATGTTGCAACATGCTTGTCTTGCAACAGTATGTGGTAAGTGTAGCATGCTTGGAAGGACTTTGGACCTATGGTTCCCCTAGTTCTCCACCACTGGACTTGATTGTAATGATTAGTCAATAACTACATTATCATTGTATCAGGCGACTACCCGGATGGAGAAGGCGAACTGGATGGACTGTGGTCTTTTTTCACCCAGCAATTCCTATTTTCCTACGTTCTTGAAATGGAGGACCTTGATCTGATTCAAGCACTCAGCTGTATCTAATGCTTTATCCATCTCTCTGCCCTTCTCGGCAGTATAATAGAAGCTGAGGTGTTCAATATAACCATTATAACTATGAATTAACAAGTTGACATACCCTATTCTCAACACATTGACACCGGGAGAGGAGCCTGTGATTGTCAAAATATTGTTGCTTCTTTCTCAGGTGACACATTGGTCAGTAATAGCTGCAACATCTTCACCAGTGTTGCTCTTTGCTTTTGCATTTTGTCATTGCATAGTTCCACATGAATATATTGAGATTCTACTCCACAATGGAAATTACACACTGAACAGCAATAGTGAGGCAAAAAAAGTCAATTTACCATGATGCATAATTTTACACTATAGTAAAAATAAGATTAGGATTCAAATTTATTTTGTGTCTTAAGGTCTCAATGGCATATATCACATCGCTTCTAAAATAAAACCGTTAGCTGTTATGCATTTTCAGAATTGTAGATCAGTTTTTGATTACATTTTGGGATCCATTTCAATCTATGTATTATGTTAAGTAAATCAGTTCACCAAATTAAAAAAAAGTTTCATCTGCCTGTTTAAATATGGTAATCACAATACCTGACAATATTGTATTTTGTTCCGCTGATAATTCTTTTAGGTCTCTTTTTATTTGAAGTGATGCCCACTGCATTTCTAGAACATAGAGAGAGCAATTAGCCAACATAGCAAGACGCCATATCATAGTAATTTGTTGTTGTATATTCTAAGTAAACTACTGGTCCATGAAGCATCCTTAACACTTGAATAGAAACTGAAAATGCAATTGTCTTCAATTTCAAGCTTTGAAGGACCAAAAATTTCAGATACTCGCCAAGGCAAATCCCATTCCTCGCCGCTTTAGGTGAATGAGCTCTTCCCGAAGATACTTGCAGCTGCAAAAGGTTCTTCGGTTCCTCAGGCTCCTCAGCAACATCCTCTAGACGTTTCTTTAAAGATCTGTGAATTAAAGACACAACCTTTTGACTGAGAATGCCCAGTTTATATGGGTGCCATTAGCACACGACTTGCGACCAGCTTTATGGGAGGAAACAGATACGTAGGCCAGATTGGCATCATGTCCATCTGATCTTTCAAACAGCTCTCCCCCCTCCCTTTTTCTTCTACGTAATGCTCCAGACATGGGTGCAAAAGGGCATTAGGCGGCACTAGTATCCGTAACAAAGGTTGAGAATATCTTTGGTCAGACAGCATGGAGATGCTGTGCATCAATACATTGCCTCAGGGAATGGCTGGATACAGGTTCACCCACATAATTCTCCATATGCCAAGTTCATGATCTCAGTCATACTGCCAAGGACAGGTGTGAGGTCAAGGCTTCCCAACAAGAAGGAAAAATCAACCAGAGGGTAATTTATTAAGGCTGCTCCCGCGTAACTGCTCGAAAGCTGGCTCAAGCAAAGGCAGAGACTGGAAAATGGCGCATATGTGGGAACATTTAATGAGGGGAAGAGAAGAAGTAAAATGGCATCTGGTGTTTAGAACGTGTTATTTCTACATTCTGTGCTGTGCACGTCTGTCTATAGAGTACAATAAAATTGTGGTATGATCACATTACGACAGGATGAGATTGTCAACCAAATCTTACTGCTCTTTTCTCAGCAACACATTATTATTCAACTGCTGTCTCCTTCGAAAATCTTCGAAAACAAACAGAATTGAATGATGTTATTTTAACAGATGATTTTTTTTTAATTGAAAGGATTGTGAGATGCATGATCCCCTGGATGGGTGGCCAGGAAGGGAGGGCGTTTTAAAACCCACAGCAACAAAATTTGTGATTTATTGAACTGTGAGACTTCATCAGTCACTGGCAGGATAACATGCAGCTCACTAATGGTTCATGCAAGCCGTTGGAATAGTCACATGTTAATTCATTAAATCATTTTGTTTTTTAAATGGCCTTTAGCGTTTATTTATTTACCAGATGTGGATAAAATGTACCTTGTGATTAAACTTACGATATAAAATGTGTGACCTTGTACAGCTTTGATGGTATCACTTTGTTTTGAGCTGAGATTTGGGGTTTTTTTGCACATTTTTTACTTTGCATAGGTCAGAGGCAGGTTGCTCACATTTCTGCACTTTACATTTTCCACTTGCATATTTTTCTGTAACTAGTACCAGGGATGAGGAGGTTTCAGTTATCTGGAGGGACCAGAGAAGCTGGGATTGTTCTCCTTAGAGCAGAGAGGGTTAAGGGGAGATTTAATAGAGGTGTTCAAAATTCCAAGGGGTTTTAATAGAGTAGATAGGGAGAAACGGTTTTCACTGGCAGTAACCAGAGGACACAGGTTTAAAATAATTGGCAAAAAAGACAGGGGGCGGGGGAGATGAGGAGAAATACTTTTGTTACAATCTGGAATGCACTGCCTGAAAGGGTGGTGGAAGCAAATTCAATAGTAACTTTCAAAAGGGAATTGGATCAATACTTAAAAAGGAAAAATTTGCAAGGCTATGGGGAAAGAGCAGGGGAGTGGGACTAATTGGTAATCCATTCAGAGAGCCGGGACAGACATGATGGGCCGAATGGTCTCCTTCTGTGCTGTATGGTTCTATGATAGGCTTGTATGTCTCCCAGGTAACTTGATTACATGCACAGGCTATTTATACTGAGATTTTATACTGCTATTTTATGTTTAGCAAAGGAGGCATGCTTTTCTAATTTAAAAAGTACACTGTATGTATTAAACAGATGGCTGTGTATAAATTATTGAGGTGTGTGTGGTCCCTGGGCTCTGGGATTATTTGTATGTGTATTTGTGGCAATGCACATACCAGCTCATAACATAGGGGAATCTAGATAAGTACATGATGGAGAAAGGAATAGAAGGTTATGCTGATAGGGTTAAAAGAAAAGAAAGACTTGCATTTATATAGCGCCTTTCACGACCACCGGATGTCACAAAGCGCTTTACAGCCAATGAAGTGCTTTTGGAGTGTAGTCACTGTTGTAATGTGGGATAGATGAAGTAGGATGGGAGGAGGCTTGTGTGGAGCATAAACACCGGCATAGATCAGTTGGGTCAAATGGCCTCTTTTGGTACTGTAAATTCTATGTAATGTTATATAACTATGGATTAACTGTGTTTTTGCAATTTACCATTAGTCACTGTGCAATACATACTGAATAGTTTATTTACTGATAACCCCCATTGTGCCTTCATAATACCTATTGAATAACGTCACGTACCAGCAGGTTCTACATCATTACGAGCTTTATTTCCCTGCACGGGTCCCTTGATAGACATGTAAATGTAGAAGACAAACATTATTTAAACCGTTATATATTATATCCAAGTAGCTGGCAAGGAGATGAAGGTCATAATTCAATCTCAGGCTCCTGGTATTCTTCATAAAACAATCTTCACTATCAATATTCATAATGGTATCAGAGTCGCTCAATTGAATTACAGCCCTGTAGCTCACTGTCTGTCAGCCATTATCCTCTATATAGCTAATGTTTGGACTAGGTCTATAGATCAGTCACAAAAAGGTGTATGTTTCATATTAGTGCCTTGGAGGACTACACACAGGAAGCCCTGTTGTAAATAAATGTGGACGTTGTGCAGTGATGATAAGGTATGCTTGTTCCAGCCAAGTGGTATTGTGTTGCTCACACGATCCATGATAATGAGGATCTGTGAGTAGACATATGTATTCAGTCTGGGAGTTAAAATTCTCTCAATCAATTCAGTTTGGTTTATGAGAATGATTTAGCACAAAAACAAGTGATTGAGAGCATTACAAGTCCTGTGATCATAAACAGCCAACGTCTCAAACAAATCCATGAACCAATTTCACATAACTTCAAAGGAAATAACATTTTCCCTGTGTCATCCACAGATGCCTCCAACCAAGACACCCCAGCTGTTGATGAAACCCAGAATGACCACGGCAAATGCTGTACCATTAAGTCGAAGCTTCCAGAGAGCAGCCCGCCCTTCATTGCTAGCAGTTGTGCGGTAGGCTACATTTACCAAGCACATTTCATTTTCAGACAGTTTCTGCCTGACTTGTAGGTTTCAAAGTTTCACTATACATACATAAATATGGTCCATTAAATAAAGAAAATCTACAGACTTACCCCCCTATATAAATGTGTAAGGAATACTAAGGGCTGGATTTTATCAATGGAGGCGGGACTTCTGGTTTCTGGGTTTCAGTCCCACCCCCAGCGACGTCTGACCAACTCACGCTATTTTCCCTTGATTGGCTTTGGTAAGCCCGCCCTGCTTACCGGCCAATTAAGGGAAAGCCGATGACAGATGACGTCAGCGTATGACGCTTCATCTGTCGAAAAAATTTTGACGGATGAATTGTCAGCGTTTGACAGCTTTGAGAAGCTGTCAAACACTGACAATCTCTGTTCTAAGGTGAGCCCTTGCACAGAAGGCTCACCAAGACCTCTCTCCTCAGCAGAAAGCAGATGGCTGCTGCATCTGAGAATGCAGCAGCCATTCTGTCATCTCTGCAGTTGAGATGAGGCATCTCCAAATCCTCAAAGGGTGAAGCCTGTAGAAAGAAGCAAAGGTAAAAAAACTTTTTCCAACACTTTACATTCACCTCTCATACTTACCTGTCCACACATGCACCCATCACTCACCTCTACAGCTGACATTTAGACCCCTCTCACCCCCGCAGACCCACTGCTCGCCTCGCTGACCCTGGCGAGGTTTGCAGCCGTCGGGAAGCCCGCAATTGCAGGCGTAAAATGGGGAAAAGCCTCAAAACTGCCTGTTAACTACCTGTTAACAGGCAGTTGATTGGCTCTAATCCCCTTCCCGCCTCGAGGAGACGGGTCCCTGCGCGACTCGGGGACCCGCCTCCCGGGAAGATGGCACGGAAGCGGGGTCGGTATCCGCTCCCAGTTTCTGCCATTTTCCCGGCAGTCCCGCCTCCACACCTGCCTCCCCAGGGCTGGGAAAATTCCCCCCTAAGAGTTACCTCACAAGATATCCTATTTTATTACCCACCTGTTTATGTTCTCTCTACTCAAGTGTCTACAGTAGAACGGAACATATCAGCCAGTTGCTGAAGGTCACCTGCCAATCTGCTCCCAGATTGAAGAAATTCTGGCCTGACCTAAACAATATAGCAAGCTACTGACCCAGTATACACCTGTTCCTACAATTCCCAGGGTGTTTTTATGATTGACAGAAAGACTGGCCATTCACAGAGAATACCAAGACTTGCTGTTTATAAGTCCTCTTTCCATTTCCATGTATTGACAAAAAAACGATATTATGGAGCATTGAAAATAACCAGAATGAAGATTTTTTTTCCATAAAACATGGTAAAACATGAACTCAACTTTTTTTGAAAATAAAACAATATAATTTACTATGTTCAAGGGGTTGTTTATTTAAAAAAACATATTGCGTGTGATCAATTAAACTTTTTACTTGAAATCTGGCAGTGTTTAATCTTTATATTTGGTAATATATTCTAAATGATTAAACCAGCTGCTTTTCTTTTATTTATGTTAATCTCAGAACTCAAAATAGCAACAAAAAAAATTACACAATGTAAGCCCTGAATTTAAATATGTTTAGTTAATCAGAATACTTTAACACTAAGTACCGTTGCACGGATATTTGGTAAAGGAGGAAGAATGTGAATTAATTTAAATTTGAATTAAATTTTATATGCGCTTTGGTCCTCGCTATAAAGACCCACATGCCGAACAGATAGACTGTAAATGTGAAGAGATGCTCCTCCATTTTATATCCAGGGATTTATTTATTGAATAGTCATATGTGACATTTCTATTACTGTGTCATCCAATAAATAATTTAAACGCAAAGACCTTAGATAAAGGTTTAAGGTGTAATTACAGTTTGGCAGATATTGGCTGGGAATTACTTTGAAGCTGCTGCTGCTCCACCATTGTAATTTCATGGGAAGTCCAGTGGAAGCACCATTTACAGTGAAGTTACGGCAGGGGAGCAAGAGCAGCTCCGAGGAAAATCCGGCCATTAGGTTTATGACATCAGTGCTCTTCCTGTGACTAATGTCGTTTTGAATAATGTGGTAAATGTTATTTCCTTTTTGTCACATAAGATCAAAAGAACTTTCACTGCTCTGCATTTGCTTTTATATTCATTCTCTAGATGTGGGTGTCGCTGGCAAGGCTGGCATTTATTGCCCAGTCCGAGTTGCCCTTTGGGAAAATGGTTTTGGGCCTTCTTCTTCAACTGCTGCAGTCTGTGTGGTGAAGGTGCTCCCACAATGGTGTTAGGTAGGGAGTTCCAGGATTTTGACCTAGCGACGATGAAGGAACGGCGATATATATCCAAGTCGGGATGGTGTGTCACTTGGATGGGAATCTGGAGGTGATGGTGTTCCCATGCACCTGTTGCCCTTGTCCTTCTAGGTGGTAGAGGTTGTGGGTTTGGGAGGTTCTGCTGAAGAAGCCTTGGCAAGTTGCAGCAGTGCATCCTGTAGATAGGACACACTGTAGCCACGGTATGCCGATGGTGGAGAGAATGGATGTTTAAGCCGGTGGATGGGGTGCCGATCAAGCGGACTGCTTTGTCCTGGATGGTGTCTAGCTTCTTGTGTGTTGTTGCAGTTGCCCCCATCCAGGCAAGCGGAGAGCATGGATCAAGCAGAACACAGAAAGCATGATGCTGAGGAACCCCATACGACCATTGTTACTAGTAGCAAAGGTAGTGACACCCCTTAACTTTCATCACAGGTTTCAAGTCCAAAACTCTATTACAGCACTTATAAATGGTATAAATAATACAGTACTTAGTAAGAGGTTTTAGATTTCATCCATAGTATAAACAGCAAGATGTTGCATACCCTAGTATTTTTACAACTCTCACCAAGAATAGAATGTTCTTCTCTGACAACAGTCTAAAAATACAGGCGTGCTGACAATCTTCTCTCTCCCACGTGTTGCTTACATTTAACAATTCACAACCTCCTACTTGGCTTAAAACCTGAGATCTGATTAGTGGTTAATTAGCAACAAAGTAAGATTTCTAATATGCCCCGTGCACACTAAACTGAGCAGCTCTGAGTGCTGTAGGTGAAATCCATTTGTAGTATTGGAAAAGTGGAAAGAAAACATGAAGCAGATTCAGCCTCTGTATTCCATTGTTGAGTTGAATGGTGATGTCTTCAGGCATATTGGACCGAAAGGAGTAGCATATCTATCCATCCATATAGATCTCCATCTATATATTAGTAAGAACATATGCTAGCACGTGTTTCATGTCTGTCATGTCACAATTCCCGGGTTGCACTATGGTATCACACTTCTTCATTGGCTGCAATTAAAAAAAAAATCAAAACTCTGTAACTATCAGGACTCAGGGAAAGCTACCATTAAAAAAAGCAGGATTTCTGAGTTTCTTTGTTTTTCCAAATGATTTGGAAACAAGCTAAAGAATTAATTTTGAAAGATTTTTTTCATGTAATTTTGACAGTTAAATTATTTAAAAAAAAATGCCTAGTGTCTTTATGAGCTGCTTAATTTTACTTCAGAGAGACAGCCTCACTCACTCAGAGACAGCCAAATAGAGATGAACATATTTGGTTTCCTTCATTTATACTTAGAAATGATTATTTATAGAAAACCGTAGAATCATAGAACGAGACAGCACAGAAGGAGGCCATTCGGCCCATTGTGCCTGTGCTGGCTCTTTGAAAGAGCTGTCCAATTAATCCCGCTCGCCCTGCTCTTTCCCTATTATTTTCAGTGGAAAAGTATTTTCTCAGATTTTAACATGTTCGCCTCAGGTCTTCTTCCTGCCAGGGTTCCCTGGTGTGCTGGAGACTCCACGTCCCGCAAGCCCTGTCCTTATATGGTATCATTTTTCTGGTTAAGTTTTTGGGTCTTTTCTGCTTTTCATACTCTAAATATCTAAGCTTCTGGTGTTTAAACTACTCTCATAGGTGAATTTTAGCATCTTACAACTGTGCAATTATCTTCACTGGCCCTGTTATCCAGGTAAGTTTAGATGCTGTGCTCAGGATAATGAAGAGGAAATTGCTTTAGCTGCAGGATCTATCCCGTGTAGCCATAGGATCTTCTTCAAGGCTTTGAGTAGTTGTAGAATATAACAAAATCCAGATCTTGTTTTGAGCTTTAACTGTCACATAAATTTATTAACAGTCGATGAACAAGCTGTGGCTCAGTTGGTAGCACACCCGCCTCTGAGTCAGAAGGTTGTGGGTTCAAGTCCCACGCTAGGGACTTGCGCACATAAAACTAGGCTGACACTCCAGTGCAGTGGCTGAGGGAGTGCTGCACTGCAGGAGGTGCCGTCTTTCGGATGAGACATTAAACGGAGGCCCTGCCTGCTCTCTCAGGTGGACGTGAAAGATCCCATGGCACTATTTCAAAGAAGAGCAGGGGAGTTATCCCCGGTGTCCTGGCCAATATTTCTCTCTATAACAAAAACAGATTATCTGGTTATTTTCACATTGCTGTTTGTGGGACCTTGCTGTGCACAAATTGTCTGCCACGTTTCCCACATTACAACAGTGACTACACTTCAAAAGTACTTCATTGGCTGTAAAGCGCTTTGAGATGTCCGGTGATCGTGAAAGGCACTATATAAATGCAAGTCTTTCTTATATATATCTATAGAGAGAGGGATTGAGAAAGTCTTACAGTAAATGTTAAATCCTCAAAACAAGAAAGATAATAAATGCTTTCCACTTTCCACAAATTATATACCTTATAAAAAAATGTTTTTAAATGTATTTACACAGTTATTCTAACCAACTGAGGGAGCTAACTGGCCTAACATACTTTCTATGAAAATTCCAGACCAACTCATTGAGTATTGAACAAGCCGTGCTAATAAATACTGTCCAAACAGTTACTGAGGTAAATGACAAGTGGTGCAGTGATCAATTTTCCAGGGTTAGGATTGAAGCATACAAGGAGGAATACACTGCTGTGACCTGTTCCATACTTAGACCAGGATTGTGGTTTACTCAGCATCCTTCACTGGGCCATGTTTAACTCAGTTTCCACAATCAAGGTGGTTTCAGCAGTCCAAATAGGAACCACGCCCCAGGAAGCAGATTCTGTTCATTCATAACTCACCGTGCCTGTCGTTTTAACCTAATAATAATCTGAATTTCTGACGCAATGATTGAGAAGTGAAATTGCCAGGTTGAAAATGATAGAAAAGTAGAAGTAAGTAGAATTAAGTTGGGGGGAGGGTAGCTATGTTTCAGAAGCAAGGTTTTTTCTTAAATGAATGCATGAAAGGGGCAGCGAATACATAAATCTCACACCTAATGGGGTAGATCCTGATACTTTGTGCGATAGTGTAAAACAGGTCGACAGCCCATTTTACATCTCTCACGATTTTTATTTACACTGATTTAATTGGGGGAAAAAAAATCGGGAGAGATGTAAAACAAGCTGTCGACTCGCAATCACCCATTTTACACTATCGCCCAAAGTCAAGATCGACCCCAGTGTGTGAAACTTGGCAAGCATGCGTGGTGGTGAGCGGAAGCAGTAGGATTAGATCACGCGTGCGCGTTTGAATGCAGTAGAGACCAGTAGCTGGCAGTGACTAGCAAGTATGTAAAGAAATAGAGAAAGAAAAAACACCTCGACGCCCAGAACCTCCTCGGACCTTCTGCCCCAGCGCAGCAGTAACTTGGCCAGAAATGTAGCTGGAACCCTGTTTAAGCGTCTAAATGGGGTTTCCATTGCATTTCCAGCAAAGCTATGGTGGTGCAGTGGCAGAAAGTCCAAGGAAATTCAGGGCCAATAGTCTAAGTGGAAAAGAGAGAGGAAAACACAGGAGCCGAGAGGTTGAGGAAGGATCAAATAGAGGTGTTCAAAAAGTTATGAAAGGACTTGAGAAGAGAAACATGAAAGATTATTTCTGCTGGTTGGTGTATTGGTAACCAGGGGCACAAACTCAGGATTATTACTTGAAGCATAAGGAGGATGTTTGAAGGAATTTGATCGTACCAAAGGTTTATTGTGTTGTTAGCACAAGCAGCTATTGAAACTGGATCAATCACAATATTTAAGAGCGAATTAGACATACAAAGATAAAAGATATTAAACTCAGGATTATTACTTAAAGCACGAACAGGAAGTTAGAAGGAATTCGATTATGCAAAGATTTATTGTGTTATGGAATGTATAAGCACAAGCAGCCATTGAAGCTGGATTAATCAGAATATTTAAGAGGGAGTTAGACATATGAAGATCACAGATATTAAAGGGTTTGGGGGAAAGAGCAAGGAAATGGGAATGCAATAGATAGTGCCAGTGATCCACCTAGCACTGGCTTGATGGGCCGAATGGAAACCTTCTGTACTAACATTTCTATGATTCTTTATACAAAGTGAAATGCTGTCAGTCCTTCAGATAATATTTATGTACTGGGAATTTCTTTAGCAAACGATGCAATTGTACATCGTCAGTATGTCGCATTCTTCAAGCTGCATGGGAACTCACTGTCCTACACGAAGCGTTTCAGTGGGAGGTGATCAATCAGGTTGTGGGACTGAAGAGAACAATGACAATGAAAGTTGAAATTAAAAAATGGCAACAGAACATTGCATGTGGCACGCAATGTAATGTCACCGAACTAAAACACAGGAACAATACAGAGCACTCCTCCACCTCATTAAGAAATATTTCTATTTTCTCATTTTGTGTCATAGTTTGTGTTTATTGCAAAGTATCTATCTCCCCCCACCCCGCCGCACCCTGACTAATAAAAAAGCACATGCACCATTTATTGGTTTAGAAGTCAGCGAGCAGTGATGGAGCCAGTGGTGGATGGTGCAGGGTGGGGACATGACCCCACCCCACCCCCCCATCACTTTGAGGTTGGCTCCATTTCGCTCCCAGGACCGCTGTCTTTGGTCTCCAGGTTCGGCCGGCACATCTCTGCGGTTCCCGGCTCGGGCTTCTGACTACGTATGTCGGCATTGGCCCGGTTCCGAGTTCGGCCCACGCCCTGCCACATCGTTCAAATCTTGCGTCCAGCCCATCCCAGTCAGCCAAACCTAGCTCCGCCACTGTAAGCAAACAACAAGTCCCAGACTACTGCCAACTGTCTCTCGTAAGCAGCCACTAGCAGTGCTTGAGATAGCCTTGGTCTGACTCAATTACTCTCTCGCTCTCTTTCTCTCAGGAAGCACCTTACCTCTACTGAATGTTCATCCTGAAGGAGGCTTTGAGGGTGTCCTTGAAGCATTTCCTCTGACCACCTGGGGCTCTCTTGCCGTGCCGGAGCTCCGAGTAGAGCACTTGTTTTGGGAGTCTCGTATCGGGCATGCGGACAATGTGACCCGTCCATCGGAGCTGATCAAGCGTGGTCAAAGCTTCGATGCTGGGGATGTTGGTCCTGAGCAAGAACACTGACGTTGGTGCGCCTATCCTGCCAATGGATTTGCAGGATCTTGCGGAGGCAGCGTTATTGGTACCTCTCCAGTGCTTTGAGGTGCCTGCTGTACATGGTCCATGTCTCTGAGGCATACAGCAGGGCGGGTATCACTGCTGCTCTGTAGACCATGAGCTTAGTGCCGGGTTTGAGGTCCTGGTCTTCAAACACTCTCTTCCTCAGGCGACCGAAGGCTGCACTGGCACACTGAAGGCGGTGTTGGACTTCGTCGGCGACGTCTGCCCTTGTTGACAGTAGACTCCCGAAGTATGGAAAGTGGTCCACGTTGTCCAAGGCCTTGTCGTGGATTTTGATACTCGGGGGGCAGTACTGTGTGGCGGGGGCAGGTTGGTAGAGGACCTTTGTCTTACGGATGTTTAGTGTAAGGCCCATGCTCTCGTACGCTTTGGTGAAGGTATTGACGATGGTTTGGAGTTCGACCTCTGAGTGAGCGCAGACGCAAGCGTCGTCTGCATACTGTAATTTGACGACCGAGGATGGGACGACCTTGGATCTGGACTGGAGGCGACGGAGGTTGAACAGTTTCCCATTTGTTCTGTAAATTAGCTTCACTCCAGTGGGCAACTTACTGAGGGTGAGAAGCCTCCTTGAAAAAGTGTAACATCCCCACCGACACCTGGGAATCCCTGGCCCAAGACCGCACAAAGTGGAGAAGAAGCATCCGGGAAGGCGCCGAACACCTCGAGTCTCTTCGCCGGGAGCAAGCGGAAGCCAAGCGCAGGCAGCGCACGTCAACCCAAGCACCCCACCCACCTGCCCCTTCAACCACCGTCTGCCCCACCTGTGACAGAGACTGTAGGTCCCGCATTGGACTCATCAGTCACCTGAGAACTCATTTTTAATGTGGAAGCAAGTCATCCTTGGTTCCGAGGGACTGCCTAAGAAGGAAGAAGAAGAAGAAGGTTCATCCTGAAGTAACCAAAGGAGATCACAAACTAAACTTATGGGGAATTGCGGCTGGATTTTATGACACCGGAAGGGATAACGGTAGAAAATAAGGGGGAATCTGGCGGTGAGGCCTACAAAGGTAAGATTCTCTACCCCACCCTACTTCCCTCTCCCCGCCCCCACTGGGACAGTCGCCAGCTGCACCACCTCCACCCAACACATGTAAATGAAGGCAGGGAAGCAGGACCCAGCAAGCTGCCAGATTTCCCCTGCTTACAGCTGATGTCCCCACCAACCCCAGAGGCTGCCTGGAGCAGAGTGGCATTAGTCCTTGGGGTAGTGACCATAAGCCTCTAAGTAACAGGATGGAGAGGGAAGCTCTCCCTTCATAGGTTATAGGTCCCCAACTACTAACCTAGTGAGGCCTCTTCTGTTCACCCCACTGTTCACCTGCCAACGAGTGACAGGAAAACACAGCCCTCAAGGTCAGTAAGCAACAAAACCTACTCTTGCACTTGTTGAATATAAATTGATTTGGTTTCTTCTTTAGCCACTAGATGTCACCCTTACCTACGATACATCAAGGAACCAACCATATTAGCCACATTGTAATATTTCCAGTGCTTGCTAGTTAGTGAGAGATTGTTAGGCACAACATGTAAAAGGACTAAAAAAAACAGAAGCACTAAGGGTTCACATAAAAGTATTAATATAAAGTAGAAAGTTGTAACTTGACACAGTTAATGCACTGGGAGTCACAATGAGTGGGATTGAGAATTTCTAATTTGCACTTAACTCCTTTTTCAAATTAAGTAGCTAACAGGGGACAGTAACATTGCAATTGGTTTTAATTACTCATACATGCTGTTAGTGGAAATTGTGCTGTTAGATTGTTGCTAGTCTAAGCTTTGTTAGTTAACGTTGAGGAAGGATGAGTTCATGTGCTCAGGAAAAGCTGGTCCCCTGACAGGACACAATGTTGGAATACACAGGATATGTTTTCTCCAGTACGGACAAACTGCGGATGTTGTCAAGCGAGAGCGATACTACATCCAGGTTGTAAATCAAGGTTTGTCTTTCATGACCACGATCTATTCGGTATGGCCTCTCCTACCTCCCTGTACCCTCATGGTGTTGCAATGACGACCCCTTGCCCCAGTCTGACTCATTCTTTCCCTGGACCTCATTGTTGTGTAACTCCTGATCTTCCTCTGTTCTATGTCCCCCCTCTGCAAAGTACAGGGGGTTAAAACTCAAGCTTCATGGTTTCTGTGCTGGCTCTTTGCTAGAGCAATCCAAAACTAATTCCACAGCCTTGTTTACTCTCTAGTCGAACCAAAGAATCTGACCTCCTCAATTGGATGCTGCCTTGCAATTCACTGGGAGCTTTCATGGCCATTTTCTTCAGACTGTATCATATTTGAACAGTTATCTGCATATCCTGCGCTTCTGTTTTTTCAAGTCGGGCTTCCAGCTTGTCCTTTAGATTTTTTAAATCATCATATATTGGACATGCACTGCAATGCAAACTGGCATAACACACATATTAATATTTTATAATATGTGGAGTGACACCTGTTGAAAGAATTTTTTTTTTACATTTTACTAAAAAAAAAAAATTTACAGATTTATTTGCATGTAACAGCCTTAGTTTATAAATTATAAATCATTGCTTTGGTGGTAGAATATTTCTTGAAATGAGTCTTTGATTTATAAATATTTAAATGTTTGTGAATTTGGAGATACTAATCTCTCAATTGACTACCTATAATATACAGGTCATTAGTAAATACCTTTTCCACATAAATACCATCTTTCTTTACCCATTCTGCAAATCTTACTGTTCTACCTTCTACTAGTAAATTTTCAATTTTTGGACATAATTTTATTTTTTTTGGGAGGGTGTGGGATGGGAAGGGAAATTCTTTTTTTTCCATTTTAGATACCCGGATTCTGCAGTCTTACTCCCGAGATTGTGGCAGCTCATTTCAGCATAACCAAGACAATTGAGACCTACTGTCTACTTCACCAGGTCTCAAGGAATGAGTGAGACTCAACATGGTTTAGAAAGTGAACCTGTCTTAAAAGGACGACTTTAAATGAGGGGACACGAGTACTTCATTGACAGGCCTCAAGTGAGACCAGGGATTAGAAGAATTAGTTTTTCTCCTGCTAGATATGCGTGCACCTTTAATAGAAGGTAATGCTATGCTAATTAACTTCTTTAAAAAGGAGCAGAATACCTAAGGGGGCATGATTTGTATTAAAATTGTAAATGTGAGTATAAAGAACCTATTTATGATTTAGCTACAAAAGGCAAAACAGAGGCAGTCTAACACACTGCCCGCAGCCAGGAAAGAGATTGATGCTTATAAGGACAAGTACAGACATCAAATACTGCATTGTGTACGATTGTTCAAGTGCTGTTAAGGCAATGTCATTCATGAATGCAATCAGTTAGGGGTGAATAACGCAGATTATAATGTTAGGTTAACCTCAGTTTTTACTCAATTACCTTCAGGTTCTGGGAGAAATTTTAGAGTTCTTTTTCATTCTCGGGATGTGGGCACCGCTGACAAGGCCAGCATTTATTGCCCATCCATAGTTTCCCTTGAGAAGGTGGTGGTGGGTCTCCTTCTTGAACTGCTGCAGTCCGTGTGGTGAAGGTGCTCCCACTGTGCTGTTTGGTAGTGAGTTCCAGGATTTTGACCCAGCGACGATGAAAGAACAGCGATATATTTCCAAGTCAGATTGGTGTGTGACTTGGAGGGGAGCTTGGAGGTGGTGTTGTTCCCATGCACCTTGCTGCCCTTGTCCTTCCAGGTGGATTTGGGAGATGCTGCCGAAGAATCCTTGGCAAGTTACTGGAGTGCATCCTGCAGATAATACACACTGTGGCCACGGTGCGCTGCTAGTGGAGGGAGTGGATGTTTAAGGTGGCAGATGGGCTGCTGATCAAGCAGGCTGCTTTGTCCTGGATGGTGTCGAGCTTCTTGAATATTGTTGCAGTTGTACCCATCTAGGCAAGTGGAGAGTATTTCTCAGTTTTATCTTCTTGAATGTTATTCACCTCTCTCAGAAGATAAAATACGTTACGAAGAGTGAGTGATAGTGTACATGGGTTGTTGGAGGGAATGAGCCAAGTGTTTCTTCTCATTCCTGGTTTTCTTATCTCCTTGTCACTTTAAAAGGTAGCCAATATAGACAGATGATATTGCACTGTGGGCAGCAACAAAATTACTTATCACTGCACAGTGTTTGAGTGGGTGGACACTGGAACAATGATAACGCCTGCTTAGGTCTCACTCCACACCTGTGAAGTGCCTTAGGATGTTAATTTCTATGTTAAAGGCGCCATATCAATGCAAGTCAGTCTTGTTACTGTTAAACCCATATCGGGCTGTAATAAGGCTAGCAGGCTGGCACACATCATCGTGACTTACCAGTGACATAGCCACACCATGTTATCTTAGCACAGGCCCGTGCACCCATCATCCCTTTAATGGGTTGCTGTCATAAGATGGTAAAAGTTTAAAATAAGTCAATAAAAAATACAGATTGCAGGGTGTACCATTCCAGCATTCCACAATATGAAATAAAAAATATATTTCTTTCAAATTATAACTAACCCTTAGTATCAGGGGAGCATATTGCTAACACTCCGAACTAGTGATACAACCTGCCCCATCTCCAGCTCGAGCAGCAGAGCGCATTTCCTGCTTCACTTCCTCACGTGTGACATTGCTTACCTTGCACGGGGAAGAAGGTCCGTTGACCCGCTGTTGTAACAGTGGTCTGCAGCGGCAACAGAAGCCATAAGACAGACAGAGAGAGCCAGGTCTGCACCACCGATTACGACACATTCCTTCACCATCACCGGCACAATTCAATGAAACACCCCCCACCCCGAACAAACGCAATTGGAGGAAACTTGCGTTTCTGTCTTGGGGGCGTGGGCCGGTTTTGTGGCTGGGGACTCGTGGGATGCAGGGTCCAATGGACACACTTAAAAGATCGCAGGGTGTATCGCAGTTATGGGTGGAACTCGTTTACGCCAAAATTTCCACGATCGTTTACGCTGTTTGACTTGTTTGCGCCCAGATTAAGCTTTTTGTTGTTTCCCAGTCACAATCAGGTTTTGGCGCACAATAGTTCCGTAGTTTGTAAGACTGCAACTGCAGCTGCTTCGTAGGTACCTATTAATGGAGTATTTATTTAAAGGCTTAGTTCACCTACATTCTGCAGTGCTTGCCTGATGGGAATTACGACTTCAAGGGAGTATTTTGCTCATCACAGATGTTCCCATTAACACACATCTTTCATTATTTCGATTAATTTTAACATTTAATATGTCACCGGGACTGAGTTAAAAAAATTTTGTTATTTATACTATTTTTGTTTCACAAATATCTACTGCCTAAGACTGTATGTTAGTTTTCTTTACGTAAAATAAGTATTCAGATCAAATACTTATAATGCAAAAAGTGTCAGCTGTGGCTCAGGAGTAGCACTCTGACCTTTGAGTCAGAAGGTTGTGGGTTCTAGTCCCACTCCAGAGACCTGAGCACAATTCAGCACAGTACTGAGGAAGTGCTGCACTGTCGGAGGTGCCGTCTTCCGGATGAGACATTAAACCGAGGGCCCGTCTGCCCTCTCAGGTGAATGTAAAATATCCCATGGCAATATTTGAAGAAGAGCAGGGGAGTTCTTCTTGGTGTTCATGGCCAACATTTATCCCTCAATCAAAGTCACTAAAAAAAAAACCAGATTATCTGGTCATTATCACACTGCTGTGTGTGGATTGGCTGCCGTGTTTCCTATATTACAAAAGTGACAACACTTCAAATGTATTTCATTGGCTGTAAAGTGCCCTGAGGTTGTGAAAGGCGCTATATAAATGCAAGTCTTTTTTTCTTTTCTTCTTTCAACTATTTGTACTGGTTGGGGGGGGGGGGGGTCAATGTTTAATCAGTAAAACAAAAGCAAAATACTGCGGATGCTGGAAATCAGAAATAAAAACAGAAAATGCTGGAAATACTCAGCAGCAATGTTCCCGCTAGGCTGCGCGGCCAAGCAGCTGTCTGGAGGTCCCGCACAGTCAGTTAAAGGGACCCTGCACCGCAAAAAAAAATAAAAAATTTAGGGGGAACATTGCTCAGCAGGTCAGGCAGCATCTGTGGAGAGAGAAACAGAGTTCACGTTTCCGGTCGATGACTGTTCGTCATTTTCGGGTCTAACTTCCTGGTTGTGCCCAAAGAGGAAACTCCAGTCCACGGCCTCTTGTAATTTAGAGACGTGAAGAAATCATAATGTGCCGAAGACTCTGACACTTGGGAGTTATCTTGCCTTGTTGATTTATAGCATACACTGTTTAAACAGTGTGTTAACTTTGATGACACAAATTTGCAAAACTACAAAGCCATTTAATTTAATGTGCCAACACAATCTAAAAAAAAATTGTATTTAAAATTAATGTCATTAAGGCCAATTCTTATCATTAAAAAAAAATCAGGGCAAGCAACACCAGCTTCATTATTCACCTGTAAAAGCATCAAAAGAATATATGAGAAACTGGGACTGACTGGAAAAAAAAAATAGATGTTCAGGCACAGCAGGAAAGAAAATAATTTTTCTGGTCTTTCAATTGCAATTTTCTGAGTGTTTTCTTTAATTTATCCTCACTGAGACCCTGCTCTGTATTTTCTGTTTCTTTGAATGAATTTTCATGGCATAAGTATAACACACATAAAAAATTTAGAAGCTTCCCCGATTGCAGGTTCTTAAACACACTGCGCCTGCTGTGCATGAATGATAGCTAAATGAGTTGAAGCTTAAATTTTCATACTTAAAGAAGAAATATATGGGGCTGGATTTTGCCAGCGGAGGCGGGTTCGCGTCGGGTTCGCTGCTCGGCGGATTCCGGTCCCGCTGCCGGTTTCAGCCGCACTGCGATAAGGATTTTGAGTTAACTGGGCTTATTAAGCCCGCCGTGCGCGTTACCCGGCCCAACCAGTGGGTTCGGGTCTGCTGCTCGCCTCTGCTGACGTCTTGAATACAGCTGCATTTAAGGGGCCCATGCAACCTTTGGGTTTTATTCACTTTCTGATGCTTCTCGGTGGTATTGTTTGCGACATGACTGCTGCAAGAACCAAGGGGTAGAAATTAGGTCGCGCCCCATTTGGGGCGCAAATATCGTCCGCGCGCAAATATTAGCGCCTGGCGCTAATTATCGGCACTGACAGGAAACTTCACTTTTACCGCCCCGGGAGGTGAGTGGAGCGCTAAATTAGGCGCTGCACACCTCTCTTAAGGCGCAAAGGCCTAGGAGTGAGGCGCTAACTCAGCGCACGAGCGCAGCGCAGCTGCTGCCAGTTAGCGAGGGAGCACAGACACACTGGCGCCGGACACTTCTTAAAGCGGGGGGGGCCACTTGCTCCCCAGCCACACCCTGCTCATTGCAGCCTTGAATCTCAGCCTGGAGAGACCTGTAATCCATTTTGCTGCCAAGCATGGAGAGGGTGAGAGAACGCGCTCATCGCTTCACCGAGCGGGCCTTGGATGCTCTGGTTGACGCAGTGGAGCGCAGACAATGCATGCTGTTCCCAGAGAGTGGCAGGAGGCCTTTGCCACGCGAGTTCAGAAGAGTGTGGAGGGAGGTGGCTCAGAGCGTCTCCTCCAGGAGCATGGTGCCCAGGACCCATGTCCAGTGCCGCAAAAAGTTCAACGACCTCACTCGGGTCGTCAGGGTGAGTGGCTTTTTCTCAATACCTCTCCATCCCTCCATCTCAACCTCACTCTATGGCCAGAGGGTCTTAAAACCCCAATGCACAACACTCATCCAACACCTATGGCCCTTTCATCAAACACACACACACATTCCACACTTTGCATACAGTAAGGGCTATTCACCTATGGGAGGCACATCAGGCAAGACCATGGCTGTATATTGACTCAGATGCTGTCCTTTTTCTTGCAGGCTAAGCTGGCTCATAATCGGAGACAGCAGCAACGGACGGGTGGAGGGCGGCTTCAGCTGCAACCCCTCAGCGATCTGGAGGAGCGCGTCCACAGGATTGTGGCAAGCCGGGTGATCGGTCCCGTCGCCACTGGAGACGCCGACCCCGTTGTGGACAGCAATGGTAAGGTCATCACCTTTTTGTCCTCTGTCCTTCCACTTGTCCCTCACAATACCAGCCTTTGACACTTTCAATCCAACTTGCTAACTCGCTGCACTTATTCCTCCCTTACTGCCACCCTGTCCTCACGCTAAAGCCACTCTTGTACCTCCCTGCTTTCAGATGGTGATTCACCAGCTGAGGAGATGGTCCCTGAAGCTGCCACTGGGAGTGATGCTGCAGCTGAGGAGGAAGAGGAAGCCGGAGCATCAGTGCCACACTCTCCCGAGGAAGCCCATGGCCACACTGGGAACACGCCTTCCCCGGAGGGGAGCAGGGGGGAAGGGGCTGATGATGGTGAAGTTCCAGGACCCAGCGGGCTGCAGCAACGCCATGGAGGAGGGAGGGAAGAACGGGGGAGCAGGGGGGAAGGGGCTGATGATGGTGAAGTTCCAGGACCCAGCGGGCTGCAGCAACGCCATGGGGGGTGGAGGGAAGAACGGGGGAGCAGGGGGGAAGGGGCTGATGATGGTGAAGTTCCAGGACCCAGCGGGCTGCAGCAACGCCATGGGGGGGGGAGGGAAGAACGGGAGCCTTCTCCCCAGAGGGAGAGTATGCCAGACACTCCTAATGCAATGGACGCAGAGGAGGAGCGGCTGATTGCAGAAATGAACAGCCAGGCGGTGGTCATGCACACTGAGCTCATGGGTGCAGTGGGAAGGGTGCCCGAATGCATTGAGGCACTGGCAAGGAGTGTGGAGCACTTCGCTGTAGCACAGGCGGATGCCACACTAAAGCTTACTGCTGCAATTCAGTCACTGGCTGCCAGGAACCCATCTGAGCCTGCTCTCATGCAGACTCAGATTGAGGCCACGCGAGCACTGACTGCTGCCATCCTCGATGGTTCGTGCACATGTCCCCGGGGCTGTCACCGCGCCGCAGCAGGCCAGCAATCTGTTCTCAGGCAAATTGCTCCGGATGCTGAAGTGCTGCCCCGTGGGAGTGCCAGTGTGTCGGGCGAGCAGGGAGTTGCTGTCCTCTCTCACGATGACAGCATTCCTGCTGCCAACACTGTCACTTCTCCACTGCACTTGCCACCGCCTGTAGGACAGACTGCTGCCGCCCATGCAGAGTTGGTGCAGTCTGCAGCCGGGCCCTCCAGGCCCAGAAGTGGTCGAGGCCGTCCTTCAGTGGCATCTGCAGTGTCAGGGTCTGACAAGCAGCAGCCTTCCACCAGCCTTGCTGCAGCCACTGAGGTCCCATTACGGAGGAGCAGTAGGGTTAGAAGGGGGGAAGTGCGCAAGGGAAGGAGATCACCCTCGAAGGGCAAAAAGTAGGAGGTGTGCCAAAATGCTGGTCATTTTTTTATTAAAGGCCGAGGTTCATGGCCCAACTTTTGTTTAGTGTTTTGGACATTATCTCCAGGTTGTGAGAACCAGTTATGTTATTGACTGTTTTTTTGTGTTTATTTCTATGAGTTTGTCATGAGGAATTGACACACACAGAGTTTGTACAATAAATAGGTTTCTGTATTCAAAATATACATGGCTGGTGGTTGGAATTATTGGTGCCTTGGCCGGCTTAGGGGTTGCGTGCTGGGTTGATTCGTGTTTGTAGCACTGGCAGGGGCCCTAGAAGCGGCTTGCTATTAGTCGTTGACGGACGGCCCTTGCAGTTTGACCATTGTGGGCCGCCCTCCTGCCTTGGTGCTGCTGCTGATCATCATCCTCGGCCTGTTCCTCCTCTTCCTCCTCCTCCTCTTGTGGTGCTGCAAGGCCTGGTGGCATTGGCTGCGTCCTGAGGATTGCCATGTTGTGCAACGTGCAGCACACCACTACGAATTTGGAAACTTGCTCAGGCGAGTACTGCAGGGCTCCTCCGGAATGGTCCAGACAGCGGAATCGTTGTTTGAGCACGCCGATTGTGCGCTCAATAATGTTCCTCGTTGCTTGTTGGCTTTCCTGGTACCGCAGCTCAGCAGGGGTGTTTGGCGCACGGAGCGGTGTCATCAGCCAGGTGCTCAATGCGTACCCCTTGTCCCCCAGAAGCCAACCAACTGGCTGATGCGGTGCCTCGAAAATTTCTGCCACAGTACTCTGGCGCAGGATGAAAGCATCGTGGCAGCTGCCCGGATAGTGGGCATTGACAGCGAGAATCACCTGTCTGTGGTCACAGACCAACTGCACATTCAAGGAATGGAACCCCTTTCTGTTCCGGAACTCCTCTGCATTCTCTCGCGGAGCACGCAAAGCCACATGCGTGCAGTCAATGGCGCCCTGCACCATGGGGAAGCCCGCTACCCTCGCAAAGCCCATAGCACGGTCATGCTGCTTGTCTGGGGTCATAGGGAAGGAGATGAAGTCTCGTCTCCTTGTGAAGAGGGCATTGGTGACCTGCCGGATGCAGCGATGCACCGCAAACTGGGAGATATTGGCGAGGTCCCCAACAGCAGCTTGGAATGAGCCAGTGGCGTAGAAGTTCAAGGCCACTGTGACCTTCACTGCCACCGACAGAGACGTCCTGGACCTCAGCTGAGGCTGCAGATCTGGCTGCAGCAGGTGGCAGAGCTCAGTGACCACCTCCTTGCTGAATCGCAGCCTTCGCAAACACAGCTCCTCGGACATGTGGATGTAGGAGAGCTGTTCACGATATACCCTGGGAGGGTAAGCTCTCCTGTACATGCGCCTGATGGGCCTCCTCCGTCTGGCCATCATTGCCACTCTCTGTCTGCGTCTCACTCTGCTCCGATTGAGCTGGAGCAGGACGACGCCCCCAATCATTGCAGCCCCCATCTTCTCTTTGCCAGAAAAGTAATGAGGTACAGCAACGAAAGTAGCAGCAAAGTTAGGATGAACTAGGCAAAACTACCTCACAAAGCGTTGAGTCAATGTAGAAGTCTCTCTCTCTCTCTCTCCGAATCTCTCTCTCTCTCTCAGAACGAGTGGTGCATAAATGTCGACCACAGAAAAAGACAGGAAGAGGCCCCCTTTAAATAGCGCCCCCCCCAGCCCCAGACCGATTGATAACGTTCCAGTCTTCCGGTCGTTGGAAGCGCCAGGCGGTAAGGCAGGGGGCGCCACTCAATTTCCGCTCCGGGGCGCCCCAAGGGCGTTGCACCACGGACTGACGTCACAATCTGCGCGCGCAGGTGGTCGCAGCGGTAAGTTTTAGCGCCGCCGCACAATCTCAAGTTAAGTTCTCGAGCGGCGCAAACAGCGCTGCGCCCGGGCGTTAGCGCCTTAACGCCCCATTAGCGCCCATTTAAGGCGCTAACGGGAGGCGCAACCAACTGAATTTTTACCCCCAAGGCTTCTCCCCGATTTGATGATGACTCCCTCCATGCTCTTGTGGAGGGAGTGAGAGGGCGCAAGGAGGTTCTGTTTCCCTCCAATGGACGGAGTAAGCCTCCTCAGCAAACCAAGGCAGCCTGGCTGCAAATTGCTGAGGAGGTGAGTGCCAGGTCTTTGTGTGCACGCACCTGGGTTAAGTGCAGGAAAAGGTTCAATGATCTGCTACGCTCAGCAAAAGTGATTATAACATCACACTTACCTTCAATCTGCTCCCCATCTCTTCTCATCACCAGCACTCTGCATTGTCAACCTACTCCTGCACATCCCAACTTACCCTTACATCCTTTGCACCCTTAACCATCCCTCTCTTTCTATGTACAGAATCACTTCACCATTCTACTATGCACCCCTCACACTCGCTCTCACTGTTATGCAATGACAACAGCTAACAACGCACAGGGATGGCCCTTGGTATTGGCACCTCACTCCATCTTTGTCTCCCTCTAAGTATCTATGCTATGGATTCTCTACATTCACTCCAACATTCTCGCTCAAACTCCACTTGTGTCCCTCATTGCAGCAAAAAAGAGCCCACAATAAGAGGGAGAGGGGGAGGACAGGAGAAGGCCCACCTTCGATGGCGCATTTAATCAACACTGAGGAGGCTGCTATCGAGTTCATCGGAGGTGCAGAGGAACTGGAAGAGGCTGACGGAGAGATGGGCGCAGTAGAGCAAGCTGGTGATGGAATAGATTTGCAACCCTCTCATTTAGATTTTATAAGTGACTGATATGGCATCTGATGTTCATACAGATTGAGTTCTGATCATCTGCACAATGGGATGTGTCTGCTATGTAAATATCACATGTCTAACTCATACCTTTACTCCCCCACAGGACCATCGAAAGCCCCCCTCTCCACTGTCCAGGAGGAAGAGCCGGACAAATCCTCAGAGGAAGCTGCAGCCTCTGAGAGAGCAGCGTCAGCAGAAATGAGCGCACCCAGCACCAGCGCAGAGACGCACACCTCGGTGGATCCTTTGGGAGATAGATTAGTGTTGGCACCTGGTGTATCACAGCTCCCAAGTGAGCATCAGCAGATGGTGGAGACAGGGACAGCAGTGGAGAATCCTCGTCGGGGGGCGCTGGACGCTCCTAGCTCTGCTCAGCTGCATGTGGACGCTGTGCCTCTGGGGCCATCGAGAAACAGAGCGGTGCTGGAGCTTCGGGAACAAGTGCAGGAGTCTCTGACAGGGTTTGCAACCACGGTAACTGCGAGTGTACAGTGAATGGAGGAGTCCATCTCAAATATGAGCAATGGCGAATGTAGGTGCCACTATGGAAAGGATGGCAACCTCCATGGAGGACATAAATCGCCAGACACAGCAGAACATGGTAATACTTCTAAATAGATGGTCATCTATGGAGGATAGATGGGCATCTATTGAGGAGAGAAACCAGAGGTGCATGGATGTCCTTGTTATGATGAATGTCAGCACAGAAATGGGTCCTCATGGCCCCACTGATGTGCAGCAAGGTGCTCTCCAGCTACTTGCTAGCAGTGAAGTGCGGGTGACCCATGAGAGGGATGTTGGTTGTTGACAACAAGGAAGTGTGGGCTCTTCTCCAAGTGCTCACACTCCCATGCCACTGCGGAGCCCTCTGTCAGAGCCCCAGATTCCTCACCCAACTGAGATGGCCGTCTCAGCCCTGCACATCCGTAGGAGGAGCAGACTGTTACGGAGCCATCCCAGGCTCCCAAACCCAGAGGACGCCTGCCAAAAGCGTCTAAGCAGGCGCAGCAGAAAAGTGAGCAAGCTGCCTCTACATCTGCTGAAGCCACAGGGGAAGCACCACGTAGAAGCACGCGTAAGAGAAAATTAACACACAAATAGTCACAAGGGGAGAGTGATAGGAATGCACAGTTTATTGTACAGATGCTGCATGGTATGTAATGAAGGCATTCAAACACTCATTTCCATGTGCCAGCCACATGTGTTTGCTGCGTAAAGTTACGCGAATCTGGCATGGATTAGTGTATCTCTTGTCTCACGGCCAGCAATGTGCTCACGTGCTGGTGTAACTGGCACAGCCGCCTCCACAAAGTCTTCCTCCGCCTCCTCCTCTTCTGAGGAGGCTGTGCGCTGAGCCACTTGTTCCTCAGGCAGCGGTAAGCCACGCTGCTGTGCGATGTTGTGCAGGGCGCGGCAGACCACGATGATTCTGGACACCCTGGCTGGTGCGTACTGCAGGGCTCCACCAGATCCGTCCAGGCATCTGAATCGCATTTTGAGCAAGCCTATGGTTTGCTCTGTGATGCTTCTGGTGGAAATGTGGCTCTCATTGTAGCGCTTCTCAGCTTCGTTTGATGGCCTCCTCATCGGTGTCATTAGCCACGTCTTCAGGGGATAGCCCTTGTTGCCAAGTAGCCATCCGGAAAGTTGAGTTGGTGGACTGCCGCAGAATGAACGAATCATGGCAACTGCCAGGGAACTTGGCGCAAACATGCATAATGTTCTTCCTGTGGTTACACACCAGCTGGACGTTAAGGGAGTGGAAGCCCTTGCGGTTCACAAATACAGCTGGGTTGTGATGGGGTGCCCTAGAGGCCTCATGTGTGCAGTCTACGATGCCCTGCACCCTTGGGAAGTCTGCCATATTTGCAAAGCCAACCGCACGCGTGGTAACAATTGCTTCATCCATGGAGAAGTGGATGTAATTGTGCGACTTGGCAAAGAGGGCATCGGTAACCTGCATGATGCAACTGTGTGCGGCTGACTGGGAAATGCCGCTGATGTCTGTTGCTGATCCCTGGAAGGACCCTGAAGCAAAGAAGTTGAGGGCGCTGGTGACTTTGACAGCCACTGGTAAGGAGTGTCCACCCGCTCCTCTGGGCTCCAGGTGTTGGTGCAGCATTGTGCAGATGTCAGCGACTACCTCTCGCAAAAGTCTCAGCTTCCTTCGGCACTGCTGCTCACTCATGTTGAGGAAGCTCATCCTCGGCCTGTAAACCCTGTGTTGGGGGTATCTCCTGCGGCAAGGTGCAGCCCTGCGCTGACGCCCTCTGCCCTGTGCACCATCAGGTGGCTGAGGAGAAGGTTGGCGCTCCTGTTGTTGGTGCTGCTGGTGTGCCTGGTTCTGCTGCTGCCTCAGCTGCTCTTCCTCCGATTCTGAGGACCAGGATGAGAGGATATAAATGGTTCCCATTCTGCTGGTATATATCTCAGTTGAGGAAGAGATGTTCTAAGCGCTCAGTCAGTGTGGGGAGAGTGTATTACAAGGATGTCACAGTGCATATGGATCTCAGATTAAACACTTACAACCTCAATACACCTGCAAAATGTGTTCCAAAACCTCAAAACAGAAAGTTCTGGCATCTGAAAGTGAACTCATGTTGCAGGTCAGCTTTTATGCTGCAGGTGCAGCTGTCAACTATTCAGCGAGTTACTGAACCCGCGCACAATCAGCTGGCGTGTTTGTCGAATGACGTGCAACACGCTGAAATGTTGCAAAATGGGAAGAGCCTCTCAAAATCGGATTATCCAGGCAGTTAACCAGCTGTTAACTGCCTTAAGTGGCTCTCCCGCCGCTTGGTGTCGGGTCTGATTGGAACTCGCAGACCCAACACTCTGTAAAGTTGCGTTGATGCGGGATGGTGACGGGTTCGCAACCTGCCGTCAATTATTTGGATTTTAACTCCGGACTCGCCTCCAAACCCGCCCTCTGAGCGCCGGCAAATTCGTGGCCATGATGTGGGTTCTGCACCTCCTTGGGCCCCTGATTGTTTACGCTGATTTACACCCATTTTAAAAGTTTGGGCGTATTCTAATGAGATTGGGAGTATACTTGGCATCGGGAAAAATGAGCGTGACATTGGGCGCATATTCAGGTCTAACTTCTGGGTTGTGTCCAAGGAGGAAACTCCAAGCCTTGGCCTCTTGTAATTTAGAGCCCTCAAGACATCATAATGTGCTGAAGATTCTGACACTCGGGAGTTATCTTGTCTTGTTGATTTATAGCATACAGGCTGCATCCCAGTTGAAAGCAACTTCTGTTTAAAAGATCCAATATTTACACTTGGCAGCAGTTTTAAACTGTTTGCTAAGTTTAAAGATGCAAATTTCCCAAACTACAAAGCATTTTAATTTCTTACACTAACATAATGTACAAATAAATCAAATATTTTCTTTAAATAAATCGGGGTCCGTACCAACTCTTTTGGTTTTGGTTTTTAAACTCTAGCTCCAAGAAACATTCTCTATCTAAAATGGTGGAAATGATTTGAGAGAAATGGGGCACTTTTTTTATTGGTGAATTAAAAATGTTTGGAAAATCTGAATGCAGCAATTAGTCAAAGCACCCTTGAAATGCAGTGCGCCATCAGACTATTTTTAAAATTTTATTTCCCCAGATGCCTCATCCCAGTTTTCTTCCCCATCTCTCCTAAAAGGCACAACCTGTTGCTGGAAGATAGGTTCCACCTTTGGATCAACTGCCTGTTTTACACCTGTCTGATTTTACACTCCATTGGAAAATAAAACCTGGGTTAGGGGGGGCCGGGAGGCGGGGTTTGCGTTGTAAAGGGGCCGCTAATCCCATCCCATCAGTTTCCCGTCAGGCGAGTTAGGTCAAAATTACCCCCATTTGTGTTAGTTTCTTCTTATCTTAGTTTCAGCATTAACAATTTGGAGAAAAAAAAGACTGCTTTTCACAACTCCTCCCCCTTCCAACCTTGGAAAATTCATTTCATTTTATAGGGACGGGGGAATTGTTTTTTGATAAATAAAGGAATAAATATAGTGTAACACAAAACCAGATAGAAATTCACTGTAGACTACCTTTTTTTAATTCATTCACGGGATGTGGGCGTCGCTGGCAAAGCCAGCATTTATTATCCATTCCTAACTGCCCTTGAGAAGATGGTGGTGAACCTCCTTCTTGAACTGCTGCAGCCTTTGTGGCGGTTTGTTACAATTGCATGGCTTACTAGGCCATTTCAGAGGGCAGTTAAGAGTCAACCACATTGCTGTGGGTCTGGAGTCACATATAGGCCAGACCAGGTAAGGACGACAGATTTCCTTCCCTAAATGACATTAGTGAACCAGATGGGTTTTTATGACAATCCGGTAGTTTCATGGTCACCATTACAGCTTTATTTAATTAACTGAATTTAAATTCCCCAGCTGCCGTGGTGGGATTTGAACTCACAGGGCTCGATTTTGCCAGGCCCGAGGAGGCGGGAATGGAGACGTGTGGGGTGTTAAAATTGCAAAAAATGGCGGGTGGGCCCAACCCCGCCTCCATCCCGCCTCTGAGCAATTTTCCCAAATGCGTGGTTTCTGATCCCGTCTCCGTCCCGCCTCCAAGAGGCAGGATAGGCCCTTAAGAACCACTTAATTGCCTCCATAATCCCATTTTGAGAAGCCTTTCTGATTTTAACACTTTTCCAACGTGATGCATGCCTCCTCTGAAACACGACGGTGAAACCTGGCGGTAGCACACTTGGATTGCTGACTATCAGCTGCAGGTCCACCATTAAGAAGGAGATTTGATCAATCATCATTCTGGGGGAACTTTTAGCAGTCATAACCATTGTTCTGGAACTTTGGAACCTGGAGTAGTAGTGGTAGTGGTAGTGGTAGTGGTGGTGGTGATACAAAAAAAATCTCAGAGCAGACTTAGGTCTCCTGTTGCTCATTTTGCCTCCAGGTCCCTCTCACAGCAAAGGCCAAAAGCTTCCCAGTCTTTGCAGACCTTAAATGCAGCAGCAATGATGACATCATCAGAGGCGACTTTCAGACTGAAAACACTAATTGGGTCATGGGTTCCCACATGCTGGAACTCAATTGCCCAATTAGGGGAAAATCGAATAATTCTCCCACATCCAATTGGAGTCGGGTGGCTAACACGAAAAGCGGATGACACGACCCCAGCCCACCCCAATGACAAAATCGAGCCCACAGTCTCCGGATCATTAGTCCGGGCTTCTAGATTACTAGTCCAGTAACATAACCACTATGCTACCGTACCCCTAACCGCACCTCACCTAGCCTCACCTGACCCCTGCAATCGCAAGAGCTCTTACCATGATTATCATATTTTCTTATTGAGCGGCCTCCACTAACCAGATGTTGTCTAAAACCAAACAGCTGCAGCATTCCTTTACTTGGTGCACAGAAAACCCAGACCTAGTATTTGGGTGAATGCGTGTGTGTTTTTGAATATTAATTCTCGGGATGTAGACGTCGCTGGCAAGGCCGGCATTTATTGCCCATCACAGATATTTCAGAACATCAAGCAAGAATATAGCCATTTCCAATGGAGGAGACAATTAAAAGGAAGTTTTAATCAAAGTGAGATACTCTAGGAGCACCTTGAGATGGTGGTGGTGGGCTTTCTTCTTGAGCTCCTGGGGTCCGTGTGGTGAAGGTGCTCCCACAACGCTGTTAAGCAGGGAGTTGCAGGATTTTGACCCAGCGACGATGAAGGAATGGCGATACACATCGAAGTCAGGATGGTGCGTGCGACTTGGGGGGAACTTGGAGTTGATGGTGTTTCCATGCATCTGCTGCTCTTGTCCTTCTAGATAGTGGAGGTCATGGGTTTGGGAGGTACTGTCGAAGGGAGTACCTCCCAAAAACTGTATAACAGAGCATTTGTCACAAGGAGATGCTCTTAGATATACACACTTAATAGATTGATAGCTGCAATTTGCACATCCGTTTGCTGTCTTATCCACCACAATATTGAGCTAGCACCGAAAAATTATCTTCCATCTTCCAGTCATTGGTTCTGTGAGCCGCTGTATCCTATAGTATTCCATGTAACATGGCCTCGTATAGTTTAGTCATGTGTTATTCATATGAGACAATATTTCCAGGCAAAATTATAAACTGTGACTGTTGCCACACCAAACACGTTAACAGTAGATAGTCTAATGATTTGAGGAAGGGTCAAATGATAATGGTTAATAAACTGGAGTAAAAAGAAAAGTTGATTTGTTTATTCATCTTTTAACAACAAAGTTCTATCTCTGCACTAAAAATGACAATTATGTTTAATGTATTCAAGGATAATTTCAAAATAGGAATATGCTAATTCTGTTCACTGAACGAGAAGCGCTTCTTAAAGGGAAGGGGGTGGGTGGCAGGGGGGGGTATCACAGACATATCATCCCAGTGCACTCACACAGACTTTGTATTTTTCCCACATAAGTTTCACCCCCGCAACCCGTCACCCCAACTTGTTTCCAAACATCAGCCGCTCTTTTCAAAAATCTTTTGATCAGGTAAAAAAATGACCGTCTTGGCATAAATCAGTCTAGCCTCCATTCAAATGTCTGATCATTTTAATGTCCCCAGCACCAACGCTTGGAGTAAGAGAGATCAGTGAGAGTCTCTTCGCTGTCTTTGATGCTTTTCTGTGTCTTTGGCATTGCGATTGTCTAAATGGTTTGGGGTTCGGGGGTTGCTGAGGTATACAAAACTCCTGGTAACTTTCCATGTAAAATTGTGCAGCCTCAGATACATTAATGTAAAACCCATACTGCATTTTTAATGCAGTACGCAGAGTTAAAAGTCAGCAGCTGTTTGGTTGGAAGATGTCAGCAACCATTATGTGGTAAGTTAGACAGATACTGCTGATGTATAGCAAGACTGTGGTACTTCTCTACAGATGGTATTCATTTATTAGTAATATTTACTTCGCTAAAGTTCCCTTTTCTAATTCCATGCTTTGCACCAGGCTAAAGGTATTTCCCTTACTGACTCTGTTATTATGGTGTGAGAGAGGAGGCAATGTGTTCTGTATAGCAGGTTTCAGCTAAACCATTACCATAGTGACAGACTGTGCACAGCATTATCTTAACAACAAATAAATTATACCTTATCCATAGTGTTGTTATATGCACCTTGCCATATGCTTAAGAAATGTTGATCCTCAGCTGCAGAGGACACACGTGAGGGGGATGTGAAGTGAAAAGGATTCTCTGTGCTTGGTGAGTTTATTCAGTATGAAGGCAACCCTCTAAATAATCAAAATGGCACCTCACTATATTTTCAAGGGTGCTAAATGATTCCTGAACAATTGCAAGCAACACTTTCAAAAGATGCTGGTTTTGTTTGCACTTTGACCAACAACTTGCTTTTATATAGTGCCTTTAACTTCGAACAAACGCCCCAACGAACTTCACAGAAGCATAATCAGTTACTGATTGAGGGAGAAATGTTGGCCAAGACACCAGTTCATCAAATAGTGCCACTGGACCTTTCACATTCATCTGAACAGGACCTCGGTTTAACATATCTTTGGAAAGATGACATCTCTAACAATGGATGGTCAGCCTAGTTTAGTCACAATATTCTAATCCAAAAGGCTACTAACTGAGCCAAACTAACCATGAAAACACGGCATTAGAAACCTGTGCAGATTGATTTCTTTAAAATCTGATATTCTGGCCAGCTATATGCTGCTGGCTCCTGTGATTCAGTGGACAGAAGACATAAGCTTTCAAACAGTGAGAACACCAATTGATCTTTAAAAAGTGAATCTAATTAAGGAAGAACAAAACCTCGTCAACATCGGGGTGTATTAGAAACACACCCTACTTTGACTTTGCAACAACTTGCATTTATATAGCGCCTTTAACTTAGAACCAAGGAACTTCCACAGAAGCATAATCAGAAATTTAATAAAAAGAATTGAGGAACACGTGAGAAGATATTGCTCTGGCCTAAGCAGGATTAATTATTCTTCTCCAGTTTCTGGAGAATTCCCAAAGAGCTTTCTTTTTTACATCTTCTTTCCACCTAGCAAGCAGTCTGTTTGTAAGCTTGAAAGATTCCCCTCACAGCTATTAGAATTCTTTGGGAGGCAACAGAAAAGAACACACCCTCACCAAACATCCAGAACATTTTTATATTCTAAATTATTTTTAGGTTTCCTGATATACATGCATCAGTCCTTCACAAACCATAAACACATAATGTATCCGTAATGTGCCTCTTCATCACAACTAGACCTAAGCTCAGTCATTAGCACTCTCGCCTCGGAGTCAGAAGGTTGTGGGTTCAAGTCCCACTCCAGAGACTTGAGCACAAAATCTCAACTGGCACTCCCATTGCAGTACTGAGGGAGTGCTGTACCGTTGGAGGTGCCGTCTTTTGGATGAGACATTAAACCGAGGCCCGTTTACCCTCTCAGGTGGCTGTGAAATATCCCATGGCACTATTTCGAAGAGCTGGTGAGTTCTCCCTGGTGTCCTGGCCAATATTTATCCCTTAACCAGTATCACTGAAAAAAGATTACCTGCCCATTATCACATTGCTGTTTGTGGGACCTTGCTGTGCGCAAATTGACTGCTGCGTTTCCTACATTTGTTGATTAGATTCTAAACTTCTTAAAAATCTCCTCAAATCAAATCACCATCACCTTCTCTTTAGTAAAAGCAGAAAATGCTGGAAAACGCTCAGCAGGTTAGGAAGCATCTGTAGAAAGAGAAACAGAGTTAACGTTTCAGGTCAATGACCATTCATCAGAACCTTTCATCACCTTTTCTTTACCATTTACCAGTAGTCTATCACTTCCAAATGAGCCCAGGCCAGAAGAGCGGATAATTGCCAAGAGCCATCTGCTTTTATTAAGCGAGGAAATGTATCTGACGAATTAATCTATATCCATATCAGTAATGTTCTCCAAATTGCCTGAACATATTTTATCCATCTTGTCAACCAACATCATACGTTTCTTTCCCTTAACCCAAACAATCGTTACTGAATTTCTTGGATATATATTTTACACTCTTCCTGTTTTTTTCTTGATTCTTGATTCACGAAGCCTTTGGCCTAATACAATACGAGTCTGTTGAAATATGCGTGTATGTATGTTTGTGTGTATGTGACTGTATTGGGTGAATCGGGTGGGATGTTTGGTGACTCGAACGCGTGTTAGAATTACTGTCGGGTGTTTATTTAATGGTCTCATGTATCCTATGTGCTGTGGAATGGGAAGATACATAGGGCTGGATTTTGAATGACCCATGGAGTCAGGTTTGGAGTCGGGCGGGGGGGGGGTTAAAGTTGCAGATTCGGGGGTCCCGACCCCATCCCGACTCCAATCCGCCTCCATGCCAGTTTCTCTGGCGGCGGGTACCCGACCTGGTCTGAGACCCGACTCCCCGAGGCGGGAAGGGATTAGTGACAATTAACTGCCTGTTAACAGGTAGTTAACAGGTAGTTTTTTGCATAATCCCTATTTTAAAAACAAAAGTGTGGGCTTCCCGACAGGTAGCAAACACTCCAAGTTATCGGGTCGGGCCGTGGGTCTGCAGGGGTTGGAGGGGTTGATATGTCCGGTGGGCAGGTGAGTGATGGGTGCATGTGTGCAGAGGTAAGTGTGTAAGGTAAGTGCTAAGTGTTGGAAAAAGTTTTACTTACCTTAACTTCCTCCTGCACGTGTCAGCCCTTCAGTTCTCAGGAGTTAGAAATCTCACCGGCACAGAAAGCAGGAAAGCCGTGGACCTGTCAAAAACAGCAGCCTTCTGTTTTCTGTGGTGGAATGATTTCTAACTCAGCCTGAAAGGAAGGACTGAAGTTAGAAATCATAGTGTGAGTGTTTGGCAGCTTCACAGAGCTGTCAAACGCTGATATTTCATCTGTCAAAAGCTCTTGACAGATGAAATGTCAATCTGTGACGTCACTTGTTGCCGGGTGGCCCTTAATTGGCCTGCTGAGCCCACTGGACGGGCTCAACAAGGTCAATCAAGGGAAAATACAGTGGGTTGGCCACATCTCGATGGAGGCGGGTTCACAAGCCAGAATGTGTGATTCCCGACCCCAACACGACTCCAACTTCAAAATCCAGCCCATATTCTCCTCTTGTCATTTTTTACATAGTAATGACCTGATTTCAGCCAACTCAGCTGAGGAGATGGTGCTGAGCGCAGGCAACGCCCTTCATCAGAAGAATGGAGGGAAAAGCAGAGGGCGAGTTGACCGGTGTTCTTGACCACCCATTAGAGGCCTGTTTAAGATTATTGGTTGAGGCCTGAGACTCAGGAAAATATAAATAGAATAATTTTTGTTTCAAGTGTCCTGAAACTGAGGGTAAAATGTCCAAATGTTTACATAATCAGAAATAAACCAACACCCAACACTCCTCTGAGCTGAAGGCTGGACTGTATAAACATGTTTGAGTGTACAGATTTCTGATTCATATCTCATAATACATCAGCTGTAAACAAATAAAGCCGGCATCTGAAATATTAATGTTTTCCAATATGTCAGATGAAAGCTCTATGTAGCCTGAGCCACATTGTTCCGGTAGTACCTCAGTTTGGACATAAGCGGTCTTCAGAAGAACTGTGGTGCTTCAGTGTCACGACCCCTCCCCACTGGCACTGCATTGGAACGCAGTCACGGTTCAACTTCATTTGCAAAAGTAAACTTAACCCCAGAGGAATTAGATCATAAGGTGTAAACTACAGAAATCAACAGTGGCAAATTTTCATAAACATCAATTATTCCATGTTCATTGAAATAACACAGATCACTCCACAAAACTGATTTATTACACAGGAAAGGTTCGTGGTGTAATAGAAACACCAATAGAAGGGGATTATTTATTAAAAAAAATTTCCACAGATCTTATTTTTCTTTCCTTTGTAATTTATTTTCTTCACCAGACGGTGAACACGATGATCACTTAATCTAGGTTGACACTTCAATAGAGTAGTGAGGAGGGGCTGCCCTTCAGATGAGACATTAAAGTGAGGGCCCATCTCCCTGTCCCTGTGGGTCATGTGACATTATAATAGCATCATTGGAAGAAGAGCAGGGAGTTCTCCCAGTGTCCTGACCAATGTTACACCCGCCAAAGAACAGATCAACTGGTCTTTTACCTCATTGCTCTTTGTAGGGTCATGCTGTGTTCAAAATATGATTGTCGTATTCGCTTACATAACAACAGTCACTCAATTTCAAGAGTAATTCATTTTATGCGAAGTACTCTGAAACCTTTCTGAGAGACGTACGCATGCTGCTCAATTCTTTAAAGATTTTCTTTCATCGATTTTCACTCAATGAATGTAGAAATATTCTCAGACTGTGGTGGGAATTTAGTGCATTAAGCCTTCTATAATCATTTGGGAACATGGATGTATTCCATTTCACTGCATAATCAGGGGAAATGGCCAAATCCTAGGCCGTCAGAGATGATATGTTCTTTTTCATTCTCTTTCCCTTTCTCTCTCTCTCTTCTTTCCCCAACATTTCAGCTTATCTGACATTATTTTATTTGAGATCCTGGGACTACAATTTATTATTAATAATATTGCAATTTGATTTGTATCACTTTTAGTTTGTGCAGTAGCTGAATATTTGAACACAGCCTGCGGTTTACATGGTCATCGTATACAATAAAAATGAGTACCTTTTTCCTGTCTTTGCTGCTTTCTATGTGAGGCAGGATCTGATATGTTTACAAAATTATTAATTTTGCTGATCACCTCAGCATTGTGACCTTCGAAGGCCAATATGTTACTGACTAGATACCTTGGGCATAGCATAAAACTAGTGCTCTCAAGGTTAATGTTATTTATGTTGATGATTAAGAGGCCTTCTTTGACAAGATGCTGAGATGAGAAAAATAAAAAAGATTTGGCTATAATTATATTTGTCGTAAGGTGGTTGTTATCTAACCCCCAAGAAACCATCATATATACTGTTTACTCTTTAGCAGAGTTGTGAGGCTACAGAAAGGTAATACATCAATGTGGTTGCTATTTCGAGGTCTAGCATTATCTCAACTGATATTTAAATGGCAACAAAATCACAATACAAAGAAAAGGAAATGCTTGTTTTTATATAAAAAATTTATATAGCGCCCGTCTTTCAGATGAGACGTTAAACCAAGGCCCCATCTGCCCTCTCAGGTGGTCGTAAAAGATCCCATGGCGCTATTCGAAGAAGAGCAGGGGAGTACTCCCAATGCCCTGGCCAATATTTATCCATCAACCAACATCACTAAAAATAAAACAGATTACAACAACAACTTGTATTTTTATAGCACCTTTAACGTAGTAAAATGTCCCAAGGCTTTTCAGAGGAGTATTTTAAGACAAAAAAAAATTGACACCGATCCACATAAGGATAAGTTAGGGCAGGTGACCAAAATCTTGGTCAAAGAGAGAGGTTTTAAGGAGCGTCTTAAAGGAGGAAAGAGAGGTAGCGAGGCAGACAGGTTTAGGCAGCAAATTCCAGAGCTTAGGGCCTAGGCAACATAAGGCACGGCCACCAAAGGTTGAGCGACTTTAATCAGGGATCCTCAAGAGGGCAGAATTAGAGGAGCGCAGATATCTCGGGGGGTGGGGGGGTTGTGGGACTGAAGGAGATTACAGAGATAGGAAGGGGAGAGGCCATGGTGGCATTTGAAAATAAGCACTGCTTAACCGGGAGCCAATGTAAGTCAGCGAGCACAGGAGTGATGGGCGAACGGGACTTGGTGCGAGTTAGGACACGGGCAGCCGAGTTTTGGATGACCTCAAGTTTACATAGGGTGGAATGTGGGAGGCCAGCTAGGAGTGCTTTGGACTAGTCAAGTCTAGAGGTAACAAAGGCATGGATGAGGGTTTCAGCAGCAGAGGAGCTGAGGCAAGAGCGGAGACTGGCAATGTTACGGAGGTGGAAGTAGGCGGTCTTTGTTATGCTGCGGATATGTGGTCAGAAGCTCATTTCAGGGTCAAATATGACACTAAGGTTGCGAACAGTGTGGTTCAGCCTCAGACAGATGTTAGGGTGAGGGGTGGAGTCAGTGGCTAGGGAACGGAGTTTGTGGCGGGGACCGAAAACAATGGCTTTGGTTTTCCCAATATTTAATTGGAGAAAATTTCTGCTCATCCGGAACTGGATGTCGGACAAGCAGTCTGACAATTTCGACACCGTGGAGGAGTCGAGAGAAGAAGTAGTGAGGTAGAGCTGGGTGTCGTCAGCGTATGTGTGGAAACTGACGCTGTGTTTTCGAATGATGTTGCCAAAGGGCAACATGTAGATGAGAAATAGGAGGGGGCCAAGGATAGATCCTTGGGGGACACCAGAGGTAACAATGCGGGAGCGGGAAGAGAAGCCGTTGCAGGTGATTCTCTGGTTACGATTAGATAGATAAGAATGGAACCAGGCAAGTGCAGTCCCACCCAGCTGGACAATGGTGGAGAGGTGTTGGAGAAGGATGGAGTGGTCAACCGTGTCAAAGGCTGCAGACAACTCAAGAAGGATAAGAAGGGATAGTTTACCAGATTATCTAGTCATTATCACATTGCTGTTTGTGGGAGCTTGCTGTGTGCAAATTGGCTGTCGCGTTTCCTACATTACAACAGTGGCTACACTTCAAAAGTACTTTATTGGCTGTGAAGCACTTTGGGATGTCCTGAGGTTATGATAGGCGCTACATAAATGCAAGAGGTAGATAAGGTGGTTAAAAAGGCATATGGGATACCTGCCTTCATTAGCCGAGGAATAGAATATAGGAGCAGGCAGATTATGATGGAGCTGTACAAAATGCTAGTTCGGCCACAGCTGGAATACTATGTGTAGTTCTGGTCGCCACACTATAGGAAGGATGTGATTGCATTGGAGAGGGTGCAGAGGAGATTCACCAGGGTGATACCTGGGCTGGAGCGCTTCAGCTATGAAGAGAGGCTGGACAGGCTGGGGTTGTTTTCCTTAGAGCAGAGAAGGCTGAGGGGGGACCTGATTGAGGTGTACAAAATTATGAGGGGCATAGATAGGGTAGATTGAAAGGAACTTTTCCCCTTAGTAGAGGGGTCAATAACCAGGGGGCATAGTTTCAAGGTAAGGGGCAGGAGGTTTAGAGGGGATTTGAGGGAAAACTTTTTCACCCAGAGGGTGGTTGGAATCTGGAACTCACTGCCTGAAAGGGTGGTAGAGGCAGGAACCCTCACAACATTCAAGAAGCATTTAGATGAGCACTTGAAACGCCATAGCATACAAGGCTACGGACCAAGTGCTGGAAAATGGGATTAGAATAGACAGGGCTTGATGGCCGGCGCAGACACGATGGGTCGAAGGGCCTCTTTCTGTGCTGTATAACTCTATGACTCTAAGTTCTTTCTTTCCTTTTCTTTATAGTACCTTATCACACTGTTGAAAAGTCTCAAAGCCCTATACATAGCGAATTGCTTTTGGAGCATACAGTGAACTCTTAATGCAAAGTCATTTAATTCACATTATTCAATAATTCAATTTTTAATCACAAGATTCCCACTTGGTTGTGTTATTCCAACTACTTAATTCAAACTAATGAAATTTCAATTTTTCTTAGTGCCAAAAAATGCCTTTGAATTATCAGGAGTAGACTGTTTAAGCAATCGTAGCAGCCATTCTGTGCCAGTGACACCTCGCAAACAGCAATGATACGGGAAGCTAATTTTCTGGCGATACTGATTGAGGGAGAAATGCTGGCAAAGACACCAGCTCTTCAAGTAGTGCCACTGGACCTTTCACATCCATCTGAACAGGACCTCGGTTTAACATCTCATCAGAAAGATGACACCTCTAACAATGGACAGTCAGCCTAGTTTAGTCACAGGCTTGAACCCATGACATTCTAATCCAAAAGGCTACTAACTGAGCTAAGCTAACCGTGAAAACATGGCATTAGAAACCTGTGCAGATTGAATTGATTAAAATCCGATATTCTGGCCAGATATATGCTGCTGGCTCCTGTGATTCAGTGGACAGAAGACATAAGCTTGTAAACAGTGACAACATCAAGCGATCTTTAAAAAGTGAATCTAATTAAGGAAGAACAAAACCTCATTAACATCATTAGAAACACATTATTGCCCTACTTTGTGACCTTAGCTGAGCCACTGAAGGACCTTGTCTGTGCTCAATGTTCCAACATGGCTGAACTCATTCACAAACCTCTATCTCTACTAAAACTTACAAACAATTACAGACAGGAAAAGACCTTCTGGTCCATCCAGCCTGCCCCTCACAATTGTGATACCTTGTACATCATGATATACACAATCCCCACCCCACCCGGAAACCAGGTGGTCTCGTGGGAGAGGCGAAAAACCGGATAAAAACCCAGGTCAATTGGAGAAAAAACATCTGGGAAATTCCTCATAGCACCCCCAATGGCAATTGAAACTAATCCAAGAGATCCCTCTCTGGCCCTGATACTTTTATGCTGTACCTACCTTTTGTACGAGGTGATCTCCGCCCCAGACAGAAACAGGTCTAGCTCTCGCTTGCTTTGGTTGCTGCTATTGTGAATTGTTCCCGTCAATACTCTTGGTTGAAAGTAAAAACTGAATTTCATAAGGGATCATCAAACCTATTGCCCTCAATTGAAAGGAACCAGAGCTGGTAAATCTCATGAGTAAACACTGATCATAGTTCTCCAGATTTAGTAACCACTATTTAGTAATTACTATTTTAAAAGCTCTCGCACAGTCGTCTTGCACTGAGCATGACCCTCAATTGCTCCCCACCTGCCAGTAGCCCATTTACTCTCCTGGGACAGGCAAAAAAATATTTTTAAGAAACTCTCGGCTAATTCAGGGAGAAAGGAATTCTAGAAAATTCCTCTCTAACCCCCCTGAAGGGCGATCAAATGAGTGACATTGTTACATCGTCCGACTTTGTCCCTGCCTCAACTCATTTGCTGCTGAAACCCGCATCCATGCCTTTGTTACCTCTAGTCTTGACTATTCCAACGTACTCCTGGCAGGCCTCCCATTTTCTACCCTCCGTAAGCTTGAGGTCATCCAAAACTCTGCTGCCCGTGTCCTAACTCGCACCAAGTCCCGTTCACCCATCACCCCTGTGCTCACTGACCTACATTGGCTCCCGGTTAAGCAACGCCTCATTTTAAAATTCTCATCCTTGTTTTCAAATCCCTCATGGCCTCGCCCCTCCCTATCTCTGTAACCTCCTCCAGCCCTACAACACTCCGAGATATCTGCGCTCTTCCAATTCTGGCCTTCTTGAGCATCCCCGACTTTAATCGCTCCACCATTGGCAGCTGTGCCTTTAGCTGCGAAGGCACTAAGCTCTGGAATCCCCTCCCTAAACCTCTCCCCCTCTCTACCTCTTGTTCCTCCTTTAAGACACTCCTTAAAACCTACCTCTTTGACCAAGCTTTTGGTCGCCTGCCCTCTTAATGGCTTGATGTCAAATTTTGTTTGATAGCGCTCCAGTGAAGTGCCTTGGGATGTTTTACTATGTTAAAGGTGCTTTAAGACTTTGCATTAAGAGTTCACTGTATGCTCCAAAAGCAATTCGCTATGTATAGGGCTTTGAGTCTTTTCAACAGTGTGATAAGGTGCTATAAAGAAAAGGAAAGAAAGAACTTGCATTTATGTAGCACCTATCACAAGCCTCAGGACATCCCAAAGTGCTTCACAGCCAATAAAGTACTTTTGAAGTGTAGTCACTGTTGTAATGTAGGAAACGCGACAGCCAATTTGCACACAGCAAGCTCCCACAAACAGCAATGTGACAATGACCAGATAATCTGGTAAACTATCCCTCTTTGTCCTTCTTGACTTGTCTGCAGCCTTTGACACGGTTGACCACTCCATCCTTCTCCAACGCCTCTCCACCGTCGTCCAGCTGGGTGAGACTGCACTCGCCTGGTTCCATTCTTATCTATCTAGCCATAGCCAGAGAATCCCCTGCAATGGTTTCTCTTCCCGCTCCAGCATCGTTACCTCTGGTGTCCCCCAAGGATCTATCCTTGGCCCCCTCCTATTTCTCATCTACATGTTGCCCCTTGGCGACATCATCTGAAAACACAGCATCAGTTTCCACACGTACGCTGACGACACCCAGCTCTACCTCACTACTTCTTCTCTCGACTCTTCCACGCTGTCTAAATTGTCAGACTGCTTGTCCGACATCCAGTTCCGGATGAGCAGAAATTTTCTCCAATTAAATATTGGGAAAACCAAAGCCATTGTTTTCGGTCACCGCCACAAACTCCATTCCCTAGCCACTGACTCCATCCTTCTCCCTAACATTTGTCTGAGGCTGAACCACACTATTCGCAATCTTGGTGTCATATTTGACCCTGAAATGAGCTTCCGACCACATATCCGCAGCATAAACAAAGACCGCCTATTTCCACCTCCGTAACATTGCCCGTCTCCGCCCTTGCCTCAGCCCATCCGCTGCTGAAACCCTCATCCATACCTTTGTTACCTCTAGACTTGACTATTCCAACGTACTCCTGGCAGGCCTCCCATTTTCTACCCTCCGTAAGCTTGAGGTCATCCAAAACTCTGCTGCCCGTGTCCTAACTCGCACCAAGTCCCGTTCACCTATCACCCCTGTGCTCGCTGACCTACATTGGCTCCCAGTTAAGCAACGCCTCATTTTAAAATTCTCATCCTTGTTTTCAAATTCCTTCATGGCCTCGCCCCTCCCTATCTCTGTAACCTCCTCCAGCCTGACAACACTCCAAGATATCTGCGCTCTTCCAATTCTGGCCTCTTGAGCATCCCCGACTTTAATCGCTCCACCATTGGCAGCCGTGCCTTTAGCTGCGAAGGCACTAAGCTCTGGAATCCCCTCCCTAAACCTCTCCCCCTCTCTACCTCTCGTTCCTCCTTTAAGACACTCCTTCAAACCTACCTCTTTGACCAAGCTTTTGGTCGCCTGCCCTCTTAATGGCTTGATGTCAAATTTTGTTTGATAACGCTTCTGTGAAGCGCCTTGGGATGTTTTACTATGTTAAAGGTGCTATATAAATACAAGTGTTGTTGTTGTGACCATGAGGCCCATCACTCAATACCCCACCTATAAAAGTCACTTAATGTGATCAATTGTTAACATAGGGATATGGATCAAAGGCAGGCAAATGGGGTTGGGGTACAGATCAGCCATGATCTAATAGAATGGTGGAACAGGCTCGAGGGGCTAAATGGCCTACTCCTGTGCCTATGTTCCTATTTGTTAACAGAAATATGGTAATCATAGAATGGTTACAGCACAGGAGGCCATTTGGCCCGTCGAGCCCGTGCCAGCTCTCTGCAAGAGCACTTCAGCTAGTCCCACTCCCCCGCCCTTTTCCTGTGGCCCTGCAATTTTTTTTCCTTCAGGTACTTATCCAATTCCCTTTTGAAAGCCACGATTAAGTCTGCCTCCACCACCCGTTCAGGCAGTGCATTCCAGATCCTAACCACTCGCTGCGTAAAAAAAGGTTTTCCTCATGTCGCCTTTGGTTCTTTTGTCAATCACCTTGAATCTGTGTCCTCTGGTTCTCGACCCTTCTGCCAGTGGGAACAGTTTCTCTCTCTATACTCTGTCTGGACCCCACATGATTTTGAATACCGCTATCAAATCTCCTCTCGACCTTCTCTGCTCTAAGGAGAACTACCCTAGCTTCTCTAGTCTATCCACGTAACTGAAGTCCCTTATCCTTGGAATCATTCCCGTAAATCTTTCCTGCACCCTCTCTAAGGCCTTCACATCCTTCCTAAAGTGCGGTGCCCAGAATTGGACACAGTACTCTAGCTGAGGCTGAACAAGTGTTTTATAAAGTTCATCATAATTTCCTTGCTTTTGTACTCTATACAAAACATACATTACTCTGCAATGCTCATGATCCGACATTATTACAAAGCTATAGAATCTTGAGATATAGAAAATAATCCATTGAGTATCCACATACAGTATCCACATGCTAAGTTAGTTATTCTATTTATGTTACGCACGTGTTTGATTCAGCAATAGGATACTTAACTACACATGTAGCGTACAATAGGGTACAGACAGCACCCTTTGAGTCTAATAGTGACTCCTAGAAAACATTCCAGGTTAATTGTCATTCTGTGCACATTGCACTTACAAATCCTGATGACAAACAGGACACAAAGTCAGAGGACATCATTAGCATTGCTTCCCGGTTAAAAATAACCAGTGGAAAACAAGACACTGCATTTCTAGCCTGGACTTAACTTCAAATAACCAGCTTGATCCCAGACCACAGGTGTGATGTACAATTATGGACTGACCAGCTCGGAATCCTGTGCTGGATTCGACCAGAAGCTGTAGGGACCGCTCAATAACTGGTTAAAAAAAGTCAAGACACGTGTGTTAAATTGAATTGAGCTGTAATGTGTGTTAAGTATAATTGAAGAGCAGTAATGAAGTGGGTGCGGGCTGAGGTGACGGGATGGATGATTGATGGAGTCACGTTTCCTTCTTGCCCACAGTTACTAAACCTCCAGAGACTCGCACCGTCGCGTTATTTCAAGTTGGCGCTATTTTCAACGTAACTTGCGCCTGGCGCTGTTCAAATGTTACTTTGGCGTCTGGCACGGAGGTTCATGACTGAATTACAGCAGTGTCATTAAAATATAGCGAGGTACCAAAACTGCACAATGCACATCATCCCGCAATGCTTGTCCCTGGATATACAAAGATATTATAGTTGGAATGTTCCTGCTCCTGCCTGGGATCCTTTCCAAATTGTTAACCCGTATAAACAACATCTGTATTTCTACCAATTACTGCAAGCTGCTGTGTTAAAATCTTGCAATGATCATATTTTAACTTACAATTTGACCTGTTTAATTCTTGTCTATGGACCAAAAATAAAATGTTAATATAAATATAATTGCAATGGACTGGAGAATTAGGGAAATATTGGAAAATAAAGCAACTTTATATATTTAAAAAAAATTATAAGACATCGGCTTTTAAAGGGATTTCTCTCTCGCTCCCGCAGTTTTCCTTTAAGAGCGCTTCCAGAAATAAACATGCCTTGTCCCAGGCTCTGTCCTATTTGGTATGAGAGGGATGTGATGGTTTGGATCATGTACAATCTCCCTCCGCCATGCGGCAGAGTAGGAGCACTGGGAGTAGATCCCAGCTCTCGGTGAGCGAGCGAGGCAGCGGCTGCGAAGCGATGGGGCTGGAGACGGACTGAACCAAGAACCATGGCATCGCCCGTGTTTACCTAGTGCTGTCACCGCTCTCCCAGAAATAAAGGAAGGAAGGAAGCCGAGTTGTCCTTTTTGTGTGGGGGGTGGGCGGGTGGGTGGTTTGTCAAACAAGAGGCGAGGTGTTTGGTGCCATGTCATTGACCCAGCGTTAGCTCTCCTCCTCTGTCTCTGCCTGCATGCCCTGTGCGCTCGCACTGCCGGACAGAATATTTCTCTCCGTCTCTCTTCACCTCCTAAAACGTAGGATGCATCGGATATAAAAACACACATTAACAAGCCATGGGGAAAGATCAGGAATTACTGCAAGCTGTCAAAAGCGAAGATGTACCTGCAGTGCAGAAGCTGTTGCAGAGGCCGAAGCAAGGCAAAGCGAGTGAGTAGCATTTAAATCGATCAGTTGGTTAAAATGAATGTATATATTTTAAATGTCATGAGGGGAGGGGGAGCGAGGTTTGTCTCTCGGTCAATGAGCCTTCAGATGCTGTACGCCGGCTCCTGATACAGAGCAATCGGTGGGAATGTAGCATCAGCCTTGATAGAGCCTTCTCCCTCTCGCTGCTTCTCCCAAGCTCTTGTGGATCACTCATCTTCACAATGCAATCCGATGCTTTCGAATATTCTCCCCCACCCCCTCCCCCTCAGCAAGCATCAGATCTAATAGTGCATGTTGGGCACTGCCAGTTGATACTGGCCAACACCGGGCGGGATATGTGGCTCCCATCACACGTTTGAATGTCTTACTATACATTCTCAATGTGGCAAAGAGATTGCAGATGGCTTGTGGCGAACCCTCAGCCAAGATAGATTGGTAAAATCGAAGCATTTAGAAAGGGGAGGGGGAAACGGTGTAATATTCTGCTACAGTAAGAATTGGTTGATGGGAGAATCAAGTCAGTGACTAAAATGTCTCGTCTTCCAATCGAGGGGGGGGGGGGGGGGGGGGGGAGAAATGTTAGAGAGAACTAGCTCACAATCTCAGTCCCCAGCAGCCGCCTGTATAAACTGGAGATAACGGCGATTGACTTGGTTGCAAAGGTTGTGGCTGCTGTGAGAGTCTGGAGACTTGAGGGGGAATCAAATGTGACAAGTGGAGTTACTCCACACCCGGGCAGTGTGTTCGACAGTTGATTCAACCCCGTTAGCCTGCAGCCTCTGAGCCTGTTCACTCACTGCCAGAGGTGCCGGATGTTCGCGAGTCTGCACGCCCCAAATGGACGTGGTCATTGCTATTTTAGATTTAACCCCTGATTGATCGCCTGACAAGTGCGCGTTGGTTGCAAAGCAACGGATGCTGCAGATCTGTTAATTAAAAGCATTTTGCCGGGAGACACTTTAAATGATAGATTAAATTTCTAAATTTACCCAGGATTAAAAGGGGGAGAGCCTGTAATGCACACTGTGTTATGCAGTAATAACAGGAATTTCAGAAGGGTTGTCTGGGTTGAAGGAATGGTGATTCTCCCCATTCTACCCGAGTTGCAAGTACTAATGAAAGTGCATCCCCTTTCAAACAAGGCACAGTGGGGATTATAGACTTACTTAACTGCTAACTTGAGAGGTATATGGTAACGTGTGGGGGAATTTTGTTTAGTTCTATATCCACTGAAGCTTCAATTGATCCATCTTTTCTATATATCTTTGCATAGAATAGTAATTCGAAGATTACATAGAAGGCCGAGAGCATATCAAGAGAGTATGTAGGAGTGTTTTGAAATAATTTAGTTTTATGTGAATAAAATATGGTCTAATTGAGAATGATGGAACCAATTAGAAGCATTATTTGCCAGAATGAGATGCTGTCAAAGTGTGGAGATGTGCCGGGAGCCTGCTCTGCTGTCCATTTAGAAAGAGCTACTGCAATCGTCTTCTAGAAAAATCCAATTGTTGGATGCATGGGAAGCCTTTCAAGAGAGGACATCAAGTCCCTTTAACAAAAAAGTTTATCACTGATTTATCATTTTACAAAAAGTTCACACACATACTACTTTGATTTTTTAAAATTTCCGGTGTATTCTCTGAACCACTTCAGTGTTAAGGGCCTCTGTGGTGACCTCCATGCAACCCCTGCAGGGCACAGGTTTTCAAAGTAGGGTCCAGGACCTGAGGAGATCCCAGTATTTCTCACGGTTGTCAGATTTCCATATTAGTTGACTTAATAGCACACTCTTTCCATTGCTGTATACTAATAATAATGATTTCTGCGGTGATGGTACTGTTTTCCTTGAGGTAGCTGACAAAATCTTCTCAGATCTCTGTGCTCCACCAATTTGGGCCTCTTGCCTATCCCTGATTTTCAACGCTCCACTATTGGTGGCTGTGCCTTCCGCTGCCTAGGCCCGAAGCTCTGGAATTCCTTCCCTAAGCTGTTCTTCTTCTCTACCTCTCCCTTAATTCTTTAAGAAGCTCCTTAAAACCTACATCTTTGGTCACCTGTCCTAACATCTCCTTATGTGGCTCAGTGTCAAATTTTGTTTGATAACGCTCCTGTGAAGCACCTTGGGATGTTTTACTACGTTAAAGGCACTATATAAATGCAGGTTCTTGTTGTTAGGACAATGGATCCCAGGAATCCATTAATATTTGCAGGGTGACAATTGAATGGCATTGCTGCAGGCTGCATTTGTGCACTACTCCATTGCTTGGTGCCTCCTAACAGTGATACAGATAAGGTAGTGTAGTGGTTATGTTACTGTACTAGCAAACCAGCGAATGTGAGTTCAAATCCCACTGTGGCAGTTTTAGAATTCAGTTTTAAAAAATGTTGAAATAAAATGCTAGTATCAGTAGCTGTTGAATTGATGTAAAAATCCAACTGGTTCACTTTTAAGGAAGGAAACCTGCTGTCCATACCCGATCTGGGCCTATATGGACTCCAATCCCACATCAACGTGGTTGACTCTTAATTGCCCTCTGAAGTGGCGTAGCAAGCAATTGCGTTATATCAAAACCTTGGGGCAACTAAGGATGGGCAATAAAATGGCGGCCTTGCCAATAACACCCACATCCTGAGAATGATTCATTTTTTAATTGTGAGCTCTGTGTGATGGGTGCAGTATTATGGGTGCACAAACCCACATACTACCAAACCATGTCACAGTATGATAGAGCACCACTGTGTTCCACTGTCCTCTTACTATAATTATGTGTGTGTAGATGTGCAATATTTTTGCACATTATGAAGTAAAATCACCTGCCATTTTTTTTTAAAGATCATAAAAGACATACCAAGTGCAGCCCCCACATTTTCTCCTGTGATGTGACATTTGCTTACAGATTAAAAGGCACAGTCTATTTCAATTGGAATGGTCCTTGGATTTCTGTCACATTTAACACTTTGAGGTTGCCGTGGCGATTTTATGCCTTTGGACCTTCAACACACTCCACCGTGGAATTACATGGAAATTAAAACATGGAAACAGGCCGTTCGACCCAATTAATCCGCTCCACAATTGGTGGCCGTGCCTTCAGCCACCTAGCCCCTAAGCTCTGGTATTCCCTCGCTAAAACTCTCTGCCACTCTCTCCTCCTTTTTAAGACTCTTCTTAAAATGTACCTCTTTGACCAAGCTTTTGGTCATCTGTCCTAATATCTCCCTATGTGGCTCGGTGTCAGATTTTGTCTGATAACGCTCCTGTGAAGCGCCTTTAGTACATTAAAGGAGCTATATAAATGCAAGTTGTGCTTGTTGTACGTGACAGCGTGGATGTAAAGAGTGGACTGGCTTTGTAGAGGTTTTGGTCTCCCTTTCAAATATTAAAGTAGAAAGCACGTGTAGAAAAACTCTTCCAGATGTTGGAACTGCTGTGTTAATTACATGGAATATCAGTCTGATGAAAACCTACCTCTTCCCCCTCCTAATATCTACTTCTTTGGCTCGGTGTCAATTTGTGTCTCATTACGCTCCTGTGAAGCACCTTGGGACGTTTTACTACATTAAAAGTGCTATATGAATGCAAGTTGTTGTTCATCTCCCACCCACACCCCCACATCTTCCACAGTTACAGAGAAGCAGTGATAGTTTTTATCTTCCACATGGACACGAGTCTTAATCCCATGTGCCTACCCTGTTCCTATAATCCCTTTCTTCAACCACCTACCTAACCTGTTCTTAATGTTGGCATGCTCTCGTCTTCAAGCATTAATTCTGGTTGTACATTTCACAACCTTATAACTCTTGGTGTAAAAAGCTGCAGTTGGAAGCAAGGGCTTGTGATGCCTCAGTTACACCATCATAGGAGTTGTTGAATAGGACAATAAAGAAAGGAAAAAAGAACGTGCATTAAACAGATTATCTGGTCGTTATCATATTGCTGCTGTGGGACCTTGCTGTGCGCAAAGTGGCTGCTGTGTCTCCCTACATTACAATGGTGACTACACTTCCAAAGTACTTCATTGGCTGTAAAACGCTTTGGGATGTCCTAAGGCCGTGAAAGGTGCTATAGAAATGCAAGTCTTTCTTTCTTTATATAGCACCTTTCACTACCTGAGGACATCTCAAAGCACTTTACAGCCAATGAAGTACATTTGAAATGTAGTCACTGTTGCAATGTAGGAAATGGGGCAGCCAATTTGCACACAGCAAGGTCCCAGAAACAGTAATGAAATAAATGACCAGATCATCTGTTTTAGATAGCAAAATACTGCGGATGCTGGAAATCTGAAATAACAACAGAAAACGCTGGAAAAACTCAGCAGGCCAGGCAGCATCCATGGAGAGAGAAAGAGAGTTAACGTTTCAGGTCGATGACCTTCATCGACCTGAAACGTTAACTCTCTTTCTCTCTCCACGGATGCTGCCTGGCCTGCTGAGTTTTTCCAGCGTTTTCTGTTGTTATTTCATCTGTTTTAGATGTTGGTTGAGGGATAAATATTGGCCAAGACACTAGGAGAACTCCCCTGCTCTTCTTGGCAATAATGGCATTGGAACTTTTGCATCCACCTGAGAGGGTAGACAGGGTCTCGGTTTAACGTCCCATCCAAAAGACGGCACCTCCGACAGTGCAGCACTCCCTCAGTACTGCACTGGGAGCGTCAGCTGAGATTTTGTCCTCAAGTCTCTGGAGTCGGACTTGAACCCACAACTTTCTGACTCAGCGGTGTGAGTGCTACCCACTGAGTCACGGCTGACACCCTACGCTAGGTCTTAATGCGGCCTGTCCCCATTCACTTAACTGTTGTGCACTTTCAGAATGCTGTTGGCAGAAGCCTGGGGGTAGATTGTAAGCGCTCCCCCTTACCAAACTAGTGGAGGGGGAAGGGAAGAATGGGAAGTGCCTTTTATTTTTCTCATTTTTAAATAAATCATTTATAAAATTCCCTAGAACTGGAAGATAAACATCTGAATCAGGGGAACAAAAGATCACCTGCATTATTTAGCAATTTTTTTTATCGTTGCTGTGGAATTCTCGGTACTATGGTGAGGAAACAAGATGTATTCACGTTGAGGAAACGAATGCTGGCCTGGAAAGAATTAGCTGCTTTGTACAGTGTCTTATTGATTTTCCTTACCTATAGTACATTGCTGCATTTGACATAAAACTGCTTATAACTTTTAGAGAAGCAGAGTAGCAGTCACTGTGGGGTTTGCAATACATCTTGGGAAGTATATACAGTTTTTTTTAAAAAGAGCTATTAAACCAATGAAACAAAATATTACAGCATTGTAGAATAAATTAGAAAGATACAGGGCAAACTGGTTGCTTGTTGAGGGACTTAGTGCTTGTATAGATGGTTTTGTGCCTTGGCACCTACTTTCTCTTCAGGATGGTTAAAATCATAGAATCTTACAGCCCAGAAGGAGGCCATTCGGCCCATCGTGCCTGTGCCAGCTTGTTGAAAGAGCTATCCAATTAGACCCACTCCCCCCCTCCCGCTTTTTCCCATATCCCTGAAAATTTTTCCCATTTTAAGCTACCTTTCTCCTCCCTGCCCCAGAGCATCCTACTTCCAGAGTGTTGCTCATGTTGCTCTATAAATACGATTGAGAAAGCGGGTGGCATGGGTTGATTCGTGTTGAATTCTTTCTTTTATTTATTCATTCACGGGATGTGGGCATCGCTGGCAAGGCCAGCATTTATTACCCATCCCTAATTGCCCTTGAGAAGGTGGTGGTGAGCCACCTACTTGAACCGCTGCAGTCCGTGTGGTGAAGGTGCTCCCACAGCGCTGTTAGGTAGGGAGTTCCAGGATTTTGACCCAGCGACGATGAAGGAACAGCGATATATTTCCAAGTCAGGTTGGTGTGTGACTTGGAGGTGAACTTTGAGGTGGTGGCTGCTGCCCTTGTCCTTCTAGGTGATAGAGGTCACGGGTTTGGGAGGTGCTGTCGAACAAGCCTTGGCGAGTTGCCGCAGGGCATCTTGTAGATGGTGGGGGAAACATCCATCTGCCACCTCCTTGAGATTTAGTCCTCTGAATGTGGGGTACACCAATCATGGACCTACATGCTTCTATCCAGTGGAGCAGACTGTTTGCACATGCCAATCAATATAACCAGCTATGGAGAAAGAAATTGTATTTGAAATTCGTGATGTAAAGTTGCATGACAACTGCCATAGTTACTGTGTACAATGTCAGCCTTGGCTCTGTCGGTAGCACTCTTACCTCTGAGTCAGAAGCTTGCGGGTTCAAGTCCCACTCCAGAGCCATGAGAACATAATCCAGGCTGACACTCCGGTGCAGTACTGAGGAAGTGCTGCACTGTCGGAGGTGCCGTCTTTTGGATGAGACGTTAAACTGAGGCCCCGTCTGGGCCCCCCAAAAAACTTAAATTAGCTGTAAAGTGCTTTGGGACATCTTGAAGTTGTGAAAGGCGCTATATAAATGCACGTTGTTCCTTGTTTTCTTTTAGAAAGACAAGCACAGTTGTATTTTCTCAAAGAAAGAGCTCATTTTTGTTATGCCATTTGAGTCTAATATTCGCCGACTTTCAAAATTTACATTCCATTACTGAAATGCATGGTGGAGGTATAGTACAGGGCATATGTGGGTATCATTACCACATTGACAAGCCACAGTGCCTTAGGACACTCCAGTGGCTCCTAGAATATTGGACATAGTATAATTTCCTTTAGAAAATCTGATCAGGTTGCAAACCTATTTAATAACTAAGGCTTCACCTCGCAAAGGATATGATAATATAAGCAACATGCTTTCTTAATAATGTGGGGTACATTGAGCAATTAAGTGTAATTTAGATAAATGGATACAGTTTTGTAGTCCGAACCTTTTAACTAAAATACAGGGTTGTTCATTGTGTTTGGAGGAGCAGCAACTGGGGGGTGGGGGGAGGAGAAAGCTGGGATTATTTTATCAGCGTTTAATATTGTTTCCAGAATGCTGGAGTTTATCAAACCAGAATATTGCTCGACATGCCAGATGTGTTGATTTATATGCCGCTGAAACAATGTATGAAAGTGTACAGACTACTGTAATAAAATAAATGTATTACCACTCAATTTTCCACCTCAACCCCTATAGTTAATGTGGGCCGCAGTTCAGTGAAGCTTTTTAAAAAAGAAAATGCTTTATTCCATTGAACCATCGGACAAACATCATATCGGTTTGTATCATCGAGTGACATGCTTTATTGCTGTTGTAAGAATGAATGATCCTTACTGACAGAAACGAGAGACTCCCGCCCACTGATGCTCGATGACTGACTGCAGCCAATTGCCTGTGAGTAAATTTGAATAACTGGCACTGTCAATAGCAGGGCTGCAGGATTTTTAATACAACGACTGTATTTCACAACCACATTGGGACTTTGTATTGAGGCACAAAACAGTCTTCTTCTCCAACTTCTCCTCTTCTGCTGAAGACACTGACATTTGCTGGGGGTATGCTTCATTATAAAGCAATTACCATCAAATGACTGAGAACTAATAACATTTCAAAGCCAAGTTCACCCGACTTAGTGCTGCACTGAGAATTCTGTCTTACATAATTAAAAAAAAAATTATACGATGGGAAACATTAAGTCATCGAAACATAGTCTTTGAAATTAACCTACAGACGCACTAAAATGCGGCAATACTCTGAGGCAATGTATGAATAATATATTTTCCAGGAGCAAAGCCGAGCCTGCACACTGAAATACTGATGTACACCATCGTATCATCTCTTTATGCGAACTGGTCAAGATAAAGGTTAAGAGCCACGGTATTTGAATGCAGTAAGGTACACACCTGACCAGCAAACAGTACAGGGCACACACATTGTTAGTACATCTTATAAGACTTTCATTTGAGAAAAACAATGGACAGCCAGCTCTTGGTTTTCCACCTGGGCACCCACTGTTTATTAGTGTGGCATTAGACCATGAGTATTCATCGGCTATTTGACTGTGGGGGCATTACAGGGCAGCAAATACAGACCATATATGTGCCCTTCCCAAAAGGAATATCAATTAGGAGCAGGCGGTGGGGGGACTCTTACCATAACCTGGCCTGCTGAGGTTAATAGTAATTTCTCGACCACCACTAAGATCAGATAGCTTGGTACAGACCAAGACTGAAATGTGGTCCTTCCTGGTCTGTATGGCTCAGTTCCACACTGGACAGTTCTCATACTAACTGAGCCATCGGATGATATGAAACAAAGGATGGTACTGTTTGCTGGTCGGATGTGCGCCCTACTGAATTCAAATACCGTGGCTCTTAACCTTTACCTTAACCAGCTCACATGAAGCGATGATACAACGGTGTACATTAGTATTTCAGTGTGCAGACTCGGCTTTGATAGCTGTTGTGATTTTTAAAAAAAGAGCTGCCAATAGTCGTGGCAGTTCAGTATCTCAATTGACTTTAGATCTGCACAGTCTCTTCAAAAGTTAGGAAGCACAGTAAGTTGTGTGGATGGGTGGAGGACGTTACAAAGAGACAGAGACTGACGAAGTGAGTGGGCCAAACTATGGCGGATGAGTTCAACGTGAAGAAGTGTGAGGTCAGCCACTTATCTTCTTAATGATGAGAGACTAGGGGGGAAAAATTCAGTTGGTTGTGCCTCCCGTTAGCGCCTTAAGAGGGCGCTAATGGGGCGCAAAGCATCTAGCGCCCAGGCGTGGCGATGTTTGCGGCGCTCGCGAAATTAACTAGACATTTTGCGGCGGCGCTAAACACTACCGCCACGATCTCCTGCACCGGCAGATCGTGACGTCAGTCGAGTGCGCAACGCCCCGGTATCGTCCCGGAGCAGATATTGAGTGGCGCCCCCTGCCTTACCGCCTGACGCTAGCAACGACAGGTTGAGGGGAGCGTTTTGCAGTCATGAAGGGACTGGGGGAGCGCTATTTAAAGGCGACTGCTTCCTGCCTTTTATTGTTGGTGCCATTTTTGAACCACGCATTCTGAGAGAGAGAGAGAGACTTCTGGAGAGATTCAACGCTGTGTGAAGGAGTTTTGGGTACTGAGCAGCACTTTGCAGGTTCATTTTGATTTGCCATTCCTTGTATCGATTTAGAAGAGACTGTGGGGGCTGCACTCTAAGCTCTTTCCCTGGTACTCTCCATTGTTCTTTCCAGCAGATTTGATGTACAGGTCTCTCCAGGCCGAGATTCAAGGCTGCAATGAGCAGGATGTGGATGGAAAGCAAGATCAACTTGACTTTTATCGCCCCTGGAGGTGATTGGAGTGCTAAATCAAGCGCTACACATCTGTCTTAAGGCGCAAAGGCCGAGGAGCGAGGCGCTACCTCAGAGCGCTGGCAAAGCTCATGTGATGTCAGTCAGCAATGGAACACACACACAATGGCACCAGGCCAGTTCTTAAAGGGGAGGGTTGATCTTGCTTTCCATCCACATCCTGCTCATTGCGCTAATCTTTGCGCCCGGCTGATAATTGCGCCCCAAATGGGGCGATACTGAATTTCTCCCCCTAGGAGTTGTGAAGGAGCAAAGGGATTGGGGTGTCCATGTGCACAGAACACTATAAACTAGTGCATAGGTACAAAAATTTAGCAAAAAGGCTAATAGAACGTTGGCCTTTATCTCAAGGGGATTGGAAAAAGTGAGGACGTGATGCTTCAGCTGTAAAGAACCTTGGTCAGCCCGTATCTGGAGAACTGCATTCAGCTTTGGGCACCGCATCTCAGGGAAGATATATTGGTCTTCGAGGGCAGTCAGTGCAGTTTCACCAGAATGATACCAGGGCCTAAAGGGTTAAATTATGAGGACAGGTTGCATAAATGTGGCTTGTATTCCCTTCAGTTTAGAAAGTAGAGGGGTGATCTAATCAAGGTATTTAAAATGATGAATAGATTCGATAGGGTAGATACAGAGAAACTATTTCCTCTGGCGGGGGAATCCAGAACAAAGGGCATAATCTTAAAATTAGAGCTTGGCCATTTAGGAGTGACATCAGGAAGCACTTTTTCCACACAGAAGGTAGTGGAAATCTGGAACTCTCCCAAAAAGCTGTGGATGCTGGGTCAATTTCAATTTGTAAGACTGAAATAGAGAGATTTTTGTTGGGTAAGGATATCAAGGGATATGGCGCAAAGGCGTGTAAATTGAGTTAGGCTACAGATCAGCCATGGTCTAATTGAATGGCGGAGCAGTCTCGAGGGGCTGAATGGCCTACTCCTGTTGGTATGTTTCTATGAACATTATTTGTGAAGAGCTCATGACGCGTTAACCTCACGTGGAAACTTCTAGATGAAAACGACATGGTTTAACCTCTTCGAACTGAGAAATAAAAGAAGGTAAACAAATAAATCCAAAGTGTGCTCAGGCTCTGATACAATGATAGCTTCAATCAGCGACATTAGTGTGGTATAAAAGCACAATAATTTCACTGTACTGGACAAAGGGTAATGGAAGATTGATTGACTACTCTGGCCCTTTGTAGTGTTGGTCACTAAAATTTGCGATCACCAGTCAATCAGCGATTTGCAATGATTCATGTTGCTTTTGTTTCCAATTTATGCTAAACCAAAGAACATCGGCAGTCACAAATATTCACAAATAAATCACAGGGGGGCTGACTCTATGTGCAACTTATGAAATGCAAGGGACCCATTTAAATGCCTCAATTTACATGAAGAATAAAGTATTTGTTTTTCTCAAATGAAAGGATTATAAGATGTACTAAGGATGTGTGTATGCTCTGCTGTTTGCTGGTCGGATGTGCGTTTCACTGCATTCGAATACCATAGATCTTAACCTTTTATCTTGAACAGCTCACATGAAGTGATAATGTGACACTGTACATTAGTATTTCAGCATGCAGGCTCTTGCAAAATATATTATTTATACATTGCCTCAGAGTATTGCCGCATTTTTCCTGTGTCTGTAGGTTAATTTCAAAGACTATGTTTTGATGACTTGATGTGATGTTTCCCATCATATAATTTTTTTTGATTATGCAGGGCAGAATTCTCAGAGCAGCACTAAATTGGGTGAACTTGGCTTTTAGATGTTATTTGTTCTCCGTTTGATTGCTTTATGATTTTGATGAAGTTTCTCTGTTTCTCTGTTTCATAAGCACTTCAGGCCCCAAATGCCTCAAGTATTATATTTTATTAATAGGAACAGTACAACCAGACTGTTGTTTAGGGTGAAATTTATTTGAATTGAAGGGATTACTCATGGATAATGATAAGTACTATTGATGGAATTCCCCCTTCATTTGTAATATATGGTGGGATTCTATCTCTTTGTTGCTCTGCATTAACGTGTTGGTTTTAAATACCGCACTATTTCATTATTCTCCGCTTATTTAAAATCCCATTGGATCATGAATCAGCCCTAGCTGAGAAGGTAAGGATGGGGAGGCAAACTGCTTACACACATGAGCCAGTGCTTCTGTATAATAGGAACAGGAGTGGGCCATTCAGCCCCTCGAGCCTGCTCCACCATTCAATTAGATCATGGCTGATCTGTATCTTAACTCCATTTACCCACCTTGGTTCCGTAACCCTTAATGCCCTTGCCTAACAAAAACCTATCAATTTTAGTTTTGACATTTTCAATTGACCCCCAGCCTCAATAGCTTTTTTGGGGAAGGTTGTTCCGGATTTCCATTACCCTTTGTGTGAAGAGATGTTTCCTGACATCACCCCTGAACGGCCTAGCTCTAATTTTAAGGTTATGCCCCCTTGTTCTGGACTCCCCTACCAGAGGAAATAGTTTCTCTCTATCTACTTCTTTAATCATCTTGAACACTAGGAAGCTATGGGAGATCCGCTGACTCGTTACATGGTGTCTGATTTTTTTTCTTCCTCCCCACACCCCCCCGAGAAAATATTTCACCTCGACTTGGTGTCCTCCCCAATAGGGTGGCAAATATTAGAAACTCACCAGGTAAAGAAGCCGCAATGTGTCCAGTATGTGGTGCTGTCCATTGAAATGCAGTCCATGGGAACCATTTGCCTCCTCACTGTGTTGAAATTAAGACTCAATGCGCAGTCTCCCACTCAAACTCATTCCTTCTTCGACACAGTGGAACTCGTTAGCTCCCTCTTTCTTCCTACAAGCTTTGAAAGTCCAAGTTTAGTGTCAGCTAGCCACTGCTTGCGTTATCTTTTCTTCTCTTGTCAACGTTGGCCTGCACTACGGGCCCCGGCCTTTCCGTTGGGTATTTTGATGAACAGTCAGCGAGTTGATTTTTGTGGTGGGACCATGTGAATCTGTAAATCGCAGATTGTGGTACTGAACAACCAGCCATGCCTCATATTTAAAATTTTCATCCTTGTGTTCAAACCACCTCCAGCCCTAAAACTCTCTAATTCTGGCCTCTTCTGCATCCCTAATTACCTTTGCCATCGCCTTTAGCAGCCGTGCCTTCAGCTGCCTAGGCCCTAAGCTCTGGAATTCCCTCCCTAAACCTCTCCACCTCCTCGACCTCTCTCTCCTCATTTAAAGCGCTCCTTAAAACATACCTCTTTGACCAAGCTTTTGGTCACCTGTCCTAATATCTCCTTATGCGGCTCGGTGTCAAATGTTGTCTGATAAAGCTCCTGTGAAGCGCCTTGGGACGTTTTAGTATGTTAAAGGTGCTATATATATGCAAATTGTTCTTCTTGTATGTGACAGCATGGATGTAAAGAGAGGACTGACTTTGTAGAGGTTTTGGTCTCCCTTTCAAATATTAAACTAGAATGCGCATGTAGAAAAACTCTTCCAGATGTTGGAAACTCTGTGTTAATTACAAGGAACATCAGTCTGAGAAGAAGTGACTGATTTTGATCAGGATAACATTCTAATAACTGGAAAGCATGTGCCCAGTGCACAGCAGTGCGTATGATCCCATGACCCTCTCACACATTCAACAGAAATTCAGTTGGCCGTGCCTTTTTTGTTGTGGTTGAACTTACGGCTTAATGACTTCATTATTGATTTAATTAGTGCCTCAAGGTGCCTTCTGGTAGTCAGAACCTTTTGTGTTCCAGTTAATCTGAAGCAGTCTCTATCTCATTCTTTCTACTTTTTCTTGGCTTTTTGCTTGCACAGTTGGAAAATCCAAAATATAGAACAGAAAAGAAAGAAATAACTTGCACCTTCACAACCTCAGGACGTTCCAAAGCACTTTACAACCAATGAAGCACTTTTGAAGTGTAGTCACTCTTGTAATGTAGGAAACATGGAGAACCCCTCTTCTCTTCTTCGAAACAGTGCCATGGGATCTTTTACATCTCTGAGAGGGCAGCTGTTTAATGTCTCATCCGAAAGACGGCACCTCTGACAGTGCAGCACTCCCTCAGTACTGGCACTGGAGTGTCAGCCTAGATTTTGTGCTCATGTCTCTGGAGTTGGCGTATGTTCAAATGCTATGGGGTTTATATAGCTGGCGGGTTGGTGTTAATGCAATTTGCCCGCTATAAGGAGTGGGTGGTAAAACTGCTGCGCGATGTATACAACAAGTATTGTCTCAGGGTCTCCACCTCTGGATCATTGTGTTTCTCCCTTTTGCTCCGGAGTCCCCAGCAGAACTCGTTTTCCCCTTACAACACATTGAAGTAATTCAATAAGGGTTGCATGTCTTTGTTATAGAGCTAAAAGCATTAAAAAGGGGCTGGTGGCAGCTTTTGAACATTATGATGACAAAGCTCCCACCTCCCGTACTGTCTGAAATAGCCAGCGCGCTTAACGTGTTCGAAGCGGCACCTTTGTAATTGACTTCAATGGTGATGGCAAATGGTTGGCGGCATTTGCCCGATATGGACGACTGTGTGGCTGGTGTAAGCGGTGGGGACTGAATCGGGATCCATCAGCCACTGCACCATTACAGCTGCAGTATTGGGTTTCTGCCACTAGATGTCCTCAGTGAGCAACAGGAACACAGAGCTCCCTCTCATGGCAGAAGCCAATAGACACGTTTCAATATGCTCAACGGATCCCAAGGCCTTGGAGAAAAAGACTTGCATATGTTTCAAAGCATTACATACAATGAATTATCTTACAATATAATGACTGCTGTGTAGGCAAAGATGGCAGCCACTGACGCACAGCAAGATCCCACAAACAGGCAATGAGATGAATGAGCAGTTGATGCTAGTTTTTTTGGGGGTGCGGGTGTGGGTGCAGGGTGTTGGTTGAAGAAGGACTGTGGTCCAGGACATTAAATAAATGCCAAGAAGATTATCGACAAATCCTTATAAGATAAAACATTAACCTTTGTTTTAAGCCTTGATTAAAATGGCAGGTGGACTCTGGTTTCAGACAGTGAGGTGATTTATCTAATTTCCCTCTCACCTCTGAGACCTGAGTTAATCCAGTCCAGTCCAATGGGGTAAAGTGTTCTCTCGCTGATCGCCGTAAAGTGGCTGAAATTAAATGAATTTAAGCATCGTGGGACGATTTTCTACGAGAAAGGCTCTATATAAAGTATTTGTTGTTGTAAGCAAACACAACAACCCAGTTCGTTGTGGGTGTTAGTTGCTGCATTAAGCTGCCATAATTTGGTATTAATTGGCACTAAATTGGCAGTCTTAGAGTCCCCAAAGCAATGGTGAATGTGATGTATTACGGGATACATTTCAGTATGGGACCGATACTCTACTGCTAATCCATATTCTACCTGACCTGGGAGTACTTGATGCTGATACAAGATACAAGAGGCTGGAAAATGTCTCCTTTCACAGCACTGACATCCCTCACCTTTCATGAATACAAAAATGTAGTCATTTGTGGGGAATTCTGAAAGGTGTACAGTCAGTTTGAATCTGCCCTCTTAAGACCCACATTCTTGAATAATATTCATACAGAAATGCTAATTATTTAAGTATACTTTTTAGCAATATCCTGCTTCATGCACGCAGAAATGGTGGCTCATTTTAATGGGGTACTTCTGCTGTAGACCTGTTGCTTGGCAACAACATCATTGGTGATGTCACCAGACCAGCCACTAACTTGTTTTTTTTTGTTAGAATTTCACTTTAAATAAAAACCGAATTATATTTTTGAACAGAATTGTTGCAAAGGTTTATGCTGCACCTTCTGCAGGGTTCTGAGTGATATTTTCAGACAGAACTCTTCCAGGAACTGAAATTGCCTGAAAAAAATCCATCAGCTTATATTGTGACACTGCCCCTTTAAAAGATTATTCCACCCACCCCTGGTTGATTATTAGATCCCATTATTTTTGTTTTTTTGTAATGTGTTTTTGCCATTCTTCTTACCCAACACTTGATGGGAGAAGAGCTTTCTACAGCTAATTGGCTTTTTAAGTTACTACCGAGAATGGACAGATCAGCGATTGGTGTCAGTAAATCTAATTACAGAATGAGGTTTTGCCTTTAATGAAAGATGAAGTGTGCAGCTCTCCCTGTTTATCCCCCCTCCAAACCCTGTTCTGTTCTTTTGCATTTTACATGTCAGGAATAATTATAGTTTTGGGGATCGGGGGGGAGGACAGGTTTGGAAAGAAATGCAGCATTAAGTATACCCTGATCTTGGAGCTTGATGCTTTGCATCTAGGCTCACTGATGACCTCAAACAGATGTACAAGTGTATGCTGCTCTCCTAACATATCAGTAATGCTTTTTAAGAGTGTTGCAGAATTGGTGTTTTGTAGTAATGGGGCTAATTTTAGAGCCAGGTTTGACTGATAGTCTGCAAACAAATTCTTGCTCTTGAAAGGACATCATCTGATGGAAATTAAATGCTTTACAATGGTGCTCGTAAGTACTAATAGCACATTAAAGACATTGTGGGGATACTGGAGTGCAACAATCCTTTAGAATAATGGCTAGGCCTTCACTACACTGCTGAATTCACAGCCGCAAAACAACCCCATAAAATGGCCACCTATCTCTGGTTGGCTGCCTTCCCCCCCCCCCCGTGTAGCATAGGAACAGGAGGAGGCCATTCAGCCCCTCGAGCCTGTTCCGCCATTCAATTAGATTATGGCTGATCTGTATCTTGACTCCATCTACCTGCCACGGTGCCGTAATTCGTAATGCCCTTGCCGAACAAAACTCTTATTAATCTCAGTTTAGAAATTTTTAATTGACTCCCAGCTTCAACAGCTTTTTGGGGAGAAAGTTCCAGATTTCCACTACCCTTTATATGAAGAAAAGCTTCCTGACATCACCCCTAAACGGCCTAGCTCTAATTTTAAGGTTATGCCCCCTTGATCTGGACTCTCCCATCAGAGGTAATAGTTTCTCTCTATCTACCCGATCAAATCTTTAATCATTTTAAACACCTCAATTAGTTCACCCCTTAATCTTCTATACTCAAGGAAATACAAGCCTAGTCTATGCAACCTTTCCTCATAATTTAACCCTTTTAGCCTGGTATCATTCTGTGGACAGAAGGGTTCCTGTTAATCACGAATAGCTGTGGGCAATCCAGAAATTTTAACCAAGGCTATGAGGCAAATGTTGACCTACATTTATATTTAACTTGGGCAATGCCTACTGAATTTTAAAAATAAAACCATCAAATATTCAATCCACTATTGAGGTGAAAATTGTATATTCAGATTCAGAAAAGGTATCATAAAATGAGTAAATCTTGCATCCAGTGCAGTAAAATGGTAACACCACACTGAGTGAACCACACTTGTCTTTTCCAGCAGAAACTTTGCTGCCCAGCTACTAAATAGCAGAAGCACATTCTAGGCTTCATACTTTAACAGCAATAGCACCTGTCTTGCCTGGAGTGGAATCTGATCACATCCAATGTTGGGTGTCTTACTGTATAGTGCCTATACTGGCTGGGTTAATGTTTGAAGCACAGGATACATTGCCTGACTCCTGTGTAGAATTACATAGAATTTACAGTACAGAAACAGTTACCTGAAATGTTGCATCGAGTCTACAGCACAGAAACAGACCATTCGGCCCAACTGGTCTGTGCCGGTGTTTATGCTCCACACGAGCCTCCTCCCACCCGACCTCGTCTAACCCCATCAACATATCCTTCTATTCCTTTCTCCCTCATGTACTTATCTAGCTTCCACCTTAATTGTATCTATGCTATTCGTCTCATCCACTCCCTGTGGTAGCGAGTTCCACATTCTCACCACTCTCTGGGTAAAGAAGTTTCTCCTGAATTTCCCATTGGATTTAGTAGTGACTGTCTTATATTTACTGACTGCAAGATGTTTTTTCTGTAAAACAGTGTAGACCCTCATGGTCCAGAGCTCCAGTTGTTCTTATTCATTCTCGGAATGTAGCTCTGAGGAAATTCCTGGCCATTAGCTCTATGCCATTAGTCCTCTTCCTGTGACCAATGTAGTTTTGAGTAGTGTTGCCAATCCTCCAGGATTGGTCTGGAGACTCGGGGAATTGAAGATTAATCCCCAGGACACTGCTGCGAGCAAACCAGGAGAAAAAGCAGAGGGGCATTAAACAAAATTGTGGGTTTTTTTTTCATTTTCTTTGAACACTTTCATTTATTAGTTATAGAAATATTGGAAATGGAGGAAAAAGGCTGTTTGATTATACAGGGTTGTTGGAGGTGGGAGGTCTTGTGATGAAACCTCCAGGAATATGCCCAACCTTACTTGGCAACCTTAGTTTTGAGTAATGTGATAATTTAGATTTTTGTTTGCCACACAATATCAAGAAGAAATTTCAGTGTGCTGTTAAGGTATTTTGTTAATCATTCATGGGATATCGCTGGAAAAGTCAGCATTTATCGCCCATCCCTAGTTGCCGTTGAGAAGGTGCTGGTGGGCCTTCTTCTTGAACTGCTGCAGTCCGTGTGGTGAAGGTGCTCCCACAGTGCTGTTAGGTTGGGAGTTTGACCTACACCAGTGGGAAATGTGCAGTTATACTACAGGTAAAGGTTTGAAACCAGTGTGTACTCACTGACATGAGGCCCAGCAAGCCTGAGTCAGTGTTAGTTTTACCCTATTCCAGAGCGAGGCCGCATAACCTTAAAATTAGAGCTTGGTGATGTTAGTGGTGATGTCAGGAAGCACTTCTTCACACAAAGGATAGTGGAAAATCTGGAACTCTCTTCCCCCAAAAAGCTGTTGAGGCTGGGGGTCAATTGAAAATTCCACAACTGAGATTTGGTAAGATTTAATCTGTCACATTAACACCACCTCTAGCCTTGCATATCTCTTAATGTCTCTTAATGTCTCTTCATCTCCTCCTTTGTTCCTTTATCCCCTCCCCCTTTTCCCAGCTTTACCCTGGCCTTAAATCTATTTGATTTCCAGCTCTTCCCAGTTCTGATGAAAGGTCATCGACCTGAAACGTCAACTCTCTTTCTCTCTCTACGGATGCTGCCTGGCCTGCTGAGTTTTTCCAGCGTTTTCTGTTGTTATTTCGGATTTCCAGCATCTGCAGTATTTTGCTATCGTATTGGTAAGATTTTTGTTAGGCAAGGGTATTAAGGGCTACGGAAACAAAGTGAGTAGATGGAGTTAAGATACAGATCAGCTATGATCTAATTGAATGGTGGAACGGGCTTGAGGGGCTGAATGGCCTACTCCTGTTCCTATGTTTCTATTATTTGGCCAGGTAAAACAGAGCACGTGCACATAAAGTTCTGCCCACTTGTGCTCAAATGGCCTCCACTCTCACTTAAAAAGATGAAAATTGAAGCTGCAAAAAAAAGCTTTGTAATTCTCACAAAACCAAAGCTATTAGATTGCGATATTAAATGCCAACCCACCTTCCCTGTTTGGGTACAATTGTCCTTTCTCCTCATTGTTGAGCATTGTTTGCAAATGTTGTGTTTTTTAACGTACTGTATATCTCTTTGTTCTTCAATTAAATGAAACTAGTCTTGCCCAGGTGAGGCATTAGATTTTCACCCAAGTCCTATAAAACATCATGCGTAGCTTCAGATGTGACCTATTTTTCAATCAGCTATTGTACTGAAGGATTTCCTACTGTTCCAGTCTGTCAGAAGTCTAATGACTTTGATGTAGCATTTTATTTAGGAAAGCTGCCACTGTTTCTAAGACACAAGGAGCCTAAAGGTTTACTGTGATTTAAATAGACCTGGCAGCAGCAACACAGTAATCTAACATGCTGACTATCAGTTACCACCCTCCTATTGACAATGCAAGTGTTTTTGTTTCACATTGTAATTAGTTCTATTCAGTGCGATGTGTTTTCCCAGCTGGTTCAATGGTAGGTGCATATCCCTGCCCTTGGAGTTCTGAATGACTGTCAGACTGATAGGTATTCTGACCTCTATTTGGGGGGGGGGGGGGGGGGAGGGGGGATTTTGTTTTTTTTACTTCCTTAACCTTTTTCTATTTTGTTCAATCCTCATCAAACTTTCTGCTGTAGCAGTCAAAATCTTTGTTCTGGGTGTGCCGATTATTGATAGAATTCATTAAAGCTTTGCAGAACAGAAGATAATGCAACAGTGTGCCTGCACCTTCACTCAGGGCCAATCTATAGAAGCCCATCTATAGCAACTGCTCACTAACACAAATAGAACTGGCAAGAACTAACGGATCCTGCTCAGACCAAGTTCCCCTATCATCAACAACAACAACAAATTGCATTTATATAGCGCCTTTAACGTAGTAAAACGTCCCAATGCGCTTCACAGGAGCGTAATCAGAAAAAGAATGACAAAGAAGGAGACATTAGGACAGGGGACCGAATGCTTGGTCAAAGAGGTAGATTTTAAGCAGCGTCTTAAAGGAGGAGAGAGAGGTGGAGAGGTTATGGAAGGAATTGCAGAGCTCAGGACCTAGAGAAGTGGGGGTTTCACAAGAGGCCAGAGTTGGAGGAACGCAGAGTTTTCAGAGGGTTGTGAGCTGGAGGAGAATATAGAGATAGGGACGTCATCAACTGCAACTTTGCTGAATACCATTCCCCTCTCAAGGAAAATCTGGCTGATGTGCTTTTCCTACCTAACGAAAACCAAAAATCAATGGTAAATTTTTTTTTAACCTTAGCTGCTCCTACATAATAGCTGCTGATCTCTGATACATACTTACATATCATAGTGAGGCTAGATAACATTCTGGTCTATCCCAGGCAGTGTTTTAAGGTTATGGGCTAGAAATTCATCTACTTACCGACACTCCGTAGCGCCATGATGTGGCTCTAAAATGGCGGCGGCCGCTCTTTCGCCAGCTAGTGGCGGGTCCAGCAGTGGCCATATTCCTCTCCCCCTCTGCGCTGCCGTACTGGTAGTGTCCTGGAAAAAAAAGGCGGCATGGTGACATCAATCAGCGTGCAACGCCGACTTAAAGTCACCAACGCGAACTTCGACCCTAGCGCTGAATTTAGAACTGGGTCCTAATCATGCCAGGTTAACCTGGTGTGCAAGCAGGCTGACAGTGGCAATGTCAGCACCTCTTAAAGGGTCACACACATCATTAGGTAAATTTGAATGTAAGGTGTTTTGGACCGGGTATTTTGATTTTATTGAAGTGGTGGCTTGCTGCAATAGATGTGAAAAGTTTTTTAAGTATGTAGGGAGTGCTGTTGGATGCTTGCAAGGGCTCGGGTCGTAAATGAAGGCCTTTGAGAAGACAGAACATGCTGCTAATACTCAGCAGGTCACGTAACATCCGTGGAGAGAAAAACAGAGTCCATGTCTCAGGTCAACATGCTGCCTGACCGTCTGAGTATTTCCAGCATTTTATGCTGTCATTTCACATTTACAGCATCCGCTTGCAGAGGGAGGAGGAATCAGAAGAGAAGGAATCAGACGGAAGGATGCACCCCAGACAGCCCCTTTGTGGCCAGGATATCCGGGATGGAATCATCTGCCTGATGTCCCAGTGACCACAACCCCAATTCCCCTTTCAACATTAGTCCTACATCTTACCTTCCATCTGTTACTGACCATCACAACGTCCTCTTGGCTGCGGTGCTGAAATAAAAGCCACCACAAAGCAAACGTTCCAATCCATCTATATACGTCTATCCATCCAATGTGACATCAAGAAATCAACTCATCACCCTTATGCATTCTCTTAGTGACTGTCTTGTGTGTGCCTTTGCCTAGAAAGAAAGACTTGCATTTATATAGCACCTTTCACGACCACCGGACGTCTCAAAGCGCTTTACAGCCAATTAAGTACCTTTTTTTGAAGTGGAGTCACTGTTGTAATGTGGGAAACGTGGCAGCCAATTTTCACACAGCACAGCAATGTGATAATGACCAGATAATCTGATTTTTTGTTATGTTGGTTGAGGGAGAAATATTGGTCAGGGCACCGGGGATAACTCCCCTGCACGTCTTCAAAATAGTGCCATGGGATCTTTTACGTCCACCTGAGAGAGCAGACGGGGCCTCGGTTTAACGTCTCATCCGAAAGACGGCACCTCCGACAGTACAGCACTCCCTCAGCACTACACTGGAGTGTCAGCCGAGCTTTATGTGCTCAAGTTGAACCCACAACCTTCTGACTCAGAGGCGAGTGGGCTACCAACTGAGCCACAGCTGACTGCCTATCCTACTGATGTCACGCAGTGCTACCCCAGTGGCTGCAGCATGGCTGGTGGAAGGCTGATGACCTTCAGTGGGGAACATTGCAAATGTCCTTGCTGGTTGACCTTGAGGAGCTGGTGGCTGGGAGTGTCAAATCAATATTCTTCTGTTCTTGTTCTTCTTCAATCTCCTCTCCCTCTTCTTGGTCACCCATTGACTGGGCAGGCTGCATTTCTTGAGAGTGTGAAATGAGGAAGCCACAAGGGTGGAGTTGTGGTGATGGGAGGGCAGGAAAGCAAGAGATGCATGCCAGAAGGAAGATAACCTATGAGGATACCAGCATCTTGTATCCTTTCAGCCCCGCTGCTGGCCAAAGGCTCAGCCATGCCCCTGCCAAGAATGGCCTGCACTGTCTCGTGATTGGTGCAGATTGTTGGTAGGGGAGTGATTGGGGGTCGTACATTGAGCAGTATGTGAGGCCAGTGGTGCAGTTGGTAGGAGACGGCTTTTGAAGATGCATTCACTGACCTTGACCAGTGGTCTGAGGTCATGAAGCTTCTTTGGGTACTGGAGCCAGATGGTGTGGGGGGCAACACTGCTGGCAGTGACGGCCTTAGCGATGTACTCCCACATCCTTCTCTCTGGAGGGTCTCCTGGCCCTTGTGAGTAGAGGGCCTGTCTTGCAGTGTTGACCCCCTGCACAAAGCTGGAGTGCTGCGTGCCCCTTCCCTGGCTTGCTGAGCCATTTATGTTAGTGCTGAGGCAGTTTTCCCATTTGTTGAGGTTAGGAAGGTAATTCAGCTTTAAGAGCTGATTATTCACATTTGAGAAATCTGTTTAATGTTAAATATTTTTAAAAAGGCAGAAAGGGCTGAAAACTGCTTTGTTTCACTTCATTTTATTTTGTATTGCTTCAGTATGCATGGCCCCTTTAATTCTCAGACCTCTACATTACCCACAATTCCTTGCGAGCTCCACAGCCTCGCTTCCAGAGGCTGTGGGAAGTTCCAACGCCGCTCCTGAACAGGAACTTCATCTCGGATGCCTTCAGCAACGCCACCAGGACGGCGTTGCATGGAGGTAAGCACTGTGCCACCAATCTCAAAAATTTTCCCCCTAAGACTTTCTCACTGACTTTTGTCATTTTTGGTTTCGATCTCACATCTATCTGGTTTCTATCAGAAGCTGGTTTTCTTCCCCTACATCCCATTGCTTCTAAGTCAGTTCAGCTCACGAGCCTACCCCTTTTCTCTTGGTGTGTATTTCCAGATGGCCTAGTCTATTATTTTTCACGAGTTTCTTCCTGACAAGTAGACTCTGCTGTTCACACTCAGTAGCAGATGGTGCCAATCCAGCTCTGGCACGGTCTCCAAGCCCCGTGCTGAACGTCTGAGCATGGAATGCCTCAGATCTGCATATTCTGACGGTACAGAACCAATTTTGACAACAGAAAACAATGTTTCGTTTACTTCTAAATGGTTCTTGCTTCTTAGCTATTTGTCATGATGTGGAGATGCCGGTGTTGGACTGGGGTGGACAAATGTGAGAAGTCGCACAACACCAGGTTATAGTCCAACAGCTTTATTTGAAATCACAAGCTTTCGGAGCGCTGCTCCTTCGTCAGGTGAAGTGAAGAGATGCATATAGTCACAGCATATTTAGTCAGTTGGAAAGATTAACTGTAATCATCTGGCAGTGTTCTCTGACTATATATGCTGTGACTATATGCATCTCTTCACTTCACCTGACGAAGGAGCAGCGCTCCGAAAGCTTGTGATTTCAAATAAAGCTGTTGGACTATAACCTGGTGTTGTGCGACTTCTCACATTTAGCTATTTGTGGTTGAGGGTTTTTAGAATAGCAGTGAACTGAGTACATATGTATTGGAAAGTGTTGGGACTCCACCTCAACCCAACCTTGCAAGAAGTGCTGTTTGAGGTACTGTGAGCATCTTGCACTGAAAGCTCTAATGCAAAGAACGGCACAGATCCAGAACCATTGTCTTAATTCAGCTTTCACTGAATGAAGTTCAGAAGAGTATTTTCTACCTCCTCTCTTTTCTATCTTTATTACAATATGATACAAGAGACTAGAGCACAAAAATCTAGGCTGACACTCCAGTGCAGTACTGAGGGAGTGCTGCACTGTTGGAGGTGTCGTCTTTTGGATGAGACATTAAACTAAGGTTCCGTCTGCTTTCTCAGGTGGATGTAAAAGATCCCATGGCACTATTTCGAAGAAGAGCAGGGAAGTTATCCCCGATGTCCTGGCAAATATTTATCCCTTAATCAACATAACAAAAACAGGTTATCTGGTCATTATCACATTACTATTTGTGGGAGCTTGCTGTGTTCAAATTGGCTACCGCATTTCCTACATTACAACAGTGATTACACTTCAAAAAGTACTTCATTGGCTGTAAAGCGCTTTGGGAGGTCCTGCGATCGTAAAAGGCGCTGTATAAATGCAAATCTTTTTTCACACCTTAAAATTACCTTTTTAATCCCTCTAGCTACATTTCCTTAAAGGCTTCTGAATACCATAGTTAAAAATATATTGCCACCTCATCCCTTTAATGCTCACAGTGGGGACCATGTTAAATGTAAGACTCGGTTCTTGCAGTTTAGTTACAGAATGGTCAGCTGAGGCTACCAATCACTTCCCACAAAGGCTTCATAAGTGCCAAAACGAAAATAGACGCACTCTATAATTCAACTGCAAACATGGGCTGGTTGGTATGGGGGCATCCTGTGCAGTTCTCCCCAGCACCTCAAATGCTGACTCCTTAAACCTCCCCCTTGCTGCCTGTCCAGCTGAACTTGCGGTGCGTAGACTTGGGCCTGTAATTTCCGATAGGAGGCTTCCTGCGTGCGGATGCCTCCTATCGGAAAAAAATCTATGCACTTACCTGAGGGCTCCCGAGGTGCGGCCATTTCCGACCCTGGGCCTCTCCACAGTCGAAATGCGCAGGGCCCACATATCCCAGGGGCGCAGGCAGTTCGCAAGCTCCCTGGGATCACATGGGCCAGGCGAGCCAATGAAAGAAGGGAATCTCCCTTCATACTTTTGACAGATAGACCGATCAAAAGTATGAATGGAGATCACTCCAAAAAGACACTAAAACATTAAATACATTTTTAAAAACCAACACATTTTTTAAATGAGTTAAAATTACATTAAATTAAAGATTTTAAACAAAATTTTAATTTTTTGAAAAAAATAATTAAAGTTTTTTACGGGGCTAAAAACTAAAAATAAGCTTACCTTTTTTAAAAGTATTTAAAAATTATAAATGAGTGGAAAAAAATGTTTTTTTTTACTTTTTTAACCTCTTATGCTGGTAAAAGCAGGCCTTACACCTGCTTTTACCAGGCATAAGATTTCTAAGGGTTTTCAGCGGGTGGAGGTTCTGCAGAAAGCGGAACTCTCCCCCCGCAGAGGCCCTTCTCCAGGGCAGGCGTTCGATCTGTCAAGAGGATTCTTCACATGCCTGAAACTGGCATTTCCAATGTCCCTACGGGTGTGTACACAGCTCGTACACACCCGTAGGCATCGGAAAATATGGGCCATTAGTGTTCTGTTTTGACCCTGAGCTGTGCTTATAGCCCCACATCTAGCCCATTGTCCAGCTGCCAACTTCCACCTTCCATTTATGCTCCTACCTCACACCTTCTGGTGCTGAAACTCTCTCTATGGCTTCATCACCTTTTAGGATTGATTTTTTAAATGCCCTCCTCACCAGCCTCCAACGATCCCAAGCTCGGTACGAAAGCTCACACACTCCTCATCTAATCCTTGCTCTCCACTTGCCTCTGTCCTCCAGCAAATTGAATTTAAGGTCATCATTCTCATTTCAAGTCTGTTCGAGGCCTTGCCTGCAAATTCCCTGACCATGACTCTGGATTACAGCTTGCTCCTTGCCCCATTTGCTCCACCGCATGAAGCTAATCTTTCATTCACTATGCCCTGTCTTCTAGTTGTCTTGCTAACTCTCTCCATGCCTTCTAAAGTTTCCTCAAAACCTATCTCTTTCATACCTTTAGTCTCCCTGTAAATTCCTTCACTTCCTCCTCACTTTTCCCTTGTAAAGCTCTCTCAGGCATTCTTTCGCATGCTACATAAGTATTTGTTTTTTGTACATGACGTGTCTTTCTGGCCAGACTTTTCTTGGTGTGTCTAACCTTGACATCTACTATAAAACTAGAGTCTGCCCACGAATACATTTGTGTGTTAAAATCTCACCATTTCATGTAATGACTCTTGTGTAAACTCCAGTATCAAGTTCCCACAGTCACTCATTCACAAATAACACACACTACTTCAGAACAAAAATAACATGGTTTTACTCCATTCAGTCAAGTTGTATTAACACTGGTCGGGGGTGGGGATGCAGGAGACTGGATTCTGAAACACATCTGAAATCAATTTCTCATAATAACACTTTCTTGTTGTTAAGTTAATCACCATGTGTGCAGCAACCTCATTCAGAAAACTGTTATTGAATTCTTGGTTCTGCAGTGTGGCTTGATCACTGACAGTCGATAAGAATCAGTGTCCAAAATACTCCGGCAAATTTTTTACTACGAGTGTTTCACGTTCTGGATATGACAATAATCTAAAAACAGCCTCCTAAATGAAAGGTCGTCATACTTTTTGTGGGTACTTTGCACTCATGAATGTTTTTCACACAAAGGATGGTAGAAATCTAGAACTCTCTTCCTCCAAAAGGCTGTGGATGCTGGGGGACAATTGGGGCTTTCAAAACTGAGATCGATAGATTTTCATCAGGTGAGGGTATCAAGGAATATGGAGCAAAGGTGGGGAAAATGGAGTTGAGGTGCAGAACAGCCATGATCTAATAGAATGGCAGTGCAGAGCTGAGGGGCTGAATGGCCTTCTTCTGTTCCTATGTTCACTGTTTCCCTTGTCTCGCTGATGTTCAGTGTGGGCCACAAGTATCTATTTTAAGGTCCAAATTCGTTTAACACAAAGGTTCATTGTTAAATTGTAAGTGTTTTCTGCAAGGTTGGGGGCAACTTCTCTCCGAGATTGGGTCCTTGGCGTCTTCAAAATTACCACTGGGTTTGCTATTCCTTCCACCTTCCTTTCCTCCTTAAAATCCACCTCTTTGACAAAGTTTGTGCTCACCCATCCTAATAGCTCCTTCTTTGGTTCGGCTTCCATTTTTAAAATCTGATTACGTATCCGTGAAGCACTATGGGACATTCTCTACGTTAAAGGTGCTACATAAATGCAAGTTGTTGGTGAGGTGTTAGGTAATAGTAGGAAGAGGAGACGGAGGGAGATGGAATTCTGCAGTTTTGAGCTGCCAGAAAGGATTGAGATACAGTCGGAGATGATGGCATGAGTCTTGATGTTTAATTAAATATACTTCTTTCCCATTATTACTGTTGGAAGTGAAAACGTTTCTGCTAGTCTCTGTGCAATCGCTTCCAGACATTCCTTAAATCGACAATATTCAATCCTGAGGACATGGAGTGAAAAGCTAAAAAGCAGAAAAGTAATTTGTATATAAAAGGTAATCAGGCTTCACTTCCTTTATTTCAGATTGATTCAATCTGAACAGACTGTAAAACTGAGAGCCAGAATTGAACTGCTAAAATTTGTAGGTTCCATGTAGAAAGAATACAAATCCATGAAGTAGCAAATTTATAGAAGTACTTTATCTCAGTAAAGTACGACTGACTATTCAGTGATACAATATACACTGTAAATATTTTATCTCAGTAAGGTGCTACTGACTGCTCCATGATGTGATGTACACTGGCATTTTTGCTACCCGCTTAGCCTTGCCTTCTCCCAATGATATCAGTTTATAGAGGAACAATAGGAATAGGAGGAGGCCATTCAATTAGATCATGGCAGTTCTGTACCTCCGCTCCCTTTACCCACCTTTGCTCCATATTCCTTGATACCCTTACCCAACAAAAATCTATCCATCTCAATCTTGCAAGCTCCAATTGTCCCAGCATCCACAGCGAATTGGGGGAGAGAATTCCAGATTTCTACTATCCTTTGTGTGAAAAAGTGATTCCTGATTTTGGTCTGGAATGGCCTGGCTCTGATTTTAAGATTGTGTCCTAGTTTTTCCCCTGTTTTCTATTCAGCCCTTTCATTTTCCCTTGGGGGACAGAGAAGTAAGGATCCATTGGAAAAGACTGATCGTGAGAAGTTAAAGCAAAGCCCCAAATTGACCTATCTGACGGAATTACTGGGGCAGCATCATGCTATTGTAGGAAGATATTGGAGGTGATGCTTGCCTCCAGATCTGACCTCCATGTCATGCATTGGAGAGCACGGCAATTGAGAGTCAGTCCAGTAACTTCAAATAGCGTGCTAGACCAGAGTTCGAATCCTGCACTGGTAAACATATCCATTGCAGGAATGACTGCTTTCCTTTGCTCTCTGATGCAGTGACACATCACACAATTACTTGTTGTGATAACAGTTCTTCACTGTTACCTGAGTTAAGTGCTTTCCACACCTAAGCTAAGGTAGAAAATACAATCAATTTTTTTGTGGCTCTCTTTAGACTCCCTCAGGTAAGAGATTACTATTTCTCAGCTACGATGGTTTCTGGATCCAGCCCGGTGTGACTGAACCGACCGAATTTAAATTAGTTTCCATTTCTGGGTTTGTATTCGCCCTTAGTCAGCTGGCGCTTACTCTAATCAGTGTGCAGCAGCTTCACCTGCCTTATCTTCTTCAGTGAACACGTCGCAGCTTAAAGGGACAACGACATCCTGACTCCAGTAGTAAATAAGAGTGCTTACGGTTTTCAGAGAAAATTGGTTGGAAAGGTGGAATCCAGCCCCCAAAACACCAGTAAAAATCCCATGAATAAACCAGAATTTAATTTATTCAGTCACTGTTTTCTAATGACACTGAAAATGATTCTTTTTTTAATTAAATATGCCCGTTATTGATATCAAGTTTTGGTGTACTCAGTGACGTAACAAGCCACATCATGATCCATTATTACTCTTTTTATTCCCCCCAAAGTAATTCCGCTACCGGCTTTCTCCTCTTCACTCCCAAATGTACAGGTTCACCGAGGGGTAGAGGTTCACCGGGGGGTTGAGGTTCACCGGGGGGTTGAGGTTCACCAGGGGGTTGAGGTTCACCGGGGGGTTGAGGTTCACCGGGGGGTAGAGGTTCACCGAGGGGTACAGATTTACACTGTGATACAGATTCATGTAGAGGTACAGTTTCACACTGGGGTACAGATCTACAGATGCCAGTAGCCTTTTACTACTTCATTCACGGAAGTCTGTCTTTGTGTGTGAGCCTAGTGAGTGTCAGTAGGCTATTCAAGCATGAGGGGCATTACAATGGAGCACAATCCAACCCTCACCTAATGTCTGTACATGTGATCTGGATAAAGATTAGCAGCGGGAATCTTGATTGTTTTTCCCTCTCTCCTGCACACCAATTCAGTGACACTGAAGCCAATTGTACAATTCTTACTGCTACTCTGATGCAGATCAGTTAAGGCGGCACATGCTGGAGATCAAAACTTAGGACCTTCCTGATCGATAGGGCTCAGGCCCACACAAGGCAATGTCTGATAGCAATTCTAAAAAAAAAGAGCAATAATTCTGTGTTGTTGCTTAACATTCATGCCAGTTCTACTTTGAGAGAGATTAGGGTCTTTAAAATGAGCTTACTTTCACTATAGTCAGCATGTCCCCTTCCCCTCCCTGCTCATGAACTTTTTCGCTTTTCCTCCTGACATGTGTTTTCCTGCTTGGCAAGGTAATCATTGACCTCTATCAGCACTGTTTCTGAGCTGTCTATTAGGAGGTGCCGTAAGATCTGGTGTGATTAACACTGCCATTCTCCCTCTGGAAGACACCTGACCCCTGCTTTATTTTGTCCCTCTAGCAGCACATCTGAGATTGGGAGCTTGCCATGTAGGAATCGCAGACACAAGCCTACATCCTACTGCTCGGTGCTACACTGGAGCACTGCTCCGTCATTCCTCCATCGGATAATGCTACTCTTGAGGTCTCATTTAACCACGCCTCACTCTCAGAAAAGATTGATTTCTAAAGGCACTCCATGCTTTAGTCGACAGCTGTTGAGGTTTGCGGCAGTCATATTTCTTCCTCACCAGCAACACTACCGAGATGATACGTTCCAGATGAAATTGAAGAATTTGGCAATGAGTTTCATGTTTCTTAATAATTTGAGCAAATGGATTTTTCACTTAACTTCAATAGCTCTGCTCATGCTTGTTCTCGATGAAGAACATCTGTCTTCTGTATCTCAACAGACTAAGGAGAATCCCAAATTGCCACCCCTTGATTGATAACATGGACTTTTGTTGTTTCATATTTTCTTGGACCAAACAGCCCTTTCCTCCAGGCTGACTTTAAAATGATTCCCCCCCCACCCAAAAAAAAACTGGTCTGCACTCACCACGAGATATTGCCTTTCCCTCATGCAGCTGTCTTAAGAGGCTCTATAACCCGGAAGACATATTTCGTACTGTACCTCCTGAAACACGTAATGGAATTTCAAAAGTTCCAGTTGAAATAATATCCAAGACAGGCTGCTCCACTTAACGACGAGCTTTATCTGTGCATGGATTTCCATTCCTTTTTTGAGGCACCGAGCTCCTGACCGGGACAAGCTGTTTTACAATGTGTGCTGTCCAGTACCTTGTACTCACTCTTTCCAATCACTCCACCCATACTCACGCTAGATGTTTTCGAATATGTTAATCGTCTATAGTGGATATGTCAGATAGTAAGAAGGGCCTCTCTCTTTTCTGACCCAGGGAAATTTACATTGCTCTGTAACCAATGAAAGATGAGTCTAATTCTGATCATAAAATACAGAATTGCTTCTAATTCCTACACGCCTGGAGGAGTTTAGTACACATGTATGGTCTACAATAAAAACTTTCTGTCACTAATGGCTGGGATTGCACTGTCTCCATTACTAAAACACAGCTGCACTGCGCTGGCTAAAGTGTTCAAATATTTGTCCAAACAACCTGTTCAATTCATTAAGGCTGAGAGGAAAGGAATGTTCCAACTAGCATGCATGATTATTATTTCATAGCGAACCTAAACGCTGCAAAATAATATTTGCTTTTACAAATCCAGTTTAAGACTTTGTAGGTGTCTAATTTTGGGTTAAATATTTAAAAACAAATGCATCTTTTTGTCAAATCAACACCACTTCAGGTTTAGTATTGTTTCAGTAGCTTGCCTCTCTCAGTAACTGCTACTAAGTGAATTTGTTTTTAATTTTTGTTACCATGCCCTACACTCTGGAATTTCTTCCTTAAACCCTTCCATCTCCCCCTCTCCTTTTCTGAAGACCCGCCTTGAAATCTAGCTCTTTGACCAAGCTTTTGGTCACCCTTCCTAACATCTCCACCTTAAGCTTGGTGTCCATCTTTGTCCAATTACGCCTCTGAGACGGCTTGGGGCGTTTTCCTATGTTAAAGGCACCATATAATTGCAAGTTGTTGTTGTCGTGCTCTGTGTACAGTATCCCATAGCATGCCTTCAATTAGAAGACTTTATGGATAATTAGAACCAGAGAAAGAGGGAACGAGAAGAGAGAGAGAGGAAGCAGGAGGAGATGGGGAGCAGAGAGAGATGGGGCAGAGCAAGATGAGGGAGTCTAAGAGCAGATAAATTAATGTTGTAACGAGAGCCTTTACAGAAAGTCAAATCTGTTGCTCTTTGAAGGTAGGGCTGTTGCGATTTGAATACTTTATTTTGGCTGGTAAGTAGTGGGGTCGTCTTATACATGGATCACCCTTTATAAGCGAGTATATATGGTATGTCAAGGAGCATAGGCGAGAACTAATCTTGTTGTGGTATGGCGAAAATAGCAGAGATGACTGAAGATAGATTAAGAGGAGATAGCAGATTAAATAGTGAAATAAATTGACTGCCAGAAGAGATCATTTTCTCTTGTTCATTTTTTTTGTAAAAGAAAGCTAACGTGACTAAAATTTGTACCACTTTACATAAGAAGTCTTCTGAAATTAAATGGGCCAGTCTGCCCAATGTCCACCTCTGTTTGTATCTGTCTGGGTGATTCAATCATCCCTTGTCCTTCGGAGGGAGGAGTTAAGCATCTGTAGAGTTCTTGGCAGACGAATCTAGTGCACTGTGAATGGCTGCTTTTATCGGTTTGTGGTTCTGCGAGTGTGAGTGCCCACTTTTCTCTAATTAAATTTGAGCACAAGCTTAAAAAGTCATTTATTATTACATTCCGACCCATTAGTTCACAAGACAATTGTTTTGGAAACTAGTCTGAAGCCAACATGGACATAAAGTTCCATTGCATCACTTCCGATAGTAGACAGGAAGTGATTTAACAACCATTTCATAGAATGAATGAAAGCATGGCACAGAAGGAGGCCATTTGGCCCAACATGCCGGTGCTGGTGCAAGCTCTTCAGCTAGAGCTGTGTGATCTAATACTCTTTAAAAAAGAAAGAAACAAAAGGAAGATATAAAGGGACCAAGATGAATACTGCCGTTTGGTTTTGCGAATGTAATAAATGGAATGTGCAGAATTGGAAAGCTCAATATTCAGGAATGTCCTAAAACGTTGTTCTTTATGGAGAAACACATCATTCAACTGAAACACTGCTCTTCAGGAGGCTCCCAGAGCCTTCCCTTTTCTGAGATCTACTGAATTATACATAAAGCAGGAACCATAAGAGAGAAGGATTTGCTTAGTGTGATGAAATAAATTTTCAATCCTGCTGGCCATGTACCTATGCCTTTTAAAAGTGGTGGTAACCCAGTTCTGAAATGGCTTCCGAGCACTGTATTGAAAACTGATATGGCTACTTGGAGAGGATTTGTCTGTATTAATGGCTCAGAAATCTTTGATGAAGAATTAGTCAAGTTAAAGGCTATATTTGAAGGGGAACTACTATTTAAAATGCTAATTCAGTGGTCGGTGCCCCATATAGGAATGTTGTTTCTAACTGGTGTCAGAAGGGCGTGTATTCTAGTGTCTATGAATCAACAGTGTAGACACACAGCCTCGAGCTTCCAGAAGATATAAAGCCATAAATTGTGATTTAGGAACGTTGGTGTTGACACTATTGCTGATTTGATGCTCGATGTAATCAGGCTTCAAGGTTTATGATCTTCAAATAAGTTGTTTGGATTTCAATTGTTAAAATATACTTCTAATGCAGGGGTCTCCTAGTGCTCTTCAGTTTCTATTCATTGTGACACTATGGACAGAGGTCAATGGAGCTCTGTTATAAATGTACCATCAGATACTGTGTCTTTCCAAGAGTTTGCCGGAAGGGTGTGTACGCAACTGACATCTTTTATCAGTCTTGTATACAGTATATTACTGACGCTGCTGTATACTACTTGCCTAAAATTTTGCTTCTATGATTTTTTAAATTCGTAAATAAGTCTGGGTATGGGGTTTAACCTATACAAGGAGGTCTAACCATGTTATATTTTCAGTCATCGTAATTGACAGAAGATATATTTGGCATCTTCCATATTCTCCAGTAATCTGGGTTAATTGCTAAATGCTGGCTACGCTAGCTCAGTGTGACAGAGAATGAAGGAAGCAGGTTTCAGGTCACAAGAGACACGTCAGATTACAGAAATGGTTGTTGAGCTGATCATTTGAGAAAAGGTATTGGAGAATGCCCAAACCCCAACAGTCATTCCGAGCACAAATAATTCCTTAAGCGAGATAGTTTGTCTCATAAGCACTTCCTGGACGACATTATGGAATTATTGGAATCATTAATCCAAAAGCTCCCAGCCATTGAAAACACTCCAGTGGAAATTCTTGAAATTCTTGGGTATAGAAGGAGTAAATGAGAAGAGTGCATTGACATCTAATTTAGGAACAGTTTGTCTGGCCTGCGAGGTAAACTGTGAATCATTTTGCGCAACCAAATCTGTGAAATTGTGCTGTGAGATTCGGTGGCCTTGGCACCAGAATTTCTTGAAATTTGAAGCAGAATCACCAGAGGACTTGGCCATGGGGACATATTGTCTCATTTCCTAAAACAGCAAGAATGGTAGACCGAGGAAAAGGAGATGCAGAGCTCTTCTACCAAGTCTACCTTTGTTGCTGAGAGCAGGTTGACTGACACGGAGATGCAACCAGCAGTGTAACTTGGGAGAGCTGGCTGTACACATCCACTGGTCTAGGACAGGTATCTGTAATATAATGGCAGCCTTAAATACTTAATAACCGAGCGCAGTGTCTTATTTTCCCTTTACTACTTGTGATTAGGCAATGATAGAATGGGTGTAATTTGCAACTTCACCGCTTGGTTGGTAGCCTAGTAGAGCGGATTGTCTACCCGTATAGAACCCGCCCAATTTTCATTTCCATTGATCCGCTCCGTCAGTTTACCCCCACCGCTAAAGGTCAAAATGACCTGCAATGTGTCCTCATGGCCGAGACTTCTGTGAACAAAAGGATTCTATCCTAAGCTCAAAAAGGGGATGTTCAATGGATTGCCTGGGCACTTTGTACCAGACTGAAGTTATACTGCCCCCCCGCCCCCCCCCCCCCCGCACTCTTGCCTTACGTTACCACTCTTGCATCAATTCAGATCCGAAACCACTTTAATAAGATACAAAAGTGGTAGTAGAACAACTTGACGATTTTTATTTCCCATTTAATGACGCATCAGCGAAAATTACAAATAAAGTCAAACTCCTGAAACCATGTTGATTTTTAAGAGATTGGTTGAGCACTCTAGATGTGAAATGAGCAAAAGATAACCGTCCAGACATCAGGGAGCCGGATGTTTGATTGATTGGTTGATTTTAGATGAAACAGGCTCAGTTACTTGGAGTCAAGAGAATGGATGAATTACTGTTTGGAGAGGAATACTGGGGGCCATTAATTTGTGAGAAAATGCCCATTATTAGTATGAAATACAAATGCGTAGACATCAGCAAAACTGATATGATTAACAGGTTGCATTATTTGATCCCGTTTTCTTCCCTTACCTTTCCTCTGCTGAAGGCAGTGACAGGCTGGGGTACATTTGCACAGGATCCTTGGCCAAATTGTTATTTTGCATGTAGCCTAAACAGTGAGTGTCGGCAGGCTATTTGGTTGTGGAGTGCATCATCACCAAGTCCTGCCCTCACCACACGTTGCAATATAACGTGGATAAATGCGAGGTTATCCACTTTGGTGTCAAAAACAGAAAGGCAGACTATTATCTGAATGGCAATAGATTGGGAGAAGGGGCAGTGCAACGAGACCTGGGTGTCCTTGTGCACCAGTCACTGAAGGTAAGCATGCAGGTGCAGCAGGCAAATGGTATGTTGGCCTTCATAGCAAAAGAGTTTGAGTATAGGAACAGGGATGTCCTGCTGCAGTTGTACAGGGCCTTGGTGAGACCACACCTTGAGTACTGTGTGCAGTTTTGGTCGCCTTATCTAAGGAAGGATGTTCTTGCCATGGAAGGAGTTCAGCGAAGATTCACAAGGCTGATACCTGGGATGGCAGGAATGACATATGAGGAGAGATTGGGTCGATTGGGCTTATACTCGCTGGAGTATAGAAGAATGAGAGGGGATCTCATCGAAACATATAAAATTCTGACAGGTCTGGACAAACTAGATGCAGGAAGAATGTTCCCGGTGGTCGGAGAGTCCAGAACCAGGGGTCATAATCTAAGGATAAGGGGTAAGCCATTTAGGACAGAAATGAGGAAGAATTTCTTCACCCAGAGAGTGGTGAACCTGTGGAATTCTCTACCACAGAAGGTAGTTGAGGCCAAGTCATTAAATATATTCAAGAATGAGTTAGATATATTTCTTAAAGCTAAAGGTATCAAGGGATATGGGGAGAAGGCAGGTACAGGGTACTGAGTTTGGATGATCAGCCATGATCTCATCGAATGGCGGAGCAGGCTCGAGGGGCTGAATGGCCTACTCCTGCTCCTATCTTCTTCTATGATATCCACACTCTCTCATTTCCTGCAGTGGACATGGGATTGTGATCAGGAGTGGAATGCCCTGCCATTTTCCCCATTTTCACCTCTTTATATCAAAAATGCAAAGCCAAGTGCCTCCCCATCTGACCTGGATGGCATTAGTGAACTCTGCTCAAGCTTGGACCTGGTGCTCGTGACTGAGTACCTCACCACACGATGTATTTGCCCACTGAGGCTCAAGGCGATCTTTGACTAGAGCGCTAAAGATGTAAATGGGCAAATGTTGTTTTTTGACTCACTTGAGTTATTCTTGTCTTGCCTACTTTCCTACTTCCACCTTTGTTCCACTGATCATTTTTATATATCACAAGATGGATTCAGATGAGGAAGACCATTTGGCCCATCTTTGCTCATCCATACAGAAAGAAAAATCTACAGCCCCCCACCCCCACAATCCAATGGCCTTTCGATTGACTCCAAGGATTTTTGCCCTCACAACGTTTTCTGGAAGCCTATTCCATGTGTTGATTACTGATTGTGTGAAGAAATTCTTCCTGACATCAGTTCAAATCTAATCAAGGATCAGGGGAAATAAACTCAAATTTAGTACAGAAACAGCAAGGAGGACCTGAGAAGATTTTTTTTTCGTGTAAAGGGGTATTGGAATACAGAATGCAATGGTGCAAGTGGCTATTGAAGCCAATTCAATCATGACATTTGAGAGGGAATGAGATAAATATATTAAAAGAGTACAGGGAAAGGACAGAGGAATGGGATTAAAGTAGATGGTTCCAGTGGTGAAGCGAGCACTGGCACAAAGAGTGACCTCCTATGTTGAAATTTCTAAATGCAGTGATTGCTGTTTTGTCGGGCTATCATGTGCTGAGAAGGCAGAAGCTGGATTTCTACATACAAAGGAAGAAAGACTTGCATTTATATAGTGCCTTTCATGACCTCAAAGTGCTTTACAGCCAGCAAATTACTTTAGAAGTGTAGTCACTGTAGGAAACGCGGTAGCCAATTTGCACACAACAAGGTCCCACAAACAGCAACCTGATAATGACCAGATAATCTGTTTTTTTAGGTGTTGGTTGAGGGATAAATATTGGCCATGACACCGGGGAGAACATCCCTGCTCTTCTTCGAAATAGTGCCATGGGGTTTTTTACATCCATCTGAGAGAGCAGACAGGGCCTTTGGTTTAACGTCACATCCGAAAGCAGCAAAGGAAATACCTCGAAGTACATATTGCTCTTTATGTTGGCCTTTAGCCCTGGTTAATTGAGTCATTGATACTGAAAATGCCAATACATTATTTTCAGTATGCAATAGATAGCATCACCTCTGCAGTATGTATTGCACAGAAGGGGCCAGTTTTTCAAAGCCCTTCTCTGAATCTGTTCTTTAAAAAAAAATGAGTGCAGAGCAGGCAGACTTGCAGGGGGCAATTTTAACCTAATCCGTCCATTGGGAAACTGACGGGATTGGATGCAATGCTGGTTGAAGTCAACGGATAGTAATATTTGGCGGGGTGTAAAACCGGCATTCTACCCAACCCCGCTCAGCGAGTTAGGTTACAATGAAGCCCATTTCTTGAAAGCTAGATGTCACAGATGCACAGTTTTACATCAGAGTTACAAGGGTGGGTGGGGTTGAACTGAGCAATCAGGTGGAAAGCGGATTGGAAATTACAACAAAATTTTAAGAAATTGCCTTGAACGCACTGAACTGGCTACTGAACCTTACAACAGCAGCAAAGCCAGGGTAATTGATACCAACTTTCCCTCACTCCCTGATCTCTTTGCTCCTCCCCACCCTGATGGGGCTGAATGTTCTCCTTACGTTCTTCCTCTCTAAGAATCACAAATTCTTTAAAAACTAGTCTCGGCCTTTCCTTGCAGTATGGGTAGGATCGCCAACTCTGGTTGGACGCATTCCTGGTGGTTTCGTCACATGACCTCCGGCCACCAACCGCTCTGCCCGGTCAAACAGCCTCCCCCCACCCATGTCCAATATTTCTACAACTAATAAACTTAAAAAAAAATGAAAAAAACCACTTTTTTTTTAATGACCCCCCCTATGATTTTTTTCCCGGGTTGTGTCCGGGAGATTAATCTTTTAATTCCTGGAGACTCCAGGACAATCCTGGTAGGTTTAGCGATCGTATGTAGGGCTTCTTACCAATTCTGAAATGAGTGAGCATCGTTCGATTTGTCTGGAATCTACCTTGAGAAGTAATCGTCATAAAAATAACTTACTACTGACTTTTAACTGGGCAATTTCTTTGGAGCATCACAGATGAAAGATTTATTGTAGATAGTGAGCTTAAACCCACACGGGACTCCCTTGTTAGATACTGCAGCTGCTCACAGGATGACCTGACTCCAAGAGGCAGAAATAGAAATTGTTACAGTAATATACTTTTAATAAGTGATTGCATATCAGCTTACACAGAAGAGCAATCTTGCTGTCTATCAGTGGTGGAGGCAGGGATGTTAACAGCATGTGTCCCAGGGTTTTTACCAGATGATGTTTCAATTCTTTTCCTAAGTGTCACAGTGATCCACTTTTATATGAAGGTCTCGCATACAGGAAAGAGCTTTGTCAGGTCAAGGTTAAAGCCTGTCTGGGTTACTGAGGGAGATACAGCGTAGAGTAGACAGTCACTTAACTATTGTTACATGCCTGGCTTGCAATTAGAACGTTAACGTTGTTACATACTTGCTTTACAATTAGAAGGTGCTTAATTAATTGCTGCACATTCAAACGAGGAAAGTAAAAAGACAAGTGTGTCAGAAGATGAGACAGGACAGTGTACAGCAGGAGTATTTATTCAAATGAAAAGTAAATGCAACTAAATATGCCTTTGATTTTTTTTTTCTGTGGATTTGCTGACTAGAACATTGCTGAGATGGTCTCCATGGGAACTGCTGTGGAGTATATACAGTACATTGAATACTCCCACCAATCATTTTTATTAACAAGACTGCATTTATGTGGTGTTTCATCATGCCTCTCAAACTGCTTCCCGTACAAGGATTGCTTTTAAAGCGCAGTGACTTGTGTATCAAAACGTGGCAGGCATTTTAGACAGAGCAAGATCCCATGGACAACAGTAAGAGGAATGACCGGTTAATCAGTTGGCCGGAAATGCCAGGAGAACTCCCTTCTCTTCTTTGGGTAATGCCATAGGATCTTTAACTTTTACCTGAATGGGCAGATGGGCCTCGCTTTAACTTTCACAACAAAGGACGTCATCTCCGACAATGCAACACCCCCTTAGCACTGCACTGGATTATGAGCTAAAGTGGGCTTGAACAGGCTTGAGGGGCTGAATGGCCTACTCCTGTTCCTATGTAGACTCCAATGTGAGAGCGCTACCAAGTGAGCGAAGTTCATCTATTAGAAATAAAACTTTAATCTTTTATGCTGTGATGTTAACATAAATATGTAAACAATTTAAAACCCGCCATTGTATCAATCCCTTTACATGGGATGGTTAGATGGGCAGAACAGTGGCAAATGGAATTTAACTCTGAAAAGTGTGAGGTGATGCATTTTGGGAGGACAAACAAGGCAAGGGAATACACAATGAATGATAGGACCCTAGGAAGGACAGAGGATCAGAGGGACCTTGGTGTGCATGTACATAGATCCCTGAAGGCAGCAGGACAGGTAGATAAGGTGGTTAAAAAGGCATATGGGATACTTGCCTTCATTAGCCGAGGCATAGAATATAAGAGCAGGGAGGTTATGATGGAGCTGTACAAAACGCTAGTTAGGCCACAGCTGGAATACTGTGTGCAGTTCTGGTCGCCACACTATAGGAAGGATGTGATTGCATTGGAGAGGGTGCAGAGGAGATTCACCAGGATGTTACCTGGGCTGGAGCGCTTCAGCTATGAAGAGAGACTGGACAGGCTGGGGTTGTTTTCCTTAGAGCAGAGAAGGCTGAGGGGGGACCTGATTGAGGTGTACAAAATTATGAGGGGCATAGATAGGGTAGATAGAAAGGAACTTTTCCCCTTAGTAGAGGGGTCAATAACCAGGGGGCATAGTTTCAAGGTAAGGGGCAGGAGGTTTGGAGGGGATTTGAGGAAAAACTTTTTCACCCAGAGGGTGGTTGGAATCTGGAACTCACTGCCTGAAAGGGTGGTAGAGGCAGGAACTCTCTCAACATTCAAGAAGCATTTAGATGAGCACTTGAAACGCCATAGCATACAAGGCTACGGACCAAGTGCTGGAAAATGGGATTAGAATAGACAGGGCTTGATGGCCGGCGCGGACACGATGGGCCGAATGGCCTCATTCTGTGCTATATAACTCTATGACTCTATGTCCCTCGTAACTTCTTGGGTTGCTCTTTTTGGAGTGTGCTGGTTTTTGACAACACACTGATGGGTGGCCTGATTTCCATGTTAATTATAGAATAGTGATGGTTATTAGTGACAGATAATAACAGAAATAGCACATGACAGTGTCATCCCTTCCCATGTGGTGAATTTTTGAAAGTTTGGTGTACATTCTATGGGGGAAAAATTCAGTTGGTTACACCTCCCGTTAGCGCCTTAAGAGGACGCTAATGGGGCGCAAAGCAACTAGCGCCCGGGCGCGGCGATGTTTGCACCGCTTGCGAAATTAACTAGACATTTTGCGGCAGCGCTAAACACTACCGCCACGATCTCCTGTGCCGGCAGATCGTGACGTCAGTCGAGTGCGCAGCGCCCCGGAGCGGATATTGAGTGGCGCCCCCTGCCTTACCGCCTGCCGCTCGCAACGACAGGTTGAGGGGAGCGTTTTGGAGTCAGGAAGGGACTGGGGGAGCGCTATTTAAAGGCGACCGCTTCCTGCCTTTTTTTGTTGGTGACATTTTTGAACCACGTATTCTGAGAGAGAGAGAGAGAGAGACTTCTGGAGAGATTCAACGCTGTGTGAAGGAGTTTTGGGTACTGAGCAGCACTTTGCAGGTTCATTTTGATTTGCCCTTCCTTGTATCGATTTAGAAGATACTGTGGGGGCTGCACTCTGAGCTCTTTCCCTGGTTCTCTCCATTGTTCTTTCCAGCAGATTTGATGTACAGGTCTCTCCAGGCCGAGATTCAAGGCTGCAATGAACAGGATGTGGATGGAAAGCAAGATCAACCCTCCCCTTTAAGAACTGGCCAGCGCCATTTTGTCTGTGTTCCATTGCTGATTGACATCACATGAGCTTCGCCAGCGCTCTGAGGTAGCACCTCGCTCCTTGGCCTTTGCGCCTTAAGACAGATGTGTAGCGCCTGCTTTAGCGCTCCAATCACCTACAGGGGCGATAAAAGTTAAGTTTGCAGTCGGAGGCGGTAATTAGCGTCAGGCGCTAATCTTTGCGCCCGGCCGATAATTGCGCCCCAAATGGGGCGATACTGAATTTCTCCCCCTATGTACCGCAACTGGTAACAGTTTAAAAATAAGGGAAACCCGAAGATTGTTCAGCACACTGTGCAATAGCCATATTGACTCAAGGGACACGGTGCAGGGAAATGTAGTGAATCCGTTACTTGAGAAAACAGCCTCTGTCATCATGTTCAAACTCCTCCATGTCTCTGTAACCTCCTCCTACCCTCAGGGAACTCTGTGTTCTTCCAACTCTGGCCTCTTGCGCATCCCCCAATTCCTTCGCCTTCAGCAATCTAGGCCCTAAGTTCTGGAACTTCCTCCCTAAACCTCTCCACCTCTCCTCCTTTTAAGAGGCTCCTTAAAACCTACCTCTTTGACCAAGCGTTTGGTCACCTGTCCTAGTGTCTCCTTTGGCTCAGTGTCAAATTTTGCCTAATGATCGCTCCTGTGAAGCACCTTGGGACGTTTATCTACCTTAAAGGTGCTATAGAAATGCAAGTTGTTGCTAATACAGCTAAGCTTCTGGGAGATATTTAAACCAGTGGAACAAAGCTATGGAAAAGCACAGTGGAAAAAGCTTTTTATCTGGATCACTTCTCCTATTCCTCTTCTCCTGCGATATGCTTTCACTCCTACACCAATTTTAGAAATTGGGAAGATACATCAGGGAAGAAGATTTCTTCAGTTTAATGACTGCAGTGAAATCATAAACCTGTTTGTTATGTTCACATTGACATTTCTGCTACAAAAGACAGCCCAAGGAGATCCTCCTCCTGTGACAGACCATAATATTATTTAGATGTGGCTTATGCCGCAGGTACCAGTTTGAGACTAGCAACTGCTTAGGGCGCCACTTAGCTGGCAGACCAGTGTTAAACCGCCAGCTCCGCCGAGGGAAAAGGCGAGCTCTCCCCGTGTACCTGCTGTTGAGAAGAAAGATCCTGCTACCACAGTTACCTCGGCTAACATTAGAATCAGTTTTCCAATTGCAGTTTTAAATAGTTCCTAGGCAAGTCCACTGGGCATCTTCACGACTTCTTAAGACTTCCTTTTTGTGTAACTGCAATGCCAAGATGGCATGAGACTCCTCCTTGCACTCGCTCTCCTCGTAGATTGGCCAGATTTGATTCGGGGGGTGGCTGGGGTTCGGGTGCGGGTGGAGGGGTTGACACCACACAGATCTCATTGATGTGAAGCGGCAACTGCTTTCTATCAACACAGAAATGGTGCCGACTTATTAGAGTCCAGTCTGTTACATTAGTAACACAAGTTGAGTTAACCTGTGAAAACACACACACCATCCAACAAAAACAAAATTCGACATTTTTCTAAACTCTAAACTTTCTCTGATGTTCGCTGACTCTCTGGCCCAGGATAAACAGAACACCATCCTGTTTGCAAAAGCTCATGCTAGTGCTATTATTTGCTTTGACTTCTGCCCTGCAGCCTAGCGCTTTACTGTGTAGGAGGATGGGCCCTCCTGAAAATATTAACACATACGCAGGGATCTCAAAGTAAAACAGTCCTTTTTTTTGCGTATATAACAACAGAAGTAACGTGCTGGTAAATCAACCAATACAGACATTGTCACCATCTCCAAGACACCCCCCCCCCCCCACCCCCCTTGGATCGCCTCACAGGTCCTCGGGACTCTAGTTGAAAAATCTGTACCGTATAGTGTGTCAGGAAATAGGATACTGTCTCTGTAGCAATTTCATATTTCCTTATAGCACAGGAGCTGACAACAATAAAAATCAATAACTTGACATTTACATGGCACCTTGAACATAGAAAAATGTCCCAAGGTGCTTCACAGAAGTGTACGGCAAAACAGAAAAATGGATGCCGAGTCAAAGAAGGAGATATTAGGAGGGATGACCTAAAGCGTGGTCAAAGAGGGTGGGTCTTCAGGGTCTTAAAGGGAGGTGGAAGGGTTTATGGAGGGAATCTCTAGGTGGCTGAAGGCACAACCGCCAATGGTGGGGCGAAGGGAAGGGGGAGATGCACAAGAGGCTGGAATCAAAGCCATGGAGAGTTCAGTGGGGGTGATAGCGTTGGAGGAGGGGCGAGGCCATGAAGCGATTTAAACACAAGGACGACCATTTTAAATGAGGCGTTGGGAGACGGAGAGCCAATGTGGGCTGTTGCAGATAAGAATGATGGGTAAGTGGGACCGGGTGGGGGATTACTCCTGGTGATATAAATCTTTATTAACCACCAGTTGAGTTGGTGTAAATAGCAATGTCAGCACAAGTTTTGAGCCTTTGCCCAGCTTTTTTTTTAAAAAGCTGTGAATGTTCTAAAGTGATGTGCAAAATATTTATCCTAAGTTGTAAATAAACCAACCTACACTCTGTTTATCCTCCCTGCATTCTCAGCACTTGTCAAACTGCCTCCTGTTCTAACTCATTATTTCCTGTGAACTGAAACCTGTGGGATTCCTTTACACTCGCTCAGCCTTTCCTTCCTCCTAATATCAACCAGACTTCAGCATCCATGGTGGAACCACCTAAACACAGTTTCTTCATCTGCTGCAAGCTTCTCTCTCCTTTTTTGAATCTTGGTGTTGTCCTGCAGGACAAGCCTTGACCCTTTAGCAGGACTCCTGAGTGACTAACACCTTGTATTAGACTCGTACTGATCCATTGTGGGCAGCACGAAAATTCAACAGATAAAAGTACACTGAGTTGGGAAGAAAAATCCCACTGCTAATTGCTGCAGTGCCATTCCGAGATGTATATCAAAATACATACGGTTTATTTCTAACCAGTGCCATTATTTTTCATGAATACAATTTGAAGTACTGTCAGTATTTTCTGCTGTGATACATAAGAGTGAACAGGATCATTTGCTGAGATTGTTTTTAAATTCAATTTGGAGGGTCATTTTTAAATCAACAGCTGAACTCATAATATTGTCATAAGTGTCAGCTGTGGCTCAGTGGTAGCACTCTCGAAAATTGTGGGTTCAAGTCCCACTCTAGGGACTTGAGCACAAAATCTAGGCCAACACTCTAGTGCAGTACTGAGGGAGGTGCCGTCTCTCAGATGAGACGTTAAACTGAGGCTGCCCTCTCGGGTGGACGTAAAAGATTCTGTGGCACTATTTCTAAGAAGAACAGGGGAGTTCTCCCCGGTGTCCTGGCCAATATTCATCCCACAACCAACGTCACTAAAAAAACAAATTATCGATCATTATCACATTACTATTTGTGGGACCTTGCTATGTGTAAATAGGCTACCGCGTTTCTAACAGTACAACAGGAACTACACTTCAAAAATGGCTGTAAAACGCTTTACTGAAGTAATTAAAAGTGCTATATAAATGCAAGTCTTTCTTTCTATTGACCAGAATTTGCCTCAACCTTCATCACTATGGGCAAATTCTATCCTTCACTTCTGATAACCAGCCTCTTTTATATTGAACCCTGATAGTCATTGCTCCTTAAATATTGCCACCAACATGTGTTAACCTCATTCCTCAACCCCCCCCCATCTCCATCCCCCCATTAAAGACCTATTCAGCTGGGTAATGCTATGCGATGCAGGTAATTCGATTGGCGTGATTGTGTTTCAATTATTGATTGCCTCATCAAGGAAATGTTTGACACAAGGAGCATAATTAAGTTTTAACAACGCAACCTAGATATATTTTGAAAATTTACAACTCTCGGACATTTATGGAGCTCATTACTTACCAAAATGAAGCATTTTTATTTCGTAGTTGGGTTACGCACCCTAAGGATTCCCTTCAAAAAAGAAATTGTGCCTCGGGTGACTGAGCAGTCTGGTTCAGTTGCTGGTGATTGCTTCCATCTCTAGGTGGCTGAAATGGTCCTTGGTCAATAAATTCTTCAGCTACTGTTTTCAGTAACAAACCACTAACATCAAAAGAATCAATGACGTTGCACCCGCTAGTCCATCAGCAGAGTCGCTAACCCCTTTTGAGACCCCCTCTAATGTAGCATCAAGCCAAACACCAGACTTCGAACCCTGGACCTGCCCCAGTCACTCGCCCTATCTACTACTTTTTAAGAAGCTGAGGGAGAGCCACCCAAGGGTGTGATTAATAAAGCGCAGCTTTGGCATGTGGAAGTGTTCAGAGTCTGAGCTTTGTTGTTTAATAGTCTGACTTTATTGATATCTTTGATGTTTAATAAGAGAGATTTTTTTTGTAACCAACTATAAAACCTGATGTAGAAAAATTATTCCAGCCAAATTCCAGTGAGCACTTTCAGCGATTTACAGTGAATCCATGGCATATAAATTGAGTTTCCATGTTACATCCTTTGTTGGTAGTGACTGAGCACCTATAAAGTATGCCAAGACTTAAAGACTCATGATACATATGAGAAAACACACCAACTAATAATGCCATCCTTTCTTATTATCAGATTGTACTATAATAAGCTGTTTGTCTAAAATTTGGAGAATTGACTGACCTGGGATAATGTGATGGCTTTCTGGTGGTACTGTTAGAAGCAAGTTGATATTCCAGCCTCATTTTATTTACTTAAAGCGTTTTAAAGTACATCATATCCTCACATGAACCTGACAAAAAAATCACTTGCTGGCATTCTGTCTCCCTGTTCAAACACTTCATGGAATCATAGAAAGTTACAGCACGGAAGGAGGCCATTTCGGCCCATCGTGTCCGTGCTGGAAATTTATTTAAACTTATTTAAAAAAAAATTAAGATGGTGCCCCTTTAATGTATGGCAAAATTCGGCAAAAGCAGAATGAAGAACATCATAGATCTGCCTGCAGTGGATATGTTGTCTTTGCCTTAAAGTCACTGCCTAATAAAAGATGTTGGCCCGGAATTTGCGGTCAGCAGCGAAGTGACGGCGCTTGCGCGAAGAAAGCTGCCCACAAAAATCTAATGATCTCTGTGGCATGAATTTCAGCTGTCCCGACCTTTGTTCGAATCTGGCGCAAAATCAAGCGAATCCTAAGCATCCAGCAACAGTGATTTCATCAAGCTGGCTAAGCAGCCAATCACATTGAAGAATTATTTCAGACAGCAAACCAAGAAGTAAAATGCATAGATTCTAATTTACTTTTTATAAATTTTACAGAGAGCAAAATAAAGATTGGGACATACACATATGATTAAGGTAGAAGCTGAAATATCATAAACAAACTTTACAAAATATATATTATATTAAAAACTTGTAATTCTTAATCATATTAATGGCAATATTTGACATTTCACAAATATAAATTTAGTTTTCCAGGGCCAGAACGGTTGTTCAGCAGTCAGTACACTGTTAAAAACCCAGTTACACTTCTTTCAACAAGGTTTAAAGTTTCAGGTATTTTTTTAACAGTGATATTCCATCGTAAAAGGAGAAGTTTTCGTCCTTGTATGTGATTTCAACTGATTGCCGGCTCTGAGAGTTCCACAGTGCAATCTGTGGCGGAGCAGGGAATGACTGACCGCAACTTCAGGATTTCTGCATTTATCTGCATATGCGCTAAATCCTGAAGTTGTGGTCAGTTTCAGAGGGGTAATGACAGCAAACACTGACAGTTTTGCCGTCATTACCACCATAAAATCCAGGCCGTTAATGTATTCCTGCTTTAAATCACTGACAAAAGGGAGTCCCTGAGCGTAGTAACAGTTCACATGTGCTGCTGGCAGTACATTGCAGTGGTTGGGTGCATTACAGAAATAGTAAAACTGTTATTCCACTTTGACCAGACACATCCAAACCTTATTGGGCGACGTTGCACGGAATGTTTTCATAAAGTAATTATGTGGATTGTTCAATGAATGATTTACATGGATTGTTTACACGGTAAGATGAATAATTTTCTTTTTTATTAAGACTATCTAATAGTCACGGAGCATTCGACTGCAAATTGTCTCTCGGTTAGCTTACACTGATGAAATTGTAGTGCTGGCTCCTTCAGTGCAAGTGACATGATTCATCTTCGACATTGTGGAGGGCACTGTCAGTTAGCCATCCCATAAAGTGAACACTCTGGACCGGATCTTGCTGGCAAAATAACACGGAGTTTAATGGCGCTCGCCGTTATTAGTGTGTAAATTGTCCAGCAATTTGTGGCGAGGAAAAGATATAGGAACAGGAGTAGGCCATTCAGCCCCTCAAGGCTGTTCTGCCATTCAATGCGATCATGGCGGATCTGCGACCAAACTCCATATACCCGCCTTTGGCCCATATCCCTTAATACCTTTGGTTAACGGATTTAAAATTAACAATTGATCTAGCATCAATTGCCATTTGCGGAAGAGAGTTCCCTACTTCCACCACCCTTTGTGTGTAGAAGTGTTTCCTAATTTCACTGCTGAAAGGTCTGGCTCTAATTTTTAGACTATGCCTCCTAGTTCTAGAATCCCCAACCAGCGGAAATAGTTTCTCTCTATCTACCTTATCTGTTCCCCTTAATATCTTGAAAACTTCGATCAGATCACCCCTTAACCTTCTAAATTCTAGGGAATACAACCCTAGTTTGTGTAATCTACGCCGTGAGTTATGAATCATCATAAATTGCTGGACGATTTGCACTGCTCCTCCGTTAGCCTCACAAAAACAGCAGCTCGCCGTCAACCTCCTTGTGAGTTTCAAGAAATTGCTCCATTTGCACATTAATTACCAATTAAACTCGCCGCAGAAAGTTAGGGCTGGTATTTAATGACGTAAGGACCCTTTTAAAGAGGAGATTTATTTTCCCGCCGTGCTACTCAACCTCTCCGGCCCAGAAAGGGAACAATTGAAACCGTGGAGTCTCATTCCTGCAACTAGTAAATTGTTCTCAGAGATTTTTAAAATTTGTTTTTTTTTTGTTACTTCTCCTTTCTGTCTCTTTTTTCTCTCTCCCTTTTAATACAATCTTTCTTTCCCTCTCTTTATTTCTCTTTCCGAACCTGATTTGACTCTAATTTACCCTATTTTCCTTCTCCGTTGTTCCTCTGTTTCTTTCTCAATCCTTAAATCTTATTGGTTAAGGAGATAGACTGTTGGTCCCTGTCGTTCACCAAGGTCCCAGATGCTTCGTTATTAGCTCGCACTCCCAACAATATGCAGTACAAAAATTTTTCAAGCTGAAGAGCGAGGAACTAAATCTAACTAAGGGGGCATGCCGCCAGATGCCCTGCTCCAGCAAAATCTGGCCTATATGTTACACCAAATATCCTGCAGTGATTCCAAGGTTAATTCAATCTTTGAGATTCAGATGACAGCTCTAAATAGCTCCGGGTGTCCTTCCATGGTATATAACATGTTTGAACCCTGTGGTTGTGATGTGGTTCATCTCTGTATTATCCGATGTGTAATTCTTCCCTTTGCAATTGGCAGTAAGTTTGTTTCTCATCTTAACAGATCAGTTTAACAGTTCTAGATTGCCCAGGATTCACTTCTGTATTATTCTAAGTGTGTGGCAGATTGTCCATAGGTTCGAGTACCCTTAATCAGGAAATGCACTTAGATGGAGTCCATACAAATGTATAATGTGTATTCTTTTGGGGTGGTGAGGGGAGGGAGGTGGAAATCCTCTGTTAGTGTCAGCCGTGGCTCAGTGGGTAGCACCCTCTCTTCTGAGTCAGAAGGTTGTGGGTTCAAGTCCCACTCCAGAGGCTTGAGCACGAAAATCTAGGCTGACACTCCAGTACAGTACTGAGGGAGAGTTGCACTGTCTGAGGCACCGTCTTTCGGATGAGACGTTAAATCAAGGCCCCATCTGCACTCTCAGGTGGACGTAAAAGATTCCATTGCACTATTTTGAAGAAGAGCAGGGGAGTTAACCTAGCCAATATTTATCCCTCAATCAACATCACTAAAACAAATTATCTGGTCATTATCACATTGCCGTTTGTGGGAGTTTGCTGTGCACGAATTGGCTGCCACGTTTCCCACATTACAACAGTGACTACTCTTCAAAGAGTACTTCATTGGCTGTAAAGCGCTTTGGGACATCCGGTGATCGTGAAAGGCGCTACATAAATGCAAGGATTTTTAAAATTTTTTGTTGTATTTACAATGCTTGGGGAGTTTTGGAAACCTCAGTGTTATGGCATTTCTACCAGCTAAGATGGAGATAGTTAGTGACTAATGAGGTGTTAAACTGATCTGTTGAGATGAACAATAAGCTGACTACCGATTGCAATGGAGCATATTAATCAGCTCCTTAAGTGTGTGTTGTGTATAAGGAACAACAAGCTGTAAGTTTAAGTAACCCTGCATCAGTATGTTTACAAGTAATGGATAGAGGAATTCTCTTAACATGGAGATTAATGGATCCCTGGGAGTGACCACATCACACCCATGGTGTTCAAACATGTTCTAAGCCATGGAGATGAACCCTGAGCAGATTGGAATTGTTGTCTGAATCTTTGATTAAATTACTCTGCGGAAATCACAGTTGGAGCTTAAGTTTCTTTTTTCTGCCTTCCTTTTCCAACCAATTTTCTTTTCTCTTCCTTCTTGTTCAAGTGTTCACGTATTTTTATTTTTTAAATCATGAAGGGTTTTGATAGAGTAAATAAGGAGAAACTATTTCCAGTCGAAGGATCAGTAACCAGAGGACACAGATTTAAGGTAATTGGCAAAAGAACCAGAGAGAAGATGAGGAGATTTTTTTTTACACAGCGAGTTGTTATGATATGGAATACACTGCCTGAAAGGGTGGTGGAAGCAGATTCAAAAGTAACTTTCAAAAGGGAATTGGATAAATACTTGGAGAAAAATTTGCAGGGCTATGGGGAAAGGGCAGGGGAGTGGGACTAATTGGATAGCTCTTTCAAAGAGGCGTCCCAGACACGATGTGCTAAATGGCCTCCTTCTGTGTTGTATCATTCTATGATTCTTGTAAACACTCACTGGACCTCTTTTCCAGAGATGTGTGCAATAAAACATCCTTAGCATGCCCACAGCACATAACCAAGTCAATGCTTTGCTGGCCAAATAACATATAAGATAATTAAAATTACATCAGTGTGTAATGGTCTTAAAGAAATGAAATGGAATGACTTTTACAGCTGAGAGAAGAACACCAGATACACACCAATGATATTATGTAATCACTCAACACCTCCCATAATTGATAGTTCATTCTCGTTGCAGAGTTCGCCTATAAAATAACAGTGGCAAACACTTCAAAAGCAATTTATTGACCGTGAAGTACTTTGGGACAACCTCAGGCCATGAGAGCAGCTTTACAAATACAAGTTTGTTCTTTCTTAATCAAGCCTTGAGTGGTTTCCCCCCCCCCCCATTATTGAAGCAGTATGTACGAAACTACTTATGGACATATTTTAGTAATCCTGCTCCTGGCTAGTATTCATATCGAGGATGAAGCAATGATGAACAACTTCAAGAAAAAGGCGAGGGCTGTAGTCACTAGAGCAGAGAAGGTTCAGGGAAGTCTATTAGATGTGTTCAAAATCATGAAAGGCTTTAAGACAGCAAGTAGTAAAAAATTCTGATGAAAAGTCATTGACTTGAAACATCAACTCTGTTTCTCCCTCCATAGATGTTGCCTGACCTGAGTGTTTCCAGCATTTTCTGTTTTTTATATTCGATAAATAGTAAAAGATGATGAGCTTAGATGATTAGTGTATGTGTACAATCAGAAGATACAACAATCATCTTCACAAACAGAGTAATGGATGGGGATTGTGGGGTTCAGAAGGTGTTATAAGTCATGGAAGCAAATTGTTTTTTTTTATTCGCTTATGGGATCTGGGCGTCACTGGCAAGGCCAGCATTTATTGCCCATCCCTAGTTGCCCTTGAGAAGGTGGTGGTGAGCCACCTTCTTGAACCGCTGCAGTCCGTGTGGTGATGGTACTCCCACAGTGCTGTTAGGTAGAGAGTGCCAGGATTTTGACCCAGTGACAATGAAGGAACGGTGATATACTTCTAAGGCAGGATGGTGTGTGACTTGGAGGGGAACTTGGAAGTGGTGGTGTTCCCATGCACCTACTGCCCTTGTCTTTCTAGGTGGAAGAGGTTGCGGGTTTGGGAGGTGCTGCCAAAGAAGCCTTGGCGAGTTGCTGCAGTGCACCTTGTAGATGGTACACACTGCAGCCACGGTACGCCGGTGGTGAAGGGAGTGAATGTTTAAGGTGGTGGATGGGGTGCCAATCAAGCGGTCTGCTTTGTCCTGGATGGTGTCGAGCTTCTTGAGTGTTGTTGGAGCTGCACTCATCCAGGCAAGTGGAGAGTATTTCATCACACTCCTTACTTGTGCCTTGTAGATGGTGGAAAGTCTTTGGGGAGTCAGGAGGTGAGACACTCGCTGCAGAATACCTAGCCTCTGACCTGCTCTTGTTGCCACAGTATTTATGTGGCTGGTCCAGTTAAGTTTCTGGTTAATGGTAACTCCCAGGACGTTGATAGTGGGGGATTCCGCCTAGGACACTGCCCTGAGAAACTCCTGCAGCGATGTCCTGGGGCTGTGATGATTGACGTTCAACCACCACAACCATCTTCCTTTGTGCTAGGTATGACTCCAGCCAGTGGAGAGTTTTCCCCCCGATTCCCAATGACTTCAGTTTTACTAGGGCTCCTTGATGCCACACTCGGTCAAATGCTGCCTTGATGTCAAGGGCAGTCACTGTCACCTCACCTCTGGATACAACTTTGCCAAAATTAGGGATTAATACTGAAAGCATAAAGTGGAGGATAAAAGGAGCTTTTTCCACACTTAAGAGTTATTAGGATATGGAATGGATTACGACAAGTGGCTATTGAAAATAAATCAATTTGAGAGAGAATCAGTGGACATTTGATGAAAGAAATATAAAAGGGGGAAAAGGCAGGAAAATTGGACCAGAGTAGAGAAGTTAGTAGTGGTACACTCAAGATGGGCTTAAAGACCTCCATCTATAATTCTATAACACACACAGTTGAAATGAAACTTCACACTGTGAGTAGTACTACAGTACATAAAGGAGTGGTTATGAATTACTTGTCTTTCCCTGTCATCTGACCCCATTATAACCCTAGCTGAGTGTTACAGTGTAAAGCATGTCACAACTTGGCAGTTGTAATAGTTAGTGCTGGTAATGGAAGGTATTAGCTCCAATGAAATCCAACAGGAGAGCAGTGAAAGAGTAAACAAAGGTAATCCTTTTCTTCCCTCAATGTACACAATGCTTGCAACTGTGTACCCATTGGAGCAGGCTCTCTGTTTTGGTCGGTAATGTAAACTCCTTGAGCTTCTTGCTCCTAGGGTTGCCAACCCTCCAGGGTTGCCCTGGAGTCTCCAGGAATGAATCTTCAGGACACTGCTGAGAGCAACCCGGGAGAAAAATCATAGGGGCATTAAATATGTTTGTCGTCTTCATTTTATTTTGAACACTTTCGTTTCTTAGTTATAAAAATGTCGGAGATGGGAAAAGTGCTGTTCGATTGGGTAGGGCGGTTGGAGGCGGGAGGTCATGTGATGAAACCTCCAGGAATACATCCAACCAGAATTGGCGACCTTAGCTTCTTCACAGTCATGGCTTACCGACATCATCCAAACCCCGCATGTCCGTCAAACCTTACAATAGTTATAGGGCAAAAGCAAAGTATTACGGATGCTGGAGATCTGAAACAAAAACAGAAAATGCTGGAAACACTCAGCAGGTCAGGCAGCATCTGCGGAGAGAGAAGCAGAGTTGACGTTTCAGGGTGAGGACCTTTCATCAGCCCTCTGTAACATGTAGTGAAATTAAACTCTATATCATTGCTGTTCAAATCACATGGTATGATAGCACTTCAATTTGAAGTACGGAAAATTGAATAAATTCATCTGTACAAGGCCCTAACATGAAACATAGATTTGAACCCCTCAATGTATTTTTGCCTTGGTAAAATTCCTGGCCATCGCCAAATCTCTCTGTAACTCACTCCCAGCCATCATTAGGTCTGTAACTCATTACCAGCTATTGTCAAATCTCTCTGTAAGGCACTCCCTCTGTGTAGCACTTGTCCTCCGTTAACGTTCTTCCACTTGACTGTTCCAATGCTCTCCTGGCCGGCTTCCCATCTTTCGCCCTCCGTAAACTTGAGCTCATTCAAAATTCTGCTGCCTATAGCCTAACTTGCACCAGTCCCGTTCACCCATCACTCGCTGACCTACATTGGCTCCCAATCCGGCAGCTCCTTGATGTTAAAATTCTCATCCTCATTTTCAAATCCCTCCATGGCCTCGCCCCTCCTATCTCTGTAACCTCCTCCAGCCCTACAACCTTCCGATATCTCTGCGCTCCTCCAATTCTGGCCTCTTATGCATCCACGATTTTAATCACTCCACCATTGGCGGTCATGTCTTCCGCTGCCAAGGCCCTAAGCTCTGGAATTCCCTCCCTAAACCTCTCCGCCTCTCTACCATCTTTCCTCCTTTAAGGCTCCCCTTAAAACCAACCTCTTTGACCAAACTTTTGGTCACCTATCCTAATATCTCCTTATGCGGCTCAGTATCAAATTTTGTTTAATAATCGCCCTTGTGAAGCACCTTGGGACGTTTTACTATGTTAAAGGTTCTATACAAATGCATGTTGTTGTTGCCATCAATTCTCAGTCTCACTCCCAGCCATGGTCAGTCGATCTCAATGAAACATATTGTCCATTGTCTGGGTGACACAGGCCACAATCGATGTTGTCAATCCTCTGCGTAAATCACTCTTAGTCCTCATCATTTCTCCGTGTAAACACACTCCCAGCCATTATCATTCATTCTCTGAGTAAAGCTGTTGATTCTCTGTAGAACACACTCCCAACTGGCGTTGTCAACTCTCCACGCTTGGATGAAGCCATCTGTTACACGAATTCTTGGAATTAATACTCAGCCTCTATTTTTGAAAAGGTGGTACGAATATTATTTGATAAATGCACTATGCGGGTGTAAAAATGGATCAATAATGAATAGGGTATATAAGATTGAAACAACATGTTCATTTATTAAGCTTGTTTTCCATGTACCAGTACTACTATGGTCCTTTAGATCCACCTCCCTCTCAATACTTCCACAAAAGGCTCAATATGCTAAATTTCGTAATTTGGATTTTTTTCAATCAACCCTAAACATTCTTGGTGTAATTTGACTTGTTTTGCAAAGAGGAATTGTAGAATAAATGACACAATGTAATTTACTACAGTAAAAGGGAGGGAAACTTTTCAACGAGTTGTCCTTTTGGTGGCCCCAATCTTTGTGGAATACGATTACTCATTCACCCTGGTTAATGTGGCCATGTCTATGGATGCAACGCAATGATACTCTTTTCTTCATTCTTGGGATGTGGGCATCGCTGGCAAGGCTGGAATTTATTGCCCATCTGTAGTTGCCCTGAAAAAGTGGTGGTGGGGCTTTTCCTTTAGAACCACTGGTAGCTGTTTCATAGGACTGAGTGGCTTGCTAGGGCACTTCAAAGGGTAATTAAAAGTCGACCACATTGGTGTGAGACTGGAGTCACATATAGGCCAGACCAGGGTAAGGACGGCAGGTTTCCTTCCCTAAAGGACATTAGGATTTCATGACAATCCAACAGCTTCATGGTCAGTGAGGATAGCACAAGATATGTGTAGATCCTGTGGAGAGACAAGTCTGTAAAACTAAGCCCAGATAGTTAAGTGTATCGTTGTGCAAGTCTGCCAGCTGAACCCTCTCAGTTCACAAATCCTGTGCTGCAGTTTGAAAGGGGAGATTACTTCCTTTTATTCTCTGAATACAGCCTGGGGACCATCTGCTGCCTGCATCCCGATCACCTTTGGGTTGCCAACTTTGGTTGGACATATTCTTGGAGGTTTCATCACGCGATCTCTCTTATGATCTGGGATGCACTGCTTGAAAGGGTGGCGGAAGCAGATTCAACAGTAGCTTTCAAAAGGGAATTGGATATATGCTTGAAGAGGAAACATTGGCAGGAGTAGCAAGGGTGTGCACTTAGAGTAGAGCATTAAAACAGCTTCAAACAGCAGGTGATATGGCACCATTTAGTAGAAGTATTGGTCTTACAGTTCTTCTGTTTTTCAGGCCTCTTCCTGGCAACTGTCCTCGGTGCCATGATTGAAATCAGGAGCTTTAACGGGGAGTCAGAATGCAGACCCACGTCACTTCACTCCTTTTGCAGTGTCGCATCCCTGAGAGCAGCACTCTAGCAGGAAATGCATTGGGACTGTCTCACTCGTTTTTGAAACCGTTAGCGAGTAACACTACTATACTAGAATCACTGTGCCGTTAATCTGCCCAAAGTGTCACTAGACTGCAGTAATATTCTGAAAATTGTACGGTAGCTATTCACCAGCTCTTTAAGCTCCTCAGTCACAACTGGTTGTACCATAACCGTTGAGGGAATTTGGTGAGCCTTGTTGCTATTCATTATCCCTGATCAAAGCATCAGAATACAAAAGGGAATGGCTGTGTTAGGATTACAAAATGAGCAAACTGCTTCCAGATATGGTTGCAGTCCAAACTGACCCTTATTAATCACTGGAATGAGTAATGAATAATTATAAAGACAAAATAATTGCAGATGCTTTACAGAATCTCATTGGAAGTTACCCCCAAAATACCTTGTTAGTAATTTTCCCAGTCTCTTCTCAAGTTTTGAATTATGTTTTGTGAAGCAGGCAGAGAGTGATAAGAAGATCCTTCCTCATAATATTTTTTAAAAGTAACTTCTGAAATTCTTCAAAAGTTCTTCAGAGAGTAAATATGTTATTGAATTGTGTGTCACACAATTGTGAATAGATGGCAGAAGTACGCTCCCTCTTTTCCTTAAACTGGAGATTGATGTGGTCAGTGCCTCTGCTATTACACAATGGGCTGGATTTTGTCAATGGGGACGCGATGGAGGCGGGACTCCCACTTTTTGGGTTGTAGTCCCGCCTCCATCGACTTGTGGCCAACCCACTGTATTTTCCCTTGATTGACCTTGTTAAGCCCGCACAGTGGGCTTAGCAGGCAAATCAAGGGTCCCTTGGATACAGGTGACGTCAGCCATTGAAATTTCATCTGTCAAGAGCTTTTGACAGATGAAATTTCAGCGTGTGACAGCTCTGTGAAGCTGTCAAACACTGACAATATGATTTCTAACTTGAGTCCCTGTACTTAGACTGAGTTAGAAATCAATCCAGCACAGAAAGCAGAGACTGCAGCTTTTGACAGCTCCGCAGCCATTCTGCTTTCTGTGCTGGTGAGCTGAGGGACTCCCGAGAACTGAAGGGAGGAAGCCTGCAGGAGAAAGTTAAGGTAAGTAAAAGTTCTTAAAACACTTTACACACACCAAACACACTTACCTCTGCACTCATGCACCCGTCACTCACCTGCACACCGGACATCTCGACCCCTCCAAGCCCTCCAGACCGACGGTCCACCTCGTTAAATCGGTGTGGTTCGGACCTGTCGGGAAGCCCACACTTCAGGGCTAAAAATAGGGATTAGGCAAAAAACTGCCTGTTAACTACCTGTTAACAGGCAGTTTATTGGCACTAATCCCCTTCCCGCCTCAGGGAGGCGGGTCCCAGCACAGGTCGGGTACCTGCCTCCTGGGAAAATGGCATGGGGGCGGGATGGGTTCGGGACCCCCGAATCTGCTATTTTCCCACCCCACACGCCTCCAAACCCGCCTCCACGGGTCAATGAAAATTCTGCCCAATGTCTTTAAAAAGCACAGGACAGCCTTAGTAACTCAACTCCAAATTTAGCCGTATGTACCTACAAATTATTGTATCAATAGGGCTCATCCTGATTGAGTTATAAAATCATACAGCACAGAAGGAGGCCATTCGGTCCATCGTGCCCATGCCGGCTCTTTGAAAGAGCTCTCCAATTAGTCCCACACCCCTGCTCTTTCCTCACACCCTTGCAGATATTTCCTTTTCAACTATATATCCAATACCCTTTTGAAAGTTACTATTGAATCTGTTTCCACCACTCTTTCAGGCAGTGCATTCCAGATCATAATAACTTGCTGCGTAAAAAAAAACCCTTCAAAAATACCAATTTAAAAAGAGAGAGTTTAGTGAATAGAGTTCTCACTTCCACGTCAATGTGTTTGTAACACAGGTTACACGAAGAACCACCGTGGAGAATAGCATGGTTCTCCGGGACTAGTTTTGATCGCTTAAGGGGGTCGGAGAGGAATTCCCCAGATTTTTTTCCCAAATTGGTCTGGGTTTTTATCTTTTTTTTGCCTCTCCCAGGAGATCACATGGTTTCAAGTAGGGTGGAGAGTGTATATATTGTGATATATAAGGCATCACAATTGTGTGGGACAGGCTGGATCGACCAGAAGGTCTTTTCCTATCCGACATTGTTTGTATGTTCGTATGGTTAGCCGCAGTGCTTTCTCAGGGATGTCCCTGCTCTTCATCGCTGCAGCAAAGGCCTTATGCGAGGCTGCTCTTCAACAGTTAAAAAGGGTCCCTTGTAATACTGCTGTCCCTAGTCTTCATGACTGGAGCAGTGGTTGGCCGTGTGATGTTATTCTCCTGCTTTTCATCAAGCAGTGGGCCCCACGTGACGCTGCTCCTCAAGGCTGGGGTAATGAGCCCTGTCGGACATTGCTATCCTTTCTCTTTTATGACGAGAGCAATGGTCCCTGTGTGACATTATTCTGTTCTCCATGGACGGAACAGTGGGCCCTCTATAGCTGTGGTTCACTGATCAAATGACCATATGTTTCTCAGGGTAAAAGAGTGAATTGTGCGATTCCAACATCACAACAGATCATTCTGTTTTAGTCGCAAAGAAAGGGATATTTTAATGACTGTTAAAATTTGTATGTGCCTCAAACAACTCTTGGCAGCCAAGTTACATACTGTTCAGTGAATAACTCCACAATCTACTGCAAAACAAAGCCTTATAATGGGTATCTATCAATTACATAATGCTACAGTGAGTCAGAAGGTTGTGGGTTTGAGTCCCACTCGAGACACTTGAGCACAAAATCCAGGCTGACACTCCAGTGCAGTACTGAGGGAGCGCTGCACTGTCGTAGGTGCCGTCTTTTGGATAAGGTGTTAAGCCGAGGCCCCATCTGCCCCCTCGAGTGGACATAAAAGGTCCCATGGCACTATTCGAAAAAGAGCAAGGGAATTCCCCCCGGTATGCTGGCAATATTTATCCCTCAACCAATATCACTAAAAACAGATGATCCGATCATTATTAGATTGCTGTTTGTGGGACCTTGCTGTGCACAAATTAGCTGTCGTGTTTCCCACATAACAACAGTGACTACAGTTCAAAAGTACTTCATTGGCTGTAATGCGCTTTAGGATGTGCTGGGGCCCTGAAAGACGCTATACAAATGCAAGTCTTTCTTTCTTTATAATTCTTCATTGATTACATCACTGGTTCTTGTCATGCGCTCCTGCTCCAATGGTGTACTGCAGACGAGTGAGCCACTTCCAGTCATAGGTGTACAGTTGTGGAAACAGTGCAGCTATTCTAAAAAGATCCTCCCCCCTCCCAGCAAATCATCCACCCTATACTGAGAACAGCCCTCTTCAGTGATCAAGTAAAATCTACCACCAAGGTTAAAGTGAAGGGTAAAGATCGCTCTCAACATCACTTTTATAAGTGATGATCATTTGGGCATGCAATTAGCTACTTAAAATAAGAAAGGGATATTAATAAGGTTCTTTGTAATGAATCTGGACAAAAAAAAACAGAAGTAGACACACATTTATCGAACACAGTAGACTGCCACTAGAATGCAGATTCTGATGGAACTTTCAACAAGAACCGGTTCCCAATTGAGTAGAAAGGAAAGCGAGACTTGGTGGGGAGAGCTAAAGACTTATTTCAGTTCAGAGTCAGAGGCAAATTAACCTTCTCTGAGTTTAATCTGTTATCTGGAACTGTTGCACGTGTTAAAGTACAGTCATTTTGAGAGTTGGTATTAATTGAATAGCTGCTAAGTTGTGCCACTTCGCTAAAATTGCTGCTGGGAGTAAATCATAGGAACATGGGAACAGGAAAAGGTCATTCAGCCCCTCGAGCCTGATCCACTTAACACATTTTAATATGTTTTTTGTTTATTAACTGCTTGTTGAACAACAATTAATGGGGAACATGCAGATTTACACAGGACTCACTTCAATTATGGCTCCCATTCCCCCATTTTGTAGCTGCCATTAAAGTACTAGCAGCAGACTATTGGAGCAAGATATATAGGTTAAACGAGGAGTCTTTCATTGAACTCTGCAGCATGGCTGTAGCATCAAGTCCAACAGTGCTGCCTTTTTTTTGGAGAAAGAGGAGTAGAAATATCAGGAGACCACAGCTGTTGTGGTTTGAGGCCATAGGAGTTTCAAGATTTGCTACTATCTGGTGCACACATTGCTTAATACCCAGTCAGTAAAGACCAATATCTTTTGGGCAATGATTAAATACTTCAGGGTTCACTATGAGATCCAACTGCTGAAAATAAAACAACAGTTTGCATTTATGTAGCACCTTTAATGTAGTAAGACGTCCCGAGGCGCTTCACAGGAGCGTTATTGGACAAAATTTGACACCGAGCCACATAAGGAGATATTAGGATAGGTGACCAAAAGCGTGGTCAAAGAGGTAGGTTTTAAGGAGCGTCTTAAAGGAGGAGGGAGAGTTGGAGAGGCGGAGAGGTTTAAGGAGGGAATTCCAGAGCTTAGGGCCTAGGCAGCTGAGGGCATGGCCGGCAGTGGTGTAATGATGAAAATCGGTGATGTGCAAGAGGCCAGAATTGGAGAAGCGCAGAGATCTCGGAGGATTGTAGGGCTGGAGGAGGTTACAGAAATAGGGAAGGGCGATGTCATGGAGGGATTTGAAAACAATGATGAGAATTTAAAGTTGTTGCCAGACCAGGAGTCAATGTAGGTCAGCGAGCACAGGGGTGATGGGTGGACCGGACTTGATGCGGGTTAGGATACGGGCAGCAGAGTTTTGGATGAGCTCAAGTTTACAGGCAGTGGTAGAGTTCTACAACAACTATTAGAACCATCCAGTGAGACGTTCCTGAATATAACCGTGCAAATTTAGCCGATTTTATTCGGCAAGATTTTCATCCAAAATGTTTGTATCAAAAAATGGTCATTCAACTTCCAGTTTTCCTACATTCCCCCCACCCCGTCTCCAGGAGCATCTTTAATATATTTTGGACATTTGTCATACAGGCATTTAGACTAGATTTTTTAAGAGTATTTTTTTTATCAGTGACCTTCATGAAATAGATTTTTTTTGCTGAGACCTTTAGTTTATTTTACTGATCACAAATGACTTTTATTTTGTTTGTACCCGTTAGCAGGTATTTCTTTGAAAATTCCCTGAAGGAGCCGTCCCATTCTGCAAAGCCAATCTGTACCATTGTGCTGTCATTTCTACAGAAGTATATGAAAGTAGATTTTCCTCTGTGGAGAGCAAAAAGGTGGATATTTTCAGTAGGGTTATAGAGCCCTGGTGCTGAGTTACCGGCAGTAATTCAATCAGAGGCTCTTAATTGAGGCTCTTAATGACATCATGATGAACCGCAAAAAAAGAAACTCAAGGTTTAGAAATGTCAGGAGAACTCTGTGATTGAATTACTGCCAGTTACTGGCTGTTCTTTACATGCTATATTTATATAGAATTACATAGAATTTACAGCACAGAAACAGGCCTTCAGCTCAATAGGTCTATGCCTGTGTTTATGCTCTACATGAGCCTCCTCCCACTCTATTTACTTCATCTCACCCTATTGACATGATATATATATATATAAAGTGTTATGTGGGGGACACAGAACCTTATATGAAGTATACAGAGCAGTATATGACAGCATAAGGAACATTAAATGAAGTATACAGAGCATTATATTTGAATTTAGAATTCCTTATAGAAGATTGTATAGTGTATGATGTAAAGGTGCAACAACAACTTGTATTTATAGAGCACCTTTAACGTAGTAAAATGCTCCAAGGCGCTTCACAGGAGTGTTATCAAACAAAATTTGACACCGAACCACATAAGGTGATATTAGGGCAGATGACCAAAAGCTTGGTCAAAGAGGTAGATTTTAAGGCGTGTCTTAAAGGAGGACAGAGAGGTAGCAAGGCAGAGAGGTTTAGGGAGGGAATTCCAAAGCAGAGGGCCTTGGCGACTGAAGGCACAACCGCCAATGGTGGAGCGATTAAAATCAGGGATGCTCAAGACGCCAGAATTGGAGGAGCACAGAGATCTCAGTGGGTTATAGGGCTGGAGGAGGTTACAGAGATGGGGAGAGATATAATGCACACATTATATGGGGGAATAGAGGGCATTATGTGAGAAACACAAGCACTACAGGAAGAGCACATAAAGTACGAATATTGGTGGATTATGGAAAATAACGATATTGAAAGTGAGTGCATAGCTGTGATGTGTATTTTAATTTTTTTAAATATGATTTTTTTATTCCCCTTTAGTATTAGGAGGCGAGGCAGCTCGGTGTATTAGAGTTTGACTGCGGTCAAGGAACAATAAATGAGGCACTGACCTAGGACCTGACCATATATGACCATTGATTGAGTGAAACTGTGGGTCAGTCTGACCCCAGCAACAACTTGCCAGGAAATAAATTATGCTCTATAGTTATACCCAGCTGTGAAACCCTCTTACATGCAAGTGTTTGGATGGGTTAATCATACTGCAATGTGAAATGTGTGGACAAGTAAAGCCATCCAACCATCGGCTCGCATCGGGGTGTGCGCTCGCTTGAGGAGTTCGTCTGACAACTTTGACTGTTCACACTCACTGGCTGAGGTTCAACTTTGATTTTAAAGTTTAAATTCCAAAGTTATAAAAAAAAGTTCAAGGACAGGGCACCAGTTTTAATGGTGACGAGCCACTTGTGCTGTCAGCCTTTTAACATTAAAAATCCTCTCAGCATTCAGAAGCAGGTCAGCATGGGATTATGCATGTCTTTAAGAACATGTACAGTGCTCTGCTTTCCACTATTTTCAAGAGCAGTGCAGGATTGATGGTATTGCTGTCAGTTCACACCACTGTAAAGTATTCGTGCCATTTAAATGGATGAATTCTGAAACTCTCTTCCCCCAAAAAGCTGTTGAGGCTGGGGGTCAATTGAAATTTTAAAACTGAGATTGATAGATTTCTGTTAGGCAAGGGTATTGAGGGTTATGGAAGCAAGGCGGGTAGATGGCGTTAAGATAAAAGAAAGAAAAGAATAAAGAAAGACTTGCATTTATATAGCGCCTTTCATGACCTCAGGACGTCCCAAAGCGCTTTACAGCCAATGGATTACTTTTTGAAGTGTGGTCACTGTTGTAATGTAGGAAACATGGCAGCCAATTTGTGCACAGCAAGCTCCCACAAACAGCAATGTGTTAATGACCCGATAATCTGTTTTTTTTAGTGATGTTGATTGAGGGATAAATATTGGCCAGGACACCGGGGAGAACTCCCCTGCTCTTTTTCGAAATAGTGCCACGGGATCTTTTACGTCTACCTGAGAGAGTTTAATGTCTCAATCCAAAAGACAGCACCTCCGACAGTGCAGCACTCCCTCAGTACTGCAGTGGAGTGTCAGGCTAAATTTTTTTTTGTGCTCAACTCTCTGGAGTGGGACTCTGAACCCACAATTTTCTGACTCAGAGGCGAGAGTGCTACCAACTGAGCCACGGCTGACACTAATTGAATGGTGGAACAGGCTCAAGGGGCTGAATGGCCTTCCTGTTCCTATGTTTCTATGGAGCACTGAAATTCCATTTAAAGGTTATATCTGTTTAAAAAAAAAAGTATAAAATGTTTTATAATATATATAGTTACAAGTAAAACAGTATCAGAGTCCTGTTTATAATGTGGCTTTGTTTTTATATGTGCAGTGTTCAAAATCAAATTGGGAGTACATGTTAAACTTATACAGAACCTTAGTTAAACTACACTTGGAGTACTGTGCACAGTTCTGGTCTCCATATTATAAAAAGGATATAGAACCACTGGAGAAGGTGCAAAAAAGATCTACCAGGATGATACCAGAACTGAGGGGTTATAACTATCAGGAAAGACTGAACAGGCTGAGGCTCTTTCCTCTAGAACAGAAAAGGCTGAGGGGTGACCTGATCGAGCCCTTTAAAATGATGAAGGAGTTCGATAGAGTAGACTTAGAGAAGATGGCCGTGAATTTAATGGAGGAGGCGGGATGGGGGCGGGACAGCTGGTTTCCGGGTTCCGGTCCAGCTCCCAGCTGCCTCTGCTCTGCAGACGTGATGTTACCTTGATTGGCCTTGTTAAGCCCACCCTGCGGGCTTCCCGGCCAATTAACAGGAAGTGGGTCTGATGACGTCATTTGACGACACGTCATCAGCCAGTTTTCTTAAAGGGACCATGTCCACATGGCGTTTGACTGTTGTTCTGTCAGTGTGTGACAGCATTGAGGTGCTGCAAACACTGACAATCACGGCACAAAGGTGAACGCTTGCACCCAGGCTGTCCAATGACTCCCTCCATATGCTTATGGAGGGAGTCACAACACGCAGGGAGGTTCTCTTCCCTTCCAAGGGCAGAAGAGACCTCCCCATGACACCAACTTACCTTGCACCTCCACCCAACCCTCTCTATCTACTTTATCACTTCCCCATCTCACTAGCCACCCCTCACACTCACCCTACTGCAAGCATACCAACTAACAACACAAAAGGGTAGGCACTTGAGAGGTTTAGCCTGTAATGGAATAGCCATATTTCAGAAAAATACACCATCCTATGAACAGAATTCTGATTTTATTAAAACATGACAAACTGGGTTTAAAAATCTAAAAGCCTGAATGACACAAGCCGTAAACAGAAATACAGGCTTCTGAGATAAGATGAAGTGTTAACACAAAAGTTGTAAACACCACACAAACTTTTGAAATGGGAAATGGTTATTGACACTAAGACAATGGCCTCATTGAAACAGAGGGTTGTGGGTTCCAAGGAGTCTGCAGTTTGGAACCAACATAATAGCAATGCCCAAGTAAAGTATTAAAAACTAACACATCGAACAGAAACACAGAACATTAAAAAACCATGTGCCTTTGTAAAAGTAACATCAAATGAAACAGGAAATACGGTTATATATACAACCAATTGAAGTGGCTAAGAAATGCAAAGAACACCCTAGATGAAGTGTTTTTAATTTACATGTTGTAAAAGATACCTACAGAAGACTTTGAAAATATTACATCAATAGATGTACCAAGCAATCACATTGTTTGTGTTGAACTTGGAACACAAGGAGACGAGAAGTCTGTAATACAAGCAGTTAAGCCAATATTAAGAATTGAATGGAAGACCTTCGAAAGAATGGCATCAAAGAGATAAATCTGTTGTAGCCATTTTATGATAAGTTTTTGAAACACCTATACAGAGACAGAATTCTGCAAGCTAACAGCTGAATTAACAGTAAGAATAGAAAGAAGTCAACAGAGGTACGGCTAGAGATAATTAGTTTACATCAGCAGAAATCTTCAAAGGATAAACCACTAAAAAAGGTATAAAAATAGAGCTTTTCAGATAGAAAGTCAGAAGTCGCTGGAAGGGGCAGAGCGATTCTTGCCTTCAGAACCACTCTGTAGGTCTACAACTCTTTGAGTTTCGGGTAATCAAGGTATTTGATTTTGGTGGATATTCTGGATTAAGAATAAGTAGAAGTGTGGAAATGTAATGAAGTTAAGATTTGAGAATAAGGATCTCTGATAAGAAATGTAAGCTATTTGTATTTTGAACTGTTAAAGTTGCGATTGAATCAACAACTGTTAGCTGAATGTCGGTTCTTTAATAAATCTATATATTTTTAGAATTGTCTCACAGAGTAATTTTGTATCAGCCTCACAAACTCAATTTCTGTATACTCTTTTGTAAGGAGTTGCAGAATTCTGTTTTTTTTTCAGACCCTCATAATATCCGGAAGGTTACAGTCTAGTTAAACTTATTAAAAGTGCTATCTGGAGGACGGTAACATCTTCAAGCCATTCCTTTCCTTTAGGGAGAGGTAGTCTGACCTTTAGACCCAATTAAGCGTCTCTAGGATTCGGCTACCGCTAACTTTAGTTGAAGGTGAACGTCTGGGGAATACGCCTGATCTGGGGTAGCCCGAGAAGGGCTAGGACTAGTAATTATCCCTTCAAGCCAATGTCCATGTGAAGTTTCTGGTAATGTGATGTCATACAGTGAAATCTCTTTTCAAAAAGTGTCCATTATTGGACAGATCTGAGCGCACCTTGAGAAGTGTCTTACTGAGTTCCAGTGATTGTTCAGTCATAACTCCCCCCCCTCCCCCCCCGCTATAGTGATGAGTGTGCATGGAATGGCCTGGACATTAAATGGATGCTTCATGGTGCTCGTGTGGGATGGTGTCAACCTGGCGCATCATGTGGCAGCCAGGGTTTACAGCGTTAAGTGAAGAAAATCTGGCCATGGTGATGCCATCGCTGGCCTCCCGGCCAGCAATTTTGTCAGGGGCTGATGCCCTGTGTCCAGTGCAGCATCAGGTGATGGCAGAGAAGGTTGGTGATGTTGGTGTTGGGGCTGATCGTGGAAGGATTCGGAGGACCAAGGTCTGATTGTTTCATTGGCTCCAATGTTGCTGGAATAGATGGCAGCTGCAGGTGAGATGACAGAAGTGATCTGTCAATGGTGAGAGAGGATCTCCCAATGAGGTAGCACTGGACATACAGTTGGATGTAAAAACTTGTAAGCTAAAAAAATCTCTATATGTATTAAAAATGCAGTAACCAACATTTTCTGCGCTCTGAAACTCACCATCTGCAACATGGCATCCTTTACACCACTTCTGCAGCTGTCAGCTTTTCACAAATATCAGAGCAGACTCAAAACACGCCAGCTTGAGCTGGCGTGTTCCCCGTACAGCAGGGAACCAGTGGGGAAGAAGGTAAAATTACAAGGAAGCCTCAAAATCCTCTTGAATTGGTTCTTAACAAGCCATTTAAGTAGGTGAATTGTCTCCCTCGCCGCTTAGTGTCGGGTCAGTTCTCTGCTGACAGACCCGACACCTGGGAGACTCGCGTGGAGGCGGGTTGACAGCGGGTCTCCTACCTGCTGTCAATCTTTGCAATTTTGACAGAGGACCCACCTCTAAACCTGCTTCCTCAGTGCGATTAAATTTGTGGCCGATGTTCCCATTTGTAGGAAATTCATAAACTAGCAGTCATAAATATAAGATAGTCACCAATAAATCCAATAGGGAATTCAGAAGAAACTTCTTTACCCAGAGAGTGGTTAGAATGTGGAACTCGCTACCACAGGGAGTAGTTGAGGCAAATCGCATAAATGCATTTAAGGGGAAGCTCGATAAACACATAAAGGATAAAGGAATAGAAGGTTATGCTGATAGGTTTAGATGAAGAGGGGAGGAGGCTCTTTTGGAGCATAAATGCCAGCATAGACCAGTTGGGCTGAATGGCCTTTATTTGTGCTGTAGTCTCTATGTAACTCGATCTTAATGATGCATTTCAAGCTGTATTATTAAACTACTTAAGATGGATATTGTTTAGTGATCCCAGACTGTTTCTGCTGTTATTTATCCCTCAATCAACGTCGCTAAAACAGATTATCTGGTCGTTGTCACACTGCTGTTTGTGGTACCTTGCTGTGCACAAATTGGCTGCCGTGTTTCCTACATTACAACAGTGACTACACTTCAAAAGAAAGTACTTCATTGATTGTAAAGCACTTTGGGACGTTCTGAGGTTGTGAAAGGCGCTATATAAATGCAAGTTCTTTCTTTCACATATAAAGGAGTATTATCAAAAAATCGTGTGGGGAGATTGTGGAAGGTTGGGGGGAGAGTTCGGGATTAGCTTGTTGGGCCTAGGGGAAACACTCTTGCTCCTCTTGGCCCATAAGCAGTGCTGTAAAGGCACTTACCTGATGGATCTAGCCCTTTTCGCCTCCTTTACCTGCCGGGTTTTCCGAGGCCTGGGAAACCCAGCCAACAGCAGTTTAAAAATAGAAACTTTGTTAAAATGGAGGCACACAGCCTCCTTAAAAGGTTACAATGACCGCCCCACCTCCTGAGAGCGGATTGGTTGTCCGCCCCCGTCCCACCTCCGTTAAAACCATAGGTGGCCAGGTTCGAGGCGTGTTGGGGTTATGGTTGAAATTTTTAACATTTTTACTTCCCGCCCGACATAAACCCACCCATTTTTGGGGGTTAAAATTACCCGCTATGTGTTTTTATCATTTTTTGCACACTTTTGCTGCTGTTTGACTGGGCGGGACAGTTGGAAGCGGGAGGTCATCTCCAGGAATACGTCCAACTAGAGTTGGCAACCCGAAGTGCAACGCGAGGTGCCAAGTGAGGCAACTGGGAAAGTGCCCTAAATTTGCCCCGAATTGGTTGCGAGGACCCTAGGGAGATTGTGCAGGGATATCAGTGTTTACTTGTGAACAAAAGGTCTCTGAATGCTGTGCTTCAAAATTCTTCACGGGGGAATAATAGCTGCAGATGCCTGTTGATGAGTAATATATTCCAAATGAAAGCTCAAAAGGTATCACTCTGGAGTAAAAATCCCTGAGGGAGGAGGAGGGAAAATCTCTCTCCAGCTTCAAAGTTGATGTGTTGCTCCTTGCCGATTGGAAGCATTTTAAATATGAGGGATTAGAAATGTGTAGACTGGTGGGTTTCCCCAACCTGAAGATACATAGAATTTAATAATATACAATAAAATATAAATATAAACAAAAATCAGTTATGAATTTTAGGTGCTTATCAAGGTTAAGGAAGCCAGTGTCAGCGCCAAGTTCGCAGATTAGGGATAGCAGGAGTTAAATACAAGATAATGCATCTCTTGTACTGAACCGAAGCCCAACCTGAGAAGGAGGACGCCCTTACGTCAGGGGTTTAACATTTCCGCTTCTCCACATTATCCATATTTATCGCACCTTTAGTCAGACTACTACATTTCATGTTGTCTTGTAGACAGTTCTGTCTGGAAAGCTATTTCTCAATCCATTTCCTTTTGGATTCATAATGTTACAAATTTAAGCTAAATTCTGAACCACAAAAGGATATAAAGCCTGTTTTCTCCACAGACTATGTACAATTTGCCCCATCATGGGTCTCCATTCACTGTTATTTTATTCACTGGCATTGCCCATCCAATAATTGCCCACCAGAAGGTGGTGGTGAGCCACCTTCTTGAATAAATGGCTTGCTAGGCCATTTCAGTTAAGAGTCAACCACCTTTCTGTGTGGCCAGACCAGGTAAGGCCAGCAGATTTCCTTCCCTAAAGGACATTAGTGAACCAGATGGGTTTTTACCACTCAGAGGGTGGTGAACCTGTGGAATTCTCTACCAAAGACAGCTGTGGAGGCCAAGTCACTGAATATATTTAAGAAGGAGATAGATAGAGTTCTAGACACAAAAGGCATGGGGACAGAGCAGGAATATGGTATTAAGATAGAGGATCAGCCATGATCATATTGAATGGCAGAGCAGGCTCAAAGGGCCTACTCCTATTTTTCCACAATCAGTAGTTTCACGGTCACCATTACTGAGACTATATTCCAGATTTATTGAATTAATTGAATTTTAATTCTCCACCTGCCCTGGTGGGATTTGAACTCACATCTCCTTGATGATTAGTTTAAGGCCTACTGGATTACTAGTCCAGTAATATAACCACTATGCTACCCTACCCCCGAGGGAGGCGACTGACCACATCCAGGATGATAAGACTCTGGGAGCTTTCTTCTAGATTCCACAAGATAGCCCAGCATAACTCTGGGATATCAATCTGACATTACAAAGTCCAGTATTCAACTCAGGCCAGTTGGCAACTTGAAACAACATATTCTGTAGAATATTCAAGAATTTACATTTATATTCTACCCTTCAATCCTGTTTTTAAGGAGATATTTCTTAATTAAAAAAAAAAAAATTAATTCAGTATTGAGCAGAGAGGCTGCATTGGCTTGTCACCAGAAATACAAGGACAATGTTCTTTGCTACTGTGCCAGCCAATTTTAATTTACATTTTTTAAACTATAATAAGCATCATCAGTCTGTGGGGCCAAGTTTTGATTTGACCTGGGTATTAATGAAAAGTCTCATGGTGTATAATTAAGAAGTGGGGTGGTTGAGCGTTATTGCTGGTCAGCAGCATCGTATGAGCTTGAGAATGGATCTGGAATGCTGAGGTGAGAAGGTTGGAGGCGCTTGAATTGTGGTGCTCTACGGGGACTTCACTGCAGTATTGAGGGAGAGCTGCACCATCTGAGGTGCCGTCTTTCGGATGAGACGTTAAACCGAGGCCCCCTCTACCCTCTCAGGTGCAACTAAAAGATCCCATGGCACTATTCGAAGTAGTGCAGGGGAGTTCTCCTCAGTGTCCTGGCCAATATTTATCCTTCAAACAACATTCACTTTAAAAAAAAAGATTATCTGGTCCTTGCTCTTTGTAGGACCTTTCTGTGCGCAAATTGCATGCTGCATTTCACTGCATTACAATAGTGACTGCACTTCAGAAGTACTTCATTGGTTGTAAAGCACTTTCCTGAGCTTGAGAAAGGCTTTTTAACAAAATATCTGAGCAGGGTCATTACAATGAAACACTTGCATTTATATATCGCCTTTCACGACCTCAGGACGTTCCTAAGCGCTTTACATACTTTTGAAGTGTAATCACTGTTGTAATGTAGGAAACACAAACAGCAAGCTCCCACAAGCAGCAAATAGATAATGACCAGATGATCTGTTTTTGTGATGTTGATTGAGGGATCAATGTTTTCCAGGACACCGGGGATAACTCCCCTGCTCTTCTTCGAAATAGTGGCCGTGGGACCTTTTACGTCCACCTGAGAGAGCAGATCGAGCCTCGGTTTAGCGACTCATCCGCAAGACGGCACCTCCGACAATGCAGCACTCCTTCATTGATACATGGGAGTAATAGCTGTATCTCCCCTCTACAATTACTTTCTTGTTATGATAGGTTTGTTTTTGAAGATGTGTATGTATGATTCTAATTCCAGGTGGATCAATAGTTTTTTTTTTAGGCTTAGTGATTTGATCCTGCTGGATTACAACTCCGAAACCCTTGTGTCTGGCTGCCCTTTACCAACCTAATCTTCAGGCTTCATAATGTTAACTTTGTCAGCTCAAGACCGCAGTGAGGGCACGTTGATACGGGAAGTGAGTGACTGACTGCTGACTGGATATGTCAAGTTATTTTAATGAATTGTTTAAGTTCAAAACTCTTGGAGGGGGGGGAGGGGGGTGGAAATCATAGAAACATAGGAACAGGAGTAGGCCATTCAGCCCCTCGAGCCTGTTCATCCATTCAATGAGATCATGGCTGATCTGTATCTTAACTCCATCTACCCGCCTTGGTTCCTGATCGAACAAAAATCTATCAATCTCAGCTTTGAAATGTTCAATTGACCCCCAGCCTCAACAGCTTTTTGGGGGCGAGAGTTCCAGATTCCCATTACCCTTTATGTGAAGAAGTGCTCCCTAACATCACCCCTGAATGGCCTAGCTCTATTTTAAGGTTAGGTCCCCTTGTTCTGGACTCCCCACACCAGAGGAAATCATTTCTCTCTATCTACCCTACCAAATCCCTTAATAGGGGTTTAGAGAAAACAAAATAGAATGTAGTATGTAGACTTGCCATTTGCCATTTAACCCCCTTCCACTCGAGGAGCTATCCGACGGCACTTGTTCTGCCTCATTCAGCTGCCGTGGATTTTACGTTGCAAATAGCAGTCGAAACATTACTGTGTGGGCTGGCTGAAACAGGCCTACCCCGTGACAATACCCGATCGTTCTGCTAGGGGGACTTACTCCTCCATTTCAGTGTACGGAGGCTACATCCTGGCTAGATTTGGGGGTGGGTGGGTGCCATCAAAACATACTCAGCTGCTTTCGAACAAACAGCTTCTAATTTCTACCACTCCAGTAAAGGAAGATTAACCTTCAAAAGAAAAATACACTTTGGCACCACTTTGTGAAGCAAATGTTAATTAAAGTCAAACTCTTCCCGTATGTTCAGAACCAAAGGCAAACACTAGTCGCATGGTGTTAATGTTTGTGCCCACCGCAGTCTCAGTTACGTGTCTGCAAATTCTTCGAAGCTGGTGGTTTGACAAGGGATTTGCGATAGACACATTTCAGACAGATTAGTATTGCCCTGTATGTGTGGTAACCTTGTGGCCTTTTCAGCTTTTAATATCCACACATGGTCTTGATCCCGCAACACCTTCAAGAATATGTTTCAGCAACAGGAAAGCACAGATCACATCCCGATTGACAGAATCCTCTCAATCAATCATCATCTTTGATATTTAAAAAAAATGTATTATTTAGTTATGACGTCAGTGCTCAGAAGTTTTATTAAAAAGGTCATCATTTCTGCTGGTTATCTTGCGTTCCAATAGCCTCTTGTGTTGCTTTATTTCACATCTGACCGATATTCTTTTAAAGCTTTTTAAAAAAAAAAAATCATTCTCTGGATGTGGGCGTCACTGGCAAGGCTAGCATTTATTGCCCGTCCCGAGTTGCCCTTGAGAAAGTGGAGATGGTGAGCTGTCTTCTTGATCCGCTGCAGTTCGTGTAGTGAAGGTACTCCCACAATGCTGTTAGGACCACATGACACTCACCTTCATCTGCGTTGCATTTTTATGGACTGTAACTATCAAACCGTAAAATCCGCCTGTGGAGAGAGACCTGTATGCTCAATTACTCTAATGACACACGGGGAAGTAGATAGAAATTGAGGAATAGAGACAACGGACATAGATAAATTATACAATAAAGCAAATGAAAGACTTGTACTTATATAGCGTCTTTCACAACCTCAGGATGTCCAAAAGCACTTTACAGCCAATTAAGTGCTTTTTTGAAGTGTCGTCACTGTTGTAAAGTAGGAAACATGGCAGCCAATCTGTGCACAGCAAGCTCCCAAAACAGCAATGAGATAATGAACATAAATCTTTTTTTAGTGATTGTTGGTTGAGGGATAAATATTAGCCAGGACACCAGGAAGAACTCCCCTGCTCTTCTTCGAAATAGTGCCATGGGATCTTTTTTATGTCCACCTGAGAGAGCAGATGGGGCCTCAGTATAATGTCCCATCTGAAAGACGGCACCTCTGACAGTGCAGCACTCCCTCAGTACTGCACTAGAGTGTCAGCCCAGATTTTTTAAATTTTTTATTCGTTTATGGGATGTGGGCGTCGCTGGCAAGGCCAGCATTTATTGCCCATCCCTAATTGCTCTTGAGAAGGTGGTGGTGAGCCACCTTCTTGAACCGCTGCAGTCCGTGTGGTGAAGGTACTCCCACAGTGCTGTTAGGGAGGGAGTGCCAGGATTTTGACCCAGCGACAATGAAGGAACAGGCGATATACTTCTAAGTCAGGATGGTGTGTGACTTGGAGGGGAACTTGGAGGTGGTGCTGTTCCCATGCGCCTGCTGCCCTTGTCCTTCTAGGTGGAAGAGGTCGTGGGTTTGGGAGGTGCTGCCGAAGAAGCCCTGGCGAGTTGCTGCAGTGCATCTTGTAGATGGTACGCACTGCAGCCACGGTACGCCGGTGGTGGAGAGAGTGAATGTTTAAGGTGGTGGATGCGGTGCCATTCAAGCGGGCTGCTTTGTCCTGGATGGTGTCGATTTTGTGCTTATAAATTAGAAGCTCCCAGGTTGGACTCTCAGGCTGTGCTGAGTTAGCTGATCCCAACCAGTGCTGCAGTTGCAACCAGACAGACTGGGCTACAGAGGGGGAAAAACCCATCTAGCGGGTCCCCCACTTCAGATTCACTTTCCAGTGCGTCCTGCCCAAGCGTGGCTGTCAGGTGCAGACAGAGTCAGGCTTGGCTGTGATGTCTTCCAAGGCCGAATAGGCTGCTTAGGTTCACGGCTGAAGAATGATCCCTTGAGCGAGGTACCAGCGCCCAATCGTACAACAACAACAACACCTGTCATTTATATAGCACCGTTAACATAGTAACACGTCCCAATGCGCTTCTCAAGAGCAAATGTCAGACAAAATTTGACACCGAGCCACATAAGGAGATATTAGGACAGGTGCTTGGTCAAAGAGGTAGGCTTTAAGGAGCGTCTTAAAGGAGCAGAGAGAAGTAGAGGGGCGGAGAGGTTTGGGGAGGGAATTCTAGAGGTTAGGGCTTAGGGCCTAGGCAGCTGAAGGCACGGCCACCAATGGTGGAGCGATGAAAATTGTGGCTGCGCAAGGGGCCAGAATTGGAGACGAGCAGAGATCTTGGAGGGTTGTAGGGCTGGAGGAGGTTACAGCGATAGGGAGGATACCCCAGAGAACAGTCAGTGGCTTCAGGAGAGATGGGGAGAAAACGAGGGTGAAATATTATTGCGATTGTGCGTGATGATGTGATCACATATGCAGTGTTGTAGTCGACCGATATTTTTCCCCCTACAAGTCATTAAATTAACTGACACGATTATGAAAACCAACTGTATTGAAGCTGAGAGATTTTTCGTTTTAAAAACACAAGTCAACATTTTATTCTCCTGACAGACTTCACCATATCCCAACTGGATTCTTTGGATATGGTGGAAAATCGGCTACTAACACTCTTGGGACAAAAGCAGATCTGCTTCATACTCCCCCCACCCCCAGCCACAACCCCCTCCAATGGCTCAGCTGGTTAAGTGAGTAAAGGAGCTACACAGATCGGGAATAGTCCCAGGTTTGATTCCCGCTGCGCTCAGTTAGCTGATCTCAGCCCTCCTCAACAGGGCAAGGGACAATCGACCAGGATTCCTCCTCCTGATCACTATCCAGCAAGCCCAGCTGGTAGTGCATGTGTGGACAGACTGTCAATGATAGCCAACAGCATTGTGATGGAAGAAGCACTCCGATGAGAGGCAAAGAGAGAACTTATATTTATAGAGCACCTTTCACAGCCCCGGGATGTCCCAAAGCTCTTTGCAGCCAACTTTTCAAAATGTAATGCCTGTTGTTTTGAAAGCAAAAACAGCAGCCAATGTGCACACAGCAAGATCTCAAAACAGTAAATACATTGAATTGAATGATCAGCCAGTCTGTTTTTGGTGTTGGATGAGGAAAGAGTGTTGGCCAGTACACCAGCAGAACTCCTTGTTCCTCTTTGAGTAATACCTTTGGATCTTTTACCTCCACCTGAATGGGTAGGCGGGGGACCTCGGATTAACATCTCATCTGAAAGTCAGCACCTCCGACAGTGCCGCTCTCCCTCAATGCTGCACTGAAGTGTCAGCCTGGATTATATGCCCGAGGCCTGGAGTGGGACTGAACTGATGCAGAGTTCCAGTAATGCATTTTGCAAGAGAACTGCAACTCTCCAATTCTTGCTCTGTTGCATTAACTGGGTGCCCACACCCAAAAAGGTTAGACCTCATAAAAAAGTAAGGGAAACTGGTGGCATAATGATATTGAAAACAATAATTATATAGAAACTGAAACAGAAAATGAACATACATACAAGCCTAGCAAAATGTCAGACAGGAAAGGACCAATTGCCGTGGCTCAGTAGGTACCACTCTTGCCTCTGAGTCAGAAGGTCATGGGTTCAAGTCCCAATCCAAAGACTTGAGCACATAATCTAGGTTGACATTTCAGTGCAGTGCTGAGGGAGTGCCGCACTGTTGGAGGTGCCGTCTTTCGAATGAGATGTTAAACAAAGGCCCCGTCTGCCCGCTTAGTGGACTTAAAATGGCACTATTTCAAAGAAGAGCAGGGGAGTTCTCCCTGGTGTCCTGGCCAATATTTACACTTCAAGACTACTTCACTGGGACATCCTGAGGTCATGAAAGGTGCTAATCAGGAGAAACTTCTTTACCCAGAGTGTGGTGAGAATGTGGAATGTGCTACTGCAAGGAGCAGTTGAGGTGAATATCATAGATGCATTTAAGGGGAAGCTAGATAAGCACAAGAGGGAGAAAGGATATGTTGATGGGGTTAGATGAAGAGGGGTGGGAGGAGGCTTGCGTTGAGCATAAACACTGGCATGGACAGTTTTGGCCGAATGACCTGTTTCTGTGCTGTAAATACTTTGTAAGTTCTATTCTATTCTATTTTAACTGGTCCATCTAGCTTGTTGCATGGCAAGAGGATGTTATAAAGTGATTTAAAGTAGTGAGAATGAGACAGATGTAACCATAAAGAAAAATAACTGATTATCTTTCTAATGCTGGAACTTTGCGGTTTACAAGCAGACACAATACAAGTTTCTCTTTTCACAGGCACACAGCACTTTGCGGCCAGAGCTCTTGTCCTGAATAAAATCACTGTGGCATGAAGGGTTTGCACGTACACGGGCCAAGAGATGCTAAGTCAGCAGAGGGTTAGCGCAGAGCTGTCAACACTGCAGAAATGCAAAGAGCAACATTTATGATCAGCAACAGTGGCACCCATTGCAAACTCACTCAAACACATAGAGCTGTGTTTATTTTTCTCCAGAGCAGCGTAAATCCAAATGGGTCTCGAATTTAAGCCAAAACGAATAAACATCATTCTTAATTATTGACATGTGTTGAATCGGTTGGCTATTTTAATCCTTGATATCTGGACCAGATAGTTTTTCAGCAATACCTGTTATGAGAGCAATTTGGTCAATTAAAGCTAAATTAATGTAAAATTGTTTGTGCATTCTGAAATGATGTTTGAAATCATTAATGTATTAAAGAGGAACTGTACTTACCAGAGCGCTCTGAACTGCTAATAGTAAATGATACCATCCATTGTGCAGTGAGTATGTGTGGTAGATAGAGTATATATTGAAAGCTTTAAGGATGAGGAGCATCCTTTGCTTCACCTCCCGGTATATTTTAGACATGGCAGGCAGAACTTTCCAAGGTCTCGCGCTACTGGCATGGCCTTGAGCGCAGCAAGTGGTTTATTGGAAACTCGTGGGTTCATTGTCTGCAATTCTCCTCCATGGATGGAAAATCGTGAGCAAGAGGCCCACGATTTTCTAATGTGTTCTGGGAACTTTGTGAGTTGGCACCAGAAAATGACCATGAAAGTTTCCAGATTGTAGCAAACACCTAACTAGCTCACTAATGTCCGTCAGGGAAGGAGAACCTTCCATCCCCATCTGGTTTTGCCTACCCATAACTCCATTCCCACACAATGTGACTGACATAGAAACAGGAGTAGGCCATTCAGCCCCTCGAGCCTGTTACTCCAGAACAGGAGTAGGCCATTCAGCCCCTCGAGCCTGTTACGCCAACTCTTAATGTGCCTGAAGTGGCCTAGCAAGCCATTCCACGAAGGATGGGCAATAAATATGGGCCTGACCATCATCACCCAAATCCCATGAATAAATAACCAAAGATAATTGAAAGGCCCTGTACAAATCTATCATACCTGGGCAGCAATGAGGTACAAGACACAGGTGTCTGATGTCAATCCTTCCTCTTAAAGTACATCACTTCCAGTAACTTCACCAACTGAGATTGATACTGTAGCTGTGTCTCAGTGTTCTAATTTAGTTCAAAAATTCTGTGCATTTCCCACTGAACCATCCTCACTCAGCACTTTTCCAGCCTGTGGCACTCTCTCTCCGACAGGGTCCCAGCCGCTGGTTATCCCTTGTATGCAGAAGCTTGAATGCAGAGTTAACCATCTCTGGAAAAACCAGGATGAAAGTGTTCTATAGGCTATGGGGAAATCAGTTGATGCCTCAGGATAATTTCTCCAAGGTATTTTTGTGCCCCCAGAGGTCAAGAAGGTCAAATTGATGACACATCTGACCTTGAAGGTCATGGGTTCAAGTCCCACTCCAGAGGCTGACTCTTCAGTGCAGTACTGATGGAGCGCTGTGGTGCCGTCTTTCGAATGAGACGTTAAACCCTCTCAGGTGGACGTAAAAGATTCCAGGGCTCTATTCGAAGAAGAGCAGTGGAGTTCTCCCCGGTGTCCTGGCCAATATTTATCCCTCAACCAACATCACTAAAAAAAAAGATTGTCTGGTCATTATCACATTGCTGTTTGTGGGAGCTTGTTGTGCGCAAGTTGGCTGACAAGTTTCCTACATTACAACAGTGACTACACTTCAAAATGTACTTCATTGGCTGTGAAGCACTTTGGGATGTCCTGAGGTCGTGAAAGGCGCTATAGAAATGCAAGTTCTTCCTTTCTTTTTGTGTTACAGTTGCCTTAGCTGTGTCCTCATATAATATACAAAAATAGAGTCAGTGGGTGTTAAGCAGGAGGATCTCCCTCCTCTGTGACCATCAAGTGTAAATTGGCTCTTACCACTTTCACTAATATTTTTACCCGTTGGACATTCAGTTTGAAGGATCTTATCGGAGGAGAAGTCTAATCGGTTGAATATAAAAGCCACAGTAAAGCAAATTATTTCAGACTTCTAGCAGTCTTGGGTTTCCTTTCATCTGAAAAAGACTGAAATTTCCTTTTGGTTTGGCTATATTCCAAAACTCTTTAAAATGTAATTTCCAATTCACTTCATCCAACTTGATGTTTTCCACACTGCCTTGTTCTTAATGAAATCCCCCACTCAATGTCTCAAAGTAATATATTGTAGGAGCCAGCAGGTAACTATCTCCAACATAATTTCCTTGGTAAAGCTTGTCTAGATTGCTGTAAACTTGCCCTCTGTTCTCTGCTAACTGCTGACACGGGCTGAGTAGATACATGTGCGGTCGCTTTAGTCGTAGACGACTAGGTGGGTTCGATCACAGGAGGAAGATAATCTCCGGGAAATCGGTATCACAGACCCTCCCTTTTGTTCTTTCCTCCCCTCCCCCCTTTCCCTGCCCCTGCACTTGCTGAAAAATCTGTTACATCTCTAACTTTTTCCAGTTCTGACGAAGGGTCATTGACCTGAAACATTGATTCTGTTTCTCTCTCCACAGATGCTGCCTGACCTGCTGAGTATTTCCAGCATTTTCTGTTTTTATTTCACAGGTTTGAAGCCGACCGTGAACTCACACTGTAGTGGATTTTTTTTTGCTGCCGAACGGCTATGGGGATATAAATTGGTTTCGGGCAGTAGTAAATGAGGCCGACGGTCCAATTAGCCATGGTCCTGCCACCGGTCTTGTGGGAGCTTGCTGTGCATAAATTGGCTGCCGTGTTCCCAACATTACGACAGTGCCTGCACTTCATAAGGATTTATTTGGCTGTAAAGCGCTTTGGGGCATCCTGAGGTTGTGAAAGGTGCTAGATAACTGCAAGTCTTTCTTTTTTTCTTTCTGTACTCCATTGTTAAAATGAGAAACAAGAGCAATTGTTGACTGTGATCCTACACACGCAAAGCAACCATATTGTGACTGATGAGGTGAGCTCTGGGTGTAATGGATCGAAAAAGCAATCGGGTTAACTTTGATTCAGCAAACCTGCCGCCTTAATATGTCACAAACTAAGCAGATTTCAATTTATTTTTTTGCATGTGTTGTCAGTTTTTTTTTCTGGAAAGAACTGCTTGCGTTGAAAGCAGCCTTATTGATTTCAATAAATAAAAAGTTCGATGAAATGCAGCTTTAAACCGCTCGCTGACAGAACGACTGAACGTCCCAGAGCATTACAAGCAGCTAAATGAAACTGAAAAGCAGATTTATTTTCAGCGGGCAAACTGCAGGCTGGCTCTCAGGTAAACATCTGTCCTGAGAAAAGAAAGGAGACTGCAAGATGGTATTGACAGATTTTATTCCAATCTACATACATAAAAGCAGCTGCCTCACGGAGTGGACTCTGCAGAGGCAGTATATTGCTTTCATTAAGTCTCCAGCTCCTGCAACATCACCCAGGGCTCGTGCCAGCACTATATTTGATGTGTACCAGCCAATGCACAGCGTTATAGAGCTGACGTATTCCAGCGTAAACTTTAAAATGCATGGAAATAAAAATAGTCACTAATTTTGTAATTTTTTTCGATGCCCGTGCCCTTTTTGTATGCTCAGGATATGGGCGCCGCTGGCAAGGCCGGCATTTATTGCCCATCCCTAGTTGCCCTTGAGAAGGTGGTGGTGAGCCGCCTTCTTGAACCGCTGCAGTCCGTGTGGTGAAGGTGCTCCCACAGTGCTGTTAGGGAGGGAGTTCCAGGATTTTGACCCAGCGACGATGAAGGAACAGGTGATATAGCTCTAAGTTGGGATGGTGTGTGACTTGAAGGGGAATTCTGCAATGAGTTCTATAGAATAAGTTAGGAACAACTCTTCCCTCTAGCAGTATAATGCAGAATAAGGGATGTGATTTTGAAATTACGACTAAGCTGATTGAAACGTAAATCAGCAGAATAAAAAACTTCTTTGTACAAATGTGTGAGGGCATGCAATGCACTGCCGAGAAGTGTGGGATCCTGTCCTACAGTCCAAATTAAGTATTTCCTTGAAGCATAAAACACTTGCCTAATGCAGGCAATCATAACCTCTATTTCCTGCTGTTGTTAAACCAATATGAGGATTCAGTTGTGAATGGCCTACTCCAGTTCTTATGATTCTGATTTCTGGGTTCCAATAACTGCTTTAAACTTGCTTTGCTCCAGAAGTTATATAGGGCCTTGGTGAGACCACACCTGGAGTACTGTGTGCAGTTTTGGTCTCCTTACCTAAGAAAGGATATACTTGCCATTGAGGGAGTGCAGCGAAGGTTCACCAGACTGATTCCTGGGATGGCAGGACTGTCGTATGAGGAGAGATTGGGTCGACTAGGCCTGTATTCACTAGAGTTTAGAAGAATGAGAGGGGATCTCATTGAAACGTATAACATTCTGACAGGGCTAGACAGACTGGATGCAGGGAGGATGTTTCCCCTGGCTGGGGGTTCTAGAACGAGGGGTCACAGTCTCAGGATACGGGGTAGGACATTTAGGACTGAGATGAGGAGAAATTTCTTCACTCAGAGGGTGGTGAACCTGTGGAATTCTCTACCACAGAAGGCTGTGGAGGCCAAGTCACTGAATATATTTAAGAAGGAGATATAGATTTCTAGACACAAAAGGCATCAAGGGGTATGGGGAGAGAGCGGGAATATGGTATTGAGATAGAGGATCAGCCATGATCATATTGAATGGCGGAGCAGGCTCGAAGGGCCGAATGGCCGACTCCTGCTCCTATTTTTCTATGTTCTATGTTTCTAAGTATTAAAGCTGTAATGATACAAAGCCACAAATTGATGTGTTGATCCTCCCACTCTATAATTATTTTGTTAAGTATGTGTGCACATGGTTTTTGAAATAAACACTACAAAGAAATGGCTTAGAATAGATCAGGAGTTTTCTTAATATAAACAAGGAAGTCGGTGGTAAGCCACATGTCTGCCAACTGACCTCAGCAGATCCTCAAGGGTTGTGAATCGGTCTGTGCAGGCAATAATCATGAGCAGTGCACCATTCCGTTAAGGCAGGAGAGATGCACTGACATTCTGATTTCTCCATGGGCCAGACAAGCCTTATTGCTACAGTACATCATTTGCCTGCGGCTATCCTGTGTGCATTTGTAGGGGTCATTTGTTTTCTGCCTTTGATGTCTCTGTTTGGTAATAACTGCCCGTATTTCCTGCTTGTTTTTATTTGCACTCTTTTTCTCTCTCTCTCTTGCTCTCTCTCTCTATCACACACACTCTCTCTCTCCCCTCTCCCTTCTCTTCCCTGTGTCTCCCTCTCATTCCCCTCTTTCCCCTCTCTCATTCTCCCTCTCTCCGTTTCCTCCCCTCTCTCTCTTTCTGCCCCTCTCTCCCACTCCCACACTCCCCTCTCTCCCTCTCTTCCCCCTCTCTCCCTCTTTGCCCCCCTCTTTCCCCTCTCTCCATCTCTTTCCTCTTGCTATTTTCCCCTCTCCCCCTCTCTCTCTCTTTCTCCCCCTCTCTCTCTTCCCTCTCTCGCTTTCTTCCCCTCTCTCCCTCTTTATCCCCCTTGCTCTTTCCCCTCTCTCTCCCTCACTCTTTACCCCTCGCTCCCTCCCTCTTCCCCCCTCCCTCCCTCTCACTTTCCATCTTTATGGGTGTTTCTCTCTTTTCTTCCCTCTCTGTTTTGCTCTCATCTGTTCTCTTTTGTCTCCAATTAATCTTTTGTTCTATCTTGGCTAACTCCACAGTAAGTTCCTGCGCACGACCTAAATTTGACACTTTTAAAGGAGCTTTGCCAAGAGGTGTCCTGCCAGATGCAAGCTGGCAGAAATTATAAAATTAAATTACCACGAAGATTACTGGGAAGAAAAGCAAAAGAAAACTGGGGGAAATTGTCAAGGGGGTCATAGTTGGATGAATCCGACAGTGGGGCCCCTTAAAGAAAGAAAGACACACATTTATATAACGTCCTTCAGGATGTCCCAAAGCGCTTTAAAGCCAATGAAGCGTGGTCAGTGTTGTAATGTAGGAAACGTGGCAGCCAATTTGCGCACAGCAAGGTCCCACAGACAGCAATATTATAATGACCAGATAATCTGTTTTTACGATGTTGGTCGAGGGATAAATATTGGCCAGGAGACAACTCCTCTTCTTCGAAATAGTGCCAGAGAATGTTTTACATCCACCTGAGAGGTAGACAGGACCTCAGTTTGACGTCTTATCTGAAACACAGCACCTCCAACAGTGCAGTACTCCATCAGTAATGCACTGAAGCTTGAGCCAAGATTTTGTGCACAAGTCTTGTGGAGTGGGACTTGAACCCACAACCTCTGACTCAGAGGTGAGAGTGCTACCCATTGAGCCACGGCTGACACATGGGCTGTAGCGGAGTTCGTTATAAAAGATTTAATTCAGCTCCCGTCATGACTGTGAGTTTATTCAGTTTGTACCTGGACTAGGGAGGATTATAGGTTTGATCCTTGGCTCTGTTGCCTTAGCTGGTCTCATAACACATGGGGTAGGACATTACAATTGGCCTTGGTACCCCTGTGTTAGATAGAGAAGAATTGAGGTTTCCTGATAATGACTGCCATTCATTGAGCCCTGTGCATGTGTGGACATTGGCCGAATAGGAGAACTGACTCCACGGAGAAGCCCCCTGCAGAAGAATAACCGCTGATACTTACTGCCAAGGCTTGCGTGTGGAAAATTGCCGCTTGTCAGATGCCGGAACTTTGTGGAACCATAAAGATTCAACTCCATCAGAAGATGGGGTGGGGGGGAGAAAATTGGCAGTAAAAGGAAAGAGTAAAGCGTAAAATCAAGAAAAAATTGTTTCAATGATGTACTAGAACCAGTAGGTGAGATTAATGTGGTAGACGTTGGCTCTTGACTTCCAGAAGATATTTGGTAAATTGCTTGTAAGGAGGCTTAATGGCTGACATGATCCCACCACCAAACACATCTTCCCTTTCCCTCTCTGCCTTTCAGAGAGACTGTTCCCTTTGTAACATCCTGGTTCACTATCCCACCACACCCACTTTCAGCTACTCTTCCTCCAGCACCTTCCTATGCAGATGCAACACCTGTCCATTCACCACCTAGTAAACCTGTCCAGGGCCCCAGACACTCCACAGCGGTATGGATACAGTGGTGGTTATGTTACTAGACTAGTAATCTAGAGGCCTGGACTAATAATCCAGTAGTGAATGCAAGTTCAAATCCCACCATGGCTGTTTGAGAATATAAAAGAAAAAGCCTGTGTAGTGACCATGAAACTATTGGATTGCCAAAAAAGCTCCACCGGTTGTCCTTGGAGAAGAAAACCTGCCATCCCTTACCTGGTCTGTTTCTCCAGTCCCACACTAATGTGGTTGACTCTTAACTGGCCTTTGCAAGCCACACAGCTCGTCCACCACCGCCTTCTCCATGATACCTGGACTCCAAGGGTTAAATTACGAGGAGAGATTACACAAACCAGGGTTGTATTCCCTGGAATTTAGAAGGTTAAAGGATATGGGGCAAAGCCAGGTATATGGAGTTAGGCCACAGATCAGCCAAGATCTCATTGAATGGCGGAACAGGTTCGAGGGGCTAAATGGCCTACTCCTGCTCCTATGTTCTATGGGGCAACTAAGGACAGGGAACGAATGGCTACATCCCATGAATGATTAAAAGAAAATGTTGTATAAAGGACAGTTGATTCCCAGGCTGCCAGGTGTCCTTAATTAACTGCAACAAAGAGCAACTGAAAGAACATTGCCGATTGTAGGGCAATTTAGTCAGTAAAACCTAAACATGTATATTTTAAATGGTCAACACTGGATTTTATGTTCGCACGGAAAGCTATAAGGCTGTGGGCTACACCCAGGGGAACAGTGACAATCGGTTGGACAATACACCCGTATTGACTCACACAGTATGAAAACGGTTAACATTAATTTTGGAACTCTGTGTGTCTCTAGTGCAGAAGAATTTTAACCTTGTGTGCAGAGAGTGTTGAGTTACACGCTTGTCTGTCTAATGAATTACCAGCGTAGAATAATGCAATCCTTGTGTGTTCATACGAACCACTCAGTTGTACTTTAATTCCAATTTCCATCTCCTTCCATAAATGGTTTTAATTAATTATGGACTAGAAGTCTTGAATGTGGCAGCATATTAAAAATTTAATTAAAATTGATGAGCAGCTTCAACCTAGTTCTTTTCAGAGTGAATTATATCCCGCCCCACCAAAGCTCAGAGACCTTTCATCACATGTTCAAATATTGCTTCAAGTCTGATGCTACTGTGTCAGCTCAGTTTTTCTGTTATGTTTTTGAGAGCTGATGATTACACGTGACAGATCTGCAAGAGCTCCGCAGACTTTCATCTGATGTTGCACAGGCTGTATTTTGGAATGTTCCTACTGGAGCAAAGGATACTGTACACCCCCCCACCCCCGTCCTCCCGTCCCCAAACCCCCCCCATCAAGAACCCAGCCATTGTTAACCTCCCACTGGGTGGCTATCGTGTCTGATTGACTGAATTTTCTTGTCATCAGATACATATCGAGTTTTCCTACCCTTTGGCTGACTGTTTTGACGGCTAGGATTGCTTCCTATGGGACTATCGCCTTGAACTGATTACGTTTCACTGCAAACGATTTGGTAAATTGCCATTTCTGGGAGTTATAGGGCTCATATTCTTACAAGCGAGATACTTTTCCCCCCAACTTTCTCTTTATTTATTTTTTCCTCGTTTTCTGACTTATGTTGGGGTGCAGTTGATGTCCTCCACCTCATTTGAGTGAGCCTGGGTAGCGAGTGTTGGTATCCTATTCATCCAGCCATAAAGACCATCTGAAAGGCTCCGTGGGTACCACTCTTGCCTCTGAGTCAGAAGGTCATGGGTTCAAATCCCACTCCAGAGACTTGAGCACAAAATCCAAGCTGACACTCCAGTACAATACTGAGGGAGTGCTGCACTGTCGGAGGTGTCGTCTTTTGGATGAGACGTTAAACCGAGGCCCCATCTGCCCTCTCAGTGGCCGTAAAAGATCCCACGACACTATTTCAAAGAAGAGCAAGGGAGTTCTACCAAGGGAGTCCTGGCTTATATTTATCCCTCAACTAACATCACTAAAGAAAACCCAGATTATCTGGTCATATCACCTTGCTGTTTGTGGGACCTTGCTGTGCGCACATTGGCTGCAGTGGTTCCTAAATTACAAAAGCACTTCATTGGCCGTAAAGCACTTCAGAAGTCCTGAAGTCATGAAAGGCGCTATATAAATGTAATTTATTTTTCTTTTTGCCAGTAAATACAAAGGTATCCTACTTCGTAACTCTGAGGCTAGATGATTAGTAAGTTGGTCACTGACCTTCTCTATAAACACAGCACTGAAAATACAAAGGACTGAAAGCAGCAATGAATCAAGGGATACAGTTGAATGTATTATTGGTGAGAATGTGGAAATTGCCACCACATGGAGTAGTTGAGGTGAATAGCATAGATGTATTTAAGGGGAAGCTAGATAAGTGCACAAGAGAGAAAGGAATAGTAGGTTATGCTGATAGGGTTAGATGAAGTGGGGTAGGAGGAAGTTCATGTGGAGCATAAACACCGGCATAGACCAGTTGGGCCGAATGGCCTGTTTCTGTGCTGTAAATTCTATGTAATGTCCGCTACTTCATTTGAATATTGACAGGTGGTTGGTTGTTTGCTTGGTGACCTTCAATTTTGATTGGACAGCTGGACTGATTAAGGTCATGATGTCATAATGGGATTGTGAAATCAAACTGGAATTAACCACAAATTGGTGGGGGGGGGGGGGTTTCTAAATAAATAGCGCAATAAGTGTTCTCCTGATGGTTCAGTTTCTATGTCCAATGTGCCATAGAGACCATGAAGGGCCTGGTTTCAGCTTGGTTAGCATTAGAATTGAGCTCAGTGCCTCTGGTCTAGGGAGGAAAAATCTCTTGTAGTATATCACAGCTGAGCTTGATCCTATTCTCACCTGAATGACATCAACACACTAGTAACATTCAACCAGGACACTAGATAACAATGAGGAACATGAAGTCTCACTGATTTTTCTTCCTCCACCTCCCCTAGGATTGCCAACTCTGGTTGGACGTATTCCTGGAAGTTTCATTACATGATCTCCTGCCTCCAACTGCCCCACCCAGTCAAACAGCCCTTATTCCCCATCTCCGATATTTCTATAACTAATAAACAAAGGCGGTCAAAAATAATGGGAAAAAAAGCCACAATTTTGTTTAACGCCCCTATGATTTTTCTCCCGGGTTGCTCGCAGTGTTCAGGAAATGTAACTTTAATTCCTGGAGACTCCAGAACAACCCTGGAGGGTTGGCAACCCTTCCCCGCCCTCCCCCCTCCCGTCTCTATCAAAGAGGCACTGAGGCCAATTGTAACACCCGTAATGGAACAAAGGAGCAGGAGGTGGCCATTCAGCACCTCGAGCCTGTTCCACCATTCTATTCAATCATGGCTGATCTGTACCCCAACTCCATTTGTCTGTGGTAATGCCACCCCGACTGAGATCAGCTAATTCAACACAGACTGGGGGATCAAACCTGAGATGGTCCTGCTCTGGATAAACTCACTGTGCTATCAGAGGAACTAGCTGTCAAAATGCTAGTCGCTGTTTGCAATTACACAAACATATCCAGAAAGATTGATGCTGACCTCTAGCTCGCATTTCTACTCCCACAGGGAGATCAGGGCCCAGGTGACCTGATGTGACGTTTGAATTGAAGAGGGAGAAGATCAGCTTTCTCAACCCTGCAATTTTCGGGGCTTTCCTGCTGCTTTCCAAAGCCGGCCAAGTGCCAGTCATTCAGATTGACAAACATTCCTGTTTGGTTGAAAAGCGTGGCCCTCTTTTCATGTATGTCACTTAATGTAAACTCAGCTCCACATCGCTTAGATTGATTTTTGCAATCCGTGTCGTTCGTTGCAAATCATAAATGGCATCCTTAAAATATGGCAGTGCTGATGACTCTGCTATGGAACATTACACACTCTGGGGGTTTCCTGTATTAATCCTAGTAATAGTACCCTTCATGTTCAACCTCCAAAACATGCACACACACACACAAATAAACACACGTACAATATTTCCCATCTGTCCCTCAGTCTTTCTGACTCTCTAACTCATGGGGGTCAGAGAGGAATTTTCCAGAGTTTTATTTTCCCTTATTGGCCATGTGTTTTTTCCTGTTTATTTTGCCTCTCCCAGGAGATTATATGGTGACGAGGAGGTAGAAAGTGTCTCGTCATCATCTCCAGGCATCATAAGAACATAAGAACATAAGAAATAAGAGCAGGAGTAGGCCATACGGCCCCTCGAACCTGCTCCGCCATTCAATACGATCATGGCTGATTATCGACCTCAACTCCACTTTCCCGCCCAACCTCCATATCCCTTGATTCCCCTAGAGTCCAAAACACTGCCTTCAGTGTGCCAGTGCAGGCTTCGGTCACCTGAGGAAGAGAATGTTTGAAGAATAGGACCTCTAACCCGGCACTAAGCTCATGGTCTACAGAGCAGCAGTGATACCCGCGCTGCTGTATGCCTCAGAGACATGGACCATGTACAGCAGGCACCTCAAAGCACTGGAGAGGTACCACCAACGTTGCCTCCGCAAGATCCTGCAAATCCATTGGCAGGATAGGCGCACCAACATCAGTGTTCTCGCTCAGGCCAACATCCCCAGCATCGAAGCTTTGACCACGCTCGATCAGCTCCGGTGGACGGGTCACATTGTCCGCATGCCCGATACGAGACTCCCAAAACAAGCGCTCTACTCGGAGCTCCGGCACGGCAAGAGAGCCCCAGGTGGGCAGAGGAAACGCTTCAAGGACACCCTCAAAGCCTCCTTGAAAAAGTGCAACATTCCCACTGACACCCGGGAATCCCTGGCCCAAGACTGCACAAAGTGGAGGAGAAGCATCCGGGAAGGCGCCGAACACCTCGAGTCTCTTCGCCGGGAGCAAGCGGAAGCCAAGCGCAGGCAGCGCAAGGAGCGTAGGTCAACCCAAGTACCCCACCCACCTGCCCCTTCAACCACCGTCTGCCCCACCTGTGACAGAGACTGTAGGTCCCGCATTGGACTCATCAGTCACTTGCGAACTCATTTTTAATGTGGAAGCAAGTCATCCTCGGTTCCGAGGGACTGCCTAAGAAGAAGAGTCCAAAAATCTATCTCTCTCAGCCTTGAATATACTCAAACACTCAGCATTCACAGCCCTCTGGGGCAGAGAATTCCAAAGATTCACAACCCTCTGAGTGAAGAAATTCCTCCTCATCTCAGTCTTAAATGGCCTACCCCTTATCCTGAGACTATGCCCCCTAGTTCTAGACACTCCAGCCGGGGAAACAACCTGAGTGTAGGGCAGGCTTGATGGACTAGCTGGTCTTTTCCTGCCCGTCATTTGCGTATGTATACTTGTATCATAGATCTGTTTATTATTAACGGGGGGTAAAGAGGGGAAAGAAGGTAGGTGTAATTTTGTAGGGTTGATTAAAAATGGCAAAGGAGCTGGTTGAGTGGTGCATAGGTTAGCAGACTGCCCTTAAACCTTTGGGACCTGGGTTCAAATCTAACCCAGATCAATGGGGTGGTATCTCTGTACGTGATACGTATGGTACTTGTATATTGTTAACTGAACACTAGATGGCCCCCTGATGGGAGTAAGCACATTGCAACGTTTATACTTCTCTTGCATTACCTTGTTATTCAGTGACAGAATGTTCTGGAGGGCCTAGAAATAAAAGCAGTTAATTATTACCACACCAATTTGAGCGTTTAATCGGACATAAGTTAAGAACTCAGTTCCCATTTGACATGAGACCAGTGGATGAAACTATCCATAAATCAACACTTGGCACTAAATCAATAGTGTCCACAGAGACCATAAATATGGAGCGGGAAACAGAATTGTCACAGGACTGCAACAGGGATGCCCTGGGGTTCAGGTACAGGATGACAGTAACTGGAACTTTATTCTGAATCTGGTGCTCCCGATACCTAACCTGGAAGTGTTTTTTTACTGAACCGGATGACAAAAATACAAAGGTGTTCAAATCCCAGAATTACATAAGAACATAAGAAATAGGAGCAGGAGTAGGCCATTTGGCCCTACGAGCCTGCAATAAGATCATGGCTGATCTTCTACCTCAACTCCACTTTCCTGCACTATCCCCATACCCCTTGATTCCCTTAATATTCAAAAATCTATCGATCTCTGTCTTAAATATACTCAACGACTGAGCCTCCACAGCCCTCTGGGGTAGAGAAATCCAAAGATTCACCACCCTCTGAGTGAAGAAATTTCTCCTCATCTCAGTCCTAAATGGCCGACCCCTTATTCTCAAACTGTGACCCCTGGTTCTAGACTCCCCAGCCAGGGGAAACATCCTCCCTGCATCTATCCTGCCAAGCCCTGTAAGAATTTTGTATGTTTCAATGAGATCACCTCTCATTCTTCTAAACTCTAGAGAATATAGGCCTAGTCTACTCAATCTCTCCTCATAGGACAATCCCCCCATCCCAGGAACCAGTCTGGTGAACCTTCGTTGCAATCCCTCTAAGGCAAGTATATCCTTCCTTAGGTAAGGAGACTAAAACTGTACACAATACTCCAGGTGTGGTCTCACCAGGGCCCTATATAATTGCAGTAAGACGTCTTTACTCTTATACTCAAATCCTCGTGTAATAAAAAAGAAAGACTTGCATTTATATTGCGCCTTTCACAACTACCGGACGTCTCAAAGCACTTTACAACCAATGAAGTGCTTTTGGAGTATAGTCACTGTTGTAATGTGGGAACCGCAGCAGCCAATTTGCACACAGCAAGCTCCCACGAACAGCAATGTGATAATGACCAGATAATCTGTTTTTGTTATGTGGATTGAGGGATAAATATTGGCCAGGACACCGGGGATAGCTCCCATGTTCTTCTTCGAAATAGTGCCTTTTACGTCCACCTGAGAGAGCAGACGGGGCCTCGGTTTAGCGTCTCATCCGAAAGACGGCACCTCCGACAGTTCAGCATTCCCTCAGCACTGCACTGGAATGTCAGCCTAGCTTTATGTGCACAAGTCCCTGGCGTGGGACTTGAACCCACAACCTGCTGACTCAGAGGCGAGTTTGCTACCAACTGAGCCAGAGCTGACACATACCATATATTTTTTTATTCGCTTATGGGATCTGGGCGTCGCTGGCAAGGCCAGCATTTATTGCCCATTCTTAGTTGCCCTTGAAAAGGTGGTGAGCCGCCTTCTTGAACCGCTGCAGTCCATGTGGTGATGGTACTCCCACAGTGCTGTTATGTAGGGAGTTCCAGGATTTTGATGCAGCGACGATGAAGGATCGGTGATATACATCTAAGTCAGGATGGCGTGTGACTTGGAGGGGAACTTGGAGGTGGTGGTGTTCCCATGCGCCTGCTGCCCTTGTCCTTCTAGGTGGAAGAGGTCGTGGGTTTGGGAGGTGCTGCCGAAGAAGACTTGGCGAGTTGCTGCAGTGCATCTTGTAGATGGTACACACTGCAGCCACGGTGCGCCGGTGGTGGAGGGAGTGAATGTTTAAGGAGGTGGATGGGGTGCCAATCAAGCGGGCTGCTTTGTCCTGGATGGTGTTGAGCTTCTTGAGTGTTGTTGGAGCTGCACTCATCCAGGCAAGTGGAGAGTATTCCATCACACTTCTTACTTGTGCCTTGTAGATGGTGGAAAGGCTTTGGGGTGTCAGGAGGTGAGACACTCGCCGCAGAATACCTAGCCTCTGACCTGCTCTTGTTGCCACAGTATTTATGTGGCTGGTCCAGTTAAGTTTCTGGTCAATGGTGACCCCCAGGATGTTGATAGTGGGGGATTTGGCGATGGTAATGCCGTTGGATGTCAAGGGGAGGTGGTTAGACTCTCACTTGTTGGAGATAGTCATTGCCTGGCACTTTTGTGGCGCGAATGTTACCTGCCACTTATCAGCCCAAGCCTGAATGTCATCCAGGTCTTGTTGCATGCGGGCATGGACTGCTTCATTATCTGAGGAGTTGTGAATGACGCTGAACACTGTGCAGTCATCAGCGAACATCCCCATTTCTGACCTTCTGTTGGAGGGAAGGCCATTGATGAAGCAGCTGAAGATGGTTGGGCCTAGGACACTGCCCTGAGCTACTCCTGCAGCGATGTCCTGGGACTGTGATGATTGCCCTTCAACCACCACAACCATCTTCCTTTGTGCTAGGTATGACTCCAGCCAGTGGAGCGTTTTCCCCCTGATTCCCATTGACTTCAGTATTACTAGGGCTCCTTGATGCCACACTCGGTCAAATGCTGCCTTGATGTCAAGGGCAGTCACTCTCACCTCACCTCTGGAATTCAGCTCCTTTGTCCATGTTTGGACCAAGGCTGTAATGAGGTCAGGAGTCGAGTGGTCTTGGCGGAACCCAAACTGAGCATCAGTGAGAAGGTTATTGGTAAGTGCCGCTTGATAGCACTGTCAATGACACCTTCCATCACTTTGCTGATGATTGAGAGTAGACTGATGGGGCGGTAATTGGCCGGGTTGGATTTGTCCTTCGTTTTGTGGACAGGACATACCTGGGCAGTTTTCCACAGATGCCAGTGTTGTAGCTGTACTGGAACAGCTTGGCTAGAGGCGCGGCAAGTTCTGGAGCACAAGTCTTCAGCACGATAGCCGGGATGTTGTCGGGGCCCATAGCCTTTGCTGTATCCAGTGTGCTCAGCCGTTTCTTGATATCACGTGGAGTGAATTGAATTGGCTAAGGACTGGCTTCTGTGATGGTGGGGACCTCGGGTGTTGGCCGAGATGGATCATCCACTCGGCACTTCTGGATGAAGATGGTTGCAAACGCTTCAGCCTTGTCTTTTGCACTCACGTGCTGGGCACCACCATCATTGAGGATGGGGATATTCATGGAGCCTCTTCCTCCTGTTAGTTGTTTAATGGTCCACCACCATTCACGACTGATGTGACAGGACTGCAGAGCTTTGATCTGATCCGTTGATTGTGGGATCGCTTAGCCCTGTCTATAGCATGTTGCTTCCGTTTTTTAGCATGCATGTAGTCCTGTGTTGCAGCTTCCCCAGGTTGGCACCTCATTTTTAGGTACGCCTGGTGTTGCTCCTGGCATGCTCTTCTGCACTCCTTATTGAACCAGGGTTGGTCCCCTGGCTTAACAGTAATGGTAGAGTGAGGGATATGCCGGGCCATGAGTTTACATATTGTGGTGGAATACAATTCTGCTGCTGCTGATGGCCCACAGCGCCTCATGGATGCCCAGTTTTGAGCTGCTAGATCTGTTCTGAATCTATCCCATTTAGCACGGTGGTAGTGCCACACAACACGATGGAGGGTGTCCTTAGTGTGAAGGCGGGACTTCGTCTCCACAATGACTGTGTGGTGGGCACTGCTACCAATACTGTCATGGACAGATGCATCTGCGACAGGTAGATTGGTGAGGACGAGGTCAAGTAGGATTTTCCCTCGTGTTGGTTCTCTCACCACCTGTCGCAGGCCCAGACTGGCAGTTATGTCCTTCAGGACGCGGCCAGCTCGGTCAGTAGTGGTGCTACCGAGCCACTCTTGGTGATGGGCATTGAAGTCCCCCACCCAGAGTACATTTTGTGCCCTTGCTACTCTCAGTGCTTCTTCCAAGTGGTGTTCAACATGGAGGAGTACTGATTCATCAGCTGAGGGAGGGCGGTAGGTGGTAATCAGCAGGAGGTTTCCTTGCCTATGCTTGACCTGAAACCATGAGACTTCATGGGGTCCGGAGTCAATGTTGAGGACTCCCAGGGCCACTCCTTCCGACTGTATACCACTGTGCATAGACAGGACATACCCAGGGAAAGTGATGGAGGAGTTTGGGACATTGGCTGAAAGGTGAGTATGACTATGTCAGGCTGTTGCTTGACTAGTCTGTGGGACAGCTCTCCCAATTTTGGCACAAGTCGCAGGATGTTGGTGAGGAGGACTTTGCAGGGTCGACTGGGCTGGGTGTGCCGTAGCTGGTGCCGGTGCCGGGTGGTCCATCCAGTTTCTTTCTTATTATGTTTCGTAGTGGTTAGTTACAACTGAGTGACTTGCTGGGCCATTTCAGAGGGCAGTTAAGAGTCAACCACATTGCTGTGGGTCTGGAGTCACATATAGGCCAGACCAGGTAAGGACAGCAGATTTCATTCCCTAAAGGACATTCGTGAACCAGATGGGTTTTTACAACAATCTGATAGTTTCATGGTTACCATTAATGATACTAGAAATTATTCCAGATTTATTTAATTAACTGAATTAAAATTCCCCAGCTGCCGTGGTGGGATTTGAACTCACGTCTCCAGATCATTAATCCCAGTCTTTGGATTATTAGCCCAGTGACATTACGACTACACTACCGTTTCACTTTCCTAATTGCTTGCTGTACTTGCATGTTAACTTTCAGTGATTCGTGTACAAGACACCCAGGTCCCTCTGAACACCAACATTTCCCAATCTCTCACCATTTAAAAAATACTCTGCTTTTCTATTTTTCCTACCAAAGTGGATAACTTCACATTTCTCCACATTATATTCCATTTGCCATGTTCTTGCCCACTCACTTAGCCTGTCTATATCCCCTTGAAGCCTCCTTGCATCCTCCTCACAACTTACATTCCCACCCAGTTTTGTATCATCAGCAAACCTGGATCTATTACATTTGGTCCCCTCATCCAAATCATTGATGTAGATTGTGAATAGCTGAGACCCAAGCACTGATTCTTGCGATACCTCACTAATTACAGCCTGCCAACCTGAAAATGACCCGTTTATTCCTACTCTCTGTTTTCTGTCCGTTAACCAATCCTCAATCCATGTTAGTATATTACCCCCAATCCCATGAGCCCTAATTTTGTTTAATAACCTCTTGTGTGACACCTTATCGAATGCCTTCTGAAAATCCAAATACACCACATCAACTGGTTCCCCCTTATCTATTCTGCTAGTTACAACCTCAAAAAACTCTAATAGATTTGTCAAACACGATTTCCCTTTCATAAATTGGTGTTTACTCTGCCCAATCCTATTATTATTTTCTAAGTGCTCTGTTACCACGTCCTTAATAATAGATTCTAGCATTTTCCCTACCAGGCTAGCTGGTCTGTAGTTCCCCGTTTTCTCATTCCCTCCTCTCTTAAATAGTGGGGTTACATTTGCTACCTTCCAATCCGCGAGAACCGTTCTAGAATCAATGCATCCACTATCTCTATAGCCAACTCTTTCAAAACACCTTGCAAACCAAATTTCCCAGGTATATGACATGTAAAAATTTACATCAGCATGATCTCTCTTACAGATACTAAAGCACACAGATACGTTCAGGCTCTCTGTTTTAATGACGTTTCTAGGGACAGTTTTAAACTGATAAGCCCATTTCTTGGGCGGATTGGCCAGAAGTATCTAAAATATAAACTGGACTAAGAAAGTCTGTATTTAAAACAGAAATCTGTTTTTCCACTTACTTCTTTGTCTCGTGATGTGGAGTCAGTACTTTGTAAATTGTACAGTAAATGAATTCTCTCAGCCCCAGAAAGAAACCTATTGATATTGGTAAAACACCCACTGCAACACAAGCTTACCAACATGTGTCCTTCCACACAGTGTAGTTCATAGAGCAGGCTGTTCAGAAACTGACCCTATGCAAACACTCCCTGATAGAGCCGCACTGTCCTTTTAAGCCCTTGAGAGTTTCATATAGCTCCTTCTGTGCAGTATAATGAACAACCCGAAATGTTTCTACAAATCTGCTGAAAGTTGATCAGCGCTTCATGCCTGCTGTCACAATAGTGGCAGCGCGTGTTAGTGCACCGATGGAGTAGTTGGGAATCTTGGGACTCTGCTTTATAAGCCTGGATTGTGTGTGTGTGTGTGTTTAATTCAGCAGTGAACAGCAAGTCCCTTCTTTGCTTGTCCGGCAGATTTTGCTAATGTGGCACACTCTACCATTCATAAGGCTGGAAGGCCTGTCTGTATCTGGGAGAGACACATTCAGAGCTGCAAACATCGAGCAAATCCTAGGTGTGAGATTTTAATCCGTGAGCTGTCTATGTGTGGCTCCATCTCAAACGGTGTTGCCACCGGTTTGGTCTGGTTTTTGTGCTGGGTTGTTTTGGGCAGATTGTCCGGAAATTTCTGAAATGTAAATTGGAGACAGAGCGTCTGCTTTTAATACAGAAGGAGGGCGATATCTTTGTTCGTGCTGCTGTTGTGAAGTCTGGCCCATGGTAAGGTGATTTTATGGGGCAGCGCTGGTTTCAGCAGAATGGTAAAGAAAGAAAAAAAAGCCTTGCTTCTCTATAGCGCCTTTCACGACCTTGGGACCTCCCAAAGCGCTTCACAGCCAGTGAAGTACTTCTGACGTGTAGTCACTGTTCTAATGTAGGAACCGTGGCGGTCAATTTACGCACAGCAAGCTCCCACAAACAGCAATGTGATAATGACCAGATCATCTGTTTTTGGTAATGTTGGGCGAGGGATAAATATTGGCCAGGACTCCGTGCTCTTCTTCGAATAATGCCATGGGATCTTTTACATCCACCTCAGAGGGCAGTTGGGGCCTCCGCTTATCATCTTATCTGAAAGACGGCATCTCCGACAGTGCAACACTCCCTCGGTGTTGCACTGGGAGTGTCAGCCTTGATTATGTGCTCAAGTCTCTGGAGTGGGACTATGAACCCACGACCTTCTGACTCAGAGGCGAGAGTGCTACCAACTGAGCCACTTCTGACAGTGCAGCCTCCTGCTTTACTGCATTTTACATGCTCAGCCGCCACCATTCCCCATCAGACACCGAGGCAGGGGATAGCGAATTCTACGGTGGCTCACGAGGCACAATAAACACTTAGGTCTCCATCGTCGCCAGGACAAGCAGGTTTGGCAGTTTGTATCTCCAGCTGTGGCCGACAGCAAGAGAGTAATACGCTGCTAAACTCTGCTGCCCGTATCCTAACTCACACCAAGTCTCGTTCACCCATCACCAATGTTCCCTTTAAGCTGCGTGGCCACGTAGCTCTCTGAACCTCCCGCGCAGCCGGCTCGCAGGCTTTTCAATGGGAAAAACCGCCCATGCACGGTATTTTGAATGGGCCGTGCAGCCCGTTAAAGAGGCCGCACACCCCCCAAAAAATTAACGGGAACATTGCCCATTACCACTGTGCTCACTGACCTGCATTAGCTACCAGTCCGGCAATGCCTCGATTTTAAAATTCTCATCCTTGTTTTCAAATCCCTTCATGGCCTCGCCCCCTCCCTATCTCTGTAACCTCCCCCTGTCCTACAACCCTCCGAGATCTCTGCGCGCCTCCAATTCTGGCCTTTTGCGCATTCCCGATTTTTATCGTTCCCACCATTGGCGGCCGTGCCTTCAGCTGCCTAGGCCGTAAGCTCTGGAATTCCCTCCCTAAACCTCTCCACCTCTCCCTCCTCTTTTATGGTTCTCTTTAAAACCCACCTCTTTGACCAAGCTTTTGGTCACTTGTCCTAATCTCTCCTTATGTGGCTCGGTGTCAAATTTTGTCTGATTACGCTCCTGTGAAGCGTCTTGGGATGTTTTACTGCGTTAAAGGCGCTATATAAATGCAAGTTTTTGTTGTTGCTGACGGCTGCAAGTGGTTGTAACGCACCAGAATCTTACAGCAACCACGGCAGATGCGTAGTGTCTGAAAATGGCATTGGAATCTTAAACAGCTCCTCACTCATTACTGTTGCAACTTTGCAGCGAAATGAACTGAAGTGCTAATCACTGTAAATGTTGAGTAAACAAGACACATTCCACCACAACTTCCTCTATTCTTTCTTTCTGTTTGTACCTGTGTGCAGCGTGGCACCATATCAAACTTTTATTTAAATTATCTGCAGGATGAGATACATAGCGGGATGAGTCATGGGGATGTGGGCGTCGCTGGCAAGGTTGGCATTTATTGTCCCCCCTCGTTGCCCTCGAGAAGGTAGTGGTGGGCAATCTTCCTGAAACACTGCAGTCCCGTGTGGTGAAGGTGCTCCCACAGTGCCGCTCGGGAGGGAGTTCCCAGGATTCTGAGCCAGTGACGATGAAGGGATGGCAGTGTGTGTGGAAGATCGCACAGCACCCACCGGTCTATATGAAAAGGTAACAACACAGACCCTGTACAAAAACGAAGACTGCTGGAAACACTCAGCGGGTCGGTCAGCATCTGTGGAGAGAACAGACCAGTTAATGCTTCAAGTATAGAATCTAACTTCAGTTGGCTAGAATGGCAATTGGATAGAAATTATTTAGTCAAATCCTGGTATCCTGCAAACAGCAATGAAATAATTACCAGATAATCGTTTTTTTTTTGTGATGTTGGTTGAGAGATAGGTATTGGCCAGGACACTGGGGAGAACTCCCCTGCTCTTCTTCAAAATAGTGCCATAGGATCTTTTAGGTTCATTTGAGAGGGCAGACAGGGCCTTGGATTAACGTCTCATCCGAAAGACGGCACCTCAAAGAGTGCAACACTCCCTCAGTACTGGCACTGGAAGTGTTAGCCTAGATCATGGGCTCACTACTCTGGAGTGGGACTTGAACCCATGACCTTCTGACTCAGAGGCGAGGGTGCTCCCCACAGAGCCACGGCCGACAGCTCACCTGGCCAAGCCCAATTGACCAGATTTCATTGCTCCGCACACACTGTCGCAGTTGATCTGCTGTTGCATTTCACCGAGGGGCAGCTGTGCCGTGTAGACATCTGATCAGCGTGGTGTAAGGTATCAATTTAATATGTGTGTGGTCTTTGCTTCGGATTGCATTTCTGAACAAATAGTGAGATGGACTGGAGTAATAAACGTTTGCAAATTGGCAATTTTGCCTTGGACAGAATTTCTGATCCAAGTTGACTTCCACTCCAAGCACGATCATCTTTGACAAACCAGTTATGAAATTTCTCAGGTTGCACAGTAATACAATTTCACCCACAGTAAGCAGGAGCGAACATCTTGCCCACATAGGAAGATGTTCTGTGAAATTTATGTCAATCGGAACTGGGCTCAATTGTAAACTTTAAAATGCACCATTTTAATTTGATACTTACTGGTGCAAACCTCTTCAGTATTCATCTCAAAACATCACTGATTTGTAACTAACAATAAGATAAACCAGGGGAGGGTGGGGAGGTCTCCTTCACTTACTGTACCGGCCCATTCCTATCGCATCATGGAGAAATGGACCTTATCTCCTGATTCCTGCCACAGGTGCAGTCTGGATACAGGACTAGACAACCTGACCTCACAGTATTAGATAACGCTCACCACTGCTTAGATCCTACAAACAGCAATGAGTGTGATGGAATACTCTCCATTTGCCTGGATGAGTGCAGCTCCAACAACACTCAAGAAGCTCAACACCATCCAGGACAAAGCAGCCCGCTTGATCGGCACCCCGTCCACCACCTTAAACATTCACTCCCTCCACCACCGGCGTACCATGGCAGCAGTGTGTACCATCTACAAGATGCACTGCAGCAACTCGCCAAGGCTTCTTCGACAGCACCTCCCAAACCCGCGACCTCTTCCACCTAGAAGGACAAAGGCAGCAGGCGCATGGGAGCACCACCACCTCCAAGTTCCCCTCCAAGCCACACATCATCCTGACTTGGAAATATATTGCCATTCCTTCATCGTCGCTGGGTCAAAATCCTGGAACTCCCTCCATAACAGCTCTGTGAGAGTACCTTCACTACAGCACTGCAGCGGTTCAAGAAGAAGGTTTACCACCACCTTCTCAAGGGTAATTAGGGATGGGCAATAAATGCTGACCCTTGCCAGTGACACCCACATCCCGTGATCGAATAAAAAAAATATTCAAGAGTGTACCGAACTACAGCTAATAATGAAGAATTTCTATTTTCGGAGAGTTTAACTGGGAATTTCTTTCTTTTTTTAGGGGATGAATGTCTTTATTACAACTTAACTGTTAAACCAATGCTTCCATTTCCAATAAGCAGTCAGCTCAAAACAATACCAGTCCAATTTTATTTCAAGTAAAATGGTACAGGTTTAGCTTTTTTTAATCTCCAAGCCACCCTTAAAGAAAATCATGGATGGAGTAATATCATCTTCATGATAGTTTAGTCATGCAACCGTGCCCTCGGGGTTCATACTCTTGAATTTGGGAGGTTAAAGGGTTAGAACTTTTTGTTCTCAATGGCTGCTAATATTCCCTGTTCCCTCCTCAGCTATGTCATACTTCCCACTCCCTCATCTGAAGGTAGCAAGATGACACACATTCCTCGTCCCACTCCCAGTGAGAGACATATTAGTGGAACTACAGACCAGTGAGCCTGACATCAGTAGTAGGGAAAATGTTAGAATCTATTATTAAGGACATGGTAACAGGGCACATAGAAAATAATAATAGGATTGGGCAGAGTCAACATGGATTTATGAAAAGGAAATCATGTTTGACAAATCTGTTAGAGTTTTTTGAGGTTGTAACTAGCAGAATTGATAAGGGGGAACCAGTGGAGGTGGTGTATTTGGATTTTCAGAAGGCATTCGATAAGGTGCCACACAAGAGGTTATTAAACAAAATTAGGGCTCATGGGATGGGGGAATATGGATTGAGGATTGGTTAACGGACAGAAAACAGAGAGTAGGAATAAATGGGTAATTTTCAGGTTGGCAGGCTGTAACTACTGGAGTGCTTGGGCCTCAGCTATTCACAATCTACATCAATGATTTGGATGATGTGGAGATGCCGGTGTTGGACTGGGGTGGACAAATGTGAGAAGTCGCACAACACCAGGTTATAGTCCAACAGCTTTATTTGAAATCAAAAGCTTTCGGAGCGCTGCTCCTTCGTCAGGTGAAGTCTTCACCTGACGAAGGAGCAGCGCTCCAAAAGCTTGTGATTTCAAATAAAGCTGTTGGACTATAACCTGGTGTTGTGCGACTTCTCACAATGATTTGGATGAGGGGACCAAATGTAATATATCCAAATTTGCTGATGATACAAAGCTAGGTGGGAATGTAAGTTGTGAGGAGGATGCAAAGAGGCTTCAAGGGGATATAGACAGGCTAAGTGAGTGGGCAAGAACACGGCAAATGGAATATAATGTGGAGAAATGTGAAGTTAGCCACTTTGGTAGGAAAAATAGAAAAGCAGAGTATTTTTTAAATGGTGAGAGATTGGGAAATGTTGGTGTTCAGAGGGACCTGGGTGTCCTTATACACGAATCACTGAAAGTTAACATGCAGGTACAGCAAGCAATTAGGAAAGCAAATGGTATGTTGGCCTTTATTACAAGAGGATTTGAGTATATGAGTAAAGATGTCTTACTGCAATTATATAGGGCCCTGGTGAGACCACACCTGGAGTACTGTGTACAGTTTTGGTCTCCTTACCTAAGGAAGGATATACTTGCCATAGAGGGAGTGCAATGAAGGTTCACCAGACTAATTCCTGGGATGGGGGGATTGTCCTATGAGGAGAGATTGAGTAGACTAGGCCTATATTCTCTAGAGTTTAGAAGAATGAGAGGTGATCTCATTGAAACATACAAAATTCTTACAGGGCTTGACAGGGTAGATGCAGGAAGGATGTTTCCCCTGGCTGGGGAGTCTAGAACCAGAGGTCACATTCTCAGAATAAGGGGTCGGCTATTTAGGACTGAGATGCGGAGAAATTTCTTCACTCGGAGGGTGGTGAATCTTTGGAATTCTCTACCCCAGAGAGCTGTGGATGCTCAGTTGTTGAGTATATTTAAGACAGAGATCAATAGATTTTTGGGTATTAAGGGAATCAAGGGATATGGGGATAGTTCAGGAAAGTGGAGATGAGGTAGAAGATCAGCCATGATCTTATTGAATGGTGGAGCAGGCTCGAGGGGCTGAATGGCCTACTCCTGCTCCTATTTCTTATGTTCTTATGTAAGTTGGGAGGCAATTGGAGGTTTGAAGCCTCGAGTCTACCTCCATGCCTCTTGTGATAAGTGAGAGGAAAAGGAGAGTGGGAGTGATGTTAAAATAAAAGAGAGAACAGCAGAATGAAAGGGAGAAAAAGTATACAAGAGGCATATAGAGTACTAGACATATAGAAAGAGAGAAAGAAGTCATACAGAGAGAAAGACAGAGTCACATACAGAGAGAAAGACTATGTGCTGAAGAGGCATAGAGAGAGATTCTGAGACTTACTGAATAAGACAATGAGATATTTACACAGAGAGAATTAAAGAGGTAGTGACAAATTCACAGCTTCAAAGATAGCAAGGGAAAGTGTGAGAGCCATTGAGAGAGAAAGATAAATGGAATTTACAGAATGAGAGACAAAGTAGGGAGACATTTATGTACAAAAGCAAAATGCTGTGGATGCTGGAAATCGGAAATAAAAACAGAAAATGCTGGAAATACTCAGCATTTCAGGCAGCATCTGTGGAGAGAGAAACAGAGTTAATGTTTCAGGTCGATGACCCTTCGTCAGAACTGGAAAAAGTTAGAGCAGGGAAAGGGGGGAGGGGAGGAAAGAACAAAAGGGAAGGTCTGTGATAGGATGGAAGGCAGGAGAGATTAAAAGACAAAAGGGATGATGGTGCAAGGCAAAAGGAGATGATAATGGGACAAGTAAAGAAACAAAAGATGGGTCTAGAGGTGTAAATGGGAATGGCAGAATCATCAACTGCTGCCATGTGAAAAAATAGGGGCAGAGGTCATGGTCTTTTTTTTTATTCGTTCATGGGATGTGAGCGTTGCTGGCAAGGCCAGCATTTATTGCCCATCCCTAATTGCCCTTGAGAAGGTGGTGGTGAGCCACCTTCTTGAACCGCTGCAGTCCGTGTGGTGAAGGTACTCCCACAGTGTTGTTAGGTAGGGAGTTCCAGGATTTTGACCCAGTGACAATGAAGGATCGGCGATATACTTCCAAAGTCAGGATGGTGTGTGACTTGGAGGGGAACTTGGAAGTGGTGGTGTTCCCATGTGCCTGCTGCCCTTGTCCTTCTAGGTGGTAGCGGTCGTGGGTTTGGGAGGTGCTGCTGAAGAAGCCTTGGCGAGAAATTATTAAACTCGATGTTGAGTCCAGAAGGCTGTAAAGTACCTGATCGAAAGATGAGGTGCTGTTCCTCGAGCTTACGTTGAGCTTCATTGGAACAGTGTAAGAGGCCGAGGACGGAGAGGTCAGAGTGGGAGTGGAGCAGAGAATTAAAGTGACAGGCGACCGGAAGCTTGGCGTCACCCTTACGGACTGAACGGAGGTGTTCCGCAAAGCGTTTGGTCTCCCCAGTGTAGAAGAGACCGCATCGTGAGCAGCGAATACAGTATACTAAATTGCAAGAAGTACAAGTAAATTGCTGTTTCAGCTGGAAGGAGTGTTTGGGGCCCTGGACAGTGGGATGGGAGGAGGTAAAAGGGCAGGTGTTGCATCTCCTGCGCTTGCACGGGAAGGTGCTGTGTGGAAGAGGAGTGAGTGTTAAGGAGACTGAGGAGTGGACCAGGGTGTAGCGGAGGGAGTGGTCCCTTCAAAACGCTGAAAGGGGAGGGGAGGGGATGTGTTTGGTGGTGGGATCACGCTGGAAGTGGCGGAAATGGCGGCGGATGATCCATTGATTGTGGAGGCTGGTGGCTGAAAGGTGAGGACAAGGGGACCCCTATCTTGGTTCTGGGAAGGAGGGTAAGGGGTGAGAGCAGAAGTGCGGGAAATAGAACGGACACGGTCGAGGGCCATGTCAACCACGGTAGAGGGAATCCTTGGTTGAGGGAAAAGGAAGACATATTGGAAGCACTAGTATGGAAGGTGGCATCGTCAGAGCAGATGCGACGGAGATGGAGAAACTGGGAGCATGGAATAGAGTCCTTACAGGAAGTGGGGTGGGAGGAAGTGTAGTCCAGGTAGCTGTGGGAGTCAGTGGGCTTATAGTGGATGTTTGTCAATAGCCTATTCCCCAGAGATGGAGACAGAGAAGTCAAGGAAAGGAAGAGAAGAGTCAGAGATGGACCATGTGAAGGTGAGGGAAGGGTGGAATTGGAAGCAAAGTGAATGAAATTTTCTAGTTCAGGGCGAGAGCAGAAAATGGCACCGATACAGTCATCAATGTACCGGAAAAAGAGGTGAGGGAGGGGACCTGAGTAGGACTGTAACAAAGAATGTTCCACACATCCCACGAAAAGGCAGGCACAGCTAAGACCCATGCGGGTTCCCATAGCAACACCTTTAATTTGGAGGAAGTGAGTGGAGTCAAAGGAGAAGTTGTTCAATGTGAGAACGAGTTGAGCCAGGCGGAGGAGGGTGGTGGTGGATGGGGACTGGCTGGGCCTCTGTTCAAGGAAGACGTGGAGCGCCTTCAGGCCGTCCTGGTGGGGGATGGAGGTGTAGAGGGATTGGACGTCAATGGTGAAAAGGAGGCGGTTGGGGCTAGGAAACTGGAAACTGTTAAAATGGCGGAGGGCGTCGGAAGAGTCGCGGACGTAGGTGGGAAGAGACTGGACAAGGGGAGAAAAAATAGAGTCGAGATAGGAAGAAATCAGTTCCGTGGGGCAAGAACAGGCTGAGACATTTATGTAATTGTTGTCCATGAGCAACACCACAGGTGATCATTTGGTAACCTTTATAATTAATATCTCCTCATCATAAAACACAGAGGTGGAAAAATGCATCTCAGTGTTAAACTCTACACCATAAATCTCATTTTTATGTTTTATAAATTCCTGTACAGTAACCCTATCTGCCCTCGCTGTGTTTCAAACAATATTGTTTTGCTGGGAATTTTAATGTTCACAGAGAGAAACTGAAATTTGATGCAAGTTAAGTGTCTGACGAATGGATAGCAAACAACAAAAAGGGATTATCCAGTGTGTTGGCTTCTAATTATTACCACAGTGTCAGTCTGACTACAAAGGCTTGTAAGAGTGGGAAATGGAATGACATACTGGTGCAGTAGGACTGTTCTCCTAGTTGGGCCTGAGGCATGTTGCCAAGGTGACAGAGGGGGAGCCTGCACTGCATGAAGCAGCACGGTTTACTTCACAGTATTTCACACTGTCACTAATTGTGAAGCAGAGAAACACACCGCTCCCTGAGCACTGTCACCTGTTCTTCTGTCAGACTTACACAAAACAAAAACACATAAAATTCTCATCCTTGTTTTCAAATCCTTCCATGTCCTCGGCCCTCCCCATCTCTGTAACTTCCTGCAGCCCTACATAATTCCCAGCTCTCTGCACTTCTCCACTTCTGGCCTCTTGCGCATCCCCGATTTTAATTGCTCCACCATTGCCGGCCGTACCTTCAGCTACCTAGGCCCTCAGCTTTGGAATTCCCTCCCTAAACCTCACCACCTCTCCTCCTTTAAGTCGCTCCTTAAAACCTCTGCCTCTTTGACCAAGATTGCTCCTTTGGCTCAGTGTCAATTTCTGGCTGATTACGCTCCTGTGAAGCACCTTGGGACGTTTTCCCACATTAAAGGCGCTATATAACTGCAAGTTGCTGTTGTTGGTGTATGTCGAAATAAATTGGTCTCTGTGTACGTTTTGGTTTGACTGAAAGGCAGTGACTTGCTCAACATTGTGGTGTTGTTATGAATGAAGAAAATCAAAAGTCAAATGTGGAAACTTGTATTTGCGTTGCAGCAGATGTGAGGAGAATGGGCACAAAACGATGATCATTTATTTCACAGATTCCAGTCCCAGGAACACTGCACGTAACCTCTATCCAAGGCAACCCTTCCAGTTGTTACAACATGCCGCCATGTCTTTCTCTATCGGTTTGCATTTGCCCGGCACCTGATACTAAATACAAAAGCAAAATACTGCGGATGCTGGAAATCTGAAATAAAAACAGAAAATGCTGGAAATACTCAGCAGGTCAGGCAGCATCTGTGGAGAGAGAAACAGACTTAACGGGCTCGATTTTGCCAGACCCTAGGAGGCGGGTTTGGAGGCGTGTGAGGTGTTAAAATTGCAAAAAATGGCGGGCGGATCCGATCCCGCCCCCATCCCGCCTCTGAGCAATTTTCCCACATTCATGGTTTCAGACCCCATTTCCATCCCGCTTCCAAGAGGCGGGATAGGCCCTTAAGGCCCTTAACAACCAGTTAATTGCCTCTATAATCCCATTTTGAGAGGCCTTTCTGAATTCAAGACATTTCCCCCGTGCTGCACGTCTCCTCCGGAACACGCCAGTTAATCCTGGCGGCCTCACAAGTGGATTGCTTACTAACAGCTGCAGCTCCACCATTAAAAAGGAGTTTTCACCAAAGATCATTTGCAGGTGGCAGAACTTTGTTGTCTCAGGTCTGGGGGAACTTTTAGCAGGCCTACTCATTGTTGTGGAAGTTTAGAGCCTGACACCCATCTCCAGTGTGACCTCCTGGGAAACCGCTCTCCCCACCTTGACTGAGTGCTTCCTCAACCTATCCTTTCCACGGAGGTTGCCATCCTTTCCGCAGTGATGCGTTCATGCGCCAATGCCTCCACAAAGGCTCTGCTCATGTTCGCGATGGACTCCTCCATTCGCTCCACACTCGCAGCGACCCTGGAGACAAAACCTGCCAGAGACTCCTGCACCTGTTCCTGGAGTTCCAGCACCACTCTCCTTCTGGATGGATCGGAGGCACAGGGTCGACATGCAGCTGAGCCGAGCTGGCAGAGTTCTGCGCCCTCCGACGAGGACTCTCCACTGCTGTCCCTGTCTCCACCATCAGCTAATGCTCACTTGTGAGCTGTAATACACCAGGTGACAACACTACTCTATCTCACGAAGGTCCCACCGAGGTGTGAGTGTCTGCGCTGGTGCAGGGTGCGCTGAATTCTGCTGACGCTGCGCTCTCAGAGGTTGCAGCTTCCTCTGAGGAGTATTCAGGCTCAGGCTGTTCCTCCTGGACAGTGGGGACGGGGCCTCTCGATGGTCCAGTGGGGGAGTAAAGGAAAGAGTTAGAGATGTGAGATAAAGGTTGCATGCACATTGAATTATGCAGATGATCATAAGTCAATCTGTTAGAGCATCAGAATCATTATCAGTCACTCATGCAATGTCAATGAGAGCGATGCAAAACTATTCTGTCACTAGCTTGTTGTGATGCGCCCGTCTGTCCGTCCCCCACTTGCACATCCTCCTCCACTCCCACGATCTCCAGGACCGCCTCCTCTGCATTGGTGAGCTGGTCTCTTGAGGGTGGCCCTCCTCCTGTCCTCGCCCTTTCCCTCTTATTGTGGGCTCTCTTTTCCTGCAATGAGGGACACAAGTGGAGTTTGAGTGAGAATGAAGGAGTGAGTGTAGAGAATCCAAAGCATAGATGCTTAGAAGGAGACAAAGATGGAGTGAGGTGCCAAGACCAAGGGCCCTCCCTGTGTGTTGTAAGTTGTTGTCATTGCATCACAGTGATAGGGAGTGTGAGGGCTGCATAGTTGAATAGTTAAGTGAATGTGAACATAGAGAGAGAGAGAATGGGTAAGGGTGCAGGGATGTAAGGGTGAAGTGGGATGTGGAGGAGGAGGTTGACAAAGCAGACTGCTGGTAATGAGAGAGGTGATGGGGAGCAGATTGAGGGTGATGGGAATGTAATACTCACTTTCCTGTGCGGAGAAGGTCATGAAACCTCTTTCTGCACTGCAGCCAGGTTCTGCTGCACATAGAAATAGCATTGACCTCCTGTGCCACTTGCAGCCACACAGCTTTATTCTGTTGTGGAGGCTTTTTCCTCCCTGAGGAAGGGAAGAGCACCTCCTTGTTTGCTCTTGCTCCCTCCACCAGAGCTTGGAGGGAGGCCTCATCGAATCTGGGTGCACACTTTGGTCTAGTGCTGGACATACTTGCAGAAGGAATCCCTCAGAAGAATGGTCATAACGTTGTAAGGCTGAAAAAGAAGCAAGGCTGCTTGCAGGCCTTAAATCCAGCTGCATAGATGACGTCATCGGAGGCGAGTTTCTGTGTGGAAAGACTCATTGGGCCAGGGGTTTCCACACGCTGGAAATCAAGTGCCCAATTAAGGGAAAACCGGCCAATTGTCATGAATCACATCTGAGGTGGGGTCGGGAACCGCCGACCACCTGACATGCACCCAGCCCGCCCCCATTGGCAAAATCCAGCCCAATGTTTCAGGTCGATGACCCTTCGTCAGAACTGGAAAAAGCTGGAGATGGAGCTGGAGCTTAAAAACCTGTTCCATCTCCAGCTTTTTCCAGTTTTGACGAAGGGTCATTGACCTGAAACGCTAACTCTGTTTCTCTCTCCACAGATGCTGCCTGACCTGCTGAGTTTTTCCAGCATTTTCTGTTACCTGATACTAAATCCCTCGCCCTTGATCCTCTGTGTTGGATGGATCCCCTGTAAGAAGTTGTGGCCCCAGCTCAGAGCGTTAGTGTATTTATACGCTTCTCCAACACAGTTGCTCTCATCCTCCGTGAAACACTGGACTTTGTTAAAAGTGGGATGTAGGAAGTTGGGTATTAATCATGAGGTTTCCAAGAGGACACATGCTTGGACAATTCCCCCTGGGCATGCGGCTGAATACATTGGCGTGACAGATGAATCTGACCCTGAGTGAAGTGCACGGGTGTTTGTTTCTCGCTGGCGGAATCTTGTCATTTGTTCTCTTTATTGAGCATTGGTCCATCGTGGTCTCATCCTAAACCAGGCGAGACAGCAATTTTCATGGCAAATATTTGGAAACCTGCCATTAATTACACATTAGTTCCTGAAACAGTGAGCCAATATTGCGCACATACGAACAATGCCGGACAGGAAAAGACGCTCTGGTCCATCCAGCCTGTCTCTCACAATTGGTGATGCCTTGTGTATTAACCATTTATGATTATTTTGTGAGGGGAGGAAGGATAGAATCTTACACTATTTTTCACCGCTAAGCCTAAAGATAAAAGATTCATTGCTCCTCGTCCCTGCCCGATCTTACAGTGCACGCTTATCGCTGACCTTTCTTGCTGTTCATTGATTTTACCTGGCTCTTGTCTCTGCGCCAAGGGATTTATTGATAGGTGTTTCTTTTCCAGTTGCAGGAGATCTCTGCGGCACCACAGATCCCCCAAATCACAAGCTTCAATTAATCAACACTTTATGTAGATTTATTTTTGGTTCCACAAGGACACTAAGCTGAGGTATAAAATGGGACAGGAGTATCACATACAGACCGTAATAAAGCATAAACCCATTGGAATCTTGAGACCTCATTATCAAGAAGGAAAGAACAGCGCCTTTCACAACCTCAGGACGTCCCAAAGCGCTTTGCAGCCAATGAAGTATTTTTGAAGTATGGTCACTGTTGTAATGTAGGAACTGCGGCAGTTAGGTATAGTGGATCATCTGACAAGAAGAGACATTTTAGTCAGAAATAATACTCAGTTTTAGAGTGGAGGGACACTGCTGTACATGTTATTCCTCATCCCCTATCCATGTCTTTGTCACCTCCAGATTCGACTATTCCAATACTCTCATGGCCGGACTCCCATCCTCCACCCTCTGTAATCTTCAGCTCCTCCAAAACTCTGCTGCCCGTATCCTATCCCGCACCAGGTCCCTCTCACCCAGCATCCTTGCTGGCTTGCATTGGTTCCCAATCCCCCAATTTAAAATTCTCGCCCTTGTGTTTAAATCCTTTAATGGCCTTGTCCCTCTCTAGCTCTGTTTCCTCCTCCAACCCTCCAACCCTCCCAGAACTCTCCATTCCTGCGATTCTGGCCTCTTGTGCAACCCCCTCACTTTGGTCCCACTATTAGCAGCTGTGGCTTCAGCCATCTAGGCTCCAAGTTCCGGAATTCCCTCCCTAAACCCCCCTTGCTTATCCAACCTCTCTCTTCTTTTCAAGGCCCTCCCTAAAACCCACCTTTTAAGACCAAGCTTTTAGGCACCCCTCCTAATATCCCCTTCTTTGGCTTGGCAACCATTTTTTTCCGATTACTATGCACATTGTAGTATAAAAAATGGAAACTCAGGGCTTTGAAATAGATAAATCTTGGGAGAATCAATTACTTTGCAGATATATCTTGGAACCTTTCTGTACCAACTTTTAAATTGATTTGTTCAATGTCAATACAAGTATTTCCAGTCCGCTGCCTACAGAAAATGGGAGTTCTGAAATGTTACTCAACTTAAAAAAAAAGGCAAATTTGAACTTTACAGTACATCACTGCATTTACTGGCAAATAAATCACGATGCCCTTAAGCTTTCTTTTCATCATTTAGTATCTCTGCCTCCAACACTTTGAGGTACTTTAGAGTAGGGTGACCATGTTTTCTAAACCGAATCCGGGGACACACAGGGTGGGAGCACAACAAAGTAGCCAGGACAGAAAATGGAGGTTGCGCAGCGTAGCGAGGCACAATTTTTAGCAGCCCATATTCTAACAGTTGCACATATACACTACAAATGCAGTACAACTGTGCATATAATTCCCACGGATGTGACGTCACACTATTGAAGTATATTCAGACACCTGATCCCCTCCCCCGTGACTGAGGTCACTCCTGACCCCTCCCCCCAGTGATTGAGGTCACACCTCCCCCCTCCCCCCCATGACTGAGGTCACTGCTGACCCCTCCCCCATGACTGAGGTCACTCCTGACCCCTCCCCCCAGTGATTGAGGTCACACCTCCCCCCTCCCCCCATGACTGAGGTCACTCCTGACCCCTCCCCCCCCGTGACCGAGGTCACACCTGACCCCTCCCCCCAGTGACTGAGGTCACTCCTGACCCCTCCCCCCAGTGATTGAGGTCACACCTCCCCCCTCCCCCCATGACTGAGGTCACTCCTGACCCCTCCCCCATGACTGAGGTCACTCCTGACCCCTCCCCCATGACTGAGGTCACTCCTGACCCCTCCCCCCAGTGATTGAGGTCACACCTCCCCCCTCCCCCCCATGACTGAGGTCACTCCTGACCACTCCCCCCCGTGACTGAGGTCACTCCTGACCCCTCCCCCACCGTGACCGAGGTCACACCTGACCCCTCCCCCCCGTGACTGAGGTCACACCTGACTCCTCCCCCCCCCCGTGACTGAGGTCACACCTGACCCCTCCCCCCCGTGACTGAGGTCACACCTGACCCCTCCCCCCCCGTGACTGAGGTCACACCTGACCACTCCCCCACAGTGATTGAGGCCACACCTCCCCCCTCCCCCCGTGACTGAGGTCAAACCTGACCCCTCACCCCAGTAACTAAGGTCACTCCCCCCCCCAGTGACTGAGGTCAAACCTGACCCCTCACCCCAGTAACTAAGGTCACTCCCCCCCCCAGTGACTGAGGTAATTCCTGACCCCTCACCCCAGTAACTAAGGTCACTCCCTCCCCCCCCCCTCCAGTGACTGAGGTAATTCCTGACCCCGAACCACCCAGTGACTGAGGTCATACCTGACCCCTCCCCCCCCCGTGACTGAGGTCACACCTGACCCCCCCCCCCCCCCGTGACTGAGGTCACACCTGACCCCTCCCCCCCCCGTGACTGAGGTCACACCTGACCCCTCCCCCCCCCCCCCCCCGTGACTGAGGTCAAACCTGACCCCTCACCCCAGTAACTAAGGTCACTCCCTCCCCCCCATGACTGAGGTCACACCTGACCCCGACCCCCCCAATGACTGAGGTCGCACCTGACCCCCTCCCCCCCACACAGTGTCTAGGATTAATGTACTCACCAACCAGGTCTCCAATCATAAGTATTACACAGATGACCAAAGCTATCCTTTTAGCTTGATGTTGCTCTATTTGCTTCTGTTCATGAGTCTTTATCGTAATGGCAATGGAAAACCCCACTGGATTCGCTGACAGTCTCAGATGGGAGGTTTATCTCCAGTTGCAGATTTGGTTGTTGAAAGGATGAGCTGTGGTTGATAGTGGATCATGCCAGAGTGGTGATCTGTCAGTTTATTTCTAATACTCGAGCTCTGGGGGTCAACACAGGGATCAAAAACCAACCGCGAGAAGTTTCTGCTGGGGCCGATTGTGCTTGCTGTGCTAATCAGGCGGGCGGCGGACCCTCCAGGTGGCCGAGCCTCATTAGCACGCAGCCGGCCAGCTGCGAGTGCCGATCTGGCGCTCGGAGACAACTCGCCGGTCGGGGAAAGGAGGCGAAACCGGCCGAGTGTCCGATCCTGTGGCGTGGGAGGTCAACCGTTAGAGGGGAGGGGAGGGGAGAGCCTCAGAACCGCAAACTGACAATTCACTGCCCAGGGGTACACCGCAGGGACAAGTCTTGTGAACCGGGGTCTCTTCTGGGAACATTGGTTGCCCGGAGACACAGTCCCTAATCCGGGGACTGTCCCTGGAATACGGGGTCGTATGGTCAGCCTACTTTAGAGGCTTTGAAGCACTTCCGACTCATTTGTTAGTTAGGATCCAATATCAGTTGATTATTGAATGAGTTGTTCTGAAATGCAGGCTGGATTGTGGACTAAAAGACTGAGTGCAACAAGGGCAATCTACAGTTTGCTCGAGGTCGCAAAAAATGACATCTCAATTAATCTTTTTTTTGAATAGCATGTCCTATTTAACATTTAGACTGGCAGTATTTCTCATATATATATATATATGACCCTGTCGACTCGACCATTTTGATATGAAATCATAATTTTATTAAATTATGTGTAATTGAATGATCATTCATCATGCTGTAATAAATCAGACACACCATCAAAATGAAGGTCTTGAACTACACTTGAAACACAAATAGACCAGAATACTCTCATCCTCAAGCTAAAGACTGTAGATAGCCAGAACTTCATTATGAGTTCAGCTGCAGTGAAGGCATTTGTGTTTATTTGCATTTTAGAAAAAGATCTTACTGCCATTTAAGAACATTAAGACTTGTCAGGGATGAGAAAGACCCTTACAGCCCCTTGAAGCTCATCCCTCTTGTACATGAACTCTCCAATCGTGAGAAGTGATTGCATTTTGAATGATCCGCACTGTTTTTTTGCCTCTATTACCTTCCTCGACGGATGATTCCCAAACGTCCTTTAATAAAGAAGCCTTGTTTTCCTTGGTATCTGTTCTAAATGCAATTGCCACTGATTGTTCTTTGAGGCCCTTGGTGACACTTTTCTCTAGAAACAGATTGAAATATAGTTACTAACCTGCCGGGGATGGCTAGAGAGAAATAAATTGTTTTCTGCAGACACACAGAGAGTAGTGGAATTCTGGAACTCTCTCCCCCAAAAGGCTGGGTCAATTGAAATTTTCAAGGCTGATATCGATATTTATTTGTTAGGTAAGGGTATTAAGAGATATGGAATAAAGGCAAATAAAGGTATCTAGCAAAAATGTATCACTCTCAGATTTTAAATTATTAATTGAGGTAGCATCTAGCAAATCAGTTTTTTAGGCGTAATTATTTTATTGGTTAATATGACTAAGGTGGGGAGGTAGGGCAAAAACTTTTGTTGACTTCCTACTATCTCATTTTCAGCCTTAGCTCAATTGGTAGCCCTCTCGCCTCTCAGTCATAAGGTTGTGGGTTCAAGTCCCACTCCAGGGACTTGAGCACAGAAATCTAGGCTGACACTCCAGTGCAGTACTGAGGGAGTGCTGCACTGTCAGAGGTGCCGTCTTTTGGCTGAGATATTAAACCGAAGCCCCATCTGCCCTTTCAGGTGGATGTAAAAGATCCCACGGCACTTTTAGAAGAAGAGCAGGGGAGTTTCTCCCCGGTGTCCTGGGTCAACATTTATCCCTCAACCAACACCTACAACAGATGATCTGGTCATTTATTTCATTGCTGCTTGTGGGAGCTTGCTGGACGCTAATTGGCTACCACGTTTCCTATGTTACGACAGTAAATACACTTCAAAAAATACTTCATTGGCTGTAAAACGCTTTGGGACGTCCTGCAGTCATGAAAGATGCAATATAAATGCGAGTCTTTCTTTCTAATGAGATTGTTATTACTGGCAATGATGGAGTATAATGAAGTATTTTGACTTTAACTATGGGCCTGGCACCATTGAAACATCCCCTGAACCGAACTACAAGGGAGTAGTTGGACCTCGATGAAAATGGCCAGCCATTTGGCATTCGCTCAGCCCATGTCCCTCGTGACGTGAAGCACTGCATTGTGGAACTTGTCCTCAGCTGCCTTGCTCAGGCCGTGAGGGAATTTCCACTGCTAATTTAACTCAATTGGACAATATTGGACATGGTGAATCGCCTGGAACAGGCTGAGGGGGAAAAACTGTAAACTTAGCAGATATTGTGTGATCTGGGCCAGGGCCAAAGGAAAATTGGTAGGAAGGCACATACCTCAGTTGCTAAAGATATTATAGTAAATATTATATGTGGAGTGTCAGGCAGGAAATATGAAAGGGAACTGCAGCTCGAATCACATAGTAGATTTAAAAAAATATTGGGAATCCAAAGTGAAAGGCCAAGGCCCATAGTGCAGGGCAGCACCAAGGTTCATACGAGTAAAAGAGATTAATTAGTTCTTGGCTCAAAACAAACTAACAAATGGGTACTGGAAATAGACTTAGTATAGAATAGAATCATAGAATGATACACCACAGAAGGAGGCCATTCGGTCCATCGTGCCTGTGCTGGCTCTTTGAAAGAGCTCTCCAATTAGTCCCATTCTCCTACCCGTTCCCCATAGCCCTGCAAATTTCCCCCTTCAAGTATTTATCCAATTCCCTTTTGAAAGTTATTGTTGAATCTGTTTCCACCGTTTCAGGCAGTGCATTCCAGATCACAACAACTCGCTGAGTAAAAAAAATTCCCCTCATCTCCCCTCTGGTTCTTTTGCCAATTACCTTAAATCTGTGTCCTCTGCTATGGGTTTTCTGATAAAAGAAATTTTAAAATTGCAACTATATAGTGCCTTTGAAGTTAACCACTGGACCTTGAGTACTTACCTTCCACTACCAGACTGCTGAGACTGGGATGTATATTGACACCGAGTGTGCCAATGAATAAAGAAGACTTGCATTTATATAGCACCTTTCATAGAAACATAGAAAAATAGGAGCAGGAGTAGGCCATTCGGCCCTTCGAGCCTGCTCCGCCATTCAATATGATCATGGCTGATCCTCTATCTCAATACCATATTCCCACTCTCTCCCCATACCCCTTGATGCCTTTTGTGTCTAGAAATCTATCTATCTCCTTAAATATATTCAATGACTTGGCCTCCACAGCCTTCTGTGGTAGAGAATTCCACAGGTTCACCACCGTCTGAGTGAAGAAATTTCTCCTCATCTCAGCCCTAAATGTCCTACCCCGTATCCTGAGACTGTGACCCCTCATTCTAGACCCCCCAGCCAGGGGAAACATCCTCCCTGCATCCATTTCACGACCTCAGGACGTCCCAAACTACTTTACAGCCAATGAAGTACGTTTGAAGTGGAGTCACTCTTGTAATGTATGAATTATGGCAGTCAATTTGCTCACAGCAAGGTCCCACAAACAGCAATGTGATAATAACCAGATAAACAGTTTTAGTGATGTTGCTTGAAGGAAAAACATTGGCCAACACAACAGTGACTATGGCCGGAATTTTCCAGGGTGGTAGCGGGCGAGATCGGTGGTGGGTCAGGTGGGAAAGTTGTTATTTTTGACAGCCGGTCATGAACCCATTGTCATCTCGCTCCCACGCACCTTGCCTCCAGGCGCATATGTCATCGAGGAGCCGACCCGACTGGCAGCAGTGGGGGACCCAATTGAGATAATTATGAGATAGTTTACAGGCACTTAAGAGCCTTTTTTCACTTAATTTTTAAATTTTCGTGCATGACCACGGGATTCACGCAGCTCGGGAAGCCTGTCTGTCAATCTGAGGTGGGAGCTCCGTGGTCATTGCTCCAGCTGATTACTTGACAGCATGTAAAACAAACCAAAATAAAAACATGTTGATTACATCAGCTAACAGATTGATGGAGATTCTGTTCTACTTGAAAAGCTACGGGTAAATGTTAATTCAGAAATTCCTGAAGGGATGTGAGTGCTGAAGGCTCCCCTGGATGGTGAGGGAAATACATTTTTCACTGGCCATTCTCGGCTGTTGCCTTCCAACTCAACAGTAATTGCAGTGAATTGATCTACGCTATAAAAAATGACATATACCATTTTAATACATTTTTGTGTTGTTTCTGGTCAGGTTTTTCTCACAGTATACTGTGATTGTCCAGTTAGAGATTAAATCAAGTCATCAACCGTAACAATTTCATTCTCATCACTTATTACACTTGTTCAATTTGCTTTCAGTCCCTGAGTACAGTATAATTAATTTAATTTTTCAGTCTGTGACTTTGGGGGTGAATTTCTGCGGAGGTTCTCTCACTTGTCCATTGTTAACTTCAACGGAAGAGCTACAGAAATCCCAGAAGCACATAAGCACCACTTACACTGTTTGTCAGGGTTTCCGCAGCTCTTCCACTGAACTTGCACAAGATTGTAAATCCACCCCTTTCCAATTACATTTAAAATCTGCTTAATTTTATATATTACCTATACACACATCTTTTATTTGTACCAGTACTGATACAAAAATCTATAGATTTGTGACTAAAGCAAAAAATAACTTCCCAATTAATGTACTTTTTAAATTATGTTCTTGATCGTATTTGTGGATGGCATCATATTACTTAATGATAATATTTAAATATTTCTTTGTCACTCATATATAACTTTTATTATATTATTGTAGAGTAAAGATTCAACACCCACTTTGTTAGATTAAACTTCAAATGTAATGTGGCCAGTGTCCCTTTAAAGATCCCAGCTAAAAACACGTCATGAGTGATGTCACCTGACCCGCTCCATCTCATTGGGCCGGGTAACGTGCTGGGCGGGCTTAATAGGCCCCATTAAGGTAAGTTCATTTTCAACAGCGGGATGGAGTCAGCAGCGAGGTCAGGACCCAACATGGCCACCGCCCGCACCGGACCCGCCAAGGTAAAGAAAATTCCGGCCTATATTTCAAATTTACTTCATTCACTGCAAAGCGCTTTGGGATGTCTTGCGGTCATGAAAGGCATTATATAAGTGCAAATCTTTCTTTTATTGCTTTATATAAAATATGATTCCCATTCTTCAATAGCTGAGCACCTTGGGATGTTTTACTGCGTTAAAGATGTTATATAAATGCAAGTTGTTGTTGTTAATCTACATGCCTTCGGGGAACGCAATACAAAAAAGGGCACCATATTTTTGTCTTTCTTTTGTGTGGTACGTTGAGTGAACAAGGGAGTGGGAGAAGAAAATTGAAATTTCTGGGAGATTTGTGTTTTTGCATTAATTATTCTGATGGCACGTCTGTTGCCCAGTGTGTTTTGCGATGATAACATCTGGTGCTACTCCTGGTTCATAAGCTCTGCTTGTACTTAACATCTTAAAGGAGAATTTGTAGCATTGCGCTATTGAATATTTAATTTCATCCATCAAATGTTAGCAATTAGGCACAGTGATGTAACTGTTTCTAAAGCCCTCTCTGACTTTATTGCGGGTGATAACCTGAAGAGTATCCTGTTTATACTGTGTTGGGACTGTGCTTGGAACTGGGCCAGCGAATTAAAGATGTTTGGTTTAATTGAATCACTGTTTGCACTGGATTATTGCTGGAGCGAATCCAGCTGCTTATTTCAATAATCTAATAGTCTGGGGTGGCCCATTCTGCTGGTGTGCCAGCGCGTTGATGGGAGATGAAATCATGCCCTCAAATCCTTGGTCAGGAAGGCTCCAATCGCAACCAAACCATGAAGAGGAAGCGGCGAGAGAAATAGCAGTACTTTCACCTGAGAGGGAAAATAAGAGGCCAAGTTAATGTAGATTGCCCTTGCACACCTGCAAGCACCTGATTACAATGGGACTTAAGTAGAAGTCTGGAAGCAATGTTACCCACCCGTATTCTCAAGCACAAATTACTTTATGCCATGGCGGTGGATCTTAAGAAGGGAATAAACTCTTTAAATTGGGCGGGTGGGTAATCAAATAGTTAATCATTGATTCATTATCTACATTTCCATCAACTTTGAAAATTGTAGTAAAATTAATAAATTAATAAATCCAGCATAATCAGTGAATCAATTAAACCAAACATCTGTAATTCACTGGCCCAGTTCCAAGCACAGTCCCAACACAATATAAACAGGATACTGCTCAAGTTATTATCTTCCTTAATAAAGGCATCCCAAAGCACTTTACAGCCAGTGAAGTATTTTTGAAGTGCAGTCAGTGTTGTAATATAGGAGCAACAGTGTTGTAGCGCACAGAAAGCTCCCACAATCAGCGATGTGATAATGACCAGATAATCTGTTTTAGTGATGTTGGATGAGAGATAAATATTAACCAGGACACTGTGAGAACTCCCCTGCACTACTTCGAATAGTGCCCTGGGATCTTTTGCGTCCACCTGAGAGGGCGGACAGAGCCTCTGTTTAACGGCTCATCTGAAAGACGGCACCTCCGACAGTGCAGCACTCCCTCAGTACTGCACTGGAATTTCAGCCTAGATTTTCCGCTCAAGTCTGTGGCGCAAGACTTGAATCCACAACCTTCTGACTTGGAGGCATGCCCTTGTGGTGTTTCATGTAATATTACCTTAGACTTCCTGCTGAAACCTCCCAATATCATGTCATAGATATGGACCTGCCACAGTCTTAGAAAAGAACTCTGAAGGTTTCCCACGGGCAGGAAAATAAAATGAAGGACTTTTCCCTCTATGTTAAACTTGTGATCAGGCGCCAAAAAAACCTTGCATAGCTTCAGGAATGGGCTACAGACTTGAACATATGGTCTCCAGTGCTGTCTGAAATGAATACAGTATTCATTGATAATCAATCCTGCAGGTTAGACAGGAGGGGTCATGAAACATTTTCATGATGGTGGCCTGCGCTCAACTGAATCACGAAATATTGAATTTTAATTTCTTTCCTTGTGCATTATTTTACTTTAATTACAAAGTGAATTTGAGTCTCCCCATTCCCTGAGTGATAAGAATGCAGTTCTGAAGAAGTTCAAGGAACTTAGGCCATTCAATAATGCTCCCAATCAATATCTGTGAATGAAAATGGATTCGAAAGTGAAATCTCATTTCCTAGCAGAACACTGTTATATCCAAGGGCACAATTGATTGTTATTTGCAGGGTGTGTCTTTGGGAAATAATGTTTGCAACAGACTCTACCTTTACCATCAAGCCAGGGGACCAACCTTGGTTCAACAAGGAGTGTAGAAGAGCATGCCAGGAGCAGCACCAGGCGTACCTAAAAATGAGGTGCCAACCTGGGGAAGCTGCAACACAGGACTACATGCATGCTAAACAGCGGAAGCAGCATGCTATAGACAGAGCTAAGCAATCCCACAATCAACGGATCAGATCAAAGCTCTGCGGTCCTGCCACATCCAGTTGTGAATGGTAGTGGACAATTAAACAACTAATGGGAGGAGGAGGCTCCATGAATATCCCCATCCTCAATGATGACGGAGCCTAGCACGAGTGCAAAAGACAAGACTGAAGCATTTGCAACCATCTTCAGCCAGAAGTGCCTAGTGGATGATCCATATCAGGCCCCTCCTGAGGTCCCCACCATCACAGAAGCCAGTTTTCAGCCAACTCAATTCACTCCACGTGATATCAAGAAACGGCTGAGCGCACTGGATGCAGCAAAGGCTATGGGCCGTGACAACATCCCGGATGTCGTGCTGAAGACTTGTACTCCAGAACTAGCCACGCCTCTAGCCAAACTGGTCCAGTACAGCTACAATACTGGCATCTATCCGACAATATGGAAAACTGCCCAGGTATGTCCTGTCCAGAAAAAGCAGGACAAATTCAATCCGGCCAATTACCGCCCCATCAGTCTACTCACAATCACCAGCAAAGTGATGGAAGGTGTCATCGACAGTGCTATCAAGCGGCACTTACTCACCAATAACCTGCTCACTGATGCTCAGTTTGGGTTCTGCCAGGACCACTTGGCTCCAGACCTCATTACAGCCTTGGTACAAACATGGACAAAGGAGCTGAATTCCAGAGGTGAGGTGAGGTGGAGGCCAATCATCTCAGCCCCAGGACATTGCTGCAGGAGTTCCTCAGGGCAGTGTCCTAGGCCCAACCATCTTCAGCTGCTTCATCAATGACCTTCCCTCCATCATAAGGTCAGAAGTGGGGATGTTCGCTGATGATTGCACAGTGTTCAGTTCCATTCACAACTCCTCAGATAATGAAGCAGTCCATGCCTGCATGCAGCAAGACCTGGATGACATTCAGGCTTGGGCTGATAAGTGGCAAGTAACATTCGCCCCCTCTGTCTGTTCTTGGCAAAGTCTTCATTAACCCTTCCTTTGGTTATTACTGGTTAAAAATGTGGACTAGCTATAGAAAAGTGATCATAAACCCCGATTTCCTTCTATTTCACCCCCTCCAATAGTAATTCATTTATCTGCTTTTTGTTAATATATGCAGTCATAGATACTTGAAGATCTTCACAACTGGAAATGGCAGCATGCTTAACATCGAGGACCATTTTGTACCCCCTACTGACAACAACAACTTGCATTTAATGTAGTCAAACGTTCCAAGGCACTTCACAGGAGCGTTACCAAACAAAATTTGACACTGAGCCACATAAGGAGATATTAGGACAGGTGACCAAAAAATGGTCAAAGAGGTAGGTTTTAAGGAGCGCCTTAAAGGAGGAGAGAGAAGTGGAGAGGCGAAGAGGTTTAGGGAGGGAATTCCAGAGCTTAGAGCCAAGGCAGCTGAAGGCACGGCTGCCAATGGTGTAGCGATTATAATCGGGGCTGCGCGAGAGTCCAGAATTGGTGGAGCACAGAGATCTCGGATGGTTGGAGGGCTGGAGGAGGTTACAGAGATAGGGAGGGGAAATTATTAAATGACAAAGGGGAGGATGGTGCAAAGGCAAAAGGGGGCAGTAATAGGACAAGTACAGGAATAAAAGATGGGTCCAGGGGAGGTGTAAATGGTTACAGCAGAACTATTACCAGCACCTTTACAATTTAGCTGAGAACAACCTGTTGTTGTGTTTCCTGTGTAGAATCAGCCCCAGGAATAGTCTTAGACCACATTATTGGTCCAGTGGATCTGGGTGTAGCATCCACTGACTAACGTTGGCCAAGAGCGCTTCTCATTGAACCGGGTGCGAGACTCTCACAGGAACACCACAATACGATTAGTGTTATTGCTGTGCATTGCCTGCTGAATGTTTAATGGGTGTTTTAGTCTGTTGATCAATGGATGTATCAGGACTGCACTTGAACTCTCCTTGTTTACATGCTCTGTGGAAAAAGCGGAGGAAAGGACTCCAGTTTTGTACATTTGTGAATCCTTACACCTCATAATTTCATTGCTGGAGCTTCAGTCTTGATTCTAGAAAGAAGAATGTTTCATAACTATAAATATCAGATAGTCATTAATAAATCCAATAGGGAATTCAGGAGAAACTTCTTTGCCCAGAGAGTGGTTAGAATGTGCAACTCGCTACCACAAGACGTAGTTGAGGCGAAAAGCATAGATGCATTTAAGGGGAAGCTAGATAAACACATGAGGGAGAAAGGAATAGAAGGTTATGGTGATAGGATGAGATGAAGTAGGGTTGGGAGGAGGCTCGTGTGGAGCATAAACACCAGCATGGACCAGTTGGGCCGAATGGCCTGTTTCTGTGCTGTACATTCTATGTAATAAATACTGACTTCAGAAGGCGATGGATTATCACATATATTTATGGTGCTTTGCTTCTTTTGTGACAAGTAACAATAGCTGAGCTAACTTAAACCTTCAAGGAGTGAGGTAGATAATGGTTTAGTCACACTGTATTTCTGGTCACCAGCCACAGGCTCATCAGAACTAAAACCCAGTGGGTGAGGCTGAGCAATAGCAGCACATTTAAAGAGATCAGATTCCCATTTCCTGTTACGATAGCAAAATACTGCGGATGCTGGAAATCTGAAATAACAACAGAAAACGCTGGAAAAACTCAGCAGGCCAGGCAGCATCCGTGGAGTGAGAAAGAGAGTTAACGTTTCAGGTCGATGACCTTTCGTCAGAACTGTGAAGAGCCGGAAATCAAATAGATTTAAGGCCAGAGTAAAGCTGGGAAAAGGGGGAGGGGATAAAAGAACAAAGGGGGAGATGAAGAGACATTAAGAGATATGCAAGGCTAGAGGTGGTGTTAATGTGACAGATTAAGGCTGAAAGAAGTGTGAAATCCACTGGCAGAATGAAGGACAGCTGCCAGCTTCTAGGAGGAAAAAAAAGGTGGGGGGGGGCAAATAAAAGGATGGAAAAAATAAAATATAAATGTGATTGGAGCTGAGGTTATGATCTAAAATTGTTGAACTCGATATTGAGTCCAGAGGGCTGTAGCGTGCCTAAACGAAAGATGAGGTGCTGTTCCTCGAGCTTACACTGCGCTTCCGTGGAACAGTGTAATAGGCCGAGGACGGTGAGGTCAGAGTGGGAGTGAAGCGGTGAATTAAAGTGACAGGCCACCGGGAGCTCGGGGTCCCCCTTACGGACTGAACGGAGGTGTTCCGCAAAGCGGTCACCCAATCTGCGTTTGGTCTCCCCAATGTAGAGGAGACCACATCGTGAGCAGCGAATACAGTATACTAAATTGCAGGAAGTACAAGTAAATCGCTGTTTCACCTGGAAGGGGTGTTTGGGGCCCTGGACAGTGGGAAGAGGGGAGGTGTAAGGGCATGTGTTGCATCTCCTGCGCGTGCACGGGAAGGTGCCGGGCGAAGGGGAAGGGGTGCTGGGGGTGGTAGAGGAGTGGACTAGGGTGTCGCGGAGGGAGCGGTCCCTGCGGAATGCTGAAAGGGGAGGTGAGGGGAAGATGTGTTTGGTGGTGGGATCACGCTGGAGGTGGCGGAAATGGCGGAGGATGATCCGTTGAATGTGGAGGCTGGTGGGGTGAAAGGTGAGGACAAGGGGAACCCTATCGTGGTTCCGGGAGGGAGGGGCAGGGGTGAGGGTAGCTGTCGGAGTCAGTGGGCTTGTAGTGAATGTTAGTCAATAACCTATCCCCAGAGATGGAGATGGAGAAGTCGAGGAAGGGAAGGGAAGAGTCGGAGATGGACCATGTGAAGGTGAGGGAAGGGTGGAAATTGGAAGCATAGTGAATGAAATGTTCTAGTTCAGGGCGAGAGCAGGAGACGGCACCGATACAGTCATCAATGTACCGGAAAAAGAGGTGAGGGAGGGGACCCGAGTAGGACTGGAACAAAGAGTGTTCCACATATCCCACGAAAAGGCAGGCATAGCTAGGACCCATGCGGGTACCCATAGCAACACCTTTAATTTGGAGGAAATGGGTAGAGTCAAAGGAGAAGTTGTTCAATGTGAGAACAAGTTCAGCCAGGCAGAGGAGGGTGGTGGTGGATGGGGACTGGTTGGGCCTCTGTTCAAGGAAGAAGCGGAGCGCCCTCAGGCCATCCTGGTGGGGAATGGATGTGTAGAGGGATTGTACGTCCATAGTGAAGAGGAGACGGTTGGGGCCGGGAAACTGGAAACTGTTAAAATGGCGGAGGGCATCGGAAGAGTCGCGGATGTAGGTGGGAAGAGACTGGACAAGGGGAGAAAAAATAGAGTCGAGATAGGAAGAGATAAGTTCCGTGGGGCAAGAACAGGCTGAAACGATGGGTCTACCGGGGCAGTCCTGTTTGTGGATCTTGGGAAGGAGGTAGAAGCGGGCTGTGCGCGGTTGGGGAACTATGAGGTTGGCGGCCGTGGGGGGGAAGATCTCCAGAGGAGATGAGGTCAGTGACGGTCTTGGACACGGTGGCTTGATGTTCAGTAGTGGGGTCATGGTCCAGGTGGAGGTAGGAGGAGGTGTCAGAGAGTTGGCGTTCAACTTCCGCTAGGTAGAGGTCGGTTCGCCAAACAACAACAGCGCCACCCTTGTCAGCAGGTTTAATGACAATGTCAGGGTTGGATCGGAGAGAATGGAGTGCTGCAAGTTCAGAGGGAGGTAGGTTGGAGTGAGTGAGGGGAGCAGAGAAATTGAGCTGGCCGATGTCACGGCGGCAGTTAGCAATGAAAAGATCTAGAGAGGGTAAGAGGCCAGAGGGAGGGGTCCAGGTGGAACGAGAATTCTGAAAGCGGGAGAAAGGGTCAGCCGTGCGGGGGGAAGACTCCTGGCCAGAGAAGTGGGCACGGAGACGGAGGCGGCGGAAAAAGAGCTCAGCATCGTGCCGAGCTCGAAATTCATTGAGATGGGGGCGTAAGGGGATGAAGGTCAGGCCTTTGCTGAGGACTGATCGTTCGGAGTCAGAGAGGGGAAGGTCAGAGGGGATAGTGAAAACGCGGCAGGGGGTGAGATTGGGAGAAGGGGGGTCAGAGGAAAGTGAAGGGGAAGAAGGTTCCGGAGGGGCCTTAAATCTATTTGATTTCCGGCTCTTCACAGTTCTGACGAAAGGTCATCGACCTGAAACGTTAACTCTCTTTCTCTCTCCACGGATGCTGCCTGGCCTGCTGAGTTTTTCCAGCGTTTTCTGTTGTTATTTCCCATTTCCTGTTATACTGTCACACATTGGAGGCAAATCTGCACGTTTTTCTGACTCTGGACTTGTCAGGATAAAAGCGCCGTGATAATATGAGATAAATAAACTGACGCTTACTTGGCAGGAATGAGGCCCAGTTTATTTGGCGAGTGTGTAAAAATGTTCACTTGCAGAGTGCAGTTACATGGTGAAGAAATTACATAGCTTTTTTTTCAGAACATTACAATATTTAATTGTATACAATTGCTTAACATCCTGAACCATCCTGATGACCATTCCGTACATTGTGACTACTGTTCCACGTGTTTCTGTTTAAAGTGGTTGCAGTAATATAGAGCCAATGTTCTTTGACATTGTTTATAGGGAATAGGCAATTTAAACTCCTTTTTAACATTATACATCATGCCCCCTCACATACCCAGTTTCTCCCTGTTGAATATGATCATTGTTTACATGGGAAAGCCCAATGGTAAATTGTATAGACTCATTCAGAAGCTAAATTTAACCAAAAATGTTGACAAATTGTGGGTGAAATTCCTCCTGTTGATAATTTTACTGAAGAAGTTATTGTAAGGACAAACGGGATTTATTTTGTATCACGTGACATTTTCACTCAAGTTATTGACACAAGGAATTCCCCTGCCCTATCCCCCTATTTTGGGACAGACAGCTACTGACCAAACCCCAATGTTTAATTATTTCACATTTCATTGCATACAATCTGGAGAAAAAGGAAAGAGTTACTTACCTGGGATACCTTCCATTGTGTGAGTGCAGCTTTATTCATCCCTACATTACAACAGTGACTACACTTCAAAAAAGTATTTCATTAGCTGTAAAGCACTTTTGGACATCCTGAGGTCATGAAAGGCGATATATAAATGCATGTTCTTTCTTTTATTAATGGCCAAAATGGAGACCCAGGTGTTAACTGGATGTGTAAATGATAGTGTGAAAAGTGTCAGTACTACTGCAGTCCAAAGTTTCAGTTATAGCACGGTCACAGATTGGGCCTACATCGGTGCTTACACCCTGTCACAACAAGCAGTTTGTGCTGCGCTAATTATTCAGAAAAGAGCTAGATAAGAATCTGGTTGGGAATGGTTAATGACCAGCTCATACTCTAAAACGGCAACTGACGGTTACATGGGGAAATGCAGACAGCGTCAATCAGACATTCCAGGGAACACAATGGTTCCCTGTGCACCTGGGAGGGGGAAATGTTGCAGGTCGGATAGGCAGGACTGAATAGGTGGATAAATGTTCTGGTGTTTTTTGCCAGATTACCTTTCAGGATCAGGGAAGCATTTAAAAGCAGAACGTTCCTCGAAAGATAGGGTAATTGTGTGTGGTATGGCTGATCACATGGTCCCGACAGAGCTATGCTGGGGCATCTCTCATCAGGGGCTGGCCAAAATTAGCTGACCTCGCACCATACTGTGAGCTTAGCTCATTTAGATATTGCTATTGTATGACAACTTGCATTCATATAACACCTTTAACTTAGTAAAATGTCCCAATGTGCTTCACAGGAGAGATTATCAAACAAAATTTGAAACTGAGTCACATATGGAGATATAAGGACAGGTGACCTAAAGCTTGGTTAAAGCGGTAAATTTTAAGGAGCTTCTTAAAGGAGGAGAGAGAGGTAGAGAGGCGGAAAGGTTTAGGGAGGGAATTCCAGAGCTTAGGACCTAGGCAGCTGAAGGAATGGCCGCCAATGATGGGAGAAGGAAATTGGGGATGCGCAAGAGGCCAGAATTCGAGGAGCGCAGAGATCTTAGAGCGTTGTAGGGCTGGAGGAGGTTACAGAGATAGGGAGGGGCGAGGCCATGAAGGGATTTGAACACAAGGATGAGAATTTTAAATTTAAGACATTACTGGACCGGGAGGTCATGATGGTCATGATGTATCAGTAGTTCCTGAAGCAGTTGGATAAATCCTATGGCATGAAGCCACCATGTCCTGTTTCTAATGCAGGTGAAGTGGCTTCAGAGTGACTGACTATACCTGCTTTAGTATCATTTAATTATGAATCAGCTATTTTTAAAATTCTTTTCAGTTTATTATGTAATATTTATTTATCACCCCCATCCCCCAACAAAGAAGGCATTGATTTCCTTGTTGAGTACAGTCTATGGGCAATGGACACCCGCTGATATCTCACCACAGTGTCCATTATTTACGTGCGAGCATTGCCGGTGAGCCTCAGCGGACTATTCAACCAATGAGGATATCTCCACATATAAGCTTCAAGCAGGGGTTTCTGGACAATGACCAGGAACGAGAACCCCGACTAATGTCCCCCTCCCTAGCCTAGCATTTGTAGCTCCCTGGCTGAAATCAATCAGCCGAGATGACCAAAAAATCAAAATGGTTTAGGTGATCATGGGAAGAACTCTCTGAGCAATTGCGATGCAATGGTTGCCAAACTATGTTTAAAAACCGTAGCCAGTCAAGTGTAATTTGTTTTCCATTCATTCTTGGAGTATGGGCATCGTTAGCAAAGCTGGCATTTATTGCCCATCCCTAGATGCCCCTGGAGAAGGAGGTGGTGAGCCTTCTTCTTGATCTGTGGTGAAGGTGCTCCCACAGTGCTATTCAGTAGGGAGCTCCAGAATTTTGACCCAGCGACGATGAAGGAACGGCCAATATATGTCCAAGTTGGGATGGTATGTGACTTGTAGGGGAACTTGGGAGGTCATGGTGTTCCCATGCACCTGCGGCCCTTTGTCCTTCTAGGTGGTGGAGGTCATGGGTTTGAGAGGTGTTGCCAAAGAAGCCTTGGCGAGTTGATGCAGTGCATCCTGTGGACAGCACACACTGCAGCCACGGTGCGCCAGCAGTGGAGGGAGTGGGCGTTTAAGGTGGTGGATGGCCAAGAGTAATTTCATGAACTGCTGAGCACATCATTGCGTAAATCAGAGTAGTACACTTTGTCAATTGTCTTGCAAGACAAGTTTACAATGACAGCAGTGGCCTATTAAAATGAATTTTACTGCCTAACGCTGTTCTGGATGAGCAGAAATTTTCTCCAATTAAATATTGTGAAGACCGAAGCCATTGTTTTCGGTCCCCGCCACAAACTCCGTTCCCTAGCCACTGACTCCATCCCTCTCCCGAACATCTGTCCGAGGCTGAACCACACTGTTCGCAACCTTGGTGGCATATTTGACCCTGAAATGAGCTTCCGACCACATATCTGTGGCATAACTAAGACCGCCTATTTCCACCTCCGTAACATCACCCGTCTCCACCCTTGCCTCAGCTCATCCGCTGCTGAAACCCTCATCCATGCCTTTGTTACCTCTAGACTTGACTCTTCCAACGCACTCTTGGCTGGCCTCCCATGTTCTACCCTACGTAAACTTGAGGTCATCCAAAACTCTGTTGCCCGTGTCCTAACTCGCACCAAGTCCCGTTCACCCATCACCCCTGTGCTCGCTGACCTACATCGGGTCCCGGTTAAGCAACACCTCGATTTCAAAATTCTCATCTTTGTTTTCAAATCCCTCCATGGCCTCGCACCTCCCTAACTGTGTAATCTCCTCCAAGCCCACAACCCCCCCGAGATATCTGCGCTCCTCTAATTCTGCCCTCTTGAGCATCCCTGATTATAATCGCTCACCCATTGGTGGCCATGCCTTCTGTTGCCTAGGCCCTAAGCTCTGGAATTCCCTCCCTAAATCTCTCTACGTCTCTTTCCTCCTTTAAGACGCTCCTTAAAACTTATCCGTGGTTAACTAAAAAAGTTAAAGATAGTATTAAACTTAAAGAAAAAGCATATAATTGCGCAAAGATGGGTGGCAGGTCAGAAGATTGGACAGAATATAAAAAACAGCAAAGAATGACTAAAAGATTAATAAGGAGAGAAAAATTAGAATACGAGAGAAAGCTAGCTAGAAATATAAAAACAGATAGTAAGAGTTTCTATAGATATTTAAAAAAGAAAAGAGTTAACAAAGTGAGTGTTGGTCCTATAAAAAGTGAGTCTGGGGAATTAATAATGGAAAATAAGGAGATGGCAGTTGAATTGAACAGGTATTTTGCATCGGTCTTCATTATAGAGGATACAAGTAACATCCCAGAAATAGTTGTAAATCAGGAAATGGAAGGGAGGGAGGAACTCAAGAAAATTATAATCACCAGGGAAGTGGTACTGAGCAAATTGACAGGTCCCTGGGTCCTGATGGACTTCATCCTAGGGTCTTAAAAGAAGTGGCTAGTGAGATAGTTGATGCGTTGGTTTTAATTTCCCAAAATTCCCTAGATTCGGGGAAGGTTCCATTCGATTGGAAAATAGCGAATGTAACTCCTTTATTCAAAAAGGGAGGGAGACAGAAAGCAGGAAACTACAGGCCAGTTAGCTTAACATCTGTCATAGGGAAGATGTTATAAGCTATTATTAAAGACGTTATAGCAAGGCATTTAGAAAAGTTCAAAGTAATCAGGCAGAGTCAACATGGTTTTGTGCAAGGGAAATCATGTTTAACCAATTTATTGGAGTTCTTTAAGGAAGTAACATGTGCTGTGGATAAAGGGGATGTACTATACAGGAAACTCTTGTTTAACCGGCACCTAAATATCCGGAATTCTCTCTTAACTGGCAAAAATCATGCTCCGAAAACTCCTCTCAAATAACCGGCAATGTTGCCGAGTCCGAGTCCGAGTCTCCCGCGAACGCCGAGTACTCCGAAAACTCCTCTCAAATAACCGGCAATGTTGCTGAGTCCGAGTCCGAGTCTCCCGCGAATGCCGAGTTAGTCAGTGGGGGTAGTTCTCCAAAGTGCCACTACTCGGCCTCCTGGCGCTGTCGGAAGTCCGAACACTGCAGTAACAGGAGTCTGATTCTCCCGCGCTGCTGGGAGTCTCACTTACTGTTAAGTAATTAAAGAGTTATGGATTACCCTCAACTGGCAGTACTGTACTTAATCAAGCATCTTCCACCATCCATTTAACACAACATTCTGTAGGTAAGTAACCAAATACTGTATACTGCACATTTCTTGATTTTTTTATGTTAAAAATAGCCTCGGTAGATATAACTCTCCGTTATCCGGAACTTTCGATCAACCGGCACCACGCTGGTCCCGTCGGTGCCGGATACCAAAGAGTTTCCTGTACTTAGATTTCCAGAAGGCATTTGATAAGGTGCCACATCAAAGGTTATTGAGGAAAATAAAAGCTCATGGTGTAGGGGGTAACATATTGGCATGGATAGAAGATTGGCTAGCTAACAGGAAACAGAGAGTAGGCATAAATGGGTCATTTTCTGATTGGCAAGATGTAACGAGTGGTGTGCCACAGGGATCAGTGCTGGGGCCTCAACTTTTTACAATTTATATAAATGACTTGGATGAAGGGACCGAAGGTATGGTTGCTAAATTTGCTGATGACACAAAGATAGGTAGGAAAGTAAATTGTGAAGAGCACATAAGGAGGCTACAAAGGGATATAGATAAGTTAAGTGAGTGGGCAAAGATCTGGCAAATGGAGTATAATGTGGGAAAATGTGAAGTTGTCCATTTTGGCAGGAAGAATAAAAAAGAAGCATATTATCTAAACGGTGAGAGATTGCAGAGCTCTGAGATGCAGAGGGATCTGGGTGTCCTAGTGCATGAATCGCAAAAGGTTACTATGCAGGTACAGCAAGTAATTAGGAAAGCTAATAGAATGTTATCGTTTATTGCGAGGGGAATTGAATACAAAAGTAGGGAGGTTATGCTTCAGTTATACAGGGCATTGGTGAGACCACATCTGGAGTACTGTGTACAGTATTGGTCTCCTTATTTAAGGAAGGATGTAAATGCGTTGGAAGCAGTTCAGAGAAGGTTTACTAGACTAATACCTGGAATGGGCGGGTTGTCTTATGAGGAAAGGTTGGACAGGCCAGGCTTGTATCCGCTGGAGTTTAGAAGAATAAGAGGTGACTTCATTGAAACATATAAGATCCTGAGGGGTCTGGACAGGGTGGATATGGAGAGGATGCTTCCTCTTGTGGGAGAATCTAGAACTAGGGGTCACTGTTTAAAAATAAGGGGTCGCCCATTTAAGACAGAGATGAGGAGAATTTTTTTTTCACAGAGGGTCGTGAGTCTTTGGAACTCTCTTCCTCAGAGGGGGGTGGAAGCAGAGTCTTTGAATATTTTTAACGCAGAGGTAGATAGATTCTTGGTAAGCAAGGGGGTGAAAAGTTATCGGGGGTAGGCGGGAATGTGGAGTAATCAGATCAGCCATGATCTTATTGAATGGCAGAGCAGGCTCGAAGGGCCAAGTGGCCTACTCCTGCTCCTAATTCGTATGTTCGTATGTTCTATCTCTTTGACCAAGCTTTTCCTGCCCTAATTTCTCCTTATGTGGCTCGGTGTCAAATTTTTGTCTTATAATACTCCTGTGAAGCGCCTTGGGACGTTTTACTATGTTAAAGACGCTATATAAATACAAGTTGTTGTTGTTGTAACGCTGCCCATTGTGTAATCAAATATTGTTCAGTTGTTGCACTTTCCCTTTGTTTGGTTTATGATTACCGAGATTGTAGTTTAGCTGCAATGATGTAGTATTTTTACTCAGTTAAAGTCCAGTTTGTCACTGGTTGTAAAAAAAAATTTGCTTGCCTCGGGCGTCATTAGCATATTGTTTCCAAAAGCAAATTTAAGCAGACTCCAGACATCAATTCATTGTGGAGTTTTACAGACCCAAAAGTTCAATTATTGGCTGTATATCAAACAATTTCCATAATCCCTAGACATCAATCAATGGCCTGTGACTATTATACTTACAATTGTAAGATTAATCCCTACATTACAACAGTGACTACACTTCAAAAAATACTTCATTGGCTGTAAAGCGCTTTGGGACGTCCGGTGGTCATGAAAGGCGCTGTATAAATGCAAGTCTTTTTTTTTTCTTTTATCTTCTGCTTATAAACAGAAGGAAATGACCAAATCCTTTGCACATAAATACATGGTTCTCCGATCTGTGATGTTCCATTACTATTTTTTAAAGTCATTTTTCTGATTGTTTTATGGACTGTACATACAATTTATGAGTCATATGCCGGATACAAAGATTACAGCCTGATTCTAAACTCCCCAAGTACATTGTGGTCTCAGGGAGTAGGAGACAACTCGTAGATTCCTTTAATGATACAAGGTGTATTAGTTACACAATGAACCTGGGTTTCCGAGAATAAGGGACTGGTTGGGGGAAAATGTGGAATGGATTATTTTCCAAAGGTTGACTCGGATATTACGTGATAATCCATCACTCCTAACACAGCAATAAACAATAATGGTGGGAAAGAGTCAAGAAATCTTTGGAAAATGATTCAGAAGGACGAAAACCATCATTCTAGATGCAGGTGCTATGTGATGGACAGCGGACCTGAGACAGATCTCTTGAGATGATAGCTTGTCAGTGATGGAATTACAGGCAGGTCATGAGCAATTTAGCAGGGCAGGCTTCACTGTGTCACACTGTCATGACACTGTTTTGCCATTAAGAGAAGGAATTTCAAAGATTGAAGTTTGTTTGTAGTTCAAGAAATCTGCTCGAACTTGCTTGTAATCTTGTACAGTAAAAAATATCTGCTCTGTTATTTCTCTACACCAGCAGTAGAAGCCTTGTATTCTGGTTTTGCACAAATTGCACCGTCAACATACGAATGCAGTTTTTCACTATGTTGACCTCATCTGCTGCCGACTTTGGCTTCACAGACTAAATTGTCATCTCCTCATAATGAACGTAGAAACAGCCAGGAAGCGTTTTCTCTCCCAAGCAGTTAAATAAATGATTGGCCAATTCGAGATCTCATGTCGAGTCACCTAGCTCCATTGTCGGCTCATCTAAATGCTTATGCCTGAGGCTAGCTGCAGTTATCATCAGTAGCCTTTTTTTTCCAAATCTCTGTTTCTGATTTCCTTTCCTTTATGTTTTCCTGATTCAGAACTACACGACTTACGCCAACACACATGGAATTGCATCAAATTTTACAGCCCAGATACATGCCATTCGGCCCAACAGGTCTGTGTTTATGCTCCACACGCACCTTCTCCCACCTTATTTCATCTCACCCTATCACCATATCTTTCTATTCCTTTTTCCCTCATGTGTTTATCTAGCTTCCCCTTAAATGCATCCATACTATTCACCTCAACCACTTCATGTGGAAGCGAGTTCCACCGTCTCACCACTCCCTGAGTAAAGAAGTTTCTCCTGAATTCCTTATTGGATTTATTAGTGACTATATTATATCTATGGCCCCTAGTTTTTGTCTTCTCCACAAGTGGAAACATCTTCTCTACGTCTATCCTATCAAACATCTTCATAATTTTAAAGACCTCTATCAGGTCAGCTCTCCACCTTCTCTTTTTCTGGAGAAAAGAGCCCCAGCCTGTTCAATCTTTCCTGATAGCTGTACCCTCTTAGTTCTGGTATCATCCTTGTTAATCTTTTTGCACCTTCTCCAGTGCTTGTATACGCTTTTTGTAATGTGGAGACCAGAACTGCTCACAATATATGGCCTGGACTTGCGAGTGCCAGCTGCCTGTTGTGGCATAAGTAGGTGACCATTAGTGGAAAATGGGCAGGAGGTCCAGCCTGGTGGAACTCCACCCACTTCACGTCCTAGTATAGGGGGTGGGGTGAGGACCAGCAACGGTGGAAGTGCCCATTTCAAAAAGGTGGGTGTATCATTTAAATATTAATTTGGGGATTGTCAATCCTAATTGCAGGACTAAATTTGCAGGGCTATGAGGAAAGAACAGGTGAGTGGGACTAACTGGATGGCTCTTTCAAAGATCCGGCACAGGCATGATCAGCCCAATGGCCTCCTTCTGTGCTGTAAGATTCTATGATGAATCTTGTCCATATGAAATGGGTGTCCAGGGTTGTTAGGCAGTGATAAGTGTGCAGGAGGTCACGGAAAAGGCACATCAATGTCGAGGTAAGAATATTTCAGCCATTTCTTAATCATTTTCTTCCTTTTCATATTTTTCCCCTTGCTGGCACTTGGGTTTGCTTGAGTCTTTGTGCCACTTTTTGTCCAAATGGAAATTCCCTTATCCAAGGTGTTTGGAAGAGAAAGCCCAACAAAGGGATGCCAGGCAGTTCGGTGCTTGATGTGGTGCTCTGCGCCCATGTGTCAGTACCCGCGCACCAACCCGCGCAGTACCAATAAACAGAGGTGAATTTACTTTGCTTTGGCTGATGATCTATTGGCCTTGGAGGGGGTGCAGTGCAGGTTCACCAGAATGATACCAGGGCTTAAAGGGTTAAATTATGACAGCGGGTTGCATAGACTTGTTTTGCATTCCCTTGAGTTTAGAAGGTTGAGGGGTAATCTTATCAAGCTGTTTAAAATGATTAAGGGATTCGATAGGGTTGATACAGAGAAACTGTTTCCTCTGGTGGGGGAATCCAGAACAAGGAGCTAGGTCATTTAGGAGTTAAATCAGGAAGCACTTTTTCCACACAGAGGGTAGTGGACATCTGGAACTCTCTTCTCAAAAAGGTTGTGGATGCTGGGTCAATAGAATTTTTCAAGATTGAGATCAATGGATTTTTTGTTGGGTAAGGGTATCAAGAGATATCGTGCAAAAGTGGGTAAATGGAGTTGAGGTACAGTTCAGCCATGATCTAACTGAATGGTGGAACAAGCTCGAGGGGCTGAATGGCCCACTCTTGTTCATATGATTAGTGCATGTAAAGAATTCTTATTCCCAAAGAAAGCTATGACAGCTGATCCAATGGCACCATGAAGGTATGTCAGTGTCTGACTAACTACTTTTGGATGCTTCATCAGAATCATCTCAGTCACAGTATGTCACACTTTTAGCGGCACTGCATGTAGGAAGCTATGCCAGGGTAATCAGCCAGAGTATCCCGAGTGCCCTAACCCTCCAAGATGCCACCAACCATATCTGCAGGCTCTGGCACATCTACTTGGCAACGACTGTGAAGAACTGTCTTCGTAGGGTCTGTTCAGCAGACAGCATGGCACAGAGCCATGCCACCTGTTGCAAGGGCACCTGCAGCTACCATGGAGCATACAGCTGATACATCCTGCAACAGTAGAGGTTAGCTGCAGCCTGAAACTTGGCTCCACCTCTTAACACACATGCTGTGGTGCACAGAGGAAAAGAAAGAACATTTCTATAGCGCCTTTCACAATCTCAGGACATCCCAAAGTGCTTTACAGCCAATAAATTACTTTTGAAGTGTAGCCACTGTTGTAATGTAGGAAAAGCAGCAGCCAATTTGCGCACAGCAATGTGATAATGACCAGATCACCTGTTTTTAGTAATGTTGGTTGAGGGATAAATGTTGGCCAGGACACTGGGAGAACTCCCCTGCTCTTCTTCAAATAGTGCCATGGGATCTTTTGTGCCCACCTGATAGGGAAGACAGGATCTCGGTTTAATGTCTCATCCGAAAGACGGCACCTCAGACAGTGCAGCACTGGGAGTGTCAGCCTCTGGAGTGGGACTTGAACCCACAGCCTTCTGACTCAGGCGACGGTGAGTTGTGCTGCTCACCATTCCACTCATGGGGAACATCTGGTACCTGCTGTCCACTCTGGGAGGGCTCAAACCCACATGTCATTTGTCTAATGACCAACAGGTGATTATTGTCTTGGCGGGGGTTGCAGGGGGGGAGGTGGGGGATGGGGGCTGGGGGGGGCAGCGGGAGAGGGAAGCAGGATGCTTGAGGAATTGAGGTGATGCCAAGGTGACATACCTGACTATGGAAGTTCCAAGTCATCCCTGTGTGGCAGATTAGGTAACTCGACACCTGAACCAGGCTGGCTACAGTGCTGCAGACTACCATTAATGATTGACCAGCCACCTGGCTCATTAATGGAACCTGAGGAGGTAAACTTGTCACTAAGGACTGGAATTCTTCCCACTCAGCTCCATGATAGCCTTGCAAGCCAATGCGCTACAAGGTGTTCTAGCTGGACAAACAACAGGGAGCTCGGCAGCCCTCTCTGTTGGCAAGCTGTGCCGTTTTAGCTGGTTCAAGTCCAACAGTACCCTTCCTTGTGTAGATTTCTTAGTAGCTTGGTTCTGAGACTCTTAAACGTGGTCATCATGAGTTTCCCACATACATTCCCACGAGTAAAAATCGTCTGCATTGGACTATATGAAAGAGATGAGTTGTTCACCCTATTATTATGGGGCAAATTTAGTTGGCCCTCTCGTTCACCCACCTAAATCCCTTGTTTCATTGTCACTTAGCCCATATAACTAGGCAAAATATAGGATAGGTAATGAGATGGTTTTGTCTTATTCTATTGATAGCTCAAACTGTAAGACCCACCTTTACAAAAATTAGAAGTTATAATTGTCCTGTTGTCAGCGATGCAACACTTAATACATAATGCAAACGAGGACAATTTACATAACCGGCTTTTACAAGTAACTCGTGAATTCAACCTTTCGGAAACTTGGAGAGCATAACTGTTTTGGATAACATGTTAATTAATTATGCTAATTAGACTCTATTAACAGTTGTAAATTGTGTAAATAGACTCCCACTCTAACTCAAAATCAATTCCATCTCAAAAAAATGAATAGCGTAGGTAAGGTTGCCACTGACCTAAATTAAGGAAATGCACTGCACTGTGATAAAACATGGTATCAGCCCTGAATAAATTTTTGCTGATTAAATTAAATGTAATTTACATTTCATGCTGCCAGCTAGGAGGAATCTTGTCTAAAAGGATTATACTGTCTAGTGGAAGTGCCTTGTAAGGCAAAAAAAAAACCACAGTCCCCAGGGCTTACTGATACGGAGTCCATTGTCTGTTTCATAACAAGCGTATGTTTGAACAATTTGAAAGGTCTGCTCAAAATTACAGCTTTGAAATGGTTCAACAACATCCTATGAAAGTTGCAAAGGACCCTATGTTGGATCCAGCTGTGAAAATTTGGCTAAAGTGTCGGCCGTGGCTCAGTGGGTAGCACACTGGCCTCTGAGTCAGAAGGTCCCACTCCAGAGACTTAAGCACAAAATCAAGACTGGCACTCCAGTGCGGCACTATCAGAGGTGCCATTTTTCGGATGAGATGTTAAACCAACCTGCCTTCTTGGGTGGGTACAAAAGATCCCATGACACTGTTTGAAGAATATCAAGGAGAATTCTCCCCAGTGTTCTGGACAATATTTATCTCTCAACCAACGCCTAAAAGCACATTATCTGGTCATCATTACATTGCAGTTTGTGGGATCTTGCTGTGCGCAAATTGTCTGCCGCGTTTCCCTACATTACAACAGTGACTACACTTCAAAAGTACTTCATTGGCTTAGGGATGTCCTGAGGTCGTGAAAGGCGCTATATCAATTCAAGTCTTTCTTCAATACAGGTTAGGTACTTTTGCCTTTGATTGCTTTGTGGTACAGTTTTATAAATTGTTACGGTGGCCTGGCCATGTTTATTATTGTGAAATTAGAAGACGTTACCATGGAACGTGTCGGTAAATTTCCTGAGCATCAGGTCAGGGTAGAAGCAAGTGCACGTTATGAGGCAACAATTCCAGGAGCTATGAGCTATTGATTTATCAGTATGACCCGATAACATGACCATGCACCAAGAGTAAGTCCCAGCTTGTGTCTATGATGGATGTTGCAGCACTGCATTTATATATCTACGGATTAATGGGATCCTAATCATTCAAGAACTGATCCTTAATTAATATATCCTTTCAATGACAATGTTTACTTGCCCTCATTTGAACTGCAAAAGGGGCACTAATCTGCTGGGGGTGCATGAAAGTTAGAGCGCAGCATTTCTGGCTGAAGGACACAGCAACAGGCTGGGAGAGCAACGGGTAAGTAAGGTATGTTGTTTGGCTCAGTCAGTTGACTGTCAGCTAGCTTGACTGGATGTCTCCTGATGTGACCTTTCTCTTCTTTTCATCTACACTGTAGTGAAACTCATTGCAGTGTCTCCTACTCTAACACATTATTTCTTACAAAAATTAGCTTCCCTCCTATAATCTACTGGCCTTCACAGCCGAAGCTTAGCGTCAACTAATAACAATGGCCCTGAAATTCCAGGGCCCAGATAGGGTGAAAAGTCTGATTTCCACCTCAGGGCTAACCTGGGCCCTTTAAATTCTGGTAAGAGGTCATGGGCTCTGATTGTGAAGGGTCTAAGAGAGGAATAAGGCACAAGCACTGTAGTCATGAGTACATTATTTTTCGCTTACATACCACTTATTCTAATCCAGTGACGCGTGCTCACGAATGTAATATTCTTTTCATACAAGGTTTTATTTGTTTTGCTCCATTGTATTGTTGTAGTGGCATTTTGGCGATTTCAGTGGGTTTGCGTTGAGTCTCTGTGCATAATGCATTGGTCTGTACCGATTAAAAAGGAGCAATGGAAATTGAAATGGAGAGAGATGTAAAACGGGCTGCCGACTCGCCTATCACCTGTTTTACACTGTCGCGCGAAGTCAAGCTCTTCCCGGACTGTTTGATTCAGCACAAGACCATGTTAGATCGGTGCTGCGAGGGATGTGATAATTACCTGCAGGTAGATAGAGGGGACATTTGGTTCCATACCCATTGGAGCCAATTGATGCCCGACTGCACAGATCATCTGGTCATTTATCTCATTGCTGTTTGTGTGACCTTGCTGTGCGGAAATTGATTGCCATGTTTCTTACATTACAACAGCGACTACACTTCAAAAAGTACTTCATTGGCTGTAAAATGCTGAGTTCATGAAAGGCGCTATATAAATGTAAATACACATAAACACCGGCATGGACCAGTTCTGAGCTGTATATTCTATGTCAATGTAAGTCTTTTTTTATTTATGTTGCTGATATCGGTAGTCATTAATTACCTTTGAATCTCTCAGCTATGAACATCCTTTTACAAAGTCATGTTTCTTTGAAGCTTATCATGTTTGACAATATAAAACAATCTAATTTAATTTTCCCATTAAAAATTTTAATTGAACTCATCCCCAAAAATTCATCTTTGTTAAAAAGCCCTTGTGGTCAAATGTTGGGTAAGTGCTCAAAACTTGGTATCTAATTAAATGCGATATGCTGTAGCTTAAGATAATATGCATATGAAATTTGTCATTACTGTTAGTTTGCGGATCTGCTACTCTCCTTGCATCACTTCTGATCTACTTTATATGCAGGTCATTCCACTAACTAGAGTAGGCCAGGCAAAGATAGGTGCTCTAATAATAACGCAAAGTCTGAAGTAAGGCATATGGAAACATCAGTGCTTAATACACAATGGCCCGATATAAAACGTGTGCTTAGTAGTACAAAGAATTAGTATTTTATATCTCGTGGTGCTTAGGTTGAGGAATTATGCCATTTAGCTTCAAATGCATGTTGTTTTGATTGTTACAAACAGTCATTTTGTCAAGTGCAGGGCTAAAGATAGCCTGTGGGGACTTCACTACTGTTTAGTGACACTTGGGCCTAGCTTTTTGAATTGCAAAACCATCCATTTCTGGGCAATTTTGTAGTGTCTCATGAGAGACAGTGACAGCTGTTCCCACCTCTTGACGCGTGACGCACTGGTACTAGGGCACAGGTTCGATGTGCTATTGGTCAGTGTGTGAAGAAACTCAGGAGTCCCAATTACATCCGGGAAGCGCCGTGTAATTGTTGTATTAATGCCTGACACGGAGGCAACAGTGCTACTGACTGAGCGATGGCTGACATGTCTCTGAAGAACTGGCAGCTGAGTCAAAGCCTATTTAAAGGCTTTGAAATGCCACATAAAGCTGTATGCAACTGTGCCCTCCCTTTCCCTGCCTTTACCAAGCCTCTTGGCAGCTTGCCTCTCATTTCCCCATCTCCCACGGCTTTGTGTGTGTGTCTTCCCATGAGCTACAATGCTTCCCTCCTTGTGTGTCTTCACAACGTTTGAGATTGGTTCATCCCCCCTCGAGTTGCATCCCTTTCAACAACAACAACAACAGCAACTTGCATTTATATAGCGCCTTTAACGTAGTAAAACGTCCCAAGTCGCTTTACAGGAGCGTTATCAAACAAAATTTGACACCGAGCCACGTAAGGAGCTATTAGGTCAGGTGACCAAAAGCCATTGACTCCATCCCTCTCCCTGGCTACTGTCTGAGGTTGAACCAGACTGTTCGCAACCTTGGTGTCCTATTTGACCCGCAGCTGAGCTTCCGACCCCATATCCTCTCCATCACCAAGACTGCCTACTTCCACCTCCGTAACATCGGCTGACTTCGCCCCTACCTCAGCTCATCTGCTGCTGAAACCCTCATCCATGCATTTGTTACCTCTAAAATTGAATATTCCAACGCTCCCCTGGCCGGCCTCCCATCTTCCACCCTACATAAACTTGAACTCATCCAAAACTCTGCTGATGGTATCCTAACTCGCACCAAGTCCCGTTCACGCTGGTTGCACACAAGGACAAAGCACAATGATGAAGTGTCCACACTCGTTTTCACCCAGGTGCCTGCCTCCATCCTATGATTATAACGCTTTGCAGGTGCAGACTTCCTTTAAACATCTCTCCTTTAAGAACAGCACAACCCTCTTGCGCCAGGCAATGGGATTTTACCCACTGGTATGGAGTTAAGAAGGTGCATAATCGTTTCCAGTGGTTTCTTGTGAATGGTGCAGTTTTCCTGTATCCAGTTAATGACACAGAAAAGTCAGGAGATGTGAGGAGATGCGTCATACCTCTATCATTCCTACAGGATGTGGAGGTGCCCTACCTTACCTGGGCTCCAAGGCTAGATAGCCAGGGTTTGAGAAGTGCATGTTTCTCTAGGGTTTGACACCCCTAACCTCGAGCAATCGCAGCCATTGTTCCTGTGGGTCACATGTGTCACTGTCAGCTGACACTTGGAGTTTACGTTTGTTTTCTGTGCTGCGTTCCACTCTTAAAAGTAAACTCTTTTCGAGTAGTGTAGTCTGTGTTTTGGTCCAGTGTTAGCACAAGCAATGCAGTTTCCTGAAACGGGCAGCTTTTGGGCAATAAATCTTTCTGACTCCTAGAAGAAAACGCCATTGAAAACTATTCTGTTGAGTTACTGATCTAGTTTGTAGTCCTAGTCATCACACACAGCTAATATCATCCATTACATGCAATTAAAACGTATATTCTATGACAAGACAAATGACTAGGGCAATTGGAAATCATTTAACAAAGCACTAAACCATTTGCGTAGAAAATATATCATGTCCCTTGTTTTTTTTTTAAATTTAAATTTCGAATGAGCATCACTTGGAAGGAGATGGATTGCAGATTTTATACTCATGAATCCAGAATGAAAAACTGTCCATATCAAACACTAAATTGGCAGTGCCATTCAGAGTGGGCACAACAAAGATGGTTGACGCTGGGATTGGCAACATCACATAAATGCTGTTCGGCTACTAAGGATGAGATTAAGACAGATGGGGAGTGAAGTCCCTCTCTTTGCTAACCTGAGTAAAAAGGTTAACCTGAGCAGTTCTGTGAGCAGTTCTGGGCACCGCACCTTTGGAAGGTTATATTGGCCTTGGAGGGAGTGCAGTGTAGATTTACCAGAATGATACCTGAATTCCAAGGGTTGAATTACGAGGAGAGATTACACAAACTAGGGTTGTATTCCCTGGAATTTAGAAGGTTAAGGGGTGATTTGATTAAAGTTTTCAAGATATTAAGTGGAACTGATAGGGTAGATAGAGAGAAACTATTTCCGCTGGTTGGGGAGCCTAGGACTAGGAGACGTGGCCTAAATATTAGAGCCAGACTTTCAGAAGTGAAACTAGAAACACTTCTATACACAAAGGGTGGTAGAAGTTTGAAACTCTCTTCCGCAAATGGCAATTGATGCATGATCAATTGTTAATTTTAAATCTGAGATTGATAGATTTTTGTTAACCAAAGGTATTAAGGGATATGGGGCAAAGGTTGGTATATGGAGTTAGGTCACAGATCAGCCATGATCTCATTGAATGGCGGAACAGGCTCGAGGGGCTAAATGGCCTACTCCTGTTGCTATAAAGCGGAAAAGACTACTTTATATTCATACCGACTTTTGCACTAAAATTAGTGAAGACAGGAATCTTGTGACCCTAATTAAAATAGGGTAAAGAGAGCTTACTCTGTATCTATGCTACACCTGGCATTGCTTGATATTTTTTTGTTCAAAAAATGGTAAGATGTTCCATTCTCCAGCCTTGATCTTTATTACAAAGGCATGAATTGAAATTTGAAAAAATGCAATTGTTGGAAAATATATTGTCAGTTTTCAAATATTATGAATTTCTTTCCTCTCCTATAATCGGTGATTCATACTGGGGTACGGGTCCAATGGCACCATCCATCTTCTGATATTTTGCCCTTGTAGCCATTCTTTATGTGCGAGACTAGATAGTGGGTGTTTCCAGGCCACTTGATGAAGAGGGCATCACAGTTGAAGCTAGCGATATTCGCACTCAACATTCGCACACATGCACTTTCCAACAGGGCTCACTAGATAGTCACCAGGCTGGTTTCCACCACCCGGTCTAGTGACTGTGATAAATCATCGCATGCTGACTGCTATCCAGCTGAGATCAGCTAACTCAGCGGAAACCAGGGCTTGACCTGGGATCTTCCTGGTCTGTGCGGCTTAGTACCTCACTGAATCATGCAATTAGCCAGTGAGCCCGAAAACACTTTGCTGTGGAATGGAAGGATACAGGTCCATGTCTGCAATCGTCCACGTTACGAGCTCTCAATCTTGCCTGTCACACAGTGGGAAGTTACCAAGCAGGGACCAAATGCTTCCTCTCTGAGGTGGGGAGAAATCAGAAGGAGAGACACCATGGATTAGTTATGTGTGATTTAAGTAAAATAATTAAAACTTACCTTTCTGGTGGCAGCCTCCAGCGGTCCTTTTAAGGCCGCCAAGTGCCCGAGAGTACTGACCGCACCACACGCAGCACGCGTCTTGTACGCCCATCTGGGAGCCGTTACTAATATGGTGGCGGCGGCAGACTTTCTGGTGCAGAATGAACGCGCGCACATCGCCTGCCATCTTGGACCTTTGGGCGCCCATTCTATGGCTGTAAGACGGGCATGGTGCCATTCCATCTCTAGGCCAATGGCCCTGAAATTCCGTGGAGGTTCTATCGGTCTCCCGCCAGAACCTGAAGGGAAGCGATGTGAATGGTCGCTTTCCGTTGTTTTCCCAGTGGATTACGCAAATCTCCAGGCGGAGTTAAAGCAGCAGACCGGGAGAACCTCTTGAAGTCTCAGGGCCAATATTAACAATGGTTCTTCTGCATTTTAGCTGATCACTGCTGTTCCTGAAGCTGTGGAAAGTTTTTCTTTGGTGTGTGGAGGGGAGGTGGTGGGCGGGGGGGTCTCGAGATTTCAGTTCTTCATCAAAATTATGATGGCAATTGGAGGTGATGCATCAGCGGGAAGTCTGGACCATTCTTCATAAGGACAGAGTTATCCAGTTAGATAACAGCGGAGGGAGGCAGAAACTAAATCAGCAACTAATCGCACAAGATCTCAGTTCAACTGTACCCTCTGCTGCCAGAACCTCCGAACATGCTTCATAAATCACAGTGGACAATAGTATTCATTAAATATGTCATTCCCTACACGACCAGCCCTGCACAAAGCACAGTAAGTGAAAAATACTTTATTGTAGAGGAACCTATTTACAGTGGAATCAATTTACAGTGCATTATGGTCAATGTTGTTTGACTCACTGAATTTCAGCTTCAAACTTCGCTCCCCTCACTTTTATTTTACCTCTGATGATAAACTCATCTCTATGCACTTGATCAGGCTTTTTAACTGTGGGGGCATCACAGACCCTGTTCTTACCCCATGTCCCCATGGCTCTTCACCGACCGCCCTCCTCCCACCACGTTCTAGCCTAAGGATACTGAGGACCATTGTAAACACCGTTACTGCTGTCTTAGCTATGATCAACTAACTCAGCACAGATCAGCGATCAGACCTGGGATCTTCCTGGGCTGTATGACACAAGTCCACACTGCGTGGCACACTCACCCACTGAACCATTGGAGGCAATCTAATGATATTCTATTCCTGAACAGCTCGAGCTTCATTCTCAAGATTTATGACATTACCTGAACCCCACAATGTCATGTAATGCCTACGTATCGGTTCCCTTGATGTGATCCATATACTAAAATGGCAGCGTAATCACCTTATTGGGCTTGGAAGAGAAAAAGAGCTGTACCGTCAAGCAGCAAGACATGGCGTCACGCAACAGCCTGGCAATAAGCACTCAACTTGAGTAAATGCTGTTAAGGTGCATTGCAGAGCAGAGGCTAAATATTACCCCAGAGGAAGAGAGGGAAGACCAGAGGGGAATGACCATGGACTATCCTGCAACTCATTGCGACAAGTCCAAGAGTGGCACCATCACTGGCTTAAAAGAAAGTCACTTGCTTTTCTTCTTGGTCAAGGAATGACGCACGGTACAGACTAATGTATGGGCCACAGTGAGATCTAGAGAATAAAACCCATGTGGAGAGTCCGGGGGCTCAGAGGGTGCGTGCACTGCCTAATACAGCATTGAGCCATCCAAACCGGAAAGGGTCTGTTACATTTTATGAACTGAGTATTGTTAGCCAATGAGTTGGTAGCGGGGCGGGACTTATGGCAGGACTCACAGCAAACAGTCTGTTTAAACAAAGTCTCTACAAACTACATTAAACAGAACTCATGACTCTAACTACAGCAAAGTCTCCCGAGAAAAGCAGGATTATTTCTCCAGCAAAATGCAGTGAGTGGAGAATAGATACATAATACAAATTCTGTGCATAAAATCAATCAGAGTAGTCTGCACAGAATGATCTTAAATGGAGTGAACTTAACAGAGTGTTAAACTTGGGAATTTGGAGAGAGTGGGAATTCGGGGAAGGAGGTGCTGCTTTTGCCTCCACAGGACAGCAGGTAGGTGATTGGTTGATGAGTATTACAACATTTTTTTCTCTAAGCTAGGCAGTGGTTTAAAGTAAGAGCTGGGGAGCTATAACTAATACTTTATTAAATTAATAACTTAACTAGATAAACTAATTAATTAATATAACTATAAATAATCATTTGAATAAAAACTTTATAACTATTTAAATTAATTCAGGCTATCAATAAGCAAATAGAGATGGCTGGGCAGCCTATGTGTCAGGACTGTAGTACCTGTATGTGGGAGTTTGTGGACAGCGAGACTGTCCCGGATTCCCACATCTGCAGGAAATGTCTCCGCCTTGAGTCACTCCGGCTCAGAGCCATTGAGCTGGAGTGCGAGTTAGACACACTCCGAAATAAGGGAGGGGGAGGAATTTCTGGATAGTTTTATCCAGAAAACAGTCACACCCCAGAGGAAAGCACGGTTCAGGAAAGGGAGGGTGTGACTGTTAGGGAGCCAGGTAGTGAGGACTTAGGAGAGGTTGTGAAGGAGGTCCCGCAGACTAATTTTGTAAGTTTTTTATTTCGACTGGCATTAAATTGACAGCAAGACCAATTCTTTTGAAACAATTTGGAATAAGTTTATTAAACACACACACTCATGCACATCAAAACAATAGCCTACTGGTATTTATGGACTCTACTCGATTACAACATGTAAGGTAATGGGTTAGATTCATACAGACTGGTACTTCCCTGAGTCAAGCAATGCACGCGGCCTTTTTCCTTGCTTCTTGGTCTGGTCTGTAGAGGGAGGGCTTCTTGTTTTTCGTCCAGAGAGAGAGAGAGAGATAGCCTTTGGGTTCCTTGTTTTATATCTTTTTAAGTCCATTGTCTCTAGTCTAAATTGCTAAGACCCCAGGATTGGGTCTTAGTTTCATGGCAGTTCTTGATTGGCTTTCCTTTGAACATGTGTCTGTCTGCAGCGGCTGGTGCCATTTCTTGCTTAAGTTAATTGTTTGTTGACACCTTTTAGTGGCTCTTGAGTTTCGATGGTGAGTTTCGATGGTGTTTCTGTGGGGGGTTATCCTGTTATGCAGGTTTCCTTTGTTAAGTTTCGCGCCGTTGCCTTACCCAGGGGAGATCCATACACATCAAATTTATCTTTATTACATACATCTTATATTAATAGTCTCGAGTCCATCACACATACAAACATATATTTTTATTCTTACAAGACACTGGTCCTGTCCAACAGGTACGATGTACTCCCTACCTGTGAGGACAAGGAGAAAGACTGCTGGGAGGACAGCCACAATGCAGACCAAGGCACCGTGGCTCAGAAGGCTGACCAAGGGGAGGGGAAGAGCAGAATAGAAGTGTGATAGTGATCGGAGATTCTATAATTAGGGGGATAGATAGCGTCCTCTGCAGCCATGAACGAGAAACCTGAAGGGTATGTTGCCTATCCAGCGCCAGGGTAAGGGATATCGCGAGGTGGCGGGAGAGGAATTTGGAAAGGGAGGGGGTAAATCCAGTTGTCGTGGTCCATGTCGGAACAAATGACATAGGTAGGAACAGGGAGGAGGTCTTGCTGAGGGAGCATCAGGAGTTAGGAGCGAAATTAAAAAGCAGGACCTCGAGGGTAATAATCTCTGGATTATTGCCAGAGCCACGTGCAAATTGGCATAGAAACTGTCAGATCAGGAGAATTAACACGTGGCTAAAGGGCTGGTGTGGGAAAGAGGAGTTCCTTTTCATGGGACACTGGCGCCAGTACTGGGACAGGAAGAGCTGTACCGATGGGACGGGCTCCACCTGAACCAGGATGGGACCCGTGTCCTAGTGGAAAGGGTAAATAAGGAGGTGGCAAAGGCTTTAAACTAGTAAGAAGGCGGGAGGGATCTACAAGAAATGAAACCAGCCTAAATATAAACAAAACAGGAAAGGAGAGCATAGGAAAGAATAAAGTAAGGGCATACATTGATGGCCAGGGAATAAATAGAGTTATAGAACAAGAGTGTAAAAAGATGGTTAACAGTAAAGTGAGAGGAACTGCTATTAAAAATGATTTAAACTGTCTGTACAGCAATGCACACAGTGTCCGTAATAAACAGGGGAACTGGAGGCAATAATACATTGCGAGGAACCAGACATGGTAGGGATTACTGAGACATAGTTACAGAAAAATCAGGACTGGGAATTAAGCATTGCAGGGTATAACATATTTAGAAAAGATAGAGAGGGAAAAATGGGAGGTGGAGTAGCTGTACTTATTAGGGATAACATAATGGCAGTAGAAAAAAGTGATGCAGCTATCAGCAAGACAAAAATAGAATCCATGTGGATAGAGATAAAAGATAATAAAGTATCAATCACACTAATGGGGTAGACTACAGACCACCTAATAGTGGAAGGGAGGTGCAGGAAGAAATATGCAAACAAATTAGGGAAATAAGTAAAAAACATAAAATATAATCATGGGTGATTTTAACTACCCCGATATTAATTGGCCAGAGAGGTAGGTAAAGGGGATAAGGGAATGGAGTTCCTACAATGTGTACAGGACTCCTTTCTCACCCAATATGTAAAACACCCAACAAGGGAGGATCCGCTATTGGATCTAGTATTGGGGAATGAACTAGAGCAGATAAGAGAAGTAAAAGTAGGGGAACATCTAGACAATAGTTACCATCATATAATTCGCTTTAAGCTAATAATTGAGAAGGACATAAGTATGACGAAGACCAGGGTATTAGATTGGAGAAAAGCTTATTTTGCAGGGCTGAGAATAGAACTTGGGAAAATAAAATGGACAACAATATTGGCAAACAATGATGTCGAACAGCAGTGGGAAATATTTAAAATGGTGTTCAACAGAGTCCAGGAAAAAAATATTCCGCTAAAAAACAAGAATAAGCTAAACACTAATGAGATACCATGGATGAATAAAGACATAAGTGAAAAATTGAGGGTAAGGAAAGAGGCATACACTAAGTACATGGTCAGCAGGGGAGCGCATGACAAGAGAGAATACGAAGAGATTAGGAGAGAAGTCAAAAAAACAATTAGAAAGGCAAAAAGGAACTATGAAATTAAATTATCAAGGAACATAAAACAGAATAGTAAAATATTTTACAGGCACATCAATAAAAAAGGAAAGTCAGGATGGGAATAGGGCCACTAAGGGATGGACAGGATACTATCACAGGCAGTGATAGAGAGATGGCAGAAATATTAAATAATTACTTTGCTTCAGTATTTACCAGTGAGACAGAACAGGTGGACATGACATCGGATGATGAGATTAGAAGTGAGATAACTACATTTAAAATAAAAAGAGGAAAAATAGTAAATAAACTAAATAAACTCAGAGGATAAAACCCCTGGTCTGGACGGATTACATCCGTGCATTTTAAAAGAATCTAGGGAAGAGATGGCAGAGGCATTACTACATATTTTTAATAATTCGTTAAAACAAAGTATAGTACCAGAGGACTGGTGGATAGCGAACGTAATATCTATATTTAAGAAGGGTGATAGAACATGTCCAGGGAACTATAGATCAGTCAGCTTAACTTCGGTGGTAGGAAAAATAATGGAATCCCTACTAAAGGAGAAAATAGAAGAACATCTAGAAACCAAAAATATAATAATGAATAGTCAGCATGGATTTCAAAAGGGAAAGTCTTGCTTGACCAACCTAATTGAATTTTTGAAGAGGTAACAGAGAGAGTAGACAAGGATAATGTAGTAGATGTAATTTATCTAGGTTTTCAAAAGGCCTTCGATAAGGTGCCACATAATAGACTAATGAACAAGGTCAGAGAATGCGGAGTCAGGGGACAAGTAGCAGAATGGATAACTAGCTGGCTTCAAGACAGAAAGCAGAGAGTAGGGGTAAAGGGTAGCTATTCAGAGTGGCAGAAGGTGGGAAGTGGTGTTCCACAAGGATCAGTGCTGGGACCACTGTTGTTCACAATTTATATTAACGATTTAGACTTTGGAATCAAAAACACAATTTCTAAATTTGCAGATGACACCAAATTGGTGGGGGGGGGAGATAGTCAGTACTGAGGAGGACTGCAACAAATTATAAGAAAACATTAATAAACTTGAAGAATGGGCATATAATTGGCAAATAAAATTCAACACAGAAGTGTGAGGTATTACATTTTGGTAAGAAAATAGGGAGGTCACATATTACTTGGAAAATATGAATCTAAGTGGGGTAGAAGAGCAAAGGGATCTTGGAGTACAAATACACAAATCATTGAAAGTAGCGACACAGGTTAACAAGGTCATAAAAAAGCAAACCAAACACTAGGGTTTATTTCTAGAGGGATTGATTTGAAAAGTAGAGAAGTTATGCTAAACTTGTATCAAACCTTGGTTAGACCACACTTGGAGTACTGCGTACAGTTCTGGTTGCCATATTATAAAAACGATATAGAGGCACTGAGGAGGGTGCAAAAAAGATTTACAAGGATGATACCAGAAATGCGAGGATATACCTATCAGGAAAGGATGAACAGGCTGGATCTCTTTTCTCTTGAAAAGAGAAGGCTCAGGGGTGGCCTAATAGAGGTCTTTAAAATTATGAAAGATTTTGATAGAGTAGATACAGAGAGAGTGTTTCCACTTGTGGGGAAGAGCAAAACTAGAGGTCATCAATATAAGGTAGTCACCAAGAAATCAAATAAGGAATTCAGAAGAAACTTCTTTACCCAGAGAGTGGGTGAGAATGTGGAACTTGCTACCACAGGGAGTGGTTGAAGCGAATAGTATAGATACATTTAAGGGGAGGCTGGATAAGCATATGAGGGAGAAGGGAATAGAGGGTTATGCTGATAGATTTAGATGAGGAAAGACAGGAGGAGGCTCGAGTGGAGCATAAACGCTGGCATGGACTGGTTGGGCCGAATGGCCTGTTTCTGTGCTGTATATCCTATGTAATCCCAGTCGCTTACAGCAGTGTGGTCTCCAGGCATGATTGATGAGGGAATTACCCAATCATCTCCATTCTTGCCAGGACTTGTGGTGTCACTATATGCAGCCTACATTTTATTACATTGTAAATATTGTGAGGTTTTCCCTCGGTGGGTATCTGTACCAAATGGTAAACCCATTCACGATTTCATGAGAAATACCAATATGGAGCAGATCTGCATGAACATTTTTACAATATTGCTGCAAAGTGCAACCAAAGCAATCCTTCCCCCGCACCCCCAGATGTTTGTGCTCAGGCTGTCTCTGACCAGCACGTTCAGAGGGTCTGGGACAAGACATGGAGATCACTGAGTTAAGTTCTCAACCAAAGTAAATAACTCTGACAGAAAATGCGCTTCAATTGTGACATAAATGAATAGTAAATGGTTTGGTATGTGGGAATTCTGTTAACAAGCTCACTATGATCTATATATGTGTGTAATATTGTTCAACAATAACAGATGCCTGACAGTATGTTCCAGCCTGTTCGTACACTTCCAGCATCTGTCATGTTGTCTAACACAAACAAAAATTGCAGTCATTACAGGAAAATTTTGATAGTTAACAAAATTGCATTGAATCTACAGCATAGAAACAGGCCATTCGGCCCAACAGGTTCATGCCAGTGTTTATGCTCCACACGAGCCTCCTCCCACTCATCTTCATCTCACCCTAGCAGCATAACCTTTTATTTCTTTCTCCCTCATGTGTTTATCCAGCTTCCCCTTAAAGGCATCTACGCTATTCACCTCAACTAATCCTTGTGGTAGCGAGTTCCACATTCTCACCACTCTCTGGGTAAAGAGGTTGCTCCTGAATTCCCTGCTGGATTTATTGGTGACTATCTTATATTAATAACCCCTAGTTTTGGTTTCTCCAACATGTGGAAACATCTCTATGTCTACCCTATCGAATCCCTTCATAATCTTAAAGACCACCATCGGGTCACCTCTCAGCCGCCTCTCTTCCAGAGAAAAGAACCCCAGCCTGTACAATCTTTCCTGACAAGTATATCCTCTCAGTCTGGTGTCAACCTTGTGGATCTTTTTTTGCACCTTCTCCAGTGCCTCTATATCCTTTTTTATAATATGGAGACCAGAACTGTGCACAATACTTCAAGTGTGGTCTAACCAAGGTTTGACACAAAGTTCTGGTGCGTTTTCATTTGCAGGATTGCTGTGTGGGTTTGTTGTGTCCCATATTAAACTATCTGAGAGAGAGAGAGAGGTGCTGAAAAATACAAGTAGCCATTCAGTCGTTAGTAGGTACCGCATTGTGATGAAAGCAAACCAGATGGGAGAAGATCATGTGACAAGTCCTCGGATGTTACAAGGTCGCTTACAGTACAAACTGCGTGTTCAGTATTTGTACATTTAGTAAACCCTCACTGTGCGACGTGTGGTAAGTGCAGTGTACTTGGGAGGAAACAATTGACTTGAACCTATGGTTCCCAAAGCTCTCCACCACTGGGGTTTTCTTCGCCACATGTCTGGATGTGTTGTTGACCAATTGATAGAGATTGATTGCCATAATTGGTCGACAGCACCATCATCATAAAATTTAGGCTGACACTCCAGTGGTGTATTGAGGGAGTGCTGCACTGACAGAGGGTGTCGTCTTTTGGATGAGACGTTAAACTGACGCCCTGTCTGCCCTCTCAGGTGGACATAAAAGATACCATTGCATAGTATTTTGAAGAAGAGCAGGGGAGTTCACCCCAGTGTCCTGGCCAATATTTATCCCTCAATCAACATCACTGGAAAAAAAAAACAGGTAGGCCCGGAATTTGCGGTCGGCAGCAAAGCGAAGATGTTTGCTGGTGGCCCCAAAGTACGCTTTGCACAAGGACCTCGCGATCCCTGTGTTGATAACTTCAGGTTTTCCAACCTTCGATTCAAATCAACGAAGTATACTGGGGATCACCTTCTGCAAACTGCTGTGACGGCAACAGGCTGCCTAAGCAGCCAATCAAAACGCAGAATTCTCACAGACTGCGAACAAGGAAGTGGGTAAGCTCTTAAAAAATGTTAGAGAGAGCAAAACAAAGATTGGGGCTCTCACATTGGGAAGAGCCAAACCTGAAATAAAGATGGACAAACGTTAAAAAATAAGTTTAAAACATTTTTTTGAAAAGTTTCTTAAAAATTTTAATTTTTATTAACATGGTCACATTTCACACTGCACAACATTAATTTAAGTTTTCCGGGTCCTTAACATTTGTTTAGCAGTACAGTAATAACGCTGTCAAAACCCCAGTTACACTTAATCCCTTTGGGTCTAACTTTTAGTGGGGAATTTAACCGTAATTACTGCGGAAGAGCCGAAGTTTTCGTCAGTTTCCTGAATTGGCTGATTACACCGATTGCCGGCTCTGTCGGGGTGGGGGGCGCAGCGCAGCCTGATTCAGAGCTGTCATTGACAGACCGCAATTCAGGATTTCCGCATCCGAGTTGCAGTCATGTTCCTGGTGTGCCTTGCTCATAACAAACACACTAACAAGCATGAAAATCAGAGTAATCTGATACACAAGATGAGCATGGTATCAATGAGCCCATTGGAAGCAAAATTGCGCTCATAATGCACCATCTTTACAACACAAGTTTCATCTGAGTCCCACATAGTGAGGATTTGCTTTATTGCAAAATATTGTTTTAAGCATTGTGGCATCTCTTTGTACAAACTCCTCTTTTGCTCTTTAATCTATAGGACATAACAAAAATAGATGAAATGTTCTTCCCAGCTACTCTCTTCAATCTTTTTGTAAGTGATTAACCTGTGCAGCAAAATCTGCCTCACCGCCCCCCCCCCACCGCCGCCCCCCCCCCCTCAAATCAAGAGGCCCGGTAGTTGCTCCGTTATAATCCACTAAACCCAGGAGTTTAGTATGGTAAAATTGTGGCACCTTTTCAAATGGATTGAATTCATAAGAACATTCCCTGCATTAACCTTGACGTCTAGCAAAACTGGGCGAGCAGGATAAGTCCAAATGAAAAATGACAAGGCTTTTTTGGTTTCCTTCTTCCCTTCTTCCTGCAGTTTAAACAATTGGATCTCAATTATGCAATTGATGGTGCTTCAGCCAGCAGGATAAAGATCATCTGATTCTGTGTCCTTCACGATAGAGAACAGAAAGCTGCTCCTTCTGCTGACTCAAGGATGCCCTGCGTGGGTGTAGTAAAAGGGGAAGTAAACGGCAAATAATGGAGTCACTGTGCATGAAATGAGACTCCAGCACGTGAAACTATCACGTGTGAGCACAGTAGAATAGAATTTGGGAGGGCAGTCATGACTTAATGAAATAACAATAGAAAATGCTGGAAATACTCAGCAGGCCAGGCAGCATCCGTGGAGAGAGAAACAGAGTTAACGTTTCCGGTCTGGGACCCTTCATCAGAACTGGAAAAAACTGGAGATGTAACAGATATTAAGCAGGTGCAGAGACAGGGGGGGTTTGGAGGGGAGGAAGGAATTGAAAGAACATACTGTGCTTACGTAAGAGGCAGGAAAGATAAAGGGCCGAAAATTGATCCCGGGACGCGAGAGTACGCACTGCATACTCTCGCGTATTCCCACTCCAATTGCCGGTTTTCTGCATGCCCTGCGCATGCGCTGAAAACCGGCAATTGCTCTTCCGAAAAGGGGGCGGGGCCTGAGTGCATCGCGTGCGCGCTACAGGCTGCGCGCACGCTGTGCACTTCATGCTTTGGACGCGCAGGTAAGTAGGGAAGATTTTGGAAATGTAAAAAGGAGGAGTAAGACCCGCTTTTAAGAAGGTAAGTAGTGAATTAAGTATTTTTTTGAATTTTTTTTTACAGGTATATCTTTTTTATAGACTTTAAAGACAGGTAAGTTTATTTTTATAACTTTTTAAAAGATTTTAAATTTTTTCAAAAATTTAATTTTTTATTTTAAATGGTTAATTTAATTAACTATACTTATTTTATTAATGTGATGTTTTTTTTTAAAATTTAATTGAGGTTTAGCTGTTATTTTGGGGGGGTGTAAGATTCATAAGTCTCACAGCCATGCTGTGAGACTTATGAATGGAAGATGGTGTGCTGCCATTGGCTCTAACTGAGTCACGTGATCTCACAGCTCGCACGAATTAACTGCGCCGCTGGGATACGCAAGCCCAGCACAGCTGATGTCTGGAACATCAAGTTCGTGCGAGCTGGATCAGAAAAAGCATAAGCGAGGTGAGAGATCGCGGGGAAGGCTTACCCCCGCGGGAACAGAGCGAGATCAATTTCTGGGCCAAAATGTTGCAAATGGGAATGGCAAAATCATACAGCATGAAAAATGGGGGCAGCGATTATTGTCTGAAATTGTTGAACTCGATGTTGAGTCCGGAAGGCTGTAAAGTGCCTAATCGAAAGATGAGGTGCTGTTCCTCGAGCTTACGTTGAGCTTCATTGGAACAATGTAATAGGCCGAGGACAGAGAGATCAGAGTGGGAGTGAAGCGGAGAATTAAAGTGACAGGCGACCGGAAGCTCAGGGTCACCCTTACAGACTGAACGGAGGTGTTCCGCAAAGCGGTCACCCAATCTGCGTTTGGTCTCCCCAATGTAGAGGAGACCGCATCGTGAGCAGCGAATACAGTATATTAAATTGCAAGAAGTACAAGTAAGTCGCTGTTTCACCTGGAAGGGGTGTTTGGGGCCCTGGACAGTGGGAAGGGAGGAGGTAAAAGGGCATGTGTTGCATCTCCTGCGCTTGCACGGGAAGGTGCCAGGCGAAGGAGAAGGGCTGTTAGGGGTGATTGAGGAGTGGACCAGGGTGTCACGGAGGGAGCGGTCCCTTCGGAATGCTGAAAGGGGAGGGGAGGTGAGGGGAAGATGTGTTTGGTGGTGGGATCACGTTGGAGGTGGTGGAAATGGCGGAGGATTATCCGTTGAATGTGGAGGCTGGTGGGATGAAAGGTGAGGACAAGGGGAACCCTATCGTGGTTCTGGGAGGGAGGGGAAGCGGTGAGAGCAGAAGTGCGGGAAATGGAACGGACACGGTCAAGGGCCGTGTCAACCACAGTAGAGGGGAATCCTCGGTTGAGGAAAAAGGAAGACATGTCGGAAGCACTGGTATGGAAGGTGGCATCGTCGGAGCAGATGCGGCGGAGACGGAGAAACTGGGAGAAGGGAATAGAGTCCTTACAGGAGGCGGGGTGGGAGGAAGTGTAGTCCAGGTAGCTGTGGGAGTCAGTGGGCTTGTAGTGGATGTTTGTCGAAAGCCGATCGCCAGAAATGGAGACAGAGAAGTCAAGGAAGGGAAGGGAAGAGTCGGAGATGGACCATGTGAAGGTGAGGGAAGGGTGGAAATTGGAAGTAAAGTGAATGAACTTATCTAGTTCAGGTCGAGAGCAGGAAACGGCACCGATACAGTCATCGATGTACCGGAAAAAGAGGTGAGGAGGGGACCTGAGTAGGACTGGAACAAAGAATGTTCCACATATCCCATGAACAGGCAGGCATAGCTAGGGCCCATGCGGGTTCCCATAGCAACACCTTTAATTTGGAGGAAGTGACTGGAGTCAGAGGAGAAGTTGTTTAATGTGAGAACAAGTTCAACCAGGTGGAGGAGGGTGGCGGTGGATGGGGACTGGTTGGGCCTCTGTTCAAGGAAGAAACGGAGCGCCCTCAGGCCGTCCTGGTGGGGGATGGAGGTGTAGAGGGATTGGACGTCCATAGTGAAAAGGAGACGGTTGGGGCCAGGAAACTGGAAACTGTTAAAGTGACGGAGGGCGTCGGAAGAGTTGCGAATGTAGGTGGGAAGAGACTGGACAAGGGGAGAAAAAATAGAGTCGAGATAGGAAGAGATAAGTTCCATGGGGCAAGAACAGGCTGAAACGATGGGTCTACCAGGGCAGTCCTGTTTGTGGATCTTGGGAAGGAGGTAGAAGCGGGCTGTGCGGGGTTGGGGGACTATGAGGTTGGCAGCCATGGAGGGAAGATCTCCAGAGGAGATGAGGTCAGTGACTGTCTTGGAAACAATGGCCTGATGTTTGCTAGTGGGGTCATGGTCCAGGCGGAGGTAGGAGGAGGTGTCGGAGAGTTGGCGTTCAGCTTCCGCACGGTAGAGGTTGGTTCGCCAAACAACAACAGCACCACCCTTATCAGCAGGTTTAATGATAATGTTAGGGTTGGATCGGAGAGAACGGAGTGCTGCAAGTTCAGAGGGAGGTAGGTTGGAGTGAGAGAGGGGAGCAGAGAAATTGAGACGGCTGATGTCACATCGGCAGTTAGCAATGAAAAGATCTAGAGAGGGTAAGAGGCCAGAGGGAGGGGTCCAAGTAGAACGAGAATTTAGAGAGCGGGAGAAAGGGTCAGCTGTGCGGTCCAAGTAGAACGAGAATTTAGACTTAATGACCTGCTCAGTATGAGGTGAACTGGAAACTGACTGACAGAAAACTTGCGGGGCGAAGCATATTCTACGGGTATTAAACTTCGGAAATCACGAGAGACTCAGGCAGGGCATGCTCAGGTAGCACATCCTGAATTTCCAACCAGACAAATGTCCTTAAAGAGAATGGGGTAATTTTGACTTTGTGCAATCGCGAAAAACAGGCGATCACGAGTCAGCAGCCCATTTTACATCTCCAACCACCCCCCCCCCGCACCCCCACCATTTTTATTTCCATTGGTATCACTGTGTTGGAATTTGCAAAAGGGCATAAATACCACCTAACGTAACTAAAGGCCAAGACTAGCAGTTCCTGCTAATGGCAGAATTACCATCAAGTGGAATATCATCCCATTGAAGTAACAACAACAACAACTTGTATTTATATAGTGCCTTTAACACAGTAAAACGTCGCAAGGCGCTTCACAGGGGCGTTATAAAACAAAATTTGACACCGAGCCACATAAGGAGCTATTAGGGCAGATGACCAAAAAGCTTGGTCAAAGAGGTAGGTTTTATGGAACGTCTTAAAGGAGGAAAGAGAGGCGGAGAGGTTTAGGGAGGGAATTCCAGAGCTTAGGGCTTTGGCAGCTGAAGACACAGCCACCAATGGTGGAGGGATTGAAATCGGGGCTATTAAAGAGGCCAGAATTAGAGGAGCGCTGATATCTCGGAGGGTTGTGGGGCTGGAGGAGATTACAGAGACAGGGAGGGGGCGAGGCCATGGAGGGATTTGAAAACAAGGATGAGAATTTTTAAATCGAGGTGTTGCTTAACCGGGAGCCAATGGAGGTCAGCGAGCACAGGGGTGATGGGTGAATGGGACTTGGTGCGAGTTAGGACACGGGCAGCTGAGTTTTGGATGACATGTTTACGTAGGGCAGAATGTGGGAGGCCAGTCAGGAGTGCGTTGGAATAGTCAAGTCTAGAGGTAATAAAGGCATGGATGAGGGTTTCAGCAGCAGATGAGCTGAGGCAGGGACAGAGTCGGGCGATGTTCCAGAGGTGGAAATACGCGGTCTTGGTGATGGCGCTGATATGTGGCCGGAAGCTCATCTCAGGGTCAAATATGACACCAAGATTGCGAACAGTCTGGTTCAGCCTCAGACAGTTGCCAGGGAGAGGGATGGAGTCAGTTGCTAGGGAACGGAGTTTGTTGTGGGGACCGAAGACAATGGCTTCGGTCTTCCCAATATTTAATTGGACAAAATTTCTGCTCATCCAGAACTGGATGTCGGACAAGCAGTCTGACAATTTAGATACAGTGGAGGGGTTGAGAGAGGTGGTGGTGAGGTAGAGCTGGGTGTCGTCAGCATACATGTGGAAACTGACGCTGTGTTTTCGGATGATGTTGCCGATGGGCAGCATGTAGATGAGAAATAGGAGGGGGTCAAGGATAGATCCTTGGGGGACACCAGAGGTAATGGTGCGGTAGCAGGAAAAGAAGCCATTGCAGGGGATTCTCTGGCTACGATTAGATAGATAAGAATGGAACCAGGCGAGTGCAGTCCCACCCAGCTGCATGACAGGTGGAGAGGCGTTGGAGGAGGATGTGTCAACTGTGTCAAAGGCTACAGACAGGTCATGAAGGATGAGGAGGGTTAGTTTACCTTTATCACTGTCGCATAGGATATAATTTGTGACTTTGATAAGAGCTGTTTCGGTACTGTGGCAGGAGCAGAAACCTGATTGGAGGGATTCAAACATGAAGTCCTGGGAAAGATGGGCACGGATTTGGGAGGCGACAACATGTTCAAGGACTTTGGAGAGGAAAGGGAGGTTGGAGATGGGGCGGTAGTTTGCAAGGACGGAGGAGTCAAGGTTTGCATTTTTGAAGAGAGGGGTGATGACAGCAGATTTGAAGGAGAGGGGGTTATCTTTGCATTCCAGGCTGATCCTGGAATAGTGAGCAGTTTTGGCAGAGGAGAGCAGGACCTGATAGTGCTTTACATGGTCCAGCCAGATCTGGCAGTGAATGGCTAAACCAGTTGTTCACCGTGTCTGTTCAAGTCTGTATCCCTTGGACTTAAGGGAGCGGAGATGGGGGCAGTACCAGGTTAAGAAAGAGTAATGGTTTTAATAGGGACGAGGGCATCAAAGGTGGAGGGGAGGATGTGGTTGAGCAGATCGGTAGCTGCAGAAATGTTGTGGTGAATGGAGGGCCAATGGCTAGACAGTTGGGATTTTGAAATGGCAGTTGTAAGTGAATTGGGAGAGAGTTTTTTTCTAGGGGCAGACACAGAAGGAAGTAGGGTTGGGAGGGGGATGTGGGTGGAGAGCGATACAAGGAAGTGATCAGAGACAGCCTTATCTGTGATTGACACGATGGGAGCAGCGAGGCCACGTGAGATGGCAAGGTCAAGGGGGTTGCCTTGAATATGGGTTGGGGAGTTTACATGGAGGGAAAGATTAAGGCAGGATAGTGAACTCAGAGGAGAGAGAGAGCATGATGAATTGAGATGGAGGTTGAAATCACTGACGATGAAACGTCGCTCAGTGCAGAGACTGAGGGAGGAAAGCTGTGAAGATATCTCGGTCAGAAAATGTTTATGGCACTTGGGTGGGCGGTAGAGGATGAGGATTTTAAATGAGATGTGAGAGGGATGGAGTAAGGTGAGATGCTCGAAGCAGGAGAAAATGCCAGAGGAGTAGGGGGACAGACCAAGGTGTGATATGGTGATGAGAGCCACACCTCCACCAAGGCGGTCTGGATGGGGCATATGGGGAAAGGTATAGCCAGGCAGGGAGGCTGGGATAAGGTGTCATCACCCCTCAGCCAGGTTTCCGTCAAGGCCATAATGTCGATGCAATCATCCCAAATAAGCTCATGGATGGCAAGGTCCTTGTTCACAAGTGAATGGACATTCTGGAGCGTGATTCGGAGAGGGGCGGTGATAGCTAATCCACTGGCAGAGTCCACGGGGTCAGCACTGGGAGGGGTGAGTTGGACGGGGAGGAGATTGGCAAGATTAGCCCCTTGCGGGCACACTAGCGAGAAGGTCGACGAGAGAGTAGGATGCAGGTGGAGCTTTGGAGTGTATCTCAAAGGGTTATGGAGCAAACGCGGGCAAATGGAGTTGAGGTACAGATCAGCCATGATCTAACTGAATGGCAGAACAGGCTCAAGGAGCTGAATGGCCCACTGCTGTTCCTATCTACCCTGTGCCGTACTCGACCTGTGAATGCTTGATTCTGACACTTAATGCTGAGTGTAGAAAAGTCTTGCATTTCTATTTCTCCTGGCAAGCATACATTTCATCCACAAACTGAAATAGCAGTGCTTGAACTAAACACTGCAAGAAGCTTACGAGCCTGTAGAAATAGAGCAGGTCAGAGGCTGGGTATTCTGCAGCAAGTGACTCACATCCTGACTCCCCAAAGCCTTTCCACCACCTACAAGACACAAGTCAGGAGTGTGATGAAATACTTTCCATTTGCCTGGATGGGTGCAGCTCGAACAACACTCAAGAAGCTCGACACCATCCAGGACAAAGCAGCCTGCTTGATCGGCACCCCATCGACCACCTTAAACATTCACTCCCTCTATCATTGAGGCAACGTGACTGCAGTGTGTACCATCTACAAGATGCACTGCAGCAACTCACCAAGACTTCTTCGACAGCACCTCCCAAACGCGCAACCTCTACCACCCTCCAAGTCACACACCATCCTGACTTAGAAATATATCGCGTTCCTTCATCGTCGCTGGGTCAAAATCCTGGAACTCCCTACCTAACAGCACTGTGGGAGTACCTTCACCACACAGACTGCAGCAGTTCAAGAAGGTGGCTCACCACCACCTTCTCAAAGGCAATTAGGGATGGGCAATAAATGCTGGCTTTGCCAGCGACACCCACATCCCATGAATGAATTAAAAAAAACATTGCTTGATTCACGTGCAGTTTTCACGGAACTCTTTGCAGATTGGTTCAGCAGCAGAATGGCAAGAAGCCTCAGTTGAAACTGCTGTCTTTTAGGCTAAATTCTGCAATTTAGTCCCAACCATCTTCAGCTACTTCATCAATGACCTTCCCTCCAACATAAGGTCAGAAATGGGGATGTTTGCTGATGACTGCACTGTGTTCAGTGCCATTCACAACTCCTCAGATAATGAAGCAGTCCATGCCCGCAAGGCTATATTGGACTGGGTACTGTGCAATGAGAAGGGACTAATTAGTAATCTTGTTGTACGGGGACCCTTGGGTCAGAGCGATCATAACATGATCGATTTCTCACTCGAAATGGAGAGCGAAGAAATTGACTCAGAGACTCAGGTCCTGAATTTAAACAAGGGGAATTATGATGCCATTAGACGGGAACTGAGTAGGTCTGATTGGACAACGTTCCTGGGAGGACTGGAGGTAGATAAACAATGGCAAGCATTTAAAGATAGAATGACAAAATTGCAAAAATTGTTTATACCAATCTGGCATAAAAGGAAATCTAAAAAGGTGACTCAACCGTGGATAACAGGGGAAATTAGAGACAGCATAAAATCCAAAGATAGGGCGTATAAAATAGCCAAAAAACGCGCCAGAGCGGAAGATTGGGAACAGTTTAAGATAGAGCAAAGGAGGGCAAAGGGCTTAATCAAGAAGGGCAAAATAGCTTACGAAAGCAAGCTGGCGGAAAATATAAAAACTAACTCCAAAAGCTTTTATAAGTATATCAAGAGGAAAAGACTGGTGAAAACCAAAGTTGGTCCATTGCAGTCAGATACGGGGGAATATATAATGGGAAATAAGGAAATGGCAGACCAACTAAATGCATACTTTGGGTCAGTCTTTACGAAGGAAGACACAAAAAACCTCCCTGGGATATCGGGAAAAATAGGGACATTGGCAAAGGAGGAACTGACGCAAATCAATATCTCTAAGGATATGGTGTTAAGGAAGCTAAAGGGATTGAAGGCGGACAAATCCCCAGGGCCTGATAACATGCATCCTAGGGTACTGAAGGAGGTGGCCCTAGAGATAGCGGATGCACTAAGCATGATTTTTCAGAATTCATTAGACTCGGGAACAGTGCCCATGGATTGGAGGGTAGCTAACGTTACCCCACTATTCAAAAAGGGGGGTAGGGAAAAAGCAGGTAATTACAGACCTGTAAGCCTTACATCAGTTGTGGGCAAAATGCTGGAGTCCATCATTAAGGATGAAATAGCCGAGCACTTAGCAAATGGGGACAGGATAGGACAGAGTCAACATGGATTTACAAAGGGTAAATCGTGCTTGACTAATCTATTGGAATTTTTTGAGGGAGTAACTGGTAAAATAGATGGGGGAGAGCCAGTAGATGTGGTGTACCTGGACTTCCAAAAGGCCTTCGATAAGGTCCCACATAAAAGATTAGCATGGAAAATTGAAGCTCATGGGATAAAGGGGAAAGTATTGACGTGGATAGAGAACTGGCTGTCAGATAGAAAACAGAGAGTTGGAATAAACGGCTCATTTTCTGAATGGCAGGCAGTAACAAGTGGGGTACCACAGGGATCTGTCCTGGGTCCCCAGCTGTTCACAATTTATATTAATGACCTGGATCAGGGAGTCGAATGCAGCATTTCCAAATTTGCAGACGACACTAAACTAGGAGGGGGGGTGGGCTCAGAGGAGGAGACCAGGAAGCTCCAGAGCGATTTGGACAGACTGGGTGATTGGGCGGATAAATGGCAGATGCACTATAATGTGGACAAGTGCGAAGTTATCCACCTTGGGTGCAGGAACGGGAGGGCAAATTATTATTTAAATGGCAATAAATTGGGAGAGGGGGAAGTACAGAGAGACCTGGGTGTTCTTGTACACCAGTCACTGAAGGCGAGCATGCAGGTGCAACAGGCGGTCAAGAAGGCAAACGGTATGCTGGCCTTCATAGCAAAAGGGTTGGAATACAGGAACAGGGATACCTTGCTGCAGCTGTACAGGGCACTGGTGAGACCACACCTCGAGTACTGTGTACAGTTTTGGTCGCCTCATCTGAGGAAAGATGTTCTTGCCATGGAGGGGGTGCAGCGGCGATTCACCAGGCTGATACCAGGAATGGCGGGATTGACCTATGAGGAGAGACTATGTAGTTTAGGGATGTACACACTGGAGTTTAGAAGATTGAGAGGGGACCTCATAGAAGTGTATAAAATTCTGACAGGTCTAGACAGATTAGATGCAGAAGGAATGTTTCCCTTGGCGGGTGAGAACAGAACTAGAGGACATAATTTAAGGATAAGGACTAAACCATTTAGGACAGAAATGAGGGGGAATTTCTTCACTCAGAGAGTGGTGAACCTGTGGAACTCATTGCCACAGAGGGCAGTGTACGCCAGCTCATTAAATATATTTAAGAGGGAATTAGATATATTTCTACAGGCAAAAGGGGTTAAGGGTTACGGAGAGAAGGCGGGGACGGGATACTGAATTGAAGGATCAGCCATGATCTCATTAAATGGCGGAGCAGGCTCGAAGGGCCGGATGGCCTACTCCTGCTCCTATCTTCTATGTATCTATGTATGTAAGCAACAAGACCTGGACGACGTTCAGGCTTGGGCTGATAAGTGGCAGGTAACATTCGCGCCACACAAGTGCCAGGCAATGACTATCTCCAACAAGCGAGAGTCTAGCCACTGCCCATTCAAATTCAACGGCATTACCATCGCCGAATCCCCCACTATCAACATCCTGGGGGTCACCAGTGACCAGAAACTTAACTGGACCAGCCACATAAATACTGTAGCAACAAGAGCAGGTCAGAGGCTAGGTATTCTGCAGCGAGTGTCTCACCTCCTGACTCCCCAAAGCCTTTCCACCATCTACAAGGCACAAGTAAGGAGTGTGATGGAATACTCTGCACTTGCCTGGATGAGTGCAGCTCCAACAACACTCAAGAAGCTCGACACCATCCAGGACAAACCAGCCCGCTTGATTGGCACCCCATCAACCACCTTAAACATTCATTCCCTCCACCATTGGCGTACCGTGGCTGCAGTGTGTACCGTCTCCAAGATGCACTGCAGCAACTCGCCAAGGCTTCTTCAGCAGCACCTCCCAAACCCGTGACCTCTTCCACCTAGAAGGACAAGGGCAGCAGGCGCATGGGAACACCACCTCCTCCAAATTCCCCTCCAAGTCACACACCATCCTGACTTAGAAGTATATCGCCGATCCTTCATCGTCGCTGGGTCAAAATCCTGGAACTCTCTACCTAACAGCACTGTGGGAGTACCTTCACCACACGGACTACAGCGGTTCAAGAAGGCGGCTCACCACCACCTTCTCAGGGCAATTAGGGATGGGCAATAAATGCTGGCCTTGCCAGTGACGCCCACATCCCATAAACGAATAAAAAAAAAGTGTAGGCCTAGATTACATATTTCATGCATGGAAAATGCAGTGGAATGTTGTAACTGCAGAGTGATATTAATTTGACGTTTCATTGTTTTAATAAATTTTTCATCTGATTATAATGGAAGGTCCATTTATAAACGGTAGAAGTACCTTTAAACAATGTGTATAAAATCAGGCCCACCTAACTCGATATAAGGCACTGCAACACCAAGGCTGCTCTCTCCTTGCATCATTGAGCACAAGGCCGAAATGTAATGACAGCTCATTCTTTCAGATCAATTATTACCACATTACAAAATGTAACAGCAAAGTGACACAAACTAAAATTACCCTCAGAAAGCAGACCCTGTGCAATCTGAGAGTGTAATTGTCTGAAGATCCCAGTATGGCGATTAATCCCTAAGGTTGTGTACAAAGTGTCATTTTTTTCCTCTTAAGACGGGCAACAATTGCTTGTCTGACCGTCAGTTCTTCTGGTCCAGATCTAAAAGAAGACATTTGTTTTTGCATAATATACACTTGACCGAAGGTATAAATCTCAGCCTTTCAGGGTTAGAGATCTACGAATGAAGTACAGAAAAAGAAGACTGGTCATTTTATACTGACATATAAAGGCACTGTCATCAGCTTGGTGAGTCATTGGCCCTGAATTTGTGGTCGGAGGCTTCCTGCGGGGAAATGCCTCCGATCCGCAAATAAAATGCCCGTGTACCTGTGGCCTTGGGACCCACGGAGACTCGCGGTCCTGGGCCTCTCCGGGTAGAGGTCCGCTTATCCCAGGGCCGCAGGCGGTTCGCAAGCACCCCTAGGATCACGTGGGCCGGCCCAACCAATAAAAGAAGGAAATCTCCATTCATACTTATGGGGATTCTGTATATACGGAAACCCCATAAGCATGAATGGGAATACCCCAAAAAATACATCTACACATCCAATTAATAAAAAAAATTACACATTTAAAATTAATTAAAATACCATTTAATTAAATATTTAAAACAAAAATTTTATTTTTTGAAAAATAAATTTAAATGTTTTAAATAGGCTAAAAATAAACTTACCTTATTGCACAGGTTTTTTAATGTTTAAATGATTGAAAAAAAATGTTTTTTTTAAAAACTCTTACGCCTGGTAAAAGCAGGCCTTACGCTTTTACCAGGCGTAAGAATTTCACGGGCATTCGCTGGGCAGAAGTTGGGCAAATAGCCGAACCCTTCGCCTGCGCATGCCCTTTCCCCGGGGGTTTTTGCGCATGTGCTTCGCATGCCTAAACCCGGAACTTGCGCGGCCCTTATGGGTGCGTACGCGCCCGTAGGGGGCCGCAAATTACGGGCCATTGTTAATTGGAGGGGAATCGGATCAGCCACAACAGGTTTTGCACCTGTTCAAACACTGAGCTGTTTGCTACATGGGAAAATGTGCATTGTAGGAACATCGGAACAGGAGTAGGCCATTCAGCCCCTCGAGCCTGTTCTGCCATTCAGTTAGATCATGGCTGATCTGTATCTTAACTCAATCTACCTGCCTTGGTTCCTTAACCATTAATACCCTTGCCTGTCACAAATCTGTCAATCTCAGTTTTGATATTTTCAATTGACCCCTCAGCCTCAACAGCTTTTTGGGGGAGACAGTTGCAGATTACCATTCCCCTTTGTGTGAAGAAGTGCTTCCTGACATCACCCCTGATCTGCAGAGCTCTAATTTTAAGGTTATGGCCCCTTGTTCTGGACTCCCCCACTAGAGGAAATACTTTCTCTCTATCTGCCCCATCAACTCCTTTAATCATTTTAAACACTTCAGTTAGATCATCCCTTAATCATTCATACTCGAGGGAATACAAGCCTAGTCTATGCAACCTGTCCTCATAATTTAATCCTTTTGGCCCTGGTATAATTCTGTTGAATCTGCGCTGCACCCCCTCCAAGGCCAATATATCCTTCCTGAGGTTCCTGGTGCCCAGAACTGAATGCAGTACTCCAGATGGGATCTAACCAGAGCTTTATATAACTGTAACCCATGATATAAAAAAATTCCAAAAAATAACAAAATGGCACCAACCCCAAAAGGATGTTGAATGTAATTCACAAATATCTGTGGTTATTTAATTCCTAAACAGAGTACTGGCAGGTGAGATTCCTTCTTTAAAAATCAGTGAATCCCCAGCTCTTACTGCTCCCATTGCACAATGGAGCTACTCAACGAAACGATACTACATTGGCAGGGATCGGCAGAAATAAATACCTTGGCACAGTTTCCCAGCGGACATTAAAGCTGCATCCTGCCACACTAAGAACAGATTGGCAAACTGCATTCCTCAATTAGCCTTCTGTCTGGTCGGCCCACTCTCGATACCCCCCTCACTGAAAGAATCAGGGAAATGGTGCAGTTTGTCTCTCCATTAGGACTGTTGCTGTAGAGATTGGCTGAAGTATTGCGAACATTAATAGCTGCAGCACTCATCTTTTCCACATCGAGTTACATTATTTGAAGTGAAACATTTCAATTCGTTGATTTTTTTTTCTTCTTCTTGGCATTATGAGGAAATGAGGTTGCCGTGCTGGTCAGATAACAAGGGCCCCGCAATCAGTTGCTGCAACAGTTAAGCGGCCACTTGAAGACGGTAAATCAATGGAGTCATTAAGGAATGTTGGGAGCCAAATGGGTATCTCGGAAAAGGACCCTTAAGAGACCTGCGTCATAATCAATATCATTTGCCAGCCCATTACTGACTTAAACACAGCTTTTAATGAGAAAGCATTGATCTCACAACTTTTCAGAAAGGGATTTGAGACAATTTGCAGACAGTTGCAAGCACGTTGTCACATACGACTAATGGCCAATAGTTTCGCACTCTTTTTAATGAGCATCAAGTTATCAATGTCTTCGGCTTGGAGACACAATTGTTTATCGAGGCTGTTGTTCAGCGGTACAGGATTTCACACTTGGTGTTATTTTTTTATTACATCTCTGGTCATGGCACACCCACCTAAGAGCCCTAATAACAGCCTATACTGGTGATAAAAGCTAACGATCCTTGACTGCATCGACTGCCCTGTTCTGGAGCTTGTTCAACCATTTTGCTGCAGTAATGTCACTGCAGCAGTTTAGCAGAAGCAGCGTTATACATTTAGACTTTTAAAAAAGCCCCCTGACAGCAGTGGGGAAAGTCAACCCAACTATAGAATGATGGACCGAGTGACACATGTATAAACCATGCAGTTAACATTGATCACACTCACGATGTGTGAAAGGGACAGACACAGTTGTGTCTGCAGTATTCATGAGCTATTTCCCTTTTATGCTCACAAGATGAAGCTTATAGGAAAGAGATGGCTCAGTGGGGTAGATACGCTCTCAGGTGTGATGCTGACCTGTGACCTTCAAGGTCACAGTTCAATTGCTAGTCAGAGCAAAAGGCAAAATACTGCAGATGCTGGAAAACATTTAAAAAAAAATGAATTTCAATTCAAAATTCTCATCCTTGTTTTCAAATCCCTCCATGGCCTTGCCCCTCCCTATCTCTGTAATCTCCTCCAGCCCTACAACCCAGAAATTTAAAGGGACCGCGCATTAAAAAAAAACAGGCCGCGCAGAACACAGCGCAGCTCACAGGGAGCATTGGTGCTCACACTGCAGAGAGGCCGTTTCCCTGCTTCGTGTGTGGGAAGGGATTCCCTCGGTCCAACAACCTGCAAGTTCACACTGGGGAGAGGATGTTCACCTGCTCAGTGTGTGAGAAGGGATTCACTAATTCATCCAGTTGGAAGAATGTGATCCACGTCTAACAGAGGGGGGGAAGAACGTGATCCATCTTCCCACCTGGATCACGTTCTTGCTCTCATCTTCTCCCGCCCCCCCTCTTTAGACCTGCATCACGTTCTTCCCCTATCCCAACTGTTATCTCCGTGCTCTAACCACACACCCCCGAGTTCCTGACCTTCTCCTCCCCCTCGAGTTCCTGACCGTCTCCCCCCCCCCCCAAGTTCCTGACCTGCCCCCCACCGCGTTTCAGACCTTCGCCCCCCCCAGTTCATGACCCTCTCCCCGCGAGTTCCTGACCTTCTCCCCCAAGTTCCTAACCTACACTCCCCCGCCGAGTTCCTGACCTTTTCCCCCCCAAGTTCCTGACCCTCTCCCCCCCGAATTTCAGACCACTTCCACCCCCCCCATGTTCCTGACCTCCCCCCGAGTTCCTGACCTTTTCTCCCCGAGTTCCTGACCTTTACTCCCTGAGTCCCTGACCTTCTCCCCCAGAGTTCCTGACCTTTTCTCCCCGAGTTCCTGACCTTTTCTCCCCGAGTTCCTGACTTTCTCCCCCCCGAGTTCCTGACCTTCTCCCCCCGAGTTCCTGACCTTCTCTCCCCGAGTTCCTGACCTTCTCTCCCCGAGTTCCTGACCTTCTCTCCCCGAGTTCCTGACCTTTTCTCCCCGAGTTCCTGACTTTCTCCCCCCAAGTTTCTGACCTTCTCCCCCCGAGTTTCTGACCTTCTCCCCCCGAGCTCCTGACCTTTTCTCCCCCCTCCAGTCCCTTCTCCTCTCCCCCTTTCGAGCTCCTTGCCTCTCCCCCCTCCGATACCCTCTCCTCTCCTCCCTCTGATCCCCTCTCCTCTCCTCCCTCTGATCCCCTCTCCTCTCACCCTCTGATCCCCTCTCCTCTGCCCCCCTCCGATCTCCTCTTCACGCTGCCCCCCCCCCCCTTCCCGGTCTCCTGACCTCCACAGGAAGGAAAGTGTGGTTGAGGCCGCAGGAGCAGCCTTGCGGCTAGGTGCATGCGTGTTTGGAACCTCTGGTGCGCATGCACAGCCGCAACATCGGGTGTGCAGGCGCAGTTCCCTTCGGGGCGGGACGCTGTCTGCCCTATGGACCTTGAAAATAATCACTCCAGGATAAAGGATTCGGTTTGACTTTGCTGATATTTGTGATTGCCTCATTGTCGTCTCCATTACTCACTGCTCCACTGTGGAACTGTACCCTACAATAAGTCACTGAACTGGGGGATATAAAATTGTAGAAGGAAAAAGAAAATACCAGTGCAAAGCAATCTCTTTTTATTAGATAGTATCCTCAAAAGCCCCTCAATAATACCTCTGAATTATCACTTGACTCTCCAGATAACTCACTTGGTTAGTGCACTACTTGGCCAACATGGAACTGTGTACAGTTTTGGTCTCCTTACCTAAGGAAGAATATACTTGCCTTTGAGGGGATGCAATGTAGGTTTACTAGATTGATTCCTGGGATGAGAGGGTTGTCCTATGAGGAGAGATCAAGTAGAATGGGCCCATACTCTCTGGACTTTAGAAGAATTGGAGGTGATCTCATTGAAACGTGTAAAATTCTTAGAGGGCTTGACAGGGTAGATGCTGAGAGGCTGTTTCCCCCTGGCTGGAGAGTCTAGAACTCGGGGTCACAGTCTCAGGATAAGGGGTCAGCCATTTAGGTCTGAGATAAGGAGACATTTCTTCACTCAAAGGGTTGTGAATCTTTGGAATTCTCTATCCCAGAGACCTGTGGCTGCTCAGTCGTTGAGTTTATTCAAGACTGAGATCGATAGATTTTTGGGCACTAAGGGAATCAAGGGATATAGGGATAGGTCGGGAAAGTGGAGTTGAGGTAGAAGATCAGCCATGATCTTATTGAATAGTGGAGCAGGCTCGAGGGGCCGTAAGGCCTACTCCTATTTCTTATGTTCTTATGAGCTGAGCTCTACAGATCAGAAAGGCCTGTGCTGGACTTGGTCATCTCAGCTGGCAATAAAGGTTACAGTACTATGAGTGGCCTCAGGGCCCCTGAGCTAGAGAGGAGGAATAATCAGCCAGCATTCTCACTCCTCAGAGCCATCCAGCGACCCTTGCTGGAAGGTGGACGTGTGTAGGCATTGGGTGAGAGCTGGATTGGGCTCATCTGCGAGGCATCCCATGACTGAGCAGCCCGTCAAAACCCAGTGCTGAGACTCACCCATGAAGAATGACCGATTCAGCAGTCAACTCTCGTGAAACCATACCTGCGGATTAGTCAGATCCTTCGGAAGTGTGAGGAGAAAACGAGCCGAAAGAAACCTCTCCTGCTGACAGTAATTATTTCAATACAATTTTTTTTCCCACAGCTCCAAGTAAAGTTAGTATGAGAAACTGCATTGACTAATCAATAGTCCAAAAAGGTCATAAATTGAAAGAAATGAAGTGTTATGATAAGGTAACTTTCGAACCCTTGTGGTGGAGCTACTATTGTACACCACAATGAAGCACATTTTCACAGCTGGGTAAAAGCCTAGTGATTATTAATGCTGTACCACCACCGCCACACTCAATTGATAGCATGACCAATTATATCAAAATCATATTTCCACAGCTTTCGTTAAGAATTTATCTGCGAATCGATCAGTTCCAAGCAAGTTGAACAGAATTAATGTTTAAGCAGAACCAGGCAATGGATTGCCAATCAAAAGCCATTCAATTTCCTGTGTATTTGTCAGTCTGAGGAAAGAGCATGAATCAGGCGTTGATTTGTATGTTGGCTTATACAGCTGTGCCTATATAATGTGTATGCTTATCCATCTGCATGTTATACTTTAAAGGCAGATGAGTCAGTATATACACAAGCATGTAGAGAATATTAAAGGTACATAGGATACAGGAAAGGATTTCAAGCGGGTAAATCAGGAACACGTAATGACGATACTGTAGCTTAATTAGGGAAGAATTGCCAGTCCTAGCCATCACACAACCTCTGGATTAATCAATTTCTGAACAGAGATGTTGACACAAACAGTAAGCAGACATCTCCGATTGCCGTAGTCTGATTATGCATCCGGTCAAGTGCACTGGTCACCCTTTGCCAAAGAAACTATGGCCCGGATTTTGCATTGAAAATAATAGTGAGGCTATCAGTGCTCACCGTTATTATGGAGTAAATCGGACAGCAACTTCCAGTGTCCGCACATGCCCAGTTAAACGTGGAAATCATGAAGTTGCTGTCCAAGTTGCCCTGCTCCTCCAGAAACTTCACCATGCCGGTACCTCGCCGAGAGACTCGGCATTGACGTACATGAGCGGTGTGAAGTTGCTGTACTTCAGTGATAGATACTCACTAAACACGCCAGAAAAAGTTAGGGCTTGTCCATTCAAGTGTTTTAATGGCGTGATAAGTCTTAATTACTGCCAAACAACCTCTCTGGCCTGTAAAATTTACTTTTACAAGTATGGAGTCTCATTCCTTCAGATTTTAATTATTGTTGGAGATTTTTTTTTAGTTAAAAATTAAAATTAAGTTTAATTGTGTGCTCGGGTGGATGTAAAAGATCGCATGTCACTATATGGCTGCCGCGTTTCCTACACTCCAACAGTGACTACGCTTCAAAAGCGATTCATTGGCTGTAAAGCGCTTTGCAACGTCCTGAAGACGTGAAAGGCGCTATATAAATGCAAGTTCTTTCTTTTCTTTACTTGCTATCTTGTGCATGTGGGAAAAATAATCTATTTCACATACTGCAGATAGCAACCTAATTTCCCAGGAGCTGATAGTTTTTAAACAAATCTAATCAAACAGTGATTGTGCGCTGTCATTAAGAGTAAGCATAGCTGTAAATGTGGCAATTCATATGGATTGACTGCAGCAGCATCCTGGGGAATCATTACTGTATACTACTGGGTTACCCCATCAAACTCCAGTCTTAACACATAAGAATCTTTTAGATTTCTATGAAAACATTCATTTAAAAAAAGAGCGCACAAAGTTACAAAGCCATTTAACAACTTGTTAAAGACATTGGTGTGGGATTTCTCCTGATTTTCTTGCACATGACTTCTATCCCATTCTATCCCATTATTCCTACATCACAACAGTGGCTACACTTCAAAGTACTTCATTGGCTGTAAAGCGCTTTGGGACATCCTGAAGTTGTGAAAGGCGCTATAGAAATCCGTATAAATCCATCTAATTTCTTTCTATTGTTGCAGAGCAGCTGCAGTTGGCTATATTTGAATTCCTCCTAGGAAGGATTTAGAGACCTGTGTCAACAATATCAGCCGTGGCTTAGTGGGTAGCACTCTTGCTTCTCAATCAGAAGGCCATCTGTTCAAGCCCCACTCCCGGGACTTGAGCACAAAAATCCAGGCTGACGCTTCAGTGCAGTACCGAGGGACAGCAACACTGCTGGAGGTGCCATCTTTTGGATGAGTCGTTAAACCGAAGTTTCATCTGCCCTCTTGGGTGGATGTAAAAGATCCCATGGCACTGTTCAACGAAGAGCAGAGGAGTTCTCCTCGGTGTCCCGGCCAATAGTTATCCCTCAAAAACAGATTATCTGGTCATTATCTCATTGCTATTTGTGGGACCTTGCTGTGCGCAAATTGGCTGCTAACATTATAAGATTAATTGACTACACTTCAAAAAGTACTTAATTGGTTGTAAAAGGCTTTGGGACATCCTGAGGTCATGAAAGGCACTAAAGAAATGCAAGTTCTTTCTTTTTCTATATATAAGGCCACAACTTTGTGTCTGCCCACAGGCTGCCCCTGATGTTGGAGGAAGGCCCATATAGGTCAGTGACGTGGAATCGCATTGCAGCTATTATCATGTCTTCAGTCAGAACAAATATTAGATGTAATAGCCAGCACCAAAGGTGGTGAACATTTGAATTTGCTGCTGTTGCTTTGCTGTGTTCAAGGCTGCCTCCGAAGATGTTTAACAGCACTGCCTCTAAATGTAGCACAGAGCCTTATTCACAAGTGGAATAAAACATCACGATCGGCAGCTTCACAAGCAGCCTGCTCTCCATACGAAAGGCATTTAATTAACACCAGTTGGGAACAGGTCATTCTGCAGCAGATGGAGCAGCCACGCCACACGGGGGTGTTGGCTCTGGGCTGCAGCTTCATAGCTGCAGCAAGAATGGAGGCTAAGCATAAATCTCCCCAGTAGGATAACATAGTCCTTCTACAGGTATAATACAGTGACACTACTGGGCTGCAATTCAGCCTTATCAAAATCAGATCACGTTTGGCACAATATTTCTTTGTTGTAACATTCCATCTGGAGCAAAAGCACGTGATCTGATATTAAAAGGGTCCAAGATTATTTCCCCAGCATCGTTGCAGCCTTATCTACTAACAACAAAGTAGTTTGGCAATAAGACACAGTCATCAAACCCCATCATTAACTCACACCAAAAGTGAAATGTCTCACACTTGTTTTTACACCAGTGCCGCATGCAATTTACAATGTTTACACAATTGTGGAAGATGTAAATGGAATCGAACCGCTGCTTTTCCGAGCTGTGAGGGGGGTGGTTGCAGCATTGCTCAGCGTCTCCCTCTAAGTAGCGATCAAGAGGTCAAGTTTTGGGGAATCCCAGGAACAACCCAACATTCTAACATATAAGCAGAAAATGCTGGATGTACTCAGCAGGTCAGGCAGCATCTGGGGAGCGAGAAACAGAGTTAACGTTACAGGTCTGTGACTTTTCGTCAGAACTGGAACATGTTAGAGATGTAACAGGTTTTAAGCAAGTACAGAGGCAGGGAAAGGCGGGAGGGGAGGAATGAACAAATGGGAAGGTCTGTGATAGGGTGGAAGGCAGGCGTGAGTAAATGACAAAAGGTATGATGGTTCAAGGCAAAAGGAGACGGTAATGGGACAAGTAAAGAAATAAAAGATGGGTCCAAAGGAGGTGTAAATGGCAACAGCAGAATCATTACCAGCAGCTACTGTCCGAAAAAATAATGGATGTCAGTACTGTATATGGCACTGCCTTTGGGAATAAGCATATGGCAAACACCTTGTGTTTTGGGAAGATAACGTGCCTGGAGGAACCACAAATTATTTGATCATGGCTTCACCATGTGCAATGATGGATTTGGACAGATTTTCTACCATTGGTTTGTGCATTTGGCAACGGATGAGCAAAAGGTTCGCCAAGCAGTTTGTTTTTCATGATGGTGGTGTCCTCTGAAGCTAGGTGTCAACCTTAGCTCAGTCAGTAGCCCTCTTGCCTCTGAGCCAGAAGGCTGTGGGTTCCGGTCCCACTCCAGAGACTTGAGCTCAAAATCTAAGCTAACTCTCCTACTGCAGCACTGGCGGGGGGGGGGGGGGGGGGGGGGGTGCTGCACTGCCGGAGATGCTGTCTTTTCGATGAGATGTTAAACCGAGGCCCATCTGCCATCTCAGGTGGACGTAAGAGAACCCATGGCACTATTTTGATTACGAGCAGGGGAGATCTCCCCAGTGTCCTGGCCAATATTTATCCCTCAATCAACATCTTTAGAACAGATGATCTGGTCATTATCACATTGTTGTTTGTGGGACCTTGCTGTGCGCAAATTGGCTGCTGCATTTCCTACCTTACAACAGTGACTGCACGAAGCTGTATAGTGCTTTGGGAGTATGTGAAAGGTGTTGTATAAATGTCAGTTCTTTCTTTTTCTTACTGCCCCTCGAATGAACAGCAGTGAGGTGTCAAAGATAATAAAAACTTCTATTACCATGTCTGTCTAAATCTTCAAGAGCTAAAGGCCTTACATGGTAATTGATCCATCATCAGAACTGTGTTAGAATCTTGAAAATACCAATTTGTACAATTCTTTTTTACACCATTCAGTAATTAAGACTTAGTCATAGAAGAGCTTTCTGTTCATCGCGTCGAAACCTGGAGGACCATGTGTGGAGTTGCAATTAGTATAATCAACCCCTTTGAAGTATTGGGATTGCTTTGCAGGTTACACCATGTCGAGATGTAAGCTTGCCTACTGTGGCTCTTTCCCAGTGCCACCGAGTGTAGTGGATTAGTTTGCTGAGATGGAGACATCGCCTGAGCGTTGTGACCCCTGCAGCGTGAGACAGGTGCCTGAACAACAGGTTTCACTTCCTTTAAAGGGCCAACGACATCCAGAATTCTTGGCTTGCAAGGTAGAAATTCCTGTTCCCGTAGTACTTCATAAAAAATCAGTACACCTGGGTTGTTGCACTAAAGACTTTTTTTGAAGGGAGAGGGGCACTGCTTGAAAGAGTGCTCTTCATAGAAAGCTTTTATTGAAATATTTCATCTTTGAAACAACCTTAGCGGAAAAACTGTGGTGGATTTGCATTTCTGCCTCTTTGATTTGCTCAGTTGACTTCTCTTTTTTTGACTCACAAACCAGTAAACTCACATGTTTTGCTTCTTTCGTTCTCTTGCACCAATAGGACCAATACCAATTGCATAAAAATAGCCATTGAAGAGCTTCTACCAGTAGTATATTTTCTAATTTTATATTCACCCAGCAATAACATAATGTTGGCTGTGAAATGTTGCTTTTGCTTTCCTTATACGGGCAGTTATATAAGCTGTAGTAAACTCGCTATTGTATGCTCTGGGAACCAGGAAAAGCACATTGAAAAATCAGTATTTGGTAATTGTTTAAGCATTAGCGTTTAGCACAGATCTTGTTGCATTGTGTTGATTCTCATCCTTGTTTTCAAATCCCTCCACGGTCTCACCCCTCCCTATCTCTGTAAACTCCTCCAGCCCTACAACCCTCCGAGATCTCTGCGCTTCTCCAATTCTGGCCTCTTGCGCATCCCCTATTTTCATCGCTCCACCATTGGCGGCCGTGCCTTCAGCTGCCCAGGCCCTAAGCTCTGGAATTCTCTCCCTAAACCTCTCCGCCTCTCTACCTCTCTCTCCTTTAAGACGCTCCTTCAAACCTACCTCTTTGACCAAGCTTTTGGTCACCAATATCTCCTTATGCGACTCGGTGTCAAATTTTGTTGGATAACGCTCCTGTGAGGCGCCTTGGGACAATTTACTACTTTGAAGGCACTATATAAATGCAAGTTGTTGTTCTTGAAGAATATATTTGGGACCTCATGAAGTTAAGAATAAATCAAATGTATTTTATGTTGAAATTAATATTCTTTTGAAGCAGTTACAGAACCTTTGAGAATGACAGTGGGGGGACAGAGAGATACAGCTGAGCCTGCAGAAAGTACAAAATAAAACAGCACAGTGTGCTTGTCATAAATCTCCTAAACCAGATTGTATCTAGCCCCTAGGACTCTCAATAACCTTTAGCCAAGCTCTACTGCCATTGTATGCATAACCTTTTTATTATTCTTGTATCTTGCTCATAAATATAACTCTGGTGAACATTTTTACGATGGTACTTACTAACTTGCATTGTAAATGTTGGGCATTTTGGCCATTAAAAGTTAGTCTAGCTTTGCTGTAAGAAATTTTTGCCTTTATAAAAAAAAAGCCACGCAAAGGAGTTACAAATCTTTGTGATAATGAAACACTTTGAAGTTTTGGATATCTAATCTATCCCATGGGCAGGAGTGTACTATTGCTAAAGACCTATGCTGCTTCATACTTTAATTATTTGAGTTTTATTGTGTAAGCATAACATAATCATTTAAATAAAGTAATGCATATTTCAGGGCCTGTGAGATAACGGCCTTATCCCAAGCTCCCCAAGTTCATTATGCTCTCCTGTTAACGACACCTATTTTAATGATGATGGTAACGCATTCACTGTCAGCATCTCTGGGTTCCAGTGATAAGGGATAATTTGGGGTAAATTGGAATGAGATGATTTTCCCAGTTAAAGATCGCAATAGGGAGATGTCATTTCCCTGTGTGTGGTGTCCCATTACTTTTAACACAAAGAGAACTAAGGGTGGAAGAGAATCGCAGATGCAATGAAAATAGCTCAATTGGGAAAATGTTTCAGAGGGTAGGTTGCAGGCAGCAGTGTGAAATAAAAAAAAACTCTGCAAGTGCTTTCATCGATGCGAGAAATGTCAGTACCGGGAAATGAAACCTTTGCATTTCAGCTGTCCACTTTCATCATCAAGGATTTCCCCGGTTAAGTATGGCTTGGATAGGTGCAGAGTAACGGTCCCTCTACTCTGTCACAATCCTAGAGCAACCTCTGTGACATTTTTACAAATTGACCACATGGGATGGTGGGGCGCCGCAAGGCAATAGGACCTGTCGGGCGACTAATGGTGGGACTGTGGGGGCGGGGCGGTTGGAGACAGGAGGTCACGTGATGACCTCCAGGTATATGTCAAACCAGAGTTGCCAAACCCTAGTTTGACTGCAAGTCAGTTTTTGGTCAACCATTCGTAAGTAAATTCATGCTACGAGTCCGCCATGCGCGTACGCACGCACCAACGCAGGGCAAGTGAAAGAAAAAAGTCCAAACTGTGTGCAAAACCTGCCGAGAACTTCTAGTGTAAGCAGGCGAGTAATCTGGCCTTGAGGGCACAAATCTCTGATTATGCAACTCTGTATAAACACGGCAGCGCTGCACGATCAAAACAACCAGCTCATTCATTCCAGCATAACGCGTGTGTGTGTGTGTGTGTGCGCGCAAGGGTGTATGTGTTTTAAACCAAAGTTATTTAAATATATTCTGACTAACAGCAATGGAAGTTCCTTCAATAGGTCTTTTCTTAAAAGAGTTCTTCTATACGCCAAGCATACTTTGGGTCAAAATACATAAAACCCACAAGCAGTTACTGTCTTTGAAAGCATACAGCACTTTTTCCCAGAAGGAAGAAATGCGGTGCTTTTCTGATAGATCTTTATACATGTAAGCACACCTGACCTGTTAAATGTATCGAGCCCACATCTCTGGTTGAACCCTTGCTAGCAGTACACTTCTGGATTCAAAGCTCGATTAGCTCATTACATCTCATATCCCAGAAAAATTCCAGCAAAATAAAGGAAGGAATCACTGTAATACAGAGTAATGATATTGGGTCAAAAAATCATGATAATGAAACAGTTTGGGTGGAGATAAGGAATAATAAGGGGAAAAAAACATTAGTGGGCGTAGTCTATAGGCCTCCGAACAGTTGCAACTCTATTGGACGGAGTATCAATCAGGAAATAGTTGAGGCATGTAATAAGGGAACATCTATAATTATGGGGGATTTTAACTATCATATTAATTGGACAAATCAAATGGGGCAGGGCTGCCTTGAGGATGAGTTCATTGAGTGTATTAGGGATGGGTTTCTTGAGCAGTATGTAACTGAACCGACCAGGGGGCAAGCAACCTTAGATCTGGTCCTGTGTAACGAGACAGGATTAATTAAAAATGTCCTAGTAAAGGATCCCCTTGGAATGAGTGACCATAACATGGTTGAATTCCATATTCAATTAGAGGGTGAGAAGGTTGGATCTCAAACAAGCGTGCTAAGCTTGAATAAAGGAGACTATGAAGGTATGCGAGCGGAATTGAGTAGAGTGGATTGGGAAAATAGATTAAAGGGTAAGACGACACATGATCAGTGGTGTACATTCAAGGAGTTATTTTACAACTTCCAAAAAAAATATATTCCACTGAAAAGAAAAGGGTGTAAAAGAAAGGACAGTCATCCGTGGCTAAGTAAAGAAATTAAGGATAGTATTCGACTAAAAACAAGGGCATATAAGGTAGCGAAATCTAGTGGGAGGACAGAGGATTGGGAAAACTTTAAAAGGCAGCAAAAAATAACAAAAAGATTGATTAAGAAAGGGAAGATAGATTATGAAAGTAAATTAGCAAAAAATATAAAAACAGATAGTAAGAGTTTTTATAGTTATATAAAAAGAAAAAGGGTGGCTAAAGTAAATGTTGGTCCCTTAGAGGATAAGACCGGGAAATTAATGGTGGGAAATATGGAGATGGCAAAAACACTGAATGAATATTTTGTATCAGTCTTTACAGTAGAGGACACTAAGAATATCCCAACACTGGACAAACAGGGGGCTATAGGGGGAGAGGAGCTAAACACGATCAAAATCACTAAGGAAGTGGTACTCGGTAAAATAATGGGACTCAAGGCGGATAAATCACCTGGACCTGATGGCTTACATCCTAGAGTCTTGAAGGAAGTGGCGGTAGGGATTGTAGATGCATTGGTAATAATTTTTCAAAACTCCCTGGATTCCGCTAAGGTCCCGGCAGACTGGAAAACTGCTAATGTAACACCCTTATTTAAAAAAGGCAGTAGACAGAAGGCTGGTAACTATAGACCGGTTAGCCTAACATCTGTGGTAGGTAAAATTTTGGAGTCCATTATTAAGGAAACAGTAACAGGACATTTGGATAATCATAATTTAATAGGACAAAGTCAGCATGGTTTTACGAAGGGGAAGTCATGTTTGACAAATTTGCTGGAGTTCTTTGAGGAAGTAACATATAGAGTGGATAAAGGGGAACCAGTGGACGTAGTGTATTTAGACTTCCAAAAGGCATTTGACAAGGTGCCACACAAAAGATTATTGCTTAAGGTAAAAAATCACGGGATTGGGGGTAATATTCTGGCATGGATAGAGGATTGGCTATCTAACAGAAAGCAAAGAGTTGGGATAAATGGTTCATTCTCAGACTGGCAATCAGTAACTAGTGGTGTTCCACAGGGGTCAGTGCTGGGTCCCCAACTCTTCACAATCTATATTAACGATTTGGAGGAAGGGACCAAGTGTAACATATCAAAATTTGCAGATGATACAAAGATGGGAGGGAAAGTAGTGAGTGAGGAGGACATAAAAAACCTGCAAGGGGACATAGACAGGCTAAGTAAGTGGGCAGAGATTTGGCAGATGGAATACAACACTGGAAAGTGTGAGGTGATGCACTTTGGCAGGAAAAATCCTAGAGCAATTTATTATCTTAATGGCAAGAAACTGGAGAGTACTGAAGTGCAAAGGGATCTGGGGGTCCTGGTGCACGAAACTCAAAAGGTTAGTATGCAGGTGCAGCAAGTGATTAAGAAGGCAAATGGAATGTTGGCTTTCATTGCTAGGGGGATAGAATATAAAAATAGGGAGGTATTGCTTCAGTTGTACAAGGTATTGGTGAGACCGCACCTGGAATACTGCATACAGTTTTGGTGTCCTTACTTAAGGAAAGACATCCTTGCTCTCGAGGCAGTGCAAAAAAGGTTCACTCGGTTAATCCCGGGGATGAGGGGGTGGTCATATGAGGAGAGGTTGGGTAGATTGGGACTCTACTCATTGGAGTTCAGAAGAATGAGAGGCGATCTTATTGAAACATATAAGATTGTGAAGGGGTTGGATCGGGTGGATGCGGGGAGGATGTTCCCGATGACGGGTGAGACGAGAACTAGGGGACATAGTCTTAGAATAAGGGGCTGCTCTTTCAAAACTGAGATGAGGAGGAACTACTTCACTCAGAGGGTGGTAGGTCCATGGAATATGCTGCCACAAAAAGCTGTAGAAGCTACGACATTAATTAAATTTAAAACAGAAATAGACAGTTTCCTAGAAGTAAAGGGCATTAAGGGTTACGGGGAGCGGGCAGGAATTTGGACATGAGTCTAGGTTCGGATCGGTCATGGCCCTGTGGGTAGTGGAGCGGGCCCAGGGACTGTGTAGCCTGATTCTGCTCCTATTTCGTGTGTGCAATTCTGTTAGATGCAGGAGATGGTTCTGTGATAGATAGTAGATTGGCGGTTAGGATCAGATCAGCCATGATCTTATTGAATGGCGGAGCAGGCTCGAGGGGCCGATTGGCCTACTCCTGCTCCTATTTCTTATGTTCTTATGTTCTTAAAACAGCCTCTGTGAGAATTCATCCTTCTTTTCTGAGAGTGCCACAAGTGCATTCATAGCAAAACTACCAGCGATATTAAACTACTGCAATAACAGAGAATAAGATGGTTTTCTTTGCAAACCCAATAAACAGACTCTTGCTTTACAAAAATCACAGATGTTCTGCCACAAAAGCATGAAGATAAAATTCTGGTCCATTTGCAGTTTGTTTTCAAATGCCTTGAACAAGGTAGAAGCCAATTCTGAAGCTAGATGGAATTGAATAAACCTTGAGTTTATTGCAAACAGAGGAAGCAAAACCATGATTCCTGACCAACAAGTTATATATTCAACCATATATTTTTGCGGCGTGGACGACATTCTAAAAATACTATTTCCATCTTTCTATGTTATAAATGGCTTTTAACGTTTTCATTATTACATCGGAAAAACATCTTTTGCAACAATTAGTCGAAATGCAGGTACATCCTTACAGGTTCCAATCTAGCCGCTCGATCTGTTTCTCAAACTATTTTAAGATGCTTATTACAGACCAGTAGACTGTCTCTGTGAAGTTGGTTTTAGATCAATTTATTACGCCTTCTTGCCTTCTCTGAGTCAGAAGGGCATGGGTGCCACCCCACTCCCGGACACAATCCAGGCTGACATTCCAGTGCAGTACTGAGGGAGTGCTGCACTGTCGGAGGTGCCGTATTTCAGATGAGACGTTAAACCGAGGCCCCGTCTGCCCTCTCAGGTGGATTCGAAGAAGAGCACGGGAGTTCTCCTGGTGTCCTGGCCAATATTTACTCCTCAACCAATTAAAGAAAGAAACAGGTTATCTCTTTGCTGTTTGTGAGACCTTGCTGTGCGCAAATTGGCTGCCACGTTTCCTACATAACCTCAGTGACTACACTTCAAAAAGTGCTTCATTGGCTGTAAAGCACTTTGGGACATCTTGAGTTTGTGAAAGGCACTATAGAAATGCAAGTCATAGAAACATAGAAGATAAGAGCAGGAGTAGGCCATTCGGCCACTTGAGCCTGCTCCGCCATTCGATGAGATCATGGCTGATCATCCAAACTCAGTACCCTGTACCTGCCTTCTCCCCATATTCCTTGATACCTTTAGCTTTTAGAAATATATCTAACTCATTCTTGAATATATTTAATGACTTGGCCTCAACTACCTTCTGTGGTAGAGAATTCCACAGGTTCACCACTCTCTGGGTGAAGAAATTCTTCCTCATTTCTGTCCTAAATGGCTTACCCCTTATCCTTAGATTATGACCCCTGGTTCTGGACTCTCCGAGCACCGAGAACATTCTTCCTGCATCTAGTTTGTCCAGACCTGTCAGAATTTTGTATGTTTCGATGAGATCCCCTCTCATTCTTCTATACTCCAGCGAGTTAAGCCCAATCGACCCAATCTCTCCTCATATGTCATTCCTGCCATCCCAGGTATCAGCCTTGTGAATCTTCGCTGAACTCCTTCCATGGCAAGAACATCCTTCCTCAGATAAGGCGACCAAAACTGCACACAGTACTCAAGGTGTGGTCTCACCAAGGCTCTGTACAACTGCAGCAGGACATCCCTGTTCCTATACTCAAATCCTTTCGCTATGAAGGCCAACATACCATTTGCCTTCTTCACCGCCTGCTGCACCTGCATGCTTACTTTCAGCGACTGGTGCACAAGGATACCCAGGTCTCATTGCACTTCCCCTTCTCCCAATCTATTGCCATTCAGATAATAATGAGAAGTCGCACAACACCAGGTTATAGTCCAACAGATTTATTTAATTTTACAAGCTTTCGGAACAGTTCGCTCCTTCGTCAGGTAAGTTAGCAGTGAGAGAATCTCCCAGAATTCACAATTTAAACACAGACAAAATATATTCAAATCTTTCCCTACATCAAAGAGCATAGCCAAGACAATGAGATGTGTCCCAGGGGGTCCAACGTGTCAAACCACCTGCTGGCTGCATATCCTGTCAATCTGTGTAGGTTCTTGTGTTAGTCTTTTTTTAAAAAAAAACAAACAAACCCCTGGGAAGACCGGCCATGATGTCAAGTCACGTTCTGTATCGTGACATGAACCCGATATCGCGATTGAGGCCATCCTCATGAGTGCGGAACTTGGCTATCAGTTTCTGCTCTATGATTTTGCGCTGTCGTGTATCTCGAAGGCCGCCTTTCTGTTGTTGACACCAAAGTGGATAACCTCGCATTTATCCTCGTTATATTGCATCTGCCACGCTTCTGCCCACTCACCCAACCTGTCCAAATCATCCTGGAGTTTCTTGGTATCCTCCTCGCAGCACACACTCCCGCCCAGCTTTGTGTCATCTGCAAACTTGGAGATATTACATTTCTTTCTTGCTTTACCTCAGCTACAGCTTGTGTGCCCTTCACACTGCTATTTGTTGAGGACAGGCAACGGATTGACCCTCAAAACACTGTTCTATACTCCCCCCTGCCCATAGTCAACTGCCAACAGACGCTAGCGACCATCTCAGTGTGATTCTTCCTATGGTTTTCTCACCCCATCTCCCACCATTGGGGACGCTGCAACCTCCACTCAGCAACTTCCAACTTTGTATGGCTTGGACTGGAAATCCAAGGCAGAGTGACTAAACTTATATTTTAACCCCTTCATTCCACAGTCAGGAATCACTGCACCACATTTTTAGCTGGCTGTCTAGTGCCAATGAAAAGAAAAATCCTAATTACATTGGTGTCCAGTCTTATGATACAGTGACATGACAAAGCAGCTATGGCTGATCTTCTTGGACACACAAACACTTATTTCAATTGATTCCTTCTCAGTTAGATACCTGATACTATGAGTGTTACAAATAGGATGTGTCATGGCCAGTCTTGGCATGATAAATATCTCCATTTGTGAGAAAGGCAGAACTTACTCATCCTTTTCTCCTTTGTGGAGATATTTTTATATATATATAGATCAGGGCTGCCCATAACCTATCCTCCATTTTTGTGCAGAGAAATACTAATGGAAATACTACTGTTTTCATAATGATGAATGGACTTAAAGAAAAACTTGCATTTATATAGCGTCTTTCACGACTACCGGACGTCTCAAAACGCTTTACAACCAATGAAGTACTATTTGAAGTGGAGTCACTGTTTCAATATGGGACACGCGGCAGCCAATTTGCGCACAGCAAGGTCCCACAAACAGCAATGTGATAATGACCAGATAATCTGTTTTTGTTATGTTGGTTGAGAGATAAATATTGACCAGGACACCGGGAATAACTCCCCTGTTCTTCTTCGGAATAGTGTCATGGGATCTTTTACATTCACCTGAGAGAGCAGACGGGGCCTCGGTTTAAAGTTTCATCAGAGTTTCATCTCTGACAGTGCAGCACTCCCAGCTCCTCATGGCCTCAAGAGTGTCTTCCTTGGCCCTGATGCCGAGGTAAATATTGGTAGCATTCTCAGGATAACGAACAGGAAACCTTTCTTTGCAATTGTCTGGATCTTTGCCTCATTGATCTTGCTGGGCTCCAAATTATTTATTTAGTTTCAATCTTTCAGCTGAGAACATTTGATGTGAACTACAGATAGAGTCCTTCAAAGGACTGACACCGTAATTTAGATATTAGCTGTTCAATTTCAGGACCTGGATTAAAATCTAAACCAGACTGGTGGGATGAAATGTTCTTCTGTTTGCTGACTATATGGGACCTAAGTTAAAGTGAGTCTCAATTCAGGTCCCAGTGGGCATGGGCCCACAGCACCAAACTGCCAATAACTGACAATCTCAGAGACACCAATCAAACAGCCTTTTTTCCCCCCCCAAGTCCAATATTTTGATAACTAGTAAAGAAAGAAAATTTAAATAACCACGCAATTTTTTAATGGCCCAATGATTTTTCTCCTGCATTGCTCGCAGCAGTGTCCTGAAGATTAGCCTTTAATTCCTGGAGATTCAGGGCAATCCTGGAGGGTTGGCAACCCTAAGTCAAACATTAGATTGGTAAAGACATTGGGGGAAAAATTCAGTATCGACCATTTTGGGGCGCTAACATCGCCTGGGCGCTAACTTTAGCGCACGGCGCTAATTAGCGCCGGCGACCGTGAAATTGAGATTTAGCGCCCCAAGAGGGGAGTGGAGCGCTAAATCAAACGCTCCATTTCCTTCTTAGGGAGCTAACATCGGAGAGCGAGGCGGAGACTTCAGCAGCGCCGCACACTGGGCCGTGCAGCGCTGCCGCGTTCAAAGGCTCCTTCCCTCCCTTAAAGGGAAGGGCCATCGCTGCAGCCGGGCTGATCAATCACGGGCAGGAACCCGCGAAAAAAACTGGAACAAGAAGGGTAAGTTTTTTTTCCACTTACCTCAGCCACCTCGCCTTTAATCATTGCCCTCGAAGCGGCCGGCTGCCCGATGCACGCCTCCTGCAGCTGTCAGTGTTTTCGACCGGCGCTGCTGCAGGGGACGGAAGTCAATTTCGGGTCTAAGGTGCTACTGGGGCGATGCGCACGGTGATGATGTCACAATCTTCAGGCGAAGGAGATTGGGGCGCAACGCTGTAGCGCCGCTGCAAAACTCTCGCCGAATATGGTGGGAGTCGGTGTCAGCGCCATGCCCGGTCGCAAAGCCATTTGCGCCCCGTTAGCGCTAACGTGAGGCACAAAGGCACCCAATTTCACCCCCATTGAATCTATTCCAGCCACTGACCAGCAGGATGTGGAGATGCAGAGACTTAGGCCGGAATTTTCCGGGGTGGTAGCGGGCGCGATCGGTGGTGGGTCAGGTGGGAATGTTGTTATTTTCGCCAGCGGGTCGGGAACCCGTTGTCATCCTGCCCCCACGCGCCTTTCCCCCAGACGCGTATGTCATTGTGGAGCTGACCCGACCGGCAGTGGCGGGCGACCCAATTGAAATGATTATCAGGTAGTTTACAGGCATTTAAGAGCCTTTTTTCACTTACTTTTTAAATTTCCATGCATGGCCATGAGATTCACGCAGCTCAGGAACCACATCTGTCAACCTGAGGTGGGAGTTCAGTGGCCATTGCTGCAGCTGATTACTTGACAGCATAAAATGTACAGTAAAAGCTCCCACCTGACAGAGATTACTTTCCTCAGCCACAAGCTGTTTCTCAGTCCATTTCCAGCACAGGTTCTGCAGGCTGTAAGTGTTTCCACCAAAGTCTCCATCCAGAGTCACCTCATTGAAAGAACTCTCACACCATTGACAGAAAGCTTTTGTCATCTGTACTTCATCTGCCATCTATTCCATCAACATGGGTGCCCTTTATACTGTCTCACCTTGGTCCTCAGAATTGGACCACAATGAACCCTAACACCAGCAGCACCAGGCACACCAGCAACACCAACAACACCAACCTTCTCTGCAATCACCTGATGCTGCACAGGACAGAGGGCATCAGCACCCGAGCACATTGCTGCCCGGGAGGCCAGGGATGGCCTTATCATGGCCAGATTTAGTTAACTTTATGCTGTACACCCATATGGCTGCCACATGATGCACCAGGTTGGCACCAACCCATAGCAATACCATAAAGGATCCCTACAATGCCCAAGCCATTCCTTTCACACTCATCCCCATTGCCGGGGGTACCGTTATGTCTCACCATTCACTGTAACTCACTAAGCCACTTCCAAAGGTGCACACAAATCTGTCCAAGACCGGAAAATGTTGAAAATAAAGATTTTATGTTTGACACCACAGTAACAGAAACTTTACATAAACATTGAATAAAACACCCAAGTGGCTACCCTTGTGTGTTGTTAGTTGGTATGATTGCACTAGGATGAGGGTGTGTGTGAGGGGTGGCTAGTGAGATGGGGATGTGATAATGTAGATAGAGAGGGATGGGTGGAGGTGCAAGGTAAGTTGGTGTGAGTAAGGATGTGCAGGAGTAGGGTAGGGAAGGCAGAGTGATGGGGATGTGATGAGAGGCTCAGCAGGATGAGGTTGAATGTGGCTTTGGACTAACGTTTCATGATCTAATGAGATAATTGAAACGTTTGCGGCACTGCACCCAGGTCCTCCTGACCACATTCCTGCTTGTGGCCTCCTCTGCAATCCGTAACCAGGCTGTGTTGATCTCTTGGGGAGGTCTCTTCCGCCCATCGGAAGGGAAGAGGACCTCTCTGCGTGCTGTGACTCCCTCTATAAACGTATGGAGGGAGTCATGGGAGAACCTGGGTGCAGCCCTCTGCCTCTGTGCAGTGCTTGTCAGTGTTTGCAGAACCTCAATGCTGTAGTGCAATGACAGCACTATGTTAGATTAAACTTCAAATCTAATGTGACCAGGGTCCCTTTAAAGATCCCGGCTGAAGACGCGTCATGAATGACGTCACGAGACCCGCTCCATCTCATTGGGCCGAGTAACGCGCTGGGCGGGCTTAATAGGCCCCATTAAGGTAAGTTCATTTTCAACAGCAGGATGGAGCCAGCAGCGGGGTCGTGACCCACCACGGACACTGCCCGCACCGGACCCACCCATGTAGGCAAAATTCCAGCCCTAGTATATCCTAGTGATACCACCTTGAGATGTGAAATCCATCAACACAAGCTATCTACCAATATAACCTATGTTACAGTACATGTTATGGAATCCTGATCCATAATGCCATCTAAAGCAATCTACTTTATCCCCACTTTGAAATGGTCAATCCTCTTCTCAGATCCTCCTGAACAGAACAGGGCAATCATAGACAAGAGATGCTCAAGCACCTGGTCCTAGACCTCAACCAATGTTGACGTGTAATTGGACGAATGAAAGCAGCTTGGAGTATCTGTTGATTCTTAGTTTGTCCCTGTAGGGAACCGCCAAGCCAATGCTTCCCTCTGCCCACTCCCATGACTTGCCTGAGATTGAGATATCACCATGCGGAGAATTGCAAACATGAACCCACATGCTAGCAATGTTTGGCATTATAAATTAGTGCACTGTGCCAACTCAGCCCAACATTGCTCTGATCCAGGCACGGAGATTCAGAGACCCAACCGTGACTCATTCGTTCACTTGTACAGAATTCCTGATATTCCTGATGCAAGTATAACATTTAATTAGAAAATCCTGATCCCATCATAACTGCGCCCTCCCCCCTCCCCCCCCACCCACCGTTACTTGATTTTTCAGGACTTCATTGGCTGTAAAGCGCTTTGGGACATCCTGAGGTCATGAAAGGCAAGTTCTTTCTTTCTTTCAAAGTTCAGCGCGTGAAATACTTTAAATCTTCTGCCAAATGAGAGCGCATCGCACTTCACAAGCCTGATTATTGTGTGTAAATATTATTGTTAAGTGTTTTGTATTATTAGATTGAGCTGTTGAGTGAATTACAAATGATTTTGTCACCTCGTTAGGTTGTTTTTGAGGTGGTTCAATTCCTGGGAGAATTGGGCACAACCTTCCCTGAAAAGTCTTCTACTTTTTTTTTTTAGCTATGCTTGGCATGTGGACTTCACTGGCAAGGCCAGCATTTATTGCCCACCCCTAATTGCCCTTGAGTAGGTTTATTAAAAATGTATTCATTCACGGGATGTGGGCATTGTTGGCAAGGCCAGCATTTGTTGCCCATCTCTAATTGCCCTTGAGATGATGGTGGTGAGCCGCCTTCTTGAACCGTTGCAGTCCGTGTGGTGAAGGTAATCCCACAGTGTTGTTAGATAGGGAGTTCCAGGATTTTGACCCAGCGACAATGAAGGATCGACGATATTCTTCCAAATCAGGATGGTGTGTGACTTCAAGGGATCTTGGAGGTGGTGGTGAGCTGCCTTCTTGAACCGCTGCAGTCCGTGTGGCGAAGGTACTCCCGCAATGCTTGGCCACGTTAGTTCTGGGAGCTATCTCCGCAGTGACAGGCTCCATCTACTGTGACACAAGGCTTGAACAATGTGATCTGTGTATTTGCATTGAGGTATAAGGAAAATAATCATCACATAGAAAATAATCAGCCATGCAACAATGTCAAAGCCATTGAATAATTTTCCCTGTTTTCCTACATAGTCGGTGTCAAATCCAAATGGTTCAATTATCTGCTTTGAGTTCAATTTTCCTGCCAGATAAAGAGGCATTGAACGTAGGAGATCAAACCATCTTTTATCCTTCAGCATTAACCATCGAACAACAAAAGTGTACTGTACAGAAGAAGGCCATTTGGCCCATCGTGTCTGTGCCGGCTTTTTGCTGGAGCAATTTAAAACCAATCCCACTGTCCTGCTGTCTCCGCATATCCTTGTATGTTCCCCTGCTGTAAGTGTTTATCTATTCTTCCCTTAAATGATGCAGTGGTCTCCGCCTCAGCTACTCCCTTTGGCAAAGCATTCCATGCTCCAGTGACTGACTGCTTGAAGACATTTCTCTTGATGTCTGTCTTAATGGAAGCTCTTTGCTCCAAGTGAGGTGATGTTTGAAGAAAGGGAGATTGTATTCTGTGCATTAAGGTTACCATCTCTTGTAACATCGGAACTGGATAGGAGCAGGGCAGGGGGTGTGACCTTAGCTTGAGATCTGATGTTTGCTTAGGGGATGCGGAAAATTACATAGAATTAACAGCACATTAATAGGCCATTTATGCTCCACACGAGCCTACTTCATCTAACTCTATCAGCATATCCTTCTATTCCTTTCTTACTTACGTACTTATCGAGCTTCCCCTTTAATGCATCAATGCTATTCGCCTCAACCACTCCCTGTGGTAGCGAGTTCCACATTCTCACCACTCTCTGGGTAAAGAGGTCTCTCCTGAATTCCCTGTTGGATTTATTAGTGACTCTCTTATATTTATCACCTCTAGTTTTGGACTGCCCCACATGTGGAAACATCTTCTCTACGTCTACCCTATTGAACCCGTTCATAATTTTAAAGACCTCTATTAGGTCACCCCTAAAATAGTTAAGAACTACTGCCTCTGTATCATAACGGAGGTAAGTGGGGAAATATGGACTTGGTTTAAAAAGATACTTTATAGTTCAGAATTTCCAGACACCTCACTGAAAAAATTGGAGTATCCAGTTCCAACTGGTCAGACGGTAACCCTGTGAATGAGTTGCCAACACGATCAGGGATGGTGTGCTGCTCCGACCACTCCGCCCAGTGTCCGCCATCTTGGCTGCTGTGACGAATTCACACGGCTGCGGGTATTCTATTATCTGGCCCACCAGGCGCTTTTCCCTTTAATAAATTAAGGAGGGCAGATGTGGCGGACCCTGCGGCGACACCATTCTCCCTCCGCCAGTCGTGTTGCCAGGCGCGCCCCTATGTCCAGTCAAACATAACCGATGAACAGTGTTCTGCTGCTGTACACCATAATGAGATTTCTGTGAGCCTTTCTTGGAGGAGAGTGAGAATAGGCCTGGGGCAATGTTGCTTGAATTTTATTGCTTTCCCAGAAATCTACAGGGGTAGAAATAATTTGGAAAAGCCCACGGGGACAGCTACAAGAGAGGCGGATGCTCTCAAGCGCACAGGTACATGGTTTGAGTTATTGCCCCCCAAGTCACTGTGCAGCCCACTTTTCTTCAGTAGTTGAAAATGAATTAGTGCCAGCAACTAAACCTTGGGGGGAAATGCTCTGATGCCATCAGGTATTTATTAAAGCTACTTCTGCAACGTGTACCAGCGACACGTCAAGGCCTTGCTACCCAAGGGAGAATAACAGACACAGTCTAGTACAGGAGACAAAATAGATACGACACAGGGAAACCGTGTAGTATCCAACAGTTCATCCTCATTAACCCAATGCTGCTGTCATCGTGTAATATTGGTTCATCTGTGTTTAAAATTTGTGAGACTAGGCCCGAGAGCACATCAACAGGGATTAGATTGTATCTTACTACATGAAGGAATGGTTTGTTGTTCCTATAGAGACATACAGATTACTTCTAATGCTGTCTCTGGTGAGTCATTCATTTATTAGTTTTATTAAAACTCTCCTGCCCCAGGTTCCAGTTTCATAGTTGGCTAAATTACCTGCCATGTCAACTGCTTACAGTAGAGAAGATGGTAAGACTAGGTTCTGTTTAATTGTAACAAGTGATTGTAACGATCTTTCACCACGTCAATAAAAATTGTTGTACGCGATGGTCATTCTCATTTTTAAAGTAAAAAAATAAATCTGTCCTGAAAATGGAAGAATGCCTCCTCTCCATCCTGTAATGGTACAGATCTAGAAGGTTCTGTTTTTACGTCAGCCCCTGGCAATGGAGTGGAAAAACCCCTAATTGATTTGTTTTATTAACAGCCTGAAAACATAAACCATTTTATTGTTGGGTTTTTAGCCCCCAAAATCTCTCCAAGAGAAGCAGATTGCTGACAGAATTTTGTTGGTTGAAAGTAAAACTAAATGTTATTAAAGCAATTATGTGCTTAGTTACTGTTTCTGAGAGGCAGAGGTCCCAGATTATCATGTAATAAAAAAAGAAATTCAGTTAATTCAGAATGGGCCAGAAATTCGGCTCTTGTCGGGTGAGTACGCGCTGTGTACTCACCCGTAAGGCCACCTGAAGTGCTGGTTTCCTGCATGCACTGCGCATGCGCGGGAAACCGGAACTTCCGTTCCCCTGAAGGAAGGGGTTCAGAGGTCGAACGCGTGCGCGGGAGAGGCAGCGCGCACGCAGCGAACTTCGTTTTTTTTTCAGGTTTCTCCGTGAGGGTAAGTATGGAGAAGCTGCACATTTAAAAAGGAGGCGCAAGGCCTGTTTTTAACAAGGTAAGTGGTTAATTAATTACAATTTGAACATTTTTTCAACAGGTTTATCTTTTTTACATACTTTAAAGAAAGGTAAGTTTATTTTTAGCACTGTTAAAAAGTATTTTAATTTTTTCAAAAATTTAAATTTTTGTTTAAAGTAGTTAATTTATTTAACTTACAGTTATTTTAAAAATGTGATGGTTTTTAAAAAAATTTATTTGAAGTTTGAGTGTGGTTTTGGGGCCGATCTCTATTCATAGATTTGACAGGTCTTCCTGTCAAATCTATGAATGAAAATTCCTTGCTAGGTTTGGCTCTCCATGGCCCACGTGATCCCAGGGGACGCTTCGAACTAACTGCGCCCCTGGGATACGCAAGCACTGCGCGCCGGCAGCTGCAGGAGGCCCAGGACCCGAATTCCTCGTGGGCCTGAAGCACAATGGCAGGCGCGGTAGGTAAGTACGAGCGCGATGCTTGCACCCGCAGGAAGCCGGAGAGCCGAATTTCTGGCCCATATTCTGATCATTCATTTAATGATATGGCATAACATCGCCATTTACATTTATATAGAATATATATATTCTAGAAAATTCTACAATATGTTTTCTAGAATTAGAAAATCTGTTTCTAATTTTATCTATATATGGGTACATTTTATTATATGGCATAACATTGCCATTAGGAATGTAGCAACATGGGAACAGGTATAGGCCATTCGGCCTTTGGAGCCTGTTCCGCAATTCAGTTAGATCATGGCTGATCTGTATCTTAACTCCATCCACCCGCTCTGGTTCCGTAACCCATAATATCCTCGCCTACCAAAAATCTATCAATCTCAGCTTTGAAATTTTCAATTGACTATTGAAATTTTTCAATTCATTGGGCGCGAAATTCTGCAGTGCCCCGCTTCGGGGTGGTAACGCTGGCGAGGCGGGACATCCTGCGCCCGGCAAGGAAGTCCTGCCCCGACTGTGAAATTCGCCTTACCGCCCCGCCCAGGAAGTGGAGCGCAATGTCGGGCGCTCCACTTCCTGTTGGGGTGGTAACCGAGGCGATGTTGGGGCGCGATCGGCAGCGCTTCACGGAGGCTCCATGGAGCCGCGTTCCAACACCCCTCCCCTTCAGTTAAAGTGGAGGGCCGCTGCGCACTCCGCAGGGCCTCCGATGGCCCCAACTAGGCCACAAGGGCCACGTGGTGCCATGGCAGCAGCCCGGCGCCAAGACGCGGTGCCAGGCTACGCGATGGCGGCCAGGACCACACCATGGCACACCACGGAGGTCCGACCTGGAGGGCGGCCAAAAAAAGAAAATGTCGGCGCGGGTCGCGGCCGCACCTCCCCTTTAATACCGCCCCGCTAGTGGAGGTCGGCCCGGCTCGCGACCCGCGAGTCTGGCGCTGAGACCGCCTGTGGCAGCCTCGCAGGGCACAGCCGAATTTCTGCCATGGGATGCTAAGGGGTCGCCGCGCACGGCAATTACGTCATCGCCGGAGGCGCGGCGGCCTGGGGCGCTACCGGCAGGGGTAAGGCACTATCGGCTTTTTCCGCCCCCCCCCCCCCCCCCCAGGTGATAATCCCTTTGTGCCCTGTTAGTGTCCCCCAGAGGCGCTAATGGCAGGCGCAAAGGAGACAAATTTTGCCCCCAATCATGGCCCAAAAATTCGTGAGGAAGCCTTCGTGCGAGGGTAAGGCCTCCCCGCGATCTCTCACTCCGCATTGGCTTTTTCAGTTCCAGCTCGCACGAACTTGATGTTCTGGACAGCTGCTGTGCTGGGCTTGCGTATCCCACCGGCGTAGTTAATTCGTGCGAGCTGTGGGATCACGTGACTCAGTTAGAGCCAATGGCAGCACACCATCTTCCATTCATAACTTTCACATAAGTGCTGTGAAAGTTATGAATACTATAGCCCCCCAAAAGAACCGCTAAACCTCAATTAAATTTTTAAAAAAAACCATCACATTAATAAAATAAGTATAGTTAAATAAATTAACCATTTTAAATAAAAAAATTAATTTTTGAAAAAATTTAAAATCTTTTAAAAAGTTATAAAAATAAACTTACCTGTCTTTAAAGTCTCTAAAAAAGATATACCTGTTAAAAAAAATTCAAAATAATACTTAATTCACTACTTACCTTGTTAAAAGTGGGTCTTACTCCTCCTTTTTTTATGTGTAGAATCTTCCGTACTTACCTGCGCGTTGAAACCACTAAGTGCACAGCGTGCGCGCAGCCTGTAGCGCGCACGCGGTTCACCTAGGACCCGCCCCCTTTTCCATTCACCAAGTGCCGGTTTTCCGCGCATGCGCAGTGCATGCAGAAAACCGGCAATTGGAGACAGAATACGCGAGAGTACGCAGTGCGTACTCTCGCGTAGCGGCACTAATTTTTGGGCCATTGTTTTTTATATTTATATTTATGTGTGTGTGTATATGGAATATATATTCTAGAACATTCTGTGCATATAGAATATATGGGGGAGAAATTCGGTATAGCCCTGTTTGGGGCGCTAAAACTTGAAACATTGAAAAATTAGCACCAGGCACTAATCATTCTCGCCTCCCGCGAAATTCAGTTTTAGCGCTCCAAGAAGGAGGTGGAGTGCTAAATCAAGCGCTAACCACTTCTCTTAGGGCGCTAAAGTCCGAGAGCAGGGCGGTAGCGGCAGAGCGCTGAACAATTTCGAGCGCATTGTAAACGGCACTCTTTCATCAAAGAGGCTGCTGCACAAGCTAGTTGTCGTCAGTTCTGTTTTGCAAGGTGACCTGGGTGACTGCCATTACAGCCCCAAATACTCTCACAAACTGGAGGGCTTAGACATCTTGCACCAATGAAACATTAAAAACTTTGCGCAGGCATCAGACTGGTGCAAATAATAAAGGTTGCGCGAGCTGAAAAGCATTCCCTTTAATTACCGCTCCCGAAGCAGCCAGCCGAGTTCACAACGCCTCCTCTTACTGGCGTTGTCAGCGAGAGTCAATTTTCCATCCGGGGCGATAACGGGACGCTGCGCACTTTATGATGTCACGATCTGCGAGGCGCTAGAGGCCCAGGCGCTAAGAGTTAGCGCCAGCGCTAAACCGGCACTGAAGTTCGTGGGCGTTGCTGCATTCGCCGCGCCCGGGCGCTCACCCCTTAGCACCCCGTTAGTGCCCCTGCCAGGCACTATCTGGAGGCGCTAACATACCGAATTTCATGGCCTTTACATTCTAGAATATTCTAGAATATATTTTCGAGAATCAGAGAATCTGTCTCTAATTCTATCTAAATATAATTAAAGAAAGAAAGAAAGACTTGCATTTCTATAGCGCCTTTCACAACCTCAGGACACCCCAAAGCGTGTTACAGCCAATGAAGTACTTTTGAAGTATGGTCACTGTTGTAATGTAGGAAACGCGGCAACCAAATTGCGCACAGCAAGCTCCCACAAAAACAGCAATGTGATAATGACCAGATAATCTGTTTTACATAGAAACATAGAAACTAGGAGCAGGAGTAGGCCATTCGGCCCGTCGAGCCTGCTCCACCATTCAATACGATCATGGCTGATCATCCAAATCCAGTACCCTGTCCCTGCTTTCTCACACAGAATCCCCATCGAGCCTGCACCGACACATATCCCACCCTATCCCCGTAACCCCACGTATTTAATTCCCCCTAACATATCCCTTCCTATCCTATCCCCGTAACCCCACATATTTAATCCCCCCTAACACTAAGGGTCAATTTATCATAGCCAAATCAACCTAACCTGCACATTTTTGGACTGTGGGAGGAAACCGGAGCACCCGGAGGAAACCCACGCAGACACGGGGAGAATGTGCAAACTCCACACAGACAGTCACCCGAGGCCAGATTCGAACCCGGGTCCCTGGCGCTGTGAGGCACCAGTGCTAACCACTATGCCACCGTGTTGCCCCGTTTTTGTGATGTTGAGTGAGGGATAAATATTGGCCAGGACACCGGGGATAACTCCCCTGCTCTTCTTCGAAATAGTGCCATGGGATCTCAGTTTAACGTCTCATCCAAAAGATGGCACCTCCGACAGTGCAGCACTCCCTCAGTACTGCACTAGAGTTTCAGCCTAGAATTTTGTGCTCAAGTCTCTGGAGTGGGTTTTGAATCCAAAACCTTCTGACTCAGAGGTGAGAATGCTACCAACTGAGCCATGGCTGACACTAACTTATCTATATCTCTATATAATATATTTATTGCTATTGAGTATTTAATACACTGCACCAGAAGACACCCAGGATAGTGATTGCTGTAAGCAAATGTACACAGTCACCAGTATTTCTATAGGATCATGTGTACCTGACTGGGTGACATGGTTGCCAGTTTTCCAATTCAACGTGTTGGCAACTGAATGCATTGTGATGTTTTCATGAGCACTAATTGTGAAGAGATAAGCATTGAAGGATTACACTCCTTAACTGATTTAAGGATTTAAGCCATTGAAATGCTCACTGTGGGTCCTTAGCCCACAAAGCTAATACAGAAGGAAGCTGGGCCTTGTTAAACAGACAGCTCTTTCTGCTCTCCAATTGACTGTGCGTCTTTCATTCTAGCAGGCTGGAGATTATGGGGCTCAACAAGCTATACACTGCCACTTCAACTCTGGAATCCAGGCTAGGCAGAAGGGATAAAATGTCTCTTCTCCCTGCAAGTTTTAATGGACCTGAAATTAGGTTGGGCAGTGTCAACCTACTTTCTAATGGATGAAGATTCACAACACAAAACTGACCACAATTCAACACAAATTGATGCTAAATCCGCAGTCTCTGCTATGAGAACGACTGGTGTATGAAGTGGGATAAATAACCCTGATACATTAGGCGTGCTGATAAAACTAAACTGGCCGACTTCCTTTGGTTGGTGAGTTGGCAACTAGACGGTATAGATTTAAGATCACTACCAAGAGAATGAAGGGAGTGGTTAGGAGAGGGTTGTTAGGACATGGGAGTGCCCTACTTGAAACAGTGGTGGAAGTGGAATCCTTAATAGCGTTCAAAAAGGAAGGGGATATTTGTAAAAGAAAAAAATTGAAAGGGGTCGGGAAAGGGATGGAAAATAGGACTCTATTTCAGAGAGCCAACATGAGTGTGTTGTAAAATGGTATGATTCTGGCACACTCCTATCACACAGCTGAGGGAGATTGGGCTGTCCCATACCTGAACTGAGGAAAATGTGACAGAGTTTCATTCCCCAACATGGACAGTTATCCTGCATCCTGATGAGTGCAAAGACCTGTTACAACTATCAGGAAAGATTGAACAGGCTGTGGTTCTTTTCTCTGGAAAAGAGAAGGCTGAGAGGTGACTTGATAGAGGTCTTGAGGATTATGAAAGGGTTTGATAGGATAGGCGTAAAGAAGATGTTTCCACTTGGGGGAGACCAAAACTAGGGGCCATAAATATAAGATGGTCACTAATAAATCCAATAGGGAATTCAGGTTCTTTAGGTCGAGTTGGCAGAGTCTAAAAATTAGAGCCAGGCCTCTCAGGAGTGAAGTTAGGAAACACTTCTACATGCAAAGGGTGGTAGAAGTTTGGAACTCTCTTCCGCAAATGACAATTGATGCTAAGTCAATTGTTAATTTTAAATCTGAGATTGATAGATTCTTGTGAACCAAAGGTATTAAGGGATATGGGGCAAAGGCAGGTATATGGAGTTAGGTCGCAGATCAGCCATGATCTCGAATGGCAGAACAGGCTCGAGAGCTAAATGGCCTACTCCTGTTCCTATGTTCCTACCCAGAGAGTGGTTAGAATGAAGAACTCGCTACCACAAGGAATAGTTGAGGTGAATAGCATCGATGCATTTAAGGGGAAGCTACATAAACACATGAGGGAGAAAGGAATAGAAGGTTATGCTGATAGGGTTAGATGAAGTGGGGTAGGAGGAAGCTCATGTGGAGCATAAACACTGGCATGGACCAATTGGGCAGAATGGCCTGTTTCGGTGCTGTGGATTCTATGCAGTTCTATATAAGATGCCCTCTGTTGGGCGGATCCAGAACAAGATGGTATAATCGCCAATTAGGATCGAAATTGGGAAGCACTTTTTCACATAAAGGATAGTGGAAATCTGGAACTCGCTCCCCCAAAAGGCTGTGGATGTTGGGTCAATTGAAATTTTCAAGATTGAGATCTATAGATTTTTGGGGGAGATTGTATCAAGGGATATGGAACAATGGAGTTGAGGTACAGATCAGCCATGATCTACTTGAATGGGGGATCAGGCTCAAGGGGCTGAATGGTCTACTCCTGTTACTATATTCCTAAAATTCACTAAAAAGTGCTAAAATCCATCAGGTACTACTGGTAGTTTCACACAACCTTGCGTTAGATAAATGAGATGACATTGCTTTTTTGATATGTATTGTGTTTCTAGTGAGGTATTGAGACTGCTTTGAATAACAATGCGTTGAACAACCTTTAGTCGTAATCTCATCGCTTTTATTGAAGTAACCATGGCAACTGTCTGAGGTTGAATTTGGTCAACAGAAGTTGGAGAAACCGGTTATTCCCTTATCCTCAGAGGTGAACATATTGCTGCAGCACAAACACAAGCTCCATTCAAAGCTGAGCTGTAATAACTACATTACTGTTTGTCAGTCAACCTCGCGAAATGAATGTAATGAAAGCAGGCAATTCTGGGAAAGAAAGCCAACTGTTCTGGGCTTTATTCCTGTTCCAAATCTTGTCATTAGGAATACCATAACTTTTCTATATTGCTCCTGCTAGTTTGACTGGCAAGAAGCAATAAGAGGTTTATAATGATGCTAAGAGTTTTCTCCAATGAATATGAACATGTTAATAAGGCATGAGCAGTGACATAAGAACATAAGAAATAAGAGCAGGAGTAGGCCATGAGGCCCCTCGAGCCTGTTCCGCCATTGAATAAGATCATGGCTGATCATCGACCTCAACTCCACTTTCCTGCCCGATCTCCATATCCCTTGATTCCCCTAGAGTCCAAAAATCTATCTATCTCAGCCTTGAATATACTCAAAGACTCAGCATTCACAGCCCTCTGGGGCAGAGAATTCCAAAGATTCACAACCCTCTGAGTGAAGAAATTCCTCCTCATCTCAGTCTTAAATGGCCTACCCCTTATCCTGAGACTGTGCCCCCTGTTCTAGACACTCCAGCCAGGGGAAACAACCTCTCAGCATCTACCCTGTCAATCCCCTTCAGAATCTTGTATGTTTCAATGAGATCACCTTTCATTCTTCGAAACTCCAGAGAGTATAGGCCCATTCAACACAATCTCTCATCATCGGACAGCCCTCTCATCCCAGGAATCAATCTAGTGAACCTTCATTGCACCGCCTCCAAGGCAAGTATATCCTTCCTTAGATAAGGAGACCAAAACTGTGCACAGTACTCCAGGTGTGGTCTCACCAAGGCCCTGTACAATTGTAGCAAGACTTCCTTACTCTTATACTCCAACCCCCTTGCAATAAACTACTACTACTTTCGTATGACGGGAAATGCTTATAATGGGATGTCTAGTTTGGCTATCCATTCAATGGCCTCCTGAGATGCTGAGTGGAGAAATGAGATGCCTCCCTCAACAGATCTTAGTGAGCAGTTTGATGTGATGTGGTCCATGTTCTGGGACTCAGTCACACTTCGGGTGGTCCCTCATCTTCCACTTGTGGAGCATGCCCTGTGCGGATTCGGATGAGCGCTGTCCACTGTCTTCGAGGGAGGTCGAAGCCAGGAACCTCTGCCGTTGGGTCAGTGATGAGGTGTTGGTTCTTTATGTTGCATGCGTCCCACAATTCCGTCCATCTGGATAGTAGGTTGATACCAGCTGCGTGAATATTAGCTGCTGTTTCCCAGAATGGCCAGCGCGATTTTAAGCGCTTTCGTGGTGGGCTTTTCAAGTCTTCATGGATGGGAAGGCCAGTGTTGCTCATGATTATTGCCATCTCACGGAGCATGGTGGCACCATGATGAATGGAAGGCGGGACAATGTGGGACAGCACCGGGAGCCACTCAGTTGGAGTGGACTTAAGCGTCCCTGACAGCATCCTCATCACTGAGCAGTGACTGTCGATCTGAAACCAAATATATTTGAAAGGTTTGGGTTGGCACCTTTTTGGACATTTCACTGTCTGTCCTATGTTGCAGCCAAAAGACTTGGGGGTAAAAATTCAGTTGGTTGCGCCTCCCGTTAGTGCCTTACGAGGGCGCTAATGGGGCGCAAAGCCGCTAACGCCCGGGCGCAGCGATGTTTGCGCCGCTCCGGAACTTAACTAGACATTGTGCGGCGGCGCTAAACTTTACCGCTGCGACCACCTGCGCGCGCAGATTGTGACGTCATTCCATGGTGCAACGCCCTTGTGGCGCCCCGGAGCGGAAATTGAGTGGCACCCCCTGCCTTACCGCCTGGCGCATCCAACGACCGGAAGACTGGAACGCTATCAATCGCTGTGGGGCTGGGGGGGGCGCTATTTAAAGGGAGCCTCTTCCTGTCTTTTTCTGTGGTTGACATTTTTGCACCACTCGTTCTGAGAGAGAGAGAGAGATTCGGAGAGAGAGAAAGAGAGACTTCTGCATTGAGTCAACGCTTTGTGAGGTAGTTTTGCCTACTGATCCTAACAGTTGGCTCCCCCCCGCTTTAAGAACTGGCCGGCACCAGTGTGTCTGTGTTCCCTCGCTAACTGGCAGCAGCTGTGCTGCGCTCGCGCGCTGAGTTAGCGCCTCACTGCTCGGCCTTTGCGCCTTAAGACAGGTGTGCAGCGCCTGATTTAGCACTCCACTCACCTCCCGGGGCGGTAAAAGTGAAGTTTCCAGTCAGTGGCGATAATTAGCGCCAGGCGCTAATATTTGCGTCCAGATGATATTTGCGCCCCAAATGGGGCGCGACCTAATTTTTCCCCCTTGGTATTGAGCTAGCTGGAAAGCTGCTAGACCCCCGAAGGATTCCACACCTTAATCCGAACCTTCACTTACCTGCTATGGCACAGAAACAGCAGGTTAAGAGATTCTTTTTGCGCAGTGGGGGTGCTACAATGAATGTGGTGCAGTTTCCTCATGGTAGGTGACTATGTTTGGCGATGGTGTAATGGAATGGATTTGGTGCTGGTGCCGCCAGATAGGGGTAGGACTAACAGAATGACTGGGGCGCTAGTACCACCTGATAGGTGATTAGTTTTGGGGCATGGCCCTTTGTCAATGCCATTTTTCTTTTTCTAATTTAGCGGAGATGTTAGCTAGAACATCTGTACTCCACAGAGTGTTCACTGCAATGTGGAGCACTTCACCAGTTGAGATTGATAAGGAGCGTTGACTCCGACTTTTTTCATGTCGGTAACCAACAAGTAAAACCATGATGAGGAGAAACAGGTAGGAAAGTCAAACCTGTATGGCCAGGGAAACATGTCAGGTCACCTCACTCAGGAGACCGAGTGAGTTGGGTAGATGCCATGGCAGGGCAAGGTGGGATTCGATATGACCAAGGGCCTCTTGAACAGTTTATTTGAAGTCGGCCTCCTCTGCATGTCCAGCTACGGAAGCCCAGTTTGCCCAGGCAAGCTGGCCCGTTCAGCCTGCCAACCAGGGGAAGCCAGCTAGAGCTCTCCAGGATGTCAACAGCCAGCTGGTCAGAATTCCTGACTAATTCATGGACAAATATTTCCTTTGTCAGAATCTGTTTGGTTAATGGGTCAAGTGGTTGAGCATTTGGCTCCAGGAAGAGCCTGAATCATCAGCTTCAATAAATCACAGTCGGTGAGATTCGTGACAGTCCAAATGCACCGAGAAACCTTACAGGGGCCTGCCTTATAGTCTATTCCTTGCAACCTCTTGACTTGACAGTTAGATTTGGAGGTAGCCCCCAAGTATCTGGAGGATGGCAAAGATCCATTTAATGACCATTGTCAATCACAAGCGTGCACCTATTATAGGAAGACCCTCATTTTTTTTATTTGTCTGCATTTTGATTTTAAGCCACAGGCACTGCTCGCAACCAACTCACGTCGCTGTTTCCTGCTGTCAGTATTTAATGCCAGGCACCAGCAATCGTGGGCTGCAGCACGGCAGAATGGAGGTGGGATGAAATTCTCAGTTGAGGGCAAAAGCATCTTTGCCAACCTGGGTATAAAATATAAAGGGGGTTTGTTTTCTGTAAGATGGAAATCAGGGCATTAAAAATAATTAAACAAAACCAATGTTCTTCGTGGGTATTTATGAACTGTAGATTGTCGATGTGTCCAAAACTAGGGGCCATAAATATAAGATAATCACAAATAAATCCAAGAAAGAATCCAGAGAGTGGTTAGAATGTGGAACTTGCTACCACAAGGAGTAGTTGAAGCGAATAGTGTGGATGCATTTAAGGGGAAGCTAGATAAGTACATGAGAAAGAAAGAAAGACTTGCATTTCTACAGCGCCTTTCACGACCACCGGACGTCTCAAAGCACTTTACAGCCAATGAAGTACTTTTTGGTGTGTAGTCACTGTTGTAATGAGGGAGAAAGGAACAGAAGGATATGTTGATAGGGTGAGATGAAGTAGAGGTGGGAGGAAGCTTGTGTGGAGCATAAACACCGGCATAGACCAGTTGGGCCGAATGGCCTGTTTCTGTGCTGTAAATTCTATGTAATACTATGTAATGTAATGTATGGTTGGGGCAGGTTCAACTATGATGCCCTCCATGGTTAAGTAGACTGCCTGCATTCCATTCTCTAAATCACATGTGAAGGGGTACCACAGGGTTAACCTCATCATACTCCAGTACGAATCAACACTTTCAGGAGAGGAGAGGGGTGGAAAAAGGGGCAGTGGAACAGAAAGTTTCTTTCAAACCAAAGGGGAGATGAGGAGAATTTTTTTTTAACGCAGCGAGTTGTTATGATCTGGAATGCACTGCCTGAAAGGGTAGTGGAAGCAGATTCAATAGTAACTTTCAAAAGTGAATTGGATAAATACTTGAAAAGGAAAAATTTGCAGGGCTGTGGGGAAAGAGCAGGTGAGTGGGACGAATTGGCGAGCTCTTTCAAAGAGCTGGCACGGGCACGATGGACCGAATGGCCTCCTTCTGTGCTGTATCATTCTATGATTCTATAGAAGCACCCATAAAGAAACCATTTGTGATCAGTTATCAATTCAAGGATTATCTAATGTGGTTAGCAGATTTCTACAGGTAACATCACCATCTAAACAAGACACCTCCCCTCAAAAAGATCGGTGCACTGCACACATGTAAATAATTCATGGCTACAGTTGAAAATAGTAATGGAACAAATTGAACGCTAAACTGACAACTAAGTAATTTTAATTTTTCAAATTTTCAACATAGCCCATGGATCAGAAAGTTTGGAGAGAAAGAAGGAACAGGGGTTTACAAATTAGCTCATCAAAAGTGGGACATTTGGAATTCCTGGCGCTCTGACTGAGATTCAAATAATAGGGAATCTGAATGTATTTTTCAATTTATTTATGTGGAGTTGTGTAGGGTACCCAAAGCATCCATAGCAACATCGTTTCATGTTGACTTTCGATAAAATCAATGAAGACTTTAAAAAGCAGCTCGTCTCACGAATCACTCCCCCTCCAGTCTGTCCCTTCGTGAACAAGACACAAAACACCACAGATGCTGGAAATCTGAAACTAAATGCTGGAAACCCTCAGCAGGTCAGGCATCCCCTGTGGAGAGAGGAGAAGAGTTGATGTCTTGGGTGTGCACCCATCACCAAAATGGAAACAGCAGTTTTGACGAAGGGTTGCCAAATCTGGTTGAATGTATTCCTGGAGGTTCCATGCCTTTGTTACCTCTGGACTTGACTATTCCAATGCCCTCCTGGCTATCCTCACATCTTCCACCCTCTATAAACTCTGCTGCCCGTATCCTAACTCGCACCAAGTCCCGTTCACCCATCACCACTATGGTCGCTAACCTACATTGGCTCCCGGTCCGGCAATGCCTCAATTTTAAAATTCTCATCCTTGTATTGAAATCCCTCCAGGAGCTTGCCCTTTCCTACCTCTGTAACCTCCTCCAGCCCTAAAACCCTCCGAGATCTCTGCGCTACACCAATTCTGGCCTCTTGTGCATTCCCCGATTTTAATCGCTCCACCATTGGTGGCCGTGCCTTCAGCTGTCTAGACCCTAAGATCTGGAATTCTTCCCCTAAACCTCTTCGCCTCTCTACCAATGTTCCTTCTTATTTTATTTTGGGTGCGCGGCACCTTTAAGGGCTGCGCGGCCCATTCAAAATACCATGCAGGTGCGGCTTTTCGCATTGAAAAGCTGGCAAGCCAGCTGCGCGGGAGGTCCCGAGAGCTGCACGGCTGCGCAGCTTAAAGGGAATATTGCTCTCTACCTCCCTCCTCCTTTAAGACACTCCTTAAAACCTGCGTCTTTGACCAAGCTTTTGGTCTTCTGTCCTAGTATCCCCTCATGTGGCTCGGTGTCAAATTTTGTTTGATAACGCTTCTGTGAAGCACCTTGGGATGTGTTAAAGGCGCTAGAAAATGCAAGACGTTGTTGTTGTTGTTGTTGTTGAGGTTTCATCACAAGATCCGCCCCCAACATTCCCGCCATTGGTCGCCCAGCATGTCCAACCTCACGGCGCACTGCCTTCCCACCATTGTGGAAAGACTCACTGTTACCCAATTGGATGATTCTTGACTGTCAGTCAAACAGCCTTTTTTCCCTTCTCAAATAATTTCAGAACTAATAAACAGAAAATGAAAAGAAACACACAAATTGTTTTTAATGCCCCTATGATTTTTTATCCAGGTTTGCTCCCAGCAGTGTCCTGGAGATTAATCTTCAATTGCTGGAGACTCCAGGCCAATATGTGATATTGAGAGTGCCCAGATTATGAACAGGTTTTGCAGTACTGTGTATTTTATTCTGGACGTGTTTGATAACTTACCTGTGTCTACCAGGAATGAAGACAGATCAAGACCGATGAGAACTGCACTGATATTCCCATGAATATTAATTAGAAAACATGAGGCAGGCATTTTGGACCCCAGACAAACTAAGCAGGGCCACAAAACTCTGTGCTTTTTCCATTTTCCCAACTTGGAAAATGTTTTCCCTGTAAAACACAGGAATCCCTGGAGACCGGGAAGCACTGAAGATATGCTGTCTATTATTGGGAGTGCCAACTGTGGCTCTCTCAGTCAGAAGGTTGTGGGTTCAAGTCCCGCTCCAGAGACTGCCGGCATATAATCTTTACTTTTTTTACAATAATTTTTTTTAATTGAAATTATAGTTCCCTGCCTACAAATTGCACCACTGTATAAATCAGTGGTGCTTATAATACAGCCCAGGGGCCATTTGCAGGCTACCTTCACTTTGCGTGTCAGCTGAGCTTTCTGCTCCACGTGTTCTTGGGCATCCATTCATGATTTGTCTGGCTATGGATGTCAGAATCCACCCTTTTCTTGTCTTCCAACAGAAGAACACAAGGGAACACTATTTGGAAATAGGTTTATCCTAGTTTCCATCCAGTAAGTGCCCAGGCCTACACTTGACAACTTCCCAAAGTGGGATGAACGATATCAGGAGCTCACTGTGTAGGGAATCACAGGTCCACTTCCAACCATGACTCAGTGTTAGCATTTGTGTCAGCAGGTGGTGGGTTCAAGCCCCACTCCAGAGACTTGAGCACATAATCTAGACTGACACTCCCAGTGCAGCACTGAGGGAGTGCTACACTGTTGGAGGTACCGTCTTTCAGAAGAGATGTTAAACTGAGGTCCCGTCTGCCCTTTCGGGTGGACGTAAAAGATCCCATGGCATTATTTCGAAGAAGAGCAGAGGGGATTCTCCCCAGTGTCCTGGACAATATTTATCCCTCAACCAACATCACAAAAACAGATTATCTGATCATTATCACATTGCTGTTTGTTGGAGCTTGCTGTGCACAATTTGCCTGCTGTGTTTCCTACATTACAACAGTGACGTCACTTTAAAAAGTACTTCATTGACTTTAAAGCCCTTTGGGACATCCGGAGGTCATGATAGGCTTTATAAATGCAAGTTCTTGCTTTCCGTTCCCTTTGCTCTGTGTAGATATTCCTGAATGTTCTCTGCCAATATAGCACTAGCGTGCAGTCTGTGCTCAGCTCGGTTTGGAGATGGATACAATAAGAAGGTGAAGCAACTACCTTTTATGGTCCAGTTTCAGTAGAGCTACAGTTTTGAGATCCATTCTTCCATACAACCCCCCTCCCCCGTCTAACAATAACTGATAAACCTGACCGAGTTGGTCACGCAATTCATCTGCTTTGTGTGTCACGCGAAAATGACAAGGTGCTGACAAAATACATTTAACGTTATAGCAACAGTTGTCCACCCACCTTCAGACAGATCCAAGCTGAAGAGACAAATACTCCAAACATCACAATTGGAGCGATTCTTGACAGTTGCAGTCCTGAACCCAATGGAAATGGAAATGCCATTGAAAGGTTAATAAATGATTTTGTCACAGGGTTGGATTTGAATGAGTGTGGCCTGCAAAGCCAACAATATGTCAACAACGCAATGATTGCTATCCAAACAAGGTTTTCATTAGTCTGCATGAAGCAGGCCGACCTATTAAATGCCATCTTAATTAGTTGTCTTAGCATCCTGTCTTGGATACATTGTGCCTATAAATATATGGAGATTCTGTGACAGTCTCTAGATATCAAGAACATCCTCCCCACAAAAGCCTATTAAAGAGCTACCCTTTCCACCTTTCCTTGGCGGAAGAAATACTTGAATCTTAAATGTCAGTAGTTCAAGTTGTCATTATGGTTATGACATATGATCTGTTTTTAGACAATTCTCCCAAAAAATCTCCTCTATATGAATTCCCAGTTGACCCAATATGCTGAGGTAAAAAAAATGCTCTGGTGCAAAGGCCTCATGATCAAGCAAACAATAATACCAATCCGATTATCAATTGCTGTTATATTAATATACTCCTTGCACGACACATTTAGTCTCAGTTGATGCCACATTTGTGCTATTTACAGGCATCAATGTTGCTGAAATTGATGATAAGAATAGGTCTAATTGGCTAATGTGAATTAGTCACTGGTCTGTCCTCCTTACATGCGTTACCAAACTTACTGACTGATTTTTAGTCATTATTTTTTTGTCTCAAATGGCAACTGTCTTGGAGCATCACCCAGTTACATGACGTCCAGTGGGTACCTGACATAGAGACACTGCTGTCTCATTAATTCCATGTCTCTCAGACTTCCCAAACATCTCTTACATTGGCCTTTATTCTTCATGATATTCTGTGACGTCCACGAGGAACAGGTCCAGTGAGTATGTGAGCTGTAACAAGGGGTAGGTGAGGTTAGATGCGTGGATACTATTTACAGTACTCTGGGCGGATGTGTTCCCTCATTAAGAGACTCCAGCTAGGTAGGAATCTCTATTTTGTGGGAACTACATAGAATTGCATAGAATTTACAGCACAGAAACAGGCTATTCGGCCCAACTGGTCTATGCTCCACACAAGCCTCCTCCCACCCCTCTTCATCCAATCCTCCAATCCTATCAGCATATCTTTCTATTCCTTTCTCCCTCAGGCATTTACCTATTACCCTTAAATGCATTTATGCTATTTGCCTCACCTACTCCCTGTGGTAGCGAGTTCCACGTTCTCACCACTCTCTGGGAAAAGAAGTTTCTCCTGAATTCTAAATTGGATTTATTGGTTATTGATTTATTGATCATGTTGGCTAGTTTGATGAGGTGTCTCATTTGTTTTTGAATCAAGGAATAATTCTGCCTGTACTATCACATCTGGAGAATTTATACTGTGAGTATAAATTTAGAGGTAGTAATTTAGAAATTGCAATCTGCCTGATAGTGCAAGAAATGCAATGATGCACCTGTCACTTGAAGATTACTTGCTCTATGATGTCTCTAAGTATTACAGTTCTGAGAGTTGGACTGTGCTTTATATCAATAATCGAATCATAAATTAAATCTGCCACTATCCTGAGACTTCTGTAGCAGAAGGCTCAAAACTAAATTAGCCACGTATCATTTTTCATTGATTTTGCTGCTGAATCAGTTAAACATTAATGAACAATTGTAACTCCAGGGAGGCAATATTGACTGTTAGGCCCTACGCAGTGTTGCCCCAAGATGTCATTCTTTGCAGTAGGTTCTCGATTTGATTGTAGGGCCCGTGTAATTTACAGAAAATGCTGGCAATACTCAGCAGATCAGGCAGCATCTGTGGGGAGAGAAACAGAGTTAAAGTTTCAGGTCGATGACTTTTCGTCAGAGTTCTACACTTCTACCACCCTTTGCGTGAAGAAGTGTTTCCTAACTTCTCTCCAGAATGGGATGGTTCTGATTTTAATGTTATGTTCTGGGTTTATGTGCTCTCCTAGACTCCCCCACCAGTGGTAAAATTTTCTCTCAATCTACCCCATCAATTCCTTTCAAAATCCTAAAATCGTCAACCAAATCATTCCTTAACCTTCTATAGTCCAGGGAATACAAGCCTAGTATGTAACCTCTCCTCATAATCGAACCCTTGGAGCCCTGGTAACATTCTGGTGAATCTGCGCTGCACTCCTTCCAAGGCCAGTATATCATTTCTAAGTTGCTGTGCTCAGAACTGTACACAGTGCTCCAGATGTGGTCTAATCAGAGCTTTGTTGATACCGTAACAACAGTCAGCACCTTCAGAAAATTGGGAGGGGTTGGGGGGGAGAGAGAAAAGGAAATATGGCTCTTACCAGTTCACAGCTACATTTATATACTGTACACGTCAATAGCAATGAGTATTTGCACAAAATGCATTACACATGTGATGATGACAACACTGTACAGGCGACAAAATTAACCATCAGTGTTCGCAAGGTCCAAGTTTGCGAGAACGGTCTCGTGTCTCATGTTATACTCCTGGAAAATGAGCAGCAGCAGCTGCTTCCTCACTGAGCTGAACAAAACTGAAGGCTTTTCATTTCCAGAATGGTTTTGGAGGGGCGCTGAGCATGTTTCTGCTGCATAATGAGATTTTCCTAGCTGTTAATTGCACCTGCAAATCACTCGAAGGTTTGTGTCACTCTCTCTGTCCTCAGCAGTGACATCAAAGTGTCAGGATTCTCACTCTGCAAACTCCGTGGGACAATTCGAAATGGGAATTACTACTATCTGTTATTACTAGTTAGCAAAATAAACTGTTTAAGGATTTGGGAAGCAGGTATCAGTACTCAACTTAGTCAGGATTACTTATACTCTGTTTTGATACGTGAGGAACACTTTATAAATGAAAGTTGTTGGGCTAAAAATTCGATTGCGTAGGGATGGGCAATAAATGCTGGCATTGCCAGTGACGCCCACATCCCATGAACTAATATTTTTTTTTAAACCGTTGTTTGGGCGCTATGGATGCCGAATTGGGTCTAAAATGGTGTCCGAGCAGCGCGTGCACACTTCTGGTGCGGGCCGCGCCGGACACAGTCTTGGTGAGGGCAGTAGGGCAGCTGTTAGGAGCGTGCATTGGAAGTATGGTAAGTAGGCAGATTGTGACGTCAATCAGCGTGCAATGCCGATTTGACGTCAGTGCTGCCATTTTCGTCCTCAGCGCTGGAACTGATGCCCTGTGTTAACCTCGCACAGCTGAACATGCATTTAGCAGCAGGAGGGACCCCCTCACCAGCGCTATTTAAAGGGATCATCAACAACTTTCAGGTAACTTGCTTTTTGATTTCTACTGGCTCTGTGTAAGTTTGTGGAAGTGTTTGCAGCTTTCTAGAGTTGTTTAAAGTTGGTGAGGTGACCGGGAGTGGTGCTGCAAGTGGAGAAGGCCATGGCTTCTGACTTCAAGGGTTCTGGTCAGACCACTTGCTCCCAGTCATGGGTGCTCTAGTTGTTATCTCCCTTGGCCTGCAGCATGACAGGGAGATGGAGCAGAGGCAGCAAAGAAGAGGACAAGCTTCTCACAGAGTGAGGAGGAGGGGAGAAGGGCTTTCAGCATGAGGCCTTACACAGCTAGGGTCTTCTGAGTGCAATTTTCTTACCTCAACCTGCGCCAGGAGCAGTGTCTGAGGCATTGTGCTTTACGAAGAAGGTGCTCACAGAACTCTGCTACCTCTTGCAACCTGACCTGCAGCCTCACTTCAGAGCAAGGACAGCGCTGCCAGTGGCTGTGAAGGTGATCATGGCCCTGAATTTCTTCGTGTCAGGATCCTTCCAGGCTGGAGCAGGTGATATCTGTAACGTATCACAGTTTGCCGTCCACTGCTGCATAAGAGAAATGACAGAAGCACTTCATGCCAGGAGAGGGGACCAGAGAGAAACAGGCAGAGCATGCCCGTGGCTTTGCCAGGATAGCGGGCTTCCCCATAGTGCAGGGCACCATTGACTGCATGCACGTGGCTTTGCAGGCACGTGGCTTTGCAGGCACCGTATCTAAATGCTGAGATGTACCCCAACTGCAAAGATTACCACTCTCTGAATGTGCAGTTGGTGTGCGACCATGCACAGCACACCATGATGTTGAATGCACAGCATCCTGGCAGCAGTCAATGCATTCATTCTGTGCCAGTCCGCTGTTCCCTCAGTCTTTGAGTCACCAAGACAAACCAGAGGCTGGCTGCTGGGTGACAAGGGCTATCCCTTGACCACCTGTCTCATGACTCCGCTCCGCAACCCAACCACATGTGCCAGCATTCATACAACGAGAGCCGTGCTGCCACAGGAAACATCATAGAGCAGACCATTGGGGTGCTGTAGCAATGGTTCTGCTGCCTGGACTGCTCTGGAGGAGCCCTACAGTACTCACTGGAGCATGTGTCCCAATTTGTGGTTGTCTGCTGTATCCTCCGCAACCTGGCCATCATGAGGGCACAGCCCTTGCCACCAGGAATACGGCCACCAGCTCAGGAGCAGGAGGCGGAAGAGGAGGAGGAGGAAGAGGAGGAGGAGGAAGTGGAAAAGGAAGAAGCGGAAGAGGAGGAGGCAACCCAGACAGTCTCTTTCTGGCCGGGATATCTAGGATTGAATTATCCACCTGCGGTACCAGTGAACGCAACCCTAATTCCCCATTCAACATTAGTCCCACACCTTACCTTCCCTCTGTTAATGACCATTGCAGTGTTGCCTTGGCCATAATGCTGAAGTAAAAGCCACCAGAAAGCAAACATTCCAATCCAACTTTATACATCTATCCATCCAATATTAGATCAAAAAATCAACTAATCAGCCTTGTGCAATCCCTGAGTGACTGTCTTGCGTGTGCCTTTGCCTATCCTAGTGATGTTACGCAGTGCTACCCCAGTGGCTGCAGCATAGGAACATAGGAACAAGAGTAGGCCATTCAGTCCCTCGAGCCTGTTCCGCCATTCAATGAGATCATGGCTGATACCCGCCTTTGGCCCATATTCCTTAAAACCTTTGTTTAACAAAAAGCTATCAATCTCAGATTTAAAATTATTAATTGATCTAGCACCAATTGCCATTTGCAGAAGAGAATTCCAAACTTCTACCACCCTTTGTGTGTAGAAGTGTTTCACTCCTGAAAGGACTGGCTCTAATTTTTAGACTATGCCCCCCAGTCCTAGGATCCCCAACCAGCGGAAGTAGTTTCTCTTTATCGACCCTATCTGTCCCCCTTAATATCTTGAAAACTTCAATCAGATCACCCCTTTACCTTCTAAATTCCAGGGAATACAACCCTAATTTGTGTAATCTCTCCCTGTAACTTAACCCTTGAAGTCTGTGTATCATTCTGGTAAACCTACGATGCACTCCCTCCAAGGCCAATATATCCTTCCTAAGGTGTGGTGCCCAGAACTGCTCACAGTACTCCAGGTGTGGTCTAACCAGGGTTTTGTATAGCTGCAGCATAACTTCAACCCCCTTGTATTCTAGTCCTCTAGATATAAAGGCCAGCATTCCATTAGCCTTTTTGGTTATTTTCTGTTCCTGTTCATGACATTTTAATGATCTATGTACCTGGATCCCCAAGTCTCTTTGGACCTCCACTGTTTCTAGCTTTTCACCATTTAGTAAGTACCCTGTTCTATCCTTTATAGGTCCAAAGTGGATGACCTCACATTTGCCTACATTGGAATCCATTTCCACAGTTTTGCCCATTCACTTAATCTATCAATATCCCTTTGTAATTTTATGCTTTCATCTACACTGCCTACAATGGTGTGTAGGTGTCATCGGCAAATTTGGATATCTGACTTTCTATACCAGCATCTAAGTCGTTAATAAATACAGTGAATAGTTGAGGCCCCAACACAGATCCCTGCGGGACACCACTAGTCCTGCCAATTAGAGTACCTACCCATTAGCCATACTCTCCTGCTGCTTAGCCAATTTCCTAACCAGGTCAATAATTTGCCCTCAATTTCATGGGCTTCTACCTTAGTTAACAGGCTCTTATGAGGGACTTTAGCAAATGCCTCTGGAAATCCATATAAATAACATCCATAGACATTCCCCTGTCTACTGCTTTACTCACCTCCTCAAAAAATTCAATCAGGTTTGTCAGGCATGACCTACCTTTCACAAATCCATGCTGGCTCTCTCTGATCAACTGAAAATTTTCGAGGTATTCAGTCACCCTATCCTTAATTATAGACTCTAGCAATTTCCCAACAACAGATGTTCGGCTAACTGGTCTATAATTCCCTGGTTTCCCTCTCTCGCCATTCTTAAAAAGCAGCGTGACATGTGCAATTTTCCAATCTAAAGGAATGGTTCCTGATTCTAGAGAACTTTGGAAGATTATAGTTAGGGCATCTGTAATGTGCTCAACTACTTCCTTTAAAACCCTGGGATGGAAACCACCTGCTCCTGGGGATTTGTCACTCTTTAAACATAGAAACATAGAAACTAGGAGCAGGAGTAGGCCATTCAGCCCGTCGAGCCTGCTCCACCATTCAATACGATCATGGCTGATCATCCAAATCCAGTACCCTGTCCCTACTTTCTCACACAGAATCCCCATCGAGCCTGCACCGACACATATCCCACCCTATCCCCGTAACCCCACGTATTTAATTCCCCCTAACATATCCCATCCTATCCCTGTAACCCCACATATTTAATCCCCCCCTAACACTAAGGGTCAATTTATCATAGCCAAATCAACCTAACCCGCACATTTTTGGACTGTGGGAGGAAACCGGAGCACCCGGAGAAAACCCACGCAGACACGGGGAGAATGTGCAAACTCCACACAGACAGTCACCCGAGGCCAGATTCGAACCCAGGTCTCTGGCGCTGTGAGGCAACAGTGCTAACCACTATGCCACCGTGTTGCCCTTTAGTGCCATTATTTTCTTCATTACTGTTATTTTACTTATATTAATATTATTGAGTCCCTGTCCCCGATTCAATATTAGTTTCCTTGGGATTTCTGGCATGTTATCCTCATCTTCTACTGTAAATACTGACGCAAAGTAATTATTCAATATGTCCGCCATTTCCTTATTATCATTGACAATATCACCGCTTTCAGTTTTTAAGGCGCCAACATTGCTCCTGGCTACCTTCTTTTTGCTAATGTAATTGTAAAAATTCTTTGTATTGATTTTGATATCCCTTGCAAGTTTTTTTTATACTCCCTTTTTGTCATAGTCATAGAGTTATTCAGCACAGAAAGAGGCCCTTCGGCCCATCGTGTCCGCGCCGGCCATCAAGCCCTGTCTATTTTAATCCCATTTTCCAGCACTTGGTCCGTAACCTTGTATGCTATGGCATTTCAAGTGCTCATCTGAATGCTTCTTGAATGTTGTGAGGGTTCCTGCCTCTACCACCCTTTCAGGCAGTGAGTTCCAGATTCCAACCACCCTCTGGGTGAAAAAGTTTTTCCTCAAATCCCCTCTAAACCTCCTGCCCCTTACCTTGAAACTATGCCCCCTGGTTATTGACCCCTCTACTAAGGGGAAAAGTTCCTTTCTATCTACCCTATCTATGCCCCTCATAATTTTGTACACCTCAATCAGGTCCCCCCTCAGCCTTCTCTGCTCTAAGGAAAACAACCCCAGCCTGTCCAGTCTCTCTTCATAGCTGAAGCGCTGCATCCCAGGTAACATCCTGGTGAATCGCCTCTGCACCCTCTCCAATGCAATCACATCCTTCCTATAGTGTGGCGACCAGAACTGCACACAGTATTCCAGCTGTGGCCTAACTAGCGTTTTGTACAGCTCCATCATAACCTCCCTGCTCTTATATTCTATGCCTCGGCTAATGAAGGCAAGTATCCCATATGCCTTTTTAACCACCTTATCTACCTGTCCTGCTGCCTTCAGGGATCTATGTACATGCACGCCAAGGTCCCTCTGATCCTCTGTCCTTCCTAGGGTCCTACCATTCATTGTGTATTCCCTTGCCTTGTTAGTCCTCCCAAAATGCATCACCTCACACTTTTTAGGGTTAAATTCCATTTGCCACTGTTCTGCCCATCTGACCAACCCGTCTATATCGTCCTGTAGCCTGAGGCTTCCCTCCTCGCTATTTACCACCCCACCAATTTTCGTGTCATCTGCAAACTTACTAATCATACCACCTACATTCATATCTAAATCATTAATGTACACTACAAACAGCAAAGGACCCAGCACCGATCCCTGCGGTACACCACTGGACACAGGCTTCCAGTCACAAAAACAACCTTCGACCATCACCCTCTGCCTCCTGCCACTAAGCCAATTTTGGATCCAATGTGCCAAGTTGCCCTGGATCCCATGGGCTTTTATCTTCTTGACCAGTCTCCCATGCGGGACTTTGTCAAAAGCCTTACTGAAGTCCATGTAGACCACATCAACTGCACTACCCTCATCCACACACCTAGTCACCCCCTCGAAAAATTCAATCAAATTGGTCAGACATGATCTCCCCCTGACAAAGCCATGCTGACTATCCTTGATTAATCCTTGCCTCTCCAAGTGGAGACTAATTCTGTCCCTCAGAATTTTTTCCCATAATTTCCCTACCACTGATGTTAGGCTCACTGGCCTGTAATTCCCTGGTTTATCCCTACTACCCTTCTTGAATAATGGTACTACGTTAGCTGTCCTCCAGTCCTCTGGCACCTCCCCTGTGGCCAGAGAGGTTCTGAAAATTTGTGTCAGAGCCCCTGCAATCTCCTCCCTTGCCTCACACAGCAGCCTGTAGCTCTTACTATCTATTTTGTGACCCTTTGCTGTTCTTTGTATCTTTTCCATTTGCCAGGACCTGTGCTATTTTTGTATGCTTTTTCTTTTAGTTTTATGCTGTCCCTTACCACTTTAGTCATCCATGGCTTGTTTTTTTTTGGCAAGTAGAGCTCTTGCTCCTTAGGGGTACAAACTGGTTCTGTATCACATTAAATTATGGCTGGCTGGTGGAAGGCTGTTGACTTTCAGTGTGGGAGACTGCAGATGGCCTTGCAGGACAACCTCGAGGAGCTCTGGGCCTAGTAGGCCTGGCTTCGGACTGCACCACCTTGGCATGGGTGGCTGACAGGCAACAGCAAGGGCACTAGTGGAGTGGCAGTGGTGGGAGGATGAATGCTGTCATCCTGAGAGAGAACAGCAGGGTCGGCTTCCACGGATCCATTGCCACTCCCCCGGGGCAGCGCTTCAGCAATCCTAGTAATCTGCTGGAGTACAGACTGCTGGACTGCTGTGACACCCTGCAAGCCCCTTTCAACACTGGTAAATCCAGCCATGATGGCAGCAGTCTGTGCTTGTGTGGCAGCAAGCTGAGCCTGCATGACTTCAGTCTGAGCTTCCATTGCTGCACTCAGACGTTGGGTGGCTTCTGCTTGTGCTGCAATGGAAGCTAAGACTTTGGCCATCAGACGTGGCACAAGTGCGTTAATGGATCTGCCCACTTCCTCCACACTGGAAAGGATGGGCTCCAAGCTCTGGCCAAAACCCTGTGCAAGGCTGAAGCTGGCCTCCTCCATGCTTCTTGACATTGCATTCAGGCTTTCTGGCAGGTCTGCCAATGCACCAAGCATTTCATCGTGCATACACATCAGCGTTCTTCAGTCGGCCACCCCATCGAGGTCTTCATCTGAGTCCTGTGCAGCAGAACTCGTGTGCGCCCTCGCCCTCTGGGGAACTGGAACCTGCGCTACCCTTTCCCCCTGCCCTGACTACAGCCCACTCACTCCTGGTGTATCACCACGTGCAGATCCCGCGTCTAACCTATCCTCTAAAGTATGCGGAGTGTCAGTATCTGAGCTGGTGGCTGGGAGTGCAAAATCGAGTGACGGTATTTCTTCTTCTTCTTCATTCTCCTCTCCCTCTTTTTGTTGACCCACTGGCTGGGCAGGTGGCAATTCTTGGGTGTCTGAAATGGGAAAGGCACAAGGGTAGAGTTGTGGTGAGGGGAGGAGGAAAGCAAGAGTGCATGCTTACACCATGTGCAGATTGTAAATCGAAAGAGATTGTGGGATGAGAGGAAGTGGGGATGTGAGAAGGAGGATAACATATGAGGATACCAGCATCATGTATTCTTTCAGCCGCGCCACTGGCCACGGGCTCAGCCATGCCCCTGCTAAGAATGGCCTGCACCGTCTCCTCCAAGGGGGTGAGGTGATGCAGGCGAGCCTGTCCCCCACCGGTTAAAGTCTGCTGGCGTCTGTTATTCGCCACCTTTTCCTGCAAGAGAAAGGGAAGTGTGTCAGTGAGTGTGGTGCAATGTGTTTGGGTGATGTGGCTGTCATGGTTGAATAGCAGACAGTGTGTTCAAGCTGTGAGCTGTGGGTGTGAGGTTTGCAGCACTGGTAAGTGTGTGCGAGTGAGGTGAAGCTATGAATGTGAGGTGTGAGTTGTGTTTGGTAGAGATTGTTGGTAGCTGAGTGATGGGGTGTGGTGCATTGAGCAGTGTGTGAGGCTAGTGGTGCAGATGGTGAGATATGGCATTTGGGGATGAATTCAACGAACTTGACCACTCATGTGAGATCATTAAACTTCTTCCTGCACTGAGTCCAGTTCCTCGGGGCTACACTGCTGGCATTTGCCACAGTGGCTATCTGCTCCCACTGCAGTCTGGTCTGTTGCCTGGAGGGCCTCCTGGCCCCCTGTGGAAAGTGGTCCTCTCTCCTGGGGTTGATCTCCTGGACCAATGCCTCCAGTGCTACATCCAAGAACCTAGGTGCACGCTCTCTCCCTTGTGTGCCGTCACTACAACTTTCTTCTTCAATGTCCTCCCAGCCACTTCAATCACCTGTTGCAGGCAGAAGGCACCTCCCCTTTAAGTTATGCAAATGTGAGAAGTCGCACAACACCAGTTTATAGTCCAACAGCTTTATTTGAAATCACAAGCTTTCGGAGCGCTGCTCCTTCGTCAGGTGAAGTGAAGAGACGCATATAGTCACAGCATATATAGTCAGAGAACACTGCCAGTGTTCTCTGACTATATATGCTGTGACTATATGCATCTCTTCACTTCACCTGACGAAGGAGCAGCCGCTCCGAAAGCTTGTGATTTCAAATAAAGCTGTTGGACTATAACCTGGTGTTGTGCGACTTCTCGCATTTGTCCACCCCAGTCCAACACCGGCATCTCCACATTAAGTTATGCAGGCTAGCTTTAATTGGAGCCAGCTTCGTATGAACTTGGGCCCCCTGCTGAGTGTTCAGCAACTCAGCAGAGCGTTCAGCACTGGGCTGAATGCTATAATCATGTAAGTTAGCAGGCAGCACGAAGTTTGCAGCTGCCTGCAGTCCCCTGAACGGGCGATCCTCACGCTGTTTTCGGGCCTTATCCAATTGCTAGGCCGTTTTCTTTGATTAACACCAGATTTCACATTCTGCGTTTCTTAAAGCTTTAAAGAAAGAAAGAACTTGCATTTCTATAGCGCCTTTCACAACCCCGGGTCAAAATCCTGGAACTCCCTCCCTAACAGCACTGTGGGAGTACCTTCACCACACGGACTGCAGCGGTTCAAGAAGACAGCTCACCACCACCTTCTCAAGGGCAATTAGGATGGGCAATAAATGCCGGCCTTGCCAGTGACGTCCACACCCCATAAACGAATTTTAAAAAAAGGACATCCCAAAGTGCTTTACAGCCAATGAAGTACATTTGAAGTGAAGTCACTGTTACAATGTAGGAAACACTCGCCCCTGAGTCAGAAGGTCAGAAAGTCCCACTCCAGACACTTGAGCACTTAATCTAGGCTGACACTCCCAGTGCAGTACTCGGGGGGGTGGGGGGGCCGGGGGGGGGGGGGGTGCTACACTGTCAGAAGTGCCATCTTTTGGACGAGACGTTAAACCGGTGACCCAGTTTAAAAGATCCCATGGTACTATTTTGAAAGAAGAGCAGGGGAGTTCTCCCATTTCTCCTATCCAATATTTATCCCTCAACCAACATCACTAAAACAGATTATCCGGGCACTATCTCACTGCTATTTGTGGGACCTTGCTGTGCGCAAATTGGCTGCTGCATTTCCTACATTACAGCAGTGACTACACTTCAAAAGTACTTAGTTGGCTATAAAGTGCTTTGGGACATCCTGACGTCGTGAAAGGCGCTATATAAATGCAAGGCTTTCTTTCTATAGCACAATTGCAGAACCTTTTTGGCAAATGGCACACATTACCACAACAACTTGCATTTATATGGTGCCTTTAACATGGTAGAATGTCCCAAGGCACTTCACAGGAGCGTAATCAGACCAAAATTGCCACTGAGCCAAAGTAGGAGATATTAGCATGGGTGACTAAAACCTTGGTCAAAGAGATATGATTTAAAGAGGATCTTAAAGGAGGAGAGAGAGGTGGAGAGGTTTACGGAAGAAATTCCAGAGCTTAGTGCCGAGACTGCTGAAGGCACGGCCGTCAATGGTAGGGCGAAGGGAGTCGGGGAAGAATAAGAGGCCAGAGATGGAGGAACGCAGAGTTCTTGCCAGTAAACTGAGAGAAACTTTCATTCCATCACTGTGGGCTGAATTCCAACCCAGCTCCCAGAAGTGAAAGGAACAATATTGCAGTCTAGTGTGGCACCTGCTCCTTCATGTAGTGCCTTTTTAATTCTGTTCCCATATATGGTAGTAATACCCAACGTGTAATGGAAGAATTTTTTTTAGCTGCAGTATTGCAGCAGGAGCATTGTGACCAAGCCTGTCGAATAGATTTGTGGTACGAGCTCAGGAACATTGATAAGAAGTGTCAGGGGGAGTGCACACATTAAAAATGCAGAAGAGACTGTAGCTTTGAAAAGAGAAAATAACCTTTTATGCCCCTGCAGCGGAAGGATCAGCTAAAAACAGAACTGCTGACATGCGGGCTCCCTCCCGGTGTGATGTGGAGTCTGGCTGGGTTGGGCTCACTCATAGAGTTGCCAACTCTGATTGGACGTATTCCTGGCCATTTTATCACATGACCGCCAACCGCCCTGCCATTGGTCAGCTGGCACGTCCATCCGCGCGGCTTCCCGCCTTCCCGCACCAATTGGAAAGCGAACAGACTCTTCGGCCCCGATATTGATGGGCGGATTTTGTAGTCTGGCCGGGGGGTGGGGTTTCGGTCGGAAGTCCAGGTTTCCCCGCATGCTGTGGAGTTTTAATTCCACGGCGGGCATCTTTTTTTCCCCTACAGGATCCCTCCCGGAAGTCAGCCTGATTGACAGGCTTGGCTCCCAAGGATCACTCCGGTACAGGCCGGAGGAGCAGGTAAGGAACCTGCTGCTGCGTTAGTGGGAACATGGGAAGGGTGGGGGGTCCGATACCCGGGGGAGGGGTCCGAACTCTGACCCCGGGGTGGGGGGGGAGGCGAATCCCGGGACGGGTCTGAAACCCGGGCTCGGGCAGGGAAGCAGGAAGCTTGGTGGGTGGGGTGGGGAGCACTCCTGCTCCTCCTGGCCCACAAGCAGTGCTGTAAAGGCATTTACCTTTTCATTTCCCCAAAGCTGTTCTCTCCTCCCTTGAGCTGCCAGGTTTTCCGAGGCCTGGGAAACCCGGTCGGCCGGGGTCAAACCTGTAAAACAGGTTAAGTGTGAGGCTCCAAACCTCATTATAATATTTAAATGGCCAACCCGCCTCCTGGGATCGGGCTGGTTGCCCGCCCCCTGTCCCGCCTCCATTAAACCCGGGAGTGGGCGGGTTGGGGTTGGGTTTAAGATTTATAACATTTTTAAACTCACCCGACCCCAACCCGCCTGTTTTCGGGGGGGTAAAATTATCCCCTTCGTCACCCAATTGGATGATTCCTGTCCGTCAAACAACCTATTTTCCCCATTTCCCATATTTTTTTAACTAATCAACAAAAGTTAATCAAAGAAAATGAAAAAGAAACACACAATTTTTTTAATCCCCAATGTCATTTCTCCTGGGAGTTGCTGATAGCAGTGTTCGGGAGCTTAATCTTTAATTCCTGGAAACTCCAGGGCAATCCTAGAGGGTTGGCGACCCCTACTCACTCATCTGTGGTTCTGGGCCTCAGAGATTTGCAAACGTTAACACTTCAGCCCAGAGACTGGAAATCTTCGTGTTAACTCTGGGACCGTATAAATACTTGGACTGCAGAACTTTTCTAGTGGGGAGCCGACTACACTGGTGCGCTGTTTAACAGCTGCAGGATCGTACACAAGCTGTGCCAGATGTTACAGTGGTTGGGCTGATGTGTTTTTGTACCCGATCGGCATTTCCTGCTCTATAGGCTCAACATTGTTGCGTTCTTTATTTCCCCCCGAGTGGCACCTTCATGAAAGATTTTGAGAGAGTAAATAAGGAGAAACTGTTTCCAGTGGCAGGAGGGTCGGTAACCAGAGGGCACAGATTTAAGGTAATTGGCCAAAAAAAACAGACACGGCACGAGGAAAACAAATGATTACGCAGCGATTTGTTATGATCTGGAGCGCACTGCCTGAAAGGGTGGTGGAAGCAGATTCAACAGTAACTTTCAAACGGAATTGGATAAATACTTGAAGGGGATAACTTTTTCAGGGCTGTGAGGAAAAAGCCGGGGGAGTGGTACTAATTGGATAGCTCTTTCAAAGAGCCAGCACAGGCACGATGGGCCGAAAGGCCTCCCTCTGTGCTGTATCAATCTATGTGTCGATGATCGGCATTCCCTGCTCAACTCGCTCAACACTGTCACCTTCATGTCCGTGGTTAGTCTGCCACATGCACAATCCTGTACCAGTGTTGCCAGTTGTGTGCTGTTGCCAGTGTGATTGGCATCCCTGTCCCGTTTGCCATTGACGGATGAAAGATGCCCGCTTTCCGCCTACCTGCCAGTCCACGGATGTGCATGCGATAGCTCCCCATTTAGTTTTACCTCTTTGGAATGCATCCCAGCAGCCTACTTTGACAGTGTTCCTTAAATTCAGATTCCGACTGGCCCGATTACTTCCACTTGCTCGCGATGAAGTGTGCCCTGAGGAGGACCCCCCTCCCCCAGTCGCTTACCTGCACACCGTCTTGAGGATCGTTGTGTTGAGTTACCCTGAAAGACAATTTAGAAGCTCACTGAATGTGGAGGTTGTAACGAAGCATTAGCCTCATTACATTACACACGGCATCTGCCTATTTTAACAACAACAGCTTGCATTTATATAGCACCTTTAACGTAGTAAAACGTCCCAAGGCGCTTCACAGGAGTGTTATCAGACAAAGTCTGACACCGAGCCACAGAAGGAGCTATTAGGACAGATAATCAAAAGGTTGGTCAAAGAAGTAGGTTTTAAGGAGCGTCTTAATAGAAGAGAGAGAGAGGTTAGAGGCGGAGAGGTTTAGGGAGGGAATTCCAGAGCTTAGGACCTAGGCAGCTGAAGGCACGGCTGCCAATGGTGGAGCGATGAAAATCGAGGATGCGGAAGAGGGCAGATTTGGAGGAGGGCTGAAATTTCGGAGGGTTGTAGGGCTGGAGGAGGTTACAGAGATAGGGAGGTGTGAGGCCATGGAGGGATTTGAACACATAGATGAGAATTTCAACTTTGAGGCGTTGCTGGACTGGGAGCCAATGTAGGTCAACGAACACAGGGACGATGGGCGCCTAGAATTGGTGCGAGTTAGGATACGGGCAGCTTTTCCAATATTAAATCGTAATATTAGTGCGGGTGTCTATCAGACACACTGGGTGCAAAATTTGCATCCGTAGCATCCGTTTTTTGTGCGCTATGCGTGCCCTTAGAGCTCCAAAATGGCATCCGTGGCACGCGTGCACACTTGTGGGGCGAATCGAGCCAGACGCAATATTGGTGAGGGCATTAGCGTGCGCACAGTGAACATCCACCGGAAGTACGCAAAGCAGGCAGATCATGACGTCAATCAGCGCTGCCATTTTGGAGCTCAACACTCCAGCTAACGCCCTCTCTTAACCTCCCACATGTTCAGCAGCAGGAAGGACCCCCCCACCACCAGTGCTATTTAAAAGGATCATCAACGACTTACAGGTTAGTTGCTGGTTGCTTTCTTCTGGCTGTTGTTACAATTCTACAAGTGTTTGGTGCTTTCCATAGTTGTTTTAAGTTGCAAAAGTCTACAGGGACTGGTGTGGCAGGTGCTGATAGGACAAATCACTTGCTGTCAGACATGGGTACACTAGTAGGCATTCCCCTTGGAATACAGCATGACTTGGAGAATGAACAGAGGCAACGCAGAGCAGGACAAGCTGCTGGAAGAGGGAGGAGGAGGAGGGGGAGAAGGGTTCTCAGCAGGGGGCCATATCTGTCCTGAATGTTCAGGGAGCAATTCTCCTACCTGAATTAAACCTCAGTGAGGAACAATGTGTGAGATGTCTGCGCTTCAGTAAGGATGTCCTCACTGAAATCTGCCGCCTGCTGCAACCTCAGAGCAGGGCAAGGACCGCATTGCCAGTGGCTGTGAAGGTGACCGTGGCAATGAACTTTTATGTGTGGGCTCCTTCCAGGCCAGAGCTGGAGATATTTGCAACATCTCTCAGTTTGCCATCCACTGTTACGTAAGGGAGGTCACTGAGGCTCTCTATTCAAAGAGAGCTGATTACATTTCATTCTCTCTTGCCAGAGACCAGCAGGCGGAGCGAGCACGTGGCTTCACTAGGATTGCAGGCTTCTCATGGTGCAGGGTGCCATTGACTGCACGCACATCGCTTTGTGGGCGCCGTATGTCAACTCTGCCCTATACCAGAACCGAAAGGGATCCCACTCCCTCAACGTCCAGCTGGTGTGCGACTGTACGCAACGAATCATGCAGGTCAATGCCCGGTATTCTGGCAGCAGTCATGATGCCTTCATTCTGTGGCAGTCCGCTGTGCCATCTGCATTTGAGCTGCCACGGCAAACCAAAGGGTGGCTACTGGGCAACAAGGGCTATCTGTTGACGACATGGCTCATGACTCCGGTTCGCAACCCACGCACACGTGCGCATCATGCATACTATGAAAGCCATGCTGCCACACGAAATGTGATAGAGCAGATCATTGGCGTGCTGAAACAACGCTTCCCCTGCCAGGACCGCTCTGGAGGAGCCCTGCAGTACTCGGCAGAGCGGGTGTCGAGATCCGTGGTGGTCTGCAGCATGCTGCACAACCTGGCCATCATGAAGGCACAGCCCTGGCCACCAGCTATACACTGAACAGCTGAGGAGGATGAAGAGGAGGAGGAGGAAGAGGAAGGGAGGGGGCAACCTAGACAGCCCTTTTCTGCCCGGCCTGTTCATGAAGAACTCATCCGAGTGTGACACCAGTAACCGCAACCCCAATTCCCCATTCACCAACAGTCCCACACCTTACCATCCCTCCGTCACTGACCATCACAGCGTCAGCTTGGCCACAATGCAAAAAAAAAAGCCTGCACAAAATAAACATTCCAAACCAAATTTATAAATGACATCATGCCATATTGCATAGAAACATAAACTAATCATCCTTGTGCTTTCCCTTAGTGCCTGTCTTCCGTGTGCCTTCGCCTTTTCCTAGTGCTCCTACGCAGTGCTTCCCCAGTGGCTGCAGCATGGCTGGTACAAGGCTGCTGACTTTCAGTGGAGGAGACTGCAGATGGCCTTGGAGGACGACCTCGAGCAACTCTGAGCCTAGAAGGCCCGGCTGCGGCCTGCACCATCTCGGCATAGGCGGCAGCAGTCTGGGCTGGCTGGCTGACAGGCAACAGCAAGGGCACTGACGGAGTGGCAGTGGTGGGAGGACGAATGCTGTCATCCTGAGAGAGGACAGCAGATTCGTGCTCCATGGACCCACTGCCACTCCCCCGGGGCGGCACTTCAGCAATCCTATGGAATGCTGTGACACCCTGCAAGCCCCTTTCAACACTGCAATCCAGAGCCATGATGGCAGCAAGCTGACCTTGCATGACAGCAGTCTGAGCTTCCACTGCAGCACTCAGATGTTGGGTGGCTGCTGCTTGTGCTGCAGTGGAAGCTGAGACAGATGCTGCAGCATTGTTTGGTCCACAAGTGTGCTAATGGAGTTGGCCTGCACTTCCATGCTGGAAAGGATGGGCTCCATGCTCTGCGCAAATCCCTGTGCCAAGTTGGTGCCAGACTTCTTCATGCTCCTTGACATTGCACGCAGGCTTTCTGGCAGGCTTCCCAATACATTAAACATTTCTACGATAGCAAAATACTGCAGATGCTGGAAAATTGAAACAACAACAGAAAACGCTGGAAAAACTCAGCAGGCCAGGCAACATCCGTGGAGAGAGAAACAGAGTTAATGTTTCAGGTCGAAACCCTTCATCAGAACTGAGAAAAAAGCAGGAAATGAAACAGATAAAAAAGCAAGGGGGAGGCTGGGGGGAGGAATAAAAGAACAAAAGGAGTGGTCTATGGTAAGTAGAGACATCAAGAGATGCTCAAGGCAAGACGAGATGGTAATAGGACAGGTTAAGAAACAAAAGGTGGCTCAGAAGTGTGAAATGTGAAATGCTGGCAGGATGAGAGACGGCTGCTGTGGGGGGAGAGAGAAAAAAAAGGGAAAAGGCACAAACCAAAAGGGTGGATAAAATATATATATATATATGGTGGGGGCCGAGGTTATGATCTGAAATTGTTGAACTCGATATTGAGTCCGGAAGGCTGTAAAGTGCCTAATCGGAAGATGAGGTGCTGTTCCTTGAGCTTACGCTGAGCTTCCTTGGAACAATGCACGAGGCCGAGGACGGTGAGGCCTGAGTGGGCGTGGAGAGGTGAATTAAAATGGCAAGCGACCGGAAGCTCGGGGCCACCCTTACGGACTGAACGGAGGTGTTCCGCAAAGCGGTCACCCAATCTGCGTTTGGTCTCCCCAATGTAGAGGAGACCACATCGTGAGCAGCGAATACAGTATACTAGATTGCAAGAAGTACAAGTAAATCGCTGTTTCACCTGGAAGGGGTGTTTGGGGCCCTGGAGAGTGGGAAGGGGGGATGTATAAGGGCATGTGTTGCATCTCCTGCGCTTGCACGGGAAGGTGCCGGGCGAGGGGGAAGGGGTGCTGGGGGTGATAGAGTGGACTAGGGTGTCTCGGAGGGAGCGGTCCCTACGGAATGCTGAAAGGGGAGGTGAGGGGAAGATATGTTTGGTGGTGGGATCACGTTGGAGGTGGCGGAAATGGCGGAGGATGATCCGTTGAATGTGGAGGCTGGTGGGGTGAAAAGTGAGGACAAGGGGAACTCTATCGTGGTTCCGGGAGGGAGGGGCCGGGTGAGGGCAGAAGTGCGGGAGATAGAACGGACACGGTCGAGGGCCGTGCCGACCACAGTAGAGGGGAATCCTCGGTTGAGGAAAAAGGAAGACATGTCGGAAGCATTGGTATGGAAGGTGGCATCGTCGGAGCAGATGCGGCGGAGACGGAGAAACTGGGAGAAGGGAATAGAGTCCTTACAGGAGGCGGGGTGGGAGGAAGTGTAGTCCAGGTAGCTGTGGGAGTCAGTGGGCTTGTAGTGAAGGTTGGTCAATAACCTATCCCCAGAGATGGAGACGGAGAAGTCGAGGAAGGGAAGGGAAGAGTCGGAGATGGACCATGTGAAGGTGAGGGAAGGGTGGAAATTGGAGGCAAAGTGAATGAAATTGTCTAGTTCAGGGCGAGAGCAGGAAACGGCACCGATACAGTCGTCAATGTACGGGAAAAGAGGTGAGGGAGGGGACCCGAGTAGGACTGGAACAAAGAGTGTTCCACATATCCCACGAAAAGGCAGGCATAGCAACACCTTTGATTTGGAGGAAATGAGTGGGGTCAAAGGAGAAGTTGTTCAATGTGAGAACAAGTTCAGCCAGGCGGAGGAGGGTGGCGGTGGATGGGGACTGGTTGGGCCTCTGTTCAAGGAAGAAGCGGAGCGCCCTCAGGCCATCCTGGTGGGGGATGGAGGTGTAGAGGGATTGTACGTCCATGGTGAAAAGGAGGCGGTTGGGGCCAGGAAACTGGAAACTGTTAAAGTGGCGGAGGGTGTCAGAGGAATCACGGATGTAGGTGACTATCACTGACCTCATCTCCTCTGGAGATCTTCCCCCCATGGCCGCCAACCTCATAGTTCCCCAACCCCGCACAGCCCGCTTCTACCTCCTTCCCAAGATCCACAAACAGGACTGCCCTGGTAGACCCATCGTTTCAGCCTGTTCTTGCCCCACGGAACTTATCTCTTCCTATCTCAACTCTATTTTTTCTCCCCTTGTCCAGTCTCTTCCCACCTATATCCACGATTCCTCTGACGCCCTCCGCCACTTTAACAGTTTCCAGTTTCTCTCAGCACTGCACTGGGATGTCGGTCTAGATTTATGTGCTCAAGTCTCTGGAGTGGGAATTGAACCCACAACCTTCTGACTCAGAGGCAAGAGTGCTACCGACTGAGCCACGGCTGACATATTAGGTATGAAGATACCGTCATCTTCGATGGTTTCAGCAATGGCCATTCCGATAATGGCTAGCGCTGTCTCCTCCTTGGGTTTAGGACACGTAGGCGCGCCTATCCCCCACCGGTTAGCTCCTGCTGCCTCCGGTTGTGCACCACCTTGTCCTGCAAGAGAGAGGGAATTGTGTCAGTGAGGGTCGTGCAATCTGTTTGGGTGATGTGGCTGTCATGGCTGAATAGCTGGCAGTGTGTGCAAGCTGTGAGATGTGGGTGTGAGGCTTGCAGCAGTGCTAAGTGTGTGAGGGTGAGGTGAAGCTATGAATGTTAGGTATGAGTCCAGATTGATAGAGATTGTTGGTAGGTGAGTGATGGGGGTGTGGTGCATTGAGCAGTGCATGAGGCTAGTGGTGCAGTTGGTGGGAGATGGCATTTGAAGATGCATTCACTGACCTTGACCACTCATGTGAGGTCATTGAACTTCTTGCAGCACTGGATCCTGGTCCTTGGGGCTTGACTCCTGGCATTGACCTCCACGACTATCTGCTCCCACTGCCTTCTGAGCATGTGTCTGTCGGGCCTCCTGGCACCCTGCGGATACAGGACATCTCTCCTCCTTTCCATCTCCTCCACCAAGGCCTCCAGTGCAGCGTCCGAAAACCTTGGAGCCCGCTATCTCCCATGTTGCGCCATTCATCACTGTTTCCCAGGTCAGATTCACTTCCTGAACGACTTCCAGCACTTGCTCCAGCCACAATACACCTCCCCTTTAAGAGGTGCAGGCTAGCTTTAAGCAGTGCAGGCTAGCTTTAACTGGTGCTAGCAAGTAACGATATTGGGACTCCTGCTGATACATGCAGCCAATCGACAGCACGGTTAACATTGGCTACATGCTGAAATCATTGAAATGAGCAGGCAGCACGAAGTTTGCGTGCTACCTGCATTACATTGAATGGCCGCAGGTTAATTGTACATCGGGCTTCGTGCCCGTTTTTGGGGGCTATCTAATTTAGTCCCCACTATTCCCTGCAGTGCCCACTGGTCACGGAAGGTCTTGAGCGTTCCGGTGGACACTGCCTGCTCCCTCTCGACCTGGGCATGGACAGGACTGTGGAAAAGATAGGCAGGCAGTCGGAGCGACACTCCCACGGGCAGCGCTCATCCTTGACCCCGTGGATAGCCGTCTTTGCCAGGCTCAGGTGCAGGCATCTGCTGGCTTCCAAAAAAATATGTAACTTAGAAAGATATTGGCCCAGAAATTAAACAATGAGGGGGAAAAATTAGGTCGCGCCCCATTTGGGGCGCAAATATTGTCTGGACACAAATATTAGCGCCTGGCGCTAATTATCGGCACTGACTGGAAACTTCACTTTTACCGCCCCGGGAGGTGAGTGGAGCGCTAAATCAGGCGCTGCACACCTGTCTTAAGGCGCAAAGGCCAAGGAGTGAGGCGCTAACTCAGAGCGCTGGCGAAGCTCATGTAATGTCAGTCAGCAATGGAACACACACACAATGGCACGGGCCAGTTCTTAAAGGGGATGGTTAATCTTGCTTTCCATCCACATCCTGTTCATTGCAGCCTTGAATCTCGGCCTGGAGAGACTTGCACATCAAATGTGCTGGAAAGAACAATGGAGAGTACCAGGCAAAGAGCTCAGAGTGCAGCTCCCACAGTCTCTGCTAAATCGATACAAGGAATGGCAAATCAAAATGAACCTGCAAAGTGCTGCTCAGTACCCAAAACTCCTTCACACAACGTTGAATCTCTCCAGAAGTCTCTCCCTCTCTCTCTCAGAATGCGTAGTTCAAAAATGCCACCAACAATAAAAGACAGGAAGAGGCCCCCTTTAAATAGCGCCCCCCCCAGCCCCACAGCGATTGATAGCGTTCCAGTCTTCTGGTCGTTGGATGCGCCAGGCGGTAAGGCAGGGGGCGCCACTCAATTTCCGCTCCGGGGCGCCACAAGGGCGTTGCACCATGGAATGACGTCACAATCTGCGCGCGCAGGTGGTCGCAGCGGTAAAGTTTAGCGCCGCCGCACAATCTCTAGTTAAGTTCCCGAGCGGCGCAAACATCGCTGCGCCCGGGCGTTAGCGGCTTTGCGCCCCATTAGCGCCCTCTTAAGGCGCTAACGGGAGGCGCAACCAACTGAATTTTTACCCCTGAGTGTTCACGCGGGGGTAAGGCTTCCCCGCGATATCTCACTCCGCGCCTACCTTTTTCCTCCGGGCCCACACGAACTTTAGTTTCAAGGCCAGTCCCACATGCAGCTGTGCAGTGCTTGCGTGACCCAGAGACGCAATTAGTTCGTGCGAGCTCTGGGATCACGTGATTCAGTTAGAGCCAATGGCAGCACACCATCTTTCATTCATAGTTTTAACAGCAAGGGCTGTCAAAGCTATGAATCCTACACACCCCCAAAAGAACAGCTAAACCTCAATTAAATTTTTTTAAAAAGCCATCACATTAATAAAATAAGTATAGTTAAATAAATTAACCACTTTAAGCAAAAAATTAAATTTTTGAAAAAATTTAAAATCTTTTTAAAAGTTATAAAAATAAACTTACCTTTCTTTAAAGTCTTTAAAAAAGATAAACCTGTTGAAAATTTTTTTAAATAATACTTAATTAACTACTTACCTTGTTAAAAGAGGGTCTTACGCCTCCTTTCTTTATGTGTAAAATCTTCCATGCTTACCTGCGCGTTCATAGCTGCAAAAATAACTAAGTGCACTGCGTGCGCGCAGCCTGTAGCGCGCACGCGGTTCACTTAGGAACCGCCCCCTTTTGAATTCACGAAGTGCCGGTTTCCCGCGCATGCGCAGTGCATGCAGAAAACCGACAATTGGAGACCTAAAACGCGAAAGTACACAGTGCGTACTCTCGCGTATTAGGTCTAATTTTCGGGCCATTAATATAACTAAAACAGTAATGTGAAGACCAGGCTGTGAATGTCACTGCTGCTGCACATTTGCCATCTGCTGCACTGCAAACTGTACGCTGCAGCCACCATCATAGCCCAGTTTGAGGACATCATCAGGAAACAAAATCTTCCTGAACACTCCCCAGTGAGATGGGCCGACTTAATACTGGGCAGCCCTGAATGTGTGTTTATTGACTCCACCATTATTAGCTGGAGAAATGAGTTGGATTGAAAGGCATCATGCTTTTTGTACCTGCTGCTCAAACTCCAGACTTCCTCGGCATTGTCCACAGGGATTGGACCCAGTCTCCATGAATGCTTTTTAAGCTTTACTCAGTCACACGCACATTCTAGATTTGGATGTGTTAGCCGAGCAAAACACTGTCTGTCGCATTAGTTTCATTTGAGTGGCACCCTCGTGTCCGAGGTTAGTCTGCCACACGCACGATCCTGTGCCAATGTTGCCAGTCACGCGCTGTTGCCAGAGTGATTGGCACTCCTTTCCTGTTCGTCATTTGACATGATTGATGCCCACATTCTGCCCACTTCACCTATGCCAGTCCGATGATGTGCGTGGGGTAGCTCCTCATTTTCTTTTATCTCTTTTGCGTCAGCTGTGGCTCAGTGGGTAGCACTCTCGCCTCTGAGTCAGACGGCCATGTGTTCGAGCCCCACTTCAGAGACTTGAGCCCCATAATCCTGGCCGGCACTCCCAGTGCAGTACTGAGGGAGCGCTGCACCATTGGAGGTGCCATCTTTCAGCTGAGACGTTAAACGGATACCTTGTCTCGGTTGCTATTTGTCGGACCTTGCTGTGCGCAAATTGGCTGCCATGATTCCCTACATTACAACAGTTGGTACACTTCAAAAAGTACTTCAGTGACTGTAAAGCGTTTTGAGACGTCCTGAGGTCGTGAAAGGCGCTAGATAAATGCAAGTCCTTTCCTTTTCTTTTGAAGGTCCCAGCATCTTACTTTGACAGTGGTCCTAAAATTCAGATTCCAGCTGGCAGTCTCCCCGGTTAATTCCACTTCCCTGGTAAGAAGTGCCCCCTGAGGAGGACCTCTCCCCCAAATCGCTTGTCCGCTCACAATCTGAGGTCCTCCCCTCACCAAACCCACCCATGGGGGGTCCTGATTGCATGCTGACCGCCTGGTACTTGCCCACCTCAGAATCGGCATGACAGCACATTGTAGAGTCGTGGTGGGACTCCTTCACCGTCTACGCTTGGTGGATGTCGCTGGTCACACTTGACTGAAGAGCCTCTAGGTGGCACTGTGACAGTAATAGTAGAAAGTGAAAGGATGCACTGCTTTTGGTTAGTAATACTTAATAATCCGATTTAACTAGAGGAATGTGGTCTTTATCTGAAGTAATGCCAGGTCTAATCAACTCTGCCCTGTGGATCAGTGGAACATCCAGTAAATGCACAAGAAGTCCCACGACCCAGTGCATGTTGTCCTAATATATGTTTCGCTTAGTTCAATCTGCTATCACTGCTTTGCGTATCCAGCAGTGAGTGTGCTGTGTTCAGGAGCAGCATTTACCCCAATGTGATGGTTTTTTTTTTATTTAATTGAGGTTTAGCTGTTATTTTGGGGGTGTGTAAGATTCATAGCTTTCACAGCACGTATGTGAAACTTATAAATGGAAGATGGTGTGCTGCCATTGGCTCTAACTGAGTCACGTGATCCCACAGCTCGCACGAATTCACTACGCCGGTGGGATACGCAAGCACTGCCCAGCTGATGTCTAGAACATCAAGTTCGTGCGAGCTGGATCTGAAAAAGCCAACGCGGAGTGAGAGATCGCGGGGAAGCCTTACCCCCGCGTCAACACTCAGTCTTTAATTTCTGGGCCATGATACCAGATATAAATTTCAATTTTCTTTTGATACATAGAAAAAAAAAATATGGGGAGAGAGCGGGAATATGGTATTGAGATAGAGGATCAGCCATGATCATATTGAATGGCGGAGCAGGCTCGAAGGGCCGAATGGCCGACTCCTGCTCCTATTTTTCTATGTTTCTATGTTTCTATACTACCGACTTCATCTGGTGTCAGGTCTGCACAGGTACAGTCGTGAAGAGGCGTGTTTGCAATCGGTAATGTAAAAATAGATAGATTGAATGCAAGAAATGACAAATAGACTTGCATTTATATAACCCTTTCACAAACTCAGGACGTCCCAAAGCACTTTAGAGCCAATAAAGTACCTTTAAGTGTAGTCACGGTTGTAATGTAGGAAACATGGCAGCCAATTTGTGCACAGCAAGCTCCCACAAACAGCAATGTGATAAATGACCAGATCATCTGTTTTAGTGATGTTGGTTAATGGATAAATATTCGCCAGGACACCGGGGAGAACTCCTCTGCTCTTCTTCGAAACATTGCCATGGGATCTTTGACGTCCACCTGAGGGGAAAGATGAAGCCTCGGTTTAACGTCTCATCTGAAAGACGGCACCTCCGACAGTGCAGTTTTGACACTGGAAGTGTCGGCCTAGATTTTGTGCTTAAGTTTCTGGAGTGGGACTGGAACTCACAAGCTTCTGAGTAAGAGGCGAGTTGTGCTGCCAACTGAGCACGGCTGACACCTTCGACTTATCACTCGATCCACTCGGGGCCCCGTGCACTTGCACGGGTCACACACTCCTAATGCTGCCCCCCCCCCGGCCATGTTCAGCGTCCTCTACAGAATATCTTACCCTTCAGTTAAACTCTCTTTCGGATGTCAGAATAATTTCTGGGTTCGATTCTGGCTGCACACGAGAATAGCTTTGGGGTGACGGATGAGGTAGCTGGTGTGCTGCAGACAGGATTAGCTAATATTGAGTTGGTGCCACCAAGAAAAAAGTCCCTGCCTGTCCATTGTGAAAAACAAATCGAATGCTCCGAGTAGCCTTGCAACGACCGCCAATTATACTTGGACTTACTTCACAAGTTCCGGCCCAGCTGCATCCTGACTTTTTTTTTTCCAAGGAATCCCTGTGACGAACAAGGGAGTTCAGTCGCACTACTAACGACAAGAAAATAACAGGACAAACTTACCTCTTTTTATTAGACAGTATCCTCAAAAGCCACTCAGTAATACCTCTGAATTATCACTTGACTCTCCAGATAACTCACTTGGTTAGTGCACTGCTTGGCCAACATGGAACTGTGTACAGTTTTGGTCTCCTTACCTAAGGAAGGATATACTTGCCTTAGAGGGGGTGCAATGAAGGTTCACTAGATTGATTCCTGGGATGAGAGGGTTGTCCAGTGAGGAGAGATGGAGTAGAATGGACCTATACTCTCTGGAGTTCAGAAGAATGAGCGGTGATCTCATTGAAACGTATAAAATTCTTAGAGGGCTTGACAAGGTAGATGCTGAGAGGCTGTTTCCCCCTGGCTGGAGAGTCTAGAACTAGGATTATAGTCTCAGGATAAGGGGTCAGCCATTTAGGACTGAGATGAGGAGCAATTTCTTCACTCAGAGGGTTGTGAATCTTTGGAACCATCTACGATTTCAGGAAGTAAAAATTCAGTATCATCCTGTCTTGTTTCTGTTAATCTGTGGCTGCTCGGTCATTAAGTATATTTAAGACTTAGATCGATAGAATTTTGGGCACTAAGGGAATCAAGGGATATGGGGATAGGGCAGGAAAGTGGAGTTGATGTAGAAGATCAGCCATGATCTTATTGAATGGTGGAGCAGGCTCGAGGGGCCGTATGGTCTACCCCTGCTCCTATTGCTCCAGGGGCTGAGAAAGATCCATCTGCCCCATTGAAGACCTGCCATTGAAGGAGGAGGTGGGGCCGGGGGAATGGGATGGTGTCACCTGTCAGATTTCATGCCTCCTCTTTCCCCAGCGAATTGGGTGGCGGCAAGGTACTGACGTCCAGTCATTGATTGGAGCAGTGTAAATGGGACCCACAGCGGTATTCCAGGTCAGTGTCATACCATTTCCTGTCTTTCCCCCCCCCCCACCTCAGTCTATCTGATGCTGACCCATGCCATGTCACCTCCAGAACTGACAGCTCCAATACTCTTCTGCTCGTCCTCCAATCCTTCATAAACTTCAGCTCATCCAAGGCTCCGCTGCCCGTGTCCATTCTCACACTGAGTCCTGCATGTCCATCACCCCTGAGCTCGCTGACCTCCATTGGCTACCAGCCTCAAATTTAGCATTTTTTCATTCTTGTGTTTAAATGCCACCATGGCCTCGCCCCTCCCTATCTCTGTAAACCTCCTCCAGCCCTATGACTCTCCGTAAACTCTCCGTTCCTCTGACTCAGGCCTGTTGTGCATTCTCCTCTCCCTTCGCCTCACTCTTGACCGTTGTGCCTTCTACCGCCTAGGTCCCACAATCTGAAATTCCCTCCTTACAACCCTCCACTTCTCTCTTCCCTTTTAAGACCCTCCTTAACACCCACCCCTTTGGCCAAGCTTTTGGTCACCCCTCCTAATCTTTCCTCCTTCAGCTCAGGGTCCATTTTTCCTTGTGCCTCTGTGAAACGTCTTGTGGCATTTCAAGGCGCTATACAAATGCAAGTTGTTCTTGAAAGTTAACGGCCTTACGAATATATTGGAACACCTGGTTTTATTCGTGATACTCGAGATATATTTAACTTGGCTCTCAATGGCTGGTGTAACTTCCTGTTGTGAAACGAATGAATCATATTACCAAGTAAGTCTTTCAGCTCAGCCACTATTGCTCTTTTTGATGTGTACTGATGACCTTTTAATGGAGAATTGGTGTCATGTTATAACCTCTGTGCTTTTCAGTGTTCGTCAACACCTGCACAAGAACGGCTTAATGGCAACATTGTAAAAGCTCCAATTTACATGTCAAGCACTTTTAAATGTCAGCCATGGCTCAGTTGGTAGCACTCTTGCCTCTGAGTCAGAAGGTTGTGGTTTCAAGTCTCACTCCAGAGACTTGAGCAGGTGATCGAGGCTGACACTCCAGTGCAGTCCTGAGGGAAGTGCTGCACTGTCGGAGGTGCCGTCTTCCAGATGAGACGTTAAACCGAGGCCCCGTCTGTCCTCTCAGGTGGATGTAAAAGATCCCATGGCATTATTGGAAGAAGAGCTGGGGAGTTCTCTCCGGCGTCCTCGCCAACCTTTGTTCCTCAAGAGTAGGAGAGTGGACAAGGTTAGCCAGGAAGTAGCGATTTCAGCGTCACCAAATTTGGGTTTCAAAAGTCTGACGGTTGTAAGAGAAGGGGAAGAGTGAGAGTGTTAAGAGTTCCATAATTGTGAGTCCTGGAAAAGAATGAGCTTGTGTAAAAGGCAATGCTAAGAGTCTTGACTTCAACACTGCGAGGATGCGGGAAGAGGAAGATCAGGTAGGACAACGTATTAAGTCTCCGATTAAAATGGAGTTCCCAAGCACAGTTGAAAGCAATAACATCCGGCAGCTCGGTAATATTACTTGGTATTTGAGTGAATTGGTTAAGTAAATGGAACTGCCATTATTTAATAATATATCAAACTTCAGTCATTGCTATCAATCAAACTGAAAGTTCAATAGTGTTACAACGTGTGGTCCTAAATGAGCTGCCATCGCTTTGATAGAAACCAATCATTTGTGACTAAACCACGTTCCTGAATGAATGTCACCAGTGCAATATTTCAGAAAACTTTGTAAATCCTTAGGAATAAAAAGCTGAAACAAATAAGAGTGTGGCATGAAGAATGAGGTTAGTCAGACGCTTGATCTCAGTTACATTGAAGCTGCTGCTGACAGCTTTGGGAACTCGGATATTAATGGACAGCTTTGAGTGGGGGAATCAGATGTATTTGTCCTTCTGTAGCCCTGCAGACATAAGACAGAGCCCTTCTTGTAGGCCGTGAGGCAACATTCAGAATGTGCCGAGCCTGTTCAGTGTGCACATTTTGATTCACAAAGGTGCCCTGTAGCTTTAAATCTAGGTCCTCTGTCCAAATGTTTCACATTTTGAGTATGAGCAGAGTTCAAATTTTGATTTTAAATTAAAGCCATGTTGCATCCATTTTCTGGAAATCCTTTAGTTTCAAGCTTTCAGATTGTCAACACTTTGGCCTTAGTTTTGTTGTAACTGTAGCCTGGAAGTTAAGTTATTAGCATTGTGCACTTAACACGCTTGTACGACATTCCTTTGCTATTTTAACAGGTTGACGCCTCAGTTAAAATAGCGGACAAAGAATGTCCTATGAAGACATGAAGCATTGGCATCACAGACAGTCCTCTCCAGGCTTATATTTCATAGCATTACATAGAATTATATAGAATTATTAGATTCTACAGTGCAGAAACAGGCCATTCAGCCCAATTGGTCCATGCCAGTGTTTATGCTCCACGTCAGCCTCCTCCGACCCCTCTTCATCTAACCCTACCAACTATTTATAATCTACATTAATGACTTGGATGAAGGGACCGAGTGTCAAGTAGCCAAGTTTGCAGATGATTCAAAGATGGGTGGGAAAGCAAGTTGTGCAGAGGACTCAAAGAATCTGCAAAGGGATATAGACAGGCTAAGTGAGTGGGCAAACATTTGGTAGATGGAGTATAATGTGGGAAAGTGCGAGGTTATACACTTTGGCAGGAAACATAAAAAAGCAAATTACTATTTAAATGGAGAGAGATTACAAAATGCTACAGTTCAGAGGGACCTGGGGGTTCTTGTGCATGAAACACAAAAAGTTAGCATGCAGGTACAACAAGTAATCAAAAAGGCAAATGGAATGTTGGCCTTTATTTCAAGGGGTTGGAGTATAAAAGCAGGGAAGTCCTGCTACAACTGTACAGGGTATTGGTGAGACCATACCTTGAGTACTGCGTACAGTCTTGGTCTCCTTATTTAAGGAAGGATATACTTGCATTGGAGGCAGTTCAGAGATGATTCACTAGGTTAATTCCAGAGATCAGGGGGTTGACTTATGAGGAAAGGTTGAGCAGGCTGGGCCTATACTCATTGGAATTTAGAAGAATGAGAGGTGATCTTATTGAAACATATAAGATACTGAGGGGGCTCGATAAGGTAGATACAGAGAGGGTGTTTCCCCTCATGGGGAAATCTAGAACGCAGGGGCACCGTTTAGAATAAAAGGTTGCCCTTTTAGAACTGAGATGAGGAGGAATTTCTTCTCTCAGAGGATCGTAAATCTGTGGAATTCTCTGCCCCAGAGAGCTGTGGAGGCTGGGTCATTAAATACATTTAAGGTGGAGATAGACAGATTTTTGCAAGATAAGGGAGTGAAGGATTATGGGGAGCGGGTGGGGAATTGGCTTTGAGCCGAAGATTAGCCATGATCTTATTGAATGGCGGAGCAGGCTCGAGGGGCCAAGTGGCCTATTCCTGCTCCTATTTCTTATGTTCTTATGTTCTTATGCATCTTTCTATTCCTTTCTCCCTCATGTGTTTATCTAGATTCCCCTTAACTGCATCTTTGCTATTCGCCTTAACTACTCCCTGTGGTAGCAAGTTCCACATCCTAACCACTCTCTGGGTAAAGAGGTTTCTTCTGAATTCCTTATTGGATTTATATTTATGGCCCCTACTATTGGTCTCCCCAACAAGTGGAAACATCTTCTCTACATCTACCCTATCAAACCCTTTCATAATCTTAAAGACCTCTATCAAGTCACCCCTCAGCCTTCTCTTTTCTAGAGAAAAGAGCCCCAGCCTATTCAATCTTTCCTGATAGGTATAACCACTCAATTCTGGTATCATCCTTGTAAATCTTTTTTGCACCTTCACCAATGCCTCCGTATCCTTTTTATAATATGGAGACCAGAGCTGTGCACAATACTCCAAGTGTGGTCTAACCAAGGTTCTGTGCAAGTTTAACATAACTTTTCTGCTTTTCAATTGTACCCATCTAGAAATGAGCCCCAGTGCTTTTGTGTGCTTTTTTTTATGGCCTTATGGTCGCAGCTTTAATGATTTGTGAATGTGTGCCCCCCGCCCCCAGATCCTCCTGCTCTCCCCCCACCATTTAGACTGTTATTTTCCAAGGAGTATGTGGCCTCCTTATTCTTCCTACCAAAATGCACCACCTCACACTTATCTATATTGAAGCTCATTTGCCAATTACACCCCCATTCTGTAAGTTTATTAATGTCTTCCTATATTTTGTCACAGGCCTCCTCTGTATTAACTATGCTCCCCACAATGGGGGCGATTTTCACCTGGATCGCTGATTGTGCCTGCTCCTGATGTCAGCAGGAGGCCCGATGGATTTTCGTGGTCGAGCCTCATTAGCATCGAACAGGCGGGGCTGACAGAACTAATCCCGCTGTTTATAGGCAGCTTGACCTTTGAGAGGGGTGGGAGATCTAGCAGGATAGACAATGATCCTGGGCCTTTAAAGGGAAGGGGACTGGGAAGATTGGGGTGCCAACATAGCAGCTTATTTTAGTGACGGAAATTCTAAAGGCTACAACCAGCAGCAAGGAGTCAAAGTTAAGGAAGCCTTAAGCCACAAAACTCCCAAAGGAATCAGGGAAACATGAGTACAAGACCCGTTTCTAGCTTTCCCTTACTGCAGCTAATGATCCCTTTTAGCAGTGCTGGATATGGCTACATCCCACCCCCCCGCCCTGTACCCTCCATGGGTTGAGGAAGTATTGGTGGAAATACTGATTAAAATGAAAATCACGTTGGTGTCTCAAATGTATCATTGGATCCCTCGTTCAATATTTGTGCGTGGAGCCTCCACTTTCCCGAAAACACGGGCGTTAAAATGGTGGGGAGCAGGAATGCTGCGGGGATGCAGCGGCTTCTGCCTGGCAGCCATTTTAACCTCCCGCCCACACCGTTCCTGTGCTGGGTGGGCTGGGTTAAAATCGACCCTATAAAGTCTCTTATGAGATTAGACAAGGTAGATTTCAGATCCATCAACAATGTCGCTGTCAATGATCACATCTCATTCCAGGTACGGCTGGATTGACTGGTTATTCATCTCATTGGAGCTTTTGTGACCTTGTTTTGCACAAAATGGCTGCCATGGTTACCCACATAACAGCAATCACTGCACTCCTAAGTCATTCATTGTATGTGAAGCGCTTTGGGATGTTTGTAAGAGATGCGATAAGGCACTATGAAAATACATTTTTTAATATATATTTTTCTCACTATTGGGTCTAGTAACTCCGCCAACAAATACCCTCCATGGAATTCAGGTGCACCCTAAATCTGCGTAAATGTGCTTCATTTTTGGAATTGTTCTAAGCTTTTTTTTAAAAAAGGAACACCATCTGTCTCTTCTTATACCCAAGATATTAAAAGAAACACACGCAGGTTTAGCCTCAATAGTTGGATAGATGTTGTATTCGATGTTTCATTTGAAACGATAGTAGGTCTCAATCCAAATATGGTTGATAGTGAGCAAGTGAAGAGATTCATCAAAAGTAGAGGCAGCTTCTGCCATCACACGAAGATCTGCACGGGCCTCCTGTGGGCAAAGACCTATCAAAATTCAACATTCGCTTACCTTGCACCTCACCTCTATTCTGATTGCACATCAATCAGGTGGAAGGTAAATAAGCACATTTGGTGGCGAAAACCTATTGCGCATTAAAGATATTGCTCCGCGATTTTTATTACACTTATGGATTGGAGGCAGGTCTCAAGGAATGACAGAACATTGGGGCTGAACGCTCCCTGTGCAATATTAGTGAGAAGCTTTCGTAATAAGTTGGTATGAAATTCCTCTGTCCGGTATTTTAACTCATTGAACGTTTGTTAAAATAAAGGGTTAAGGAATTTTCTGTGAGCGTATTAAGGCGTTTGGTACAAAAATGATTTCAAGACAGTTCTTTCTACATGGAACATTGATTTTTACAGCGCAAAACAGTGTGAAGAGCATTTAAAAACCATTGTTGTACAAAGGTCAACTTTACCCTATAAATTAGTGCAAATCTTTCTAGTTTACCAGTAAATTCCGCCAAGAATGCTGAGCCCCGAGCTATTCGTCTATGGAGGCAGCCTCCTGGTCATGGGGAGTTTTTTTCCTCACCACCAAGGGGACGCCATTGCTTCTTTCTCGTGCAGTGCATTCTGGGAAGTGCGATCAGAGAGGCCACGTTCTGTAACCGTGTTATCAAATATCCCCCAGAATTTCCCAGAAAAATGGACAGCAGTGGCCTGTCAGAACAGCCATCTTTGGATGAGACCTTAAACCAAGGCCCTGTCTGCCTACTCGTAAAAGATCCCACGACGCAGTTTAAAGAAGAGCAGGCGATTTCCCCTGATGTTCAGCCGACATTTATCCTGTCAGCCAATACCACCAACAGAGTACGAACTGGATATTCATCTCATTGCTGTTGTGGGACCTTGCTATGTGCAAATTGGCTGCCCTGTTGACCCACAAAAAACTGTGGTGCCTACACTTCAAAAGAAATTCATTGGTTGCAAAGCACTTTGCAAAGTCCTGAGGCCGTGAAAGGTGCTATATAAATGCAAGTTCATTCTTTCAATAAAGTGCGTCACTTCTATTTGAGATGTTGTATAACACAGGTACAGAACACAGAAGTGTTACCCTACCACAATGAATTCACTCATAAGGGTATGCAGTTGCAAACTAATTTTTTTTACAACAGTAGGCATGAAAATTTTGCGTGAATTAATTTACTATTTCTCTTACAACAGCGCCTTGTTTAAATGCACTGTATTGGAATAGGAAGATTAAAAATCTAACAAGCACATCGGACCTTTGATATATAAATCCACAAAGTGACTATGAATCCCTAATTACAATGAGACAGGGTGAGTCAGTGATAAAATGGCACTAAGTGAATTATGCAAAAGAATCACTTATTCTGGTTAAATTAGTTCTAATGAAGATGCCCAAATGATCAATTACTGATCACGTTTTCAAGCCTCTCTTCATCCAGCATGCATTTATGTAATATACCCACTCCAGGTTTGTTTGTATATTATAGAATTAGAATCGAATAAAAGTCTTTATAGAAGAGCACAAGAAAAAATTTGCATTTGCATAACACCTTTCATAACCTCAGGATGTCCCAAAGTGCTTTACAGGCAATGAAGGACTTTTGAGGTGTGGTCACTGTTGTAATGTAGGAAACACAGCAGCCACTTTCCGCACAGCAAGATCCCACAAACAGCAATGTGATAATGACCAGATAATTTGTTTTTTTTAGTAATGTTGGTTTACGGATAAATATTGGCCAGGACACTGGGGCGATCTCTTTTACAATCTTTTACATCCACCTGAGAGGGCAGACGGGGGTCTCGGTTTAACATCTCATCCGAAAGACGGCACCTCCGACAGTGTAGCACTCCCTCAGTACTGCACTGAAGTGTCAGCCTGGATTATGTGCTCTGGAGTGGTACTTGAACCCATGACCTTTTGACTCAGAGGTGAGAGTGCTACCAACTGAGCCACGGCTGACAAATCCCAAGAAAGCACTGAAGAAATTTTCGACTGACCTGGTGAGCTTTTTCAAATTCCACTAACTACACTGACGCATTTAGATACAGATACATACATTATTTTTCTAAGCATGCCCAAGGGGCCTATTTGTTATCTCTAATAGTAAACAGTGCACATTCCTAGCACATGCTGGCCAATATGTGTGTGCAGTAAACCTAAAAGTGAAATAGTGTTTCCTCTGACCCATTGGCATGAATACCTACCTGTTTCAAGTATTCTACTATTGTACCAACTAGACACAGTACAAGGATTTTGAAAGACTTCCTGAATTAGGCATTGACTTCTCTCGAACCATTCAACCATTGTGTTTTTTCTTGAGTGCACAGTATCAACTGCTTGTGCATGAGCTTCTGCTAGCAACCAGGTCCTGGGGGAGGTGCACAGATAGCTATTTATTTAGCAGCAGCTCCCTGCTCTGTTTATGAGAGTGTGTCTATGATCCTCATGGGTCTCACCTCGTCACCCGACTTTTATTAAGTGTTATCGCCTCGCAAGATTTGTGTCAGTGCTTTGGAAAGTCCAATTGCTGTGAAAGCAGTTTTGTCTTTCCCTCATTTTGTGTTAACCCTAGAATTGATCTGTCTTTGAGCAGTGTCTCTTCTCTTCCTGACAGAAGCTAGTACTGCTTATTGTTCTTGAGGGTGAACTCCATTGTTACTGGTTTGGCAATTGCATTCTTATCATCGGATGCAGTTTAGGAGTCAAAATACAATATAAAACATGACTCTCATGACCTCTTTTCATTTAAAAAAACAAGATGGCTGCCAATGGATCTGTGGTACTATTCTGTGGTACTCCACCACCCAAACAAGATCGGTCTCAGGTTGAATCCTCAGTCTGTGCTCAGTTAATTGATCTTAGCCAGGGTGTCAGCATACAAAATAATGGGCCACGATGCCCCTGGGCTAGGGAGTGGAACAATCAACTAAACCACCACTTCTGACCCCTATCAACTGATCCCTAGAATGGAATTGAAGTACAGATCAGCCGCAATCAAATTGGATGGCGGAACAGGCTCGAAGGGTTGAACGGCCTTTTCCTGTTCTTATGTTCTTGTGTGTGTCAAAGTCAACAAGCTGACATCCAACTGTCTAGGCGACTGTATGAAGTAAAAATAAAGAAAGAAATTGCATTTATATAGCGCCTTTCGCGACTTCAGGATGTCCCAAAGCGCTTTACAGCCAATGAAGTATTTTTGAAGTGTATTCACTGTTGTAATGTAGGGAACGCAGCAGCCAATTTGCACACAGTTAGCTCCCACAAACAGCAATGTGATAATGACCAACTAATCTGTTTTTAGTATTATCAGTTTTAGTGATGTTGGTTGAGGAATAACTATTGGCCAGGACACCAGGGAGAACTCCCCCTGCTCTTCTTCGAATAGTGGCTGTGGGATCTTTTACATCCGCCTGTGAGGGCAGACGGGGCCTCGGTTTAATGTCTCATCTGAAAGACGGCACCTCCGACATTGCCGCACTCCCCCAGTACTGCACTGGGAATGTCAGCCTAGATTTTGTGCTCAAGTCTCTGGAGTGGGACTATGAATCCACAATCTTCAGACTCAGAGGCAAGAGTGCTACCAACTGAGCCACAGATGACACCTATATGTGTATAAGCCACTTGCTGAGGCAACAATGGGTCTGTGGAACCAAACACCAACAAGGTGCAAGTCCCTTGAGGAGAGAGGGGAGAAAATGGGGGGGGAAATTAGGAGAGAAAATAAATTGTCCCCTCCTTCGTTACTTTAATTCACGTAAACGTATGAGAAATCATTTACATTTCTCCAATCTGACTATCAGCCCCCTGTACAAAATAATTCTAACACATGGGCAGTCTGTAAAGAAGTTTTCTGATTGGGTTAGCGGGATGATGTGCATTTTCAATTATCATATTTCAATCCATTTAATCATTAACTCTGCAGCAACATCTAAATTTTTAAAAGTGACACAAATCATCGAGATAATGAGAAACTCTAGAAGCTCTCAGCGGCCAACGCTTTTACGGTTAATGAAATGTGGCAACAGAGCGTTTGGGGAATGGTGGATGCTATGTCTGAATGTTGGACTTTGTGCAGAGGATTAAATGAGAAGTGGTGGGAATTCTGTGCTTGGCGTGGATTTGTTTTTAGGATCAGGTGGGTGTTGAACTGGAGTTAACAACATTGACAAAATAGCATTAGGAAGAGAAAAGATGAAGGGGAAGATGAAATAATTGTTAGTGGGAAGGCCTATCCCCATCAGTCGGACTGGATGCGATCCAGCATACTGAATAAGCCAGTGGTTGATTAAACTGCCACTCAGCTCTGGCCTGTAACCTCTAGGTTTCCAATCTCCGGTATATGCCTGGTAATTTATTATTTTAATGTCTGGAAACTTCTTTAACAGCCTGTTATACATCAATTTATTCCCTATTAAAGGAATAAGATGGGTAAAAATCAATTATATTACCTTCGAAGCTGCATTCGCTCCTTCCCTCGGCCTTCTTCAGGCTTTTACTACTTCGAGTTTGGAATTTGGATTTTGCCCTTTCCTGATCATTTCCCTTTTTATTGTTGACTGGATTTGACTGCAACGCTCTAACTACCTGCACTCTTGCTTGTCGACCACTTCAAAGTAATGCTTTCCTGTACATGTAATGTCAGCGTAATGGGTTTGTATGTATCAATAGAAATGTACCGTCTCATTTTTTTCCCCCTCAATTTTCTCACCGTCTCTTCTGAAACTGCTGATGCTTGTTGGGTGAGGTGGGTAAAGGTGCCAATTGCAGTGCCTGCAGTACCACCGGGAGTAGGATTGCCCTGGAGTCTCCAGGAATTGAAGACTAATCGCCAGGGCACTGCTGCCAGCAAAACCCAGGAGAAAAATCACAGGGGCATTAAAAAATTGAGTTTTTAATAAAAAGTTCTTTGCACACTTTTGTTTATTAGTTATAAAAATGATTGGACATGGGAAAAAAGGCTGTTTGACTGACAGTCCATAATCATCCAATTGGGTAATGAAGAGTCTATTGGCTTTCTGATTGGTGTGGGAAGGCAGGGTGCCGCGAGGGTGGACGTGTCGGGCGACCAATGCGGGAGTGTGGGGGCGGGGCGTTTGGAGGCCGGAGGTCATGCGATGACACCTTCAGGAAAATGGCCAACCAGAGTTGGCAACCCTAACCAGGAGCGCAAGTCAGGAGATTAGGAGATTGCATACGTGCAGCCATCAGTGGACGCAACATGGTGGTCTGCGCGCACATGATTTCCTGGCGTGCGCTCCAGGTGGGTGCCACTCCGTGCCAGGAGTGCACAATTGGGGAAAAGTTTCCAGGAGCCCTTCGCAACTTCACCAGTTGACTACGCTTCGTGCGGCAACTTCGACACTCTTGGGCTGCCCAACCGGAGCCATTGTTGAGCCGCATAATGCCACAACATTCGCACACGCACTTTCCGCAGCAGAGGTGACGAGATCGAGAGTGGAAACCGTGGAGGATTATTCCAATTTCCATCTCGAGGCACTGAGGCTAATTTTAGTGCCCCATTAACAACCCCCCCCCCCCCGCCCCCAACCGTCGCCGCCCCTTACTGAGATCAAGTAACTCGGCACAAAGCAAGAATCAAATCTGAGACCTTCTCGGTAAAGCACTTTTCAAAACCTTTAATGAGATAAAATTCCTGCCATTTAAATTAGAATTTGATAAAATAGTCCCATCTGCCCTCTCAGTTGGATGTATATGATCCCACGGCACTATTCGAATTCTCTCCGGTGTCCTGGCCAATATTTATCCCTCAACCAACACCACTGAAACCGATTAACTGGTCATTATCTCATTGCTGTTTGTGGGAGCTTGCTGTGCACAAATTGCCTGCCGCATTTCCTACATCACAATAGTAACTACACTTCAAAAATAATTCATTGGCTGTAAAGCGCTTTGGGACGTCCTGAGGTTGTGAAAGCAAGTTCTTTCTTTTTTTGCTTTTTTCTGTCTGTCTCTCTGTCTATCTTTCTTTCTAGAAAAATTACCAGAAAGATCGGGGCAGATAGAAAAGGAATATCCAGGTCACTGTGTGTGACACCCAAAGGCAGTCTTGTAGCGATTGTCCCATAATTAAATACAATATGGGTTTAATATCATTACAAGATTTTTTTTTGAAAAAGTAAGTGAAACACATTTGTCTCCTAACCTCAGAGCAATTACCAAGGCAGCGCTGAGATGGAGTGCAATGTGTGCAAAAGGTAATGCTCCATTAGCGATTGTTTATAATGCCTTTTCCTTTTCCAAATGAATTTTGAAATACATTCCGTTCACACACAATGCATTAACACATGATGTTTGTGTAATTAAACGCCTGTAGAGAAAGCAAGCCTAAGCACATCAGAATCCCTTTGATTTTTAAAATGGAGGCACTTGTAACATGCCACTCCCCTGAGATTAAGAAGGTTTTACACCATAAATATCGGCTGATAATTCCTATAAGTTTATGGAAATGAGGTATTAATGCAGGCTATATCACAGGCAGAAATATGTGATGTTTGAAATATCTCCACAAGTGAGGCTGACTGGATACTTCATCAGAGAAGAAGGCATGACTGGATAATGGTTGCTTCATGAGTGGAGCGATATATCACCGCAGCTACAATATAATTTTATTCACCACGCCTTTATGTTCAGTTTACAAATGTATTTTTGTATATATTTATTTGATCTTAACAAGTCAAACTAAATTGTAAACACACATTATAATGCATTGGCATTAGGTTACTCATGCAGTTGCACTAATGAAGGCAATTATCTATATCTGGCAGTGACATATCATCTGGGTCCATCAATCTAAATTTCTTGTATCTGGATATCTGTGATATCGCAGATGTCAGTCAATGAGGTAGCAGAGGCCCAATGGGAGTGATTGGCTGGCTATGAGAATGAATTTCAGCTATCATTATCGTTTCCACTTCCTACGGCAAGAATCTACTAGTTGCTAACAGATGTCAGGCAGGCACTTGATAAACTTGACCTTATACATTCAAATGCCGCCTACTCTTGCTGGTGGGATTTTAACATTAAATGTCTGTTGGAATGGGATTCATCCGCAGTCCAACCTACAGAGACCTGGGCCTGCAGAAGTTTGGGATTAGATTTATCAAAGTCAAGAGAGATAGGAATTGCTAGACGAAAGAAGACCAAAGTCTATTTAGTTTGCCTTCTACCATCCTGGTAGACCGATAATGGAGTTGTTGACTAATTATAGCAATCGATCTCTATCAGTTAGTCTATAACAGACCCAGACATGAGGCGAGGAAAACCCCAGTGGTGGAGAGCTTTGGGAGCCATAGGTCCGAATACACTTGTTTCTCCCACGCATGCTACACTCACCACATGTCATGTCTCAAATTACTCATATACTGTATCCCAAAATGTTATTTTCTGAAAGAGATCTATCTAATTTGCATTTGAATGAATCAATTCTAACTGCTTCCACTGTCTTGCTCGGGAGCCTGTTCCATAGATTGACCACTCGCTCACTGGAATATTGTTTCTGTAGATTGGTTTTGACTTTACCCCGCTTCAAGTGCTGGCCGAGTAGCTGGGATAGCTTAGAGACAGAGACTTATGTGATTACTTAGATATATTTTTTATTCATGCCATGCCCACATCCAACTGAGCCACATACACACAGCCTAGTCTCATCCTATGCCCAGGGGCAATGCCAGGGGAGATGCATAATTACACAGTGCCAGAATACCTAAATTGAAAGTCTGCCTCATACCTGAGCTTCAAAATTGTTATTAAAATGTCACCACACCCTCTCGAACCCAGAGCAGCAGTAGAAAGGACAAGTTAGAATATACAATGTAGACTCAGCTAGGTGCCTCCACATGAGCTCCCAGACTGGTCCAGTGTACCACCTCCAATTCAAACCAATAGAGTCACTTTGAGATGCACATGGGATGCCCCATAAACCATAACACCAGGGCAGCTAAGGAGGGAGTTTCCATAAGGCTGAAAGTAGACGATTGTGATGAAGAAATGTCACAATTAATAGGAGTTATCTTGGTAATTGTTTCTTTTGAAAAGAAGATGAGGTAGTATTTTGTACAGAAGTCTCTCTAATCTTCTCTTCGTCATTACTGGTATGATGTTATTTTAAGCAAATGACTGACCTAGAAGAGCATTTAAAGCAATTTTTTTTTAATTGTGCTTTGGTCTCTGGGATTTAGCTGACTGGGCAGCTCAGTCAGTGAGAATGTTTTGTACCCATTTACTGCAACAAGCAAACAATGCATTTAGGAGAATTTGCATACGAACTCAATGTCCATGTTTTTGAATCATAGAATGATACAGTTCAGAAGGAGGCCATTTGGCCCATTGTGCCTGTGCCGGCTCTTTGAAAGAGCTATCCAATTAGTCCCACTCCCCTGCCCTTCCCCATAGCTCTGTAATATTTTCCCCTTCAAGTATTTATCCAATTCCCTTTTGAAAGTTATTTTTGAATCTGCTTCCAACACCCTTGCAGGCAGTCCATCCAGATCACAACAACACGGAAAATCACCATCTTTATACTGCAGTACATCATAGAGCATGCAGATTGGGGACGGGTAGTTGTGTGACTGGTCATGCCCTCCTATAGGTGAATTGTACCCCCTCCCCCATGCAGATGTGTTCCACCAACCTATGCTGGCTGCTGTAAGGGGCAAGTTCAAAAATCTAGCATTCAAAAAAAAAGGAGAAATACTGAGTCATTCAATAACCCGGACTCCAATCTCATCTGGATGTGCTTCAAACCTGGATATGAACCAGGTGTTCAGCCGTGGCTCAGTTGGTACTATTCTCGCCTCTGAGTTGAAAGGTTTTGGCTTCAAGTCCCACACCAGAGACTTGAGCGCAGTACTGAGGGAGCGCTGCACTGTCGGAGGTACTGTCTTTCAAATAAGATGTGAAACCGAGGCTCTGTTTGCCTTTTCAGTCGGACGTAAAAGGTCCCATGGTACTACTCGAAGAAAACCAGGTGTCCTAGAAAATATTTATCCCTCAATCAACATCACTAAAACAGATGATCTGGTCATTTATTTCATGCCTGTTTGTGGGATCTTGCTGTGCGCAAATTGGCTGCCGCGTTTCCTACAATACAACAGTGAAAACACTTCAAAAGCATTTCATTGGCTGTAAAGTGCTTTGGAAGGTCCTGAGGTTGTGAAAGACCCTATATAAACCCAAGTTCTTCTTCTTATGAAACGTAAACCCCATTTGAAGTCCTGATGAGGTTTGGAAGTTAGTATAGCTTGGAAGAGCAAGTTGGACATTGGAATTGACAGATTTAGAATGGAAATCCAGAATCAGTTCACCACACTGAAAATGTGGGCTGGAATGGCAGGGACCCAGCTAATGATGTCAGTTTTTAAATCAAATTTAATAATGATTTCGCTATGAGAGGTGGAGGAACCCTCACCTGATGGTTGTCTTCCAGTGCCAGCAAAGAGCAGCCAAACCAAGCAAGGAACCTGTCATGTGTTTGTGGAACGATTTCTTTTCACATGCATCACACTGAAAGATAAAGAAGTTTTTTGACTCATGACAGATTCATATTTATGCCAAAAATATGAAATATCTCTGAGCAGATAGTATAAAATAGTGTTAATCTAATTTAGTTGAGTAATTTTAGCACCCTTAGAAAACTAAAAGAAAGAAAAGAAAACTTGCATTTCTATAGCAGCCTTTCACAACTTCAGGACATCCTAAAGCGCTTTACAGCCAATGAAGTGTAATCACTGTTGTAATGTAGGAAACATGGCAACCTATTTGCGCACATCGAAGTCCCACAAACAGCAATGTGATAATGACCAGATAATCTGTTTTAGTATTTTTTTTATTCATTCACGGGATGTGGGCATCGCAGGCAAGGCCAGCATTTATTGCCCATCCCTAATTGCTCTTGAGAAGGTGGTGGTGAGCCGCCTTCTTGAACCGTTGCAGTCCGTGTGGTGAAGGTACTCCCACGGTGCTTTAGGTAGGGAGTTCCAGGATTTTGACCCGGCGACGATGAAGGATCGGCGATATGTTTCCAAGTCAGGACTATGTGTAACTGGGAGGGGAACTTGGAGGTGGTGGTGTTCCCATGTGCCTGCTGCCCTTGTCCTTCTAGGTGGTGGAGGTCGCGGGTTTGGGAAGTGCTGTCAAAGAAGCCTTGGCGAATTTCTGCAGTGCATCTTGTAGATGGTACACATTTGCAGCCATGGTGTGTCTGTGGTGGAGGGAGTGAATGTTTAAGGTGGTGGATGGAGTGCCAATCAAGCGGGCTGCTTTGTCCTGGATGGTGTCGAGCTTCTTGAGTATTGCTGGAGCTGCACTCATCCAGCCAAGTGGAGAGTATTCCATCACAATCCTGACTTGTGCCTTGTAGATGGTGGAAAGAGTCAGGAGGTGAGTCACTTGCCGCAGAATACCCAGCCTCTGACCTGCTCTTGTAGCCACAGTATTTATGTGGCTGGTCCAGTTAAGTTTCTGGTCAATGGTGACCCCCAGGCTGTTGATGGTAGCAGAATTTGACGATGGTAATGCCATTGAATGTCAAGAGGAGGTGGTTAGACTCTCGCTTGTTGGAGATAGTCATTGCCTGGCACTTGAGCGGCGCGAATGTTACTTATCCCGTATCAGCTCAAGCCTGAATGTTTATAGTGATGTTAGATAAATATGGCCAGGACACCGGGGAGAACTCCCCTGCTCTTCTTCAAATAGTACCATGTGACCTTTTACATCCACCTGATGGGGCAGACGGGGCCTCGGTTTAACATCTCATCTGAAAGACGGCATCTCAGACAGTGTAGCACTCCCGCAGTACTGCAAAGGGTGTGTTAGCCTAGATTTTGTGCTCAAGTCTCTGGAGTGGGATTTGAACCCAAGGCCTTCTGACTCCAGGTGCTACCCATTAGGCTGCAGTTGACACTTACAATACCGGTTATTATTCCAATCAGATCTACCTCACAATTGATGCTTTCATTAATGCATGCAAGTCCAGTGGAGCTGTGCTCAACATTATATAGACATGTCGGGTAACGCACGCTGGATTAGGTGAAAAAAAAACATAAACAGAAAGAATGGGAACCTGAAAAAAAAGCACAGTGAATGAAAAAAGCAAGAAATTAGGTATAGTATAAAACCAGCCCTAGGAGCATTGCCTGGACCCTACATGAGATATCTAAGTCAGCAATTATCATTTCAGAAATTCGTTATAATCAATTACTCTGACAGAGAGTCCTACTTCGCTAACAAACCGCTTTGAAGTGTCAATTTATAAGTGATGAGCTGCAATATGTATTAGATTGCGAAGTTTAGCCATTTGTAATTTCAGCTGTAGCCAAGTGAACGCTGAAACTGTTGGAATGATTTGAAGCAGAAATATATTGATAATACCACGAGATCTTCATAACCGAGATTCTGCGAGTTCTCAATACTGAATATTATTAATTAGAACTGAGGAAACATACAGAACCAAAGGGAAATCCTTCCCTCGCAGTGCTAAGGTGATTAAACCCGGCACTTAAGAAGGTGAAAATAAAATTGCAACTATTATCTGTTTCCCCTGCCTCAGCCTATAATAATCTTTTCTGAAGGTACTGATTCTGTCTCTTCTCTCCCGTGCGTAGTGGCACATGAGGCAACCCATCTCTTCCACGGCTTTATATCCAGCAGATCGCCCTCTGGCTTGTTTCCAGAATGAACATAGGAATTGCTGGATGAAAATAGACCAAGGTCTATCGAGTTTGCCTTCTACTATCCTGGTAGTCGCATGATGCAACAATAATGGAGTGGTTGACTAATCACAGCAATTAATCTTATGATGCAAGGAAAACCCCAGTGGTGGAGAGCTTTGGGGGGCATGTGGGGAATTGGATGGGTGGGAGAGGGGGAAACCCAATCCCAAGCCACCGCGAACACGCCTACTTCCGGTTTAATGGGCCATTTTGGGGTGGGACGAGTAACCTGCTCTCTAGTGGTGGGTCGGTAATTATAATATTTAAATGAGGCTGCATGCCTCAGATTTTATCATCAATTTGGATTTGCTGTTTCCCAGGGCTCGGGAAATCCGGGCAACTAAAGGGAGACGGGAACAGACGGCTGCTGCAGGTAGGTGCTTTTCCAGCACTGCTTGTGGGCCAGTCGGAGCAGGAGTGCTTCCCCCCAGCACCCCCAAACTAGAGTGCTGCCGTCAGCTGAGCACCCCGTGATCCTCCGACCCCCCACCATGATCTCTCTCCCCCTCGTGATCTTTCTCACCCCAACGATCTCTCTTCCCCCCGCGATCTCTCTTCCCCACGATCTCTCTTCCCCCGCGATCTCTCTCCCCCGCGATCTCTCTCCCCCGCGATCTCTCTCCCCCTCGCGATCTCTCTCCCCCGCGATCTCTCTCCCCCGTGATCTCTCTCCACCCGTGATCTCTCTCCCCCCGTGATCTCTCTCCCCCGTGATCTCTCTCCCCCGTGATCTCTCTCCCCCCGTGATCTCTCTCCCCCTGCGATCTCTCTCCCCCGCGATCTCTCTCCCCCGTGATCTCTCTCCCCCGTGCTCTCTCTCCCCCCATGATCTCTCTCCCCGTGATCTCTCTCCCCCGTGCTCTCTCTCCCCCCATGATCTCTCTCCCCCGTGATCTCTCTCCCCCCATGATCTCTCTCCCCCGTGATCTCTCTCCCCCCGTGATCTCTCTCCCCCACGATCTCTCTACCCCCGTGATCTCTCTCCCCCCGTGATCTCTCTCCCCCCACGATCTCTCTTCCCCCGTGATCTCTCTCCCCCGCGATCTCTCTTCCCCACAATTTCTCTTCCCCACGATATCTCTCCCCCCACGATCTCTCTTCCCCACAATCTCTCTTCCCCCCGCGATCTCTCTCCCCCCACGATCTCTCTTCCCCATAATCTCTCTTCCCCCCGCGATCTCTCTCCCCCCACGATCTCTCTTCCCCACAATCTCTCTTCCCCCCGCGATCTCTCTCCCCCCACGATCTCTCTCCCCCCGTGATCTCTCTCCCCCGCGATCTCTCTCCCCCCGCGACCTCTCTTCCCCCCACAATCTCTCTTCCCCCACGATCTCTCTCCCCCCGCGATCTCTCTTCCCCACAATCTCTCTTCCCCCCACAATCTCTCTCCCCCCGCGATCTCTCTTCCCCACAATCTCTCTTCCCCCCACAATCTCTCTCCCCCCGCGATCTCTCTTCCCCACAATCTCTCTTCCCCCACGATCTCTCATCCTCCCATGATCTCTCTGCGATCGCTCTTCCCTCCCGTGATCTCTCTTCCCTCCCGTGATCTCTCTTCCCTCCCGTGATCTCTCATCCTCCCACGATCTCTCTTCCCCACAATCTCTCTGCGATCTCTCTTCCCACCCGCAATCTCTCTTCCCTCCCGCGATCTCTCTTCCCCACGATCTCTCTGCGATCTCTCTTCCCTCCCATGATCTCTCTTCCCTCTCGTGATCTCTCTTCCCCACGATCTCTCTGCGATCTCTCTTCCCTCCCATGATCTCTCTTCCCTCTCTGCGATCTCTCTTCCCCACGATCTCTCTGCGATCTCTCTTCCCTCTCGTGATCTCTCTTCCCCACGATCTCTCTGCGATCTCTCTTCCCTCTCGTGATCTCTCTTCCCTCCCGCGATCTCTCTTCCCCACGATCTCTCTGCGATCTCTCTTCCCTCCCATGATCTCTCTTCCCTCCCATGATCTCTCTTCCCTCCCGCGATCTCTCTTCCCCACGATCTCTCTGCGATCTCTCTTCCCTCCCGTGATCTCTCTTCCCCACGATCTCTCTGCGATCTCTCTTCCCCCCACGATCTCTCTGCGATCTCTCTTCCCTCCCATGATCTCTCTTCCCTCCCATGATCTCTCTTCCCTCCCACGATCTCTCTTCCCCACGATCTCTCTGCGATCTCTCTTCCCTCCCGTGATCTCTCTTCCCCACGATCTCTCTGCGATCTCTCTTCCCCCCACGATCTCTCTGCGATCTCTCTTCCTTCCCACGATCTCTCTTCCCTCCCATGATCTCTCTTCCCTCCCACGATCTCTCTTCCACACGATCTCCACGATCTCTCTGCGATCTCTCTTCCCTCCCACGATCTCTCTTCCCCCCACGATCTCTCTGCGATCTCTCTTCCCTCCCACGATCTCTCTTCCCCCCACGATCTCTCTGCGATCTCTCTTCCCCCCACGATCTCTCTGCGATCTCTCTTCCCTCCCACGATCTCTCTTCCCCCCACAATCTCTCTGCGATCTCTCTTCCCTCCCACAATCTCTCTTCCCCCCACGATCTCTCTGCGATCTCTCTTCCCTCCCGTGATCTCTCTTTCCCCGCGTGATCCAAGCCCACCCCGCACTGACCTCTCCCCCGAGCTTCTCTATTGCTGAGGATTGTCCCCAGCGGTCCTCGGCTGCTGCCTTGTAGCACAGGCTTTCCCGACCGGCAGCCAGCCTTCAATCTGGCCGGTTGTTGGGCGTTAAATTTGTCCGTGTTTCCCATATTTCCGGGTTTCCCAGCCGCTGACAATCACCCCCACTCCTTCCCCACCTCCCAGTAAATAGCGGGGGTCCATAGGTCCAAAGTCACCTGTTCCTCCTGAGCATGCTACACTTAACACACATCATGTCCCAAATTACTCATATATTGGATCCCAAAAAAGTCCCTTTTTACATGGATAGCTTGTCGGGCCTGACTCCCAGCTCCCGACCAGGAAAAACAGTTAGATTCAGTGGGAGATCGGCACGCACTCCCACCAGACTGAGTATCCCGCTGGATGGCAACCCAGTGTTCAAAGAAACCAAGAAAGACTTGTATTTACAAAGCACCTTTCACGACTTCAGGATATCCCAAAGCGCTTTACAGCCAATTAAGTACTTTTGAAGTGTAGTCACTGTTGTAATGTGGGAAACGCGGCAGCCAATTTGCGCACAGCAAGGTCCCACAAACAGCAACGTGATAATGACCAGATAATCTGTTTAGAGATGTTGGTTGAGGGATAAATATTAGGCAGGACCTCTCTGCTCTTCTTCGATCTTTTGCATCCACCTGAGAAGGCAGACGGGGCCTTGGTTTAACATCTGATTCTAAAGACGGCACCTCCGACAGTGCAACATTCCTCAGAGACCAGAACTCTTGTCTCTACTCTTTGGGATGTACTGTTTCTTATTGGAATACAATTCCACAGCCATTGTTAAAGCTCCGGTATTTAATTAGTGAGCTCAGAGAGATCAAACCTGTGACTTTCTAAATACCTTCCAGGGGAACTAGCAAGGGAAAACATCAATAAAATTGCTTTATTTTGGTTAGATGGAGAAACTGACACATCTTTGCCAACCTTCCTGAGGCCCTGGCGCTTATGCATTTAAAACCTTTGTAATTGGATGCCAGGCCAGAGCTTTGCCAGCCTGCACAGAAAAAATTGACAGCAGTTCAATGCAAATAACGGAGAAGCCTGGCAGGAGTAACCGTGTACTTAAAAGGTTATAGCTATTAGTTATCACAGTGTTTTCTTACATAAGCCTTATTTTTATTCATAAATTCATAGGACATTTAAAAAAATAAAATAATGCATTTTCCCTGTTACATAACCTTATACATAAATGGCAGTGAAACTTTTTGAAGAACCTTTTGAGTGACTGCAGTGTGTACCATCTACAAGATGCACTGCAGCAACTCACCAAGACTTCTTCTTCAACAGCACCTCCCAAACCCGCACCCTCTACCACCTAGAAGGACAAGAGCAGCAGGTGCATGGGAACACCACCGCCTGCAAGTTCCCCTCCCAAGTCACGCGCCATCCTAACTTGGAAATATATCGCCGTTCCTTCATTGTCGCTGGGTCAAAATCCTGGAACTCCCTCCCTAACAGCACTGTGGGAGTACCTTCACCACACAGACTGCAGCGGTTCAAGAAGGCGGCTCACCACCACTTTCTCAAAGGAAATTAAGGATGGGCAATAAATGCTGGCCTTGCCAGCGACACTGACATCCCATGAATGAATAAAAAAGGATTCTGCTTGTCTCTGGGTAAGGGATTTGCTTTCCACTATTAGAAAGTTGATTGCTTTACTGTAATTTCTAATATCTGATTTTTTTTTAGGAGCCATATGGTACAGGCTGAGGATGGGGGAATTTGAGTTTTCCACGGGGTTAGTTATGTTGGCAATTTACTGGAAGACCCAAGGATAATTTTTATCCCTCACACCTTAATGACAGGGAACAACAGGATGGTGTTGTTGGTGGTGTGTGATGTGTGCTATGGACAGTTCCAGCAGACTTCCTGTCTCCAGTTATGTGCCAGCTCTCTGTTTTTGTAGTGTAGTATTACAGACAGTAATAGCATCCCACAGAACAGAAACGCGCTCTTTCAGTTTGCGAATCCACTCCATTAGTGAGGCTCGAAGCCCATTGGGTTAGCTTGTGGGACTCACAGCAGCTCTTAGCAACACTATTTTTAACCAGAGTTTTCTTAAATTTGCTCTTTAAAACATATTAATGAGAGAAGAAAGCAAGGGGCTAATAGACTGCTGTTTCCATTCTAAAAATATAAGAACCTAAGAAATAGGAGCATAGAACCAATACTGGTTACTAAAATGGAAACGGGCAATGGCTTGTTGACTACAGTCACTAAATCAAAGACAACAGTGTCAGGAGTAGGGTTGCCAACCCTCCAGGATTGCCCTGGAGTCTCCAGGCATTAAAGACTAATCTCCAGGACACCGCTGCGAGCAAAACCCAGGAGAAAAATCATAGCGGCATTAAAAAATTGTGCTTTAAACATTTTTTTCTTTCAACACTTTTGTTTATTAGTTATAAAAATATCGGAGATGGGGGGAAAAAAAGCTGTTTGACTGACAGTCAAGTATCATCCAATCATAATGAAGAGTTTATTCGCTTTCCAATTGGTGTGGGAAGACGGGACGCTGAGAGGATGGACATGTGGGGCGACCAATGGCGGGAGTGTGGGGGGACGGGGCGGTTGGAGGCGAGAGGTCATGTGATGACACCTCCAGGAATATGTCCAACCAGCGTTGGCAACCCGAGTCAGGAGGGACAAGTAGTGTAAAGGTTCTAGCATAGATATACAGAAGGGATGCAGTTTGTTGTCGAGCTGTTGGAACTGCTGCACTTAGGTGGGCGGTGTATCTATATAGGGAAAAAAATAATAATAGGTATTTGTGATTGAGTCATAGAGCATGGAGGCTGGAACAAATGCTTGCTGTGCACTAGGTGTGCAGAGGACAGTAATTAAGCCTTCACCTCCACAGTGGTTAGAGGTTGTAATAATGGCAAAGAGAGGCCAACTTGGGCTGTCACTAAGGGCATTGTGGTACCTGGGAACAGCAGCTCAGAGTTAGATCTGGATAAAGACAAACAATTATCCATAAACAATACTGCATTTAGAAATATGTCAAGTGGGATTGCTGGGGTTCTCAGTCCATCTATTGCCCAAAACTTTCAAAAAGGGAATTGAATATATACTTAAAAAGGAAACATTTGCAGGGCTATGGGGAAAGAGCTGGGGGGGAGTGGGATTAATCAGATAGTTCATTCAAAGAGCCGGCACAGGCACAATGGGCCGAATGGCCTCCTTTTCTGCTGTAAGATTCTAAGATTCTATGAGTGGAGGGAGGCTTGTGTGGACTATAAACACTGGTACAGACCAGTTGGGCCAAATGGCCTCCTTCTGTGCTGTATTGTACTATGATTTGTCTGTTCCCATGTATCATTCCACCCCCTCACCAATGTCCTTCTCTTCTCTCCTGAAGGCATTGACACCTTGCTGTGGTTCGATTCCAAGGAATTGGCCACCTTCACTACCTCACCTAAGTAGCCATTATTCACGTGTGAACATTGATCATGAGTGGAGATGAGGGCAATTATTTTTACGCAGCGAGTTGTTACAATCTGGAATGCGCTACCTGAAAGGGTGGTGGAAGCAGATTCAATAGTAACTTTCAAAAAGGAATTGGATAAATACTTGAAAAGGAAAGATTTGCAGGGTTATGGGGAAAGAGCAGGGGAAGTTGGTCTAATTGGATTGCTCTTTCAAAGAGCTGACACAGGCACGATGGGCTTAATGGCCTCCCACTCTGCTGTATGATTTTATGATTCGATTTGAACTTGTATTTAATGTCTTATTCTATCTGCAATATTAGGTTTATTGGTGAGATTCTTTGATGCATAGTATCTGCAGCGATATATCCAGCAAATTTACAGTGTGCTGCAGGAAGGGTCAGATCCTGCACTACGCAAGGTCATAATCAGCTTGTAATGATCATTGACGGCGATATTTCATTCAGTCCTGGCCTTAGTAGGAATTAGCACAGCATTAAAACCAATGCTTTACCCTCTTTTTTTTTAAAGTTTAAAAAAGTAAACAGATATTTCATTCAGTGTCCAATGCCCATATTCTATCAACACACTGCCTCAGATTAATACCTCTGCCTGCAAAGTCATGGGCTTAGATATTAATCCTTTTGAGATCTGCAGTGAAACTAAATGAAATGAACATAAGAACATAAGAACATAAGACGTAGAGCAGGAGTAGGTCATTTGGCTCCTCGAGCCTGCTCCGCCATTCAATAAGATCATGGCTGATCTGATCTTGGCCTCAACTCCACTTCCCTGCCCACTCCCCATAACCCTTGACTCCCTTACCTTTCAAAAATCTGTCTATTTCCACCTTAAATATATTCAATGACCCAGCCTCCACAGCTGTCTGGGGCAGAGAATTCCAAAGATTCACGACCCTCTGAGAGAAGAAATTCCTCCTCATTTCCGATTTAAAAGGATGCCCCCTTATTCTGAAATTATGCCCTCTAGTTCTAGATTCCCCCACGAGGGGAAACATCCTCTCTGCATCTACCCTGTCAAGCCTCTCAGAATCTTATATGTTTCAATAAGATCCCCTCTCATTCTTCTGAACTCCAATGAGCATAGGCCTAACCTGCTCAACCTTTCTTCATAAGACAACCCCTTCATCTCCGGAATCAACCTCGTGAAACTTCTCTGAACTGCCTCCAATGCAAGTATATCACTCCTTAAATAAGGAGACCAAAACTGTACGCAGTACTCCAGGTGTGGTCTCACCAACGCCCTGTACAGTTGTAACAGGACTTCCCTGCTTTTGTACTCCATTCCCTTTGCAATAAAGGCCAACATTCCATTTGCCTTCCTAATTACTTGCTGTACCTGCATGCTAACTTTTTGTGATTCATGTACAGGGACCCCCAGATCCCTCTGTACCTCAGCATTTTGTAATCTCTCTCCATTTAAATAATAATTTGCTTTTTTATTTTTCCTCCCAACGTGGATTTTCCCACATTAAACTCCATCTGCCAGATTTTTGCCCACTCACTTAGCCTATCTATATCCCTTTGGAGATTCTTTGCGTCCTTCACACAATTTGCTTTCCCACCTATCTTTGTATCATCAACAAATTTGGCTACATTACTCTCAGTCCCTTCATCCAAGTCATTAATATAGATTGTAAATAGTTGGGGCCCCAGCACTGATCCCTGCGGCACCCCACTAGTTGCAGTTTGCCAACCTGAAAATGACCCATTTATCCCGACTGTCTGTTTTCTGTTAGTTAGCCAATCCTTTATCCATGCTAATATATTACCCCCAACACTGTGAGCTCTTATCTTGTGTAGTAACCTTTTATGTGGCACCTTATCGAATGCCATCTGGAAATCCAAATACACGACATCTACTGGTTCCCCTTTATCCACTCTGCTCGTTACATCCTCAAAGAATTCCAGCAAATTTGTCAAACATGATTTCCCTTTCATAAAACCATGCTGACTCTGCTTGACTATATTATGATTTTCTAAATGTCCTGCTACCACTTCCTTAATGATGGACTCCAGCATTTTCTCAATGACAGATGTTAGGCTAACTGGTCGATAGTTGCCTGCTTTCTGTCTCCCTCCATTCTTAAATAGGGGCATTACATTTGTGGTTTTCCAGTCCGCTGGGACCTCTCCAGAATCCAGGGAATTTTGGTAGATTACAACCAATGCATCCACTATCTCTGCAGCCACCTCTTTTAAGACTCTAGGATGCAGGCCATCGGGTCCAGGGGACTTGTCCACCTTTAGTCCCATTAGTTTGCCTGGTACTTTCTCTCTAGTGATAGTGATTGTTTTAAGTCCCCCCCCACCCCAATAGCCCCATGCTTTTAGTGTCTTCTACCGTGAAGACCGATACAAAATATTTGTTCAAAGTCTCCGCCAATTCCCTGTTTCCCATTATTAATTCCCCAGACTCATCCTCTAGGGGACCAACGTTTACTTTAGCTACTCTCTTCCTTTTTATATACCTGTAGAAGCTCTTACTGTCTGTGCTCTTACTGAAATGAAAGCAATACACTGTATATATATATTTTAGTTTGCTTTTAGAGTATTTTGGATGTTCCAGTTATCTCTACGTTCTTTTCTGTAGAAAAGCAAAGGCTGCGGGGTGACCTAATAGTGGTCTTCAAAATTATGAAGGGGTTCAATAGGGTAGATGTAGAGAAGATGTTGCCTCTTGTGGGAGAGACCAAAAATAGGGGCCATAAATATAAGATAGTCACCAATAAATCCAATAGGGAATTCAGGGGAAACTTCTTTGCCCAGAGAGTGGTGAGAATGTGGAACTCGCTACCACAAGGAGTGGTTGAGGTGAATAGGATAGAGGCATTTAAGGGGAAGCTAGATAAGTACATGAGGGAGAAAGGAATAGAAGGTTATGTTGATAGGTGGAAGGAGGCTCGTGTGGAGCATAAACACCAGCATAGACCTGTTGGGCCGAATGGCCTGTTTCTGTGCTGTAAAATTCTATGTAATTCTTTTAATTGGGCTCCATTCTTGTAGACACTATATTGGAGAAGATTGCTGTGTATTTGGAAAGCCATGAGCTCATTTAGTACTCAGAGGGATGGCCCTTAGCTACAAGGCAACCAAAACCACACAAGGGCCACTTGAGGGAGTATTATATAAGTACTGTACTGCATTATTCTCTAACTGACAAGTTTCTGTAGCAGTCGAATTAATCTTGCAATCTTGAAATTGTACTCCAAGTAGAGATCGCAGCGAACAATTCAAATTGTGTGGAGTACGGAAAAGCTGAATAGCCTTGACAACATGAAAGGGTCACTGTCGCATAATAATAAAACCGCTTGCTCGCTTTATCCCTGCTGATTGAAGAATCATGAAGTGTTTTACATACATAGCACCTTAAATACGGGGCAGGTTTCCACTGAACCATGAATAGAGATCAGCTAGTGAACGTAGGCGGACGAAAATGGTAAGTTACTTTTTGATAAAACCTCATTTCAAATCCAGTCAAAATCCTGCAAGAGATTATTACCATATTTCTATGATCCGTGTTCTGAAATTGCTTCATGTCAGTTTTCCATAGCATTGGAATTGACGAACCACGTCACGTGGTGAAACCACATGGGATGAGACACAACGATTTCTGGACATGGAACAGAAATAAAACACTTTGTTAGAGAAATAAAAAAAAAACAAAGGGTCAATGTGTGTCAGCCAGCCAGCAAGGTGAATGATAATGGAAATGTGGCTATTTATTGTGAAACATCTCATGCACAGCTGCATAAGCGCCTTGGGACGTTTTACTATGTTAAAGGCGCTATATAAATGCAAGTTGTTTGGTGTTGTGTATAACTTGTAGCAAGTTGACCTGGCAACAAGTTTGTGAAAATCTGGTCAGGTGACTGGCGATACATAATCTAATCTATTCAATCAAGCAGCCAGAACATAGGATGTGCGATTCATGTTGTTATCATATCAAGTAGAAGACAAGACAAGCTGGCTTGTGTTCGTGCCTGCAAGGTATTTCTTAGGAACCTAGGAACTGCTAGACAAAAAAAGACCAAGGTCCATCTAGTTTGCCTTCTACCATCCTGGTCGTCACATAATACAACAACAATGGAGTTGTTATTGACTATTCATAGCAATCAATCTCCATCAATTAGTCTACAACAGACCCAGACATGAGGCGAGGAAAACCCCAGTGGTGGAGAGCTTTGGGAGCCATAGGTCCAAAATCATCTGTTCCTCCCAAGCATGCTACACTCACCACATGTCATGTCTCAAATTACTCATATACTGCAAAATACAATCTCACGACGAAGAAGAGGTTGCCCACTGTTAGGTTAAGGTGTTGCAGGGTGTACTGTATATAACCTGCAAAATCTAAATTTTCAGGTAACTGTTTGGTTCTTATTGCACTACCCTTGAGATTGGTAACCTAATGAACCAATCAGGAGTAACGCTTTGCTAATTAATAACCGTAGAGGTAAAAGACTTGTTCCAGTTGCTTCCCCAGCAGACCAATGGGCTTAAAGATGTAAAAAGATAATTCAATTAAAGTGCAGATCAATTTAAATATGGACATGGAATGTGCGTTAGTTGACAGTGAGATCCAAGTCTCAGAGGAAAGTACCCGATACCCAAATCTTTTTACGCACCATTGGTTGAAGTGTGACTGATACTCAAAATCTCCTCTATCATCGCGGAGTTTCACCAGTTCAGGTTGCAGAGTTGGCCCGTTAGTGTTTTAGTCCTATCTCTGACCTGTGCTTGCACTTAGTGAGGCTCCATTGCTGGAAGTGGAGCTTGCAACATCGGCCCCAGTAGTTTTTTCTCCCCACCCCCAAGCCAAAAATCTGGAAACAGTTCAAGAGAAGGTGAACCAAAAGGCTCCATGGTGACTGAGAGTGGACCTGGAGGTGGTTTCACTGGCGTGTTACAGTTCAAGCTCTCCCCCCAACTCTCTATGCTCAGCTTCACAGCACACGGCAAGTTCCATTAGGAGGCCCCACATCTCCTGTAATTTGAAGCCTGCAACTTCAGGTGTCACATATGATGCATGGGGATGACTTTTACTTGCAAGCTTACAACTGCAAATTTGCACCAAGTTAATTACTTTATTCTATATTTTTCCTTCACTTGTTTGATTAGAGCAGTAGATTTGTGATCGGAATGCTAGTTGTGTGGTCTTATGAGCGTTTATGTATATGTAGATATAGCGATGCCCAAGTCCTGTCCATTGTTATGAAAGGTTAATATTAAGAGAGAAGAAACATAAGAATAGGCCATTCAGCCCTTCAAGCCATTCTATTAGATCATGGCTCATCTGTACCTCAACTCCATTTACCCACCTTTAATCCAAATCCCTTTATACCATTACATAAATATATTAATCCCACTCCTGAAAATATCTTTCCTGAGGTTCGTAGCCCAAAACTGAGCACAGTACTGCAGATGGGGTCTGACCAAGGCTCTGTACAACTGAAGCCTCACTTCCTCACTTTTGAATTCCTACCCCCTTGAGATAAAGGCCGGCATTCCATTAGCCTTTTGGATTACCGTGGAAAATTAGCACCAGGTAATTCCTATAATAACAAATAGGATCAATGACTTTCCTTCCCCACTTCTGAGTCAAATTACTGATGGAACTGAGCTTGGGGTCTGGATTCTTGAACAAAGGGCCACTAATAGAAGATGGGATGGTGGAAGGACTAGAATCTATGGCAGGAAGTAAAAAGCATCGCGATATCCGTAAAGCAGAGAGGGTGAGGGCTCTCCAAGTAAGGGTTATGGGAGCTGTTTCCTCTCAGCTGAGAACAATTAGATCTTATGCTCCCCTTCATTTCATATCCTGAGTGTATCATGTGGAACACTAAGAAATCAGTTTACAGCACATAGTACACCACGCCACCATGGTAATTGAATTTATTACAGGGAATCGAGTTGCATCGTAACTACAACAAGGTCAGTATCATATAGGCTTCTGTATCTAATTCACCATTATGAGGAGAGAAGAGGCTGTGTGTATTCCAGTGCAGCTGTTTCAGTAACAGGTCAAAGAAAATGATTGCAGACTCCATCCTTCCTCCATTATGTCCTAAGACATTTTACGCTTTGGCTACAACCTACAGCCCCAGAATTATTTTTTCTGGTTTAGATCAATTCCAGCACTCAAATACTTTAAATTGAGATGTTGTTAGGTACAGTGAAGATTTCACATAGGATTGGTGTAATGTAGGAAACACAGCAGCCAATTTGCGCACAGCAAGATCTCACAACAAACAGCAATGCAATAATGGCCTGCTTTAGTGGTGTTGGTTGAGGAATTAATATTGGCCAGTGTACCAGGGGGAACTTCCCTGCCATGAGATCTTTTACATCCACACCTAAGAGGGAAAACGGGACCTCAGTTTAACGTCTCATCCGAATGACGGCACCTCCGACAATGCTGCACTCCCTCAGCACTGCACTGGAGGGTCAGCCTAGTTTTTGTGCTCAAGTCTCTGGAGTGGGGCTTGAACCCACAACCTAATGACTCAGAGGAGAGAGTGCTACCCACTGAGCCACAGCTGGCACTTTGATTGATAAACTCTGACATGGAAATATTGGTTACTAGCTGTGTGGCACTAACTCCCCCTGAACTGGCACGAAATTGCCACGCTGAGTCACGTGGAGTGGGTTTGAATGTTGGGGAATATTGAGCTTGCTGGAACAGTCTAGTCTGTCTGATTGAATCATGACAAAACTGTCAGAATTTGGTTTCCCCTGCGTTGAGTAGTGTCAAATACTCACCCGTAATTAGGCAAAAAAGACTAATTAAAATACAGCACAAACTATATTCATCCTCTTCGAAGTGACTATCAGCGCTGCTTCACTGATACTCCACTGATTTGGTAATAAAGCACAACATTCAGGTTGACTTTGTTGAATACTGCTCTGCAGTGCTGGGTCAGGGCCAGAGTTGAGTCCACTACCAATCCCTGAAATCTTTCAGTCTCTCCCATCTAGTTTGACACCATTCATTAAGTTAGGATGGCCCCTGTTTTTTTTCTTCCAATGTGCAAGACCTTGCATTGATCTATATTGAAATTCTTCAGCTATATCTCCACCAACTCTCAAATATGGACTTGGTCCTCTGTAACTCTTTGGTTGCTTCATTACACAAGGGATGCACGTTCATTGATAAACACTGTACTTTTGGTGTCAAGTGACCGTCACACAACAAAATATTGCGACTCAGAATGAGTGCAATTTGAGAGTTAAACAAACAAACTGGTTGCAAGGGCACAACACACACTTGCCTGGATGAGTGCAGCTCCAACAATGCTCAAGAAGCTCGACACCATCCAGGAAAAAGCAGCCCGCTTGATCGGCACCCCATCCACCACCTTAAACATTCACTCCCTCCACCACCGGCGTATCGTGGCTGCAGTGTGTACCATCTACAAGATGCACTGCAGCAACTCACCAAGACTTCTTCGACAGCATCTCCTAAACTTGCGACCTCTATCACCTAGAAGGACAAGGGCAGCAGGCGCATGGGAACACCACCACCTCCAAGTTCCCCTCCAAGTCACACACCATCCTGAGTTAGAAGTATATCGCCTTTCCTTCATCGTCGCTGGGTCAAAATCCTGGAACTCCCTCCCTAACAGCACTGCGGGAGGACCTTCACCACACAGACTGCAGCGGTTCAAGAAGGCGGCTCACCACCACCTTTTCAAGGGCAACTAGGGATGGGCAATAAATGCTGGCCTTGCCAGCGACGCCCAGATCCCATAAATGAATAAAAAAACAACCGCACATCCGCAGCTCAAGTGCCAATGTGTTCCGTGACATCTGTTTGCTTCCTGAAGCTGATTCTTGTAAAACAAAAGTGTCGTGGCCAATTAAGCGTGGTGTAGTCAAACTTGTAACACTTGTGGGAAATGTGTGGGTTTGCTTCCAGAGCAGGGACTAATAGCTTGACTTTCAAATAGGATCTTACCCAAGAGCTTTATTTGGAAAGCAGCTTCAGCTAACAAATTCATTGTGCATAATTTACATATTCATAATCAGCTCTTTCTAGGAACATTCATTATTTATAGGCACAGCATCTTACATAAGAATAGTTCCTTTACTCTACTGTTGAATTGTACAATATGTTGAGCTGTTTCTGCAATGATGCTGTTCATCGAATTGTAGCGCTGTCACGTGACCTGTTCCTGGAGAAACACTCCTGAGAACCTTCTCTAAACCTTCTGGAACATTCAGCTCTGACAATCTCTCAGGTTAAGTAAAAACAGAAACTGCTGGAAATACTCAGCAGGTCAGGCAGCATCTGTAGAGAGAGAAACAGAGTTAACGTTTCAGGTCGATGACCCTTCGTCAGAATGGAAAAAGTTGGAGATGGAACAGGTTTTTAAGCAAGTGTAGGAGCAGGGAAAGGGGGAAGGGGAGGAAAGAACAAAAGGGAAGGTCTGTGTTAGGATGGAAGGCAGGAGAGATTAAGAGACATAAGGGATGATGGTGCAAGGCAAAAGGAGATGGTAATGGGACAAGTTAAGAAACAAAAGATGACTCGAGATGAAGTGTGCATGGCAATGGCAGGATGATCAACAGCTGCCATGTGAGAGAGAGAAAAAAAAATGATAGGGGCAGAGGTTATGGTCTGAAATTGTTGAACTCAATGTTGAATCCAGAAGGCTGTAAAGTGCCTAATCGAAAAATGAGGTGCTGTTCCTCGAGCTTACATTGAGCTTCATTGGAACAGTGTAAGGGGCCGAGGACGGAGAGGTCAGAGTGGGAGTGGAGCAGAGAATTAAAGTGACAGGCGACCGGAAGCTCGGGGTCACCCTTACGGACTGAACGGGGGTGTTTCACAAAGCGGACACACAATCTGCGTTTGGTCTCCCCAATGTAGAGGAGACCGCATTGTGAGCAGCGAATACAGTATACTAAATTGCAAGAGGTACAAGTAAATCGCTGTTTCACCTGGAAAGAGTGTTTGGGGCCCTGGACAGTGGGAAGGGAGGAGGTAAAAGGGCAGGGACAGTGGGACAGTGCTTTTGTCTCAGGTTAAGTAACTGCCTTGACAGTTAAAAGTACATAGTCAGTGATGGGCCTTGTCAACTGTGTACAGTTATGTAAAGAAGTTTGTTTTTAACTTCATAATAAGAAAGTTGCTTCATCTATGTGGAGGACAATTGTTACAAGCACTTAAGAACCTCAATGGACTGTATATGCGCTGACACCCTGCACCTCCAATTGTTTTACTTAGCATGTCCTTATAGTATTACTGCTTGGACAATGACCAATTCTTCCTTTGCCCCACCATTGACGGCCGATGCCTCGACCCTATGCTCTGGAATTCCCTCCCCAAACCTCTTTGCCACTCCACCTCTCCCTCCTCCTTTAAGATGCTGCCACCTGTGCGTATGTCTCCTTCTTTGGCTCAGTGTCAAGTTTTGTCTGACTGCACTCCTCTGAATTGCCTTGGAAAGTTTTATTACGTTAAAGACGCTGAATAAATACAGGTTGTTATTGTTGTTAATGTCACTAAGAATGAGATCCCGTCCTCATTAATAACAGAAATCTCGGAAATGTCTGTGTGCTGTCAGCTCAATAATCATCGATACAATGAAGATACGTTTGAGGCAACTTTTTCCCTGCAGTTTCTCTGCGGACATATCTGTTCTTCCAGCACAGGAATCTCTAACTGATGCCTAACAGTCATAAGCTTTCTGCCGGCGTAGGGTTGCTGTAAAAAATTACTTATGCTTCCCTTCAGTTCCTCAGTTCCTCGCCAGGAATACAATTAATCTTCAGGGGAGCTGGACATCCGTCTCTGTCTCAGCATGGCATTTAGCAATGTGACAGAATACTGACAGCAGTGCAGCTCTGGACGTTGGGAACGGTTACACGTGTCAAGACATTTGTCACACACCGCGGACTAGCCTTGGAAATATTAATGAAGTTGCATTTATTTAAAAATGCATCATTTCCCTAATCAATCAGGAAAAAACAGTCGGCGGAGAATGAAAATCCTTCACAGCTCTCTCTCTCGGAATCAGCTGTCAGGGAGGAAGTGTCATAAGGGACACTGCATTACATCATGCTAGAATTCTGCAATTTGCCATGTCTGATACCAGAACCAACTGCACCAAACTCCGAGGCTCGCCTTGCAGTGGATGTGCTCTAACATCTACGCACAAGCTTTAGAAGAGATCCAGGCCTTGACTTTGGCTTATCTGCAGCAGTGCAAGCAGCTGGTTTCTTACCAGCTTGAACTAGAATTTTCTAAACACCAAGAGGAGGGACACTATTTAAAGGAAAAATGCTTACGAATTCTTGTTGTACAACATTAAATAATGATATCTTAAAGGGTTATAATCCTGTTAGTATTTTTTATATAAACAAATATGTACATACTTATTTATGACTATTCCTGCTAAAGGCCCTCATTATCGTGCTCGATTAATGCTTAATTTTGAGAAACTAACCCTGACAAACAGCCTGTCAGAAAATCGTCGCAGGGCATATTTTCACCCTGGACCAGAAAGAAGAGCTTGGGGACCAATGTCCTATTACCCACTCACCTGAATCTTCCCAGCCATACCTGTACACGCAGGCAAAATAGTTCACCGCCAACAAATTAAATGCTTGAGGATGCCCTTGCATGGGACCCAAAAGGAGTCAGTGCCACTCAGCAAGATAACTCATCTCAAACCAGCACACTTTGAACCAAGCTCAGGTGCCCCTGATCACAACTGGCAGTACAGCCGAGGACCGGAATACCCTGGCATCCAGCCGATGGCTCCTGGTGCTGATAATCAGGAGCAATTCAGGTGACAAGCAGGAAGTCATACTCTGGGTCAGTTATATTTGCCTCACTAAAATGTTGAAGTTTTAAAGCGCATCAGCCATGCATCAGTCAATAATCACAATCATATCAAGTCTGCGTGAAGCATGATTGGGTACACAATCTGGAATTTGTTCTGTCTTAACACTCCTGGTTTTGTTTGTTCTGGATGCCTAGTTCAGGAAGATTGTGGCATTTCTCGGCTGAATTTGGAGCAGGTCGACAAGCCTAATGTACAATCAAAGTGTGATGTAAGGCGGTATGTCCCTATGGAGTTATTTAGCTATGTTCTGAATAGATTGCAGGGCAGGCATCTTCAGACAGGAGGGAAAAGGTGGAAGGGAATGCAGGACTGAAAACCCACTGCTGGCTCCTGACATAAAGTTCAAGGGAAGTCAGCACAATAAATCTATTTTAATCCCACCGCAATGCAGTGTCTCTGAATACTCTGGCAACGTTAAAGGCTGGCCTGACTGGGCCACTGGTAGTCACGTGTTCAGCCACCAGAGAGCCTGTGAGCAGCTCGGATACCCTGCTGTTTACTTTTCTTCCGCTTAAAGCCATTTCTCTTTCCTGTGGCAGGTTACTGCCTCGCACTAACCGTGGTCACCCCATGTCATGCACCATTCTCCAAACAATAGGAACATAGCAACGTGAGGAACAGGAGTAGGCCATTCAGCCCCTCGAGTCTGCTCCGGCCCTCAGACAAGCAGCCTGCTCCCACCCCCGGCCCAACACCTTCCTGCCACCAGCTACTCTGGCACTGGTCTGGGTTGACTCGCCCCTCCACACTTCTCTCTCCATCACCAGTGAGGAAACGTGAGCTCTTACTGTGCAGTGAAATGTAGCCGTACCTGAGGGAAAACAATTTGCAGGGCTACGGGGAAAGGGAGGGGGAGTGGGACTAGCTGAAGTGCTCTTGCAGAGAGCCGGCACGGGCTCGATGGGCTGAATGGCCTCCCTCTGCGCTGTAACCATTCTATGATTCTGTAGAAACAGAGCCTGTATCCTATCTCGCCATGTTAATGTATGCTGGGGCAACACTGCTATTGATGTACAAGTCAGTTGATAGCTGTTTTTTTTAAATAACTTTGTAAGTGCTTGTAATTCATATTGTCTGCAGCGATGAGGAATGTCAAACATAGAAATTGATATGGATTGTACTTGCATATTGGTATTTGAACACTAGAGGGCCCGCGTGATGGGAGCAAGCAGCAATTACCCTCCGTGGTCTCCTCTTGTACTGAGAGTTATATCCAGAGGGAATGTCCCCGATATATAGATGGAGGGAGCGAGGGACTGCGGTAATGGGCAGGGAGGGGGGTGGAACCCGGAAATCCTGGGGATGCGGAGGTCCTGCCGAATTTAATGACAGGACCTCATTATCATTATTTTATGCTGCGGGTTGGGGTCGCGTTTCATGATTTATCATTTTTAACCCTCCCCCCGACCCTCTCCCGGTCATCGTGGGAGCTTAATATCGACCCCGATGTTACAGATAGTCTGAAATAAAAGCAAACACTACATTGCTGCAACAACTTGAGATAGAAAGAAAGACTTGCATTTATATAGCGTCTTTCATGACCTCAGGATGTTCCAATGTGCTTTACAGCCAATGGAGTGTAGTCACTTGTAATGTAGGAAATGTAGCAGCCAATTTGCGCACAGCAAGGTCCCACAAACAGCAATGTGATAAATGACCAGATCATCTGTTTATTAGTGATGTTTGTTGAGGGATAGATATTGGCCAGGACACCGGGGAGAACTCCCCTGGCTCTTCTTTGAAATATTTCCATGGGATCTTTTACATTCACCTGAGAGGGCAGACGAGCCTTTGGCTTGATGTCTCAACTGAAATTGAGTGTTCATTGGTCATAACAAAAATATCAGTGGAAAGCTAATCAGAGGATAAAGAGGCCTTGAAGGCCTATCCATAATCCCACACAAGACCATTCGGGGGAAAGAGGTCAGTGTTGGAATGCAGGAAACGTGGCAGCCAATTTGCTCACTGTAAGGTCCCACAAACAGCAATGTGATAAATGACCAGATATTACTTTTTCAGTCACTTTGATTGAATCTGTTGCGGGCTCTCTGATGCAGTGAAACTGATGAGTGTGTCATAGGAGAGCAAATATGAAAAGAAAGACTTGCATTTATCACGTTTCTCAAACCTGTCAAACCATTTCACCTAAAGCAGAATTACAATCACTGTAGTTATCTCGGCAAACATGTCAACCATTTTGCATCCAGCAAAGCCCCACAAACAGCAATGAAAATAATAAACTGTGTAACATCTATTTGGCACTTTTATCTATTTGACCTATTGGTTTAATTTGTACTATGTTACAGATATAAGTGTAATAGAGCCACCTGGTGGACTACTGATGTATATAACAATAAAGCCATATGCAGTACAGTTCTTACCAGAAGCCATGTTATGCTGTTGTATATATATGCTGTGTCTCAAGATATCACAGAATTGGCGATGAGGATGCGATTGCGGATTCCCGAGCTGAAATTTTTGTTGGAGGATAATCCTGTCAACAGACAGAGGGACTGTTAGAGGTTCTTCGTTTTGCAGAAAAACTTCAAAATCCGAGGTATATTTCGAGCACACGTGGCTGAACTGTCGATGCTGCCAGAGTCCAGGTGGCTGCGCCTATGGGAATAATAGGGTGCTTGGGTGAGTTCCATTGTGACCGAGAGACTTTCAGAGCGTATGGGAAGTGGCTAGAAATTTTTTCACCGCGAATAGTATCATCAAAGTCCCCGATGGTGTAAACCGTAACCAGGCGGTTTTAGAAATGAAACGGACTATTTTTTTTGACTGAAGCAGGCCCCGAGGTGTATGAAACCCTGAAAAATGTGCTTGTTCCCGCCAAGCCGAAGGACACGCCACTGAAGGAGATCCTAACCAAGTTAGAACAGCACTACAGTCCTGAGCCCCTGGTTTTTGCTGAAAGTTATCATTTTAGAACACACGATCAATTAAATGATGAGGTTATCAGTGAGTACATTGTAGCTTTAAAAAAGCTATCCATTCACTGTCATTTTGGAAACTTTCAGGACCGAGCTTTGTGTGACTGCTTTGTTTGTGGGTTGAAAAATAAACGTATCAGAAGTAAATTGTTGACAATCCCTAACTTGACTTTTGACTTAGCTTGTCAGACAGCTATGTCGATGGATATGACCGACCGATACTCCCGAGAGTTCCGCGCCATTTCCAGTCGTCAGACAACCGAGGTGAATCAGCTGCAGGCTAAATGTAAAAGGCAGTTGGGCCACAAGGCCTCAGCAACTGGTCAAGTTAACAGTGCATTGATGTCGTGCTATCGGTGCCTGGGACAACAAAGCTGAAGGCAGAGTGTTTCTACTGCAAGAAAACTGGGCATCTTGCGAAGGCGTGCCGACAGAAGAGTAAACCGACTGGTAATGCTAGAAGTAGAAATCAGCAGACACTACATACCATTGAAGAGAAGCAGCAGGACGAGGAGTTTCTGGAGATTCACGTCATCAGGAGCACGAAGGTATCTAACAGCGATTCGCAAGGTATCGTCATCCAAGTAGATGTCGCAGGAACCAGGATATCCATGGAAATCGACACTGGTGCATCCGTGAGCGTAGTACTGGAATCACTATATCGCGTCAAGTTGCGTGATTATTGACTAGAGAAATCGAAGGTAGAGCTGCGAGGCTACTCAGGAGAGTAAATCCCTGTAGTAGGAAGTGTCACCATACCAGTGAAATACAAGGATCAGTGTCAGAGCTTGCCTCTCATAGTAGTGGCAGGAGACAAGCCTGCCTTGATAGGTAGAAATTGGTTGGGATCACTGAAGCTGGATTGGAATGAGATTTTTCGTGTGGAAGCAAAATTTGCATTGAAAGATAATGTCATCAAGCAGTATCCGAAGGTGTTCAGCGAAGCGGGCAGTCCGATCCAAGACTTCAAAGTGAGTGTCAGAGTGCAGAAGGACGCAAGACCAGTTTACTGCAAGCCACGTCCCATACCTTACGCACTCAAAAGACTAGAAACTGAGAACATTATCTTTAAGGCAGATCTGAGTAATTGGGCTACACCCATTGTTGTTGTACCTAAGTCAGATGGTAAGGTAAGGTTGTGTGGTGATTATGAGGTAACTGTAAACCAGGTTCTAGAGTATAATCTACCCAATACGTTGCCAAATGTGGAAGATTTGTTCACAACGCTGACAGGTGGCCAGATCTTTTCGAAGTTAGATCTAACAAACGCCTACCTACAACTTGAGTTAGATGAAGAGTCCAAGTCATGCTTGACTATAAATACTCACCGAGGCCTATATCAGTTCAATAGGCTTCCATTTGGAGTGTCATCTGGCCCCGACATATTCAGGGGGTGATGAACCAAATTTTGCAAGGGATTGAAGGGGTAGTGTGTTATTTGGATGACATACTCATTTCAGTACCAAACAGGCAAATCCATGATAAGGTGTTGAATAATGTACTCAAATGGCTAGAGAAACATTGAGTACGAGTGACAGCTCACAAGTGTGAGTTGTTTCAAAACTCAGTGGAGTATTTAGGGCACAGAGTAGACAAAGATGGTTTACATCCAACCAAGGGAAAGCTGGATGCAATCAGAAATGCACCCACTCCCAAGAATGTCTCTGAACTTCGATCATTTTGGGGTCTTCTGAATTATTATGGAAAGTCCCTCCCAAACTTGGCTACATTGTTACATCCACTGAATGAGCTGTTGAGAAAACAGGTCCCTTGGAAGTGGTCAAAAGAATGCGACACAGAATTCAAAGAGTGTAAAAGCCAGTTAGTAGAGAGTACCATGTTAGTTCACTTTGATGTATCTAAGGAGATCAAGCTAGCGTGTGACGCCTCTCCATACGGAGTTGGGGCAGTGATCTCTCATGTACTAGATAGTGGGGAGGAGAGACCAATTGCTTTTGCTTCACGCACTCTCAGTGCCAGTGAGTAGGATTATGCGCAGATTGAAAGGGAAGCTTTGTCATTGATTTTTGGGGTCAAGAAGTTTCACAAATACTTGTTTGGTCGTAAGTTTACCATAGTTACTGACCATAAGCCCCTGACAGCAATCCTCCATCCAAAGTCCCTCGTTCGAACCTTAGCTGCAGCCCGAATTTAAGATGGGCTTTGATTTTGTCAGCGTATACGTATGACATTGAGTACAGACGATCAGCTGATCACAGTAATGCTGATGCTATGTCCAGGTTGCCATCCCCATCACAAGTTACACCCAATAAGGAAGAAGTGTTCTATTTCTCATACATTGATGAGCTGCCAGTCACAGCTGAAGAGATTGGTAGGGCAACCAAACGTGACCCAATTATGTCAAAGGTGTATGATTACATAGTAAATGGATGGCCAAACCAGGTATCAGAGGAAGATATCCATCCATACTTCATTCATAGGAATGAATTGTCAGTGGATAAAGATTGTATCATGTGGGGAGCGAGAGTGATTATCCCAAATAGGTTCAGATCTAAATTGTTAGGAGATCCTCATGACCAGCACCTGGGAATGTGCTTGACCAAGAGCTTTGCACACAGTTACTTATGGTGGCCAGGTTTAGATAAAGAGATAGAGTACATAGTCAGTCAGTGTACAACATGTTAATCGGCGAACAAGAAACCACTATCAGTACCATTACAGCCATGGAAATAGCCTCCCAAAGTGTGGCAAAGGTTACATATAGATTTTGCTGAGCTAGAAGGACAGCAATTGTTCATAGTGATAGATAGTCACTCGAAGTGGGTAGAGGTGTTTCCGATGGGGATAATAACAACAAGCAAAACGCTAGACAATTTGTGAAGATTGTTTTCTTCATACGACCTCCCAGAAGAAATTGTGTCTGATAATGGGCCGCAATTTTGTTCAGAAGAGTTCACACAGTTCATGAGCAGAAATGGTGTGAAACATATCAAAGTTCCACCGTACCACCCTGCTTCAAATGGTGCAGCAGAGCGCACAGTACACATTGTCAAACGCGCCCTCATCAAGCAAATGTTGGATCCCAATCCAAAGAAACGTCAGTTGCCGTTGGAACACTAACTGGCAAATTTTCTGATTACCTATCGGAATACTCCTCATACCACTACTGGTAGAAAACCAGCAGAGTTGTTTCTCAAACGACAGCCACGAACCAGGTTTTTGTTGTTAAAGCCAAACTTGGCACAGTCCGTAGAAGAGAAACAATCAAGGCAGAAAGAGAGTCATGATAAAGGTAGAGTTAGAGAGAGAAGTGTGAAGTTGAACCAGAAGGTTAGAGTGAAGAACCATCACCATAAATGGTTAAAGTGGTTGCCAGGAAGAGTAGTGAAGATCTGTGGCCCTCGCACATATTGGGTCAAGATGTTTGATCATGGAAAGGTTAGGTTTGTTCACATTGATCATATCTTACCTACAGATGTGGAAGGAGTTGAAAGCTGGGATAATTCAATTTAATCTGATGAGTCAGATCGTCTTGTTACAAGTAGAGTACCAGTAGCAAATCCTACATCAGACGTACCAGAAACAAGTCCAAGACAAACTCAGAATTTAAATCTGAGCCTGAGTCAGGCAGACAAACAGTCTGAAAGTGTAGAGAGTCCAAATATAGATCAAGGTCAGCCCTTGGAGAAAAATTCTCCGCAGGCTCAGCCTAGAATGAGTCAAAGTCCTGCAACAAGATCTGACAGTTCTGTTCAAGAAAGAAGGTATCCTCTTCGAAATCGAAAACCAGTGGTTAGAAACATAGAAACATAGAAAAATAGGAGCAGGAGTAGGCCATTCAGCCCTTCGAGCCTGCTCCGCCATTCAATATGATCATGGCTGATCCTCTATCTCAATACCATATTCCCGCTCTCTCCCCATACCCCTTGATGCCTTTTGTGTCTAGAAATCTATCTATCTATCTCCTTCTTAAAGATATTCAGTGACTTGGCCTCCATAGCCTTCTGTGGTGGAGAATTCCACAGGTTCACCACCTTCTGAGTGAAAAAAATTCTCCTCATCTCAGTCCTAAATGTCCTACCCCGTATTCTGAGACTGTGACCCCTCGTTCTAGACCCCGAGCCAGGGGAAACAGCCTCCCTGCATCCAGTCTGTCTAGCCCTGTCAGAATTTTATACGTTTCAATGAGATCCCCTCTCATTCTTCTAAACTCTAGTGAATACAGGCCTAGTTGACCCAATCTCTCCTCATACGACAGTCCTGCCATCCCAGGAATCAGTCTGGTGAACCTTCGCTGCACTCCCTCCATGGCAAGTATATCCTTTCTTAGGTAAGGAGACCAAAACTGCACACAGTACTCCAGGTGTGGTCTCACCAAGGCCCTGTACAACTGTAGTAAGACATCCTTGCTCCTGTACTCAAATCCTCTTGCAATGAAGGCCAACATACCATTTGCCGTCTTAACTGCTTGCTGCACCTGCATGTTTGCTTTCAGTGACTGGTGTACAAGGACACGTTATACTGTATCTGCCATGTATTTGCCCACTCACTCAACTTGTCTAAATCGCCTTGAAGCCTCTTTGTATCCTCCTCACAACTCACAATCCCACCTAGTTTCATATTGTCAGCAAACTTGGAAATATGACATTTGGTTCCCTCATCCAAATCATTGATATATATTGTGAATAGCTGGGGCCCAAGCACTGATTCTGCGGTACCCCACTAGTCACCGCCTACCACCCCGAAAAAGACCCATTTATTCCTACTCGCTGTTTTCTGTCTGCTAACCAATTTTCAATTCATGCCAGTATATTACCCCCAATCCACTTCGGTAGGAAAAACAGAAAGGCATCCACTATTTCCATGGCTACCTCTTTTAGTACTCTGGGATGCAGATTATCAGGCCCTGGGGATTTATCAGCTTTCAGTCCCATTAATTTCTCCAGCACTATTTTTTTACTAATACTAATTTCCTTTAATTCCTCCTTCTCACTAGACCTTTGGTTCCCTAGCATTTCTGGGAAGTAATTTGTGTCCTCTTCCATGAAGACAGAACCAAAGTATTTGTTTAATTGCGCTGCCATTTCTTTGTTCCCCATTATTAATTCTCCCGTTTCTGACTGTAAGGGACTTACATTTGTCTTCACTAATCTTTTTCTTTTTACATACTTGTAGAAGCTTTTACAATCCGCTTTTATGTTCCTTGCAAGTTTACTCTCATACTCTATTTTTCCCCTCTTAATCAATCTCTTGGTCCTTTTTTGCTGAACTCTAAACTGCTCCCAATCCTCAGGCTTGCTACTTTTTCTTGCTACTTTTTCTGGCAACTTTATATGACTCCTCTTTGGATCTAATACTATCCTTAAGTTTAATCTGTAAATATGGAAAATAAGTTCATGGGGGGAAAATTCATTATCGCCCCATTTGGGGCGCAATTATCGGCCGGGCGCAAAGATTAGCGCCTGGCGCTAATTATCGCCTCCGACTGCAAACTTGACTTTTATCGCCCCTGGAGGTGATTGGAGCGCTAAATCAGGCGCTACACATCTGTCTTAAGGCGCAAAGGCCGAGGAGCGAGGCGCTAACTCAGAGCGCTGGTGAAGCTCATGTGATGTCAGTCAGCAATGGAACACAGACACAATGGTGCCGGCCAGTTCTTAAAGGGGAGGGCTGATCTTGCTTTCCATCCATATCCTGCTCATTGCAGCCTTGAATCTCGGCCTGGAGAGACCTGTACATCAAATCTGCTGGAAAGAACAATGGAGAGGCCCAGGGAAAGAGCTCAGAGTGCAGCCCCCACAGTCTCTTCTAAATCAATACAAGGAAGGGCAAATCAAAATGAACCTTCAAAGTGCTGCTCAGTACCCAAAACTCCTTCACACAGCGTTGAATCTCTCCAGAAGTCTCTCTCTCTCTCTCAGAATGCGTGGTTCAAAAATGTCACCAACAAAAAAAGGCAGGAAGCGGTCGCCTTTAAATAGCGCTCCCCCAGTCCCTTCCTGACTGCAAAACGCTCCCCTCAACCTGTTGTTGCTAGCGGCAGGCGGTAAGGCAGGGGGCGCCACTCAATATATGCTCCGGGGTGCTACCGGGGCGTTGCGCACTCGACTGACATCACGATCTGCCGGCGCAGGAGATCGTGGTGGTAGTGTTTAGCGCCGCCGCAAAATGTCTAGTTAATTTCCCAAGCGGCGCAAACATCGCTGCGCCCAGGCGCTAGTTGCTTTGCGCCCCATTAGCGCCCTCTTAAGGCGCTAACGGGAGGCACAACCAACTGAATTTTTCCCCCCATATCTTTTGTTTGTGTTACAGAATTCTATCGTAGAATTTGGAAACATAAAATGTATACCAAGAGTTGTGTATACCATGCAAGCCATGTACAATGATTATTTGCTATGACTAACTTCTTCAGTAAGGAGGGAGACGTGTAATAGAGCCACCTGGTGGACTACTAATGCATATAATAATAAAGCCATGTGCAATACAGTTCTTACCAGAAGCCATGTTGTGCTGTTGTATATATATGCTGTGTCTCAAGATATCACAATAAGGTCAGGTTCAGTCTACAAAACGTTAACAACCAGAGATACAAAAGACATCTAGAATGTCGATTCGGATGATTAGAAAGCATCTATCTCTCTCCCTCCCTCTCTATCTCTCTTCCTCTCTCTCTCTCCCTCCCTCTCTTGCTTTTCTCTCTCTCTTTCTCTCCTCCTCTCTCTTTATCGCTCCCTCTTGCTCTCTCCCTCTCTCTCTTCCTCTCTCTCCCTTTCTTTCTCTCCCTCCCTTTCTGTGCTTCTCTCTCTCCCTCTCTCGCTTTCCCTCTCCCTCCCTTTCTGTCTCTCTCACTATCTCCCTCTCTCTGTCCCTCTCCCTCCCTCTTTCTCTCTCTCTCCTTCCCTCTCTTGCTTTTTCCCTCCCTTTCTGTCTCTCCCTCACTCTCTCTCCGTCCCTCCCTCTCTTTCTGTCTCTCTCTCTTCACCTCTCTCTCTCCCCCCCCCCCCCCCCGCCCTCTCAACAGTCACTCATGCCAAGGCTGCCGCAAGTCATTTCATCATATGGTACCATCTACATCTCGATGTCCCTAATTAGATATGTCCCGTGTATTTTAAAGCTGTGCATTGTTCATGACAATAGCAAATAAGCATGGGTACTGGCAGCTCTCCAGTATATCACTCAAGTGCTCATTCTTCATATAGTGAGGGTTAAGCTTTTCCACTCTTGGGGGAAAGCATAGGTGGGCCTAATGTTCGCCTCATCCAACATTCACTAACATTCTAACAGGGGTCACTGGCTATTGATCAGGAGTAAGAACCCTGGCTGATTGCCTCCCATTCATAACCCAGGAGTAGGGTTGCCAACCCTCCAGGATTGTCCTGGAGACTCCAGGAATTTAAGATTAATCTCCTGGACACTGCTATGAGCAACACCCGGGAGAAAAATCACCAGGGGCATTCAAAAAAATGGTGTGTTTGTTTACATTTTCTTTGAACACTTTACTTTATTAGTTACATAAATATTGGAGATGGGGCACAAAGGCTGTTTGACTGGGCGGGGCAGTTGGAGGCAGGAGGTCATGTGATAAAACCTCCAGGAATACGTCCAATCAGAGTTGGCGACCCTACCCAGGAGTGCTGTGGTCAATTGCCGTGCCCCAACACCCGCTCTGGCTGAGATCAGTGATTGAACCTGGGATCTTCCTGCTATGTGTGGCTCAGTACCATAGCTGGTGCATCTGTTTATCCACCAAGACGCTGGGAAGGCCACTATGAACTTTATAGAAACATAGAAACATAGAAACATAGAATCTAGGAGCAGGAGTAGGCCATTCGGCCCGTCGAGCCTGCACCACCATTCAATACGATCATGGCTGATCATTCAAATCCAGTACCCTGTCCCTGCTTTAATCCCCACAGTACACATATCCCACCCGACCCCCGTAACCCCACGTATTTAATTCCCCCTAACATATCCCATCCTATCCCCATAACCCCACATATTTAATCCCCCCCTAACACTAAGGGTCAATTTATCATAGCAAATCAACCTAACCCGCACATTTTTGGAGATAGAGTACAGGTTGATTTACAGGTGGCTGAAGTTTTGCCATTTTACGCACGTGTATGGATTTATGTGTGGAAAATGTAACAACAGACGAACATGATGAAATCATCTGAGAGGCAGGAAGCTGGTTCCTGAAAGACCCATTTGCGTCTGATTAGAGTCAGATTTTTTGCTGTCTTTTTTTTTAACTGCAGTCTCTGCCTCCATCAGTAACGTGCTGCTTCCCTTTGGATCTCAGTCTATTGATCACCAATGTAATTAGGAAAGAATTAATTATTCATCTGAAACAATGAGCAATTACCCTAGAATATTGTGGCTATAAAGCATAAATGTCTTTGTTAAAGGACACAACATTTCTCAGTGGCAGTGTGTCGCCAGCCTGTTAATCCACAGGAATCATAGAATGGTTACAGCACAGAAGGAGTGGGGTCAGTTTTGGGGGGGGGGGCGGCGGTGGTTAAAGGGACACTGCCTTCTTGGAAACTTGTTAGTTAAGTCATTTTTCATTGGAAACCCATCATCCTTTCACTTCCACATGGCATAAGGCTTCTCATTCTTCGAACTCCTCCACCCCGAAAGGAAGATTTGGCAGATGCTTTTTTGATGAAGGCAGCTTGCCTTTAAAGATGAACTCCAGTACCAGCATCAACCAGAAGGAACTATGACAGCTGTTTGTGGGGATATTACTTTTTATCATTTGTCGTAATATGGTCCCCAAGTTTGAGCTGATAACATAATTGAGAACAGGCAGCATTGTGAGCAAACAAAATTGATAATTGAAGATACAAGTGTGCGATCTTCACATCTATATATTCACATTTTAGATTAATATCTTCATCTGATTCTCATCGTTGTCATTACTTATCCAGCTTGCAGTGTCAGCAGATTATGTGATAAAGTTGTGATGCATAAAACTCTCAGTGGAGTTAAACGATGACCATTTTTGGGTGTTTTTTCAGTCACCTCACTCCTGCCCTCTGGAATTCTCTCCTGAAATCACTTTACGTTGCCACCAGAAGCTTTATAAAACCCCTTTCCTTTCTGCCTCAGGCCTTTCCCTCAACTTACATAGAATTACATCGTATTTACAGCATAGAAACAGGCCATTCGGCCCAACTGGTCTATGCTGGTGTTTATGCTCCACACGAGCCTCCTCCCACCATACTTCATCTCACCTTATCTGCATAACCTTTTATTCCTTCCTCCCTCATGTACTTATCTAGCTTCCCCTTAAATAGATCTTGCTATTCGCCTCAACTACTCCTTGTGGTAGTTCATTCTAATAATTAATTTTAACCACTCTCTGGGTCAACTCTGAATTATTTATTGGATTTACTAGTGACTATCTTATATTTGTGGGCCCTAGTTTTAAACTCCCCACAAGTGGAAACATCTTCTCTAAACCCCTTCAAAATCTTAAAGACCTCCACTTCAATAAATCAAAAGAAATCACATATGTAACACTGTAATCAAAGTGACCAATGAGTTCTGAACAGGATTACTTTAGTTATGAAAGATTCGATGTAAAATCCTTTCATAAAGCCCCAATATTGTTTTTTAATGATGCAGTATTTCAGCATCTCATGCAGCACAGTATTAGATAGTGTTGACGAGATGACACCGAGGACCAATTTAATATCCTTTGATGTGCCCGCTGTGCTGAGATTGTTCTTATAGTAGACAATGCTTCTTAATTTGTGTTTCCCTCATGGGACAAGTGGTATCAGTGCGGCCACTGGAATAATTATTCTGCATCTCTCATCACGGAAAGATGCAGAAGATGTCACTGCTGGCAGGGTAGAGTGGCTGGGAACTTGGGATCAGTAAATTAAAGGGGAAAGGGTTGCTGGTGACCCCGGAAAAAGAACCAGAGGTGGAGATGAGAAGAATTTGTTTCACGCAGCGAGTTGTTACGATCTGGAACGCGCTGCCTGAAAGGGTGGTGGAAGCCGATTCAATAGTAACTTTCAAAAGGGAATTGGATAAATACTTGAAAAGGAAAAATTTGCTGGGCTGTGGGGAAATTGTGGGGGAGCAGGACAAATTGGATTGCTCTTTCGAGGAGCCAGCACAGGCACAGGCACAATGGGTCAAATGGCCTCCTTCTGTGTCCTAACCTGCTAATGCGTGTAGAACTGAGCCAAGCAGACCAGGAAAGTTTCAGGTTGAATCCCCAATCATTGAGTTGGCTGATCTCATGGGTTGGCACTACAATTAGTCTCAGTGCCTTTGAGGGGAAAAAGTAAAGGAATTGCCCAACTTTGTCCTCCAATATTTACATCAAGCGTGATGCCTTCTTGTTCAAATAATCTGGTGACATTCACTGCCTTGGCTCACACATGTAACAAGACCATTTGGGTGATCTACTGCAGGGCAGGACTGCTGATGTCTAAGGAACACCAGCAATTGTCTGTCAGGAGAGGAAGGGAGAGCATAGGAGGTAAAACTCATCCATAAATAAGGGGTTATTTACCTTTTTGTAAATTGTGTACAAAAACCTTTTATTTCCCGATTCTCCTGCAGTGTTGGAGAAGGAGGGCTCTTGGGTATTCCAGCGCAAGAGTCAATTTTTGAATTTCTTTGTGTTGCCGTAGCAACTGCTCGGAGTTTAATCATAAGAAATTCCACAACATTGTGCGATGTTACGCTGTCACATTTTTGGGTCAGGTGGGAGTGAGATTCCTGCTTCCACGGAGGATTGCCAACCCTTCTGCCAAATGAACAACCTGCTGACAGAACCAGCTCCTCGGAAATGACACATGTCAAAGCCATACCTTCCTGCGATTTAATTCATCGGGAACTTTGCTCCAGAGAAAACAAGCGTCTTCTCACTTTTCGTTAAAAGAGGAATTTCGCTCTTAACCAGCAGACCTGGACAGAAAATCAAAAGATATTAATCAAAAGATTAAATGCTGGGCTCTTAATTCTGTTTTAATTCTACTGCACAATTGCACAGTAATTCCATTATATCCATCTACGAATCATATCACAAAATTAATCTGCAATAAGCACTCAAGGAAGATAATACAGTGGCAAGATTCAGATGCTTATAATCTTGTGCCGAGTATGTCTATCCCATGATATGGACACATTGAAAAACTCTGCAAGTGGAGAAAGAAAGAACTTGCATTTATATAGCGCCTTTCACCACCTCAGGACGTCCCAAAGCGCTTTACGGCCAATGAAGTACTTTTTGAAGTACAGTCCTAGTTGTAATGTAGGAAACGCAGCAGCCAATTTGCGCACAGCAAGCTTCCACAAACAATAATGAGATATTGATCAGATAATCAGGGGTGACCTAATAGAGGTCTTTAAAATTATGAAAAATTTTGATGGAGTGGATACAGAGAGAATGTTTCCACTTGTGGGGAAGAGCATAACTAGCGGCCATCAATATAAGATAGTCACCAAGAAATCCAATAGGGAATTCAGAAGAAACTTCTTTACCCAAAGAATCGTGAGAATGTGGAACTCGCTACCACAGGGAGTGGGCGAAGCGAATAGTATAGATGCATTTAAGGGGAGGCTAGACAAGCATATGAGGGAAAAGGGAATAGACGGTTATGCTGATAGATTTAGATGAGGAGGCGCGTGTGGAGCATAAATGCCGGCATGGACTGGTTGGGCCGAATGGCCTGTTTCTGTGCCGTATATCCTATGTAATCCTATGTAATTTGTTTTAGTAATGTTACTTGAGGGATAACTATCGGCCAGGACACCGGGGAAGTGAAGTTGAGTGCTGGCAGGAAGATGGGAGTTTGTCCCCCAATTGGCAATGAGAAATTGGCCTTTGCCCAGATGACAGGGTTGCTGGGTTCAATTTAAGGTGGAGCCTTTGGACCCACCAGAGCAATTCACTGTTCATTGTCTCCTTAATGGATCCATGAAGTTCAAAAACTTCATCCAAAACTGCATCCTCATTAGACCCGTTGTTTTCTGGGATACAAAATTGTGCACCTGAGCCAACTCCACATTGAAAGCTCTGAATGCAAACACTGAAGAAATTTTAAACTCTAAAGAAATTTGTGAGCTTTGATTGCCCAGGACTTATTCTCCGCCTTTATTTTGACGCCCTTTAAAGTTGCGGACACTTTCTTACCCATTTTCCGCTACAATGTGACAGATGTCATTCCATGATGTGGCTTCAGGACAAGCCCAACATGTATCTGTGGGCCATCTAAGCAGATGTTTTGACACACAATAAATAAACACCCTATTTTCCATTTTGGCGACGGCCTGTAAGAAATATACAATACAAGTAAGGTAATTTAAAAAGTCATCAAGTTTATATATACTTTAAATGTTTAGGAACTCCTTCAGTTAGATGCAGGACAGTAATAGCAATAGTCACTTGTAGTCTTTGAGCAGGGTCATTTTCAGACCACTTTTAGATTTATTAGCATTTATTTTATTGCAATTACAGTATGTGGTTTAAAAATGATAGATAATAGAATATATCTTGCAATCTAATCTCAAGGTTCAAATCAGACCCTTAAATGACTCATTATGTCCATGTGCTTTATGGTGTTATCCAGACACTTGGAGTAACTGATAGCTTCATTAATCAGTCCTAAACATCAATAATTCTATGAAATGAAGAGTGGGGGATGAAATGGTGCACAAATGTTGTTTATTTCAAAGCAAGATAAACATTTATTTGGGCTCTGTGCCTTGCTTCTCTGTTGCCTTCATATTTCAAATGATCACTTGGGTTTCTTTATTGGTGCCCATGATTTCTTGCTGTTGTACATCCATTTAAGTCCACGTCGACCGAAAGATCTTGTCGGCACTAACGAAACATCTGTGAACCGAAGGCTTTTCATGAACGCACAAGAGCTGTTGATCAATATGGACAGATTCCATGCAAGGCATGTCCTTGACCTTTCAGCAACATGCAATGGCATTCATTGATTTGCATGGGGACCTCTGGGGAATGCTCTGAAATGGTCAGTAAAGCAATCAGCAAGACTAAAGACATTGAAAAGCTTTCAAGGAAACGTGTCCAAACTGCGGTGAGCTGTGAGGAATTTGTATTTGCTGTAATGCCAGTCATTATCCAATCTCTTTCAGATGCCATTTCAGTCAATATGTGCTTAGAACGTGTTACAGTCACTGGAACGGTACAGATGAATACAGTGCAGCAATGTTATGGGGCATTCACACACTAGCATTGGTGCAAAGCTGTATCAGCTTCACACCAACACTAAACTTGTGCAGTGTAAATCAGGTGTCAAGGCCCAGACTGACTGCGAGATGAAACAGTGAGACTCCTCCACAGAGTCTCACTCTGCACTGAGCTCCAGGGTCAGTCGGGTCTTGACACCAGATTAGGGCTGTATTGACACCATAACTGCAGTATCAATATGAAGCACAAGTGCTTCACACTGACCCTACAATCATTGGGGTAGAGTTCTTCCGATCTATCATCGTAATTTCAGCAGAAGATGGGCGGAAACCCTGGAGAAACATCATTAATAGCCATTAAGTGCGCTCCTCCAATTCTGGCCTCTTGCGCATCACCGTTTTTCATCGCTGCCTAGGCCCAAGCTCTGGAATTCCCTCATTAATCCCCTCCGCCTCTCTACCTCTCGCTCCTCCTTTAAGACGCTCCTTTAAACCTACCGGTCACCTGTCCTAATATCTCCTTATGTGGCTTACTGCCAAATTTTGTTTGATAATCGCTCCTGTGAATTGCCTTGGGATATTTTACTGCATTAAAGGAAGTTATGGGAGGAGATCAGCGAATTTCCCTCTTACAAGCCAAAAATTCCTATATACAAAGGATGGTGGCACAGATGTAATTTTGCTCATTGTTATTTTCACAATGAAGATATCTGGCAAAAGAACCAGGGGGGAGATGAGAAGAGATTCCTTTACACAGCGAGTTGTTATGATCTAGATTTCACTGCCTGAAAGGGTGGTGAAAGCAGATTCAATAGTGACTTTCAAAAGGGAATTGGATATATAGTTGAAAAGGAATAATTTGCAGGGCTATGGGGAAAGAGCAGGGGCGTGGGACTAATTGGTTAGCTCTTTCAAAGAGCCAGCACAGGCATGAGGGGCCGAAGGGCCTCCTTCTGTGCTGTACAATTCTATTGATGAACAATTCTTCATTAAAGAGTTTGCCTTTGTTCTGAAATACCAGACTTTGTCCTTCCGGCTAACTGTTCATAAGGTTTCAGCTGTGGCTCAGTGGATAGCACTCTTGTCTCTAGGTCAGAAGGTTGTGGGTTCGAAGTCCCATCCCAGAGACTTGAGCATAACATCCAGGCTTGAAGCTGTTGCTTCTGGAAATCAAGTAGCATGTAAAGCCAAGGAATGGACTGTGGTTGACTAAAAACAGGCATTGAATTCCAATTTGGCTTGGATGGAGCCTGCTTCTGAACCTCTCTCTGTTCCATACCAGGGCTGCTGCAGAGAGTGGAAACTGAGAGTCCTCAATGGTAAATGAAAATACATTGAAAACTATAGAAGGGAAAAAACAGTGCCTTTCATGATCTCAAATTACAGCCAATGAAGTACTTTTGAAGTGTAGGCATCGTTGTGATGTAGGAAACGTGGCAGCCAAGTTGCACATGACATGGTCCCACAGACAGCAATGTGATCATGACCAGATAATTTGTTTTTAGGTGTTGGTTGAGGGGTAAATATTGGCCAGGACACCAGGGAGAATTCCATTGCTGTTTTACAAAATAATACCACAGGATCTTTTACATCCACCTGAGAGGGAAGACGTTTAACGTACTGCACCGGGAGTGTCAGCCTGGATTTTGTGCTCAAGTCTCTGGAGTGGGATTGTGAACCCGCACCCTTCTGACTTAGAGGCAAGAGTGATACCAACTGAGCCACAGCATGCTCTAATGGCTGTGCTCATTGTGGCTGCTCACATTTCAGCTGTTGACTGCAACTTATGTTAAGAGTCCTTGAGCAGCCAGGACCCAATGACAAAGGCTAATGATTATTTAATGACTAGTAAGTGGGTTTTCTTGGTTGCCTGATTTTCATGAGCTGCAGTAGAGGCGGGGGCGGGGGCAGAGGAATCACGTTACTGCAATAATATCACCTCTACACTTTGAAAGTAGAGCTATGTCAGCTTTTCAGGATCACTTTGTGACATTTCCATTACCTACAAAGGAAGCGGCGGAGACTGCAGCTATCCACAGATAAGAGCAACAAGAAAAATAACAGCTCTGTGCAGAGATGCCTTGAACTGTCGATGCAATGCTGTCGTACACAAAGTTAGGGCAGCCCAGTGCCACCTTATCGATTGTTGCTCGGGTCTGCACAGGGCTGGTGGCTTCGAGATGGCTGAGGTAAATATGGAGTCACGTTTCTCCCTGCCCAGCCTCCAGCCCACTGGTAATCCGATGAACGCACTGAAAGATTCAGTAGCCTTGCAGTCGGCTGGCTGACCCGGGGGGCAAGTGCAATCTTATCAAAGTAAAGAGCAGCACGGAGTTAAGAGCTGCACTAATCTGCTCCGAGCTGATCCCAATTACTTTCTCTCAATAGGCTGGATGATCCTATCAGTGCATGTTGTGTATGTGTGTGTTTCTTTTTCTCTCCCCAGCAATAAACATGTTGAGGCCAGCTCCACGACCTTGCTGATAGCTTTGGTATGCCAGCTGATTCTTAAACTGTCATGTCAGCTAGTTAAACGCGGGGGGTTGGCCATGGTTCAGTGGGTAACATTCTCGCCTCTGGGTTCAGAAGGGTGTGGGTTCAAGTCTCACTCCAGAGACTTGAACACATAATCTAGACTGACGCTTCCAGTGCAGCACTGAGGGAGTGCTGCATTGTCGGAGGTGCCGTCTTTCAGGTGAGACGTTAAACCGAGGCCCCGTCTGCCCTCTCAGGTGGTCGTAAAAGACCCCACAGCACTATTCAAAGAAGAGCAGGACATTTCTGCTGGTTTCCTGGCCATTATTTATCCCTCAACCAACATCACCAAAATAGCAGATTATCAGACCATATTGCTGTTTGTGGGATCTTGCTGTGTGCAGTTTGGCTGCCGTGTTTCCCTACATTACAACAGTGACTCCACTTCAAAATAGTACTTCATTGGCTGTGAAGTGCTTGGGGCATCCTGAGGTCATGAAACGTGCTACAGAAATGCAAGTCTTTCTTTTCTTATTTCTTCTTACTCTGTGGCAGCAGTTAATAATAGATTGGGAAACCACTTTTTTGTGGGATTATTTTATCTCTGCCCCAGCCAAGGAGTGTCCACTGATCTAAGGCACCTGTCCATATTACATCTTATGTGGAACCCATTAAGAATATTGTATCTGAATAATGCTTATTCCCTTGTCTAATCTCAGCGATGCTATAAATATTTTAAAAGTAACCCATGTTGAATATAAATGCTGAACACACAGTATATGCACAGCATGCCGTGAACTTTAGAGATAAGCAAATCAGTTCGGAACTGGCACTTTTCTACAAGGGAGAGCAGTGATGCATTAGATTTAAATTTTTGATTATTGCTTATTTTTCATAAAGAAAAGAAAGACTTGCATTTCTATAGCGCCTTCCACGACCTCAGGGCGTCCCAAAGCGCTCTACAGCCTGTGAAGTGCTTTTGAAGTGTAGTCACTGTTGTAATGCTGGAAACACGGCAGCCAATTTGCGCACAGCAAGGTCCCACAAGCAGCAATGAGATAATGACCAGTTAATCTGTTTTTTTAGTGATGTTGATTGAGGGATAAATATTGGCCAGGACACTGGGGAGAACTCCCCTGCTGTTCTTCGAAATAGTGGCATGGGATCTTTTACGTCCACCTGAGAGAGCAAACGGGTTTAATTTCTCATCCAAAAGACAGCACCTCTGACAATGCAGAACTCCCTCAGTACTGCACTATGTTTCATCTCCAAAAGTGGCACTGTGTTGGCACAAATAGAACAATAGCATGCTGATTTCTTAATATTTCTTAATATTTCTAGTTTCACTTCTATCCAAAAATTAGCACATAGTGTTATTTGTGTGAAGGTGTGATTCATTTAGTAACAGTAATTTTAAACCAGCACTACAGTTTGATTCAGCCAATAATTTGTCTGGGTACATCTTCAGAAATGCTGTTTAATTGCATTACTCCTTTAATTTGTTTTTAGTTCGAATGTTTGCTTTTTCCTTTGAGGCATCTTTTCTTAGTTAAATCTCCTTCATTTTTCTCTGATAATTTTCACCTCCATTTTTTAGCTGTGGCTCTCTCGTCTCTGAGTCAGAAGGTTGTGGGTTCAAGTCCCACTCCAGAGACTTGAGCTCAAAAATCTAAGCTGACACTCCAGTGGAGTACTGAGGGAGTGCTGCACTGTCTTTCGGATGAGACGTTAAACCGAGGCCACGTCTGCTCTCTCAGGTGGACGTGAAAGGTCCCACGGCATTATTTCGAAGAAGAGCAGGGAAGTTATCCCCGGTGTCCTGGCCAATATTTATCCCTCAATCAACAGAACAAAAACAGATTATCTGGTCATTATCACATTGCTGTTTGTGGGAGCTTGCTGTGCGCAAATTGGCTGCCGCATTTCCTACATTACAACAGTGACTACACTTCAAAAAGTACTTCATTGGCTGTAAAGCGCTTTGAGACGTCTGGTGGTCGTGAAAGGCGCTATAGAAATGCAAGTCTTTCTTTCTTCATCTGCCAGGCCTGACAATGGGCACACAGTCTGCTTCTAGTCCCCTGCCAATGCCCCCTGTAGCTAGCTGATAGAAGGCACCAGGTACCACCCACCTATTTTTCCTCTACTCTACCCCTCCCATACATATTACATACATCTGTTACATAGTATTTACAGCACAGAAACAGACCATTCGGCCCAACAAGTTTATGCTCCACACGAGCCTCCTCCCACCCTTCTTCATCTAACTCCATCAACATATCCTTCTATTCCTTTCTCCCTCATGTGTTTATCTAGCTTCTCCTTAACTGCATCTATGCTAGTCACCTCAACTACTCCATCTGGTAGTGAGACCCAACCAGCATACTTGCCAACTAGTAGCTTTTGTACCCATGTTTCAACTTGTTAGGGTTTCACAAGAAACCTCTGCTTTTATCAATGGGATTGGATGTTGTCAATATGAACCAATTAGATCAGTTGGAAGGCACAGCTGGAGGCTGCGAAAGCCAATCAAATCATTCAGTTGGAGAACTAAAGGCTGATGGAACCGTTTTTGCCTCAAACTGTTGGTTGTGCACGAATTTGAGGCAGAGAAGTTTTAGGATGAGCTGTTGGTTTCTGACAATTGGAGTTACAGATGTTTTTATTTAGTGTTTGCCCCCAAAGAAGATGTATATAACAAATAAACTGCTAAGTTGCAGCTTTTAAAAACATTGGGGGAAAAATTGGGTATCGCCCATTTTGGGGCGCTAATATCGGCCGGGCGCAAAGTTTAGCGGCCGGTGCTAATTATCGCCTCCGACTGCAAAATTCGCCTCTATCGTCCCTGGGGGTGATTTGAGCGCTAAATCAGGCGCCACATTCCTCTCGTAAGGCACAAATGTCGGGGAGCGAGGTGCTACCTCAGAACGCTACCGAAGATCAGGCGATGTCAGTAATCATGGAAGCCAGACAGACTGGCGCCGTCCAGTTCTTAAAGGGGAGGGGCCATCTTGCTGGCTAGCGCAGCCTTGATTCTCGGCCTGGAGAGACCTCAAAAGCAATTGTGTTGGAAGCACTAATGGATATGCCCAGGGAAAGAGCTCAGCGCTTAGGAACCTCAAAAGTGGTGCTGAGGGCCAAAACTCCTTAGGACAGTGTTAAATCTTTCCAGATGTCTCTCTCCATCTCAACCTGCGTGTACCAAAAATTTTGCCAACGAGAAAAGGCAGGAAGCGCCCGCCTTTAAATAGCGCTCCCCCAGCCCCTTCCCGACTTGAAAACATTCCCCTCTACCTGTCGTTCCTAACGGCAGGCGCTAAGGCAGGGGGCGCTACCGGAGCATTGCTCGTTCGACTGGCAGGAGGTCGTGGTGGTAATGTTTAGCACCACCACAAAACGACTGGTCAATTTCGCGAGCGGCGCTAAAGTCACTGTGCTCGGGCACTAAGTTCCTAGCACCCTGTTAGCGCCCCCGGAGGTGCTAACGGGAGGCACTAACTAACCAAATTTTTCCCCCATTTATTTTTCCTCAAGGGCATTTTCTGGAGCATGTCTAGCTCTTGTCTTACTTGAACCAAATTTTCTTCAAGACTAGTTGCTGCAAACATTTTTTTGAGCTAAGGGAGCTGCGATTCATCTTGGGCGAGACATCTCAGGTGGTCTTGAAAGATCCCATGGCCCTATTTGAAGAAGAGCAAGGGTGTTCTCTTCAATATTTATCTCTCAACCAACATCTAAAACAGATGATCTGGTAATTTATTTCATTGCTGTTTGTGGGACCTTGCTATGTGCAAATTGATTGCTGCATTTCCTACATTACAATAGTGACTACACTTCAAAAGTACTTATTTGGCTGCAAAGCGCTTTGGGACTTCCTGACGATGCTATATAAATGCAAGTCTTTCTTTTTTCTTTTAAGTTATCACATTTTGTTAAATTGCAGCAGCAGCCCTTTACTTGCTCCTTCTGTCGATGACGTGCTCCTGTTTCAAAGTCCATTGGTTTCACATTTCTCAAGCACATTGTATATATTTTGGTTGCAACAATCCTGATGGCAAATTGATGATTGTGTGGGGTTAAGGATCACAGTGTTCACTGATCGCACATCTTATTGTAGACTTTAAACCATTTGCTCTTCAGCTGCCGGTATACAGGATCATCACTGATGCTGTATCTATAGAAAAAGACATTTCTGCATAAAATAGATTATAAATAGAGAGGCAGTAAGCACTGCACACAACTGTTCAAACAGGAATGACTGCAATAGGAGTGGTGCATAGGGCAGAGACATGGGTTTGACATTGCTTAAAACCAGCATTCCTGACATGTAACTCTTCAAAGTAGTTCAGGTTTGATGTATACTGATACTGTCTGTTATGTGAAGTTGAATTTCTGTGAGTATTTTTCATTGATATGATGTTTTGTTAAATGAATACTATTTTTTTCATTTCCCATGTAAATGAAGGGGACTTTTCAGGAATCTTAGGTTATTAATGAAACTAAATGACTTGCTGGTACATTATTAAAGGAGACTTGCTGCCTGATCTGTAGTCATCAAGATCAGCCAAACAGATTGCAATTGTGGTGTCTTGGAAATAAAAGTAATTTCTGTCTAATTTGTGAGAAACAGAGTATTTTAAGTGTTGGAATCTACTAATTGTTTTCCCAGAGACACAATTAATAGGTTGGACAGCCTATTTGGAGATGAGATAATGTTAGAATGATGCATTGGATGCTAAGCCTCACGCAGTATTCACTACAGCCAAGGATTCAAGATGTAGACCTGTGCTGTTTCCCCTGGCTAGAGAGCCTAGAACTAGGGGTCACAGTCTCAGGATAAGGGGTCAGCCATTTAGGACTGAGATGAGGGAAAATTTCTTCACTCAGAGGGTTGTGAATCTTTGGAATTCTCTACCCCAGGGGGCTGTGAATGCTCGTTGAATATATTCAAGACGGAGATCGATAGATTTTTGGACACTAAGAGAATCAAGGGATGTGGGGTTAGGGCAGGGAAGTGGAGTTACAGTAGAAGATCATCCATGATCTTATTGAATGGCGGAGCAGGCTCGAGGGGCCGTATGGCCTACTCCTGCTCCTATTTCTTATGTTCTTATGTCAAAGAGACAAGCCAAGTATGGCTCTATGGTAACGAAAATTAAAGGGGGAAAGGGAACCAAGCTGGGAGAGTTTAACAGCTTCTAGCATAGCCACCAGCAACAATTGAGTATGCGATATAATTTCAAATTCAGTCTCCATTTTACTTTGGACTTGAGCCTCAGTCTTCTCTGTCTTCTTCTTATCAGGATACTCCTCCACTTCTTTCTGTCTCTTTCTCTGTCATTGTGTGTGTGTCACTGTAATTCTCTCTGTGTCATTGTCACTGATTTTTTATTTAGCTATTGTCAGGCACTTGTACCATTGCCAGCTTCAGTCATTTGCAACTTTAGAACAAGTAGGTTTCCTGCTGGTAACTTGAGACGCTACCATGTACAAAGCAAAGAATGTATTTGATTGAAGTCTTCCTTGCTCTGCTCTATGTGGAGTGGAGCCTGCTGAAACAAGACTAATAATAAAGTGTTATCGAACGTTATCCTGGCATGCCATGTGACTTGCTGGGCTGACTGCTAATCATCTGAACTTGGAGATCACGGCTCCTTTATGTTATAGAACCGGGTCTAGTAGCGGAAGTTCTGTAATGTGCCGTGGAATCCCCCCAATTTACATCGTAGGGTGAATTCCATAGCACCAGTCGTTTGAAAGTCGCCATTGTGACTTCCATTTCTGGCTTTAGAGGCAAAAAACGCTTTGTCATTCTGTATGTGTGGGCTAAACAAGTAACAACAGCTTGCATTTATACAGCACTTTTAACATCGTAAAACGTCCTGACCTATGTAATTTTCTTTGGCCCTGCGCGGCCCCTTTAAGGCGCGGTTTTTATATTGAAATGCCTGCAAGCCGGCTGCATGGGTTCTCTGGAGCAGAGCGCGGCCGCGCATCTTACAGGGAACACTGGTCCTGAGGCGCTTCACAGGAGCGTTATCAGACAACATTTAACAGTGAGCCACATAAAGAGATATTTGGACAGGTCACCAACAGCTTGGTCAAAGAGGTAGGTTTTAAGGAGCGTCTTAAAGGCGGAGAGAGGTAGAGAGGCTTAAGGAGGGAATTTCAGAAACTTAGGACCGAGGCAGCTGAAGGCACAGCCGCCAATGGTGGGGTGATGGAAATTGGGGATGCGCAAGAGGCCAGAGTTGGAGGCAGGCAGGATTGCTCATTGGGATGTTATGATTTGATTTTTAAAACAAATATAAGAAAATAAATTCCTCTCTGCACTAATTTAGTGCCGGATTAATGGATTCCCCAATTCCCCCTCAATTTTCTCCCTTCCTTCCTTGAAAAACAACAGCTTGTATTTGAATAGTACCTTTAATGTAGAACATGTCCAAAGAGACCACTGATAGGAGAGAATGAACTGCAGAAGGAAGAATTGGTGAGGCGACCCAGGAAGTGTTTAATGGCGGGGAGCAAAGTAACAAGTCAAAGAGCTTCATGCAGGAAGTTCCAGATAACCTAAAGAAAAAGAAAGACTTGCATTTATATAGTGCCTTTCACAACCTCAGGATGTCCCAAAGCACTTTCCAACCAATTAAGTACTTTTGAAGTGTAGTCACTGTTGTAACCTAGACAGGTAAAAGCTCTGCTACCAAGTGAAGAAACTGGGGTGGAGGGAATGCACAGGCACTCAGAAGCAGAGGACTGTAGGGCACGGGCTGATGCAGGACGTGGGACAAGTATGGGTGGGGCAAGGTCATGGAGGGATTTGTAAATGAGAACAAGTATTTTGAATTTGGTAAGTTGGGAGCTGGAGGTCAGCGAGGACAGGGGTGAGGGACGAGCAGGTCTTAGTGCGGGACGGTAAACAGGCAACAAGAGTTTTGGACGACCTGCATGAGGTGGAGCTCAGGAGGCGAGTGAGGAAATTTTGATCAGTGCTTGAAGGTGCCTATCTCTTCTCCAGCACAGTTGGCCATTCTTCATGTGAGCGCATAACAACAGAACTTATATTTATATAGCACCTTTAACATAATGGCCCAAAAATTCGGCCGTTCTCAGGTGAGTACTCAGTGTGTACTCACCCGTATTCATTCCCGAAGTGCCGGTTTCCTGCATGCACTGCGCATGCGCGGGAAACCGGCACTTCTGGTATGGCGAAGGGGACGGTTCCTAGGTGAACCGCGTGCGCACTAGAGGCTGCGCGCACGCAGCAAACTTAGGTTTTTTTTCAGATTTCAACACGAGGGTAAGTATTGAAGAAACTACACTAGTAAAAAGGAGGCGTAAGACCCCTTTTGAACAAGGTAAGTAGTTAATTAAGTATAATTTTAAATTTTTTTCAACAGGTTTATCTTTTTTAGAGACTTTAAAGAAGGGTAAGTTTATTATTATAACTTTTAAAAAGTATTTTAATTTTTTCAAAAATTTTAATTTTTGTTTAAAGTGGTTAATTTATTTAACTATAGTTATTTTATTAATGTGATGGGTTTTTTTAAATTTATTTGAGGTTTTGCTGTTCTTTTGGGACCGATTTCAATTCACAGATTTGACAGGTCTCCTGTCAAATCTATGAATGAAAGATGGTCTGCTGCCATTGGCTCTCCATGGCCCACGTGATCCCAGGGGTCGCATCGCACTAACTGCGCCCCTGGAACACGCAAGCACTGCGCGCCAGCACTAGGGAGAGGCCCAGGACCCGAAGTTCCTGCGGGGGCAAACAAGAACGGCAGACGCGGTAGGTGACATCGCGTGCAATCCTTACCCCCGCGGCAAGCCTCCAAATTGAATTTCTAGGCCAATAAAACATCCCAAGGCGCTTCACAGGAACGTTATCAAACAAAATTTGACACTGAGCTACATAAGATATTAGGGCAGATGAAAGGTAGGTTTTAAGGAGTGTCTTAGAAGAGGATAGAGAGGCGGAGAGGTTTAGGGAGGGAATTCCAGAGCTTCGGGCCTCGGCAGCTGAAGGCACGGCCGCCAGTGGTGGAGTGATTAAAAACGGGGATGCGCAAGGTGCCAGAATTGGAGGAGCGCAGAGATCTCAGAGGGTTGTAGGCAATGTTCCCCCTGATTTTTTTTGGGTGCGCAGCCGCTTAGAGGGAACATTGGTTGTAGGGCTGGAGGAAGTTACAGAGATAAGGAGGGGTGAGGCCATGGAAGGATGTGAAAACAAGGATGAGAATTTTAAAATCGAGGCATTGCTTAACCGCGAGACAATGAAGGTCAGCGAGCACAGGGGTGATGGGTGATCGGGACTTTGTGCGAGTTAGGACATGGGCAGATGAGTTTTGGATGACCTCAAGTTTACGGAGGGTGGAAGATGGGAGGCCAGCCAGGAGTGCGTTGGAATAGTCAAGTCTAGAGGTAACAAGGAATAGTCAAGTCTAGAGGGTTTCAGCAGCAGATGAGCTGAGGCAGGGGCAGAGTCAGGCGATGTTACAGAGGTGGAAATAGGCGTTCTTAGTTATGCTGTGGATATGTGGTTGGAAGTTCATCTCAGGGTCAAATACGATGCCAAGGTTGCAAACAGTCTGGTTCAGCCTCAGACAGTTGCCAGGGAGAGGGATGGAGTCAGTGATTAGGGAATGAAGTTTGTGGCAGGGTCCGAAGACAATGGCTTCCAGTACTGAATGTCAGACAATTTAGAGACAGTGTAAGGATCGAGAGAGATGGTGGTGAAGTACAGCTGGGTGTTTTTTTAAATTCCTTTATGGAATGTGGGTGTCGCTGGCAAGGCCAGCATTTATTGCCCATCCCTAATTGCCCTTGAGAAGGTGGTGGTGAGCCGCCTTCTTGAACCGCTGCAGTCTGTGTGGTGAAGGTACTCCCACAGTGCTGTTAGGGAGGGAGTTCCAGGATTTTGACCCAGCGACGATGAAGGATCAGCGATATACTTCTAAGTCAGGATGGTGTGTGACTTGGAGGGGAACTTGGATGTAGTGGTGTTCCCATACACCTGCTGCCCTTGTCCTGCTAGGTGGAAGAGGTCGCGGGTTTGGGAGCAGCTGAAGATGGTTGGGCCTAGGACACTGCCCTGAGGAACTCCTGCAGCGATGTCCTGGGGCTGTGATGATTGACCTTCAACCACCACAACCATCTTCCTTTGTGCTAGGTATGACTCCAGCCAGTGGAGCGTTTTCCCCCCGATTCCCATTGACTTCAGTGTCATCAGCGTACACGTAGAAACTGACATTGTGTTTTCGGATGATGTCGCCGAGAGACAGCATGTAGATGAGAAATAGGAGGGGGCCAAAAATAGATCCTTGAGGGACACCACAGATAATGGTGCAGGAGCGGGAAGAGAAACCGTTGCAGGTGATTCTCTGGCTATGACTGGCTAGATAAGAATGGAACCAGGTGAGTGCAGTCCCACCCAGCTAGACAACAGTGGAGAGTTGTTGGAGGAGGATGGTGTGGTCAGCTGTGTCAAAGGCTACAGACAGGTCGCGAAGGTGAGGAGGGATAGTTTACCACTGTCACAATCACATAGGATGTCATTTGTGACTTTGATAAGAGTTGTTTCGGTACTGTGACAGGGCTGAAACCGGTTTGGAGGGAATCAAACATGGAGTTGCAGGAAAGATAGGCATGGGTTTGGGAGGCCACAGCATGTTCAAGGACTTTGGAGAGGAAAGGGAGGTTGGAGATGGGGCGGTAGATTGCAAGCATGGAGGGGTCAAGGGTTGGATTTTTGAGGAGGGGGTGGTGATGGCAGATTTGAAGGAGAGGAGGCAGTACCTGAGGAGAGAGAACCATTAACAGTATCAGCTAACCAGGCCAGGAAGGGAAGTTGGGTGGTCAGCAGTTTGGTGGGAACAGGGTCGAGGGAGCAGGAGGTGGATCTCATGGACAAGATGAGTTTGGAGGGGACATGAGGGGAGATTGGAGAGAAACTAGAGAAAGATGCGAGTTCAGGGCTAGGGCGGGGGGAACCTTAGAGGAAGTTTGGCCCGGTGGGCTAGGGGAAGGGAGGGAAGCGGCAGAGGCAGCTGAGCGGATGGACTCAATCTTAGAGACAAAGAAGTCCATGAGCTCCTCGTACTTGTTGTTGGTGGTGAGGGTGGAGGAGCCAGGGGAGAGAGGTTTAAGAAGACCGTTTGCGGTATAAGAAACAAGCCGGGGGTTATCATTGCATTCCAGGCTGATCCTGGAATAGTGAGCAGTTTGGCAGAGGAGAGCAGGACCTGATAGTGCTTTATGTGGTCCAGCCAGATCTTGCAGTGAATGGCTAAACCAGTTGTCCAACATATACGTTCAAGTCTGTATCCCTTGGACTTAAGGGAGCGGAGATGAGGGCCGTACCAGGGGGAACGCCCAGGGTGAGCGAGAGTAATGATTTTAATGGGGACGAGGGCATCAAAGGTGGAGGTGAGGGTGTGGTTGAGCAGATCGGTAACTGCAGAAATGTCATGGTGAATGGAAGGTCAAAGGCTAGATAGTTGGGATTTTGAAAGTGTAGTTGTAAGTGAATTGGGAGAGAGTTTTTCCCAGGGGCAGACACAGAAGGAAGTAGGGTTGGGAGGGTGGAAGGGGGATGTGGGTGGAGAGCGATACAAGGAAGTGATCAGAGATGGCCTTATCTGTGATTTACACGATGGGAGCAGTGATAAGTATCGGCAGACTATTCAAACGTGGGGGATCTGACAACCGAGCCTGATCCTGCCCTTGCCTAGTACCTCCATGCATACATTTTCCAGCAGGAATTGCTGGGTAGCAACCAGGAGTGGGAGCCCTCGCAGATATTTGTCCCTCCCAATCCCAGTGGTGCTGGGGTTTTCTGTACTGAGGGGTCAGCCGTGGCTCAGTTGGTAGCACTCTCACCTCGGAGTCAGAAGGTTGCGGGTTCAAGTCCCACTCCGGGGGTCTCGTAGCACGAAACCTAGACTGACACTCCCAGTACTGAGGGAGTGCTGCACTGTCAGAAGTGCAGTCTTTCGGATGCGATGTTAAACCGAGGCCCCATCTGCCCTCTCAGGTGGACAGAAAAGATCCCATGGCGCTATTTCTCCCTGATGTTCTGGCCCATATTTATCCATCAATAAAACAGATGATCTGGTGATGATCACATTGCTGTTTGTGGGAGCTTGCTGCGTGCAGATTGGCCGCTGCGTTTCCTACATTACAACGGTTCAAAAAGTATTGCGTTGGTTGTAAAGCGCTTTGGGGCATCCTGAGGTCATGTAAAAGTGCTGTATAAATGCAAGTTCTTTCAATCTATCTAGAATGTGAAGCCACCCAGCATGTTATGGAAAGCAATCAGCTCTCATATTATATACACAGCTATATTCCCTGTGATACCTGAGCTCGCTTCCTGCTCCATCATTTCCATGAATGAATGGAAGGATCAAATTTTAATACTGGGCTTGTGCAATGAGCAATTTCAGCAGCCCATCTAATTTGCATCCAAGGCACAGGATTGGCTTGTCCCTGATGAACATGGGGGAAGGTGAAGCGCGTTGTCACTAATTACAGTAATAAGATTCAGCTCACTCGTACCTAAATGCTATCATTGCTCTGGCCATGTGCTGCTAATTAAACCCTCGGCTAATTGAGTCATCAGTTAAACCAAAATCAAATTATACATTTTAGGTAAATAAAGACGCAGCACGTAAAGTCTCTTCTCTTCGGCCCCTTTTAAAGATCCCCATGCAGCATGAGTCTGCCATGCAAAATGGTGGCTGGAATTCCGAGTTTCAACTTGAAAGTTTCACGCTATGAATTCATCAGGATAGCTCTTATGGAAAATGGAATTGTCACTGGACTAGCAGGAGATATCAGTCGACAGTTTTTCTGGCTTTTTTGTATAGGCTAGGTGACATGTAGTTGGTCAATATTCCAAGATTTGTTGATGTAGTCAACACATTTATAGACTACGTACAAATCGCCGGAATAATGATTTATTTTTCCCCTATTCGTCAACTAGATTCAATAAGGAAACTAAAATTACTGACCATGTAAACAGGATCACGAACAGAGCAATGCAGACAGGTCTTTGTAGTACATTTGACTTAGGTTGTACTGAACTGGCACTGTGTGACGTCGTATCTGGGTATGAAGACTGCCCTCTCTAGGTGGACGTAAAAGATCCCATGGCACTATTTTGAAGAAGAGCAGAGAAGTTCTCTCCTGGCCAACATTTATCCCTCAACTAACACCCACTAAAACAGATTATTCTGTCACTATCACATTGCTGTCTGTGGGACCTTGCTGTGTGTAAATTGGCTGTCACGTTTCTCTACATTACAACAGTGACTCCACTTCTAAAGTACTTTTTTTCTCTCTCTCACATGGCAGCTGTCGATGATTCTGCCAGTGCCATTTACACTTCATCTAGAGTCATCTTTTGTTTCTTAACTTGTCCCATTACCATCTCCTTTTGCTTGCACCATCATCCCTTTTGTCTCTTAATCGCTCCTGCCTTCCATCCTATCACAGACCTTCCCTTTTGTTCTTTCCTCCCCTCCCCCCTTTCCCTGCCCCTACACTTGCTTAAAAACCTGTTCCATCTCCAACTTTTTCCAGTTCTGACGAAGGGTCATCGACCTGAAACGTTAACTCTGTTTCTCTCTTCACAGATGCTGCCTGACCTGCTGAGTGTTTCCAGCATTTTCTCTTTTATTTCAGATTTCCAGCATCCACAGTATTTTACTTTTGTTCTAAAGTACTGTCATTGTTTGTAAAGTGCTTTGGGACATCCTGAGGTTGTCACTGAGGTGTTAGCCTAGATTATTTGCACCAGTCTCTGGAGTGGGACTTGAACCCACGACCTTCTGCCCCAGAGGCAAGAAAGCTACCAACTGAGCCACGGCTGACACTGTGGAACACGTTAGAACCTGGAATGACAAGTGCACTAATATACATGAGTTATAAGGGATCGTTTTACAAGTCTGAGCTACTGGCAGTAGCCTCGCCCGCTACCAGTGCCTAGTTGAAACCTTGGCATGCACCAAATGGTTGGAATATCCGGGGAAGTGGGCATTGGAATCTCCGATATCCCCTACGGGCAGGTGATGCTCTCCACCGACTGTCTATAGCTTCCAACAGTCTGGTAGTCTGTATCCATAGGTCATTGAAGGGTGATTACTTCAATGTTTATAACCTATAGGAGACTTTGAGCACCACTAACTTCAAATGAAGTTGACATCCTGCCATTTCCAGAGCAGCATCTTTAAAACCCAGAGAACACATGCCCCTAAAAGGACCTGAACTCAACGTAACAAAATTGCTCTGTTTATCTGAAGACATTTCAAGAAGCATGCTTGCTGTAGCGCTTTGTAGATTTAAAGGTGCATTTTATATAAATTTAGCTCAAGTAAAATACACCAGTAAATCTGAGTGCAAACAATGGACGTTAATGTACGTCCTTGCAAATAGGCAATAAGGAGAGAGAAAAGAAAGTTGAAATCTTTTCTGTGTTGTGACAATTATTGGTCAAACATCTTTAAGTGATCACTTATACTCCAAATTTTAAGCGGTTCTCGGTTCCCACTTCCCCTCGTAATACATCGTGAGATCAGCGTATTGCTCTTGGGAACTGTGGGTGAAACCCCAACAACTGGGGTTTTCAGACCAGGTGAACAAGTCCCTTTGTGCGGTATAACTCCGGTCTCCCAGAGTTTGGGTGTAAATGGGCTTCAAAATGGCAGACGGAGTAAAGGCTTATCTCTCTGTACTCGCATCAAACTCGCTCCATACCCAAGGCCGTGTTGTCACGGTTGAGAACAACCTGAACATAAACACTTCCAATAGCAAGTTTGTGAAGGAGACTCAAGAAAGTTACTTTCCCGGTGGAGAGTAATGAAATTGGCTCCACACGGACCTAAAGGACAGGTGGAAGGTTCTGGTGTAGCCATATCAAGTGGATGACAGTGTGTTCACACTATTAGTGTAGCGTCGGGGTGCAGCAGCTGAGGCTTTGCACTGGCACTGAATCTGTGGAGTATAACTAAGGTTGTCCATGGCCATCCTGAATCCAAAACAAAGTCATGGAATCTCACTCCTCTTCGCTCTGATGTGCGTCGAGGCCTGACTCTGGATTCAGGCTGCATTGGCACTGTAACCACCCGTCAATGCTGAGGGAAAACACTTCGCAGCAATACTATGCTTTGAGTGTGAATACACGCTTGGAAACCATAAACGCAGAGAAAAGACCATTTTTGGAATTTGTACAATTGGAAACTGAACCCGGTGCTTAAGATATCATAAAGTTGTGGTATGCAAACTGGATGGGGAACAGATGGAAAATGATGTTTTGGGTGGCGTCCAGCAGTAAGCAGTGAGATACTACCTTGGCTCTGTGCCTGAGAAAGTGCATTTCAAAAGATTGCCAGACACATCTCGAAGAATCTTCCGTTGCAGATGAACACAACTGAAGCAATATTGTGATGAAAGAGCAATTTGTACATCCAGCAAAGTGGAATTATGGGGCATTAACGTTCTTGTTGTAGACACCGTGACTGCACAGTGTGAACACAGAGGTTGTGCTCTGTACTACGAGGTACAGAGCTGCCGTCTTCTGATTTAATTAGCTCCAGATCATCTGTCGCAGAGTTGAACACAATTATTCTTTTCAGCGAGGCCCTTAATAAACAGATCTGTCCACACTTCCTACAGCCCATGAGTTAGCTAATGTCACCTGAGGCCATTCTGCAATTGGCCTTAGTGCCTTTGGGTGAAGGAGGGTTCTAATTTTTCACTATCCAGTTCTGCTCCCCTGTTCTGGAACTCTATCCCTAAACCTCTCCGGCGCTCTACCTCACTCTCCTCCTCCTTTAAGACGCTTCTTAAAACCTACCTCTTCGACCAAACTTTTGGTCACCTGCCCTAACATCTCCTTTAGTGGCTCGGTGTCAACTTTTGTCTGATAATCTCTGCTGTGAAGCGTTTTGGGGTGATTTTACTACGTTAGAAGTGCTGTATAAATGCAAGATGTTGTTGTTGGATGTGACAGCGTGTGGATAACTAGCGAGAGCAGAATTGGGCTCGACTGGGATGTCTTCATGGCCAAATGTCCTGCTGATGTTCACTGTTTAGGCTCGCAAATGAATAATTGCTCTTTGGCAAGGTGCCAGATGGCCTGTGGCACCATACCCAACAAGGAGTTAACACCTGCAGGAGAGAAGGGGAGGGGAGAGATTTGGTGGAAAATGGAATTTAAAAGAAAAGAGACACAAACAGAAGTGTTCCTGAAATTTCCATTGGGCCATTAATCAATAGGGCCCTGATTTGCTAACAGACTAGTCCCATTATTTAAAAAAAACGATTAATGCTGCAGGCAAGTTGGTTTGAATAGTTGAAATGGGAAACCGTCCAGTGCGATCCAAGCTCTGTTTTTCGTTGAGCTAGGCTGATGCGAGGGTTGCCAACTCTGGTTGGACATATTCCTGAAGGTGTAATCATATGACCTCCGGCCTCCAACCGCCCTGCCCTCACACTCTCGCCATTGGTCACCTGACACGCCAATCCTCGCGGCGGACCGCCTTCCCACGGCCAATTGGAAAGCGAACAGATTCTTCATTACCCGATTGGATGATCCTTGATGGTCAGTCAAACAGCCTTTCATTTCCCAAAATTTTTATAACTAATTTATAACCAAAAGTATTCAAAGAAAATGAAGAAAAAAAGCACACCATTTTTTTTAGTGCCCCTATGATTTTTCTCCTGGATTGCTTGCCATCGTGTCCTGGAGATTAATCTTTAATCCCTGGAGACTCCAGGGCAATCCTGGAGGGTTGGCAACCCTACTCATGAGGGCCACTCGCCTTAAACGGAACAAAAGCTTAAACGTGAAAGCTTGCTCGCCACTAAGGGCGGTACCAAAAGAATTTGATTTTTAATATGCAGGAGCCACCTTCAAGCCTGTTGTAAAGTGACTGCTCTAAAACAGTTTTAATGGCTGTGAAATGGCTGAACACTTTTTCTGTCCAAGTACACTTTGTGCAGGGCAGTCAGTGTGAATCTGGTTAAAAGCAGCATTCTCCCTCTCACTGGTTCTCTGATCAAATCCATTCGTCCAGTGGAGTGTGCAGAGTACTGTAGAGGGTTGTGTATGGACTGCGAACTTCATTTGCAGTCAAACATCTTCAACAGTGTAATACTTTATACTGAAAGGCATCCTTTTTTTTGGAGGGGGGGGAAACAGGAGTCATTTAAGATGAAGCAGAAGGGAACTGGCCACCTCTTGACTGAATCTCCGAGCAGAGAGTTCTCATTTATTTTCTAAGCTCCGTGTTGGTGCAGCGAGTTTTGAGTTGCATTAAGGAGCTAAAACTTGGGACACGTAACATCAGTTTTACTCAAAGGTCAGGAAAGTGCAACTCAATGAAACCTTTGTAAATTTAGTTGACATTGGGAACCTGATGCTTGCGGGTCTAACATAAACTCCGGCCAGAATTTTGCGGGGGGTCAGCGGGCGTGATTGGTGGCGGGTCAGGTGGGAAAGTCAACCCGCCGCCACGCACCTTTCCCAATGTCGGGTCTGTCAGCGCTGAGCAGACCCGACAGGCAGCGGCGGGCGAGCCAATTCGTCTCATTATTACCTTGTTGACAGATCATTAACAGGATTTTTTAACATACCTTTTCACTTTAATTTCATGGAAGCTGTTCGGGGACCATGGCTGTCAACCTGAGGCAGGAGTTCAGTGGCCATTGCTCCAGCTGATTCCTTGACATCTTCGGATGTACAGTAACAGCTCCCACCTGACAGATCTTCACTTTCCTCAGCCTCAAGCTGTTTCTCAGTCCATTTCCAGCACAGATTCTGGAGGCGTTCCACTTTCCACTCTCCACCCACTATCACCTCTTTGGAAGAACTCTCTCACCATTGACAAAATGCTTCTTTCATTTCTACTTCACCTGCCATTCCATCAACATGGGTGCCCTTTATACTGCCTCACCTTGGTCCTCAGAATCCGACCACGATCAGCCCCAACACCAGCAGCACCAACAACACCAACCTTCTCCGCAAGCACCTGATGCTGCACAGGACAGAGGACATCAGCACCCGAGCACATTGCTGCCCGAGAGGCAAGGGATGGCCTCACCATGGCCAGATTTACTTCACTTGATACTGTACACCCTGGCTGCCACATGATGCATCAGGTTATCACCACCCCATACCAACACCATAAAGCATCCTTACAATGTCCAAGCCATTCTTTTCACACTCACCACCATTGCGGGGTTACCATTATGTGTCACCATTCACTGCAACTCACTAAGCCACTTCCAAAGATGCATACAAATCTGTCTAAGAACGCAAAGTGCTGAAAATAATGGTTTCAATGTTTGACAGCACATTAACAGAAACTTTACATGAACATTGGATAATACACCCAAGTGGCTAC